>OY829119.1:2507500-5007500 GCA_963691645.1 Pelosia muscerda | reverse complement strand
TAGGTAATTACGATTACAAGTGCTACAAATACTAAAACATACTCGCAAGTTCCTTTCTTCAGAAGTAGGTCTTACACTCTCTTCGAATTTCCTTTACCGTTATTAAGCCTTTCAGGCAATCCTAGACAGTATATTTACTTGACAGCCTCTGTATCTCTTGCCCTCTGAAGACGTCGACATAAATTTCCTTTTAGCATAAACACGTAGCTTCGTTTGAGGACTTACCAAAGGCATCAAAATAATGACAGAATAGACAATACTGAATAATAAACACTCTATGACGAGGCGGTATATAGTGAATATGAACCGCTACGCAGGAAGCATGGGTTCGATCCCCGCTCAGTGCAAATATTTGTATGCACTCATATATGGTTATTTGTATTGGTCTGGTCGTGCTTTGCAGAGCACGCTAAGTCGTCGGTCCCAATCGCCATACGACCATCTATAGCACCGTTACGGATAGTTGGAACCCAACGGATTATCTGAACTGAATGGGCGGCTGTTATTTAATATATTTTTTTTTCTTTTGGTTTTTTATATCATTTACGTGGCAGACAAGCACACGGCCCACCTGAAGAAAAGTGGTCACCGTGGCCTATGGACGTTTGCAACACCAGGGGCGCTACACTTGGGCTGCCCCGTAGAAACCTTCTAATGCCCTTTTTGAAGAACGCCCATATTGTAGTCGCTTGGAAAAACCATAGCAGGATGTTCATTTCACAGCTTGAGCATGCGCTTTTATATATTTCCATAACATTCATTAGTTAAACTTTAAAAATTGTTATACACATATTTTTAAAGTTGCCTTATACGAGTATAAAAAATATTTACGTATAATTTAGTTTATCTATCCATCCACACACAAATCAAATCAAATCAAATCAAAAATCATTTATTCTGCATAGACCAGTAAACGGCACTTACAAAACGTCAATAACATGTTGCGAACGTCCATTGGACACGGTAACCACTTTCCATCAGGTAGGTAAAATAACATAATTACAAACGTACTTCCATAACGTTTGTCTGTAACTTTGTATCATATTCTTAATTGACGTCATTACTACGTGTAAAGAGATTAAACATGTATGCAACTTTAATTATCACAGCTAAATCCGACAATATTTATGTGTTTACGACACACACTTGTGAAGATAAAACTGTTTTATTAGCAATGGAAATCTCATGGGTTTATTCTTGTTTAGTATTCTCGAGTATCCATTGCACAAACAAAACTAAGGAGCAATTATCCTAAACGACTGTGCTTGCACCTGAGTGTGTGTGTCTGCCGCTCAGTACAGCTTATACACCTGGATTATATCAATGATAACACACATAAGTAAGCAAAAAACGTACATATTTTGTCCACTAGTTAGGTGGTAGATAAGCACATGGACCACCTAATACAAAGTAGTTACCGTGTCCCATGGACATTCGCAACACCAGGGGTGTCACGCTCGTGCTACCAACTCTATAGAAATCCTCTAATGTTGAAAAGGCGGTGGGGGAAATGAAGGTAAAGGTAAAGAGAGCTTCTGTAGGTACTACCAGTGTAGAAGACAAATTGATCTGCACAATGACAGTACAAAAACTCTTCAGTGAGCTCTGACTACCCTATTCACCGCCGGCAACATACCACAAAGTCATTATTAGAGGCGGTACTCTGCAGAGCGGAAGTACTTTCTCCAGTCGGAGAGCTCAATTGGGACAGACGGTATTGTCAGTAATGTATTCAGTATCTGCGACAAACTTCCGAAACTGGTATAGAAGGAGTTCTCCCCTAAGTGCTCCATCCAATAAGAACAGATTAGGTTCGTGGATCAACAGCAAGAGTATTTGCTTCATATCTACAATGTTAGCTGTGTGTACAAATAAAATTTCGGAAAAATATTTTCAATAACAGATTTCACCTCTACACTTTCATTCTAGTATACCTCTGTTGCTCATAGATCATCCCTCGTTGAATTTTGTTCTCGTTCTTGCATCCGATGAGAGCCTAGCCTAGGTAATTTCAGACACCATCTGTTACCCCAAAATATCTTCACAAACTTCCATAGACCACGTGTTTACTAAACTGAAAAATAACATGCCCATACCAACTAATAGCGTATCTTGTACACCCGAAAGATCTAGTAATAGTCCTCGCAATTCCAGAAACAGTTAAGCTGCTAAGACTTGTATTAAGACGTAACCCCAGCTTAAAATGTACGATACTGAGCTGCTAACAAACACAGCTCTCCTCTTTATAACGTTCATTTGACGCTATTTATAACATCGACCTACTTCTGAGTTGCAATTTATCGCGTCTTCGTAGATAAACATTTCATCTTAATAAAATATGCGTTGGTAACAGTTATAACAATAATAATTCCTTAGTAGATCAGCGTTGATGACCATTGCATTCGTATATCAGAGCCTGGGCCACCTTCTCATGTTTTAAGATAAATAAATATTCTGGGACAATGTACACAACACCACCTATATTTCGTGCGGATATTTCCACTAATACCCCCCATCGAAGTCAGCGAGAGTGGTTATGTCAGACCCACACGGCCGTCTTTGGCCATCAGTTGTCGAGAGTCAGGTAGCCTCTGGTATATCCCCAACGCCACGTAGACCCATGTTAAGTTTAACTCAACTAGCTTGTGTTAGAGATTCTAGAATGCATATAAACAAGCTTAGATACATTTCTTTTTTATAAATAGCTACATATTATACATAGACACACCCGGACCAATACAGATATTCATATTCATGCACACATATATTTACAATGAGCGGGAATCGAATTCTGCGCCTCCTGCGTAGCAGTAGCGTTCATTGCCGCCACGCCACTGAGGTCCTCATATAGTTAATCGTAATACATTGTGAGATCATCTAAAATCTGAACTCCTCTCCATCAGTACACATCAGTTTATTTCAGGCTCCACCTTTTTCAAACTACCTTTCCATAAAGTGACTGCTATCTGACCTCCAAGTTCTACAGTTAGTCTACTCTTCAAGAGTCAAACCACACGTAAAGAAATACCGCAGATGTTCCTATGGCGACGCACTGAAGCGATTTCGAAAAAGAAATTATTAAATAAGACCAACACTAATATGCAAACACAAATAATGAAACCACACTGGCAATGTGCGATTACAAAAACCGCAACATTTACGATAAAACCGGTAACGCAAATATCCGGCAATAAAACCGTATATAAACACGTCAATCACACAGAACGCCGGAGGAAAGCGCTCAACAACGTTTATTTAAATTTCAAACAAATATTACAGTAGTGATTATCGCCTCTCTATTTATGTAACGTAACGTATATATATTCAGACATGTTCACTACTGCCTGTGCTCTATTGTGCTGTGTCTCGGGTTTAATTCCCAGATCAAATAAATTCTTATATGACTTTTCTAGTAGAAAAAATGTTGAACTAATATGATTGAAGGCCAGATAAATGCCAAGAAAAATTTTTTCTACGAAAAAATATTATAACTGAATAAAAAGGTTTTATTCTGTTATAATATTTTTTTCATAGACCGATAGGTCTGTAACGAAAATACAGTATTGCGTTCTGAGATTAAAATAACCTACGAGTACCAACTAAAGCATCATCTATGAATTTACAGTAAACGATTCTTCCAGATGTGATTGTACAAGTAAACGGTGAATAATGTGCCAAGAATTATAAATTGTTGCAAATAAATTAGTTATAAATGTATGACCTGACTGTGTGACATTGATAGCCTCTGGATGTGGCAGTAGTGAACGCGACCGCTCAGTACAAATATATGTATTCATGAAAATGGCTATTTGCCGTCGGTTCCAGTTGTCATTATAACATCAATGGCAGTCGTTACATCCTTAGTTGAACACCTACAAAGTCCAACAACTGATCTTACTTGCGATATTTCGATATCGCCTGTACCTATAGGTTGTGGAGGTCATTTGGCAGACACCTGAAAAAAGCGGGCCCTGGACTCCGAGGTGACTACTTCGGATGCGGCCCGGATTTTTGGAAGGATGATGATAATGATTGTGTGTGATATTATTATCATCATCTTTTATCTTAACATAATGTTCGTTTTGCATCTAAAATTCTCACTATGGAGCCTTTCTTTTCATTTCTTTTTTATCGTGCGCAAAGCTCCATGGATACCACCTCCGCCGTCTATGGGTCTTTGATTGACGGAGATGAGATTATACAAGACATAATCCCTAATCCCATCCCCTAATGTGGGGACCATGGTGTCCCAATCTAGCCCCCTGATATGGGGAGAGGCACTTTGAGCCGCCGCCGCGGCCTGCTTTTGTTAGAGTGACAGGAAGCTCCACCCGTCACCCCCAGGCCCCGCTCATGGAGGACGGAGGTTATTCTGCGACCTCCGACGCCCGAGTCGTCTTCGCTCAACGGATACCACCTCCGCCAATATCAATGGAAGTGATTATTCAATTCAAAAAAAAAATTCAAGTCATGAAAATATATATATATATATTGATGACTTGATGAATGAGGGAATGAAGGGCAGTGTTGCCGTTGCAAATTTTATTTTATAAGGTAAGTACCTTTTTCATAAGGTTTTTGGTTTTATAATTTCTTGTATTATGTGCTGCAGCTAATTAAAAATAAACGCATTTTTCTTTCTTTCATTATGTCGGACTCGAACCAACTAAAACGCACGCCGTCTATGGGTCCTTGATTACCGGAGGTGAGATTATACAAGACATATCTCTCGCATCTCTTACTAATAGAGCCTGGAGTCCGCTTGCCCACACAGTCGTCAAAACCACATTCATCAATCAACAGCTGGTGAGACAACATTCGCTAGCTGGTGAGATGGATTTGGCCCTGTAGTCTTCCCTACAGGGTTCACGTACCCTTTGGTACTTCAAATATTTTTTTCGTTATAAAATATAATGTAAAAGCAACTGGAGGTATGCAATGGCTCAAGGCTATTCTCAGAATCATTAATACTCTAGTTTATTTATTCGAAATAACGAGTTGTCCGAGGATATGTGAATTACAACTTCCTGCGAATCACTATTTTGTGTTCATTTTACTTTAAATATAAGCAAAAAGGTCTGTATTTATCTGTGTTTTAAAAAAGTTTACATCTATTTTATTTTTATCAACCACTAGGTGTCCTCATGATTCAGTGTTTTGAGGTCCCACCAAGATTTTTGGAATCCAAGTCAACCTCCCCTGCAAACTGATTCACCTACTGAATAACGGACAAGGCTGTGGCACGGACTTTCCTTTTGGGTCAAATCAAAATTAAGGGAATCATCATCATCATTCCAGAGCTTCGACTTCACCTTGGCCTCGGATGCAATCAGGAAAACACGTCTACGTGATGATGATGATGATTATGGTGATCGGTCCTCATGAGGCCTCCTATGTAAATTATATCACAACTGACGGTGTGATTCATAAGAAAATAGTCAAACTATACCATTATCTTCTTCTTAAGCGGAATCTTTGACGACCTCCGTAGCGTGGCGGTAGTGGACGCGACTGCTACGCAGTAGGCGCGGGTTCGATTCCTGCTCAGTGCAAATATTTGTATGCGTGAATATGAATATCTGCGTTGGTCTGGGTGTTTCTATTTAAAAAAAATCTAAGTATGTTTATCCGCATTCTAGAACCCGTAACACAAGCTATATAGTTAAGCTATGCTTACCATGGGTCCAGATGGCTTTGTGTAGTATGTCCTAGAATATTTATTTATTTAATCGCTTAATATTTTTCATTAGTCTAATGTCTTTTTCATAAACGGTTGCCATTTAGTTTCCCAGACCAGGTTTGTCCTGTCCTGTACACCACAGTTACTTAACTGCACTGATATATTTTATCGGCACTGTGGTACCGGCCCCAAATTTTAGTATCCAAGGCCGATTTTAATGGCTGAAATAACGTTGTGTATACGAGCAATCTCGGGTAGTGATAATGGTCCAGTTACAGCTGTCTACAGAGCAGAAACGATGTTACCAACATTATTTTAAGATGCCATTACCTCATTGTTATAGATAAAAGAATAAAAGTGAGCTAATCGCTACAAATTAGTCTATTCTATCTATTGTCTAATAATTCAAAGGCAGTCAAGGCCGATCCCAGATTGCGTTTAGGCCAAAACTTTATTCGAATTAACTTAAATAAACTTCAAAAGGCACTGAACTGAAGACAAAATTCATGTAAAACGTTACTGTTGATATAATTTTTTTTAAATCGGATTCATAAAAGAAGGCAAATTCCTTCTCTCGCTGTGATAACGTCTGCGTATTTAACCATTTAACCGGTTGACGCCTCTTACGACAACTCTGGATGACATGAAATCAAAAGCAAAATCTTTCACCGACAACACACCATAAACAATATTAACTGTCAAAAAGTTGCATTCTATTTTCAAATATTTGAAAACGTAGTGGAATTATACAAACGACTATCGATGGACCGGTTCGGCTCTGCCCATTAACGGCTACCGGCGCTTGCGACCGATGCGAGCGATTTAATTGAGGCTCGCCGACGACGGAAATACGAAATCCGATCAATTTGATTGTCTGCCTCCTCATCAAACTGCGTGGTATATTAATAGTTGGTAGGAATATTGGTTGGCCATCGTGATACTGTATTATTCTCTAATTGATTCTCAATCACTGTTTCTGACAAATAGATTGAAATACCCAAGGATTATGAATGAAATTGTTATCACATCGCACTGCGAGAGAAGAAATTCTCAAAATAAAATCTTGTACAGCAGTACGCCAAAGCCTCCAGATGTTACGAGTGGCTTAAGTTCAGCAGTGGACAGCGATTGATTCAATGATATTATTAATTGATAAATCATATAAGGCCTAGTTTACACAATAGTTTAAGCGGTTCGATGAGTCTTTCTTCCACCAACACCCTACCAGCGCACGTATTTCCTTCTTCCTACAGTTGCGGGTCCTTTAAGCGGGGCGTGAAAAAGCATCTGATGAAGCGAGCTGACCACCACCATTGTAACACTGTAAGTGTTCAAATCAAATAAAAATCGTTTATTTGTGTTTTTTATGTCCGACGTGTTTAGCCGTCTATATTGCGGCGTACAAATCCTGTTTGTAATGATCACCCTCCTTCCTGAGATTTTGCCTTCAGTTTACCATCAGGCGAGATGCAAAACGAAACCCACTCATTATCACTAGACGCTTAAATATCATTTGTAATATATCTCCGACTATTCTAATTATGTTCCTTTCCCTCAAAACCCTCACCAAGAACACTTATAATCCAACACTAACGACATGCCAACACAATAAAAGGCAAGATAATCACATCCTTAATAACATATTGTGGTACCAAATAACAATTTGATTTGCGAAACTAAATTATTCGGATCTATAAAGCTCGCGCTATAGAGATCAATCGCCATCGGAACAGGTAATAGTGTCCTATCATAATCCCGACCATGATAATGAAACTGTTAATTAAGATACGAAATTGGACAGAGGAAGTGACGTTAAAAATATTGATTGAGGCAAATTTGGCTTGTTTATGGGAATAATTATCATCTGATCTCTCAAACTAGGGAGGAAACCTGCCATAGTTTCATATATCGTTTAGCAGATGTGTAAGTCTGCAAGAAGTTCGCCAAAAGCCTCTCTTAAACGAGAAGCGATTCAGACTTGCGCACCTAATTGTGGTTACCTAATTGTATTATGTACATATTATACTAAAGTAAACAAACAAACGTGCCAAAAACCGACAAACAAAAAATTTACCGACTATTCTAACTACAAATCTTTGATATCACCTGAAAGAGGGGGGGCACATCACAAATTATGCCTACATATAATACAGCCAAGAATACTTTAAAAAAGTTCGCTTTTGAAGGTTCAATAACTTTGTTAGTAATACACAACAAGCTCTTAATCGTCTAAAAGGAACAGGGTGGCAAGTTAATAGCGCTACACCACTTTTCTACGAAATATAAATTGAACACTCCAGGTTCTGAGACCAATTCTACGAAGTGTCTTTTATGAGAGACTTGAAAATATTCACTAGAAAATGTCGCCTTTATATAAATACTTCAACTTGTAAACGAAAAGAATATTTTATTTATTTCACTCGGTTGTAGCAATCTGATAGTTTAGCTGGACAAATCTTGGTGAACTTGAGGGTACCTGTAAAAACTGATATGTGGGTAGTTTGCGATTACGATAGTATCGCGCGCGCCGTCTTCCGAACATTCGTTTGGCTCTGAATCTTCGTAAGATTCGCCGCGCGTAAGCAATTTCTGCTTGGTGACATGAACATACACATCAAGAAATCCACTTGGAGCAGTTGATGACCACCAGCATTTTACATGAAGACAGCGCACGGTAAGTGATCCTATTTGCATGTATACTTGTTTTTGCATGACCCCGGTTGTTCCTCTGTGTATATCTAGCGTATACGTTTTTGAATTGAGACATTACACTTCGTATTGTGAAAAAAAACCAATCCCAGTTAGGCGTCGTCGTAGGAATAAAATATTCGTGCTTCAACAAATTAATATTTGTATGTGTAATTTTATCTCTACAAATTTTATTTTATCAATACAATCCATCTTTTTCGTGTCCCAATAATTGAATCATTGACTTTTTTATTGTATATTTGTTGAAGAGGTTTGTTATTAAATACCTCCTTAAATATTTTTGTTTAAATCAAATATGATTATCTATCTCTGTTCTGACAATTAAATGAAATACCCATGAACATGAAATCAATACAGTATTAATACATAAATGCTTGTTTACCATCATCACAGCGTAATAAAAGTAGACCTCGAATCCTAATTTGTTTTATAATATGCTGCACTACCACTGTTCATTACTATAGACAATTAAATAAAACAAAAATCAAGCAACAAAAATACAACTCTAAAATGAATGCGAATCGAAGCGAACAAAACTGCGGTCGAGAGTGCAATTCGTCTGTAAAACACGAGCACAATTACCAACGCAAATGTATCTTAGCGATGTCGAGCGACGTGCGGCAACAATGCGCGATTGTGTGTGTTCTGTTTTTATACAACACATTGTTCATTATAAGGTTGTTACTAGCACTTGAATGTAGTCGGTTATTTAATTACAGGGTGTAAGGGGAACACTCCCGAAGCCGAAGGCCCCTGGGTAGTACTCATGGTACAACATATTGGCACAAAAAAATTACGTCAACGCAATTTTTTTTTATATTTTTTTGTTTTTAACCCGTTTAACTAGCGTTATTCACTCTCCATCGTGTGTGTAAAGCTGAATGAAACAAAATTTTCATAAAAAAAACACGAACTCGCAAGATGGCGCCACTTTTTTGATGAAATGAAGGTTTTTTTATGAAATTTTCTTTTCATTTAGCTTACCTGATACGATGGAACAATGAGAAAATGAAATTCAAAAAGATTCAAAAAAAAATTGACTTGCTGTAATTTTTTGTCATGCCAATATGTTGTGTAGGTACCATGAGTACTATCAAGGGCTTTCGGCTTCGGGAGTGTTCCTCTTACACCCTGTATACTATAACTAATAGAATCCGCGTGGTTCCCGGCACAGTAGAATTTGGGCTACCCCATCTCTTCCTATTAGGTGTCGTACAAGGATACTAAGTCCGCGTCTACATTTACGTTACAATATACCGCGACCGTGTCACACACAAGTGCGTGTACTGCGTGTCCATCGATCGACTGGTGGCCGTGCCAGTACAACTTTAGTTTGTATATTTACGGATTTCACTATGGTCTTTTTGGTTGAAGGGGTTTAGACCAACTTAAAATCTTACATTTGTTTGATTGCAATTGGTTAAGTAGAATCAGAGTTATGATTAGTAATTAAGTTGCACAGATGGCGCTTAGGTCACGATAACCGACAGCCACGCGGGTGGAGCCGCGGGCATAGGTTAGTAAACTAAAATAGTAAACTAAATATAATCATATAAATATGAAAATAAATACATATAACTATTTTAACGTCCCCGTAGCATATGATTATATCTAATAAGGCTCTATCAAAGGTACGATATCAATTTAGTAGGCCGTTGTTATACGGGTAGATTTATGAGCCCAATAATACATGTGAGCGGGTCCCCGGTATCGGCGAGGTCGTTAAAGGCTATCCGTATGACACATAATTGCGTTCGTTACGTCTTTTTGGTTATAAAGAGTTAATGAGATACGTGAAATTCAAAGATCTTTGATTTAGCTTATGATATGGAATGACCTTTTATTCTACGTGGCGTAGCGGTAGTGAACGCGACTACTACGCAGGAGGCGCGGGTTCGATTCCCGCTCAGTGCAAATATTTGTGTTCTTGAATATGAATATCTGCATTGGTCCGAGTGTTTCTATGTATCCCCATTCTGGAACCCTAACATAAGCTAGTTAAACTATGCTTACCATGGGTCTAGGTGACGTTGTAGATTGTCCTAGAATATTATATTATTATGTATGATTTTAGATTGACATGTTCATTTACATAATATTCACTGTTAAATATATCGGGATATTATAATGTTTGTTAATTTTATGGAGATATCGGTTGCTGCATAAAATCAACAAACATGTTAAATATCCCGATATATTTAACAGTGAAGACCTTATAATCAATTCAGGAGAACGTCGAAAGTTCTGTTAATTACACCATTTATAACTCGAAAACGGCTGAATCCATTTTGATGATTTTCATTTAATTAAAGAAACCACTATATAAATCTATATATATAAAAATGAAACCCGTTTCCCGTTGTCACGACATAACATGAAAACGGCTAGACCGATTTGGCTGATTTTTTTTTGTAGTTTTCTAATACTCTGTACAAGGTTCTTACGGAAAAAAATATAAATCTCTCATAAAGATTGAAAAATATACATTTAATTTTGCATCAAAGCTACGCTAAGACGGTACGAAGTTCGCCGGGTCAGCTAGTAATCTTATAATTTATAAAGAACATTTATAAACAATCTTTACCTAGAAATTCTGTAGTTCGTTCAATTCACAAAAAGCTATAAACGCCACACCTAGGTCGTTGTGTAAAAGCTGTTTTTTATTCTGCGAAAGTACACTACAGTAGGTAAGAATGATTGGCTGTTAAGGCCCTCGAGTCGCGCTGGCTGTGGCTGCTGTGAGAGGTAATAGTTAGTGTAAGTTTATTAAGGTACTGCTCAAAAACTTCACAGTATAAAGCTGAGTTTAAACTTGAGTACTTTATGTCTGTTAATTGTAGATTATAGTATCTTTAGCATGATCACAGAGTATAATATTATCGTTATTCTTTTAAAAAATAAACGAACGTCTTTTGAGACGGAGGTATCGCATAGGTAGCTTTTTTGTAGTGCACAAAGACTTGTTACCACCTCTATCAAAGCCAATAATATTATTACATTCATATCTCTAGCACTGTACGTTGTATCTTTTCTTTATCGTGCGCAAAATCCCCACGGATACCACCTCCGCCTAAGCTGGTGAAGATGGTTTTGTCGGATTCGAACTGACTAAAACGCACGCCGTCTATGGGTCTTTGATTGCCAGAGGTGATATTATACAAAACATATCTCTCGCACCCCGGCAGACCCGGGGACTCTCTTTTGAGATGGCCCTCTTCCCCTAATTTAGGGACCATGGTGTCCCCATCCTGGGTATGGGGTGGAACTTTACGCCGCCGCCGTGGCCTGCTTCTGCTAGGTTGACAGGCGGCTCCACCTGTTAGGTGGCAGGAAAGGTCAAGAGAGCCTCTGTGCTGACAGCGCAGGAGACAGAAGCAAGGCTTCGCGCCACCGCTGACATATTAGGGTTATGTGATTGGCTGGCGCGGCGGGCAGAAGGGCTCCCGGGTACTGCTGCCGGGTCCACTCCGGTCTCCTTCTCCGGTACGACTACAGCACTGGGAACTTTACACATGCTGCTGGTTCAGCCTCCTGGGGTGGAGACTAAGTAATTCCAAGGTTCGGGAACCATATAGCTTGCGAGTTAGCCGTTTCACCGGGTCTCCCTGACCGCCACGCCAACATTTCACGCCCGCACAAGTCAACAGTGTTGATTGAAGCCTTTGGTCTTCGCACGAAACCTCTCCACTGAGCTCTGGCTACCCTACTCACCGCCGGAAACACAACACAAGGTGATTATTAGCCGCGGTATTCTGTAGGGCAGAGGTACTTTCCCATCCGGACTTCTCAATAAGGACGGGAGATGCCGTCATGTCCTACCTCCATGAAATTCTAGACAAAGTAAACCTAGAATTGTTATAATGAAACAAAAATCTCTTTCAACGCTACTTACGTTCACATATTCTCCTTATCCTTTAACCTATAGATTAAAAGTAACAATAAACGTTCGTCATTCGAGACTGAGGTATTACTCAGGGGATTCTAGAATATACATAGTTCTGTTAGAATTGCCTATAAATTCTGACTAAATTTACTTTAGGATTGTGCCTACTGAATCAAAATATTAAAAGTTTAAGAAGATAGTTTTATGATTTATTAGCAGATTTTTTTTCAATATGTGAAAAACAACTCAATAAACAGCAAAAGGCGAATGGTCTATTTTCGGTTACATATCCCGGAGTTCTTAATACCGACTTTCATGAGACCGATGTACAGTGGGGTCCAAAAGTTTCTTGACACCTTAAGATCTTTAATCCTTTGGAAGCCTAAGTGTAATTTCACCAAAGTAATAAAGATAGCGGTAATAAAATATTACGATGTCTTGTATCTTTATAACAAAAAATAAACTACTGCAAGTAGTATCCTAAACCTAATTACATTAATGAGTAGATTTATTATCCAGTAGCTTATAAGACTAGTAGTTGTGTAGTAGGATCACTTTATTTTTTTTTCAAAATTGTCCAGGCACTTGTAGCTCGCTGTACAAAAGACCTAAGTTAAATATTCATTTGACCGAAGGTTTAATATCTATACCAAATTACCCTAACGTTATGAAGCCTCTCCTGATGTTGTCAGGCTTTGGCCTCCTCTTTCCACTCTAGCCAGACGGGCTGATACAGGGTATTATTTCAAGATTTCCTTCTCTTGCTGTGATTTCGTCTGTGTTTTTAATCACCTCTTACGATACTCGTTGTAAATGTATGTGTATAATTAAACATAGACTTTTTGTAATATTGCTCAATAGATCATTAGAAAGTATACAAGTTCGACCAATTAGTTTCAGTAGCTGCATAACAAATAGAATACAATATGAATGTGCGTCACAGCGCTGTTGGCAGCCAGCGGTCAACAATTTACTTCTCTTCACCATGACGTTTCACTAGATATGACATAGCGATACAAATTTTATTGTCGTATTGTGACCGGCAATTATCCTGACAATGTTCTCTAGTGTTATTCTCTTGGGTAAAACCTCTCTTCTTCCGTAGGATTTAAGAATCTCTATCGCATGTCTGTTATTGGCGTATTTATATCGACTACGAAAACTCCGGGATCACTCGCAGCAAAAAGAAGTTTAATTGAATACCTGGACACATCTATAAACAATTGAATCTGCTCTCCATCCCGACGTAGGCAAAATCATCGGTACATTGATAACCGATGCAAGAAGTCATTTTATTAAAAAAAATAAGAAGTGTCTCTTTGGTGGTTGTGCTAGCGAGGGGCAAAGCACGGCAATTAACTAATTGCTACTGTTAAACACAATAAACAAATTTTGAAGGAAAAGGCGTGGCTTGAAGAATATTTGATGGTGGATCGATGTAAGGCGGTGTTGCTCCGTCGACCGTTTGGTTCGTTCAACGCTAATCAGTCAACTGAGGCCACCCGTGCAGGCGATAGATACAGTCAAAGCAAATTTAGGAAGCTGGCGGTCAACCTTCAGTAATGAAAAAGCATGAAGAACAAGAAGAAGGTTTTAGCGAGCAAACAGTATTCACAGGTTTGGGACTCGGGCTGCAAAAGTACAAGTTTTGAATACTGCTTTCTTTCCCGTGCGTAAAATCCCCACGGATACCAATCCCACTGGAGCCGGTGAGAGAAGCTATGTCGGACTCGAACCGTCTAAAACGCACGCCGTAACAGTTGCCGGAGGTGAGATAATAGCGAAAATACTCAAACCCTAGCAGACCCCGAACCAGCATTAAATGCTGCTGAGATTTGAGCTCAAATGAAGAATACTCTGACTTGCCAAATAAACTGTCGTCGTATGATGTTAGCATGGAACTGGAAATAAACTGGACACATACAAAAATAGCCATGTTGTAACCAGTCTGAGAGTCGTGGGCGAAATAATTACCTCAGGATTTAATACACTTTTTTAAAAATAACGTAGGAAGTAGGGCACTTTATTTTAACGTTGACTGTTTAATATTTTCGTCTTAAAACATGAGTGGTTTGTTTTTATGAGTTATTTCTATTGCTAATACTTTTAAAGTACGTTATATAAAGTCTTTCGCGTAAATATCAGTGCTGTTTTTGAATGAAGGAAAATAAATTATTTCAACATTTACCAGAATAATGACGAAGAAATGCTGACATGAATGTGGAAAAGATGACCATACTAACCTTGGAAGAACACGCCTAAATGGAAGTGAAGTTTTAAATGTAACCGGAATTGAACACTGAGACAGTGATGATATCAAGTTTACCTATATTTTGTATAAGTACCTACTACAGTCCATCAATTGACTATGGCCCGCAGGACCCTGCTAAATGGTAAGAAAAGCTAGTGTGAAATTTAGATGACAGGACATTATTCAGATGTTGAAAACCGCAAAACCGTGGTTCCTAGTTTGACCGGCATAGCTGAGACTTTTCCTGATCCACTTGAAGATCCCGAGATCGAAAAACAATAATGAATGTAAATTCTACGTCGTTGCCGTGCGACAGAGAATAATATGATGAGACTGACACAGAAGAAAATAATCCTCACACAAAAAAGAAAACCACCAAAAAAGAGAAAACGAGCAAAACCAGTCGTGTCGAAACGGCCATCATAGCGTGCCACAACTATAGCCTTCGAAGCTACTGGATCATAGATCTACTTATTAATGCTAATTTAATTATACTACTGACATAACGCGCTTCTACGCTTCTTTTGGTTAAATTAGACTTAGAATGTCAAAGGTTTATAGATCTTCACGTGTCCAGGAACTTTTGAAGCCCACTGTACATGGTTACAAGGTTGCATGGTTGTTGAGCTACAAGCAATTAGATATAATATTCCACCATCATGAATGTAAACCGTAATCCAGTTGTTACGAACGGACGAATATTTGCGTCACGACGAAAGTGTTACTACACAGTTGGCAGCTCCCAGATTATTCCTAGATTTTTTAGTAGCCACGTATTATAATAGACTTCTAAACATAACTACAGTTAAATAATAAAGTCCCAGGCAGACTGGACTTGAAACATTCCGAAACCTCGTTTTGACAAAAAATAGTAGATGATTGTCATCATTGTCTAAGCCTTAGTCCTAATTACATCCGAAGTTCGTACTTTCGAGCCTCGGGCATGCTCTCCTTCTATTTATTTCTAGTGATTTGGGTTAATTTTTGTGGGAGTAACTGCAGTCTACGCTTTCAACCCGACTGTATTACTGAACATCGAAGTTTAAAAGCGCGAAGCACTGTATCCATAAAGTTTAAAATATCGAATTACGTCAGTCAGAATAGTCGTAATCCCGACATCCGGAACGCCGAATGCCCCGATAGGAAAGCCTGTACCAGAACTTCGTCCGAATCAACAGTTGAATATAACTGGCTTGCAGGTGAATATGCTTGTGATCCTGAAGATCTTGGTGGGACCCATAAGCACCCTTCATGAGTAACATAGATATTTTCATGACTGATCGTAACTGAAAGACGACAAGACTGTTCTGTATGATGCTAAATATATAAAGTAATTGTAAACAAATAGACTTTTGAGGTGACCTCCTAAGATCTTCATAAATCTTCAAAAAAATTGTAACAAAATGAAAAATTGACCTTTATTCAAGCCTCACATCATCGAGAGTGGCTAACATAACCCATTTCAATGACAGTCTACGTTGTTTATACATTAGCGGCCTTGGGACGTTAAGAAATTGTGTAAAAATAAAATTAACCTCGATGTAAACAACCTCAGACTTGAAAAACGTATTAAATCTGTCATATCGTGCTGCCAAGAATCTAGATTCCACTTTAATATCGTTTTATTTAAAAATTTGAAACACTTTTTGTGAAAATTGATAAATTGAGTCGTGTAAGTTTATTACATGAATTAGTTTCATTACTAAAAGATATATGTCTAATTATATTCAGTAGATATCATAGATTATGTGGTGTAGGTCGCATTTCTTCTTACTACGCGTCTGTGCGCACCTCCACGATCCTTTCTCTACAATCAAATACAGAATGCTGTAGTTCCAGTTTCATTCCTTCACAGACTCCATCCTAAACTTTTCCTCTGAGACTTCGCAGTCCCGGAACCGAAACCCGACTCTATCTTGTCGGTTTTTTGATCGGGCGACTAGTGTACATAGATGGTTGAGAGACATGCTAGCTAGCTAGCGGCTATGGCAGCTAGATGTTACAGGGGAGGTAAAAAGTAGTGGATGGTGGTAGTGGTTCTCGCCATGTGGAAATTTTTATAATAGCGGGCAGTGTGTGTGCAGATTTTCAGCCTAAGTACGAAACTAAGTACTTGAATAATTTTCGTCAATCAAAGTTTTATAATTAAATCAAATAGACGGACTCTTAGGGTTCCCCCAACTGTACCGAACACCATGAATATCCGTATGGCAATCAGCATCAATGCATAACGTACTCTTCGACTCTCCGAACTGCGATGGGGTTTTACTGTGTTAAGAACGTGCACCTAGTCAACCTATTCTAAAACTGACCTGGTTAATGTTGCTATATCTTGCTATCTATAAAATTATTAAATTTATACCTAGACACATCTGGACTGGAATCTATTACGATATCTCGAAAATTAAGTACCAATATGTTCGATAAAAAGTCATCAAACACCATGAGGGATACCTTAATAACACCCGCAAACGAAAACAAAAAGACAAGTTCATCGCAATAGGCGTAATGTAATACGTGCGTACGTCATACTCGTAAAACCTGTTTACTGTACCAGCTTAACATACGTATGTTCTATAAAAGAAGTTTTATAACTGTATTTTAGTGCTTCGTCAGGGCTCGTAAATATCCATTACGGGATAAATCAGGGGTGGCAAAAGTGACCGCGGTTGATAAGGGTGTCTCTTTAATTTGCGCTTTTTCCTCAACCCCTGGAACAAGATGGAGTTATGAATTTAGTACTTTATCCTGTGTTTCTTATGATTTTCTTGTCACGTAATAGGGAATGTTTATTTACGGGTATAAATATATGAAGATAAATGTATTTTGTGCTGCTTAGATGGCAAATAAGGCGTACGATTTACTTGTTGGTACCTAAGTCGTCGTTGTATTCTATGGATATCGCATTAATTTGCGATGTCTGTAAAATCGTTTTGATAAACTTTATATTTCTTAGGATAGCCATGAAATCCCTGATATGGAGTTATTCAGAGGCATTTCACTTATATGATATGACCCAAGATTATTTTATAATTTAAGAGTATAGAAGGACTACCAACTATATTGATTAAGAAAAACGTGGAAGTCGGTACTCCAGGCAGTGCCGGCTACTCGATCTACTCATATTACGTAAATTTAGTCTAATTATTCACATTAAAACTAGGTACAAAATCGTAGCACACAAACCTGCGAATAACGCCATCTATTCTTTTAAACATGAACTAGGTACATTTACTGTATACAAAAACTGAAGAGAATTCCCAATGAAGCCATCCTAGCGATAGCCAGTAGCTTACAAAATTCACTCCTTGTAGCCCGGAAGCCCGTTTATAATTATTTTGAATTGGTTTCTTAACTTCTACAAGAGCGACTGCTAACTGATCTCCCAACCCAAAGAGCAAAACCTGCACCAGAACCTCATACGTGGTTTAACAAGAACAACGACCAGCAGGTGTGATAAACTTTGATTTTGAAGAACGAATTCTAGATTGTCGGGTGTTATAATAGACCTCCCTACTTCGCAGAAAGTTTCATTTAAAATATTTGGTCCTTATATTTTTATTTCGAATATTATGGTTTCAAAAACAATTTACCACAATGAAACATATTTCACAGAAACACAATTGAATGAATTTTTTTCGAAGAATATTAAACCACCTTTATAATTTGCCAAATCACATTTATTTTTAACTGTAACATTTACAATTTTAATTTTTTTCCGATTACTTCAAGTAATTTAATTTCTGAATAATTTTGCTTATGCTGTCAAATCATATCGTTATTAAATTGTTAATAAAACATCATTATAGTTAACACCTCGACCCGGATAGATCAGTAGACGGCTTTTTTTAATCATCCAGAAATAGGACAATCATTTATTGTATTAAGTTATCGTTATATTAAAAAAAAAGTATAGTTATTATGTGCCGGAAGGTAAAAAAGTATAGGTAGGTATGAATTTAAACGTTTAGAAGCTGTCACTTTGATAATATTATGTTATTCTTGGTAATAACTTTTATAGGTATCAAATAAACCATATAATGATAAAGAATATTTGATTTGTTTTGTTATTCTATGATATGATTATTCTAATGTTAAACTTTATGAGAAACAAAAATCAATGATTTAAATTTTTTCATAGTATGTAGGTATTCTATATATTGACTATTCTATGAAACGAAATTATGCGAAACATTTTCTGTAAAACGAAATTATATAAAACAACGCACCCCCGTTATATCATATATAAAAGAGAGATCCAGCTTTGGGCATTAACCCATTGAAATAAGCCTCCTAGCATAGTGCAGCCACCAAGTCCATCAAAAATGCATTTTATTGCATTATATAAAACTTAATCTCTTTCTACTGTCAACGATACAAAATTTAACTGCCTTGTTTATTAACAAATTAAACTGGAAACTTGTGAAAATGTGGCTTTAGAGACCTTTCTTAGTCTGACTCTCAAGATAAAAAGTATTGACTGACGTAATTGTGATGTGCCTTATTATTGTCTATTTTAAGGATTACATGACATGACATATTATATATTTGACCAGCAGACAATAAAAAACAAATCCAGTTTTAAACATTTTATTAGAAAATAATATTTTTTTGCTTAAATTTTTATTCTGTGCGCAGTATGATTAAGCAAAATATAAAAACTATAATAATTATAATATAAAATATAATTTATAATATCTAAACGTATATAGTGATATACTTAGAAAGATCACACTGACTAGATTGCCACACCCCTCGTCTGTTTTCAATTAATAGGAAAACCGATATAGTAAATATAACTGACTATAATTTGAATTATTATATATATATAGATAAGAAATAAATATAAATAATATCGATATAAGTAAATAAATAAATATATAACAATAAATAAATAAATAAATATTTAACAATAAATAAATAAATAAATATATAACAAATAAATAAATAAATAAAATATGTTTGTATAAATACATATACATAAATCTACAGAAACGAGCCAATTGATGAGAAAAACATGTAAGTAGGCATGTTAAAATATATGATAATGCGATACACGTAAATTTAAAGATATAATAGTAATAATACACATACATATAGGTATATTACGCAAGAAATAATAGAATAATATATGTTATAGTCAGTCACAGCACTATTATTTCATATAACATTTATTGTTAATTACAATACACAAGGCAACGTTTTTGGCGAACATGGGAAATGCTAACACCGTTATATAAAAAGTACCAGTACCATAAGTACCTTTGTTATTTTGTTAATATGGAAGGGAATAATAGGGAAAACAAAATACTAGATAGAATTGTTAAATATTGTTAATTTAGTTGGACTTCAACCAAATAGATCATCCAATTATACTACCGTCTTGTCAGTCATGGAACATCCCAATGATCTAGATACATATAAATACATACATATAAATATGCATGCTCATAAATAAAATAAATAATAATAATAATACGTATATATATACTATAAAATATACTGCAAATGTTTTAATATATACACATACAATATCAGGTGGATTTGTTAGTACTCTAATAGAATAATAATCGTAGTCTCAAATTAAACTTTTAATTTTATAAACATTAATAATAATTTTCTTTAATTAATTATAAAAATGACACAAAATATGTCATTTTTTTATAATTTAATCATAATATAATATTACACCTACTATAATTTAAACTTATTAAATAAGACTATTCTAATAAGTAAATTTTTAATTTACTTTACATTTAATATAACATTCATTTTAATTCTTTGGTAGGCTAGCTGTATTCATGAGCATTAGTAAAATCACGAAACATTATTCAAATTATTATCGCAAGTAAATTAAACAAACTTAAATTAGATAGTTAGCGATGATATAAATTTAATTTATCATTAAATATAACTAATATGTTATAATCACTAACATAATACCTATCAACGCACAGATATGTGCTCTACCGGGTACACTAGAATACACAAATTCAGATTCACAAATTATTTTTCATGAAAAATACATATTAATCTGAATACAACAGAATAAAGCTTGCTTGCAACCTAATTTTAACTTAGAGCTATTTTATACAATACATATAAATACTTTTTATACATAATTTGTTTGATGAAATACCATATGCTTTATAATAAATTATACCTAACTTTTCAATGTCGTTAAATACTATTTTAAATATTCGTTAAATATATATAATATTATACTATTACTAATAATGACATCTAAAGGTCAGTATAGCCATGGTGCTTTTCAATTTTTTTATAATCATCAGCATCCTCTGTACCTGTGATGATTTGCAACACTCTGAAAGCTTTGGACTGGCGGGGAGGTCCCTCTTCCGTGAACTTGTGGTAGTACACGCTGAAAAAATATTACAACAAATTATTATTTTTGTACGGAAGGTTGTAGTGTTTATCTAAGTTTATTTTTAGATAAGTATTTAGTATTTGATTATTGTAGTCGATATTTTATTATTATAGGATTTTAGAACCCCATAACACACGATTCTCATCCTTTTATTTATTTGACGTCAGTCACCTTTTTATATTGTTATTGTTATATTATTTTTATTGTTTTAACATTTAATATATTTATTAATTGCCTACATGCAGTTTTAGTTGATATACTTGTTTTATTTTTTAATGTACAACAAAAATTCACAAAATGTTACAGAAATACAAAATCAAATGGGTTACTTTTCAATTAATTCATAGGACATTACGTTATTTGAACTCATTTCACTAACTTCGTAAACTCATGATAAAATGATTAAGCCGCCAGAATATAATTAGTTTTCAACTTAACAATGAAATGAAACACGGAGCCATGACCTAAAATCAATGATATTAACGATCGTGATGAACCTGAATCGCCAATTAATCATCGCATCAACAGCATTAGCGGAAAATGATTCGATTAGTGAGAAATTAAAATTAGATCGTGTTGTGAGAGTGCTAAATATAAAGCAAGCGTAACATTGAGTCATCGCGAGAAGCGGTGCAGTAAAAACTGTTTACTTTGGACCAGAAGCTCCTTTAGTACCGCCCACCAAAGCTGAAACGAGGATTTCAATATTGTAACATGATATACGACATATTTATTAATACATTATAAAAACTTTTCAATATAATATAATAAAAATATAAATTATAACACATTTACAGCTGTTATACAACATAATAATATTATACAACATTATAATATAAAAATATTTAATTATAAACTCTACTGTGTTATCTAAATTAGAGTGAACGGTTTTACAACTTAGTCAGAGAATTGTTCCATGTTAATAATACCTGGGGGCCTAAAAAGGCCACTAACGACGAATCGTATCCGCATTGAAATACGAAGCGGATTTAATTTCGTAAAATGGTCACACACAGCGCAATTCGCCGCGCGATTCGTTTTTGGCAATTCGTTTCTTGAAATATTTCATTTCCATTTCAAGCCATTTCTAGAAACGAATCGGATTGCAGTGCGTCTTTTCGTTCATTCGTTTCTTGAAATGGCCTTTTTAGAAAAGGCGAATTGCCAAAAACGAATCGCGCGGCGAATTGCGCTGTGTGTGACCATTTTACGAAATTAAATCCGCTTCGTATTTCAATGCGGATACGATTCGTCGTTAGTGGCCTTTTTAGACCCCCCGAAGTTGAAGTTGTATTATTATGAAGTAAATATCTTACTAAAAGGGGACGGTTTTTAAATGATCTAGGTATAGTGCAAAACTAGTGTAGAAATAGTTACTACTACTGCAATATCCTTTACTAAGGTGAATGTCTATTTGCTGAAATTGTCTTCTAAAAACAAAAACAAGTTCTATTAAATTCTTGGCAAAAAAAAACATGACTTTACAATATTTACCTTTTGTTTGCCCCACCGTTGCCACCTTCAATCTGAATCGGAATTATCCTAGTCTTTGGCTGTTCTTGGAAACTTCTGTTCAGAGTTGGTAAGTCCGGTTGGGGGTCCGGTTCGTCGAACCTAACCAACTGTGGCGATAATACTCTCATGATGCGCTGAGTTGGTGGCGAGAAAGGTGCACGGCCATCTTGGGAATTCGGATTTTGATTCATACCAATTGTAATTCTTAGTTGTGGCTGATGTTGTAGGCCTCCTTGTCTGTTGTCCCTCGTTTCTGTTGTCTTTACCTCCATCTGAATAGGAATTACTCTAGTGCCTGGAGACCCAGGACCGTTGTCCCTTGGCAAACTTCGCCGGTTTTCTGAAGGCCTTGTAGACCACGTTGCTTGAACTGGCTGTTGGTATTTTGGCGGGCTAATAACTTCTCGCCCTCCTCTTTGCATCTCGTTGCTTCTCTTAACCCACTCAGGCTCTTGATTAGTATCTCGCGGTGGAGTAGTCAATTCTCGTGATAAACTTTTCCTAGCTTCTAATGGCCTCTGGACCCATGTAGGTGGAGGAGTTTTTGTCTTTTCTTTCTGTGTTTTCACCCACGGAGGTATAGACTTGGGACTCTCGGGGCAGAAGTATACGGGTTCCTCATTAACGTAAACTACTTCCTTCTGTGGGGCATTGTTGTATTCCAGATTCGAATTTTGTTTTCTTGGTGTTACAGGAATAGACATAGTTGATTGGTAACGAGGTTGTTCTGGGACTTGATTTGGCTTTGGTGGAGAAGACGGTGCTTCTTGATGTCTCCATGGTGTAGTATTATTTTCTTGTAGTCTGTTATTATTAGAATCCTGTTGTACCCATGGGGGAATATACTGTTCCTGTGGTTTACTCTCCTGCTTCCAAGGAGGAACGTACGCGTTTTCTTTATTTATTGATGTGTTATTTGTCTGGTTAACCTTCCATGGTGGGACGTACGGCTGCTCTTGATTTGAATGTACATTATTATATAAAGTTTGCTGATGTTCTGGCTCTCTGGGATGTCTGTTCAGCGTTGTTGTTCTCCAAGGTGTAGTATTGACTTCAGTTGGAGGACTAGGTTTTGTATTATTGTACGTGACATTATTTTGTGCTTCGGTGTTTCTTTGACCTACACGAGGTAGAGTGTGGAAAACAGGACTGGAATTGACAAGTGGGCTTTGGGTTTGATTGTTAGGTGAATACTGTGGTTTGTTAGGAGAATACTGTTGATTGGTCGGTGATTGTTGTTGATTGTTTGGAGAGTACTGTTGAGTATTTGGTGTAAAAGTACCACGATTATATTGCTGTGATTGTGGACTGTGTACATTACTAGCAGGGGAATCCCTTTTTTCTGGCTGTCTCCAGTTGTTGTTCGGGTTAGGTGAATAAGTAGGTCCTGATAATGGCATTTGACCCGCATAAGGCTGAGGACTCTTATTGAATTGAGAGTCTTGTCGCTGTAACAGCTCTCGTGTAGGTGGAGAACCTTGCGGAGAGGAAGGCTTATGATGAGCGTATTGAGCCTCGGGTCTATGGATAGGACTTTCAGGTTGATTTTGGTTACCGTAAGGAGAACGCTGATAATTATTCTGTGGTGTATAACTCTGGGGTTGCTGTTGGGTGAAAGATGATGGAGGCATTTTTACAGTCAAAGGACTTGGAACCTTTGCAACATACTTCGGAGCTTGTTTTTGTAACTCAGCCTTTTCAGCCTCCCAGTGATAAGGGCTATTCGTTTTTCGTAACATTCCAATTGGATTTTCAGGTATTACAATTTCAGGTCGTTCGCCAGGTGCGATTGGCTTAGGAGATTTGGAGTCGGGGACTTGGATGACTATTGGAGGAGGGGGAGGGGGAGGGACGGGCATTTTGGGTGGGGGTGGAGGAGGAGGCACTGGTCCGCCTTGCGGATGGTATCCACCATTACTAGGTTGTTGTGCATATGTGGGTTGATGCTGGGCCTGCTCTTGTTCTTCCCATGATCGCTGACGAGCCAATCGTCGTGCCATACTTGGAGTTCGAATCTGAGACAAGTCGAGACCTCCAGGTGTATATGTGAACGGTTTCTTGTCTTTCGTCATCATCGCATTCTGGATACATGCTGGTGGCTCATGAGAGCCCATGGGCTGAAAAATAATAAGTATTTATTTTTAACAGTGTTACTCATGTATTTGTTACGTTTTTGAAATATTCATATTATATGAATACGAATTGGTTCATGCTTAGAGTTAAAGTCCGTGTTGTAACGGAGAAAGAATCTCACCACCCCATCTCATCCGCAAGGAGTCATAAGAGGTCAGCATGAAAATAGTAAACCTAAACCTCCCAACATTGGGAGAGGTCTGTGTCCAGCAGTGGACTACATACAGCTGTTTGAATGAGGAGTTAAAATGAAAAGTAGTATTGTCTAGATTTTCTTATTCATAACAGAAAATTGGAAAGATTAGATGCTAGATAAAAAATACTAGAAATAGACACTTACATTCACTTGAGTTTTTCCGTAGTTGGGAATTCTGCCCATGTGTCCAGCGACGGGTGCAGCTCCGTACCTGGAAACCAGCCAAGTTTCGTGTTATTTTTACATGGACTGACATCGTTTTGTGGATAGTGGCTGCTGCCGAGGGCGTCTGCGTTAACCTATTCCAGTTCAGCGATTGTAAGGAAACTGCTATCTATAATAATTATTGAAATAGGTCGTTTTTATAATGGGGATATTGTATGCCAAATTGTCATTTAAAATAGCATTAATTTGACAATGGAATATCGAAATAGAACTGACTTACGTGACTGTAATAATAAATATCTCAGTAAGTTTATAGTATTTAAGTGAACATTAATAAAATTATTTATTGTTGCAATTGAGAGAATGCTAAGCTATAACTTTTATTCGATAGAATAACTTATGGTTTTCCAATATTTCTTGTATTTAGACTACTTCGATACATAAAAAAATGGTGAATCTTACCCGTTCTGAGCCATCTTCTTATTTCGTTAGCAGTCAACAGTCCATACAGGCAGTTCCTGGAATGAGATCATTTCTTAAGTGAACATGTAAACACATGTTTTAGGAAGCTATGAGCTACACCATATGCTCAATCGGCCAAGGTCGGGAGCTAGGTGAAAGTCTATTTTAGGAAACAGGAATATTTTGCTGCAGGTTAAACAATTTTGTGTAGTTGTACAGAAAAATATTGATTGTAAAATAGTTACAAAGTCTTACTCAACTAGGTTTTAGTTTCTTACTAATTCATCCTGAATCTACATATTTATAACAGGGAGCTCTTCTTATTGTCCTTCACTTCTACTGTCTACTCTCGTAGTGAAAGCTTGTTGTTGCTAGTTGTTTGGAAGTTTGATACTCAATTGTTAAACGAATCTGGCAAAATTTTAGTCTGGAATAGTCTGGAATAACTTAGCCATTTATATACCTGGATTTGAAGCCTCGGGCAACAGCTAGTTAACTCTAACTGTCATTTTTATCTAATCTTGTTTAGTACCCGTCTATGTAATATTTGCAATTTTCATTTCAGGATACGTAATTATCGACTCTACCCTACTTCTACTCAATTTTTTGAAATAGGTTGACAATATTGTTTTGCTAAGTATTATTGCTTTGCATTAGGAGATTAATTATTTTGCCAACCTTATTTTTAATGTGAATTCCAAAACAGTACATATTTAATTTTCCTTGGAGCTGCCTAAATAACATGTTCAATGTTTTTGTGGGTCACTATTCTATATTATGTTCTATGGTGAGCACACTGCAAAGTTAAGAAATAATAGACAAATCAGTCTTAATCATTGGTCAGTATTTTTTTCTCTTGCCAAAACCGCCGCCGCGACCTCGTTCTGCTAGGGTGACAGGCGGCTCCACCCATCACCGAGCGAATCGCCACGGCTTATGTTGGGTTGTGCGGGCCAAGAGTCTTCTCCGAGCCCGATCCCGGTCTGCCGTCACCTTCTCAAGCATTACTCGCTCGCAGAAGGAGGCGGAGGCAACTCAAAAATAGGTATAAGTATTTGATGATGCTTCTTTTATACAAATCATATACCTAGATCAGATTTGAGTTTGAGTTTCAAAATTACTTTTGCCATTTGGTAATTTTTTGATGAGGCAACCACATATTTAAGAAAGTCTAGCTTACACGATGCAGACAATTTTTTTATAATGAAGAATATTAGCAATTGTAATTACTAATATTCCGGCTAACCCTTCCAGCTAAGCTCAATAGCTAGAAGTGAGCTCACGGCGGTAGTGTAATAGCCAAGATTCGAACCTTTCGATCGTAAGGCCGACTCCTTTACCACTATACTACTGACGCTTATATTTAGGAACTTCAGACAAAAACAATCAGTCCAAAATGAAAAATCATAAGGCATTGATGCCAGAGATGGTAGGTATGTAATAGCAATAAAATTTGGCACTCTCACTATAATTTTAGTGCATGGCCAGAAGCCAGACTTATATTTAGACACTAACTACGCCTTCCATACTTGACTAACAAATTGTTATAGTTCTATGATAATTCTCTTGTTTGGTAATTTCTCATTAGCTATTGTTTTAGCGGTGTTCCCGGTTGCATCTGAATCACGTGCGTTTGTCTCAAACAAATATTCGGCCGAACGATTTTTTTTTATTTATGGCACATCAATTTTACTGCACCTTGTGATAAGCTGAAGGCAAAGTCTCAGGAAAGGGGGTCACCATTACATAAATGCACAGTATTGTCGTCCGTCCACCTCGCAGTAGGTCATCCCACGTTTCGTTTTCCGGTACACGGTCTCCATTCGAAAACCTTTCGGCTCCAACGTCCATCTGGTCTTCTTGCTACGTGCCCAGCCCACTGCTACTTCAGCTTGCCAACCCTATAGATAGGCTATATCGACCATTTTCGTTCGTCTACGCATTTCCTTAAGGAAAGGTCTTGCCCAAAGAAATTCAGTAACCAAGAATTGTTCGCATCTCAACACATTGATGAACATCGCTCTCACTAGTTGAATGTGGCAATTTCCACTTTATTTAACAAATCAAAACAGTATTAAAACTCGAGTCACGAAATATTCGTTCTGAAATGTTGTAATAAAATATATGAATAAATTCTGGCTACTACCGCGCAACGGGAAGTGGGTGGAGAGACCGCGACTGTGAAACCAACAATAAACATATTTACGAACGAAACTTATTCATTGTGTACAATTTGTCTATGAAACAAAAAGCACGCGCTTAATGTTAACAATTATTCTGCAATATCATGGCAGAATACTGTATTCTGGATCATTTAACATGGCGCTATCTTCAATAATACTGAGTAAACTTGGTAATTATGGGTTCTAGAGTGCTTATGAAGATACTTAGATAATATCTGTAAATACAAACAGAAACGCCCTGGTTGTGGCTACATTCTGGCATTTCTGGCTCGACAATATATTGAAAACTACTAGAAATTCATAGACGTAAAGAAGGAGTAGTAGAAGTGTAGGTAATACATATATGAATGAATACAAATATACTAATTTACGCATAGAAATACTTGCAAGAATCGAATCGAATGTATGATCGTTTAACCGCGACAACACTCAAATCGTTCAGAAGACAAACATTGGTTACCTTAAGCATACTATTTCAAATTGTACTGTGAAAACTATGATATCGCTGACAAAAGACGCGCACATAATATAGAGACGCTATTGTTAGCCGAGGACGTGTGGAACTGGGCCGCGTGCGCCCGCGCACCTGTGCGAGGAGCTTTCCTATATTACTCCGAGGCGTTTCCGACGACCTCGGCCGAAAACTCAGACCGGTGTAAACAGCCGCTGAGTAATTGTGTTCAATAATAATCGGCATCGGGAATATCTTTACGAACCACTCAAGGACACAAGAAATAGGTAGTAGAATTACGATGAGGTTCACTGAAGTTTGGGGCTAAAAGTCTAGTTAAAAAATATTTAGTCCGGGTCATAGCTGAGGCATTCACAAATATGATTTCGGGGTCAACTTAAATATGATGTGGCTTGCTTTTTACGAATTTTAACAACTATGGACAGCCAGCACCAACTTTTTAACACTGTCTCTTAACCACGAAAGCGATTATATGAAATACCACTAAGCCATCGCACACCCAAATGATAACCGCGCTTGGGTAGCTCCATCAACTGATCGTTTAGCGAACATTTTTGGTTTTTCATCGTGAGAAAAATCCCTACGATCCCAGGTCGAGCCGGTGGGGCTATGTTGGAGTCAAACCAACTATAAGGCCCGCCGTATTTTGTTTAGCGAAAAGCTGGCCACGAACTTATCAAAACATATTTCAAGATGCAGATTATATTTGCAACTAAAAATATTACCAAATTTTCTGTCAGACCTTTCGTTAATAGAACCATGAAAACCATTTGAACCCCTTTCTCTGAGATGGCAACCGCGTGGGACTAGCGTTGCAATCTCAAAAACTTGGATAGAACTTCAACTGACCTCCTCTTGATCTCTAAAATAAAATGCATCCTCTGATGAATTTAACCCCAAATGTAACTATTCAATGGTCATATACGCGTAGAGAAAGCTTTACGGAAGGAACAGCTGTCTAAACCCCAACCCGAGAGCTTCGCATTTCAATCAAAATGTTTACCATTTTGCAGGTGAAGTTGCCAAGACCCCGTCGTATAGGATCCCATAAACCCTTTTTTGCTTACAGTACGACTTACTTTTAAAGGTATATTGAAATGAACCATCGGTCTTCCCCGGATATCCCCAGTTAATTTTCTCCTACTTGTTGAAAATACCGGTATATGTTATTAATAACTGAAACAGGTCATTTCAACTCTTGCAACAGTGAACTACAAACAGGTGAAGTGGAATGCAGGCCAACCCACCCGCCAGCTTGGTGACAGTCAGACAGCATGGTTAAACTAATATACCACTTTCTGGCACTGATGCATTATAACCCAATATTAAAATGATTTATTCATTTATGAACAAGCAACTATGAACTGATGTGTTCACTTCTAGTGATAAAATATAATAGTCTATTTATTTAGTTTTTTTTTTAAATGTCTGTCACTTTTTTAAGCACTGAATAGTCGTAGCCAGTTATCGAATCGATTTCAAAACATGGAAAATATAAAAATAAAACAAAAAGCCGCGGTAGCCTAGTGGTATGGGTAATAGACTGCTGAGACGAGGTCTCGGGTTTACAATGGCACACACCAATGACTTCGATGCTTTTTGAAGTTATGTGTGTATTTATCGCAGGTTTATAAGTGCCCGGTTAATGGCAATAGGCTCGCCACCTATTACATTGGGACTTAAACATAAACTGGCGAAATGAGGGTGCTAGCACCTCTGCCTACCCCTTCGGGGATGAAGGCGTGAAATTGTTATGTTAAAACACAATAATAAACCTACAGTTCAAAGAAATCCTCCTATCCTATGGATACTAGGATCGTATCTATGAACCGGAAAGGTTGGCGGCATGACATTGAATGGCAATGCCAAATTCTCTTAGCAAGGTATAAAAGAGCACTAGGGCCTTACCACCACCTCTTAAAAGTAATATTATTTCAATCTTACTTTACTAGGTACATAATGTGATTCGGACTCGGGCCGTTGTCGTCCGTCGATATTTATGTACGGTATCTTGTAACACAAGTGTAAAAGCTAATAAATTAAATAAATAAATACAGTGTGTAGGCGGGAACCCTTCCGAAGCCGAACCACAGATTACCTTACAGGCCGAAGGCCTCTGGTACTACTGGTAAGAAAATTACCATCTGGCAATTTTTTTTACTTTTTTTCGCATTATTTACTCTCCATCGCATATTGTGTACCAGGAGTACTACCTCTGGTAGTTCGTTCCTTCGACTTCGGGAGCGTTACCCTTACACCCTGTATATTCACTACCTACAGTAAAAGATACTGTTTGACCAATTTAAATAAATAAATATTCTAGGACAATCAACACAATATCACCTAGACCCATGGTAAGCATAGTTTAACTAGCTTGTGTTACGGATTCTAGAATGCGGATAAACATACTTTTTTTTTGTAAATACATACATATTATACATAGAAACACCCAGACCAATGCAGATATTCATATTCAAGCGGGAATCGAACCCGCAACCTCCTGCGTAGCAGTCGGAGTTAAGCATATATCACCAGTATCCTGAGTATACTGACTGATGCTGACGGTCAGAATTTCACTATGAAAGTACCGTAAGATTGAAAAAACATTTATTTTAAGAGGTGGTGATCACCGGTACAATTGGTCTCAAAATTATTTTATTTCTCTCCGGCCGCGTACGCAACTGTAGGTTCGTAACCAGTTACGGTAGAAGAAATAAACAAATTCAATAATTTGTTAGTCTATTATGCTTATAACCGGACAAATTCTTAAATAATGCCTGGATGAAATTGCTATTGCAATGAGCCAATTGTACAATATTATGTCGGTTTGTTATCAATTCATCAAAACAGTTTTATAAGTAAGCGACTTGAAACTTTAACTTTACCGTTTAAAGTCATTTTTACAAGCATCCACTTAGGAACAACTTTTAAAAATAGTACCCCTTAGATATAATACAGAACTTTCCCGTTCTAAACTAAGATGGGTCACTATTTCATCAAAATATTTACTACCTGGCGAGTGATGTGTAGCTAAATCCAGGTGTGCGCGGTTATTATTGCGCCGAAAATGTGGGAGATATTAATCACTTGCACTAGTGCCAAAACTGCTGTAATGGTCATACATATATAACTCACATTATAATATTTAGCTACAGGTTCTTGAATTGGCACCTGGAAAAAAGAAAAAAGAGCGAATGGTCGACTACAGCGCGGCGGCTAGTTTTTTACATAGGCATTAACCTTTTTAGTATAAATATACCTATCTACAAACACTTTCATTACCACGTAAGCGAATTTAAAATATCAGTGGCTGTGACTTTATTGTCAACTTTGCAATACACAGGATGTTACGGGAACGCTCCCAAAAACAAAAACTATACTATACTGACCATTATATGAAAATTGGACACCTTTTTTATCGTAATACTTTTTTTGGTGGTAGCAATAATACTATTTGTTATGGTACCTACCAAAAAAAAGTATTGCAATCACAAAAAGTAGCCCAAAAAATAGCGCCACTATTGTAATAATGTACGTGTTTGTAATGGTGACCCTCTTTCGTGAGATTTTGCCTTCAGCTTACCATCAGGCGATGTGAAGTCAAATTTGAATTGCTATAAATAAAAATAAATGTTTGTTAATCTAGTCTGTTTTCGATAACATTCCCCTAACACTTCATATATTTCTGTCAATGTTATCAAATTGGTTTATAAAAAAACATTTCACGATTCATATTATATTCTGTCACTTTCTCACGCCTATATTTTGTAAAAAGCATATCTAGGATACGTATATCATTGACACTTTGTTCCTTAAGGATAACTTTGTTTTTTTTTATTTATATATGTAAGTACTAGCTGACCCGCGCGACTTCGTCTGCGTCACCCCGTTTTTGCAACATTTTTCATTCCTGCTCCGCACCTATTGGTCGTAGCATGATGTTATATACATGTAAACCTTCCTCTTTAACCAGTCTATCTATTGAAACAAACCGCATCAAAATCCGTTGCGTAGTTCTAAAGATTTAAGCATACAAAGGGACAAGAAAAATAGGGACAGAAAACGCGACTTTATTTTATACTATGTAGTGATATGAAATACGTGAGTAAGTAGATGATCGATTGTGTTTTTCTTTTTCTTAAACATTTATTCCTATGGCAAGTAAGGACGGGTCCTATTAACCGACTGTTATCTATTAATATATTTGTAATTGATGTTGAATCATCATCATACGATAAAAAACTTGTACTATATTACCGGTACCTGTTACGTTTACATTGGTTGCATATCTATGAACATTGACGACAGATCAGTCCGGTCAGACTACATATTTATATAAATGCAAATTGAATTTTAATATGTTTTAGATATGTTTACAGACTGAGATGCTGTGACCACGGTATAATCAAAACGTAATATACTTATTAAACATATACTTTGTACAGAAACAAATAATTGTAAAACCCTTCTCCTGCACTGACATCACAGAGACTCTCTTAACCTTCTCCCCTTTACCCTCTCTTCTATATATGGTCGGCAGCACGATTTTGATGCCCTTTTATTACAAACGTCCATAGGTCACGGTAACTTTCCATCAGGTGAGCCGCGTGCTTGTCTGCTACCATATTCAGTTCACCTTAAACGATTTCTTGACTGTAAGAGCTCTAAATTTTACAATCGGCGAGTAGGTAGGATGCTACGGTATCTCTCATCCCAATTGAGTAGTCCTACTGGGGAAGTACCTCCACCCTACAGAATTGTTTGCTGAACTGAACGTGTTTGCAATGGTGACCATCTTTCATGAGACTTTGCCTTCACCTTAACATCAGGCGAGGTGAAGTCAAATTGACGGGCCATATATAAAAAAAAAAGAATACCGCGGCTAACAATAGGTACCCAAGTGTTGTATTGGGTAGCCAGAACTCACTGGAGAGTTTTTGTGCCGTCTCGGTAGGAAGATTGGTAGTACAGAAACTCTCTTAAGCTTAACTCTCCCCCCCCCCCTTCCGCCACTTCAAGAAGGACATTAGAAAGTTTGTATAGAGGACGGCAGCACGAGTATGTGCAAATGTAGTGTTGCAAACGTCCATAGTCACCAATTTTCATTATGTGGGTCGGCTGCTTGTCTGCCACCTAGGTGGTATAAAAAGCCCTCTAACTATGCTATAAACAATTACACTGTCGTCTTTTATGTGTCATGTTCTTTTGATAGCATTACAAAATAGAGAACTTTCCAAATGCATTGCGCACGAGTCGATGCGTAAGTCAAGTGACTAATGTAGCTACGCGTTTTGTTGATTCGTTCGGTCATATGAAATGATAGATCACTAGCTATGCTTAACGGTTTCATCTTAATCTACTATATAAAAATTAGTCCGGTTTTCCTTCCTGACGCTATAACTCCAGAACGCACGAACCGATTTCCACGGTTTTGCATTCGTTGGAAAGGTCTCGGGCTCCGTGAGGTTTATAGCAAAGAAAATTCAGGAAAAATTTCAACAGAAAACCGGGAAAATCATTTTTCACATGGCGAAACGGAGTTCGAGGGGTTTGCTAGTGTGTTATAGAAAAAAAAATAGGCCCTACAAAATAAAAAGGACAATCACGATAATTGTTATTTAAGTTTTCGCTTGTAGTCGCTCTATAGATGAAATAGAATATAAGGTCCAATGTATGGGGTTGAAAAATTGAGACTAACGAAACAGGTGTATGAGGCGAGTGTGGATGGCACCGTCGGAAGGGGAAGACCTAGGCGCACATACCTGGATGAAATCGAGGAAGTGTTAGAAAAATGGCAGGTCAGGAGTACCCTAAACCGACGAGCATGCAAAAAGGTAATGAGAGTGAATGAAGCGAGAGTAGTATATCCGGATCGTAGCAAATGGAGATCCGTGATCTCTGCCTACGTACGTATGTATGGGATTGACATGTTTTTTGACGTTAATGACTTTTATGACAGGCGTGAACGAATGTCAATATCATACATTGATAAATCTATTCTATTCCATTGTATAAAACCATTGCCACTTGTCTAGACCCCCAGGATTCGAAACTGGCGACAAGTCTACGTGAAAGGCTTAATGTCAGTGAAGGAATCAATTGAACTGTCAAAATATAAAGCTTTGAATATGCCGCAAAGCGAAACCGGTGCAAAAATAAATATCGTGGAGAACTAAAAGTATTATTTAATCAATAATGTATAACAATAAGCTCCACCAAGTGCCATCAATCAACAGTATAAATAATATTTAGAGGAAGCTTTTGAAGTATTTAATTAAGGGTAGAAATGAATTGCAGGCTGTTGTCTCTGCACAATTCAGGGGGATATAAGCATGAGCATAAACAATAGGGGTTTCGTACTCAAGGATGACGATTACTTTTTCATATCCGAAAAATGACCGGTTGATATTATCTTAATGAACTGCTGAAGTGAAATTGTCTTCCAAAAATAGTTTCTAAGATACCTATTGGATTTGGAAAATTAAATTTTTAGAGCCGCTCGAAAACACTCTACCTATACAAAATCGATAAATGTAGGTAAGTGACGTCAGTTTAAATGTACGGGGCGCATAGAATATTATATATACCTCGGCCTGCGTTGTCTTTACTAAGTAATTTGAAATTTAATAAGTTATAAGCTTAGTCATATTTTGTCGTATTGGGAACTTTTAATAATGGAAAGTCATAGTTTCAATTAAGTTATTCAATATAATATTTAGCAATGCATATTTTTTCAGTGAAAACTATGATATCAAACAGTATTACGAAGAATCAGACGACCTTGTCGTCATCCCCATAATGTTGTAATGTACTATACTTTGTAAAATGTAGCTTGGGTCCTATGACAGCTGTCAGTGAAATCCCGCACATGAAGTCTTGAATTTTCTATTATTGAATGTAGTAGCTGTTAATGCCATACTTTATGGGCATACCGAGCTAATTAGTGATGGGCGATGAATCATCGTGGTCACATTATTATGAACTATTCATATTTTGAATAAAACTTAATTTAAAATTGAAATTAATATAAGAAATAAATAATTGGAATTTAATCTTATTGCTTAGGTATTTTAATATCATAATAATGTTTATATTTCAATATACTTGATCCTAAATAATATTGAGTAAATAAAATCCTACATTAAATCAATCAACGCCCTGAACCTGTTTTTGGATTTTTTAAGAAGACATGCCGCGTTTGGCTCTTGGGCCATGATATAGGCATAAGATACACGCGCCAACATCTTGTTTGATATGAACTTCCACTGATCCACTCCACTCATTCTCATCAGTACGAGTGAAGACGCCTTGTATGCTAAATATATTCCGTTCTCATTACAATTAAATACATACATACAATTAAACTAAACGTAATTATATGTAACATGCATCAATAATAGCTGGTAGTATCGATATTTTCATCGAATTTCGGACATCCCTATGAACCTCATTTTGACATCTGTCATAGGACCCATGCTATATTTTACAAAGTATAGTTTTTGCATAAACAAATATGAACACAACTAGTAGGCTGTATCAGTATTAAAAGCTCTTACAAATTCCACCGTCCATTTTATCAACGATATTGAATTCTATAAATAATCTTTATTTATTCGGCACGTCAAAGCGTATCGTTATCTACTCGTCGAGCTATCGACCAAACGCAGTTTCGATAGCAAACATTGCAGCCATTATTAAATTTTATAATTAATTCCTTTCATCATTCTCTGAGCCTATTCCCAACTCAGTTGAGGTTGGCTTTCTAGTTTAAATAAGATGCGGCTGAATAATAGTAATAATAGAAGATATTTTTCGTGAAGCGACTGTCATCGGACCTCCACAACTAAATTAACGATATCGCAGTTCTGTAGTTAGGCTAGTTGAACTTTTGAGGGCTTCAACTACCCATATCGGCTGCCATAGATGTTCGTATGGCAACCGGGACCGACGGTTTAACGTGCTCTCCGAAGCATGACCAGACCAGTGCAAATAGCCATATTCATGCATACAAATACTTGCACTGAGCGGGGATCGAACCCGCGCCGCCTGCGTCACAATCGCGTTCCCTACCGCTACGCCACAGAAGCTGTCTTCCTTTAATCGCTACTTTTTCACTTAACTATTAAAAGTAATACTAAACTTAATTAAACACTGAAAGTACAATAAAAAAAATAGTTAAAAATTTTTTTTTCAGACTGGTAAGGTTTCAGAAGGCAGTATTATCATTCAACTTAGCAATGGTGCAACATAATAACACCACATTCTGACCACGTCTAGCGTCGATCAGTCGTTGTACCAAATCTTTGTATACAAAGCGGGCACTTGACCTATGTTCCCAAGGTTTAAACCCAAACATTCCATAATTAAAAATACTTATAAATTGTATTTTTCAATAGGTCAAATACACTGTCAATTATCTTGCCAAGATCTTATAGATATAGGTAGGAGCTTATACGTGAGGTTAGATTGGACGTGAAAATCTTGATGTGCCCATACACCCAGTTAGTCACACCATGCAGGGTGACTACGAGTGAGTGAAATTACTCATGTTTACCCTGGGGTGACAAAACGGGGTAACCACCAGTCCAAACCCCCAATTTCTTGTATGAGATCGTTTTATACAAGTGATGTCTGTCAACGGTTGACTAAATGGTACTGTTTGTGACGTGAAACTCGACTGCCTTGACGGTAATAAACAAAGCCGCAAAATAATTGTGTAAATTTAAAATTAACGTATTTGTTTCCGCGGCTACCGCACTTCTTGGTAATATCGCTCATTATGAGGCTTAACCATGTTCTTGAACTTAATATAAATATATTGGTAGGTGCCCCTTTGTCAGTAAGTCTAGCAGGCATTTATCTATATTCCCCTTTCTCATCCAGAAAGCGTACGGTTATAGCACGGTAGGTCCTAGATAAGCATCTAATAGGAATGAAAGTGAAACAGATGAATACGAAATGTAATTTCGCATTGATATTCGTTTCGAATTGAACTTTAATAAATACTAGCAAACCCGGCGAACTCCGTTTCGCCTCCAGATGGCTTCGTTTTATGTAACATTTCGTTTGGTGATTAAAAGATGAAGAAAAAATTTTTATTTTTTCCTGAATTTTCTTTGCTATAAACCTCACGGAACCCGAGACCTTCCCAACGAATGCAAAACCGTAGAAATCGGTTCGTGCGTTCTGAAGTTATAGCGTCAGGAAGGGAAACCCGACTTATTTTTATATAGTAGATATACTCCCCTGTATTTGAGGCAAGTAGAAACATGAGAAGTAGTCATTTAAAAAAAAAACACTCTCGTTTCAGCCAGTATCTGGTGCAAGAGCTAGGCCAATGTGATCCAAAGCAGGAATGCGGCCAGTGTTCTGGGTTCCTTTGCACCAGACAAGACCCGAGGTTGATTATTTACATTGCAAAAGCTTGGTTGACAACTTGACATTTCTGTATTCAAATGAAATTTTCATCTAAATTATTAATATTGAATTGGCATTCATAATATAAACTCACGCCTATATCCCCGAAGGAGCAACCCTAGCACCCACATTTTGCCAGTTTATGTTTAGGTCCCAAAGTAATAAGGTGGCGAGCCTATTGCCATGAACCGGGCACTTATAAACCTGCGAGAAATACACACATAACTACGAAAAGGATTTTTTTTAACAATATTAGCAACCAGACTACAGATTGAACAACAGATTGAAAAATCATTGGTGTGTGCCATGGTAAAACCTGGGATTGAACCGGAGACTTCGTCTCAGTAGTCCATTACCCATACCACTAGGCTACCACGGTGTATAAAAAATAAATTATATTTTACATTTAGAATATAAATTGCTATTGACAGATTTATGGACCAACACATTAGGTAATGGGTCAAATAATGGTCAAATACAATAAATAATGAGTAACAGCTAATTAACAAATCAGCAAAGATAACATTAGGTATTACAAGTATGTATAGGTACACAAATCTGTAGGATAATGTAGATGAGCATACCAATAAATGTAGTCAAATTCACATAATATGACATCAACAATTTTTTTTTAGCTGCGCGACGCTCGAGTCACAATGGGCAATCCTATCCTTTAGTTTATTTTTTAAGTTTCGCTTAATTTGCTCCATCTCAAAAATCAATATTACTACCGAGAACATAAAATTGTCTTTGATTGACATAGGCATTACATAGCTCGCTATGTAAAAAGTAGTGAACTCCAAGAGGCAAATTGATTGTTTTATGTTTACTGTTTGTATGTTTATACGGACTAGATCCTAACTCTTACTACATTGCTTCAAGCCTTCGACATTAACAAATCTCTCCATAATTCTGAGATTGACTGATAGAAAATGACCATAGCACGAAGTCTACCTTTGTACATTACTTTTTAAAATAAATAACAATAAATAAATAATACAGAGAAGGTTAAGCTTTCAATCGAATATAGTACAAGACTTTGGTCCATGATGACCAAAGTCTCGAAAGAAACGAGGCCCTGACGCGAGGATTGCTTTGATATAATCTATGATTGTGTTCTTGCCATATGATGGTGTTGCAAACGTCCATAGGCCACGGTGACCGCTTCCCATGAGGCGGGCCGTGTACTTGTCTGCCATCTAAGTGGTATAAAAAAAATGGTTGGTAGATTTCAGCTCGTCCGCTACAATAATCAAAAGACAGCCCCAAACGCGTAAGTACTGCGCATTTTGATCATACTTTGGGTTCATATAAGTAGTAGGTACAAGCCGATAGAAATTGTAGATTCAACCGCGTCGCATCGTCTCAACATTGAATTAGATTGATCTTGTCATTGAATGGACGCGATAATTTGAGAATACAGCTAATATTTGGTGACGTGTGTACAAGAATCACATGTTTTAAATAGATATCTGTTTATAGCGAATGCTAAAATAAACTGTTCTCCTTCATTGAATAGTTCGATATAGAAATAACTTTTCGTCTAGGAATGTTGACTCGTTTACCCCCGTGGTCTGCTTCCTCTACCACTAAGAACCAACTGCAAGAGCTGTTTATCATATAAACATATGCCTATATATATTCATTAATCGCCAAAGGTGTAGGTAGAGGTGTATTAACACCTACGTATTGAGATTATTTGAAAATTTGTAGTTGTAAACATATCCTTGTAAATAATTCGAAAAATTCCTGATCCTGTTCCCACAATTCACATGGACATATTGCCTGAGAAGTTAGTATTTGTGCTATTCCAGACTATAATAAAATTTCATCCAAATCCGTTATGTTCTTCTGGTGTGATTTATTCTATCCAACCGATCTATCCATTCGAGAGTCCGGAGTCCGTAGCTTTGTCAGACTGACGTTACGATCGGGAAGGTCACATATTCGAATCCTACTTTTACGCTACCAATGTTGCTATGTATATAAGTATTGGTCTCTATTGTATTATTTAAATTTTGTTAGAATGGTAGTTCAGTAACAAAGTGATTTTTTTATGAACAGAACTCAAATTTCCTTAAAACAAAAGTAAATTATTATTTTGTATAATGTAAAATTTTGTTAGAGTACGTCGATACTCATATTACTAACATACATATAAAAAGCTCAGGTAAATTTGACGTTGGGCAAAAAGTTCAATTTAAAATTTGTTGGAAAAAATTATCGAAACTCTTCAAAATATTGGTCATAAATGTAATTATATAAAATGGATTATGGAAAATCGCTAACTCTATAATAATTATTTATCGATTCAAAATATTAATCGTATTATTCTTTGTAAGTAAGGTCTTACCTTCAACAAAGACCTTGAATAAATCCAAATACAAAATCTCAAACTCACCTGAAAATTTACACAAAAAATCCAAAAAGACTTCACAGCACAACAATATTATTTCAAATGCGGACTAGGGTTGTACTTTCAATTCGTAGGTAGTAGTGATGTGGTGTAGGGGTTCGTAAACACGGCGCGGGCGAGTGGTACCGTTCGTTCGTTCGGAAATGATGCCGGCCGCCCGGCCAGTACGGCAGCCGCCCGCGCGCGCCCGCCGTCGGCAGATAGTGATGGGAACATTCGCACATCCTTATCGATATCGCACATAGGAGTAGTTAAGTTAATTACTGTGTACTTTCGATTTGTTACTCTTAATAATACGACTAAGACTGAGTTATATAGTAAAACGATATACGAACATCGAATCCGCGTTTTTAGTGGAATACAAGGGCCATTTCACGGAAAATGAGGAATCTCACTACCCTTGTAAGCCGGTACATCTGCAGATTGACGGACGATGTTCTGGCGTAGGCATTTTTTTCTACCGCAGTCGTAAACCAAATCAAGTGCTCAAGTTTCCCTAACTTGACAAGCAAACTAGAAATTGCTAACTCATTGTCTGTCTTCTGTTATTCTTTCTTTCTTCAAAAGTTTCTACACAGATGTATCCTGCAGCAGCTAGTTAAATACAATTCCCAACATATAAGATATAACAAATATGTAATAACAAGTTGGATTCATTGAATACTAATGTGATAAAATATTGGATGTTTCATAACAACTGAACTCATAAACCAATATTCATTACGCATCGAAACAACAGACATCCAAGTCCAAATGAAATAAAATCATATTCTACTTGAAATTTTATCACAATATCTTTATGAATAAAATCTGATTCGCAAATTTAACGATAGAATTTTCCGTATAACGCACATCACTACAACCACTAAAAGTGTTATTTCGGCCCTAAGCCGCGAACTCGCTACTTCGCAGATAGCCGCGTGCCCAGCACACTGGCCAATGATTATTATCTTTAATTAGTTAGCCTTACTCATATCATTTATTTAGCTTTTACAAATGACATAGACTCTTTGATGGTGATAGTGTTATATTTTTGTATTTAGAAGCCCCCTATGGGCGTTCAAAAAGACATGCTGTAATGTCTGTAATGTTCACGTTTTGGGGGGAACAGAGTGATAGATCAATAACAGAGCACTCTATCTATACAGAGTGTTTAGGACGCTCTAGAAACAGAAGACACATGGTAGTACTCCAGGTACACTACAATTAGGCCACGGCGATGACACATAATGCCACACCATACCCAGGGGCTAGATGGGGACACCATGGTCCCCACATTTAGGGAAGAGGGTCATCTCAACAGAGATGTCCCTGGGTCTGCCGGGGTGCGAGAGATATGTCTTGTATAATCTCACCTCCGGCAATCGAGGATCCATGGACGGCGTGCGTTTTGGTCGGTTCGAGTCCGACATAATCACCTCCATCGGTTTTGGTGGAGGTGGTATCCGTGGGGATTTTGCGCACGATAAAAAAAAAAAAAAAGGTACACTACAATTGGCATAAAAAAATTACGATTTGGCATGTTTGAATTTTTTTTATTGGTTACTCTCTAAGCTAAATGAAATGATAGGTTACATAAAAAACATCACTACAAAAAAAAAACAAATAGCGCTATAACGTGAGTTAATACTTCTATAGCACCCTGTATACTCGTAGCTCCATCCATTAGATATAATATATATTAGTCTATACCTACCTCTATCTCACAAAAACACGTTCGCTTTTACAAGAATTCGTGCACGTCATAGTAAACCATTCGTATATAAGTTTACCACTGTAGGTAAACATCTGAACTTCAGTCTAACCTCGACATCCTCATCGCTACAATCCTGGCACACATAACGCATCAACTTCTAATTTCATGATAATTTCATCCTACGTTACTGCTACTCTTGACCTGACCCTTCTTACTTATCATATCGGTCTTTCTGATTCAAGGCTTTACTTACAAGCCAAAAGAAACTATTTAAAACAAGCGATTTTTCAAGAAAATATGTTGGTAGAGGAATTGGAATCCACCACTCACCCACGGTTTAACAATCCAACGATAGCAATAGCAAAATACATATGTACCTATTACTAATTAGCATAGAAAGGAATGCCAAACCGTACCCTTCAAAATAAGTAAAAAGACTTTTTACCCGAGGAGTTACTTACTCCATTGCTCCGATTATGCCACATGCCTTTCTGTGTGACATTCTTTAGCACGTACCATAACACTTCTACGATCTTTGCACGCGTCAATACTGTACGCACCCTTCGTAGATAATATTATTATAATCTTGTATCACTAACCTTCATCATTCGTCACTTGCGCCTACGCATAAAGCATGATGCATAGCTAACTATATTAGAAGCAAAATATAAACTTAGTGCGTGTGTAATAGCTACACTGTATATTATTGCTACGTTTACGATATAGATTTTTATAATTTTTATTGATTAAAACCATGTCAAAACTGGCGAATGTGGGTGTTAGCACCTCTGCCTCTCAGGGATATAGGCGTGAGTTTATGTTATGTTATGTTAAAACCATGTTAGACATAGGTATTATATTTTGAAGAAAAGAGCTAGATTATATTTATATTTACCAAAGATAGGTAGATTACAGTGGCGAAGGGTCCCTATATGACACCATTATTCTTGTCGACTTACCAATATGTTAGTTGCACGGTGCATAAGATACAAGGTCGAGGCGAGTGTTCTTTTTGAACCGCCTGTTTACCCTTTATTTATTTATTTAAACTTCATGCACAAATACAAAATAATTGTACAAAGGCGGACTTAATGCCATGGGCATTTTCTACCAGTCAACCTTAGGATGATGCAGAGATTTGTCAAGGTAGGTGCACGAAGTGTTATGGACTTTACCAAAATTAACATGTTAATAAACTTAAATAAGTACCCTTCACTACTGGTAGATAATTTTATTATAACAGTTGCCTGTTTATAATGATTCTCATTATGAGAGTTGGATGTGTTATTTAAAAAAATTTCAACTCTGTGCTATTTTTCACAAGCTACCTACTATCTGTCGGGGTATAACTTTATCAGATCATTATTTATATTTCTGTGTTATATTTTATAGTTGTTGAAAGTAATTATTTAAAAAAAAAGTTATATTAAATTGATACTTAATAAGTTAAACCAGTCAAAACATCTTCTCCAACACAAAAGCCGCGGGTAAAACTAAAAAATTAATTCATTTTGCATAAAAAATGTATATGATAATAGAACATTTGACCTATCGAATTCCAGACATACCTGCTGATTCATTCTACTTATCTAGCTAACAGCTACATACCTTTTTTAATAACGGGCTTTGTCACTTTGTGACCTCATCACCCCGTGAAGACGTACACAGTTCAACTTACATAGTACCTTTTTTTTTCGTGCGAGAAATCTCCGCGGGTACCCCCCTTCTCCCTCCGGTCCGGGAGGTTATGTCGGACTCGAACCGACCATAACGCACGCCATTTTTGGGTCTTTAGTCGCCGGAGGTGAGATAGTAGTCAACATATCCCTCGCACCCCGGCAGACCCGCGGCCGTCGTAATTAATGGCATTCCAAACCGTTATAAAAAGTATCTGATGATAAATTGATTGGATAGACCTACAGTTTTAATAAGTATGTTGTCTTTCTAATCAAATTAAAAGCACACACGCACACATATTACGAATGCGTTTTATACACAGACGTGATTCACTCGTTCACCGTCAATGTCAATAGGTACAGTTCACCTTCAGTAACGATTTCGTATCTACATAAGTGTGCCACAAGCGGTCGGAAATGCCTGGCATCAGTTTATCGCAATGTGACCCAAGTGATTCATACTCAAACCTGAATCGATCTCAGTATTCTTTGTTTTTGATTGTTGTTTTTTTATGTTGGTTACCGTGGCCTATGAACATTTGCAATACCAGGGGCGTCACATTCGTGCTGCCGATCATAGAGAGATCAGAGGAGAAGGGGTAAAGGATAAGGTAAGAGAATCTCTGTGCTGTCAGTGCAGAAGACAAAGAAGGGTTTCTCGGTCTTCCCACTGACAACACAAAACCTCTCCAGTGAGCTTTTTGTTAAATGTTTCGCGCATAATATATAATTTAATCTGCATAGGCAGATTGAAACACACATGGCGGAATCCTTTATAAGAAATATGGTGGGAAGGGGGAGATATCCACCATACACCCATCCTCAAAGAACACATAGAGGCTAAACACGTGTCGCGATTTTGTTCTGCGCACTTGCGGATAATTGCACATAATGAAATCGTATTTGCTCAGGTAAGAAGATTTTTACTCGCTTTGGGGGGTGCTGTTTGGAATTCCTTTCTGTGACAATTAGTAGGTACTAATATTGTACTATCGTTGGAATTGTTAAGCTGTGTGTAGGTATAGTGGGTGTCCTCACCCTCTACATAACACTCTTAACTACCTATTTAAAAAAAAATGAATCAACATTCTACAATATTTTTTACAAGCTCAGCTTAGTAAGGATGATGCCGTGTAAGTATCAGTAATAATGATCCCAAATACTTTTCATTTTTTAAATATTTTAATGACAAAATGACATAATATTATCTAGCACTAGCTGTTGCCCACGACGACTTCTGATCCCGTTTCCACAACGGCCCTAATGTAGCTTCCTATTGGTGAAATAATTTCTAAAATCGGTACTGTAGATCCAACAATTATCACCTACAACCTTAGAAACTCACCAACATCACCATTTTATAATACTTCCCTTCCCTATTATTATTATCTAATATCCAGCACTCTATTTTCTCTCAACACATTCTGAACAGCAAGTAACTTAAAGGAAACCTAATGAATTCGTCTATTATCAAAACATTTTCAAGTAGGCAAGTAATAAAATGTATTGCTTTGAAAAAATATTCAACAAAGAATCTCAGGGAAGCTGTGAAACATCACGGTCGTAAACCGAAAAACACGTAGATAAACAGGGTCGGCCTCGGAAGCTAAAAATAAAACCATCTAATAATTTACAATATTCCCTCAACGTTCCACTTTGCATATACATTTGTAAATATTTAAAATTTGCTTTATAGGTAGGGAGCCCTAGTGGTTTATGAAGTTACTCGAACGCGTCATATAATTGTGACTCTAGCGCATCACTTCTCATCCAACGAGTATATACAGGGGTGTAAAAGGAAAAGAATACGGGTAAAAGAAAATGATTTTACACGTTCGCGTCAGATTGAGATAACTTTGATTGGTTGCTGATTAACAAGTTTCAATTTTGCTTATCGCTTGATTCCAGCGTTATCTAAGGGCATGAGACGACAGCATAGTCACAAAAAAACGATGTCTGAATTTACTCCGTACTCGAATGGGATCGATTTTTTATTTCATTTCACTGCCAAAATAATAAAAAAGGTTAATAGAAATATATGATATATGTATGTACTTATTATGATGTTATGTAAACGATACCCTTTTAACTGAAATTGATAAAATTATAGGATAATCATCTAATCTATCAATTCTAATAGGTTTCCGCGACGCTCGAGTAACTACAAGTTTCGTATACTCGCCTCCTTTGTTATAACACGTTCCATAGACATCTAATTCTGGAGATATGCCAGTAGTATCAATAATATTGGGAGTCCCAGTGTTACACACTTAACGAACCGTTTTACACCCTTTTTAATGTGCGATAATGTCATACAAGGTGACTAAGGTTTTGTCACTCCAACAGTAAAGAGAGCACAGACCAATGGAAATGCACATAAGTACAAAATATCTACATTGAACGGAAATAAAATTAATAGTCGATACTTATTATTCAAATGGTATTGGTATAGAGACAATATGAGACTAGAGAATATGAGAGAATAGAGAAAAATTTTCCTGAGTGAAACAGGGAAGGCTCTTTCATTCGGTTTCACTCGAGAAAATTTGTATCTAGATATTGTACCCCTTAGGGTAAGTTGACCTTACAGCGACGGCGGGAGGGTAGGAATAGTTAAATGCAGTTATGTTTTACGTTGATCTGGTCGTACCTCGGAGTACACGTTTTAAGCCGTCGCCGTCGCCGTCGGTCCCGGTTGTCATACGAACATCTATGGCAGTCGTTACGGGTTGTCGATGTTTTAAAAGTTCCACAACTAAACTGACTGCAATGTTTTTCAATGTCACCAATGGGTTTTCTACCAAACCACAGTTAGAATCAGACCCCAAACTCCAAGGTAAGAGCTTCGAATGCGACTGGGATTAACGGTGACGAAGAATAATGGTTAAGTTTCACTGAAAGTGAAGTCAAATTTACGTGCCATAATAAAAAAAAGGAGCAGCGACCTGTAGCGACCGGAATTTCTTACTAGCAATAGTTGTGAGGTTAGTGCAGCCTCATCCTTCCTTTTCCAAATGACTATGAACTTTTTCACCAGTAGATAGGACCCAAAATGATTTCTCTTTATAATATTTTGATGTTATAAAATGTCGGCTGCTACTCTTTTAGTAGGGGTTGACCCTTAATAGCTACTGCCAAAATTTCAAACCCCAGTGTTGGATTCGCCTTATGTAGGTATCTACAATCATAAAGTTATCCTAAGAGGAACAAGTGTGCCATAGATATACATATCCTTACACAAATCCTAAGCTATCAACTTCGACAGAAATAGATATTGCAGTGACATCAATGTTTCTATACTAAAAGCTACAATTCACTGCTATTGCCATTTTTAATAAAGGACTCTGTGGGTTAATTTACATACCTACACCAGTTATTTTAATGTCTATGTCTCATGGAAAAGGATTTTGGCTGCCTACTTTTGACCAACATATAAATAAAAAATTAGGTAAAAAATAATTTAAATCCCTTTTACTTTTAGCTTCTTATAAAAATGTGAGGACCAGTGTCGTGAACGATTCACAGGTCACACGAAAATAACCGTAAGACATAGTTGAAAGCATACACACAAAATATCGTGTCTCTTGCTGTGACCACCATCTACACTAAAATGTATTGCGAAATTACACGAAACTGTTCTGTGTTTACTGTTGGAAAGTGTAGATATGTGGTGTTCTCGGTCGATTGGAATGGTGCCGATGTGCGGGAGTGAGTCGCTGAGTATTTATAGTGGAGTGACCAATGTGGAGTGTGGTCTGAGTTATAAGAAAATAGCTAATTTTTCACGATAGTCTCCAAGCATACGGAATAGCGAGTTATAGGCAATCTAAGATACAAAAATAAATAATATTGCGATATGAAAACAATTTTCTAGGCACGTACTTATATGAGTATGTAGGTGACTATATGAGGTACCTAGAACAAAAAATAATCAACCTTTTGTTTTTTTGTCCGCGAAATTACTTAGATAATAACACGGATATCTGTGGATAATAATCTCTGCAACCGCTGATTTTGAAGAACTTTCAGTGACAGTCTATTCAAGCGTAACTTGCTTTGCTACTTTTTCACTTTTTTTAAGATCCATGCAAATAAGTAGGTATATTAAATTAAACCCTCGAATTAAACCTACTCAGACGAGGACGCTAGCATAGCTGTTAATTTGATTCTCGCTCTTTCAATAGTGAACGTATGTTCTTATAACTTAGGTAGGTTCGTTATTTGTTTGCTTTGAATAATCGTAGATAAATATACTTTAGTATTAATTATAACAGAACTCATGGCCGTTTTTACAAAACAATCGTAAAACCCATAACTCTAATACGCATTCCAGAATAAGAAATAACATTAAGCCAGAAAACCCCACGTCCATTGTGGAATATACCGCTCTTGAAATAAAATTAGGTACCTATATTAATAAAATTGGATGAATAAATAAAGTTATATATATAAAGCGCTCCCACGTCATAAAACACTAAATCAACTTCCATTCATCAAAGTTGTAAACGAGATCAAGAAAAACACTAACATCGCAGTGATTGCTGGCGTTTATAAAATAAGTTTGTTTATGAAATATTATTATTAATACATTTTTCTTATACATGTACGGAAATAACCGAATCAAGTAGGTAGACTACACTCAGACTAAAGGAATAACATAGACGAAACGCATATAAGAGTGAAGCTGCCTGAAGTAGGTACCATACCTAATACCTACTAAAGTAGCACCATTTTGCTCGCACTTGTGCGAAGTGTTCAGAAGCGAAGATACAAATCGAATTTTGAAAACTTCTGACCTGGACCCATTGTCAAACCACTGAGATTACAAAAACTGCCTTTAAATTTTCGGCTTTATCATATACAATCAAAGTTCAAAATTAAATGAAAAATAGCTCTTTAGTTCGTTTCATTCACTCTACACGATGCCATTTAATTTTAGACTAACAGTATAACAGTAAAGGCTTGAAATTCAATGATTTTTTTGTTATCTCAGTGACAATTATTAGAATGATCCCTGTAATTTCACAATAGGGAATTTAAAGAAAATCAATCATCATTGTCTCCCTGCCCTATTTCCGATTAACTGGGGTCGGCGCACTATATCATTATCTTCTATACATTCCTATTAGATGTCATTTACTCAGCCACTCTCTTCTTAGCCATTTCTTCTTTCACACAATCCATCCAGCTCCTTTGGGTCGACCTTTGCCTCTACATTCATACTTTGAACCTTTTATACAACATTACTATTATCTCTTCTCATAGTAGGAAGATCCCATACCACGACAGACGATGACATCTCAATTTTTCATTTACTTTTCATTTAAAATAAAACCAATATTAGAGGAATAACCTTTATATTCATTTGTTTCATAGTTTCACTCTTAACTATGCGCTTAAAGGCTAGAGTCACACCGTGTGCGGCGTCTAAATCCCTCCAACTTTGAACAAACAAAAGTTATGTGAAAAATAATGGTGTAATGTCAAAAAAAGACATGGCAGTTTATTATATATTACATTTTTTATGTATTGTGAGAGTGTGGTGTTACATTAATGGGTACTTAAATGACCCTACTGCTAATATTAGGGATCCTGTGTATGTTTTCCTGAATTAAATGTGTAAATCTACATTGCTTGTTGACAATAGAAAGTACATTCTATTCCTGTGCCCTGTGACTGACCGGAGGTATGACTAAAAGGTCTTTATACAGACGAGACTTATTTCAGCTATTAATCTACATATTCTGTTAATGTATAACGCAGTGAATTTACAATTGTAATGAATCATTATTTTACTATCTTTGAATATTCCGATATCTTTATTATACTAAATCACCCTCCTGGGCATAGGCGGAATCCAAAAAAAAACTAGCTTATATTTGTTGAGGACTGAAGTCAATGGGAGAAAAGCTCAAAGGTCGCTAGTATCAAGTTTCCTGTCACATTATTATTGGTCTGTCATTTTATTACAACCCTATGAGAGATTATAGAATATTATCTGTCTATGTTAATGGTATACCTAATCTCGTGGCCTGACGCGGACTGAGATTACTACTGAACATTTTAATTTTCATTAAAAAATCAATATTTTTTTTTGATCAGATAATTTCTAACTTTGTTTATCAGATATAGTACGAATTATGCTATTTTATGGAGCTACTTAAATCCTTACGGCAACTTATAGCCATCAAAAAGTTGCTTATTTTCATCTTTGACAAGTCATAGTCGACTTGGCTACATCTGTTCGGATAAAAAAGCAGTTTTTCTCCCCGTTACATGGGGTCTGTTGACTATAAATTCACTATAAATCGATGACTGCTGTAATAAGAATATAGTAAAGAAAAGTTTTGGGTGAAAGAGTAAGAGAAGAGAGATTTGTGGAATACAAAGAACACTATGTGTGATATATTTAGTACATAAAAGCAGCTAGAACTTTAAACTGTTTGTATAACACTGGACCCCTAATATTATTCACAATTACTGCCAATTTTTTTCTATTCTATTCCAAAATAGTATACAATAAATGATAGAATTCAATCACTTGAATTCCAGACCAGAAATAAATCTCGATCGGATATAAGAGCGCAATAAATACGTCGGAGACATAACGTTATGATAACTTGTTTTGAACAAGATATAGTACGCGTTGTATTTACAAAAAGCGTAGTTCAATACGTTCGCATTTGCAGCCCTCAGTATGGCGACATAAACATTATCTCTTCTACCGATGAAGCGCTGGAGAGACGTGACAAAAACAGTGACGACTTGGTCACGTGACCAAAACCGTGACGAATTAGTCACGCGATCACAACCGTGACGACTTGGTCACGCGATCAAAACCGTGATGACTTGGTCACGCAACCAATACCGTGACGACTTCGTCACATGACCAAAACCGTGACGACTTGGTCACGCAACCAAAACCGTGACGACTTCGTCACATGACCAAAACCGTGACGACTTCGTCACACGACCAAAACCGTTTTGGGTACGTGTGTTGAGCGATTTCGTTGGTCGAAGAGATACATAGAGATATGTCTAGTCTATGTGGTCATGTTGAGGCTGCCGAACAACAATCATTAGTTTCAACTTTGGATAACTTCGGTATATTCTCCAATAACTGTGTGTTAATGGGGCCTATAAACTTGTACTCGAGAACATTGTCTAGCACCGAGGTGCATGTAACTGTATCATGTAGAATTTGACAAATATCTTTATTATTCAAAACTTCAACATCATTTTAAAAACTTACCACATAATAATATCATCTAAAACCCTTTGATTCCTTTTGATCACTATAAAGAGGTATTTTTGATACACAATTTGTGTGAGAAGCTTCCAAGAGAAAATTTTAATGATTACAATTAGTAAGTACCGACTCGCGATATAACCTTACTGGTGTATGTGAGACTACCGTTCTAGTAAAAAATATTCTCAATAAATTGTACTATTTACAAAACTTGCATAATCCGAATTTTTACAAAACACATTGGTAACAATATTAAAAATTGTAAAATTCCGATGCATAAACTAAATAGTTATAAGCAATAACAAAAATAATATAATATATTGTGATGATCACTCAATTTAACGTTCGATTTAATCCAAACTGATATTATTTTATGTAAATTATATTAAAAACTGCAAGCAATATTCTTTCTCTGTTAAAGTGAAAATTATAAACACTATATTAGTTTATCTTCAACCAAACTAGGTGGCGCCTATCATAATACAAAATAATTAAATTACGATAATAAAAATCGAAAACACTAACTTTCACTAACAGTAACTGTATAAATGATTCAACACAAGATAATTATTAATCTGCCAAGTAATAATAATTAAAGCAAATCTTAAGCAAACGACAAAAAATCTCATACTTGTTTAAAACACCATTACTAAGTAAACCTTACAACTAGAACTAGTTACGTTTTCGTACACAAAATATGTCATTTTATCCTTATTCTACTTATCTATACATTCACCGAAAATAATAATGTTTCGTGGGAACTCCTGGCGACAGACACATCGAGCGCGCACACGCAGCACTACACACATTTTGTTAGCACATCACAGAATATCTATAAATTAGCGAAATTGCATTATCATCGCTCACCTGCAGCTTTGGAATCAGACATCGATTCTGTTTATGTCTGTAGTACCATACCAGTACCATCAATGGTATAATTGACAAGATATATTCGTTTGTACCCTTAAAGGAATGAATATTACTTAGTTATGTCACTTGTACCATCAATGGTACTATTAATACAGGGGTAAAATTACATACATAATTAGGTAAAATCAGGTGTTGTATAATGAAAATCGATTGAAAGTGAATTAGTAACTAAATACCCTTAGCATTGAGTCAATCACGACGATTCTCATGTACACTCCTACATTCAGAAAATTCTGAGAAAAGAATGTTCAGTCAATTTAGTATTAAAACAAGTGGAAGTAAAGAAAAAAGAATTTTTTTTGAGGACTAGATGACATCAATAGCAATCAAATCAATAGTGATATGAAAACCTATTACTAGCAAGCAAGGATTTTTATATTTTGAGTTAGTTTCCCAATATTAAAATCAAAGACCAAGCTGGTGAATAGACAACAATCATTATAAAAATTAAATGAAACCGAATAAGAGCCATAATTCTGAAACTATATCAGACTATCATACATAAATCAATTTTCGGATACAGCAAGTGTGGGTTCTAGACCTGATATATGCAATTCCACTAAAGAGGCACATCACACTAACAAAAATACAGCCTTACCCAACCGCGCGTCTCGCCGCCCTACTAAATTAACGTTACAATTAATATAAATTATCATAACAACTAGTTTTACTTCGACGCGATAGTTTAGCTTACTCTAATCGAAAGCTATCTCCTATTTGGCTTCTTTCAAGTTGAACCATAATTATGTCTTGTTTTATCTCTAGGTTTTAATATAAAAATGCCTTAATTTGGTATCGCTGTTATACCATCCGCCGTATATATCGAACCCAAGTCCCGTAAAGCGTCCCGTTTATGTTGGGTGGATTTATGCTCGTCCACTGCTAATGCCATTATCAAAAGACACTCAAAAAACACTAACTGCTCATATTTGGGTGCAAAATATATGGCGGGAGGTATACTGAAATTCGTATTCCATTTACACAAATATAAAAAACTACAATGAACTCAAATTAGTATCAAGATTGATAGGTAGATTGGAGTCTTTGAGTTCATTAATTTTTTAAAATATAAATATACTAATATCTTACATTTATAATATTTAATTCATTTAGGATTTGTGAAAAATATGTTACTGAGATCCTTTTCATGTTTCTTTAGTTTGTTCCGTCTCAATACTGTTAAATATATATCTATTAGTATAACTTAATTTTACTGAAACTACTTATGGTTAGTATAAATACGCACAAGACATAAATTATAAGTTCACCTTTGTATTATCGCGAGCGATTCACTCTCCACACTAGGTGCGCACAAATTTGTTTCGTAATTTCAACCATAAATTATAACATTTTGAAAAAAATACTGTCAGAAGACAAATAAATTTTGGAAGACAAACGGCCAAATATATAATTTTGATAACATAATCACGATAAAATAATAACTAAATAAATGCTATGTTATATGGCATGTGCTGACATTCAATAAGAAGCATGTCACACTACAATAATAAGCAATCTGTTCAATTGAAATTGGAACTTTAAATGTTCATGTTAAGATATAAATTCCAATACAACTTGTAAACTTAACACTTCAATACTTTTTGTCTAGTGTAAAATGTGATTCACCATTTATAATCAAAACATTTTGTTATCTGTGTATAGATTATAGATAGTACCAAATTATTCAATAACAAAATAAAACGACTGCCGCCTGTAAAACGCCGAAGAGCTAGGCCACTATTGACACTCACATTTCATCAACTATGATTTTGGTAATGAGAGGGGGAGGAGAGTCTATTGCCGTCATGCCGGCACTTTGTCATGAGCTGTATGTTTACTGTCGTATGTTACTTCTTGCCGTCGGTAGCCTTACAACCGAGAAGTCTCGAGTTCGAATCCTGGCCATTACACTACTGACGTAAACCCACTCATAGCACAAGCCATTGAGCTTAGCTGGAGGGATTTAAGGAAACATTAGTAATTACGGTTACTAATATTCCTTATAAAAAAAAAAGAAAAGCCCGCTGAGTTTTTTGCCGCAGTTCTCTCAGGCCGGGACCGCGTTTCAAACCGGTGCGGTGGTTCATTTGCTCACTAACTTATTATTGATGTTGATGTTTTGTAAGTGCAGTTTGCTAGTCTATACATAATAAATGATTTTTGAATTTTGAATTTTTTAAGAAATGCATTTACTAATCCACATTTAACACTACACAAAATATCACTGCACTATAAAACTCATCCCAAGTAGTATGACATAGTTAACACATAAATTCACGAACAAATCACAATCACTTGACACAGTCGTTCGGCCGCGACGGTAAGTCGTCCGTGCACTTTGCACTTGGCACTGAGCACTAGTGTGGGTGCGTCGGTGTTCGCTCCAAGGCCTCAAAAGAAGCCGATCAACTCCTACTCGATCGTGCTCCGAGGACCATCGATCGGCATCGTGTGGAGTACCTCGTCGAGTAGTTGCAGTGCTCTGGAGACAATATAATACACGTTATAATTTGTATTTGAATAAAGTGTTAAAGCGACCTGCGCTGCGGTGACGGATGGAGCCGTCTGTCACTCTAGCAGAAGCAGACCGTGGCAACGGTGCTAAATGCCTCCCCATAACCCGGGGGCTAGACGGGGACACCGTGGTTCCTACACCCGAATGGGGTCATCTCGGAAAGGCTCCGAGTCTGCCGGGGTGCGAGGGATATGTCGGCTACTTTATAACTTCCGGCAACTAAAGACTCAAAGAGGCGTGCGTTTTAGTCGGTTCGAGTCCGACATAAGCTCCAGCGGGGGAGGCATCCGTGGGGATCTTGGCCCAAAAATAGGGCAGTTTGTGTACATAAATAATAACATAGGAGTTTAATAAACTTGATGATATACATAAACACATAATAAATACCTAGATATAGGTATATAAATACGTACATTCCTTTATATACGGCTTTATATGAAAGGGTACGAACGAAGGAAATAAGAAGACACCTTTACATACTACTTACGGTATAAAGGGGTGAATAGGGATAAAATTGTCAATGGAATATTTCACATAATTCCTTTTATTAGATCTCAAATAAGCCTCTTATCAGATATTAGCTGACTATTTAATCCCTATTCACCCTTGGATCCCTATTCACCCCGTTTTACAGTGATACGAAAAGGTGTATACGTATCTCTTAAGCCGTGTGTACATGTCATGACATGTTCCATACCTGTGCAGATGCACCTCAACCCAGCATGGCGTCTCTTTGATGGATGTGCGCGGGTAGTCCGGCCCCCAGCCTTTCACGAAGGATAGCCTCACGATACACAGACGCCGGAGGTCGTCCACGCCTATCCCGGCCGCTGCTGACAAACCTGACGAATGAAGTAGCGCAATCATAAGTAATACTATATGAGTGGATGACATTTGCCAATTAGTACAACATGCAAGGAGAATATTCCTTTCTCTTCTGGTTGTGTTATATTAAATCTTCTGTAACATATTTTAATCTAGGAATTCTACAAACTCTTTATTTAAAATTGTTCTCTATTCAAACTGTACGTTTGTGGAATGCGTTGCATATCATTCATTGATATGCAACCATCGCATGTGCAGTCTTAATTTATTTTTATGAAAATGATAACTGAAATATGCTTATTACTTTATAGAAATATTATTATTTTCACTCACAATCATCGAATATGTACAATAACAATAAAAATGAAAAGATGTGGTTTCCAATGGTAAAAAGACATATCTATATTGGATTCAATAGGTTAATAGACTAAACGTCTGTAAAGCTAAGTAAGCAAGTGTAGTTGAAGAAAGTTGAGGAAGCAATGGGATGTGAATCCAGCTATAAGTGCCGGCAAACTTCTTGAGCAAACATCAAAGAGATACTGTCACTATACGAACCAATTAACTAGAAAGTAATAAAGGGATCAACCAACGACGCGAGCTCTTACGCTCATGATTGTTTTATAATCTATAACTGAATTCAATCCCACGCTGACCGCCAATAACTGGCTCCAGGGCACCACCTCCCATGGCCGGTATGGCGGTCTCTGAACCGTCTCCGCACACTTGTCGGTCGGTCGAGGCAAAATCTATGCAGGTGGGGAATGCGAGACCCAGGCCTAGCCGCATGCGACTATAATAATAATAATAATTGAATAATAAATTGTTGACATGTGGAATGTTGATTCGGCAATCATTGTCCCGATATTCGTATCAGCCCATGGGCTGATAGCCAAGAGCCTCGACCAACACCTTAAGAGGCTCTCGTTAGGCAGCTGGGTCAAGGGCCTGATGCAAAAGGCGGTACTCCTCGACACGGCACGCATTGTGAGGAAGTTCCTTTCTCTGGAGCCCTAACCACCGGTAGCTTGGTCCCTGTACCCGATGCCGGTGGGCTACTATTTTTTATATTTTTAAATATATTTAGATTTTTTTTTTTATAAATGTAATCTATATGTGTTAAAAATAAATAAAGGAAATAATAATAATAATCTTTATTGGAACAAAGAATGACTGCGGTGCCCCTGTGCAGTCCATGGCGCACTTAGTTTCGTGCCCCTTATGCCCTGCCTCCTGCACTAAAGACGACCTGAACGGAGCCACTAACGGTGCAGTCGATATGGCCAGGTTTTATTCTGGAGTGGTCTAAACATTGGTGGATTGTTGACACGAAAGAAGAAGAAGACCGCCAATAAGACCTAAAAACTCCGTTCTGCGGTTAGGGTGCATTGTCAAGAAGTCTGCCGGTCTTTATACGTACATTTGTTCATGGTGGGGTGCTGCGGCTGGATGTGTCCGGCGACGGCGGCGGCCTGAGCCGCAGCCGCAGCTTGAGCCGTGGCCGCCTGAGACTGCATCTGTCGGTGACATTGTCGCAGGTCGAACACCTGCGGTACCACGGAGGGTCAGACATTGTATGAAATCAGAAGTTGTATGAAGTGAGACGTTTGTGTATAATGGTGCGATGAGAGAAGATAAAGCTTTATTACACGCCATGTGTAATAATTTAGTACATAATTGAAGTTTTATACAATGTGTTAAGTATTCAAATTATTTATACTGTTAATTGATGGCACTTGGTGGAGCTCACTTTTATACATAATTGATAACACACTAGTACTTCTCCATTGTGTTTATTAATGTACCTACCCGCTTTCGCCTTGCGGCATTCTCAAAGGTTTACCTAGTGGGCGCGTGCGTCATTCTCAAAGGGTGGTGATATTCTTTCTCCGTCACCCTACAGATAAGATTAGTAATATTACACTAATACGTAATAATACACTGTACCTTAATACAAGCTGAAGGGTAAATCTTATGCACAGCATCGCCCGGCGCCCTCCCAGCCTCTCGGTCCAGGTAGTACGACTGCACGAACACGGAGTGGTCGGACAGACAGCGCAGCCACACGTCCCCCTCCCCGCGGAGATCTAACTGCACCCCCTTGCCGATGTGGAGTCTGCAAGCGAAACATAGATATTTCAAGTTATTAGGATTGTAAGGTTTTAATTACAGAATATTTAGAGAATTTAGATTACACAAAAACGGACAAACTGTTAGAAATTTTAAAATAAGTAACTGTAAATATATGTTTATATACTTTTGGTGACACTGTTTAGTGTCAATAGCAAAATGTTATTATTAACCCTTTTTTTCTACAACTTAGGTTGCAGACAAGCACGTGGCCCACCTGATGGTAAGTGGTTACCGTGACCTATGGGCGAGTGTAACACCAGAGGAATAACACTCGTGCCGCAACCCCTGTAAGAACAGAGACATTCTGTGTCGTCAGCGCAAAACATGTAGGATAAGCCCTTCTCTGATAATTAAATAAATTATTAATATTATTATCCGTCTACTACTTATGAAAATGATTAAGACCGCCATATGTTTAGCAGTAGAGAGAAACCCTTTCAAGTATGATACGTTAACTATAATATAACACTAAATTTACAGGCAGAGCATATTTGCAAATATAAATCAATTGTATGTCTATGATCTTACCTTGCACGCTCGCTCTGTTCTGTCCTGTGAACATTGCTTAGTGCGCCTAAGCAGAATCGGTTGCCTCCTGAAGGATCTACATAGCCATCAACCTAGAATAATAAAATAATTGTATATTTTATTAAAATAGTAAATAATAAATCAACTTCTTGTTTGCAATGGTGACCCTCTTTTATGAGACTTTGCCTTCAGCTTAACATCAGGCGAGGTGAAGTCAAATTGACGTGCCATAAATTTGATGACCTCGGTGGTGTGACGGTAGTGAACGCGACTACTACGCAGGAGGCGCGGGTTCGATTCCCGCTCAGTGCAAATATTTGTGTGCTTGAATATGAATATCTGCATTGGTCTGGGTGTTCCTATGTATAATATGTATGTATTTACAAAAAAATAAAAAAAAAGTATCTATGTATGTTTATCCGCATTCTAGAACCCGTAACACAAGCTAGTTAAGCTATGCTTACCATGGGTCTAGGTGAGGTTGTGTAGATTGTCCTAGAATATTTATAATTATTATTATTTATTATAAATAAAAACAAACAAACTACATTACGATCAAATCCGTCTTAGGCATTCACTTTTTCCATTCTAAATCGAAGCAGGTGTTCTTAAAATTACCGTTCCGTTAAATAAATAAGTGTAAACAAACATACTCACAGTAACATTAGGTCTACTAGATGGCACCTTGAACGTCTCCCCTACTTGCGTGTCCAATTCAAAGTAAGCAACTGAACACCAATACTCAGGTGCCGGTTGGCTTGACAATAAACCTCCTGGGTTGCCATTATCTGTAGAAAAATAAAATAAAACATAATAATTTTGTGTATTTAACTGCAAAATATACAAAACTTTTTGCATGGAGTAAAACAGTTGGTATCCCGAAAGAGCACAACCCGACCATTAGCTTTGTATGGTTATCAAAGATGACATGAGAATACATTTACTTTGAGGATGCCGTAAGGCGAAACCGGTCAGATCTATTAAAAAATAAAAATACTGTGGAAAAGTACAAGTGAGTTCTCAATATGTGTAACAACAAATTCCACCAAGTGCCATCAATCAACAGTATAAATAGTCTAAAAAAATATATAGAATAAATAATGAAAATAATAATATAAGGCGAGTATGAGTTAAAAAAATCACAGCCGAGTTTTTCTATAGTTATCACTTATCACACGACTGTTTTAAGACCAAATTATGTGCAGTTTCATTCGCTACTAATCTCATGAAACAGTTGACATATTTTGTGTGAAATAATAAGCGTTATGTTTGTTTTGTTTGTAAACGTTAAAATCCATTTGCTGACTGCGTATGCGTATCGGGTCATCAGATTTGGTAGAAAAACTGTATTGAACCTCCGTAGTCCAGTTAAAATTGTATCGTAATTATGATACAGTTATTCGAATTTAAAATAAATTATAATTTTTCGAATTTATTTTAATAGCTTGTTGTCATTGAAGTTTTGTTTTTAATTAATTTTGACATTTCACTATGAGAGTAGACAAAAATACGATTATAATGATTAACGGAATATTTACCGGTGTGTTTATTTCCGTTTTGATATTTCGGCACAGACACAAATTCCATGGTTATAGACGTACTGAAGAGCAGTGAGCTACTTGTTGGTAGGTAAACTATATCGATCTACCCTCTTTGTCACTCGTTTTTTATTAAAGCCGCCAATACTATTGTCTGCGTTCTCGTTATAAACTTACAATGGTCACTGATAAGAAAAAGAATGAGTTTTCCAAATAGCAAAATAATGTTGTCAAAAGAGAAAAATCTTCAACAGATTTATTTCTCGTCGTTAAAGTTCTTTTCTAAATTCAACAGTCTAGTAAGTTGTTTACAAAGTCGTGGAAATCGATCCTATGAATTTTGTGTGTTTCGAACGTGATCGAGTTTAAAACGAGTATGCGGACAGTGGTAGTTGACACGCGTGAGAAACTAGTCTTGAAGGGGGCCTATAGTAGGTACTTTAGTATATAAGCGAATATAGTATAAGACAACAGTGCCGAACAATGGTAAATAAACTTTTGTTTGTTATAATAAAATACCAGCTTCTTAATTATTGATATCGGTCTATCTCTCAAAAACGACTCAATCAATTTCAAAGTTGTTTTTCTTGCATATTTTAAAGCATAACTTTTATTTTAAAAATGACTTAGATTTTCACGTTAAGAATAACATACACAGTTAAATATTAAATCTAAGCAGCAATGGATGTATTCAACTATATGGGGCTCCATCATAATGTTTGGGTTCTTGCTGATTAACGGAAGATGGCCTTAGCGCAGGTTTTCCTCTAGAGTATCAAACGACAGCCACTCCCGTAAAAGCCAAGAAAATCTGGATGCAGCCGGGTGACACGCTATGTCAAAATTGGCAGGAGTTAGACAGTAGTGACTCACAGTAGTGGTGGTGGTGCGCGGGCGCATCGAGCGGCGCGGGCGGCGCGGCGGGCGGCGGCGCCAGGCTCTGCGTGTACGTCAGCGTGTTGTTGCCGGTCCACGTGCCTGCACACACCATACGACTGTTATAGTACTAGTCCACCTGTCTTAAGGGGCCCATATACGGTACGATTCGTCTGTACGATCGATCTGGGGTACTAGCCAAAATGCAATCGTTCCGAATCTACATTCGTCATCGCTCTGAAAATGTATAGGAGTGACATTTGTTGTCGAATGTCATGTGATCCGATTCCGACAACAAATGTCACTCCCATACATTTTCAGAGCGATGACGAATGTAGATTCGGAACGAATGCATTTTGGCTAGTACCCCTGATGGAAATCGTGACGATTGATCGCATCGCAAATGACGCTCATACACGAAACGATTGGTCATACGTAACGATCGATCATTTATTTATTTGAAACTGAAGTATAAACACGTTTTGTAATAATATCGTTACGAGATTCATGATTGCATGGGTTTTTGTTGCGATTTCCGATATCGTTAACGATCTTGATATACACTATCGATTCGTCGTTTCGATCGGTCTGAAGCGACGGATCGTACAGGCAAATCTTACCGTATATGGGCCCCTTTAAGCCGGCTAACCACGGTGCGAGGTGATTAAAGGTGCACGTCCATTGACCCGCACCGGACGCATCGTACGCACAATTTGCCATGAATTAGAATGCCGGCTTAGGATGAGGCCGGTGCGGATTAGTGGACGCTGTGTAAAATCATACAAAGCAAACTAAAAACCGTTGCGTGCCGTGCGTGCGGGCCAATAGACGCGCACCTTTAGACGACGCAATGTGAAAAGAAGATCGTCCGTGATACTGCTGACATGTGTATGATAGTAATCGTTCGTGTCTGTGTTCCCGTTCGCGAATTCTCGCACCGTGGAAACACAGCGTTAAGCTGATATACTACTAGGAAGGAGAGGGGAGGGTGAAAAGGGGGCACACACCATAGCATCAGGCAAACATTGTGCTTGCTGGTCGTTGCTACAGGGTGTGTATACAGAATACTAGCAACTGGATACCAGTATTCCCGTTTAATGTAGTGACCAGCATTTGATTTGCCTTCAAACGTAAGGCAAACAAATTTTTCTTTTTCTTTTTCTTACTTTTTTCTTTTTCTTTTTCATTCTTTTTTTCTTTTTTAAAAGATAACTCCCGCACTAGGGAACAAGTCCTGTATCTGGGGACTTTACAAACATACAACTAACGGATACAAAGTACACCCAGACTCAGAACAACTATTTGTAAATCACACAATTTTTTGTCCTGTGTGGGGATCGAACCCATAACCTAGTGCACAGCCGGCGCATACCACGCCCACTGAGCTACGGAGGCAGTTAGTACGGCAGCACGGAGTAGAGGAGGTAGTTAGTATAACCTTGTTGCTGTTGATGTTGAGTGCGATGTGGTAATGGGCTCGGCTGTGGCGCCGGACTGCCGTCTGTCGTGAAACCATTCTGTTGGGACCCCTCGCCTGATGCTGGAGACACTGCACCAGCTACGACAGATACAAAATATCGTTACTTATTAGGGGATATCGGACTTGCAGGAGAAAGTTTCGGATGGGATCGGGTTTATCGCTAGAATGAAGAACATTACACAATGTACCTAGCAAGTGGATGGTCAAATCAGAAACCATTAAGAATAATGAAATATGAAAGATTTCTCTAGTACGATTTTGATGCAAAATTGCACCATTTGTTTAGGTAGTTAAAAAAAGGTAAACAATCTTGTGGCAAATTTTCGTAAAAATACATGTAAAACAAATAAACTAGGCTATCGAACTGACTAACTAATGGTTCTATACAGGTTTTTAGTCTTTAAAATGCGTTATTAAGCAGAAAAGTATTTGTATACCGTGCTTTTAAACAAAACGTATTAAAAAGACACGCTAAGATTGTTTACCTTTTTTAAGTACCTAAGCAAGTATACTTAGTCAAAAATCAAAGCCTGAAATTGGCCAGATTTTTGCCGGTCACGATACTTAAGATTTTTCTTAATAGTCAAATGGCAGTTATTTTTTTTAAGTTTCCGCGACTTAGGGGTGTCTCTTTTTAGGACATGTCAATTGACTTCACCCCGCCTGACGGTAAACTGAGGCACAGTCTCAGGAAAGAGGGTCACCATCACAAACACGTAAAGTATTACAATGATGGCACTCAGCCTGACGGCCTCATCAGATGCTTTTTCACGCCCCGCTTAAAGGACACGGGACTACACCAGTGAAGAATAAAGTGTATAAATACGCATTAAATTGTAGGTATATCACGTTGTATGCACTATATTTGTTGTACTTACTAGGTAACGTTTGCGTTAGTTGAGTGGTATCATTGGTAGTTGGCTCCTGAGCGAAGAATGTTGTAGTCGTATTATCAATCAGCTGAGGGGTTGTCGCACCCGGTGACATACTGACCGGCATTGCAGCTAAAACATTATATATTGAAATCAAGAACGAATATACAAGAGAAGTATCTCTATTGCAATTTTCACTCCAAGTTAGGACATTAACAAATCAACTTACCGATCGAAAAACATCAATAAGGAATTTCCTTTTCTAATTAATTAAGAGGAAGTTACCTATCGCTTATGTGCTATAAACCTGTGAAGATTTTCAGCATAATTCACAACGCGATTGCCCACTAACTGACATTCATTTGAACTCATATTTATGCTTATTCTCTGTTCAAAATTATAATCAATTACGTCACTGTTTTGTGTGACGTTTTTAGTCATAACATGTATAGTTTAAATAACTGTAGTTTCAATACTAACGAGGTATAAGCCAACTTCCTCTCCTATTTATATTCATAATCATAATAATCATAATCAATATTTATATTTCATGGTAATTTTAATATCCTGTCTTGTGTGATAAGCTGAATTTATTTTATTAATCATACACCATGACTAACTATAACTAATAACAATGACTACCACACATTTTAATTACAAGTGTGAAATAAAATTTTCAAAGTGCAAATCAAAATCAAAAAGCTTACAATGATTCATTCGTTTAGGCAGCCACATCTGGCGCGCATCCATTGTGTCAGGAGGCTCCAGTTTTGGTGCGACCGCTCGTTGCTGAGCCATAGCGAGCTGGTGTTGCGGACTCGGCAGGGACAGAGGCCTGTTGAGGCCGGGGATTTGAGGCGTCGCTGGAGACATCTGAGCGGGCGCCGCCGCTAGACGAGGAGATGCTAACTGCGTCGGGCCTGGCGTCATCTGCGGCCCAGGCGGCAGTTGTGGAGCTGGGGCCATCTGTGGAGGGCCGTGCGGCCCCATCATCTGAGGCCCTGGCGGCGGATGGCCCAGCGGTGTCATGGGAGGGGCGGGAGCTCGCAGCGGCGTACGAGGCGCGTGCGTCGGCGAGAACATGTTCGGAACGCCCTCGGGCGCTAGCGAAACGCAAAGTAAATTCATCATGCAGCAAAAATAAACAACTCGATCTACCACACAAATTATAACATTGACGAAAGCTTTCAAAACTAAACTTAAGAATGAATTTATATCTGTTATGGACAATAACTTCGTCAATGTAATGGTTGATTGTAACTACACAGTAAACTCCACAATACGAAACTTAAATAAAATAAACACAATTAAATAGTCAAGCTTACTTTGCCCCTGGTTAATGATGATGTTAGCGGTCTGAAACTGTTGATGGTGATGCGGTATCGTCGTGTGATGGTGTCTGGGGCTTGCGGCGTGATGTTGTATCGTCACCATTTCTCCTGTATCCATATCCATACCGTTTCCGCTAAGCCCTGCCGTATACTCATCCTTTACTAACCTACTAGGGCCTGACTGAAGTGTGAGTCCTGATAAATCTGAAAATATGTTGTTGTTTCACGAGAATACTGATAATGTACTAAGACGTGGTGAGATTAGACGTGTTTAACTGAAGACTAGACGATATACGAATGACTCTTTTCGATATGGTTTTATGGAATCTTAACAACAATAGACAAAGGTATGTAAGCTTAGTCTAGACACTATTCTAGCCTAGTGAAAACCAGTTTAAAATTCAATAGTCAATTCATATTGACCCTAATAATAATAATAGTGTTTTGAATACTGACCAATTCCGGGGGACACGACCCTTTCATAGTGATAGGGATTTACGCACACTGAGTCACATTTTAAGTCAAATGCAAATTGACAAAATTTGACATGTTTCAATTCATTTTTGTGTAGATCAGGCCATCTCCATATACGAGCGTATATTACGTGCGGAAATCCTTTTCGACCTGCCACCTGAAATATAATTAAATGGACTTGAATAAGGCTCTAACATCGATTCAAAAATGAAAAAAGTGAATGTCTAGACGGGACTTGAACCCGCCACCAGTCTCTTACAAGGAGTACCTACGTTCTGATCACCTTCTTTTTTCCGTACGCGAAATCGCCACGGATACCAATCCCACCGAAACCGGTGAGAGAGATTATGTCGGACTCGAACCGACTAAAGCGCACGCCGCCAATGCCTCAAAATTTCATTTAAAAAACGCTTTAGTCCAAAACTTGTCCTATACAATCCGATCTTGTTAAGCCGAGTTTCCACAGTCGCGGTCGCATTTATGACAAACGAGTCTGCAGTATCACAGACGAGCCACTGTTTTCTTTCTTTCTTCCCTGGTTACTTGGGTCAAAAAAGTCTGGATATCCTTTTTCCTTACAACCGCCGGTTCAACAAATGATGGCTTCAAGTCATAGGAAATATTATTTGTGCCAATGGTTTCACTATCAGGGACGTCCAAACATGTATTGTGTGAAATGTAGAAGGTATAGGAAAGCAGGCCTCCGACTCCGATACGAAACAAGCCGGCGGCGATGCCGTTTATGTCGGACTTAACCGGCTAAAATCGCACACCGTCTTGGGTCATCAGTTACCGGAAGTGTGCTCGCATATTTTATAGCACCTGGCGTGGAAGAAAACAACACAATCGCCAATGTTAGGGCTATGGTCGATAAAATATTCAGTATGTTTAGTAAGCATTATATACAAAATACTGTTCAAATTATGGCCTTGAAACGCGCGCCGCACAGTTGCCGGCCTCTACCGTTTCGGTATTTATTGTGCGTAATTAATTAATGGACCTAATTAAGTCACATTAAAATTCAAACCAAACTATTTCATTCATTCATAAATGTATTATGTGTATTGTGTGGTTTATTACAAAAGTTATATAAAAATATGTGAATGAACAATACATATTTAACAGTTTCCTTTCTATAAAGACAAATAGACACTGCATATGCTATCCAAATCAGATAAATTATTATGTACTGACAATTAAATTTGTACAGCTATTTCTTTGGCTAAGTCATTTCATTCTCTTAGCCTATTCCCAACTTAGTTTCTTATTAGTAGGCTTTCTATTTTCGTTGAAGCGACTGTCATAGGATCTCCTCAACCAAATTGGCGATATCGAAGTTTTGTAGTTAGGCTAGTCGGACTTTTGAGGGCTGCAACTACCCGTAACAATTGTCGTAACGTTCGCATGGCAACCGCGACCGACGGCTTAACGTGCTCTTCGAGGTACGACAGTGCAATAGCTATATTCATGCATACAAATATTTGCACTGAGCGGGTATCGAACCCACTCCTCCTCACGTTCACTACCACCACAGAGGCTAAGTGCTTTTTTTGGGCGAGTGTACTTTTCAAATAAAGTACAACTTCCAATATAGGAAGCCGTTTACTCAACATAAAAGTGCATCTATCCACCCGTGTACCCCCTAAGTATGAAGGCTGAAGAATGTTTAGTATTCTCCAGACAAACCAATTACTATGTTATTACTTATAGGAATTTGTGTTTATCAAAATCCAGTTTATCAATATAATAATTATATTATATAAATAATGTCAACTAATTATGTGTAAATTGAATCTAGACCTCAAACATTACAAACAAACAAAACAAAGTAATTTGAATACAATGTACTAACAAACATTATTTTCAACAATCAAATGATCAATTTAGTTTAATCAGTTTAGGCACATATAGAGCACATATGAATGTTAACATTGAATAATTTTATTTATCATAAATATTAAAATAAAGTTGTAAATAATTCTTTGGGCCATGCATTTTTATCATCAAAATATTACTTTATAATAACATTTTTTATCAACCATTAATTCACATCTATTTTAAACTTATTAAGGCAAGTCAACAAAATTCTGGATAAATTTATTAAATAATTTTATCATTTGCCTGTAAACAAATTACGAACTTCTTCTTATGGCACTGCAAGTTTATTTTTTAAGTCTCATGTTTATTTTTAAATTCATTAAGTTTTTTATGAGATCTATGATCTTCCTTAATATAATATTGTAGCAAACCACACCTCTTTCCTTGATAGTAAGATGTAATAGGTGATAGAGATGTACAATAACCTTCTAAGAGTTGTAAGATAGCAAATAACTGGCAATTTTTCAATGAATGGATAATAAACAATCCAAATCTTTCATTACTGCTTTTTTCCAACTTGGTTAGGGCTGGCTATCAGTCTTACTACTAAAATATTAAAGTGAAACAATGTACTGTAGTAGTGTTTATTTATCGGGGTTTAATAAAGTACAATTATACTCAATCTGATCTAGTTCTACTAAGATTGAAGAAAGCTACTGGATTTAGTAGGTAAACAAGACTTTACCTGCAACCTGCCATCAAGTGTCCTTTGTATAGTCACACATTTGCTTGGATGAGCCCCATTTGTGGTTATAGCAGTGATTAGTGAATCTAACTCGTCCCTCTTCTCTTTGAGTTTCTTGACTAATGATTCAATAGCTCGCTTAGAGAAGCCCTCGCTTTCTCCACCTTGTCTGTGGCACATGAGCGAATGCACGATGCTTAGGCATGCATCCGCCGACGTAGGTGCCGTAGTGTTCATGGCTAAAAGGTATTCCAAATAAAAGTTTAGGTTACAAATCTAATCAATAGAAAAATGATGATATTACAATTTAATTTAAAATACTTATAAGCTACTTATATGTATATTAATGTATATTAATATTAATTAAACTAAGTTAGGGCCAGATAATTAATTGATTTCAAATCACAATGCAAAAGTGTAAATGAAACTTACTGCGAAATCTATATCAAATTTTTTTTAATCAAAGTTACAGGCTGAACTAGAATTCTAAATTAAATTTGGCTTATCTATTGTACTTAGCAAATAAGTCACGTATAACCGAAAATAAAAGAAATTATTCACTTAATATAAGACAACTATTTTATGAAATCCACAAGACTTTCGAATTACCTGATTATTTCACCTGATTAGTTTCAAATAAATATAAATGAAAGCATTTATTCGCTTGAGTTTGTTCACTATTATTAAGTATAAATTTACAAAATTAATTCCTTTTATTGTGAGACGAAACCAAAACAGAGAGCGACATTTTGGCGGCCCATAGACATTTTATAGACAGTAGAGACAGAGCTTTATTCGATCGAGCGAGAGCTGAGTAAAAAAAGATACGAAAATAACTATTATCTATGGCATGTTTTTAATACCTTAAGAAGAAATACACTATACACCTGTGTTAACTTACCCTCTTTCTCTCTCTCTCGTTATAAAATAGTGATATGTAATAACATATCACTATATTATTTTTATATTGAATCTTCTGGGTACCATTATCACCGTCTGACCGTATCGGGCGTGCATCTTGACAGCTACCTAACCCCCTTAGCTGTTAAAGTGTTCTAGGTAATGAGCTCACAATATTTTCCATTCGCATTAATTCGTAAATGGTTTGCAAAGTTACTTCATTATCATTTGAACTGAACAGATGAATAGATGCGTACATTATGGATGTAATTTTGTACTTATTATTTAGTGGACCATCTTTTAAGTACTGATGATGATGAGCCCTCATCCCAAGGTGGTCATAATTCCATGATTTTTCACCATTGAACTAAACTATTTACAATTTCATCCATTTTAAATACCATATTACTATTACAGTAGTCCACAACTCTCTACTTTTTATTGTCTCATTTATGCCCACGCCTACTTTCTATCATCGCACTGCTGCATCACATATATTATTACCACCGCAAACGGTTCGCAATGTGCGATATTAAAAGAGCTTCTACCTTCAACAATATGGGGTTCTTCAACCTTAACAACTTAGGTCACGGTGACTACTTTCCATCAGTTGGGCCGTATGCTTGTCTGCTACCTAAGTGGTATATATACATAGGTATAGATAATATACATATAGTATATAATTAAGTACTTATATAACTTCTAATTCTATTTAAAAATCATAAAATCTTGTACAGGACCGTACGGGTATTAAAATAATACTGTATTCTGTAACAAGTAACAACAATATGAAACGCATAAGTGTTCTGTGATGAAACGAAACGTAATTATCTGTCGAGTTGGGTGATGACAGCGAGCTTTGACAAATTCTCGTTTTTAATTTCTTCAAATAAGTCAAAACGAGTTAAAATAAATGAAAAGTAAATAAGGTATCCGCCACACATGACCAGCAGAAGTGGATATTAACTAATTAAAGTTACCTCATGGTCGCTGCTGTTTTATAGTTGCAAATAAAGTGGGTGGATTCACTTCGCACTAATAAGTGGATTGTTATTTGTGTCATGCCCGCAAAATCTACGGATTTTGTTGATGATGAAAAGCGGATGAATAATGAAGGGAGTGGATAGTTTAACAACTTATCGTGAAGGAATGACACACAAACCGATTGTAACATGTAAGTATGAGCAAAAATGTTTTTCAAATGAAAACATTGCTACTAAAATAAATTTCAAATTAATTCAATGCTTTAACAATACATAGGCGCGGGAGACTGGAACTTGTTCTGCACCCTAGAGGCCCCACTGGTAGCAGCTATACCGCAGGATTCATGTGAATGGAGGCGGTCATATGGTCGGGCTACAAAATCTGTTTACCTTGAAGCTTCGTTCATCAAATACAATAAAGACAAAGCACTATCTGAACTGAATCTATTAAAGAAGCCAATATTTCATATTTACTGGACTGATTGTGTGGTTTGTACAACCAAGTTATTTATTAGCATACTCCCTATCCTGTTTTTTAAGTGGTTTTGTGGATATCTCTTTTGGTAAAACCTCACCGGGGATATTGTCTAGTTAAATTTCGGATTAGATTCCAATCTAACTAAAACTATGTGGAAATATCTTTCAAAGACCACTATTTATCTACTACAGCATACCTGAGTATTTTAATTGCGCTCATAACAGTATTATATAATATTATAATAGTATAAAATCATCAAAATATAGTAATTTCGGTGATGTAATAATTCACTAAAATATGTTTATTATAATTAATTTCATAATGTAACTTAAATTATGCATAACTTTCAACAACAGGACATAGAATATTATAAGACAACTCTTAGAGAAGACATAGAGGCATGGCTGAAACAATTAGAAAAAAATTCTATAACAGACTGGATGATAATACTAGTAGAGACTTATGACATACGCAAAACAAACAAATTGTTACCTAGAACTACTGTTTTGGATAAAATTAAGGGTGATTTTGGTGTGAAGCAAACTGAAGATAGGTTTATTTCCGTTATAAATCCTATTAAGTCTGAAGCAAGAAGTGCGGAGTCATGGCGAGCATTGGTAGCAAAGATCAGAAATTTTGTACTAGTGTCTTACAACAAGTCTCTTATAAAATTTGAAGAACACATGAGAGAGCAAAGAGAAAAGAGAAATGACCCGGATTGGGATTTTTGTAAATATTTTATCTTACAGGTAATTATTTTTTATTTGTCACTACACTAACTGACCCGTGCTATACATTATCTAAGTTTTGCAACATTTCTTCATTTCTGCTCTGCACCTATATGATGTTGTTGATCTTATATACATATAAACCTTCTTGAATCACTCTACCTATAAACAGATATGTTTAAAGATTTAAAGCATACCTACATAGGGACAGACGGACAGCAAGAAGCGACTTTGTTTTATACTATGTTATGATATTAATGTGCCCCAACATAAATATTGAAAAAAAATATTAAGTTAATAAATTTATATTGAGACAAAGGAAGCAATACAATGCCTTATAGCTTAAAATAATTTGCACCAGAAAAATATACAATTTAAATTCTTAAAAAGTTTAAGAATTTATACAGTCTATTTAAATTGAAAGTCAGTTACCAAATTAGAACCTTGATCATTAGAATATTTGTTACTTCATGCCATTAGCCACTCTATATTACAAAATATATATATTTTTTGTTTCAGGAACAATTAGCATTTGTATTAGAAATGCTAGGCTTGTATGATGAGGCTTTAGTTCAATATGACGAACTAGATGCTTTATTTTCACAATTTGTGCTCAATTCTAATGTGACAGAGAGTCCAAAGTGGCTTGACACTTTCAAGCAACCTGTGACTTCTTGGCAGGCTGTACGGCTTACTACATTAATCCCACAACATCTTAGAGAGCTAATCATAAAGAGAAAAGCTTCGCTACTGGATTTTAGAAGCTATTTGTTTCAACGTCAAAGTGCCATGTTATTACCTTCCTCAAAACCTTGGGAGGTAAGTAAACTGCTCAATAATTATGGATATGTTTGTACACTTCTTTAATGATATCGCCAATCTTATTGATCCAGTTGATCTAGGGGCATGTATGTCTAGATCAATCTTTACATATAAGGTTGTTGTGGCCCCAAAACCTCTGGGTAAAGGTAACAATATTACTACCAGGGCAATTTTTTATAGTTATTTGTGTGACATTGGTGTGTAGACAGCTAAATTCTCACCCAAATAGAACAAGAAGAAATACATATCACATGACCACACAGGGTACATACCAGGAACTCGTAAAACAGGTCGATAATTGAATGGCTGTCATATGTCCAACTGTAAATGTAACTTCGTAATGTTATATATTTATATGGGAGTACAAAGTTATTTATGCAGTTAGTAGTAGACAGTCGTTTAATTATTAGCCTCTTTTATGAGTTGTGTAGGCCTGCAGTTGTAATCAAACATGAACCTGTGTGTGGTTTAGGTACATTTATGACCTTTTAATTGCAATCAACTTGGATATTCGGATTCCTATTTGATAACTTAATTGTGTTTAGTGATGCATGTCTGTATGTGTGAAACTCTACAATACAGTAGCCTTAGCACGAAATACTATTGAATTGGTAGTGTAAAGGTATCGACAGAATGGAGCTTTGCGATTGGCGGGCTACACACGCACACAGGTTCACAAGAGGCAGACTGCCAATCATAATGCTCAGTTCTCTCGAAACCTTTACATTACGAATTCGATAGGAGTTCATGCTAGTGCTACAGGATTGATGTTCTGTTGATTATGAAGTCATATTTAGAAGATATACTTTTAAAAACATGTGTGAAAAAATGAATATAAAAGTAGTGAGCCGAAAGGTTTTCGAAGACGAGGGGTAGGATGTTGAATGCAGACCATCTCCAACTGGTCGAATTGGAGGTCGAAGGGAGGCCTATGTTGAGCAGTAGACATCCAATATCTTAAAAGATGATGAGATGTAAAGGGGTAAAAGAGAAATACGGCAAGGTTCAGGTACTCTCAGAAACTGCACAATATTTAATGTCGTCCACGCACAGAGAAAGAGAGAGAGAAAACATTCTCTTTGCCACTGCCGTGTCGCCTGTCGCTGACTTCACGACAGCCTTATGAGAGTACGGTACTTACCCGATTTAGCCAGTTTATTCGTGCTAGGAAAAACACGACTTAGCATCTAGAAAATAGACAAAAACACGCTGAAAATGCTACAATTTCTCTACTATGATTAATCTTCCTCGAAATACTATTTCAAACGTGCACAAATATTAACTAGAATGTGTTTACAACAGAACACGAGCGCTTTAATAATTCATGTACTAATTATTGTCTTGTGATGTTTCAAAATGCGCATTACTTTTTACATGAAATTGTTGCACGCAATAACGACATTGCTTGCACACTGAAAATGGGCTACATGTCCAATTTGGACAACTTTACCCTGTAGACATTGTTTATTTTTGTCTATGTATGACATGTGCTGTGAACGTGTAAATCATAGGATACACATTAACCACCATACAACATTAAACACAAATGTATATTGCGAACCAATATTTTCCCCATGGCTGACCATCTGTGAAGTACATTAGTAACAACCATATGCTGTTATTTATCGTCGTGGTAGGTCAAGTGTGATCCTAATTGATTCTCCTATGTAGTTACCGGCATATATTCTTCCTTTCTGTTCTTCAAATGAGCGGTATTAACATTCATATTTCGTCAACTGTTATCGCGTATGTTTAAACTCATCTATTGTAAATTGACTAACTGCAAGACCTAATTATTTTTGTTGGTACCTATGGGTATGTAAAAATGCTTACTTAGGTACCATGAGTAAAAGTAAAAGGATGGTATTTTTCCGAACGAATAGGGTCTGGTCTATCACCTATTATCTTTCAGTCTAACTATGAATCGGCTATCATCTATCATCCTATCTTCTTCTTCTGTTGAATCGACGGCATTATTAAGTTGCCATCGTTATGTAGTTATTTGTTTCACGGCAGCGCCGCTACTCACGGAGAGAGATACCTATATCCTATCATTCCTATCAACTATAAGCCTATTATCCTATCTACTATCATATAATTATCTCCTATTATCTTTCTCCTATCATTCATCATCCTATCATCTACCTCCTATCATCTCTCTCCTATCATAACTACGAAACGGCAGAACTTCGATATTTTTCTTGAAATTGTTATCATTGGATTTTCACAATCCACTGGTTATACCGACGTTCTGTAATTAGACCTGTAGTAGTAACCGGCTCCTATGGCTCCAACGACTCGTGACTAGTCGTGACGAATATCTCTGATGTTTCTATTGCAACTAGGATTATCTCTCTGCTATACGAGGTTCAGAGCCTTCTGTTGTTGCAGATTACGAATGCGCCCGGCCTTTAGTTTAGTTCATGTTGTATTAGTATACGTCTGAATTTGTGCTTGTCCATAGAAATTGTTCAAATAGCAAAAAAAAAGCAGTCAATAAAGTTACACGTAACGTAATGCGCGTGAACATGAATGCTATAAGTAAAGGTTCGTGAATTGCTCGTACTATATCACATACTAGCTGACCCGCGCGACTTCGTCTGCGTCACCCCGTTTTTGCAACATTTTTCATTCCTGCTCCGCACCTGTTAGTCGTAGCATGATGTTATATACATATAAACCTTCCTCTTTAACCATTCTATCTATTGAAACAAACCGCATCAAAATCCGTTGCGTAGTTCTAAAGATTTAAGCATACAAAGGGACAAGAAAAATAGGGACAGAGAACGCGACTTTATTTTATACTATGTAGTGATGATGATTGAGCGATTGTCTCACTTTTATTGATACAGATTGCTTCCCGTTGCCTGTCCACCGTCCACAATACTCTCGTAGAGCTGCAACTCCTGGGCGCGAGTGCAGTGGAAGGCGCAGCCGCTTGCTGGGCACAACTCGCGTGCGCGGAGACGCTGCAGGCATGCGAGCGTCTCGGAGCCAATAACAACGCGCTCGATATGTGTACTGCTATGCAGGCGCCGCTACTGCATAATGCTAAGGATAAGGTAATAAAGCAGTTCGTTCATTCGTTCATTATTTAAGATATGGAACGTGACGACCTGAAAAACAACGCCAGAGCCTCGCCAGTTAATCAGTAGGTATATCAGTGGGAATGAAAGATCTTCGTAGGGTCCCATATACGCGTCTTAATTCTAATTTGTGCTTGTTTTCATGCTCCTTGAATGAATTCACAAGGGCCAGTTACTGTATTTTGAGCGAAGGATTTTAGAATTGTTATAATTTGACATTAAATAATTGCGAATTTGACATTAAATATGTAGGTAATTTTTAAATTTGATTTGAATTATTATTTTGACATTGTAAATTAAATTATTTTTTGACATAATTATTTGACAATATTAATTTAATTTTGACCTTATAAATTGAAATATTTTTTGACATAATTATTTGACAATATTGATTTAATTTTGACATTATGAATGGATTATTACTTTGCAATTGAATAATTAATATTTCCTATGATATACATGTGCATGAATTATTCTGAAATGATAATTGTATTTAATTTTTAATCATTAATAGTGTGTGAGATTTATTATTTTGATTTTGAAGCATGAGGCATTTAAGAGAAATTGTTTAGTATAATTATTGAGTTGCTACTCTGTCGCATTGGGTTTACCTGTTAGGACAGAGTATGTATGAAATAAATAAATAAATAAATAAATAAATAAATAAATAATTAATTAAATAAATAAATAAATAAATAAATAAATAAATAAATAAGTAAATAAATAAATAAATAAATAAATAAATAAATTTTCCCAAGCGACTATAATATGGGGTTCTTCAAGAAGGGCATTAGAAGGTTTCTACAAGGTACGCAGCACGTGTGTGACGCCTCTTCTGGTGTTGCAAAAGCCCACAGGCCACGGTGACAGCTTCCCATCAGATGGGCCGTGCGCTTGTCTACCACCTAAGTGGTATAAAAAAAATGTGAACCTTCCTTTTGTGGTTCGTTTAAGAACCTCCCAACTTAACGATTACTAAACATTAATTAGATTGGAAAAACAAGACTCTGGACTCCGAAATGGAAATTTTGGAGGCGATTAGAATTAACACAAGAGAATATTAATCCAGAGATCTTTATTCCAGCTACACGAACTAGGCAAGCTGTGTGGTCTACTCCCCGGATCACCAGAACCCTCATCGGAACAGCTCCACCTGGTAGTAATGCTGTCCGCTGGTATGGGCGACAGTGAAGCGAACAACCAACATCCCACCCCTACGGATAGACTGAAAGAGGCGCTGTGCAGTAAGACCAGCTTTCAGCAGTATTATCTGGAACTGGCTGAACTCGCTATGGGGACTTATAAGCATATTGGTAGATTGAGGTAATTGGAATGAAAATATTATTATATACCTACTGACATCTGTCACAGCAGGCAGTGGTGTAGTAACACCCACATTTCGCTGCATATGATTTATTTATTTTTTTTGTTTATAATATCACGCCTATATTCGCCTATATATGATTATTATCACAGGGAATAATTATATATAAGGCCCTCTCGGATGACAGAGGTCAGAGGGCCTTTGCTAGCCCTGGGTCAGCCGGGGCGTGAGTGATATGCCAGAAGCTACGTGCGGTTTTGGTTGGTAAATGTTATGATTGATCATTTATGAATGATTTGGTTAATAATGAGGAATTGGTTGGTCCAACACGGAAAATCTTTTTACATATTAACAAACGCATTATATGACTGTGTGGAATTACTATATCGTCGTATCGGACGGGACGTGCGTGCGCATGAGACGGGGCGGTGACTTCATGATTTCAGTTCACCCATTTTTTTTTTCTTGACATTTTTTGTATGAATACTGTCCAACATGCTTAGAGTAATTTACACTTCAAATACATTTAGAATCTTATTTTTTCAATTATCAGGTTTGCGCGCCTAATAGGTCGGGACTTAGCCTCATTCTACTCAGAGCTTGGTGAGACAGGCAAGGCTGTAGTATTCTTGATGGATGCGCTACGGTCGTACGAAGAACAGGGCTGGCGAGACCTGGCTGCACAGACCAGACTGGAATTAGTAGCGGCTGCGAAAAAGATGAATGACGCGGATAGGTACGACTATTTTCATTTATATTGGGAGTAGACTTTTTCAAACCTATACACGGTGATTTTATAGTGGTTTCGGAAAAAGAATATTTTGTTACACACACAGTTTCGGTAGCAAAATCGACTGAAAGTTTTAATTTTGAAAAAAAAAATTACTTTATGTATGGCAATAATGTGCAGGTGAACAGAAAAATGTATGGGACGTGTAAAAAAAAATTACCAAATTAGGACTTCCATACGATTTTACTATCGAAATTGAGGCCAAAATCTATTTTTTCAAAACCACTATAAAATCAACCGGTATAGTATGACGGTACAAACAATTCCATCAAGAACAAAGCGGTTTGGAGACTCTTTTCTGTCGCACCATAGTCCTGGAATGTTCTGCCAGCACACGTGTTTCCTTCATCATACAATCGCGGGCCCTGCAAGCGGGGCGTGAAAAAACAACTGTCGAGGTCGTCAGGGTGGGGACAACCGTTTCAAGGGCAGCACAATTAACTGCGGCCAGTATGTTCTGGACTGCGCCTCTGCTTACCATCAGGCGCGGTGCAGTCAATCTTCGTATAAAAATGTTTTAATTTTTACTGCAACATATTTATTATGAAATTTATGCAACCATCTATTTATAATGTACAGTCGACAAAAGAAATACGGTACCATTTTTTCATTTAATGTCGTATGTAAATGCGGTACCATAGCTCTTTTGTTGACTGTACATCTCCTACGTTCGAACGAGCACAAATGAGACATCATCAATTATTTTAAAAAGCAAATAATACATAAAATAAAAATGAAAATGAAACTACACCAGACCATCAACTGACGTTCATAGAATCAAAGGAAATTAACAAATGATGTTCAAATTATTTCTAAACCTTTTTATTTTCATTTATTACACCGCTTCATAGAATGAATGTAATTTTTCAGATATGCTAGACTCTCAGCAACAATAGCAAGCACAGCCGAATTAGAAATACTAGTCAGAAACTTCTATTTCGAAGAAATGTTAAAATGTATTCGCGAGGAACTATCTAAGAAGACCGACACCGTACTGACTGAGCTTAACGAATGTTTTAAAATTGTGTCGGCGAGCTTAGTGCCGTCCGAAAGAGGAGTTTATATCACTGACAATAAGGTTCAATGTCGGTTGACGGTGGTCAGTTATCTGCCAAAGGAAGTGACTTGTAGTAAGGCAGCGATAAGCATAGAGCAGTGTAAAGATGAGAAGGAAAAGAAGCCGGTCAAAGGACAAAAGACTGATTTATCTAGCGGTAGTGTAGCATCGCAAACTAATTCTCCCAGACGGGGGCCTGTAGAAAGTGACAATGAAATTACTAACTTAATTACAAGGTAATTATGATTAAAATTGTGTAATCTTATTTTTTGAGCTCCTGGGACTGGAAGGACAATTTTGAATTTCGAATATGTAAGAAAATGTCGGGCGGGTTCATGTTCCATCCAGCCAGACATTAACTTGTTCCAAATTTAAATTCATTTATTCTTGATTTTAAAGACAAGATTCAGATTATATTACAAGTATTGCGATAATTGGATTTCCATCTCGCTAGAACCTATTTATTGCTGTAACTAATGAATCCTAAACCCTCGCTTCGAATTAAGAGCTGGGAAGATAAGGCTACGATCGAACCATTCCCGGGAAATGTGTATATAATCTTAGTATTCTGTAGTAAACGATTATCACATACACAAATAAATGGTTAATCCTTATATTTCTTTTTCAGTATAAGACTAGACGACTTAAAACCTAAAAACCCACTTTTAAACCCTTTACAAATTAGTTCACAATTACATTACAAAGAAGACAGGTCGCTACAAAAAGCGACAGTCGACTGCCAAAACCCTAAAGTAACCCTCAAACGCTCAGACAGCTGCAAATATAGAAAACCATCAGCAACAATACGGAATAACTACGAACATTGTTTCGCAGTCAACGGGTTAACCTTGAAGCCCGGACAGAATGATTTAACCCTAGAATACTTAGCAAAACAATGTGGTACTTTTAAGCTGGGACAGATTTCACTGCTAGTGGAAGAGAAATTAGAGTTTTTATCCAATAGTTTGATTGGTACGAAGATGGGTTTCGAAGTGGTCACTCAAGGAGTGAATGTTTATTTGAATAAAGTGGAGCCCAAGAAGGATTTGGTGGCTGGATTGGAACATGCTATGGAGTTAGTGGTGACAAGCGGAAGCTCGCATATTGAAGAGGTGAGTAACAATTCTTTAACTTTATGGGAATAATTTTGAAGAATGTTGAGTTTCAAACGCACTTCTAAGACGAAAAGAGGGTGAATTGCAATTAATTGACTAATATAAAAGATAGAATTGACGAAAAACTAGACCTTCTTAAATATGTCGGGTATTACGAACGCGCGTGGTTACCAAACTGTTTTTCACTTAAAAATTTACCTTTTTCTTAAACATATACTCTCTCACTCACGCCTATATCCCCGAAGGGGTAGGCAGAGGTGCTAGGACCCACATTTCGCCAGTTCTTATTTTATTTTGTTTTATTTATTTTATTTACCTTTTTCTTCTAACTACATAATAGACAATAAGAAAAGTTTTATATAACGTATTTTATCAGCGGCTCCATAACAAAAATTTCAGTAGCTATATGTTCCACAGAGCACACACAGAGAGGAGGTGACCTAAGTGACTGCACTATGACGTCATAGTGACCGGTAGGTGCAAAATAAAGTAGTGTCTGTGGTTTAAGCCCATCACTATTACACCACCACAAAGTGTCTTTTCAAATGACAATTTAAAAACACCACTTCCTCTCTGTGTTTGCTCTATGATTTGTGCCTACTTGTAAACTTTTTTTGACTTACTCTAGAACACAACGATACAACTCAAAACATCCTCGGGGCTTCTCATCCGTTTTGCCGAAGATGATTCAGCAATGCTTCGAGAACTTTCCATCAAAGTACCAGCTATGGAGCCATTCGAAACAACACGGGTGGCACTTAAACTATTCGCTACTTTACATCCGAAAAAGGAGAAAAGTGTTGAACATACGGTGAGTAGAATTGTAAAAAACAACACTAAGCTTGCTTTTCTAGAACGAATATACAAAACAGCATTGTTAAAATCTTAAAAAAAACAGGAATCTAGTTCAGTTTAATTACAATATTATGTTAATAAAATATGTGTTGTAATTAAACTGAACTAGATTCCTGTAAGGAATTAAGGTTTGACCTTACGATAACTTATAAAATTAACATTAAAAACAAAATCAACTGTAAATAACTGTGAAAGTTCAATAATCTCAAAATAAATATGGGTAGCTTTTGTTGTGGCAGATCATATTTTATTATATAAGCCATTTTTATTCTTTACTTTCTAATCGGATTGAAATCATGCATTTAGAAAAGTGCAAGCCCAAAAAGATAGTTCTAGTTATAGTGCTATACAAACATACATAGCCATTAGCCTACATTACATCCTTCTTATATTGGGCACATTTATGTTGCACCAAGAAAGGAACCAGTTCATAAAGCTGAAATTCTCGTCCACATAAATTATTTTTCTTATTCCTATTTACCGCGGTAGCCTAGTGGTACTGGACTGCTGAGACGAGGTCTCGAGTTCGATCCTAGGTTTACCATGCACACCAATGACTTTTCGATGCTTTTCGAAGTTATGTGTGTATTTATCGCAAGTTTATAAGTGCCCGGTTAATGGCAATAGGCTCGCCACCTATTACATTGGGACCTAAACATAAACTGATGAAATGTGGGTGCTAGCACCTCTGCCTACCCCTTCGGGGATAAAGGCGTGAGTTTATGTTATGTTATGTTTTACAAATTTCTCCACCCAGGTATGGGTAAGTTGCCCCTGGTGGGAATCAGTAACGGAAGTACCACTGCACTTCTGCCCGCCAATGGTAGCTGCCTGGCGTCTACTTACGTCCAACACTAGGAAGTTTGTCAACGTAACCCTGAAGTCCAATGTGGTGCATCTAGTGCAGTTCGCGCTGACTGAAGCCAAGTTGGAGTGTGATGGAAATATGACCGTGTCTGATTTGAATCCGAAAAATGCTGAACATATGGTGAGATTTTGTTGTATTTTGATGTATATCTAGTTGTGGGTCTACTGGGAAATACGGTTATAAAATACATTCAATTCATCATCAAACGGAGAGGTAGGACACGACGGTATCTCCCGTCCGAAATGAGCTGTCCAACTGGGGAAGTGCCTCCGCCCTACAGAACACCGCGGTCATAATAACCATCGTGTTGTGTTCCCGCCGCTTTCCATCAGGTACGCCGTGTGCTTGTCTGCCACCTACGTAGTATAAAAAAAAATATATCTAGGCGGCTGACCCTCCAACCCAGCCGAAAGCTAAGCCCAGTGCCGCGTCTGTCATTCAGCATGTGTACCTTTCGGTATATATTTATTTAACTACCACCTTTGCACCCATGCTATCTTCAAAAGAGAGCCCAAAGAACGTGGTGGAAAGAAAACAAAAGTTGGTGGCACCCCAAAACATCCTATAAAACTAACCTAAAATGCTATGAACAAAAATATGTCAATTATGTTATTATAAAACTTAACTTACTTGAACTATAGATTATGAGAAACTTGAGTTGAAGTTTTGTGGAGTTTATGACATATACTTGGGTGTCATTACAAGGTTATGTTGGAAGCACGCATATATTCACTTTTTATTAAGTTACTAGCTGACCCGCACGACTTCGTCTACGTCATCCCGTTTTTGCAACATTTTTCATTCCTGCTCCGCACCTGTTAGTCGTAGCATGATGTTATATACATATAAACCTTCCTCTTTAACCATTCTATCTATTGAAACCGCATCAAAATCCGTTGTGTAGTTCTATAGATTTAAGCATACAAAGGGACAAGAAAAATAGGGACAGAAAACGCGACTTTATTTTATACTATGTAGTGATAGTGATAGTGATCACTGTGTGAATAGTCTCGTCAAGATCAGAAAATGAGAATAAATGAAAGCTAGACAACGATACAGCTTATACAGTGAAGCTGTATAATGTTTATCACTGTTACAGGTCGTAGCCTCCGATGGAACAACAGCATCCTTCATGTGGGAGCTTCTAAAAGATCCTCTAGTCAAAGCCGGTCCGATGAAGGCCACCTTCTCAGTACGCTACCGTCCTCTCCACTCCGAGGGTCCGGGCAGACCGTTCAGCTGTCCATTCGACATACAGGACTATACCACTCTGTTTGTGATCAGGACTAAGCTGGAGCCAACTAAAGGGGCTGATTTTTGTAGGGCTTCGCAGATGTGCTGTTTGCAATTGAGCTTACAGAGGGTAAGTGAACTTTTTTTTTTATACTACGTAGGTGGCAGACAAGCACACGGCCCACCTGATGGGAAGCGGCCACCCTGGCCTATGAACGTGTGCAACACTAAGGGTGTCACACACGCGCTGCCCACCCTGAAGAAAAAGGGGGAGAGCTGGGAAGGGGTGGGGAGGCTAGGAAGGGGAGGGGAAGGAGGGGTATAGTGAGCTCTGGCTACCCTACTTACCGGCGGGAACACAACACGATGGTTATGATGACCGCGGTCTTCTGTAGGGCAGAGGTACTTCCCCAGTTGGACAGCTTATTTCGGACGGGAGATACCGTCGTGTCCTACCTTTTTAAGAGTTCTACTTTTTTAATCGAAGCGAATATTTAAAAAAAGAATGACAATTCTGAAGTCAAACTGAAGATTCTTGTTGTCAGATTTCCACTCGTATTTATTATGGCATTTAGTGGTTTGTTTGTGTTGTGTGTTGTTCTCTGTTTCATATATAATTGTGTTCATTTCAGGTAAATGAAACAGAATATACATCACTTATGTATGAAGTCCTTGCGGATCAGACAATGTGGGCAGTTTTAGGACGTACTGCAGGTATTATATCATTTCAATATCACTTTAGAGAATAAGAAATAATCATACATACATAAATACATAAGTACAGTAAAACGGGGTGAATAGGGATAACGAGGTGAATAGGGGTGGACAGGGATAAAATGGTCAATGGAATATTTTGAATAATTTATTTTACAAGAATTTATTTAAGCCCATTATTCAATATTTAATGATTCTGTTATTACAATGAGAAAGTTCAAAGTTTCGCTTGAAAGAAAATAAGTACAGAATTTAGCTGACCATTTTATCCCTATCCACCCTTGGATCCATATTCAACCCGTTTTACTATATGTATGTATGTTCACACCTATTTACCTTCCGGTGTAGACAGAGGTGAATTAACACCCACATTTCACTAACCATAAACAATAAAGTACTGACTACACGACACAATAAATTCTTAGTCTCTATCCATCCATATTCTTGAGACATATATAGCCACCATGTTATACATCTATTGAAAAGAAATGGTAACGATTTTTTTGGGAGTGTTTTTGGGCTACTTTGTCGTAAGAATATTTTCATTACAGCAGTTCACTATGTCATTATATAAAGTGATCATTTTCCGAAAATATTTTTTTTTTTATACTACGTAGGTGGCAGACAAGCACACGGCCTACCTAATGGAAACCGGCCACCGTGGCCTATGAACGTGTGCAACACTAAGGGTGTCACACACGCGCTGCCCACCCTGAAGGGAAAGGGGGAGAGCTAGGAAGGGGAGGGGAAGGAGGGGTATAGTGAGCTCTGGCTACCCTACTTACCGGCGGGAACACAACACGATGGTTATTATGACCGCGGTCTTCTGTAGGGCGGAGGTACTTCCCCAGTTGGACAGCTCATTTCGGACGGGGGATACCGTCGTGTCCTACCTCCGGTAAAAAATAGCAAATATCTATAATAAATATGCATATTCCATGTTATCATTATTCTCAGGTGTAATCACAATGGAGTCAAATAGTGGGGAGCCTCAGACCGTAACGTTAGACGTAATGCCGCTAATCGCGGGCTACCTGCCTCTACCTACTGTCAGATTGTCTAAATACATTGCTGCTAATACCAAAGGTAATATTGTTATGTTCAGTAGGGGAAACTGGGGACACTTGATCCCTATGGGAGACAAAGTACACCAATATTTTTTAATTTTTTTTTTTAAATAATTACTAATTATTTTTAATTACTAAGTGTATTAGACTATTTTTTAGTGTGGCAACACTAAGTAAACATTATTACCCTTAGTGTTACCACATTAAAAATAGTCTAATACGCTTAGTAATTCCAAAAATATTGGTGTACCTTGTCTCCCATAGGGATCAAGTGTCCCCAGTTTCCCCTACCTATTAAGTTTCACTCTTAATAATTCACCTACAGAATATCTCCCTGCACCTCTTTGGTAGACTGGTAGAGAATGCCTACGACATTAAGTTCACCTATGTACATGTGCATAATAAATAAAAAATAATGTTTTCATGCAAACATGTCAATCCCTTGGGTACTGTTTGATCCACTAGTGGTATACGTATCGGCGCGGATTTTAGACCAAAATCGCGAGAGAAGCGAAGCTCTGGAGACTGTCGCGCGCGGATTCGTTTGATATAATCGTTGATGGGGTGCAATGGTGGTAATTGAGCTCATCCATCACCGTTGCACCCGATGCTATCCATGCCTCCAAAGACAGACCAAAAAGTACACGTACTGCGCGTACAAAGTGCATTTTGCCTACATTTTGGGGCCACAACTCGTGCCTATACCTATAAACGTAAATCCTAAATCGGAAGCAGTTGCAAGTATCTCAGGGGTGGACCCTGAGATGCTTCAACGATTGATCATGGTACAGGGTTTTGTTTCGAATTTTTCTTCTCTCGCCGTGGTAGTCTGCATATCTGTTAGTCGCCTGCTACGATATCTTTTGTAGGAGGAGGGGGGAGGAGGTAGTTATTCTTTTACCACACGGATAGAAGTCATTATAAAATATCATAATATAACATAAACTCACGCCTTTATCCTCGAAGGGGTAGGCAGAGGTGCTAGCACCCACATTTCGCCAGTTTATGTTTAGGTCCCAATGTAATAGGTGGCGAGCCAATTGCCATTAACCGGACACTTATAAACCTGCGATAAATACAGACATAACTTCGAAAAGCATCGAAAAGTCATTGGTGTGTGCCATGGTAAAACCTGGGATCGAACTCGAGACCTCGTCTCAGCAGTCCATTACTCATACCACTAGGCTACCGCGGCTTTTTCATCATAATAATATCAATTATTTTCAGATCCTAAAAAGGACATCTCAGCACACCCTCGTCTGGAGCCCTTCAGTCCTGGACAAGTGTACCATGCAGGGAAGGCGAAACAAGTCCACGTACTACCGCCTATACCAAAGGACCATCTTGATCTGATGCCCAACTAAGAGTAAGTCGCGAATGTACTCTGTAGTTACGAGAGCTTACAGCTTGAGACATTAGTAGGGGCAGTGGGTCTCGCGAGGACTTCATAAAGAAATTTTGGGTCGATAGAGTTCATGAAGACCTTTTTTCAAACTCATTTGGGTTCGAGTTTCAACTAGGAAACGTTTGAACTTCGATATTTTCCGGAAGCAACTGCCATTTGATCTCCATAGCTTACTGGTGATATAGAAGTTCTGAAGTTACACCATTTTGCCGGTTTTCCTTCTGACTTTTTATTGGTTATATAATTTAAGGATGGTTTATGCTATACCGTGTCTGGTTCAAGACGAGCGTCGGCCGTGCTTTGGATATTTCCGAGCGCCTCGGACAAGAGTCGGTTTCAACATGAATGTTTCCATACAAAAGATGATATAAAATAATTAATGAAATTTTGATAAATTAATATCTCTAGATGAGAATTGAACCCGCGATCAGACGTTTGCAGGGAGAATGCTCTGTCCACTTGAGCTTCTAGACCACGTCTAGATCATTCGATATTCTCCTTACGTCTTAAGGGGCGATATTGGAGCCATCTACCGATAATTCTACCAACTATCGAAAAACATGAACAACTGAATGAACCTTTAAGGTTCAAGTCCGGTTTAGACATCCTCTTTTTTTTTCAATTTTAAATCGATGTAATAATTAGTTGATCGATTGACGGGTGACGCTCGGCTCGGGCCCGGCACTGGTCTAATGAGCCATCCTTAAATCTGACAACCTTGCAAAGTCCACTGCCTAATCTAAGTAACCTATACGCAGTATAAAGCTAGTTATTCAACTCAGAAAACTTGATTACAATAAGTGTATAAAGTGACTGTATCTCGATACAATGATACATAGATTGTGAAATAATACGTCCATTGCGTTTTTTGTAATGTTATAGCTTTTTGTATAATTTCACCAGTTACGAGCTCAACACTTATTCTATGTGACGTCATTAGTAAATATTTAAAACTGATATTATATGATGTTGTTCGATGTTAGAAACAAATGAATTGTGTATATGCTTGGAAGTATTAATTATTTACTCTATAAAGCCATCTATACACTAGTTGGTGTTGGTTGTCAAATTTAACTAGGTATATAATTTCATACAAGACCGAATCTCAGTCTGGATTTGCCTTAAACAATTTATAAAACCGAGTGTGTTGTAAAATTACATATAGAGGCACCCTCATCGGAAGCAATCGCTTATAATGTAACATTGCAGAGACAATTTTCATCAATGAGTGATAGCAACTGAACATTACAATACGTAACTTGTCATAATACAACTTGAGCGTTAACGTGCGTCCAGATTTGTGACATGAACGGCGAACCGGACAGCGTGACATGAAGACATAATGTTGAGTGTAGATGCAACAACTTGTGGCACATGGGCACACAAACTAGAGTTACGGCCACCGGTCGATCGATGGTTTCATTTAAGCTTTGCTGTCACGCAGCTGAATACGCGTTGGACATGCACATCTGACACGGTCACTGTAAATTGTTACGTAAATATAGATGCGGCATTATACCCACTGATATAACGCTTAAATTAATGAATTGATAATGCTCAAATCGTATCATGACAAATTACTTAACAAAAAAGCGAAAATTACAGTTCGCAATGTCTACATGTTACATTATAAGCAATTACTCCCGGTCGAGAAGTACCTTATAGCAAAATAATAATACATTTCACCAGGAAATGTCGATATATGTTATGCAACAAGAGGCTAATATGAAGAAACCATAAGGAACTATAAATGTTTCGATGTCAAGAGGCATACGGACGTAAAAGCCACTCAAAGATATACTTTAGTGTAAAGGACGAAGGTACATTATCACTTTGCTCCAGATTTTAGTAGAGTCGCTTATAAAATTGTTATAAAACACATTGAAGACGTTTGGAAGTAATTATCTTCTAGAGAAAATGTCTTCCAGAACTATCACATGTTTATATACTTACAATCACACTCCTTTACCAAAAAGGTAGGTAAAGACAAACTTCCCAGTATGTTATGTAAAAATGAATTATCTTGTTTTTTACCTTTTGTTTTTACGCCCTATATAGTCCAATATTTATATAGTAAGAAGATATTATAAAATGAAAACTTATTTCGGAAAAATATTTTCATGACAATCGTAAAATAAAAAAAAAGTATTACCGTAGGACTGCTTACGAAATTCTATTTGGATAAGTCGGACCATCATACTTGTGATAACTCATATGCTTCATAAGATTGTAACTGTATATATATATACTTATATATGAGGCATTCTAGCGGCTACATGTTTTATGAATTTTAAATATAGTCTTACCGCGACTACTGTACCGCTTCCATGCGATTTGGCGGGGGGTGGGGTAAAAGAGAAAGGAAGAACTTGAGTCGAGGCGGACTCGAGGCAGACTGACTTCCCCCGCCACATCACGAACTATAAAGTTGTTCTTACATTGGACAACTTGAAAGAAACTGCAATTTCGACAATTCCAATTCCACCAATCCCGCAGAATCCGCCATCTTGCCGATGCTTTTTCAGAGTTGCTGATTGGTTGTTGAGATGTGGCAACTCCAGTTTCGCTTGAGTTGCCTAATGTAAGAAGGAAGTAACAAATGCTAAAACTATAAGAAACATAAGAGTATTACTTCGATTTTGACCGAAACCATATTGACCGATTTTGAGGATTCCATTTTCTTAAAAATTAAGTTTATTATTGATCGTAACATCTTTTTTTTTGCTTGCGGAAGCCTCCCCTCCTCCTGTAACTTCAACAGAGCCAATCGCAAGGTGATTCATCACACCGATTTGAGACTGTAATCTGCATGGTTGAAATTATATTAAATCATTGTAAGCCTATCCAATCACTTTGTAATGAATGATGATCTTATGATACGAGTAATTATGTATTCGCACATGTATTAAGCGAGATAGCTATGCAGTAACTGTTTTAAAATATATTACATGGTGCATTCATAATGCTCTAGAGTGAGAGAGAAAGAAATAGACCTGAATTTCTTCGTCGGACAACTGAAATAATTAAGATTATCTGAATGTTCAAAGTGCCGTTGTTGACATCACCAAGATAAAACCCTCGTTTTAAACGTAAAAGAAGCTCAAAAACTCACTCAACGTCACTAATTTGACTATAGACAATATAGAATCTCACCTGTCATTTAATGGTACATTAAAATCTATATTGTCGATGGTGTAAAGGCTTATCTACACTTATTCAAAACAAATGTTTTCTTTTTGTTCAGCAACAGTACAGGGACTTAAACCAATGCTTATGCCGCTGTTACATTCGAAATTAGATCTTATCTAACTATATTTAGATCTAAAATATAATAGCTGTTTTAGGAGTATGTGTAGTATATAGACTTTAATATTATTTCTTGTCAAAATTATATTTCTGTTTGACAGATTATATAAATATAAATTTGGATATTAGGAATGGCTAGAGCGAAAGGAAATATAATGACAGAAAAGTTAAGATTCATACAGTAATGTTATTTATTTAATTGTCGCCATAATATGTTTCGCCACAACGATTACATCTGCCTAGTCTATATCTTGTCTTTCCTTATTTCTTTTAAGTTGTAAATACAATTCGGTGCTAGAAATAATGAAGAATCTAACACCTAAATCTCTTAGGGGGCCACACACCAAAGCTACAAGCTCATAACAGTTAATGTATCTGTGTATATTGACATATATTTGCCCCGCAATTATTTAACACTGAGAGAATTTGTGACGTAAATATAGCTGCATTAGTTGTATGTATAGTGCTTTAGTGTGTGGCCTCCCTTATTGTTCTACACATTATAAAGTTAAAGGTATTTTAGTTATCTTTGTATATTTTGTTAAAATTTAAACAAAACTTATACTTATAATTAGTGCACATATTTAAAAAAATGTATAATTGTATTCGTTTTTATTTAACCCGAAATTTTAGTTACATATGCATGTTTATGGTATGGTTATTGATCGACACTCAATTACTTGTTCTTCGTCGTGCATAATACTGTCTTTAGAAACCTGTTTTCTCCACGGAATGGATTATTTTTCTGTTCACCATAGACAACCGTAACGTATTCGCAACCAACCGCTATTTATAATAACCGAAGTTTTCATAAAATCCAAATATTTGAATCAAGATTTGACGTTTGTTTTGCTTTAAATGTCATCGAATCATGCGCACCATAAATAGCAATGAATTAGAACTCTATACTTCAAACCTTTAAATATCGGGCTGTATTATATATATTTTGATTTGTATGTTTAATTTAAATTAATTGTTTCGGTCGACTGGTTTTTGAAAAATCATTTAGCAATTTAGCAATAATTTTAGGTGTTATGTTTAAATTCAAGTTTTGATACATACAAATGGACTCGTGTTTGTTTATTGGAAAATTATTTATTTTAATAACTTTATTTAAAAACCTCAGTGTACTCAATAGGTGTGACATATTTTTTAGTTTAGTGTAATCTTAGGAATACTGTATTTTTTCAACAATTGCAAACTGATTTTATTGACATTATTCAGTATTGCATTTTCTGCTTTAACTACTTTTTTATTTTGAACTTATTTATACCTATCTGTAGAATAAATAAGAATAATAAAGGGCTGCCCACATCGTAGCTCATCCCTTGAGTGGAGACCGCGAATAGGTAAACGGAAGGTAGGGGCGCCCTAGCCAGATGGACCGAAGACCTAAAAACTGGGACTGGACTGGATCGTGAGCAGCCATTGCTCATATTGGTCGAGGTCTATGGTCAGCAGTGAACTGCAATGTGCTAATTGATTGATTGATATTTGTGGTACTTTTGAACGTTACGAATTTGCGTAGGCAGAAATTTCTAAATACATCCAAAATTACAGAATACTTACACATAACCGTCAAAATCGACTTACAAGTAATTTTACAACCGTAATGAATACGTTGTATGATATGCAGTATCTTGGGTATTATGATTAGCAATTCGTTTGGTTGACACCCTGTTGCTCTCTAGGTACATTGTCATTGATTTCTATTAAACATTATAAAACGGTCTTGGGGCTATAATATGTAGCCGTGGCCTTGTTTCGGCTTCTACCGACTACACTGCATGAGCTAAACACTTTTTTGACCCTATTTCGCTATTAATAATATCCATAGAAACAAAGAGATGCTAAATGTAAATATACATAATATTGTATAACTGGAGATTGTATTTATGTTTCATACTATGTATTATATCTAGAACTACGATTATAATGTTTATTGTTAGTATTTTGGTTTTATTTCTTCATCCTGAAGTCAGTAACAAACATAAGGTGTTCCAGCAGATGTTCCAGATCATCTCTTATAGATCAATGTTCCAGATTCAATAGATGGCGTTGAATACCGTAAAACGGGGTGAATCCGGATCCAGGGGAGGATAGAGATAAAATGGTCAATGGAATATTTTAAATAATTTCTTTTACAAAGTTTTTGTTAAGCCCATTACCCTTCGATCTCTATTCACCCCGTTTGACCCGGTACTGTGACATTACCATAGATTCTATGCTTTGGTCGCTTTTATAATAAGAACAGCAACGGCAAGTTTTCTTTTATCATCACTGTAGAATAGAGAGGCACCACATTTAAAAATGTACCTGTCAAACTAAATAGTCGATTATCTACTCGGACTCAACATTTTTGTAAACGAAAACATACTTCTGCGCAAGTTAGACAACATGCAGAATATTTGCATATGAGATCGTCATTGGCCAATTGATTTTATAAGTTGGCAGTTGACCTGAGATTGTGATTGTGAACTGTCGAACGAAATTAATGAGTTTGTTTTGTCTCAAAAATATGGTCTTATTTTCATAAATTCCAAGTAACCATGAGATAAGTAATATAGCATACAAAAAAACATTACCGCCATAAAAGTGAATAACACAAAAACATGATGGATGTCGTGTGGGTTATGTTGTGAAAATGCAAAGTGTTACATTTGGATCATTGGATGTCACACGCGATTGTAATCTACGAAAAGGGATAAGAGGTCTCTGCAAAGAACCATAAAGTTTTTCGCTGTAAATAAGTTACGTGTACGCAGCGGGAATGACAATAATGGCAGTTTCTGTTGGCGAAATTTGCGAAAACACTAAGCTGGCGAGGGAGATGGCTCTGATGGGAAACTACGAGTCGGCACTGGTGTATTACGAAGGCACCGTACAGATGATCCACAGATTGCTGATAACCATTGCAGATCCTACACGCAAATCCAAGTGGCAACTTGTGAGTACTACTAATTTTTGTATGTCCACTTCATCTTGTAGTTCCATGCTTGCTTACCTTGAACGTGAACATTTCCTTATATGATAAGGAGGTCTAATTAGCAGCGCCTATGAAAGGCAGGCGGAAGATTACCTGTAGCCTGAAGCATTCACATGTATCACAAGTTTGTTTATATAAATGTTACATCTAGGTTATTCCTTCATGTTACAACAATATCTCAGTACAATAGACACTATTAGATCTTAATACAACTGAAAGGATTTTTTTCAGTTACATACAATAATAAATACAGTGGAGAAGTACAAGTGTGTTATCAATAATGTATAAGAATAAGGTCCACCAAGTGCCATCGATCAACAAAATAAATAAATTATAGTATTTCTGTGTTTAGAAAGAGATTCTATGCATACACACAACATAACTTTAACATACCTAATTTCTAAATCCTTTTTTAATGTTAATAGTTACTGATCATACAAAGAAAAAGTAATTATTATTTATGTGTTACCTCAATATTCATTTGCTTCTTATAGCATACAAAATAATTCTGCATTCTGTAATAAATAGTAACACCAACAGTTCTTCATAGCTCGGGATACTTTGAAAAAACTTGCACTCCAAACTATTTGACAACTAGGTACCACCCCTAGTCACCCCACCATGCCTGTTTTAAAGTAAATAACACCTAATCCTTTTCAATCTGTCACATAGCCGTAAATTTCTGAATGTATCATGTTGAATATATACATAAATATGTATATTTCAACTCGGCACTGAAATGTATACTGACTGTATATATACAATCTAAAAATCAATAGCCAGAGCCATTAAAGAATAATCCGATACCAGTAGCACACATCAATTCTTCCAACTTATAGTATAATGAAAAGGGAAGGATGCGTGTAGTGTTGCCCTACATAATGATGCGTTTTGTTTACAGTGTAATAGATACAAAAAAAAGATGTATATAATTTCTCAATGGTGCAGCCAACTACCTAACAGTGGAGTTCCATTACCTAAATTTTAACAGTAACACACAACTATAACTATACTGTAGGAGAAAAGGCTTGACATATTACAACACTATTGTGTCCTTTCTCCTCAGAGTTTAGTGGCACTGTGAAAGTCCTAAGAGTCCTCTACCCTGGAAGAAGGACTAGACTGTCTCATTAACTCATTTTCTTTCGATTCGACAGCATTTTTAAGTTGCCATCGTTGTGTAGTAATTTATTACATGGCAGTGCTGCTACTCACAGACAGAGCCCAAGCATAGGTTTCCCTCTTTGGAAAAGCTTATTACATCCCCTCACATATCTCATAAGATGTACTATAACAGTATTGTTATTTTTGTCCCCACCTTTCAGTTTAATATGCAAATGTATTTTCAATAATATCATTATCAACGCTTTTAATTTATCATTACTCCTGCCATATTCTATTTCTGTCATCTGCAAAAGCAAAATGCATTAAGTCCTTACTATTCTTTTTGTTCTATACCTCTACACCTTCGGTGACTAGGTGCGGAAAAAGGAGTCCCAATACAATAGACCTCTACACCTTAACTCCGACTTCAATACAATTTTTCTTCTAAGCCACTTGTCTACCCGTATATATAAAACTCATTGCAATCAAATGATAAATTATCTCATGATGTGCTCATTTTATTATTTTATGGATATTTATTGCACTGCAACACAGTTTGGGATAATACTCTGTCTTTATAACCCTTATTAAATGACATTTCATACTATTTTTTACTGTCAATAAAAAAAATATTATGCAAATGGTATCATTAATAATCGGATATTTCAAAATCATTATCATATTGTAAGGTGTTAACTAAATGTTATGACTACTTACATAAGTACTATTACATACTTCACGACCCTGATGAAATCCACCGGAGTGATAAATAACTTATAATTTACAATTATGCTTTGTACACACAGCTATCAGTTATCACTATTTACAGAATGGTATATTTGTTTGGTGATAAATACTTCATGCAAAAATGTATGTCCTATTTCCTTATGCAATTACTTGTTGGCTAAATTATAATTAGTGACAACATCGCTCCTGATGTGTCCTTTCTTAATTCTTTAAACGAGTTATCAATTTTTTTGTTTTTATATAACATCACGCCTATATCCCCGAAGAGGTAGGCAGAGGTGCTAGCACCCACATTTCGCCAGTTTATATTTAGGTCCCAATGTAATAGGTGTCGAGCCTATTGCCATTAACTGGGCACTTATAAACCTGCGATAAATACACACATAACTTCGAAAAGCATCGCAGTCATTGGTGTGTGCCTCGATAAACCTGGGATCGAACCCGTGATCTCGTCTCAGCAGTCTATTACCCATACCACTAGGCTACCGCGGCTTAATAGTTACCCTTGGCCTAGGATGCAAACAGAAAAACATGTCTATATAGCCCCCCGGCTCATAATGTCACATTAGTATAATGGAACATGACAGTTTAATAACTTTTTCTTTTTTTTGGTTTGTCAATGAAGAATTATGAATGTTTAATTTTCAGACATAACCTATGTATGTGTTGATTGAACATGATTAACTATAATGACAGAATCATTCAGAGCAATTGTATATTATTGTTCTGTTTGCTTACATTTATATACAGTTACCTTTCACTATTGATTCAAAATGTTGACTCAGACATCTCTATTACTGTACATTGCTTATTTGTAAACTGTAAAAGTTATAGACTAAAGTCTCATCATCATAACTGTACTATTGGGTATGTTATTATCTGACTACAGTGAAGCAAAAACGAAGGTTATAATTTTGACCAATATCTATACATTATTTCTGTTCATCCATTCCCTTCCTTTCCCATCAACATTAGTATGCATCCGAGGCCTTCATCTTGGAGTCCGGGGTCCGCTTTCCGTTTTACCGTATATCGTAATATGAGCTACATACATGCGCTCATTTCAGTCCCAGGGTAGGCAGTGGTGTATTAACATCCCACATTTCACCAATTATTGTATCCGGTCGCACGTTATGACTCGCGCCATGTATCTGAAGACTGTGCCTGGGCTGTATCTCTTAGTCGCCTTACACGATACAGCATGGGAAAAGATCGGGTGGCCCAAATTCTAGTCTGCCGGAAACCAAACCGGCAATTCATGTCTCTAACGTTGCGGCACGCTATCATGTTCGTTTTGACACGACTGACTTTGCTCGTTTTCTCTTTTTTTTTGCGCCTAATATAGGACAACAATTAGACGAATAACTAAAGAAAAATATGACGAGACTGGCGCAGAATAAAATAAACTTCACACATAAAAAATGAAGAAAACGTGTGAAACTAGTCGTGTCAAAACGGCCATCATAGCGTGTCGTAACTATAGGTAAGCAAGAAAGTTTGGCGACTGTGTACTATGAACGTCTAACTGCCGTCACGTGTGTAAACCCATGTCGAGGACAATTTCTGATCGTTGTTTCCGTTTTATATTCATTTACCATCGACCCAGGTCCCGGCTTCGCATGGGAATAAATATAATAAATAATATAATAAACAAACTGACTTTCTCACTAAAGAGACTAATATATCTAACTAGCTGACCCGCGCAACTTCGTCTGCGTCATCCCGTTTTCACTTCTGCTCCGCACCAGTTGGTTGTAGCATGATGTTAAATATACATATAAACCGGCCTGAAAACCGCATCAAAATCCTTTGCGTAGTTTTGAAGGTTTAAGCATACATAGGGATATAGGGACAGGGAAAGCGACTTTGTTTTATACTATGTAGTGATATTATTTCAGATTTATTTATGCCGTCCGCTACTTGCATCACTAGCTTAGTGGTAACCGTTCTTCAGCTAATCTTAGGTTGATAATGTAATGGTCAACATTCGAAACTGCAACTTTTGAATAAAAGAATAACATAGACGGAACGTACAGAACGGGCTTGTGAAACCGCCAACATAAATACGGTAGCATCTCCATTTCGCTCGCGTCTTCATCGCAAGAGTGCAAGCGAATTGATACTACTTTAGTATTACTTTAGGCGGCTCCACTCGCAAGTTTCATACCCTCGGTCTATGTTATTATTTTAGTCTGAGGTAGTGCGTCCACACAAAGAGACTATTCAGCTTCATTATTAGTATTTATACACGTGTGTGTTTCTGTGGACAAAGAGTCGTAAGCCGTAACAGATCAGAAGTGCCCTTGTTCACCTGATATTAATGACCTATTTACTAACAATTGTCGCTGTTCAAGTAATGAGGCATGACATACTCATAATATAATCGTCATTCTTCATAGTTGGAGGATTCTATAGGATTTTTTTTATTTGCAAAACGATAACCTCATAACCTAAAATGCTTCAAGATTTCATGTTTTGTTCTTCAATCTAGTCTAATTTGGTTCAAGTTATACACAGGGGGTGCGGGTTCAATTCCCGTTAAGTGCATTTTTGTGTGTGTGCGCATGAATATGTCTTATTATCAGAGGTATCGGGATATTTTCTATGTATAATATGTATGTATTTACAAGAAAAATGTATCTAGGTATGTTTATCCGCATTCTAGAACCCGTAACTAGTTAAATTATGCTTACCATGGGTCTAGGTGGTGTTGTATAGATTGTCCTAGCATATTTATTTCATTTATTTACTTATTTACCATATATTGTTTGGAGTTTCCGATATTTAGGTGTTGTACCTCTAATAATAATGTAAATTACCATAATAGTTTAAATAGCGTCTATTTGCATTGGTCTAGAGATGTTAACGTGCCTCCAAGAGCCCTTTAAGGCTTTTTTCTCGATTTTCAAACGAACTATGGCAGTCGTCAGGGGAAAGACCCCCAAAAGAGGGCTGATCATTCATCAATGAAGTCCCCACTAATCTATGTCACCTGCTACTGGTAGTAACATATACGGAGTATATAAAACTGGCGATTGAAGCCGTCTCGCTCGCACTCGTGCGAAACGTGGGGCGGAGAGAAAGAGTGCGAGTGAAATGGCACCACTTCAGTATTAATTTTGACGGTTTCACGCGCTAGCTCTATACGTTCCTTCTATGTTATTCTTTTAGTCTGAGGTCCCTCCTTTTTGCTTCGCCGTAGTCGGGTAAAAACATACCCAATAGTACAGTTACGATGATGAAACTTTGTCTATAACTTTTACAGGTTAAGTGTTCAAACAAAAATAAAGCAATGTACAGTAATAGAGATGTCTGAGTCAACATTTTGAATCAATAGTGGAGGGTAACTGTATATAAATGTAAGCAAACAGAATAATAATATACAATATATACAATAGTACTATAAAATACAACGTGTTTCCTTCTTCCTACAGTCCCGCGTCCTTTAAGCGGGGCGTGAAAAAGCATCTGATGAGGCCGTCAAGCTGAGCGCCACCATTGTAGCACTGAACATGTTTGCAATGGTGACCCTCTTTCATGAGACTTTGCCTTCAGCTTATCATCAGGCGAGGTGAAGTCAAATTGACGTGCCATAAATAAAATAAAGGTAGGACACGACGGTATCTCCCGTCCGAAATGAGCTGTCCAACTGGGGAAGTACCTCCGCCCTACAGAAGACCGCGGTCATAATAACCATCGTGTTGTGTTCCCGCCGGTAAGTAGGGTAGCCAGAGCTCACTATACCCCTCCTTCCCCTCCCCTTCCTAGCCTCCCCACCCCTTCCCAGCTCTCCCCCTTTCCCTTCAGGGTGGGCAGCGCGTGTGTGACACCCTTAGTGTTGCACACGTTCATAGGCCACGGTGGCCGCTTTCCATCAGGTGGGCCGTGTGCTTGTCTGCCACCTACGTAGTAATAAAAAAAAAAAAACAAATGCAAAACCGTAGAAATCTGTTCGTGCGTTCTGGAGATATCGCGTCAGGAAGGAAAAGCCGACTTATTTTTATATACTTAGTAGAATATCATCGTTTTCTTAAGATAAAAACCTACACATACAATTTGACCTTAGTATTGTATGCAGCTTTATACAAAGCAAAGGTCGCCATTAATTGGTTCTCTGAAACAATACCGTCTATTTATTTCCTTATCTGAAGTTTTTGTTCTATTGCCAATATAATTGCAGGAACATAAACTGGATATTGCACCATCTTAGAATATGGTAAATGGTTAGTTTACTTATTAATTCAGTCTAGACACGTAATATCCAATCAAAAGTATACACAGCGATCTTCCATGTGCCAAAATGCTGTACACCAGTTCTGCATAATTCGTAACGCTATTGGCTCTTAACTCTATCATTACTATCAAGGACGTAGTAAGCCTTCCCGAAGAGCGAAACCTATGCTCGGGCCCTCTCTGTGAGTAGCGGCACTGTCGTGAAACAAATTACTACACCACGATGGCAACTAGAAAATCAAGCTTGTTCTCCGTTGAAATAAAAACAACCACGCATATGCAAAATAACTGTACACATAGCTTAAAAGTTATGTTGCATGAACAATTGTTCGAACACAACGTTTAAAAAAAAAAATATATTCGCCACGCAATTTACTCGATTTGATTCGAACATTTTGCTTATCATCAATCTGAAGTAAATTTGCATTACCCGGAGTTTTGCAAGAGAAATAATCAATCTTGTTTCTTGTTAATATATTGCGTCAATTCGCCATTGTGCAGTAACCACGGCTATAAAATGCTACAGTGTACTCTGTTCTTTTCATTGAAGAGGTCAATGCTACATTGAATCATTTAACCGAACACCTACGCACAGCTTCCATGCATATAATAACTGCGATTTATAGCTGCATGTGAGTACAAAGTACAAAGTTCATGAACACTGATGGTAGTCACACAAAAGGTTCAATATGCTTACTGAAATTTAGGCTTCCACAAATATATTTTATACGTGTATTGGATGATAAATATTTGTGCCAATTTAATTATCACAAATACACATTATTGTACAAGTATCTTCGAAAATACGTGTAAGTAACGCGATTCCTGAACGGAAGACGTCATGTCATTGTTATTTCCCGCGCGAGGTGGGGAGAAATATTACTTTTTTCATTGGTCAGTTCAGTTGTGGATTACTGGATTGTGGTAAAAGTCGAGTTCAGTTCAAAAGAACGTTCTAATTTGATGTGTTCAGTTTAATTTTTTTATTCCTCCCTTGAAACAATATCATTTTATTGGTAAATGAATGTCGGTCAGATGGCAGTCGCTTCACGGAAAATATCGAAGTTCAGCCGCATCACAGTTAGACTGGAAAGCCGACCCCAACTGAGTTGGGAAAAAGGTTCAGGGAATGATGATGAATGTCGTTTTCATTGCATACAACACTTTATAATATAGTTGTGCAATCCAAAATTGGCGTAATCATAATATTATAACTTGTATGGCTACCTTAAACGCGAGTTTGTAATTATTATCAATAAATAAATCTTTCCTTTTTAGGATTTCTAACCAAAGGGTTAAAATGGAACCTAAAGTAACTACTACTCATGCACTAAAACTCTTATGTCTGTTACATTGCATCACACATGCACGACACCGGTCCGTCGCGAATGGTCAAATTCGCAATCGGTCGAGTGACTGAGAAACCGTCAAAATCGCATTCGGTCAAATTAGCGATTGGTCCATACACATGGCTGCATTTCCTGAACTCATGATATCTAGACAGTTGAAATTTTCTCATGATACATTTAATATAGCCACTATAACAACAAATACTTAATAAAAATAGAATAAAACGGTTATTTAAGGGTGGCACACAAAAATTAGATTATTCGCTTTTGCTTGATAATCTCGGTAATGGCACGGTCCCCGGTCTCCTTCGTGCGATAATACGACTTGCACTTGACGTGTTTTCTAATTGAATGCTGACTGGGCCATTTTTAAGTGTATATTATTATTGTGTATGTATATTATAAGAGTATTTATCATTATTTTTACATGACATTGTATATCTACGCTAGTGGACTTATGATAATCATCGGCGTGAAACATTTTACTTCGTCAACAGATGGGGTTAAAGACCGGCGCAAACGATTTAGTTTTTGTAATGTCCATGCACTTTTGCAGCCTACTGTACACATCTCGTAGGCAGCAGGCTAGAAGACGTCATTCGCTTAAGCCAAGGTTCTATTTCCAATTCCGATAACAATGTAACCATTTCTGAATACATTCCTACATTGATTTATGATAGTTAGCTTATGAATAAGTTAGTGAGTGCATATGCGGATTCATGAGCATGGCTATCAAACAATTTTTAAATGTGATGTTATAGATTATGATAACTACTTGATGATATTTGATATACTCCTTTCTGTGTTTTTCCAAGCGACTACAATATGGGGTTCTTCTAGAAGGGTATTAGATATATTATATATGGCCGGCACTCGGCAGCACGAGTGTGATGTCTGGTATTGCAAGGGTCCATAGGCCACGGTAACTGATTTCCATCAGGTGCACTATGTGCTTGCCACCTGAGTGGTATAAAAAACTAATAATATATTATGTAAACCAAAATCAAAACTGAATTTTAAAAAGTTTTTAACAAGCTAATCGTTCAAACTACTTCGTTTACGAAAAAGCAATGATGTATCACAATTTCGCGCGCACGCAATAATCTTGTAATGTTAGCTCAAGACATTCATTAAAATCATCACAACAAAAAATCTAATTCGATACAGTGTCTACTATATCTACCTATCAAATTCATGTTAATAAAAATGTCCGTTTTATTTCCTTAAGTCTTGAATTTGTAAACATTAATGCTAATTTTGAACATAACGTGCATGTAAAATTAAGAATTAGCCACAGACAGAACACAATTAAGATTGAGTTCTAAGCTGACTAATCGGCCTTCCAAGTAATGGATAAAAGTTATTGTGATATGGATTAATATGCATGCATGCATTTAATAAACTCACTTGGAGAGGGTTGACTAGAGTTTAATGTTATTGAGTCATGCACGAATGGGTGGAGTTACTAAGAATCTTATCAACGCCCCAAAAACGTTTAAATGGTAATTGTTATTTTTTTTTTCTATTTATAGTCTAAGATCCGAACCAAAAACGACCTTCACCGAGCTGATAATAACATGAAACATATTTTAAAATAAATTTAGGATATGTATTAGAAAATTTGTTAAGAAGAGGTGGGCTAAAAAATCCTGGACAGACTATTTATAATTATTAAAAAAAATGATTTTTAATTGAACGTTGCAACATCAAGATAATAAGATTTTTTTTTTACCCTGACGCGAAGTATCAAACGTATTGAATGTGCAGCCGTTGGGTTGCCTATTCTTTGTCTGGACAAACTACTCGGTTGTCAGGTATAAGCAGATAAAAAAAAAATATCCATAGAAGCGTTGTTTTATTGCGAACACCTTGATATAAGGTTGTCTGCAGAAAACTTAGTCTGAACCCTGAACCCCTATTCAGACTAAGTTTTCTTGCGAATCTTTCTTTGCGAATTTTAAAGATTATTAATACCAAGGGGGTGTCGGTCGATAGCGAAAATCGTAAATGAGGTCCTAGCACCTAGTCGTCTACTTTCCGAATCCAGTCTTTTCCCATATTATCTATCATTTCTATCCGTCCTCGTGGCCATTGAACGGTGAATTCAATTGTCAAGGAGACTGAAGACTTTTACGTAACCATATCCGATAAAGATTGACGTAATCATATTAATTAATGTCACGCATAACAGGACTCTCACAATATGGCAGGCCGTAACTAATATCAACCAATATTATACGCTCACTACACAGATGATTTACATACAAATGTATTCGGACGTAATTAATTTGATTGTTTGCCGAGCTTGGGCCTTAGGTGACGTCTTGTTCGTCACGTAAGCACACGACGAGAAACTCAATAGACGTTAACGTATTTTATGACGAATTAGCCTGGGTTGCACGATCGTACTTTAACATTAACAGTGCAGTTAAAGTACCGGTCAGGTATAAAACAGGTTGTACCATTTGACAATTGTTGAAATGACGTCATAACTTGACGCTAACTGTAACCGGCCACGCTCACACTTCAAATTCTATCAAAAAGATAACCATAACAGAGCTACTAAATACACTGGTGCAAAATATTTAGCCAAACCATTAGAATCAATGTTACTGTTACTGTTAATTTTGACGGAAACCTTAACTTTAACAGGTAGGTGGCGCAACTAAGCCTTAAGTTCTTTTCTACAAATTTTTTGTAATGTTATGTATACAAGAGTTTTGAAAGATATAATTTTAGCTTTGATGACATCTATTCCATAATCTCGTCTTCTGCTCATCAACTTCCCCTTCCTTGTCTTCTATTCTCTCTTCCACATATTCCTGTCAGATTTCCTCAGTCACTCCCTTCTTTACTATATATCTTCTTTCACACAATCTATTCATCTTTTCTTAGACCGACCTCTGCTCCTAAAGCCCTCTACATTCATACTATGAACCTTTTTTACAACATTATTATCATCTCTTCTCATAATCTCGGCTTCTGACATTTTGAAACTGTCCTTTATTAATTAAAATCACTAAGATACACTCAATATTATCTTAATAACCTTCCCTGCTATAAGAATTTCTCAGAATACCGCCATCATTAACATGTTCACATTTAAAATTTCAAAGAAACTTATTACCATAATATAAAATGTATAAGTCCTTGACCAGGTCATTGCCAAATTTCAACTTTATTTTTATAACATACATACATAAAATTACATACGCGTACGCCTATATACCTCCGGGGTAGGCAGAGGTGAATTAACACCCACATTTCACCAAACCACTGTATTCTGTGCCACGTGATAGTGTTTGAGCGGTGAGCCTATTGCACTACTGTTTACTCGAGTCATCTCTAAGAACTCGCGGTCTAATATTATATCTATCTACATACATTTGAATAACAATTATAAAACCAACTGCTTACATTTGTAAGCAGTTGGTTTTATAATTGTTATTAGTTAGATGGTTCATTTGAACCATCTAACTTAATTTGTTCATGTATTGTATGTTCATTATGCAACTTAGACACATATACGTACTTGTGCTCGATGGCCTACGAGAGTTACCGCGTGGCCTTTCTAGCCAGTACCCCCCATGATAGGTATTACCGTCGTTACTACAGCGTACCCTATTGTAATTAGGCTGAGAATAAGGTAAAAAATATGTCATAAGTGTTACTCGTAATATAACTGTAAAATTATTATGTATATAGGCTATATTTAAAATTGAATGACGGTATGAAGGTCAGACTTCAAGACAAAACAGCTGTGTTCACGTTAAGACAAGATATTTGCATACTAAATGGCCAAGTAACACTTACGTATTACGATTGTCTGTTACAACCTCAACTGTTTAAGAGTTGAAGATAGTTCAATGAATTAATGAAAAATAAGTGTATTATAAAACTCTGGGTAAATTAACCTAACAAGAAAAAGATTATTTCCCATTTCTATATGATTTTGTGGATTTTTCTGGTGTTTGTTGGAGTATATGGTTTACTACCAATTAAATTAGTATGGAACCACATGTGAGTTTACTAAACAATGCAAAAAGTATTTGTAAAACAGGTTAAAAAGTAATTAACCTGACTGACTGAAATATCCTCTAGCTCTTACTTATATTTCACAATGTTGTTCAGATGTTCAACATAATTCGCAACACGATTGGTTCCAACCTGGTATCCACTTTTAGCAGGCGCATGCACACATTGCATTAATTTAATAAGTACATTTAAAGTAATTACATACCACCCAAATAAATATATGTGCCTCACTACATAAGTATCTGCATAAAGAACATATAATTTTTATTTCGGGTAAGATAGTGTCTATTTTTCTATATGGAATGCACACTCCTGACTTTTAAGCACAGAATAAACAATAGTACTACGAACATCCCCTGATCACTAAAGGCTATATTCTAAGCATCCTTTTAGACTTCTTCTCTGTTGAAAATTGTAACTCTGTTACCTTTAATTACGTCACTGTTTCGTATAACCTATTGGAAATAACTGAGTCTCATCATCAGTTTTTGACCTCGTACCGAAGCTGCTACAATAAGATGAATAAAATTATCTGTACTATTACACATATGCCTGTACGATGCGTGATAATTCAAAGGTTATTGTGAAAATATTATTTGAAAAATGACCTCAACCGTTACAAGCAACTGGTTTGACCTTAAATTACAGCGGTCATGGCCAATATAGTTGAACCTTTATATTGCTCGCCTACTAAGGTCATTTGAGGTCATAAACTTTCAGGGAAAGTACTCCACTAAGTAAATGTTTTTAACGTTTTTGTTCATACCTACAAGAAAGGATGCAATATGAATATTTACATATTATGGAGTTATAGACGAATCAGAGCACGCAATCAACACACAAAATAAGTTTTTATGAAAGTTACCGAGATGTACACATCTAGGAATAACTAAAAATTACCTTAATTAGAATGCAGATATAGTTAATGTATTTTTAGTTATTCACACTCACGCTTATTTCTTTACTTGGTAGCCACAAAAGCCCGAAACTAAAGTTCACCCTGCTTCTGTACTTACCCAAACTTATATTTCCCTATTCTATACAATATACATAATATATCCTTTGGCCGTTGGCACTATATACCCTATTCAGCATGCCAGTACACCTACCTGTCCATGATTGATAAATGGTTCAGGCTATCAATTAATTTCTTTTATGTTGTGTTTTCTATTATACTGTTATATGTATATAGTAGGTGTATGTATGTATGAATAAACCACAGAAAAAAATATATTTATTCCGTAGAATAAACCATTTCTTTCTTTCTTGCCATAAGGTCCATGAAACATTTTATACAAACCTGTGGATTATTGTTTGCAGCTTTTAACTGTCTGATTTAAGTCAGATTGATCATAAATGATATCAAGTAAATTTCCTAATCATCGTTATCAAATTATCTTTGAAACGACAGATGGTTACATCCTCTCAATTTGTTATATCCTAGAGCGAGGTCTTAAAATAATATTAATATAACATTTATGATTAATCACAAGACCAAAGCAGTTATGAAAGAAATACAAGGAAACTAGTTGCCTACGTCCTTGCAATCGATAAATCGACGTCTTTTTTTGTAGCGGTGAAATCCAACAGTCTTTTGTAAGTGACCGAGTTTGGTTACAATAATATAACCTACTTAATATTTAATCCACTTCTAAACGTGACCTTTGACCGCTATGGACTATCGTTTTGTAATACCGTTGAAATACCTACCTGACCTTTTTATAAACTCTTACATATTATATGTAGCTTAGATTGATGAAGAGTCTAAAGGTTGACGATACGTCTCAACTAACCAAATGGTGTCGACGTCTTCCAAAATCGTTTAGTGAATATGATCCATGTGTTCCAATGAAATGGACTTCTTCCTGCTTTGGATTGCCAAACGTATTTGAAATCCATGTGGATCCAATTCGAATGAACGTATCGTATAATATACCTTTAGGCATCTAAGATCGTTATTAAGGTGCCAGATATAACGAACGCTGCGAACGCATAATTTTGTGTACACAATTATGTATATTATTTTTCGTCTGCATAATGTGTTATCCATTTTGTATACTATTGTAAAACTGTAATATTCTAACATATTTCTACCAGGGCCGTGTGATTGTTAAGAAGGGAAAGAAAAAATGATTGTAGAATTAATCAGACAATGACTTGGTAACAGACTACTCCAAGTTTATATCGCGTTCGACCCCCTATCAAAAAGTTACTAAACCATTTTTATGTACCCACCATTTATTTGTCGGCGCAAGACCTCAAAAACACAAACATAATCCAATATCAGTATTTAAACTATGCGCTCACTTCTGACTCAATCGGTCGATGGTCGAAATATCGGGAACTCCATACCTACTTGGTAAATATCCCGATAGCATTAACTGAACAGATACAAACAAATTGGTACCTATCCAACATTCCTGGTAATACTCACTTTTACTTCACACTCTCGTCCCTCACGGTTATAATCGCTTGTCATGATACTCATCATGACAAGGCCTTTGTTTGCTCGTCTCTTTTGTTTGTCCTTCGCTAATCACATCAAGTCGTTACCTGTAAAGGCTTATTTATGACGAGGTGAGTCATGGGTTCTTTTGAACGGCATTTTATTAGCTTTCTCTCAGATCAGTCTACAATACATCATGTATGATACATGGTCACTCTTTGTATATTTTTTCACACATTGATTTAAGTATACCTTTTACTGGCTGAACCGCGCAAATTCGTTTGCGTTACAAGAGATACCCCTTGTATTTGCAACGTTCCTTGGTTTTAAAGTTGTAAGCATACATAGGGACAGACAGACAGCGGCAATTGGCAACAGCCAAACGTCAAAATTAAGATTACTACCACCTACGTACTAACACAAATTTGCACTCTCTCTTCATAATAATTGCTAGCCAACGATATCTGGTTCGAAGAACAATCAGCCGGTTTTCGATTGACTCATATCGAAAGATTTGTCGTCCAGTCCAGGTTCGAAGAAACTCGTTTGGAAAGATGCTGTTTTCCTGTTTGGCTTTGTAAGGAATATAGGGCTCGCGGAAAATATTGCTGTTAAGTGCGAGACGTCTGTTATATTTATAGTTGTCTTGAACGTTTCATCAAAAAAGAAACTAAATCCCTGGAGCTATAAATATGATGTTTTAAGCATCCACTAAGTAATGTAAAGATATTTGGAAATATTACCCCTCTGAATTATTCCATGTAAAGTAGGCAATATTACTTACCAGAAGCTAGCAAATCTTTAGCATATTGCAAATTGGACGTGACAATTGTCACAAAGCTTTTGTTTTCTTAAATGTACTGTAACCCTAACTACAAAGTACAGACAGACTTGCCAACACGTGTTGCTAAACGAATAGATAAATACTAATGAGTCCAAGTTACGATAGAACATACATACATACGTAAGTATAGTATGCAAAGTGTTAAAAACCTTTGTTGGTAAGGAGTGAACGAATCGTAATTATAAACACGTCCCACGTTTGGTGACGGTTATTTAAACGATACGGTCTTCGTAATTGTAGAACATAACCAAGAAGGTGCGAAGAAGTACCATAAATATTACTTTAGTGAATGAATTGCTGAGATTTCAATATTTCCAGAAGGCAATGGTCAAGCATAACAATGCTTAGACAGTCTCCAAATCTTGAGAAACGTCGATTATGTCATTAAATTGGCAATTTCTTTATAAAGAGATTATCAGCGCTTGGATTGTACAGGCTCTGTTTAACTTCTGCCAAAATCTAGAAATAGCACGAGCACGAATCTAGAAATCTAAATCTAAAAATGTCAATCATAAGGAGTATATTGTTTTAATTCATGTGACACAAATTTAATTATAACTTTGAAATTAATGAATTGTATGAATTATATACACACGTTTAAATAAATAATATTCATAGGGCAATCTATTATTCGCATGAATAAATATAATCACACATCACTGGTCAATAGTTGTAAAAAAAATGCAGTGTTCAAGATTCTTCAATTACAAAACACCACAAGAAATGATTTCATATATTAATGGAATGGAACGTATATAAGTGGTTCGATTAAATGATTAGCAATCATTAGCAATTAAATCGTTACACTTTTACTATTTTATGTGTACTTCATGCGTCGGTTTGTGCACTTAGTTTGCATATGATCACGTAAGTTCTCAGAGTCAGTGAATTATAAAATTTGAGATATGCGGTTCTATTGTCACACAAAATTGCTTTATAGTTCCATCTTGAATGCATAACATTGTTTACTGGATGACTTGCGCAATATATTAATTCCGTTTCCGGGACTCACAGAAACCTCATCATCATCGTAGTGATTTCCCAGTTGGCTGCTCGTCAACCGTCCACCTGCATAGACCACTTGTATCTAAAATTTGCACTTTGTAGCCTAAGGTTCGTTTATTATCTTGAAGCTGACCTTCAAACCACAAGAGGCAAGCCTGTGCCACAGCCTTTTTGCCCGTTGGTTCTTTGTAGGGTTCTATAACCCACAGGACCGTACTCCTGGGTTAAGCAGCGACGCTCTATTCCAGGTTATAATATATCTATGTCATATTTCATACAGATCTGTTCAGCCGTTCTGGTGAGATTGAGTAACAAGCACTTATCCTATACAAGCTTTCATATATACGCATAGGTAAGTACTAAGAGACACAAGAATGAATGGATCTTATGATTGGATGGATACTTCGACACACTGAATGGAAATTAGATAGATAAAACTGATTACATAATATATAAAGACATCTGCGGCAGTCCCAATCCAACTTTAACAAGTGAGGTATATCTGAGATTAGTTCAAGTTTCTTGTTATTGTCGTTCCGTCTTACGGCATAGTTTTATCTACCGGTTTTTTTCGGTATTATGAGACAATGCGAGATTATGAAACATTTTATCACATTCATGGATAAAATATTGAATAATTAAAGATTTGCTGCTTACATGCTTACTGATTTCCACTTCCATTAAGATTAAATACCAAGCATGCAATAGAAACTGCAGAAAAATCTTGACCTTCAATCTTAAATTTCGTCTTCTACGATTTGTTTCGACTATTTGTGAAAAAAGCAGGTTTATTTTCCACATAAACTGCTTTAATATGATAACGTAGTAAGCAAGTCAATGAATTCAAAATACATACACCAAAATACAAATTACCTATTTAAACTATACACAAGTATTCTGGCATTCGTCAAGAACGAACGAACCAGTCCAAACTCCACTTACCAATAACCTTTTAGATTAATTGCAGAATTTATGATCCATGTAAGAGCTAGGTCTTAAGCTTCTTACTGGTCTTATAATCTAATTCAGTGACTGGATGGACGCCAACCGTTTGTTCTATTGTCGAAGTTGTTCCTTGTTTTATAATGTCATACGTGTGCCTATCGGTGTGTCAGCGGGCTGAAGTGTTGACGACGCGACGCTAGGGTCGACGAACGCGGTATATCGGTCGAACACTAGCGAGTCACGACTTTGGGGTGTCCAATTATGTACGTGTAACTGTGTTGATCTGTCAAATTATGCATGCCATTTCCGTCTTTACTTGAACAATGTTACGGCGTATATTATTTTGACAAACAGTTTCATAACTACAGTGTCCTAATTTTTTAAGTCAAAAGTGGGTAGTTTTAATTTTATTGTCTATTTTTCTTTATGTTAATTAATGGTGCCTCTTTATAGAAGTCGGTCAAGGTATTTAAATTCTTATTAGGTGCAAAAAAATACGTTATATGGCGTGTGATGGCGACCGGATATTACTCAACGATTTTTAGTTTTTGTGTGGGAAGTGATTAAGATTTTTATTGTGAAAGAAGTAACATTGTGTGATAATCGTGTTGAGAGATCGTATTTTCACTTCTGTGCCCACATCGAGAAAAATCACTAGCTAATGTTATGTATGTATTGTTTCGTATTATTAGTGCGTTGATATTTTATTGTGATCTTTAGTAGGCTATACGGAAAACATAATTCTCGTTTTGCAATCAACAATGTGGTACTTAATTGTTAAGATATAGCGTGTGAACTAAACTTATCTGTTCTTAGTACATTGAATGACCCATTAATTTGTGCTTTCAAAACCATTTATGTCACAAGTATCATTACAAATCTAAATAGCTTAGTGCTGGAAATCATTGTATTTGTGACGCATATTGAAAATGATTAGCCATTGACCGTCAGAAGCCTTTCTTCAGAAGTTCAGAAGACCACGTCGAGTGTGTTGTTAACTTTAACTACCAGAGGGCACGGTTGGCCTCATTACCTCCTTCTAAAGTTGATAACGCCACAGCAGGCCTTGGGTCAGCGATAACGCCCTCCACAAGCCTTTAATGCGGATAATTAATGTCAAAGTGACCTTATCCTTTTTGTTTTTACGTTTTCGTAATTACGTGCGATTGTCAGAGACTGAAGGTTTCGATGTACTCTTTATGGCTTATAAATGATCTGTGATTTTGAATCTAGGAGCCCAAGCCACACTAGCTAACGAACCTATCGGGAACTTACGAGGTGCTGGCACAGGTTACCTCCCGCAGTTGGGAAGACAAAAGGCAGTCTCTCCCATAAAAACCTTAGAAATCAAAAGCGCTCTAGTACGTGGACCCCGTTTTCTAGCCTCCTCTTCTAAAGCAGGTCCAAGTAAAAAGTAGCACTCGTAAATCGTCCATATTATAATTTCAATAGTTGAACGTTACCAATTCATTTCATTATATTACACTCCAAAATTACTCGTATATGAACTATATCGTTCTCCATATCGGAACCGGTCAATGTTTATAATGAGCATTGATATTCAAGGCATTCAGCCTTTCCCGTTATGGCATAATAACAAGGGAACTGGACACTAATTAAGCCACTATTTTGCGATGTCGTGTCGTTGCAATCGATTTCGAAGGTAAATTAAAAAATATATTTTCCTGTGGGAACTTTATAAAAAGTTGTACGTGCTGGAATTTGTAGTCTAATGTAGCTGAGCCGCTAGCGGTTAGTCTATAAGCCTTAGTTGCACGATCTTACTTTGACCGTGACAAAGCCGTTGACCGTGGTCAACGTACCGGTCAGGTATAAAACGTCATAGCCTTGGTTGTAACTATGACCAGCCACGCTCAAACGTCAAATTCTGTCAAAAACAGAGCTACAAAAATCATGGAAAACAAAAATAAGTGGAAGCGGCATGTAGTCGGTGCACGCGTGTCATTGGTTGACGTATTTATGCTACGAAGGATAAATTCGATAATATGAACGTTTTTGATAAGAATACGTCTAAACTTTTTCGTAAATATTCAAGCTTTTTCAATTCAAAGTATGAAATGCCATAAATACTTTTTTCACTACGGCAGCTCAAACAAGTAAGTTTTACTGCATAACAACAGTGTGCAAAATGCGATTTTGCCCACTGCGTGAGACAAAGTAACTTTTTGATATATATTTTTTATGTTTCTATAAACAGTGCCAACCATAGATTTTAAAAAGAATTGTTCCGCGATGAACTTTCCAACTACATAATCTGCACTCTATTCCTTGGCCGTCCTTTAGAAAGTTCTTTAAAATATGAAGGTCCAATTTCGAAATTCTAAATTTGAAAGGTATTTGTAAAACGAATAACCATGTTTTTTATTTAAATTATTTAATATTTTAATGTATTATAACATAACATAAACTCACGCCTATATCCCGGAAAGGGTAGGCAAAAAAAAACAATTATTTACTAGTAGAGCACGGTATTATTAACGGTTATGTGTGTGAGTTTGGCGACATCGGTTCCGCTACTGCAGCTATCGCGTCGCAGTTCTACTAGTTTTTCTGTTCTGTGTACTAAACATAGAGTTAACCAAACCATTTCTATCAAACTGTTAAATTTGACGGTGACCGTGACTTTGACGATGACCATGACAGATAGTTCGTGCAACTAAGCCTTAGTTGCACGATCTTACTTTGACCGTGACAAAGCTGGTTGACCGGTACGGTCAGGTATAAAACGTCATAGCCTTGGTTGTAACTATGACCAGCCACGCTCAAACGTCAAATTCTGTCAAAAACAGAGCTACAAAATCATGGAAAACAAAAATAAGTGGAAGCGGCATGTAGTCGGTGCACGCGTGTCATTGGTTAGCGTATTTATGCTACGAAGGATAAATTCGATAATATGAACGTTTTAGATAAGAATACTATATATAATATTCAAGCTTTTTCAATTCAAAGTATGAAATGCCATAAATACTTTTTTCACTACGGCAGCTCAAACAAGTAAGTTTTGCTGCGTAACAACGGTGTGCAAAATGCGATTTTGCCCGCTGCGTGAGACAAAGTAACTTTTTAATATATATTTTTTATTTTTTCTATAAACAGTGCCAACCATAGATTTTAAAAAGAATTGTTCCGCGATGAACTTTCCAACTACATAATCTGCACTCTATTCCTTGGCCGTCCTTTAGAAAGTTCTTTAAAATATGAAGGTCCAATTTCGAAATTCTAAATTTGAAAGGTATTTGTAAAACGAATAACTATGTCTTTTATTTAAATTATTTAATATTTTAATGTATTATAACATAACATAAACTCACGCCTATATCCCGGAAAGGGTAGGCAAAAAAAACAATTATTTACTAGTAGAACACGGTATTATAACCGTTATGTGTGTGAGTTTGGCGACATCGGTTCCGCTACTGCAGCTATCGCGTCGCACTTCTACTAGTTTTTCTGTTCTGTGTACTGACCATAGAGTTAACCAAACCATTACTATCAAACTGTTAAATTTGACGGTGACCGTTGTTTTTGACCATGACCATGACAGATAGTTCGTGCAACTAAGCCTAAGCCTAAGTATTCAGTGGCCGAGTTCTATTTTAACTTTTTTTACGTTTGAATTTACTGTTTCGAACAATTCCACTTTAAAATTATATTTTTTTTAAATTAAGAAGCTATCCAATTTCTACGTTAACATTAATTTTGAGAATAGCTTTCTTAGTTTTGGTTTTCCGGATTGTGTCATTATGTAATTAGATTGATATTTATAAAATCATTTTATGAAATAGGTATACAATGGTATATAGGACTTCGTCGTTCTTTCTATCCAGCAATATAATATGTCGGAGCTTTGGTTTATTTTAATTAATCTCTGAGGTGCAAACTCTAACTTCTTAGTCATAAATTATAATCTGACCACCTGCTTTTATCTTGTCAGCCCGCGGATAATAATATGGGTTATGTGTTCACCAATTATTCAGGAAATTGTAGTAGTGTTATTGTTCTAAATAGATAAAATAAAATAAATGCCAAATGACATAATTACCTTATCTTAAAAACATGTTCCAAAAAGTGAAAGAAACGATAATATAATTTAGTTTATCTATGTACATATTTGGATCCACCATTTCAGTCAACTCTGCACTTAAAATCCGGACTATTCGCTGCTATTCGCTTTCAGAATGAAATTATTTTAATCATATAAAACGAGCAATGGGAATATTTTCACACGGTTAAAAATATGCGTGCTGTTTTACTGCAGTAACCATCATCATGTTTTGCATCTTGTTGTAAATTAAAAATATAAGTTGTCAAGGAAATATTCTGTTAATACGCACATTACGCACCGATATCTATGGCCTATTCGGTTTCACCTAATTATTATTTGTTTATACTATGTTACCTTTCCTATAAAGATAAGATTAGATTAGAATACTACGTTCTAATAGTGTCTTAAGTGTTCTTACATAGCTCATATCTCATACATACATCATATAAAGGTAGGTATAGTGTTTTAGGTTAACAATGCGTCCTGTTTGTCAGTATGTAGTGACCATAAAGTTATACTTAGAGGAACAAAGTGACATACCTACGTATCTTTAAACAAAAGCTAGTCGTGAGAAAGTGGCAGAATATACGAACCCTAAAACGGTGACGGTTGGGGCTGCCTGTCACCCTAGCAGAAGCAGGCCGCGACGACAGCAGCGCATAGTGCATATCCCCATATCCGAGGGCTAGATGGGGACACCATGGTTCACATCATTGGAGGAAGGGGTCATCTCAAAAAGATGTCCCCTGGTCTGCCGGGGTGCTAGAGATATGTCTTGTATAATTTCACTTCTGGCAATCAAAGACCGACATAATCACCTCCACCGGTTTCGGCGGGAGATGGTATCCGTGGGGATTTGGCGCACGATAAAAAAAAGGACAGTAGCTGCAAGTTTTGTCAAAGAGAACGCATTTAGCGACTTGATCTGCATTTCTGAATAACTAATAGAGGAGTTTCATAATATTGAATATTATTAACTTGCAAATACCGACCATCGCCCACACAGCCATGGTTCATTTAAAATACCCCGAGGCTATTAAGGTCTGAGCATATTGTACTTACTTTTTTTACAATCTTTTTACAAAGTATATTGATGCCGATTGGATAGTTAATTTATTTTGCTATTGTTGGACTAACTGTAAATTTTCAGATATTATAGTTAGATTTATGACCCGTTTTATGGTAAGGTGTTATGCTACCGTGGCGTAAGACAGCATTTCCGCAGAAACTGTTTCGCGGTATACCCTAGTTTCACTTGTCGATTTTTATTGGTTTCACAGCCCTATCCTGACAGGAATGCCTGCGGTTTTAATAAAATAATATTTTGAAGTAAATACTTTTTATACAGACCATTTTCACTTCAGTCGATATTACCGGTACAGTTAGTTTTTTCTATTTATTTACACATACTGATAAATATCTTCACATGTGACTCCTATTACTACCAATAACTATTGAAGAATTTTATTTTCTTTTGTAAACAGCATAATTGGTTTCAGCATATTGGTAATGTTATAAGTTTTTCCCTGTATACGTATTATTTTAAGGCCAGGTTGCAGTAATTTTTAAAATTTTTAAACGTCTGGATATCAAGTAATATAGCAAATTGCGTTAAATAAAAAGCATATTCATAAAATAGACTATACCTTCTAGGGTCCTGTGAAAACAGAAACACGATTCATGATAATTGCCTCGATAGAAATTAGCGTCAAACATGGGTCTAAAACGCTCCAAATCGATATTTCAAACACGTTTTACACTAAGACGCCATCATCAAATAATGCCGAGATTGATATCATTATAAAGAGCATAAAAATATCTAGCGACTGGTAAAATTATATTTTATCAAGCAATTATTATTTTTTTCAAAAATTTATAAATCCTCAAAATCTTTGCATTTGAGCGCTCGCAGCGGTCAGTCAGTTGAGTCAGTACCCGCCGAGGCGCGTTCAAGGTAGGACGTGTGCTGTTTGTTTCTGCGAGCTTCACCCCCGCACGTTATTACGTAAATTCGGTTTCGCTAAAAAAATGGGTATAACTCGGTTCATTAAAGGAAGAATTCTAAAATGGCGGAGCTTATCACTTTCTCTCGCTCACACAATTGTGATGTCAATTTAATTTATGTTTATTTATTTTTTTTCTTCTGTGCCACTGTACAAAAAATGTACAGTAGGTATATAAAAATTTGAATTTGGTGTACAATAACTAGTCTATATCTATGGCTCTAAAAATTTTGGTAGGCTTTTATTGATGACTCTAGACTCTAGTCTTCTTAGCCCCTAACTCTTAGCTAAATTACAAATGGGTTCACGTCAGTAGTTGGTCGGAGTTATTATTTTTTATTGAATAGATTTCCTTAGTCACTAGGCTACCGCAGCTGAGTATAATTATACATATTTTATGTTACAGTGCTGCAATGAGAAGAGGAAAAGCCGTTGGTGTTGAACAGCCCGTAGACGTTTCTCATTCTAGTTTGCAAATTGCCACGTAACTATTAGTACTTTTACTAAAATCTGTGACATATTTGAATATTATATAACTTGTAAAAAAAAATATCTCATAAACCTGATGAAACAGCAGACAGGAATCGTATTGAACGATCAACGATTTTACAAAGAGATTCAAGTAAATGGCTCGAACTAAGAAAAAAAATAACAACAGCTTCAAACTTCGGTCCCATTTGTAAACGAAAAGTTACAATAGATAGTGCACCATTAGTAAAAAATAATCCTATATAAAAAATCTAAACCAAGTGGTTTCAGTAGCTCACGGCATCGAAAACGAGAAACATTCCATACAGCAAATGGAACAACAGGAAAACATAAAAATAGATCAGTGTGAACTTTTTATTGACCGCAAATACCCTTTTATAGGAGCCACTCCAGATGGTCTTATTGGAAATGACAAAATTGTCGAAGTCAAGTGCTCTTTGATTGCGTCAAAAAATGGTTTAGAAAAGTCTCTAGAAAATAATAAAATCCAATTTAACAATTTACCATAAATAAATATAGTAATTGGTTTTACCAAATTCAAGGTCAGTTGCATGTGACGGGGCGCAAAATGTGTATTTTTGGTTTATGGGTGTCTCAAATAGAACCAGTGTATATAAAATATATAGAGAGAGATGACCAGTTCTGGACCGATAAAATGGAACAACGAATAATTCAGTTTTATATGAAGAGTCTGTTGCCGGAGTTAGTTGATCCAAGGCATATCCGTGGTATGCCTATTAGAAGCATCGTCTTGAACGAAGAGAAAGAAAATAAAGAAAACCATGTTTCTTCGATCACTTCACATCAGCATCAATCCAATCTAGTTGAGGCTGGCTCTAGTGCTACAAACAGAGAGTATAATATCATATTTGAAAATTTTTGAATTGTGCGTTTTCATCATCACCATCCTCATAGAGACTTATTTTCCTGACTGCATCCAAGGCCAAGGTGAACTCGCTTAGGGTCCGCCTTCCGGCTCTTCCTCTTCCACTTCACACAATCTTGGGCGTCTCCCTAAACCTAAACCCTAAAATGCCAGTCAAGTTGAAAGAAACTTGACTTGATTTTAGGATTGCATGTGACGGCGTGCATATTCTACTAACTATCTATCTACTAACAGATCAGTAGGCAGCACAAAATGTCTTTTTTACCCGACTGCGCGACGCAAAGAAGTTGTAATGTGTTTATTTGTTTCACTTTTCAATAGGTTTTGTTTTTTGAAGACGCTTTTATTTTTTCTGTATGTTCATGTGTTCCAATGAAATGAAAATACAAAAATATGTATGTTAAATTTAAGTGATTTTTTTTCATGTAAGTGAAAAAGGTACACATAGCCTATAGTGAGTATTCCGATGAATTCTTACAATCAATCCCACCCTCCCTTTATCCAGAACAACATTTTTTTCATATCACTTATGTGGCAGACAAGCATACGGCCCACCTGATGCGAAGAGGGTCACGGTGGCCTATGACCTATATGTTCAGGTCTTAGGTGTCACCCTTTGTCAGCTTTTGGACTCCATCAAAGTTTCTTAGTTTTTGTAACAAACGCGAGTCTCAACTTTTCGCGTACCGGGTTATACTATACGACGGCGCGCGCCTGCGCGCCGCCCGCGCTGCCCGCTCGTTGCGTCGTCGATTACACTCGATTCGGCTGCGGGGGCTGAGGTACTGAGGCGACGTAAAATACCTACTTGTCTCACTGCAACCTCGCCTTAATTCAACAAGGCAAAACTTGTGTTCTATTTTCACTTTTACCCTAAATGATAGGTTAAAACGGATTATGCCTATCGCGTATTTCGAATCACGCACACGTAATAAAATTTGAATTTAGGCTACTGTGTCACTCAAATGTTTGTTGACAACAAGTTAAGTTTTAAAAACGATTTTTAAAACTTAACATAAACTCATAAACTCACGCCTATATCCCCGAAGGGGTAGGCAGAGGTGCTAGCACCCACATTTCGCCAGTTTATGTTTAGGTCCCAATGTAATATAGGTGGCGAGCCTATTGCCATTAACTGGGCACTTATAAACCTGCGATAAATACACACCGTACCGTACAATAACTTCGAAAAGCATCGAAAAGTCATTGGTGTGTGCCATGGTAAACCTGGGATCGAACTCGAGATCTATCGTCTCAGCAGTCCATTACCCATACCACTAGGCTATCGCAGTTCTTAATAACTATAATAATAAAAAAATCTCACATAAACAAATGCAACAGTATATTGTTCCCTGGAACTCATTCTAGTATTCCCTGTGTCGTTATTATTATGTTACTATAATATACCGAAACTGTATTTTATATTACCGATTGTCGGACTATTTCCTTTAATTGGGTTTATAAGACCTTTCTTGCTGCAAAAGTTTGTCTTTCTAGCTCAACCTAAAATATATTCATAGCAATAGGCTCGTCAACAATTACGTGGGTTCAAAAAACATAGTTGTAGTGCATGGTTCTGAAAAGAGGAGTCGTGTATTATTCAATTATAAGCCTTATCGCAGTCCAATACGGACATAGGCCTCTCCCAATGTGACCATTTTTCTCAATCTTCCGCCTTCCGCATCATGTCTATCCCTGTCACCCTTTTCAGGTCGTCAGTCCAACTGGCATGTTATAATTTTGTTGTTTGTTTCGCTGTTGCTGCGCTGTGACATTATCATTATCGTCTATAAATTACTTTTCTTCAACACGCATGCACCATTTGTTAGTTTAATATCTACGTAAAACTTTGCCAAACAACGTTTTTAATAGCCCATCGACATCGTTTGCTAAAACTCGACAACTTTTCGTATTCATCAACTTGATTATGACTATTAATCAAGTTCCCTAAAGTTTAACAGTTCTGTAACCATTCATTTATTTTATTTTATTCACTAGTTAAAGTTGTACAGTTGACAGAACCCAGCGTTAATCCCGATTAAACCCAAAACTTGAACCATTAAAACCCGGGGTCCGGTGTCCTATGCTCTCCTCCTTTGGCTGTTACATGGAATTCCGACTTTCTAATCTCACGAGAGCTGTGCGCCAGAGCAATATCCGTACATCCTCAGGTGTACGGACTTGCAAGTGAAGTTGGCAGCACTGTTTTTTTCTTTATTTTGTGTTGGGTGAAGGTACTCCTCTAGTTTTGCTAGTGCTTCAAAAATATTGCTAACAGACTTCTCTCTTGCACAGGTCCAGAAGCAAATGGCGCGAGAGTATGAGCAGCTGAAGGCGACTGTAGCAACTTTACAAATGTTCCAACACGATGGGGAGAAGGCTATCACACCGCTCACAGGCAGTAAGTGTTCACTTTGTTGAATTTTTTTTTAATTTTCTTAACGTTAATAAATGTTAAGATGTTTGCGATTATGGTAATGAAAGGGATAGATAGTTCCAACTCCTTTGCCCAAGGAGCTTCCTTTTGATTATCATTACGGGTTCCGAGACTTTCCCTGAGACTTCCCGAGAAGTTCTGTTTTACAGAAGTTGCCTACAACAGTGAACGTGTGCAAAATGTTACAGTCAATGATTATAATATTAGATATCTGTACTTAAAGAAGTATGTTTTATTTAAAACTAGCTGTTGCCAAGGGCTCCGCACGCGTGGACTTCTAATCCCGTTCCCGCTGCTTGAACTTCTGATCGCATTCTCGCTGCTCCATAAAAAACTTAGAATCCATCCATAAAAGAATTACTCGAATTGGTTCAGCCGTCTTCGAGTTATGCGCTTACCAACATATTTCGCGATTTATTTTTATATTAGATGAACTAAAGAAATGTAGAGAATTCAAGATTCTGATATGGTAACCAAGAATCCAAGAATCAACTTATTGCTGGTCACGAATCAATTCTAGCTCCAGAAATACCCATTAAATATTACAATCACACAGTTCACACAATTCTTAGAAATAAAATTACTTAGTCCGCACATAAACCTACTTTATATTGCGGCCATTATCACGGCAGAAGTGGATGTCATTATAACTATATCAACTGCAAATGAAATAAAACTACCAATAAATGAGTTTACTTGTGATGCTAGTGGCCTAGATCTGTAGTATGCAGGTGATGGGCCGATATCATTCAAATGATATTACTTTTATGAATTGTATAATGACAATTCAGTTTTGTTCAAATCCACCGTCACCGGCGTAAAAAGTATTCTGCATTTTTATATTAACCCTTTCTGGACAATAATAATTTATTTTGTATCCATGTGGTACCCGTTTGGAATACAAAATAAATATAATAAAAAAAGAAATACCAACTGTATTGAAAATATGGTCATTCCAAAGTTTGAACGTATGTAATTATTATGTAATCTATAGTTTGGGACTTGAGATCTTAAGGAATTAATTTTTATGATTATTAGATACACACTTAAATAAGGACAAAGGTATATTACATATAAAATAAATTAAAAATATATTTGCTGATAGTAATTTATGACATCGACAAGATCAAATATAGATAGGTGATAATTATCTGGGGTTTTTTTTCAGCTGCTTTCTCAATCGACGTTGATACTATCTTGTCCGTTCGCCTCTTACTGATCTTAATCTGTATTAGCAACTCAAATTGAGTATGGCTCTAAGGACAGTAGACAACTTGCAATAATGTTTTACTAATAGTTGCCCGCGGCTTCGCTTTATTAAAGTTTAATCAGCACCAAATAGACACTTGCTCAGTGTATTTGTAACACTTTTTTTATTTATTTAGTTGACAAAACTGAGTACAACTGAATACATCTTTCACTATTAAATTCATCGGGATATTTACCATGTTTGTTTATTTGTTTGATTCAACCAAACCAAACAAAAAAAAAACAAAACAAAAGAGTTCAAACAAATAAACAAACATGGTAAATATCCCGATGAATTTAATAGTGAATGTGTAAATGACCATGTCAATCTAAAATCATGAATACATCTTATATCACAGTTTACAAAAGTCATAGCGTAATTGTATTCTACTTGATGTGAACACAGCATACAATGTAAGGCTATGTTATGTTTAGAACACCAGAGCCATACATTTTAATATTTTGCTATATAAATGCTACTTAGACACCAAAAGTCACTCACATACACAACTAATAATATATTTTTCGATGTGAAAATGATATTCTTTTGACGCGTTGAGCACTTTTCCTTAGCACTTTTGGGTGAACAAAATAATGGAACTCGTGTCATCGCCACCTAGTGCTCACTTTACCGACTATCGACAGCACGAGGATACAATTCACATTACCAATTGCCAAAACATCATTCATCGTCATCTTCATCATCCAAAGACAGAGTCAAGTCAGATAATACATAGGTACTGTTTGACGACTCAGGTACTTAGTTATCCTACTTCCTACTAATATTACATGTGAATGTAAAAGTTTGTGAAGATGTTTGAATGTCTGTATGTTTGTTATTCAATTACGCTCTAACGGCTCAACTGATTTGGTACAGGAATTTAATAACAGAAAAACTAATAATAACAGGCACTTTGGAAAAACACTATCCCGGGAATAGATTTCCATGGGTTGTAGGATTGAGACCAAAATTTTAAATGGGCGCAGCCGCGTGCGTCATCTAGTAATATATTATAAAAACTAATGAAACCAGTTCATTATCCAAACACAATAGAACCTATTTATGACATAGACACAATAATGACTTTGATTCATATCTTTGTATTAGTAATTTGGATAATAATTACCGGTATGACATTTCCTAATTAATCATTCTAATAATAAGAAGTTCTGTGCTCTTTTTTTGCAGCACAATAAAATCTCAGAATTCTTTCCAACACTGTAATAACAACTGTAATATCGATTTAAAATTGTAAAAAGTGAATGTGCAGACCGCACTTGAACCCGCAACGAGACCACTGTAATATTCTCAATAATCCCGGGGTCTTTAAACGGCCTTGAAAAGACAGCTCTTGAGGCTGTCTTGTAGGATTTATGCTGACCTAGGACTTCAAAGCTCTCCATTATATTGCAGGATTACGTCACCCTGAAGAAGACGACGAATAAGTTTCCTAAAGGTTTAATTCTGCGTATTAGATTAGGAGTTTGACAAAAGATTCTTGAATTATAGCTGTATATTTTAGTGTTAAATTCGATGTATAAAATTAATTATTCAGATAGATACGATTAAATTCAACGCTGAAGGCAATTTATATACATTTCGTGGAACGCTTTCATAGCATGTGGGTGGATGACACCAACGGTGCCTATTCAATCGTTTCAGTTTAATGAACTACTACAAAACAACCCAGCACTATATTTATTTCAAGGCCATTTCATGAAATTATGTATTGATTTCCTGAATTCTGAATATTGTTAGGTTTTTGAACCTTATTATCTTTAGGAACTTCTGTTGTCATTATTTTTAGAATGATTGTAGGCACAGATTTTTTTGCATCGCAGCTTTGAAGACCAACAGTTGCAGGCCTTAGACAATCAATGCTACTGGTTGATCTGTGACCATTATCCGGCGCTCTTTCACATTTATCAAGCGCGGCCTTTATTATGCAGAGGGGCCTGGAATGCGAATACGATGCAATAATTCCTCCTCAAAAAACAAAGAATGACGTTACCACCACCGTTACCCAGGGTCACTACGACGATTGTCTCTAAGTCTCTAAACCAGTCAGTTAGTTCATACTGCGTACTATGTGTGTAACAGAATCTTACAATTCAAATTTTCACCCACTTTCAGACTTTCAAACAATGTATTATTTCACACACGTATAAAATACGAGTTTTAAAGTGGAGACCGCGCATCGGCAAACGGACGAACGAAGGTGGGATTCCCTCCTGTGATGAACGGTCGATTTGTTAAAGGTAGTCGGGAAATGCGAAGGTTAAGTATCCGATGTTTTACTATATCGCACAATGTGAGTGGCCTATGTCCAGCGGTGAACTACAATAGGATAGTCCAATAAATAAGCAACTTTATGAATACAAAGTAGTATTTAAATTATAAGTGCATATGCGTGCAGCGGTGTGTTTAGTATCTGAGAGGGAGGAAAAAATGTAACTTTCGATGTATATTATAGTAACATGCATTCCAACTTTAACTTTTATTTTCTATTTCAAGTCTTTATCGATTAAATTTGCAAACTTTCTATTCACTTCTCTACCACCTTACGAAAAAATAAAACTAGTCAAATGCTAATTGGACTATGCTAGTAAATAAACCAAAAAACATCCGCTGAGTTTTTTTGCCGGAGTCTTCTTAGGTGCCCACAGAAAATGCATATATATATGAAAATACGCCGTAGTAATTGGGTTCCTTTAGTTCCCTTCAGGTCACGGAACCTTAAATAATTTAAGAACTAAATGCGTAAAACGAAGACATTCTAAATAATGAATGCCGGCCAACTAAAACTCAAAGATGGATGCAGTAACATCGCGTCTATAACACCGAATTGATTTTGTTGGGTGTTAACTATATCAACTTGAAATCAATTTGGTGCCAACCGCCGCCGCCATCCACGCGAACTCAAATTAGTTAGACGTTAAAAAAACCATTTATAGAAAAGAATTTAATTGAAACATTAGTCTCAGTGCGTATAGGCGTTCGATTTCGACAAGAGAAAAAGTGAAATTTGGATGAGCTATATTTAGTTTATTCTTAGCTTTTTCGCTATCGAACTATGGTAAATGTACAGACAAGGAATTTGATTCGCGTACCGTTCCGATGATTTTTTGCTCGAACTATGAAAATATCATAAGGGTTATATTCGTTTAATTATGGTAAAATAGATTTGCATAATTAAAATGACACATGTTCGGTTGACAGGTCTGCAAACTTCGACCTTAGAAAAAGTAAGTTTAGATTAATTTCACTATGTCAAACTGAAGACAGTTTGACATAGTGAAATTAAATCTGCATACTAACCTATTTTTAGTTTCGTATTTAAAATATGAAAAAAATCTTCGGCCATGTCAAATTAGTGACACAGTCAAACGTCAACTAAAACATTGAACGTGTTTAATAAAAACGTAAAATTTTAAAATGCGGAAGGAAGAAGTCAAATAATTACATTGCATGAGTAGGGCCGCGGCGTTTGCGACATAGCTCGGTTATTAAATATATCGAGAACAACACTGTAAGGCTATGGATTACTCGATTTGGAGAAGAAGAAGAATCACCTGATTTATACCCAATAGAAAATAATTGGAGAATTATGGTGCAAATGTGGCAAAATGGTCAAGAAATAGTCCGGTCATTTTAGACATAAAAATAGTGATCAAATAAAGAAAATTCCGACAGAGCCAAATTTTCGTAGAGACCTTAGGTTTACCACAAGGAATAAAGTGTCAAAAGTCCCCATCAATCCCATGTGAGCTTAGAGACTTATTCGGGGCCCAAGGTCAAAATTTTGGGTCTTTTGGATTTTTCTCGAAAACGGTAAGTTTTATCGAAAAAATATCTTCGAGAAAGTTGTAGATCTTAAAATTCTCTATAAAAATGGTCCCTTTGATTTTTCTCTAAGACCCACTATTTCCCAGATATTGCGCTTGTAAGAATCACGTTCTACATAATATGCACACATTTCCACACCACCTGTGAGGTAGTGTACTCGGTGCGTTTATTTTAACGTGGTATCCCCGGTAGGCCTATTCCACGAACCTTTATGACGTTATTTTCAGGAACAATAATTATTTAATAGTATGAAGATTATTGATATGGGTTACTGAATTTAACTGTCGTTCTAACTTTTTTTCATTACTTTAATCTGACTCATACTCTTCATATTCAACTTCAACAATCATGTTTTCTTCGATTTCTTCTTGTTTTTCTTCTTCTCCTTCCTGTTGATAAACGGTTAGAAATGGTTCAAATAAAGATGAATCTTGTCTCTTCATCAAAATCACACAAATCTTCCTCTCTTGTATTTAATTGAATATTTTATCAAGAGACACCTTGGCAATTGGTACACGCTGGAGAACTCTACTATTTACAGCCACATTTGGCACTACAACCTTTCTTGCAATTGCAAAAAATAGTGTTAAGAAGTTTTTCTGGAGCAGGGGGCAGTAAAGTTCGAATCGGTTCCAAAGTATTATTTATCAATTTCCAATCCCAGTCTTCAGGGTTCAGTTCATTGCCTTGCCATGTCTGAACTTGATAGAATACTCGAAACAAATGTAGAGTAGCAGATGCCGATGTTGGAGGAAGACAAGATAGCTGTACTTGCTTTTTGTTTCGTGTATTTTTTACTAATGTTAAATATCTGTACGTATCTATGCAATCAATTTTTTTTGAAGCTCCATAAACCGCAAGAAGAAACCGAATTCCTTTAGTAATTAGTATTTGAGGTGAAGAATTAATTTCTGTAAATACTTTTGCGAAGTCAATCAAAAAAAAAAATTGATTTCATAGATACGTACAGATATTTAACATTAGTAAAAAATACACGAAATAAAAAGCAAGTACAGCTATCTTGTCTTCCTCCAACATCGGCATCTGCTACTCAACATTTGTTTCGAGTATTCTATCAAGTTCAGACATGGCAAGGCAATGAACTGAACCCTGAAGACTGGGGTTGGAAATTGATAAATAATACTTTGGAACCGATTCGAACTTTACTGCCCCCTGCTCCAGAAAAACTTCTTAACACTATTTTTTGCAATTGCAAGAAAGGTTGTAGTGCCAAATGTGGCTGTAAATAGTAGAGTTGCAATGTTCTCCAGCGTGTAACAATTGCCAAGGTGTCTCTTGCTAAAATGTTCAATTAAATACAAGAGAGGAAGATTTGTGTGATTTTGATGAAGAGACAAGATTCATCTTTATTTGAACAATTTCTAACCGTTTATCAACAGGAAGGAGAAGAAGAATAACAAGAAGAAATCGAAGAAAACATGATTGTTGAAGTTGAATATGAAGAGTATGAGTCAGATTAAAGTAATGAAAAAAAGTTAGAACGACAGTTAAATTCAGTAACCCATATCAATAATCTTCATACTATTAAATAATTATTGTTCCTGAAAATAACGTCATAAAGGTTCGTGGAATAGGCCTACCGGGGATACCACGTTAAAATAAACGCACCGAGTACACTACCTCACAGGTGTTGTGGAAATGTGTGCATATTATGTAGAACGTGATTCTTACAAGCGCAATATCTGGGAAATAGTGGGTCTTAGAGAAAAATCAAAGGGACCATTTTTATAGAGAATTTTAAGATCTACAACTTTCTCGAAGATATTTTTTCGATAAAACTTACCGTTTTCGAGAAAAATCCAAAAGACCCAAAATTTTGACCTTGGGCCCCGAATAAGTCTCTAAGCTCACATGGGATTGATGGGGACTTTTGACACTTTATTCCTTGTGGTAAACCTAAGGTCTCTACGAAAATTTGGCTCTGTCGGAATTTTCTTTATTTCAATTGTCTAAAATGACCGGACTAAAAGGACGAAACAAGCTTTAGTGGAATGTTGTAACGTTGTGTGGGAATCGTTGCGTGGTTCAAACATTTGTGTAGTCGGATAGTAGACTCAATGCCGGACCAAGCTGTGTCTGACAGTGGAGGTGGTTATTATTAAGTATTAAAAGTATTAAGAATACAATTTCTGATGTTTATTATTAAGTATTAAAAGTATTAAAAATACAATTTCTGATGTTTATTTTATAACGTAGCATTTAGTTTTCAATGGCGGGAGAACTAGTCGACGTTAAAACTTTAACGTCCACAGCTAATATTTTGAAGTCACCTATGACAACCACGAAGTTATAGATGACAACAGCCAATTATTATGTTCGCCCCAGCCATAAAAACTCATTATACTTGTAAAATATAAAATAACTCTATGGTCGCGGTCAACCTATAAAATAACTCAATCAACCTCAAAGAATTTGGAAAAATTACCTTGTCAAGTCAACCCTTTATCGTTTGTCAAATATAGTATTCTCGAATGATGTCAAATAGAGAGCTCGGAAAAGCTCGGTTTGGCTCGGTTTAGTATCATCGTAGTATCTCTTTCTAGACTGTGTCGGTAAACAAAAGCGTCGTCGAGGAAAGATAATCCTTAATATTATAGATTGTCATCGGCAATTTAGACTTAGAACGGTACGCGAATCAAATTCCTTGACTGTACATTGCTTAGACTGAATTTCATCAGATTCTCATCATCATTTGGGGAACCCTAATTCTTCCCTTGCGGTGTCGTAATATTGTCACCTTACTAAGGTCTGTTTAACATCAGACAGATTTCAGCCCAGGCTGTCTGAGCACAGATTAATAATTTATTCCTCGTCATACCTATATGATTAACTATTACACAACTCATGTTTTACCGTTGCTGTTTTCATCCTGAGCAGCTGCATTCGCTACAATAATATTGACATATAAGGAGGTACTTAAATCGAATGGCAGGTGGTAGAATTCAAAGCAAAAGCGCAATTCAAAGTTAAAAACGTCACGTACTTGAAAGCGAGATCACTGTAGAAAATTTACACTACATTCAGATGAAACTGTTTTTTTAATAAAAAATATATATAATTGTTAACTTCTGTTACACAAACGTCTGTTACAGTGTGCCCCATAGTATCCAATCCGTGGCTTGACGCTTCGTTTGACAGAAGTAGTTTTTAGAACTAAATATTACGTACAAATACGTATATTACATGAAAAACTCAGACATTATTTGCAGTCTTTGGCAGTCGTTACAGGTCGAAGAGTCTGACAACTGGACTTACCTGTTCATCTCAGGCATCACTAATAGTATTATGCATGTATTTACTGAATTATACAGAAAAAAAGAAGGATCATAATTCTCTATTGTGTCTCCCCTTTACAAGTTCAACGTGCATACGTCAATGGACACTGGAGTAATCGTCTATGACCTTAGATCGGAACCATTCTGCGCCGATAAAGGCCATCATGTCGTCAATTATGTCACCATTCATGGCCCACAATGGCTACCTTTAAACTCGTCACTATTGTATTTTTATATTTTTATTCTGATTGGTGCCTTTGTGGCTTTCAAATTATTGTTAGGGCTTATGGGCGGCGTATCTTGTTATAGAAGTGTTTATAGTTTCCGCCTGCGGTTTTACTCGCGAAGCGTGAAAGTATCTAATATTTTTTTATAATTTTGTTGTGCATCTCCTCTCTACACTATCCGCGATAGTGTAAAAATCTTGGAGAAAAGATAAAAGCGTCGTAAATTCGTGTTTACGATGTACTGAATTTAACGCCAAGATTTTTACATTAATTTATGTAAAAACAATTTTTTTTGAAGCTAAAGTTAATTTATTCTTTCGATATAATTGATAGTTTCCTTTAAGTAAAATATTAATATAGTACGTAATTGTTTAACAGAAGTTATTTAAATGTAAATAATCTGCGAAAACTACATTTTTTTTTTTATCTATGGCACGTCAATTTGACTTCACCTCGCCTGATGTTGAGCTGAAGGCAAAGTCCCATGAAAGAGGGTCACCATTGCAAACACGTTCAGTGCTACAATGGTGGCGCTCAGCTTGACGGCCTCATCAGATGCTTTTTCACGCCCCGCTTAAAGGACCCGGGACTGTAGGAAGTACATCTACTCTTTTCTATAATTTCTAAACATCCACCCGAGCACTAATTATTGTCTTGTCAATCAATCAATCTTCACGATTGTCTTCCATATATTGGCCTTTCTTAACTTATAAATATGTCATATTAGTAAGTTCGAGTCGACGGCATTTCTTCTTCTATTAGAGTGACAGAATTGGTTTTGAGTTGCCATCGTGGTATAGTAATTTGTTTAACGGCCGCGCCGCTACTCACAGAGAGGGCTCGAGCATAGGTTTCGCTCTTCGAGAAGGCTTATTATTTCCCCTCTGTGAAAGTATATTAGTAAGTACCTACTATGATTAGATTTCTGCATCAATGCAGTTCATCATCATCCTTTGCACCTTTTCCTAACTCAGTATGAGTCGACTTTCCACTCTAAAACCGTTATTCTTTAATTAAAAATAAACTATCACAATCAGCGCTTATCTATAATGTGCGTAATACATTAGTAGATTACCATCGTATCTCTGCCATCAATCATGTTGACGATATGTCACATATAATATTGCGGGAAACTTCTCACGAGCCCTTACATTCTTGTGCCATTACTGCCACTAATAAAATAAAGACTAGAAGAGTCACGGAGGAAATATATTTTTAGAACCATAAAAGGAAGTAATTAGATGAGATGAGGGGATTTTAAAATTACGGACGCTCTCATAGTAAAGGATGACGACGGTTTTAAAACTTTTAAAGTTTCTACTAATTGTACAAAATTGCGGTCTCTGTGGCGTGGCAGCTATAGTGAATACGACTGCTAAGCAAGAGGCACAGGTTCGATCCCCGCTCAGTGCAAATATTTATATGCATGAATATGGAAATGTGAATTGATTCTTATTTCGTATTAAAATTATCAAGCTGCATTCAAGCATACCGCCTTCCTGGAACAGAAACTATTCCTGTAGCCCAAGGATGTTTGCATACACCTAAGTAGTATAGGACTGCCTAGATATAATTCTGTTATTTCAATCCTTTCACATGAAATATATATATATATATTATTTTATACGATGGTTGAGTTGGGATTATACAGGCTTAGTATCTGTATACTGTATAACTGTATAAAAATTACCTGACCCGGGACTGTAGGTAGTAGGAAACACGTGATCTGGTAAGGAATTCCAAGCCTTAATGGTGCGGCAAAGGAAAGATTCACCGAACTGCTTACTTCTAGGTGGAATATTCAGCGCCGTATGCGGGTGACATCTAAGCCCAACGCGTGTTATCTTGTGTATGAAAGGTGAGGGTTATGTTTATGTATCAAAGTTACGTGTACCTATGCATGTATTGTGACGAAACTGTCTCACTGTCATTCCGTACAACCTTAAATCTAATGGCGGCTAATAAAGAACATAAAAAGGCTTTAAAAGTCCATATAAAACGACGGTTTCTTTTTTTATGTCTTCTTATGTTTCGCACGTTTTGCTTTGATAGTGCAGTTTGACTTGAAAGGATGTAGTGCCGAGAATGTAAAGAGCTTTAATAACTTAAATTTAAACACTTGAATTTGAATAATAAATAATACTAAGGTTTGGGGTCAACCTCGAAGTACCTACCTATCAAACTAATAATGTTTGTTAAGAAAGGCAAGTCGGGAAAACGCAGCGCGTCTGAGTCTGAGCGAAAACTACTGTTGAAAAAGCTAATGTGAATCATGCTAGAACAAAAATTAACTGCGGTCCGTTTTTTCTGTCTACCTATTAAGGAGAAAGATATCAATATGTATACGTTACTTATGTTTTTTATGTTGTGTTACAAGACGCGCTCATTGGTCCAGTGCTCAGCAAATATCCGGGCCTCAATAGCCATGTTTATTTAAGAATAGCAGTAATTCAAGGTCTGTGCTGCCTTGAAAAGATAAACTTTCTATCTATCAATCAATTATTACTGTGTAGTCCATATAAATGATCCAGATGAATAGTACCTACGGGAAAGTGCACGAAGATCACCTTATAGTCCACCCTTTGTCTAGACAAAGGCCCATTTTACCCCGTCGTGGCACACATTCCTCCATCTCCTGAATCCAGCCTATCCCAGCTGTCCCGTAATAATCCTAAAAAAATCACAAATTTCTTGAGGCCCTAATATCCGTGACTTGAACACAGCACAGCGCTCAGGTATAACCGCGCCGTGATCATAGATTCGTAGATATCACTGGTTGAACCCAGAATAAACTCAGATATTGGTGCTATACATGCCCGACGCCGAGTATATTATTAATTGAATTACAATGCCATCGATATAATATAGAAAGTATTGCACAGCCGAGCAGAAAAGTCGCTGTTCATTATTCTTTATATAGATTACCCGCTGAGTAAAATTTTTCTAAAATCAATTACAAATATGAACGAGTTTTTTTGTAATATTTTCTATGATTAATGATCGCAATATTATTCATTGTTTCGTAACTATAACTCATAACAATTCTAGTGATAGACTCCTGTACGCGTGAATTTTAATTACCTATATCCAGAATATGTTTCAAGGAACTACTGTGGGTTCAAGTCCGACAAGATTTAAGATGATATTTCTATTTATATTGAAAAACGTAGGAAGTAATAAATAGGTACTTCTTAACGCATGAGGCATGAATCATTTACCTACACCCTACCTTGGCCATTTTTGTGTACGAATCGATGATGGAATGCGGTCACCGTAGCTTACGAACTATTTTAACAGTGTCACATATATTATGTATTACCGACCTTGCAGAAACATTCTTATTTTTTGAAAACGCATCTGTTATTATTCTGTTTCTCATTCGGATTGAAATCTAAACCGTGACTTTTACACTGTTTTATGTCATCAACATCACCATCAGCATCACCCCTGCGTTGATCCCGATTACGTCTAAACTTTTTATTTAAGAATCCAGAGTTATTTTCCTACATTTTTCACTTCACTTTGGACGGTCTACAGCATCCCAGGTAGTGAGATCTCCTTTTAGGTCGTCGTCATCACTACGTTCTTTCCAGATTGCATCTGAAGCTGGAACTTTGTATTTGATCTTATCTGGGGGCGACTGCTATCTCCCAATTCCTAGAAGCCTCTTACTTAAAGTCGCATTTTAGGTAATTGAACGTGTTTAACGAGTGTAATTGGCGGACGCCATTGAATTTTATACTTTCAATTATTGCGTAAATACATTTTGTTTTTTAAATATAATTTCAATCATGACTTTCTCTATTTCGTTTCTAGATAGATGAAGTTTATTTTACCTTTCTCTGTAAGACTACGATGAGCCTCAAACACGATCATCAGTACCATTACTTGGCATGCAAGAAAATCGCTGCGCCCATTTATGGAGTGAAATTAACTTTTGCTCGCGATTTCGTCCGCAAGATTCTCGATTGTCGCGGACGTTATTAATGTTCAACATTATGTTCCGGAAGGGTTACGAATTCTTGGGCTTAAAGTAGCTTAAAGCCATCTCGATCTCAAGCTTTTAAGTTGCGTTGTGATCAATCAATCGATCAATTAGCATATCACAGTCATATCATATAGACCTCTCCCAATGTTATGAGAGTTTGACCTACTGTTTTTATGTGGACCAGACTAGTTGGTACCTATAGTGTTTTAGATTTCCTTCTCTAGCAGTGAATCGATTGTGTATTTTTCCGTTTCTCGCCTCTTACGACACCCTTCGGATGGGTACCGTAATGATATTTGTTCTCAGACACCACGCTGATAAATTAGATGTTTTAGTCGGGTAAAAAATATAATCGCGAAAAGATGACGTTAGGTTTATAACATTGCAAGCTGATGTCCGCAGCTTCACCCGCATGGGATTTTCATCCTGTTACCGCCAAAGTGCGCCATATCTTTTGATCTTCCACCTTTCGTCTTCGTCTATTTTAGCCACCCTTTTCAGATTGATGTGGATGAAGAAGCGTTCGGTCTTACGTTTACCTTCGCACGGTCTCCACTCTAGGACTCATCTGCTCCAACGGCCAACGGTATTCCGACATGGTACCAATAGCCAGCCCACTGCCACTTCAGCTCGCTTATGCAATATATGCTACGCTTATGCTAGATCAGTAACCCTAGTTCTTTTGCCGGATTACAAATTCTATTCTTCAAAGAGACTCCAAGCATAGCTCGCAAAAACATGTGCTGACCGAATTGCTTTGTTAATTACCTCGCAGTCCGAAGTCAACTTTTTTTTTTTATACTACGTAAGTGGCAGACAAGCACACGGCCCACCTGATGGAAAGCGGCCACCGTGGCCTATGAACATGTGCAACACTAAGGGTGTCACACACGCGCTGCCCACCCTGAACGGAAAGGGAGAGCTGGGAAGGGGTGGGGAGGCTAGGAAGGGGAGGGGAAGGAGGGGTTCAGTGAGCTCTGGCTACCCTACTTACCGGCGGGAACACAACACGATGGTTATTATGACCGCGGTCTTCTGTAGGGCGGAGGTACTTCCCCAGTTGGACAGCTCATTTCAGACGGGAGATACCGTCGTGTCCTACCTCCGTCATCGCTTCTGGTCTTGGGTATTCACTCACGCACACCTTCTTCTATGACGACGCCGAATCCACACTTCATGGGTCTACTATGTTTTTCCGCAATGCCTTCCTTCTTATGTCATCCATCCGAATGGTCAACTTTGCTAAACGGTAGTGCACAAATCCGTGAAGATTCCTATCTTAAAAAAGAAAGAAAAAAGATGTTATAAGGCATCCGGTGTGCCTATAAAACTTCATTATCTTTTATAATAAATGAAAATAAAAAGACATGCCAGTTGCTTTATGTTGCCTATTTTTATTTTCACTATAGTAGCCAGTAATAAAATAAATGAAAGATAATGAAGTTTCATAACTTTATTCGTTTATGCAACTGACATTATGTCAATTATTATGATATCCTAACCTGACTAGTTTTATAAATAAACCTGATTTTAAGCACTTTCGTTTTTTTCTACGAGTGACTTCTAAATATTTTACCCGAGACGTTGAAAAGTTGATATTTGTCAAAAGTTTAAATCGTTTGTGCTGTTGATACCTTCGAGTCGAGGTTCTATCTAAATCGGTTTACTTGTTGTATAATGCGTAACAGATAGACATACAGACATATATAGTAGTTACTTTCGCATTCATAATATTTATATACGTTGAAATAACTATTTTTAACCCATTCTATCGCGATAGAATCTGTTAAATATAGTTTTATTTATACGAACCATTTAAATGTTTTATATTTGAGGGATATTTCCCAAGTAGCTTACGCCCATTACATCATTTAATAATAGTGCGAAAAGTTAGCGAAGATAAAGTGAAGATGTACTTTTGCTTTCCACCACATCTTTAATATTAATATCCTATACTTCCTACCTATATTAGACGTCTGAAAGTTTGTCAAGTATATATGTTTGTTAATCAATCACACTCTAACGACAGTACGGAACTGGCTAAAATGGCACATGGAAAGATTAGATCCCTCACAGAATAGATGTTAATGTTACGGGAAATTGATTCCTCGCGGGCGAAGCAGTTTAGCTAGTTTACATAAAAATTTATTACTGCACGTGGGTATTGTTTGCCAAGCAATAGCTATTACGGCATCCACTCCCCTTTCACTATTCTGGTGGCTATGTTATGGCTATCTATGGAAAAGGTCGTTGTTCTGAGTTTAGTGCACGTTCAATGACTTCGAGCGGTGAATGGGTGATGTCGAACTGGATTGATTATGGCTATCTATAGTTTTATCTGCAGTCAATTTTAATTAGTTGTTAACTTTGAGTATATTGTAGAGTTTGATATAGATGCTTGAGTGTATAGAACTTCGTATACAATTTATTTAATTTATGCATAGTATAATTATGTGTTATATATGTTTGTGAGGGCTTAATATACCTAAGTTGTACACCGTTGTTTCGTTATTTAAATCCCTAGTTAATACTACTTATACAGAATTCCGTCTGCTTCTCGAATTACATATGAAGCCCTAGGTGTTCTTTATAAGAACACATGCGTTTATATCAATTGGAAATGTATCCAAGCCAGTGCCAGGTTTGTAAAGCTGTGGGTAGAAAGGACAAGGCAATTCTCAACTATGCGTCACAATCTGTTCAGCCATTTATGCATTATTGGGCATCAAACACACAAACATGACGTTTATAATGTTATTAGCATCGGTTTAAATCATTTACACCAATACCACTGTACAATATCGATAACGCAACAGGCATGCTCGTATGCGTAAACGCACCTACCGTAACTGTCAGACAGATAAACGGCTTTCCCCACAAGTTATTATATCACAATAAACTCAATTACGCATCTACAAAATAACAGGTTTTACCTACCATCGATTTTTGTAGATAATGAATTCGTTACACGTAAACTGCGTGTAATTGGTTTACTTGGAATAAAGGTAGAGTTTGTTCATCTGATTCGATAGCGGTATATCGACATAGAAATATCTCTTCACTTGATAGTTTTTTTTTAACATTAGTAACCCAAATTACATGTTCCATTACCTCTGCGGATCTGCGAGGGATGTGCTACTTACTATCCTGACCTCTAGTAACTGAAACCCGCAGATGACGTGCGTTTTAGTTGGTTTGAGTCTGAGATAACCATTCTTATCGACTCCGGTGGAAATGTTAAACGATTGGTATTTCCGTACGAAGAAAAAATGACCATTTACCCCTCTAACGAAGCTACATTTCTGTATTAGAAATGCGTTCATGTCAGGCCATGATTCGAATACTGGACTTCTCGATGGTAATGCCAACTCCTTACTACTAAAACAAGGTTCTTTATTGCCAAGGTAGCATAGAATCGCCGATGAACCACAAGATGTTGAACTTTCGTAGTGGTTTGCGTACAAACATTATAGCACTTACTTCTAAATATTGCGCTTTTAATTTTTAAATAAACGTCTTAACGTTTCCAGTGATTGTTATACTCTTGTCGTAAAGGCTAATTATAATAAACTATAACTTATTGCATATCTGATAACTGATAACATTGTAATAAAATTGCACTCAGCGTTTGAGCAAGTTGCATTACATGTTAATAAATACAGGCTTAATGTGAATTGCATACATGTATTATGTGGAGAGATATTCGACGCCTGTTTACATTAAGCCTCTTTTAAGGTCTATGTATAATTAGGTAGGTAGGTAAATCTATAATAGCGAGATTTGGGGGACGATTTTTCCAGAAGCCTATAGACTTCTAGACTATAGACTTCAAAGCGAGTTGTCTAATACCGTCTAAGAAGGAAAGGCGCGTTGTAATGGCTACGATGTTGTACATATTTTTGTTATGTAAAGGATGAACGACAGATATTATTTACAACCGTTGGGATTTTGGTAGTTGGTGTCGGCGTTCCAATCGAGAAGCACGAGTTCAAATCCGAGCCATTGGGACACTACCCACTTGCATCCAAAACCCTGAGCCCTGTATTACCGGTGTCCGCCCACCTTATCCGTCGAACTTTGGACAGAGAATTTCATGTACCACTTTACCGAAACATTACATCGACAGCCTACTTTCTTTTTTCAACAGCTTTTTTCGATCACCTCGCAATTTACGATAGATTGTATCTATCGTGTCTATTATCTCTGTGCAACATGGTTTAATGACGATAATATGCAAATGATGCAATTCAAAAAGATTAATATTCTATATCTTTTTATACTGGTAATGTAGTAAACAAACTGATGGGACACCTGATTAGGTTATCTAGAAACGATTGTAACATTGAGGTATTATCCGGCGTTGCTACCTGCATAGAAGATGGAGTAGAGAAAGTATGGAAATGGGAAAACGTGAAGTAAGGAGGAACTCTCAAAAACGTGTACCATATTTCGCATTTCGAGTCATCGAGACATTTTTCGCATGATGACAGGTCTTGTGCCACGATTGTAAAACGTACAAATAATCAATAACTTGCTGCTTTACATGTACCTTCAAATTCTAAGATACTATATGTTACTTTAACCTACTAATCTTTGTCTTCTGCACTGACAGCACAGAGACTCTCTTAACCTTCTCCCGTCTCCCTTCCTCTTCCCCCACTTCTCTCATTGGTCGGCAGCACGAGTGTGACGCTTCTGGTGTTGCAAACGTCCATAGGCCACGGTAACTAATTTCCATCGGTGGGCCGCGTGCTTGACTGCCACCTAAGTGGTATAAAAAATACTACGTAACAAGAGAGTGTCAAGAGTATCCGATATCAAAGCTGATCGATCGACGATCCACTTGTTAAGTTTCCTCTTTTCACATAAGAACTTCGTAATGTGTTTGGATAAATTGACTAATCCACTTTTTGACTTAACGTTAAACAACAAACCGTGAAAATTCTGCTGAATATGACCTTCACGCTTACATAATTGTTTGCATCTGTTGCTGTTTTTAGCACTTCATTACTAATATGTTATCTACTGTACATTCGGAAAACTGCTAATGGATTTGGTTTGAGAAAATATGTTCGTCAACCGTAGGTATATCGCTCTGGAGGTTGGATATGGTTATGAAAATTAACAAAACAACCTACCGAAACTTGTGATAAAACTCCATGTTACGACCAATGAACGCGAGTCAATCACGCAGAAGACTTAAGGAACTGTGATTGAGGGGGTAACACCGAATCAGTCATTAGGAGAACTTTTTTTTCATGTAATTCTTATGGTATTAATATTTGTTACAGACTACGAGGATTTACCCACGAGAGATATGTGGGGCCCAGCGCCACACGAAATAGACCCAGATATATGGCCGCCACCTCCAGACAGAGATCCGAACGCTTGGCCTCCGCCCACCAGTGTGGAACACAAGTTAGTACAGCTTTATATTTGTAACATAACATAACATAAACTCACGCCTATATCCCCGAAGGGGTAGGCTGAGGTGCTAGCATCCACATTTCACCAGTTTATGTCCTAACCCCAATGTATGGTGAGCCTATTGCCATTAACCGGGCACTTATAAACCTGCTATAAATGCACAGATACCTTCTAAAACATCGAAAAGTCATTGGTGTGTGCTATGGTAAAACCTTGGATCGAACCGGAGACCTCGTCTCAGCAGTCCATTACCCATACCACTAGGCTGCCGCGGTTTATATTTGTATTCATAGATATAAGAGGTAGGACATGACGGTATATTCTCCCGTGTCAATAGAGCAGTCCGACTGTGGAAGTACCTCCGCTCTACAGACTACCGTGTTCCCGGCGGTGAGTAGGGTAGCTATACCTCACGGGTGAGGATTTGTGTTGTCAGTGTGAAGACCGAGAGGTCTTAAGTTGGTATGAAGCCCTGTTTTATCTTCGCTGGCCAGACGGGTTATTACAGGGTTATATTTCTAGTTTTCCTTCTGTCGCAGTGATATACTCCAAGAAATCTAGTGTTTCTCGATTTTCGTCTTAGCACGAAAATGTATAATTTGCGTATTAGAATGGTTAGTAGAGGCACCACGTGCTAATAGGCTTAGTCATTACCACATGTTTGTGAGACGACGACTTGCACCTTCTAAGTTGATAATATACAGCTGCATTGGACTGCAAAGCTATGATAAAACTATCCCACAATGTCACGGTTTTCTAGTGGTATACTAAACATACTAAAATTCCTGCAAGGTTCTTTGAAAAGCGTTGGAACAAACACAGATGGAAACGGCTTAACAGGTGCTACACCTTTTTATAGACCACCAATAGACTTTCTATCAGATTTATAGTGACCTTACCCTTTTTCTTTAATTGCCGGAGGTGAAATAGTAGCGAACTAATCCCTCACACCCCGGCAGATACGGGCATTCTCTTTCGAAATGATCCCCTTCGGGTAAAGGGACCCCGGTTTGGGGTGGCGCATTTTCTTCTCAGTAGCCACGGTCATGTGGGTATATCGTCTTCTTGAGTTGCCATCGTTGTGTAGTAATTTATTTCACAACAGCGCCGCTACTCACGGAGAGGACCCGAGCATAGGTTTCGCTCTTCGGGAAGGCTCACTACGTCCCCTCCGTGTGCGTAAATAAAAACACCAAATAAATTGCGATAGACTCCTTTTTAAATGGTTAGTTTTCATTTGTAACATTTGGTTAATGTCACTCGTACACGATTATTTGTTAATAAACATTCACACTCATTACAACGATACAGCCTAATATGGAAGTAATTACCTATGCACCTTCGTTTCACTTCGTAAACCTACAGAAATATGCGTAGGAGTCGAAGGTTGATCGTGTTTCGTGACAAATATCGCGGTAATGTGCTAAAACAGCTGTTCAACAAACGACACATATCTAAAAACAGGTGTATATGCATACATTTTATTATCTTATATACAGCTTGGTACTTGAAACTCGAATATAATGGTATCTGCATGTTATGGTGGCGTAGGAATTAGTTCATGGTTGAATTGAAACAAATCTTACTTACCTACCTGCTACGCTATAACTGTGAACGTTTCTGAATGTTTGTTAACCATTAACACCAGAATAGTTGAATCGATCTGGATGAAATTCGTCGCAAAGATAGATTATATTATAATCTTAAATAGCACAGATTATATAGATTTAAATGGGTCTCAGGCGCGGGATCAGTTTGCAGTCCAAATGGCACGATGTAGTATCTAATAAAATAAAAGTTTTTCTATAAATTCTATGCCTTTGAAACCTTAACCCAGATACCTTTGCCTTATGCCATGCGATCTTAATAGCTTCTGAACAGGATGATATATCCGCTTATGGTTGAGATGATTGATATAATTATGTCATTATGACATCGAAAAACAAAGTGCCCAGATTATCAACGACTCAGTCATTACAGTACATTTTAACAATGTACATTCAAATACACAAGCTCCAGAACACTAACCAATAAATTATTTTAATTACTAAGCATTTCTGTTAAATTTGTATTTTTAGAGCATTCTGCATATAATTCATGCTATATGTCTGATCTGTTAATTAGTATCTGTTGAGGTAATTTCGTCAGTGACTGTGCTTATTCCTTCAAGTACAGTCACTGACCGAAGTTACGGTATAGTCAAGAAGGACCAGAATTAAAAATAAAGTTAGTAAACTAGCTGTAGCTAGCTGCTCCGCCCGTGTCAGTGTCAGTTATCGCGACCACTTATAGCCTTGTGTGTCCTTTCCCAAGCTGTCAGATTGACATACCTACAAACAGAGGTACTTTCACATTAATGATATTAGTAGAGCTCATGAAAATCCAAAAATAAATTTCTTAAAATTGAACTGATACAATTGGACTGAAACAAAACAGAGAGAACATTAGTTCGCAGATATTTTTCACTCTGGTCTGGAGTGTTACAACATCATTTCCAGTTTCACATATTGGCAATAAGCTAAAAAAAGGTCAATTCAGATATGCTAAATGCAACCAATACAGGAATGTTAATGGCTGGAGGTCGTTCCTCGACAATTCATTAGTTTATTAGTTATTAATTTTGACACGCAAACCATTTTACATGCGCTGAAAGGCTTTATCAGACAAACAGTCCGTATATATACGTCCTTTTGGCAACTCAGTTCTATACAAATTCACCTGCTTCCCTTCAGAACATAGGATATGTTAGTTATATGATATTAGGTGTGTGTGCTAAAATCTTGCCGCTATCTGTGACTACTCTCGTGCTTCCGACCTTTATTTTTAAAAGGTTCTTGCAACGACGCATTGAAAGAAGAAAAAATCCTATAGGATCGGCAGCACAAGTTCACCCGAGTTCGCATACACGGCACTTACCAATCTCCCGTAGGCAAGTCATGTCGGTCTAGGGCACTAGCTTCAACTCTTACATACAGAATTTGCTTAATTTAAATTACATAACATAAACTTACGCCTGTATCTCCGAAGGGGTAGGCAGAGGTGCTAGCACCCACATTACGCCAGTTTATGTTTAGGTCCCAATGTAATAGTTGACGAGCCTATTAACTGGGCACTTATAAACCTGCATTTTTACAATTACAATTGCTGAATATGGAAGAGAGAGAGTTGGTGCAAAGCCAGATCAACTTAAATGTTCCGTCTTTTACTAACGCGCGTAGTTATGAAACTGTTTGTCCCTCAGAATAACGATCCAGTTCTTATAATCTCGATATGAAAGAAAAACTTGGGTAACGGGTTCTGCCGTTTCAATGAATTCTTCATTCATATCAGAAATACGTAGAAAATACACAATCTTTGTTGATAAACAAAGTGTCAGCAGCTATGAAATGCAAGTATCCGTATGCTATTGACTTCTTTTAATTCCGTTGTGTTTACAAACACAATGAAACAACCCCAGAAGAACTGGAAGTAACCATGAATACAGGAGGGAGGTGCATTGTAAACACTACAAAACCATTGTAATAAAATTTACCAAGGTAAATGTGATTTGAGGGATCGACGATATGTGCAATACCCCAACTCTTCCACCTTCCTCCTAAAAAAAATCGTATAAAATCTATTGGTTCTTGCCCCATGTCAAATTGCAAAGCCTGTATATTTATTTTCTAATTATAAATCTGTTCTTAAAACGGATTACACCAACCCATTTTAATCAAATATGCAATAACTATGTGAACATTCATAACATCATTTTGTTTTCCTACAGAGGACCGCCCACAATGAAGTCAGCGCGAGCCAACGTTCGGAACGCACAATCACGGAATAACGACCACAACAAAAAGACACCAGCCCATCGGAACGCAACCACCTCACAACGAAAGACTTCTGACGCGAGAATTCCAAAAATTGGCGCGAACAAAGCACACAGTGGTAAGTGGTTACGACTTTCTCATGTGGGATATCTTCTGATGGAGACTTTCTTTTTATGGCACGTCAATTTGACTTTACCCAGCGTGATGGTACACTGTAGGCAATGTCTCAGGAAAGAGGGTCACCATTACAAACGCGTACAGTGCTAAAATGGTGGCCAGCTTGACGGTCTCATCAGATTCTTTTTCACCCGTAATTCATCAACGGAGAGCAGCAAGGAATCATGAAAGTTTGGTCGTGGGTGCTCAAGAGTCTGCTATTTACGAAGTGAGAGTCACGAAATTATATATTAGTTATTAGGTACCTGCTTCTAATTAGAAATAAATGTACACATATAATGTACCTAAAATAATGAAGAAATGGATGTTTTACGGAACTAAAACTTTATAAATAAATATGAATAAATTCAATATTAATCCTGATGAAATGCTATAGTGTGTTTTGATTAGAATTCTGGATGGTTTAAATTTACTCTGCAATCGCGTCGCACTGTAGGTAATCATTTCTTTTTACGTTTTTTTCCCTGAGCGAAATCGGGGCAGTTTACGAGTCCATGAATAAATTACACATACCTAATCAAGAAATTGATATAGTGAGTGTACTGCGATAAGCACAATCAACGAACACAAACCGTAGTTGTTCATCGACAAACACAATAAACAAATGCGCACTGTACCTCATTGTGACGTTTTACATACAAACAAAATAGTTTTCTCTCGTCGGTCATTGAAACGTGTGCAAATTTTTAAGTTAATCGGTCTTCTTGAAGGTGGTTAATTACATTGAAAGATTCCATTACACAGATATGTTCCGGTCGAACTAATGAAGCATGTAAAATGTGTCACTGTCGAATTTAATGATGCATCCCTTCAATTCAACATTGACACAAACCGTAAACAACCCATAACTCGGCTCAAGCCCCCTAAAATCCAACCACACGTCTGAATCGACTACCATCTCGTGGAACACACACGGAAACATATTTACTGGTGTGGCTAACGAGGCTCTGGTAGAATTTATTGAAAAGCTTGACATTTGTGTCTCGCCATTAATTTTATATTACGTTTACCATATTTACTGGAGACTGGCATTTGCCTAGCGGCGAGTCTGCTGCAGAAGCCATTTTAAGAAGAAAGCGAGTTCTAGGCAGGATATCAACTGGAGGCAGCAATGCTGTTTCTTTCGATGATTCGATGTCACCCGCATACGGTGCAGAATATTCCATCAAGAACCAAGCGGTTCGGTGAGTCTATCCTCTGCCGCACCATTAAGTCTTCGAATTCCTTACCGGCGCACGTGTTTCCTTCTTCCTGCAGTCCTGGGTCCTTTAAACGGGGCGTGAAAAAGCATCTGATGACGCCGTCAAGCTGAGCGCCACCATTGTAGCACTGAACGTGTTTGCAATGGTGACCCTCCTTTATGAGACTTTGCCTTCAGCTTAAAATCAGGCGAGGTGAAGTCAAATTGACGTGCCATAAATTAAAATAAATATATATCAAATTTAACTTCAAATCATTTATTTTAAAACAAGTTCAAATTACGTCATCTAAACAGCCAGTTTAGCGGCCAGTTCATTCTTTTTAATCTTCTATTAGAAAGTCGTTGATCAGATAAGGAGTTAGTTGTTCGGTTCTAATTCTATTTTTTTTTTATGTTTATTTGGTATTTAGTAATTCTAACCGACTCGCAAAATTAATGAATTTTCAAAGAAAATATGCGTAACATTTGCGAAGAAAACATCTTAATTTTTTGGAAGTTTATACTTTTTTATTGCTTCTTAGTATTGTCTAAACTAGGGTAAAATAAGGTTCCCAGGAAGAATAGGAGAGTAAATTGGAATCTAAGGGTAAATAAAAAGATCTGCAAATTTTTACAGTTAGGTACTTCCTTTTAAGCGAAACCATAAACTACTATAATGTATAGATATTTGATGATACTTTTCACTATAAGTTGTCAAAAAATTTCTAAAATAAATTTATATTACTATAATAACCATTTTATCTCTATGCACCCTTTAACCTCTATGCAGTATCCACCCCATTCTACGGTATCTTGTTTACATTTTTTTATTGTTCAAATGATCGTAATCATTTTCAATTACACATTGCAAGAGTCGATGATAATAATAATGTCTTGTTATTAACTAGTTGTGTCATGTCATTTCAATTGCATACAAGCTTTATATATGGCACTCAAAACATGCTTCGAATTTAGCTGCACTGTAATGAATTGCCTTTTGTGACCGAAGGCCGCGAGTCCATTAGTCATATACCGAACAACTCAAAGCAATTGTCGATTTAAGATTTATATTTATGCCGCTTAGATAAAATAGGCCTCCCCCATCGACCTCCAATCCAACCGGTTGAAGGCGGTCTGCATCCAATGGGTACCCGCGACTTTGACTAAGTCGTCCGTTCATCTCGCAGGAGTCTCCGTCCCACGCCTATAAAAATATGTTCGTATAGTCGTATAGACACGCGGTCTCTATTCGAGAACCTTCCGGCTCCAACAACCATCTGTTCTTCTCGCTACGTGTCCCGCCCGTGGTCGATGGTCGAGGCCTGTGTTTAGCAATTGACGTCCTATGGCTGAAATGAATTAAAAATGAAGATAAAATATTACGTGCTAGGTCTTCGAGGCCCCAGTGCTTGTTACAACTTGCTAGTCGGATGCGCTTTAGTTTACTTATAAGGCACTGCTACACAATAGGGTCTAGCGCGAGCGTAATCTTCTTTAAAACAGACTCGGTGTTGGGACGTCAGATCCGCTCCAAAATGCAAACTTATATTTAATTTAATTTTGTTTGTATTTAATGATGATGATGATAATAACCTCCTAGATAAAATGAACATATCAATAAAATTAGTGGTAAGATTGAAAGATTATTTATAAGAACTGTTGATTGATGGCACTTAGTGGAACCTATTGTTGTCGCATATATACATGCCGCAAGGCGAAACCGGTTAGATAGGTACAATAATAAATATAGTGGAAAAGTACAAGTGTGTTATTTATAACGTAAGATTGAATTCTGTGAACCATTACATTAGATCAATTACCCGAATTAACCTTTATGTACTATTAATAAACGTTGTATCATTTCTTCGATTTGTCTAAATTTGATATTTTTATGGAATAAATTCAAAAAAATTAGGCGGGGTAAATTCAAACTATTCGAGAATGATCGAGAGCACTCTGCCCATTTCCGTAGTAACTCGTAATACCGGTAGGTACAGGGCTCGTCTATTACTTCGAGAAAGTAATCTATGTAATCAAACAGTCCTTATATCGTTCATGGATTATTATCTTACATAAATAATGCGTATCTATCTCTGTATCAATCCAAAGTAATTAATAAACCCCAGGCTCCTGGAAATAGCTATGAGGATGATGATAATTAATTAGCTTATCCTACCCTTCTTGTGTGAAGTTTGTGAAGATGTTTGTTATTCAAGTACTCTGAACAGATGAACATATTTGAATTACTAAGGCGATAGATCAGTCTAGATCCACACATAAGCTACTTTTTATCCTGGGAATAGGTTCCCATGGGTTACGAAACGCCATCAAAATTGGCGAAGCCAGGAATTACAGCGGCAGTAGTTCAATTAGGAAAAATGGCATATAATTTCTCAAGGCACGGCACGACAAAATACTATACAAAATTAGTAAAAACGTGATAATATTTTACGCAAAGTAACCGCAGTGTCGAGATAATAGTGTCATAAGTTGTGGCATGAAAGTGACTTGTATCACCTTTCCCTTGCAAATAAAGTATGGGTTATAGGTTCTTCAAAACAGAAATCGAAAGTTTCTTGGAAGTTTGGATCGGGTCTTTAACATTAACCTTTACTTATAAGGTGTTGCACGGAATGCGCTTATTTATTGCACTCATTAGCCTGGCGGCACATGCGGGTGCCTGTTTAATGCACATAATATTGAGTTGATTCTGTGCAGATAATTTGCACAAATCGTGCAAAAAAGTGCAACCTCATTGTACTCGGTAGGTACTAATTAGAGCCGCGGACAATTTGAACGCACTGCGCTGTCGCGCGTTGTTTGAGCCTCTGCTGTAAAGGAACCTAATGGTTGTATATACAAGTTTTCGGTTAAATACGAGTAGAATACATGAGACACCTAGGACAGTTTACATAGGACTGGCCTATGTCCGCTAAGTGACTGGTCGCGGAAATTGTGACCTCAAACATACCAAATTTCACTATTGAAAACTCACCGGTGTCATATTTTTTACTGAATATAATGCATAAACAAAACTAAGTTCAGTTTCAATAGTTCTCTGTATTTATCGCTTATAAAACAGAAATTTAAGTTTTGATGTATAATGTGTTAACACACTTCTGCCTACCCTATCGGAGATTTACGGGCTTAAGATGTATGAAGACTTGTATATGAAATAAAAGTTCTTACAAATTACAGGTAAGATGAAAGTGAAGACTTGTCTCATAGAGAAATCGAAATTACAGTTCAAATAATTAATTTTAATTAACCATATCGATGTTATCGGAAAGAAAGTCGCTTTACCACTTTTTTTTCCAAGTTGCGATTCACGAATAATATTGAAAGGAAAAAATATGTGAAGATTTGACAATTTTATTTTATTGGGGTCGACTTTCCACTCTATGATGCAGCAGAACTTCGACATTATCCGCGAAACGACTGCATCCAAAACCAATGGGTGATATCAAAGTTATGTAGTTAGACTAGCTGAACTTTTGAGGTATCCAACTGCTAATATTTCATGATTTTATAATTCAATTGTTATTATGACTGAAATCTTCATTGTACACCAAAAAATACAGTAAATAGATAGCATTATAGGTACACGTTAATAATTAAATGTACAGTGGGCCGCCATATTGCCAATAGCGATCTCTTCCACGCAACCTATGTTACAAGTTACCGTGATCATAAAATCTTAACACTTGAAACACAGTGAAAAAATATTAAAATGAATAATGCTCGAATTCAAAACTGGTAGCGGTTGTTATAATAATATTCTACATACATACATTATTACTTAGTCACATGTTAATTTATACATATCTATGTTGTTATATGTTAATGTAATGTCCAACGTGAGTTTTTATTTCGCACTGTAATCGTGTATGTAGGAAGTAAATCAATGAAGGTCAGAACCACGAGTGCTTGAACTTCAAGCATTGAGATGCGGGCTCATTGCCATAGAGACGTTATTACATACATAAGTATTAATAAGGTTGCTAACTAAACTAAAAGGTGCATGGTCTAATATAGATATTTGAACTATGATGGTCGTTAACCATCAGTACCTCAGCTCCATAATTCCTCTGTGATCATGGTGTTTGTAACAGCACCGAAATATCGCAAACTACAAATAGCACATGGTAAATATCCCGCGAAAGATAGGAGAGCAGTGGCACATATTGGGAAAGGCCTATATCCAGCCTTGAATTGATTCAAAATTCAAAATTCGATAGTCATTTATTCTATATACTTACAAAACGTCAATATCAACAATATGTTATAAAATTAGTGAGCAAATGGACCACCGTCACCGGTTCGAAACGCGGCCCTGGCCTGAAATTCCGGCAAGAAACTCAGCGGGCTTTTCTTTGTTTTTGTCTAATTGTAAATTTGCTTCAGAAGTGGAGTGAACAGCTCATTTTCAGGCTTGTTTATCATCCAAATAATCCTGGATTTATGATATAACGATTTTTTAAAACGAAATATTCCGATAAGGTGGTATGATTTACGTAAACAAAATATAAAAAGGTTTTCAATCGCTATAACTCATCGTTATTATAAATCTACGTGCCGATAGGACTGCATCGTAAAACGAAACGTGCTCTTAACTTAACTAAGGTTGATATAAATATCAGAACAAACCATTAACGATAAAACCCGGGTAAAGAACATTAAGTATAGTTTGTGTACAATCGCGACCAGAAGCTGAACTAACAATTTTACGAACGATATTTGAAATATAAATCTTTACCGCTCAGAAGCAGTTCACCAGATTCGCAATTTACCAGATTCGTAATTTACCAGATTCTCGATTCACCAGATTCTCAATTCACCAGAAGTACAACCAATAACAACAATCATTATGCTTATAGTAGGTACTGTATTTACAACTAAGCCATTTAAAAAAAATAGTTAGTAAAAAATAATTAGAGGAGGTAGGACACGAGAGCTCACTAGAGAGGTTTTGTGTTGTCAGTGGGAAAACCAAAGGCTTATCCTACATCTTTTGCGTTGACAACACAGAATGTCTCTGTTCTTACAGGGGTTGTGGCACGAGTGTTATTCCTCTGGTGTTACACTCGCCCATAGGCCACGGTAACCACTTACCATCAGGTGGGCCGCGTGCTTGTCTGCGACCTAAGTTGTATAAAAAAAAATCTAACAAATAATTCATGAACAAAAATTATATAATATAAGGCTATTTAACACTTTAAAGAAGCCAGGCCAGCCATTTTTTTTTTTTGCTAGAATTTATTTATTTCTTTTGTTGTCTTTATAATGTAATGAATTTTTGAAAATTTTTATATCCTGCACTTCTGCTTCTTTTTTTTTAATATTAATATGCATTTTAACAAATATGGTTTACACACCGCATGCAATTTCTGTTTGATAGTACAAAATCTGGTCGGTTGCGAATTTGGTGAATCGAGAATCTGGTAAATTACGAATCTGGTAAATTGCGAATCTGGTGAACTGCTTCTGAGGGATCTTTACCACATACAACTGGGTGATATCGGTTATAGTTTCTGATAAAGGCAATGTGTTGCATATACGTGCACGCAAAATTAGGATATGAAACCAACAAAGTTGGTGCTCCGGGGTGCAAGCCGGCGCCACTTCAAAGATAGAGAAAGATAGAGATATAGAATCGCAACAGACAATCGATGCGATGAAAACCATTTTCATGTTTAATTTATCATTATTTGAAAGAATTTTTAATGCTTGGTCACTTATGTCGTAGACTGTACAGTCGATCCCAAAAGTTCCTGGACAATATGAAACTAAAATTGTATAAAGTGATGCCACTGCATAGCTACTAGTCTTAATAGCTAAGTACTGAATAATAGATCTTTTTATTAATGTTAGTAAATTTAGGCTACTAGTTGCATGAATTTACTTATTTTCTTATTAAGCTATCTATTTCACTTTTGGTTATATTAGACTTAGGCTGTCAAAGGATTAAAGATCTTAGGATATCCAGAAAGTTTTAGAGCCAACTGTACAAATTTCTCACATATCAAGCTGCTGAAACTTGGACATAACATCATATTTTATGGCTTTGGGTCAGTTACAGCGAGTGTCATGTAGATATTAATAAAACGGACGAGTCGTTAGTACGTTTGGACCTCATGGGTTTTAATTTTCTTTTGTATATACCTACGTGATTCATGCGAATCTCACGTGATTTGAGTTCACTCTTTTAGTAATCTCAGACTTAATGTCATTCTCTGTATATCTGGTATATATTGTAAGTTCAAGACATTTACTTCTTCATTACAAATTAGGAAGCAGGTGAAATAAAAAGCCAGTGTATTTACTGCAGCTGTGAAACCGGTTTTTACTTGTCATCCTCATTTTCTGAGTCTATTCCCAGTGGCTCAGTGGCATGGCTTTCTGGTCTAACTAAGATGCGGCTGAACTTCGATATTTGCCATCGGGCTTCCACAACCAAATAATTAATACCCACTTACCGCCATGACTCAGTAGGGGAAGAGAAGGTAATACGGACCACTTAAGGAAAAATCAATGTAACACAAAAAATAATATCTTTATTCTTCTTTCTTTGTTATTATAAGTTTGAGCATTTATTAATCTTACTTATTATTAAGGAACACTTGAATCAAATCACAGTTAAAGAAGATATTGGATGATTTCCAAAACCTTCGGTTTGGTCCATTCTGCCTACACGTTAAGGTAAAACGGACTAGGCATCAAGGCAAAATGGACCTATGGCAACATAAGAATAAAAAAAACTTGTAGTAGTTAACTAGTCAACGGCACACCTTTCGCAAACAAATCTAACATCTTCATCATCATCTTCGACACCGGCACAACTACAGTGTGCCCATAAAGAACATGCGGGGCACTGAACCCAGCCCTCTGTCGATTCAGAAAATAAATGATTGCAATAGAAACATCGTACGTCTTCTTCATCTTCGCTTGATGAGTATGTGTTTTTGTTTTTTGTACTCTTCTTTGTAGATTTTCCCTTTCCTTTTCCTTTTTGTACGTTTGTTTGTTTCCCTTTTCCCTTCTTATCATTGAAAAGATTCTGTTTTACCTTCTTTGCATTTTCTTTCATTTCCTGTGCTTTTTTAGTGGCTTCTAATTCTTCGCGATAAGGTGAGGATGTTATTTCCACTGTCTTTCCACGCTTAATATTAATTCTAGTCCGTTTAGAAGTTCTAGGTATGGGCATAATATCCTTTGGAGCAATAGAAAATGATGTACTCGTAGATGGCTGGGGTTCATCATTTCTAGATAGTTCATTGATGCCTTCATTGCTAGACATGCCAGCTTCCGCTATAATTATCTCATCGTTGACGAGAGGCGGTGTCCTATTTAATTCAATAGTTGCATGATCGTCAGAAACTGACAATCCAAGTTCATCGATGAGGGGCGTTTCTTCGGGTTGAATCACTATTGGTTCAGGTTCATTATCCCTTGGCGCTGCTTCTGGCATCTCAATGTCAGTGGTCGCTGCTGCTAAAAAGTCTGCCTCTGTGAATACGTCAGGGTTTAACGGCCAGATGCCGGTGGCTCGAAAAGCGTTATAAGCAGTTGATAACGTTGCAGCTTTTTGGAAGGCTTTGTCGACAAGCTCTGCAATTTGGAACTGGGTTATTACTTTACCCGCATTTAATCTCAGCCAGGTATTTGCGGCTTCTGTATAATAAGTCGAAAAAGGTTTCATAAATCCCACATCTAAGGGTTGAAGCTTATGTGTGCAGTGAGGCGGAAATGAAAGCACATGCACGCCGTTGACCCGTCCTAAATCGATAACTTCCATATTTTTCATGTGGCTGGCATGCCCATCAAGCAAAAGCAAGACTGGATTATCGACTGACGCTCTTGAAAATTTGATGAACTTCTTGAACCACTCTGTGAAAATATCTTTTTGAATCCACCCGCTTTCATGACAAAACGCCGAAGATCCTCGTGGAGCATTTAGCATCAATTCGGGTTTCATCCTTTTACGAGGGAACACGAATAAGGGAGGCATGTAAGACCCGTCCGCACCAAAGCAGCAAACAACAGTGACAAGCTGGCCGGGCTCAGCAGATGTTAATAACCCCACCTGTTTCTTTCCTTTTGTACCAACAATCCGAGGCATACTTTTTGGAACAGTTGTCATGCCCGTTTCATCGACATTAAATATTCGATCGGGTGTCAATTTATACTTTGTTGTAATGTCTGTCAACAAATCGAAAAATCGTTTAACTTGAACTTGGTTGAAGCCAGACGCTCGAGCTGCTGAAGTCGGTTCGGGTTTTCGCAGACTTAAGTCCGTATTACGCTTTAAGAAATTTACGAGCCATATTCTTGCCGCCATTTTCGTCTCGTGACAGAAACTGTGTTGCAATTTATTTTTTTCGGCTAGCTCATATGCGAGACGCCTGAGATCCTTTGTGGTTAAACCAAAAAAGCGATTTTCCATATTTTTGACATAGGATGCTAGTTCTCTCTCTTGATCGACATTAAACACCTTTTCATACCTGCCCATTTTCTTTTCCGTAGCTACAGTTAAGTCTTTGGTGCTCTCATATTTGGTAAGTCTTCTTATTAATGTAGTCTTTGGAACATTAAATGTGGCGGCCGCTTTGTTAAGCCCCATTTGGCGCGTAGCTACTTTTTCAATGGCATTTTTCATGTCCTCCTCACGCCAGGATTGCCTGTCCGACTTCCTTTTATAGTTGTTAACCATCTGAAATAAAAATACCTATTTAAATATCAAATTATATAAATATAATCATAAATGAAATGTACTGAAGGCAAAACGGACCACGTGGTCCGTTGTGCCCGTTCCGTTTTGCCTTTTGTGTAGGCATGTAAACAATAAATTATTTTGAGGTTAAGATTGAGGACAACCTTGCATATTTAACGTTAAATCTAAGTAAAATAAACAATATCTTTAACAATAGCAACAAAACCCTGTTATCTTTACCATATTAAAACTGAAGGCAGATCAAAATTTGCTGTTTTTACATCGAAATAAGCAAAAATTAACTTACCTTGATAAAAACGTGTGCCGTTGCACGGCCGCTCGAAGGACACTGACCGATGCCGAGTGAGAGGCGACTGTCAAGTTGACGCAAGTCGATAATAGATGGCGTTACACGTTTGAAAGTTATTAGTCCGGTCCGTTCTACCTACAGGGTCCGTTATACCTTCCATTCCCCTATATGTATATTTTAGTCACGTTTTGTCAGGATGCTTACAATTCTTGGGTTTAACTTTTATTAGGTACTGTAAAGATTTAATTACAAATTATTATTTATTCCGTGTGGTCTTTGGCAATGACCTCCCCCAATACTCTTGGCCTTTTTTCTTCTGTACCAGTCGAGTCCAGATTTTCCCAATTGTCCCAACAAATTCATTCACAAATAATATGAATACACTATCTAAGAAAACTCTTACATAATTTTAGACTTTAAAAACTTCTGGCATTAATTTTTCAAATCACATTTTACACAACGGCATCCTGGGAATGTTTGCAAAAGAGGATGGATGGGCCGTCCTTTGAACGATTTACCAAGCTACATGTGGCTTGACGAATCTATTTATTGCGAGGTACTGAAGCGGCATTAATTATATAAAATTCCTACTAACATAGATTTCAAAAAAATGTGTTTCTTCAATATACCTAATACTAAAAAGATATGGGCCTTGTCGTCTCAAATATAACAAATTATTATATTACTATTATTATTTGTTATGTTTCAGCAAAAGCAAAGGAAAATAGCATTAAGGAGCACGGCACAGGCAAGGACAGACAAGACAGGGACAATAACAACGACACCGACGACGAGAAACACAAGGACGAAGAGAGAAGGTTCGAGCCGCCGTCAGCCGCTGATGGAGATCTCGTTGAAGTGCTCGGTAAGTAACTAGCGGACTATCGAATTCAAAACCCGCCATATTTTAAACAGGAAAATAAATAATAGTAATTATTCTTAAAATATCTTTAGGACCATTTATATATTATTTCCCCAAATTTTGGGAAAAAAACGTATACTGGTATACATGATTTTTAAAACTACCCACATATAAGTATGGCTGACTGCCGCAATGTTTATAAGGGAATAGGCTTGTATGTCATTGTAAACCTTTGAGGATGCCGTAAGGCGAAACCGGTCAGGTCTATTAAAGAATAAAAATACTGTGGAAAAGTACAAGTGAGTTCTCAATATGAGGAAAATAAATGCTTGCATATTGCAGTGTAGGCGGAAACCACTGCCACCGTCTTCTAGCTGTAACTTATCTATGAAACTGGGTGTCGTAAACGAAAGTGGGTCTTCCCCTTCATATTTAAGCTTATCGTTTTAATACTCGACAACCATAACTAATGCCGATTTTGTTTTGTGAATAATTTTTAGAGTAATGCTATACGCTAGTGTTTTCATTATAATAATTACGCTTGTTTTAGAATGACTGATGTTTGAAATAATAAATACTTTTTACCTTTTATGTTGACTAAAAATCATTATCAAAGTGGTAGTTATTACCGCTGTTATATTTTCACTGTCAATACTTTAATTCCTTTCTTCGTTTCTTGTCAATGATTCACTTTCAATCAATTTATTTTAGAATAAGGTTATGCCATCTTTACCGCGATGACAGCGACTCTATTCAAATCATCCTTCGGACTTATGAACCAGGGACACGAAAAGTGAAGCGTGGACTGCACAGGGGCTCCGCAATAACATGTGGTTAAGTCCGGATCTTGTATTTCCCATCTGCATAAATTTGTTTGGCCAGTCACCTCCATCGGTTTTGGTGAAGGTGGTATCCGTGGGGATTATGCGCATGATAAAAAAAAAGAAGTCAAAGTCAGGTCTACACACCGGCCATGGAAAGTTGTGTCCAGGAGAAAACTTGTCCTGAGGATGAGGCACCTTCTATTTTTATATATAATCCAACTTCTATTTTTTCCCTTATTTGTGCCGTATAATCGTATGTTCTTCTTAGCTTACATTACAATACTCTTGGTACAATACTCTAAGGTATGCAATATATACATATTGCGTACCTTAGAGTAAGCAACATACGTATATTGTTAAACAAATGTATCTATTGTTTCAACTGTGACGAATACAATCCCGAAGAAGATTGCAAATATGCTAATCCGATGAAGGCCAGCTAACTACACTATGGCCTAGCCCTTAATAAGATAAAAAAACAAACACACACACAGTTAACGTATATGCCACTTCCGTTGTTTTCTCTTAGTCATAGATAGGCAGAAATAGATAACAAAGTGTCAATTTCTCTCACATTCACGCTTTTATCAATTCATGACTAAGAAATTTACAAAACGTAAAACGAATTGTGCCCTAAACGGTTTTTACTTAGTCTTGTCGTGGGTCGTCACAAATATTTAAACAATACCTGCAGATCTAATGGAGAACCATCCTCCTTTTTGAAGTCGGTTATCCATTATAAGAAACAACATCTCAGTCAAACGTAACCGTCTAAATAGCAGAATTAATAGACAATGAATACATTTACATAACAATTTCGCTCAAAGTACGGGTTCCCGCGATAATGGCCGCGCTTACGGAACTAGGTCACCTGGTACCATTGCAATCACAACTTCCTTAAGCTTTCTTTATAGTAGCTGTACGAATCATATTCTTCAAGGGTTTCAAGTCTGTATTTTCGATTTATCACATCATTAATACAAAAAATAACCTTAATATAATTTCGTTCGTTAATTCTTGTGGTAGAAACGACCCACTAAAATTTTTGTAGCCAGAGCCAATCGGTAACTTGCTGATTAATGTACGAGGCTTATGCGCATGCATCCTTTTAGAGTGGGGAACTTACAACAGCGCTTCTGTAGGACCTAGTGATGAGAGAGTGCAGCTTGTAGGTACCAGCTTTAGGTGGAAAAGAGTGCTTGATTAGTGCTAAAGAAAGTGCACGAAACTTTACAAAATTGAAAAAAGAATACTGAAAAAATATAAGTTTCGAATGTTAAAAGTCCTGCGACCGTTTATTTATAGTTTCCTCATTATTTTCCAGAACGGGACATAGTACAAAAGAATCCCAACATCAGGTGGGATGACATCGCGGACCTCCGAGAGGCCAAGCGACTACTAGAAGAGGCCGTAGTCTTGCCCATGTGGATGCCAGATTTCTTTAAAGTAAGTAATTACTAAATATACGTATTACCATGACAAAAACAATAATTATGCAAGAAAGTAGGAGAGCGAAAGGCAGGATTCGTGGTGAGGACGATAGTTAGACGGTAACTTAGTGGTAGGTATTTTCCAGGTCAAAATGGTGTAATGTTGTCAGGAAGAAAAAAAACTTTGCATAGTACATAATATAAATTACTGTATGACATTAGCCTATCGCACTGCAGTTGAGGTTTGGGCTAGGGTTCGATGCGGCTCAATGCAAATGCTATTTACATTGGTCTGGTCGTGCCTCGGAGAGCACGTTAAGCCGTCGGTCCCGATTGTCATATGAACAACTATGGCGGTCGTTACAGGTAGCCTCCTACAACCTATGTTATATGCATGTATGTTCAAAGAAGTACACACGGCAAAAGAAATACCATCTACAATGTACGTAAAGGCCGTATATTCACGATGCATAACAATATTTATAATACTCCTGTAAACTTTTGATAATATCTACTATATTGTATTTAAAAATCCTTGTTTCCAGGGCATCAGACGGCCGTGGAAAGGTGTCCTAATGGTGGGTCCCCCGGGCACGGGTAAGACGATGCTTGCCAAAGCCGTCGCCACCGAGTGCGGCACCACCTTCTTCAATGTATCTTCTTCCACACTCACGTCTAAGTACAGAGGCGAATCTGAGAAACTAGTCCGATTGCTGTTTGAAATGGTATGTATGGAAACCAGAGTGCTTTTTATTTGAGCCATGATGCTTATTGATCCAAAACAATCCTTCAGGACCATTACGTTGAATTCCCAATCTATATGTCATGCAACAGAATTTATACCGTGATATAAGTGTTATTTCGACGATGTCCAGTCCAGCATGGCGTTTCTCTCAATCTCATTTTTTTTTACTTTTTATTATATGTAGACCTGTATGTATATATGTATGTGTCGTAGATATGTAGACATCTTTAACCGTGGGGTAGATGAATATAATATAGTAAATTCAGTCTGTCCACAGTTGAGTATATTATGTAGACCATTAAACGTCACTTACAAAACGTCAAAATTAAAAATACATTAAAAGTAATTTAGCAAATGGACCACTAGTGTGAAACGTGGCCCCGGCTTGAGAAGACTCCAGAAAACAATCGACTTCTCTTTTTTTTAGTTTAAGTATAAACATTTATTTAATGGAAAATGGTTACTATAAAGTAGACGAGTATCTTAATGATAAGAATGCATGGTCATCCTAATCTGATACTCTTGCACCATATTTATTATAAATTAACTGTTGCCCGCGTCTCCTCTCGCGTGGACTTCTGATACCCGCTGCTACATAAAAACCTTCCTTAGAGTTCAAAAAAATGCTCGAATTGATCTATGTACATTCAAAAAAAGAAATGATAGCGATAAACTATCTTTAATTCTTTGATTCTTTGATCTCCAATATACGTCACACTTTCACACAAATGTTGTTCAACAAGTGCACTATACTTACAGGCCCGGTTCTACGCGCCCAGCACGATATTCATCGACGAGATAGACTCGCTATGTTCGCGCCGCGGCTCCGACAGCGAGCACGAGGCGTCGCGACGCGTCAAGTCCGAGCTGCTCGTGCAGATGGACGGGCTGGGATCCGCCTCCGATGAACCTGCCAAGGTATACTTATTTCCTTATATCACGTTGGTCGCAGACAAGCACACAGCCCACTTGATGGATATTTTTTTGCCTGTGGTATATGGATGTTTGCAAGACCAGGGGCGTCAAACTCATCTTCTAATAATAATTGAAGAGGTGATGGGGTGGTGCAGTTAAGTTGGTCTTCCCACTGACAGCACAAAAACTCTCCAGTGAGCTCTGGCTAACCTACTCACCACCGAGATCATCATACATGGTTAGGTACTACTAGCCGCGGTATAGGGCGGAGGTACTTCCCCAGTCGGACTGCTCAATTAGGACGGGAGATACCGTCATACATGTCCGGTACTAGTTGGCATATATGTAAATAAATCTCATGATATGCACTATGGACAGATTATAGAAAAAAAAATTGACTTCGGTCACAAAGTAATATTTGAGAAAAGAATATGACAATAAAATCAATCAATGAATACATTCGTCAATCATCCGTCTGTCAGTCACTCATTCATCAATCATCCATCAATCAATTATGTACTTGAATGAATATCATTATGGTAATGTAAAGTTATGTTCTGTCAATTTAACTATCGAATGCACCAAGTATTCTTCAATATTTTTAAATTACCGTGGACACAGTTTATATATTCATAAACAACTTTTTAATTTTTTTTATCGTTTATCATTATGAAACTAGTGGTTTGAAATTCCGTCCTGTATACATAAAAATTTTGCCGAATTAAAATTTACAGATGTTTAAATGTAATTAAATATTATAAATTTTCATTTGGGTTTAAGTTACATACTTTACGTTTTGATGACAATGATGATTAACATGACTTTGTGTGACCCACGTACAAGTTAAAATTTAGAAAATGATTTATGTAATTTTATTTTTTCTGTGGTGAGAAAAACTCAACGTTTGCACTTTACTGTTGGTTGATAGTATCTAATAAATATTATAGAAATATTATCCGTCTGTGGTTAATGGTATAATCTCGTGAATTTCGTCTCACGCAGACCAAAATTAATGTGTAACATTTTGACTTTCATTCAAAAATCAATAGATATCTTTTTTTAATAAACTAATTTATATCTTAATTCATTTATCAGATGTAGTTTAAATTATGATATAATTTATGCGATCTCTTTATTGTACAAAATTTACATTATGGACATAAACATATAGCATAATATATGTACAATGGGCACCTATCGCCAATAAGTGAAGAGAAAGCTTTTTTCCAAAATATTGTACATAGCGAGCACGTAAGACGAAGTTGCGCGGGTCAGCTAGTACAATATAAACCATTGGGTTTGTCGACAATCGGCCATGATGGATTTTTTTTAAAATTTTGTTCTCTTCCAAACGAGCTGTCACTATACCAAATATTAGATTTGGACCAACCCAATGGTTTATAATGTACTAGCTGACCCGCGCAACTTCGTCTGCGTCACCCCGTTTTTGCCACATTTTTCATTCCTACTCCGCACCTGTTGGTCGTAGCATGATGTTATATACATATAAACCTTCCTATTTAACCATTCTATCCATTAAAACAAACCGCATCAAAATCCGTTGCTTAGTTTTGAAGATTTAAGCATACAAAGGGACATGAAAAATAGGGACAGAGAAAGCAACTTTGTTTTATACTATGTAGTGATGAATTAATTTATGTACAAACTCACGAAACAAAATCTAGTTCAAAACTGTCACCTGTTACACCAGCGCGCCCCTCCTAACCGAGTCATTAACTTCAGCAGAACCCTCTTTTTCTCTATGGAATAATTTAAAAAATAAAAACCGGTTTGCGTAACGCAGGCCTTGAGACCACGTGATCAATATCTTAAGTAATAATCTCCACACCGCACGCACCTGTATTATTTAACATAACTAGTTTTTGGACAAATATTTAATAGAAATATATTTAGGCAAGTTATATTGCATTCTGATTGATTTTGACATTGTTTCAATACATATTATGCATACATATTCAATACTATACAGAAATGCTGTGTACAGATGTAAGTGGACCTCAGGTTTAAAATGCTATATAGTTTGTAAAATCATAGTCATAGTGTCATCAATCTGATGTCTGTTTCTGTACCACTTTTATAAAAATAAAAATAAAATAAATATAATATACATTAGACACTCGCCTTGCTCCGTTAACTAGCCATAATATGCTTCTGTTTTGAGATATTTTGGAGACATTTAAAAAAAAAACTACTACATTGTCGCACCATTAAGGCCTGGACTTCTTTACCAGTCCACGTGTTTCTTTCCTATAGTCTGTCTCAGATAACAAATGTCTAGGCCGTCAATATAGGGATAACCGTTTCAGGGATTGCGCCTGTAACTCAATCATCTGTAGCTTAGTGCTTAAACCTTTGAGAATGTCGCAAGGCGAAACCGGTTAGGTACAATAATAAATACAGTGGAGAAGTACAAGTGTGTTATCAATAACAATCATGTATAATAATAAGTTCCACCAAGTACCATCAATCAACAGTATAAAAAAAATAGTGCTGAAGGAATCAGCGTTACGACCGAGAGGACCCGGGTTTGAATCCACTTCTATCACGAACCATTGAGCTTTAGCTAGAAGAGTTAGAAGAAATATTAGTAATTTCGGTTGCTAATATTCTTTTATAAAGAAATAAATGGCTCGGTTCTTGCTTTATCATCAGGCGACCTAATGGTCCCAGGTAATAGTGAGGAAGCCTGTTGCCGTCAATTCTACTTCACGTGGTGAAACGTTGCTAGTTAGTTTATAGATATAGATATTAATGATTGACCATAGACAGGACGAGCCGCGTCTTGGCAATCATAAACCAGAGACAAAGGATCGATTATCATAGATAATCATTCCTAAAATATAGATAATATTATAGTGGACTGCGAATCGATACCAGTATGTGATTCGATTACGCATTCCATAGATATAAAAAATGCAATAACGATTTGCATCGTTACAGTGGTATATAATCTTAATATTTCTGATTCTAGGTCGTAATGGTATTAGCAGCAACGAACTTCCCTTGGGACATTGACGAGGCCCTCCGACGGCGGTTAGAGAAGCGCATTTACATCCCCCTACCGACGCAGGAGGGGCGCGAGGCGCTGCTGCACATAAACCTTAGAGAAGTCAAAGTGGACCCCGAAGTAGACCTACGAGGTATCGCGAAGAAGCTGGATGGATATTCTGGCGCTGATATTACTAATGTTTGCAGGTTTGTTAGTTTTTCTATGTAATAGTAACTTCTAGAAAAATATTCAATAAGTTTTAAACTGACTTATTAACTGATTTTCTTATACAGTGCAAAACTGTAACATCCACAAGTAACTTTAGAGATTCTACCCACAAAAAGAACACAGAATTACAAAACACATGATCCAAAATCTCTTAATGTACTTATCTTTCGAATCGGAACACAAGTTTGAAAAGAAAAATATAACAATTCATATTTTAGTATGTGAATAGCTAATATAATACTGGTATGAATGCATGAATGTGTGTATGTATGTGTATATGTATGTCTAGTGCCTGGGGTATACTTCATACATTAAAAATTTCAGATTCATGTACGCAAAACTTTTTCTGTCTTTGCCTTAAAACTTTTCTGTGCACTCCCAGGTTTGCTGGCAGAAAACTCAACTTTGAGTAGCCTCGCCTTCTATACATAACATCTCATAATTATTTTTTAAATGTAAATAAATATTATGTGTGTAAAATAAAATTAAAAAAAAATACTTCTCCATTTCCCAGGGATGCTTCCATGATGTCGATGCGTCGCAAAATCGCCGGTCTAAAGCCGGAGCAGATCAAACAACTTGCCAAGGAGGAGCTCGACCTCCCCGTCACCAAACAAGACTTCATGGAGGCGCTCTCCAAGTGCAATAAGTCCGTCTCTAAGGGCGACATACAGAAGTACCTCTCGTGGATGACCGAGTTCGGGTCGTCTTGATTGTTGGCTTAAAAGTGACTTTAACCGTAAATTGTACAGTGTTTCAACGCCTAGGGTGGAGCCCCACTGAACATGAAACAAGCACCTAAGTTGGGCCACCTGCTTTTGTATAATGTCTGGTGCGCTTGATTCATTTCAGTCGACACTCAACCTGAGAGCTGATATTCACTAAAGCAGATTGTGTCTCAACACTAATAGAGTTTCATTGATTGTATAAAACATTGAAATTTTATTAGTAGGCTTCCATTTGCGCTTTTGTGTATATAAGCCTTAAAATTCCAATAAAATTGGTGTTAACACAAAATATTTCTTTTTAAAATAATATTGAATAATCAGTAATGTTTTAAAAAGGGATATGTAATACAAAAATGCCTTATAAACTCAATCTTATAAATTTAAGTTAAGAGAATAACATTCAGACTGTTGCAGTATTAATACGGAAAGTATAAAAATGATAGTGGCATATCGTAATTGTTCTTAGTGAGAAGATTCCTCTATTGTCAGCCAAGGAATACATTCCGGTCTATCTAACTGTGTAAATAAGCTTCACTTCGTTGTAATGGGTATATCACACTAATCAGAATATTCGACAAAGTGAATTTAAAAAAAAATTGAATAATAAAAAGTTAAAAATCGTGGTTATTATTTCTTACTTGTATTATGATTATGAAGATATCGAAAATCATACATTGTTATACCTACATTGCTATTGTAGCTGAGTAATACTGTTACCAAACTGCCTAACAGTGTCAAAACGCAATGTAAATGGTTTTCTTAGTTGATCTCCGTTTTGATTTTTATTTATTTGGTAAACATGATAAAATATCACTAACTATATTCTATTATTTGATCGTAAAACGGCAACACTATACAATATTCTTTGTCGCATTCGGCCATAGATAAAAGAATATGACCTGTCAATTTATAACGTCGCAGACAGGTTTTATTATGTTCAAAATATTATTCTTTATCAGTGTTTATAGTGTATCTAAATATGATGAATATAAACTGTATTCGTCAATTAACGAAATAGATGAGATGAATGGTCATCTTACATAATATTACAGATTTATTACTTAACATTTTATAGATTAAAAATTGATTGTATCATGTAATGAAAACTGAATTCATCTACTTTTGTATTGTACAGTGTTGCCTTAAATAAAATGAGTTTGATTAAACTGCTACGTATTTTGACTGTCATACAAACTATTGCGTTCTTTGTTGACTGAATAAAGTAAAACGATCTTTTTGTTTGTATAATTATTAACTTGTTCATTACGATACGATATTACTTGCATAGATTCGAGCTTAACATTTGCCAGATCTGTCATCACATTAACCATAGACACACCGTGATCTTTGTACTTAAATTAGGTTAATTTTGAGATTTTGTTTTACTTAGATTATAGTTTTATGCCATAACTAATTTATGTGTACTTTTATAGATTCTTTTTTTATTTCAAATTGCTATTTTACGTTATAATTGAATGAGATATATATTTGGCATTTATATAATAGATAATTCGCTCAATTAAAATTAGCATGTTTCCAAGTGTTTACGTTGCGAGGTGTTTATATAGAAATTATTATTGTTTTGACGTAGCGCCACCATCATCTCTTTGTATGTATGTACCTTTTATCCTCAATTTACGAAACTGTATTGTTAGTGTAAAGTAGCAATAGTATCTTGTGTTCATAACGATGCCGGTATCGAGTGCTTCAGGTAAAGCATATTGGTCTTATAGCATTGGTGAAGAATAACAATATTTTTTCAAACAAATTAACAAATACTGTATAACGAAGACATGAAATAAATCAACTTTTAAAATGTGTACTTTATTTTTTTCATTTCAAAATAGTTAATGACGAAATATAATGACCGTGTTCGTACCCGGAGGGCTATCTGCCATCCGACAGCTAACAGACAGTCCATGTCAAAGTGCCCGATGGATGGCGCCCCACTGGTAGAGATGGGGAGTGGGGCCAGGAGTCCGAAAGGAACAGGTCCACCCTCAATTACTTTGGACCGATAATAGCGAAGGTGTATGCAAAATAAAAGCTTGCGCTAATAATGCAGGCGCGCAGCTCCTTTTTGGGATACTAATCGTCATATTCCTTGCACCCCGGCAGATCCGGGGTCGCCATTTGGTGTGGGATCACGGTGTCACTACCTTATCGCGGGCTATGCGGAGTCTTCTTCGAACCGTTCCGCCGCCTCCTTAGCGAGCATTACTTTTTTGCAGGTGGCAGCGGCAGCCCCAAGCGCTCGCGCATGGTACCGTCGCCGTGAGCAAGAGCGCCTCCTACGAGAGTGCCCGGCAACGCGTAATTTTTATTACTCTGATGTATAGTCTTATCCAAATGTATGGATATTATTTACTGACGGTTGAGATTTGCATAGTGGCACTGGATACACGCAGATTATAGATACTTATTATATGCTATGCGTAGCTGTAGTTATTGTTAGATACACGTTTTGGTCGGAATACCTATCGCATATAGCATCCCACTACTGACTTTAACCATGTTACAGTTATTAACGGGAACGGGATGGTAAAAAATATATTCAGAAGCTACAGGCCGACCGTTTAATTCGCGTAACGCCTGCGCTAATATATATAGTATGCTAGTAACGGTAACGCTAATCCTTACGAGTGTTATCAAAACTACAGCATTAAAATCGACTAAAGCTCGAATTCGACTAATAAATTCCGCTGTCATCATTTCATAGACAATCAATGTTCAAATTTTTAGATTCATATTCCATGGCATGCTAAAGAAAAACCTTTTTATGTATGAAAAAAAATGATTTTGAGCAGTTTTAAGTGATTTTTAATATCCAGATGAAATAAAATTAAGTTCATCATCTCAATCCTCAATTTGTCGAGTTATTATATAGTCCGTCAAGAAAATGAGGTAAATCGTTGAGGGAGGCGCTGCTACGATTTACGAGTTACGACTTACCTGGTATCCCCACAGCATAAAGAATATAAATTGTTTTGTGCATATCCTTAATATATTGCGACTTACCAGTCTTGATCTTCACACATATATAAAGAATACTTATAATATGTTTTGTTTTTTGTCTTAGTATAAAGCTGTTTCATTTTCTTATGATGATAGAGTTCAGTGCTTGTTAGCAAGTAAAATATGGGTGTATAACTCTGCCTACCCCTTCGGAGTTGACGTAAAGTCAGGTATGTCTACATAATATACTTATGTTAGAATTAAAACCCTTCTTTTCGTTCGAACGTGATTTGCTAGTTTCATATACAGTAGAGGGGAATGAGCAGTTTTGTAATAGGTCGGCAGTTACTGCTGCGATAGTGTCGCAGCAGCAACTGCTGACCTGCTGCTGATAATTTTATCCATTGATTCGATTATTCACATCGATTAATAATCCTGATCTAGATAAATATGCTACTTAACTTGAACACTAGTTTATGGACTTAACAACGCTGGGAAAAAGTACATATATTATACTTATCAAATTGAATTTGAAAAAATTCTAATTCGAATCAATCAGACAGAATAGATTACGTTTTATTTAAAAAAAAAACAATTTTCCATATTTTAGATGTCTACCTCAAAAAGTTAAACGTTCATTATTTTATTATCTATGGACAAAAATGAAGGATCTCTGATGTTGGTACGACGGCGGATACAAAATTTTATCTGCATGCTGTATTAACCACTTTTAATTGTATCATAGTATATTTATGATGATAACAATATTGTTTAGAAATTTAAATGTTTTTCTATTATTTTTTAACCTTTGTAACTGAGAATATTTCAATTTTAAAGATATATCATTTAAAAGACTGTCCGTCGCTTATAATGAACATAGCAACAAAAGGCTTGGCGCCACCGGAACTTGTCACAAAATAACAAGATTTATGTTGGTCCTACCGTAGTAACTACGTGGTCGCAATAGTACAAAAATGTAAACATGCATAGATAATTTTAAGTTAAAATACTTAAAATAGTAAACAATTCACTGACAATTTAGACTAAATGAAACCAAATAATACCTGAAAATGATGATTAGTTAGTATATGCTATCTACGATTATTAGTTATTTCAAGTTATTTTTTTGTGACCGGAGTGAACATAGCCAGAAGCGTCGTCAAGCGCAGAATTTCAAGTCCGTAATGGCGGACGCTAATAATTTTGGAAGTTTCGTGATTCTATTGTTCTGTTTTTGAGTATTTTACTTGGTTGAGAGTTTGGGAATGAGTTTTGTCATAAGTGAACGTATACGGAGTGTAAAAAACGTGAGAGTGATATGAAATGTTTAGTTATAGCGTGACAAAAGCGCCTGCTAGATATGTAACCTTTTCCCTAACCTCGTTTACGCCAATGGAGTAGATATGTGATCGATGTGTGTGCGTCGGTGAACGATATTTCGTCCGTTTCGCGTTACAATCTGTGTAAAGTTAAGCGTCTTGTTAGTGATGGAAGTGTCCGCGTCGCGGTTTTGCAATCCGACGCCCGAATCCGATGTAACGTAAGCGAGCCGGTCGATCGCTATAGCGAGTGTAAGCAGGGACGGCTGTTGTCAGCCGAACATGGCTGCGACGCAGGCAGAGACTCAGCGTAGCGAAGCGAACGTTGAGCAGAATCCATCGGAGCAGCTCAGTGAATCTCGGAACGCTTTGTTACAAAACGGCACCGACAAGTCCGTCGGGCGCGTTCCGCCCGATGGCGTCGTGAACACAAAGAGCAAATCGCCGATGTCGGCCGAACCGGGGCAGCCACGCGACGGTGGCGAAGTGCCCGGTCACGATCGAGGCGGTGAAAGGCCGGTTACAGACCAGTACGGCCAGTATAGATATGCAGAAAGCGCGGATGCTTACTATGCACCGCGGCCCGGTTTTCCCGGTAAACCGCGGCCTCCTCCGCAGCAACCGCGTTTCTTTCCCGGACAATCAGTGTCACAGGCGCCCGGCCCTACGCCGACGCTTAACTCGTTGTTACAGTCGAGCGGGGCGCCGCCGCACCGTTATCCTAATAGTTATGAGCAGCCGCCAGCAGGCTATGGTCCAGCGCCTGGTTGGCCGCAGCACAGGCCTATGGCGCCTTATAACCCTCAAAGTCCATATAGAAATTCTACGGTAAGTTCCCTATCTCAGTTTTTATCTTGATATGAAAATATTGTTACTTGTTATTTTTGGTGGTGACTACATAGTGTAGAACTTCTTCTTCACACATTACACCCACAACATAAAGTTTACTATTAGAACTTATTAACAACATCCAATAACACCAACAAACCCAAAAAAAGTCAAGTCAACATCCAATAACCTGTATGTACAGGATTAATATAAATATATTGAAAAGCACATATTATCATCCATAGGTTAGCAATTAATTACAAACCACATGAAATGTGTCTCAATATCGAAGAGCTGAGGTAGTTATCCTCCTTATCTACCTAGAAAATTAATCCATGTAAGAGCTGTATTTACTTAAATCTCACAAATTTTATTGGGTTCTACAAGGATTAGGTATGTGCAGCTCTCATAAAGACTCTAGAATTCTCAGGCTATAACCAATATTACTGAAAATATTCAAAGATATACAAGAACATAGAAGAAATTCAAATCAACTTAGATTATAAAAAACCAATCACTCATATTTGAATTGAGGTAAAATGATCAATTCAGTATTATAATTTAGTTATGAGAATACATATAGATTTCCAAAATATTATTGTTGAGTACAACCATTTGTGAAAAAGGAAACAGGAAAACAATTTAATCTTGAATAGCAGTAAATCAATACTTTTTTAAGATATGTATCTGTTTGAAAAGGCAGATTTATTACTCCCTCCATTTCCAAACCTGCAACTTCACCTGTTTTTTATCCAGCGAAATGCTGAATAATAAATCTGTAGATGGGCTACTGGTAAATATCTGAAAATAATATAAATTTTATTCAATCAAAAAGTTACAGGTTTATTAGGCTGATATAAACTGCATGTAACTATTGAATTTGAAACAAGATCTATTTACCTATCACTTATAACAGGTACATTTTACCAGTTAAAATTATTGATTTCCACATGATGGCAATGAGCTTACTCCAAGCCCATTACCATTTTTATTGACATTTTGCCAACTAAAATGATTGATTTCCACATGACAGCAATGGACTTTCTCCCAGCCCGTCACTATTTTCATTTGCTGTCTGTTTACTGTCAGATTGCTCATCCTGTTCATAAATAATTTAATGGAAATAGTACATTAATTAATCAAAGGAAATGAAACTTTATTTTCATTTTTCTATGTATCTTGATCTGTGTATCTCATCGGTATTCATCATTATAGTTGTAATATTTACTATAGTGTATACAGGGCCATATAGCAGGAAGTTTTATAAAGAGCACTACTTACTAAATACTAAACAATTGTTTGAATGTCATGAAAATGTTGTTCAATTACAGAAGCAAGTACCGATTTACAAAAATAAAAATAATAAAATATTTTGTGTTAAGAATATGATTGTATTTGGTGGTAAGTATGTGAGGGATGCTTGAATTATATTGGTTAGTTACAATGTTGGTAAAAAGGCCTGTAATTAATATTTTTTAAGTTGCACTAAACAGAAACAATGTAATATGAGTATACCTTTTGCCATTCAGCAATTACAATATGTATAATGTACAGACTGATTTACACATTAAAAGTTGAATTTCATTCCAATGAAGTAAAGTTACAAAACCCATATTTACTTATCAGTAGATCTATAATTTAATTTCCAAAATGAGGTCCTTTGCAAATACCTCTGAAGAATTTCTAAAACACTGTAAATAGTCATGATATTTTTTTAAGTAAAATCAATATAATTTACAAAATGTGTGCCTAAAAGTTTAGGTGTGATACTAACTGCCACAGTCAGGTGCACAGTGCACCTGCTAAATTATAGATAACTAACTGTAGTTTGTTAACTAACTTTGGTATTAAAGAATAAATTAAATAGTAAAAAAATAATACAGAACAAAGAATAAATAAAGGAAATATAATATCTGGGTATCTGCAGTCATAGGAATCCCATAGTGATGCCTGCAATGTGACCTCACAGATCCTCGAAAACAGTACCTTGATGGTTATTCAATACATGTAGATCTGTAATGTCAATTAGTAGAGAATTTGACAAGACTATTATGTTGATTTGTTATTTTCTAAAACATATAAAAAGACAGCACTAAATTTCAGACAGAACCTTAAGTACTATGTTAGAAACAAACTCCCGCTTGCCAGAATTATGGTGAGAGTACAAAGAAACCATGGTAGTGTCAACCAGGTGCTCAGGGCAATTAGTTAAACATTCAGGTCATGTAAGACCGCTTTTTGCATCTGCAGTTCCACTGAGTTCCCACTAATCTGGGCTTCCTAGGATGAACTAAAAGGTATAACACATGTTGGTGATCTCGTGCCAGGTCCAGATGATTTTTGGGACACCAGCAACTGTACTATTGATGGTAACTTGTCTATTACTTCATCTCTCTTTGCAATTACTAATTACTTCTTAATACATGTGGTACTGGATTTATTCAAAATTCAAAAATAATTTATTATGTATAGACCGCCAAACGGAACTTACAAAACATCAATAGATTGGTGGAAGATGAATGGTCTCTTCAACACAATTATGCTTGTACTATACTTAGACCATTAAATTGTACAAGTAATAAATAGAGTTTGAAGGTCCTACATAATAATATTTTAGGGTCCTTACCATGCTTATGATATTGACCAAAGCAAAATGCCTAGGGATACCATAAAAGAATGTGTTTCTGGAAAGCTATAACTTAAAAGGCTTCAGAACTAGAGTGAATAGGTTCCTTTAGGCAAGCATGCTCAGTCAGAAGTCTACCACTAACAAACTTCTTGACTGTTATTTTTAGTTTGCTGATCATTGATCTTATAATTTTTCACTCCGTAAAGATCAGACTTGGAGAAAGAGAGTTGGAACATAATGTTATGTTAATTAAATTCAAATTTTATTACATAGTATCATAATGAGAGTATAAATAATGAAAAAGCTAATTCTAGCAGTTAATACATTGTTGAAAATTCATCATATTTGGTATATTATATATTTATTGTCATTTTCAATTTATTTTTTATAAGTGTGTGGAAAAGGCATTAAACAATACCTTAATTTCATCAAAATGACTGTGTTTCTATTAGTTTATATAATACAAGATAATTATATAGATATATTATATAAAACCATTATTTAAATAAATATGCTTAGTTAACTATGATTTGAATGGGTAAAATGTCTTTTGTGTAATCATGTAGTGGTTTACGTTTCTAGAGAATGGTAGACATTGTGTGACTCAATCCCACTACAATGTGATTGGTCAAGCCATAACTTTGATTTAACAAAGGTCGGGTGTTCTATCGCAGCTGCATAGAAAAACTCTAAAACAAATAATACTGATGACTGATAACGACTGAACAGTCCCACACTCTTAGCAGGCGATAAGTTCTCTTTTAAAAAGAACGGGATTGCCAGCGACGGTCATTTCGTAAGAGTTGCGTTTGACATCGCAGATTTAATGTTGGAGACACCATGTAATGTAGGTTAGTCGACTCGGCATAACCGTCTTACATTTTCTTATCCTGTTTTGATAACATCGTAATTGAATAAAATAGGGTCATAACATTCAAACTGTAGAGGGAATTCGAGAGTCTTATGTGTGCGTGTCTTTTGACCTAAATAAATATTCACATTGCATGCATGTAATTATATGAACCACAGCTGTAAGAGCGTCGAATGTATGTAAATTCAGCTCGTTGTCAAATATGTGTTTGCAGCGAACGGGGAGTCATTGACCGCGTCGCTTCGCCCACTTCGATAAAGATAAGGCGAGCGCAGCAATTTTGAAAAGTTTTGTTGCTTCTTTTATTTTTTATTAGCATATTGTCAAGATAAATGTTTATTAATCTGGATGATACAAAAAATCAGTTAGGTATCTACATTTGCTGTATTATGATTCACTAATGCTCTTTTGCAAATCGTTTGACATACCCAAATCATCATTTTTCATTCATTCATTCATTTTTACAAACTTTCAATATCATCATCCGCATGCTTAAATTATCTGCTAGAATTGGCCTACATGTGACCATGGCTGCTGATATGTAACCGAAACATCGGGCAATGTAAATAATAAAAGAATACCAAACTTATCGCGTTAGAATCCGTCATAAAATAGATTTGTTTCAATACTGCAATCGGCATAAAATTTAAGTGAAAGAAAGAGGACGTTATGCGTGTACATTTTGAAGTTTAAATTATTTGAACAAGATTAATCCACCATCATTCTTGAGTATCTCGAGCCAAATTTAACTTCATAGACGTCTCAGCACTGCTAATTTTGAACAATACTTCACCAAGTTCAGTTCAACTTATAAACTGCATACTTCATGTTCTAGTTGAGACTTCGAAAGCATCTAGAACCATTACAAGTTTAGCAAAGTTTTCATGATGGGTCAATAAAAGCGAAAACTAAGAGGCCAGGAATTAGCTTAAGATATTCCGTCTTCGGGTTAAGAACTTTCGTAGTACTAAAATTCATTAATTATTTATTCTTTCTAAACTCATTGGAAGTGTAAAATTATGACAATCGTGAATAAGTTTATGAAACCCTTCAGTTTCAGAAGAGGATCGTAAACAAGAAACGGAAATTTATGGGTTCAATTTAACTTACAAAGTTTTAAGAAGAAAGGACAGTGTCCAACGTGTATAAGCACTTGGCCTGATATGGACAGATAATAATTGGGCAAATATGATACAGGTTTGGTAGTTCATACTAGTAAGAAATAAAAAAACATCATATGGTTGTATCAGAATTCATCATTCATATTATATATTGACCATAGCATTTAGTAATTTTTTGATAATTTAACATTAGCTGTATTCATTATTTCTTTATTATTCGGATTTATAAGTTATTAAAACATTACCCAGGCATTAGGCATGTGGATTTACATTATCTTGGTACCGTGTCCAGCTCAAAAACCAAATTATTGTCATGACAAGAGCGCAGCAACCTACTTACTGTTATTCGTCTGACAATACAATTAGAGCAGAAAACATTTTACATAGCACTTGCGGAGCAATCTATTGCCCTTTAACAGATGCCAACTCTTGCGAACGGAGGTCATGTCTTCGTCTTTGGGATAAGTCGATGCCACAATTCACACATTGTCTCATCGTGGGATCTGTTCCCTTAATCGTGCCAGTATTATCGTTATGAACGGATTCAAAGTCAGTAGGCTCGCCAGGCTCGGTGATGAAAGATTTATCCGGGTGCATTTTCCAATACAAATAGAATAAATTCGGCTTTCACGAGAAATAGAATAATGTATTTACAAATCAAGATGACAAGCGCATGACATTTTTATTACGGATTTCTTTCCAGTTGCCATATACAAACACAAACTCAATCGATTGAAATAAGTTCGATTATGAATCGTGTAGAAACAGTTTTAATTCCATAATTATAAAACAATGATCAAAGACGAGACCATATTAGACTACTTTTTCGTATTTATATTATATCTACTATTACACAATAAATATCTCCAATCTACTGATCATTGGCGGTATTAAAAAACATTATATTAACGATACTGAACTTTTTTATATTCCTGTATGTTTGCCTGTTTGGTTATGGATCTGTGATGAACCCAAAAACCGCTATGTTAGAAAGGAAGTCATTTCTAATAAAAAAAGCTTCTAGCGATCAAATACTTCTAAATAATACTTCTAGTGAGTGCTATCGCTTGAAAACCGGTGATATAAGCAAAATAGTGATTTCAATGTCGAACGAATGCCTATTTTATATTTTAGTTATGTCTTATTTTGTCCTGGCAACTATTTATTCAATTAAGTAATATTTATTATTACATTCACTATTTAGCTTAGGTTGACTGTAGAGAATACCTATAACATTAAGCCCGCCTATATTCCTACTTACTCGTGCATGAAGTCTAATAAATACTTAAATAAATAAGCCTATTATTAACCGAGTATATTACTTAATTACTGACATATCTGTACGTTTTCGTAGTCATTCTTAAAAATCTTATATTTGATCGTTGAGTAGAACCGACTTCAATGCGAGCGGAAGGCTATTATAATATGAAAATCCTTCACCAGTTATCACATCGAATCAGTTCACGTTCGCATTCGAGTCACAGTCGACGCGTACTCAATATCATTTAGTTTATGTATCTTTTTTTTAAGTATCAATTAGTCATAGGTTTCAAATCAATACCTATATCAAGTCAATCTATAAATTCGTTATGAAACTCTGGTGTCCCATACATTTACTCTGTATCGATATAATCATATGTCTCAAATCAAAAATCGATTATGTTCTTTAGTATAACTGGCAACATTTTAGCATTAGGGAAAAGAGAAAGATGGTTCCAAGAGTAAAGTGATATATATTTCAGGAAGCTAATTGAGTAAATACTAATTATTTAAAAATGTATCTTGATACTCCAAGAAATCATTATTAGTTCGTTAAAAATTAAACATGATTATTCATCAATAGCTACATTTGCGTACATCGTGTCCATGGAAGGCCAGTTTTGGATATAGTCCTTTCTTAACTAGTTTAAATAAAGGTAGAGATAAATGAATTTTGACTAGAAAAACTTAGATTTCTGAAATTTACGATCTAAAAGGGTTCCATAATCGGATATGTAATATATCCGAAACAGACCACGATTCCGTTTCCGTATATAAAGGACCCGTCCTTAGTCCGCTTCTATTCAACGTGGTATTAGAAGCTTTATCGGACAGCATCAGAAACACATATGAGCATTGAAAACAAAGAGCAGCCTCCATGACTGCTCATGCGTGCTGATGATGATATCGTGCTGGTGGTTGCGTATAAGGGCAGATCGGTGTGTAGTGTGAAGAAGTGGCCTTAAATGCCATCTACATTACTTCACAGTACAAAATATATTTCAAAGAACGAAAGAATTGATTGATTGAATGATAAAAAGATGCCAGAAAACGGATTGCAAGCGCAAGAAAAAAAGGGTGAACTGCAAATATAATAACTAAGAGACACCTCTCGGTACTTATTCTTTTCTTTTTTTTCTTTTCTTCTACTTGCAATCACCATTAGCTCGAGTATGTAGATACACGCACAAGTTAAGACAGATTGAGTTTCTTCTTCCAGTGCGGATAATGTGAATTTCAGTAGTGAACTGAGGTATTTGTGTAGACCGTATGTCTCTTCAATTTTACGGTTTTTCTTCAATGTTTTTCGCAATGGTGTATTTTCGTGTCATAATAACCTATAAGATTCAGACAAGTTGTGTATTATGACTCAACTTAAATAGGCACTTCATGTGACTGTTTTATAATATAATTCATTTGATAACGCCATAAAAAGCCATTTCGAAGTATGACGTGATGTGTAAAGATTTTCCGACGTAATGCAAAAACTATTAGCGCAAATACTAATCAATCCTCATGACAGTATAGCATTTCAATAGTATTACATACGGACAGCAGGATAGTATTTATAAACAATCTTATTTGTCAATGAAATAGTAACAGGTACTATAATAAAAAGATTATCTATCGTCAGTTTCGCCTCTGCGCATCGCTTCAGATGTCAGACACAGAAAGGAAAAAAGTACATAGAAATAACAAAGCGTGCCCGCCGCTGTTAGCAGATATAAAAACGAAAGCACACGATGATAGTGAAAGTTTGATGTGTAGGCAAATATTACTCGCTCCCAGGCGGAGATTTGTGCGTTCGCTTCTCAGTTCCAAAACGAGCTAAAGGGTAGTGAAATGCAAGGCTTTTCCGACTCTCCGCTTGCCGCTTCCCCGTACATACATTATGTAGAACGATGGTAGGTGGGACGTGTATTTGAGAGAATCAACGTGAATGGAACTTGACGTGTGACACGTGTATCTACCGGCTTGATAGGGAGTTTGAAAGGCTTTTCGTTTATGTAATGAATCTATACGAATGTGTAATGTTTTTTTATCAGCCTCGAATAAAAAGTTGGAAGATATCTAAAATGTTTCGCACAGATGCAAGAAAATAAGTAAAATACATTTTCGAACGGGAATAGGCGCGTTTCTGAAAGCTAATGTCGCCCAAGTATCTATGTATGGCAGCGTGTTGATGGCGTTTCTATCAATGCGTGTGTGATATGATAATATAATTATGTTGCTGGCAGGGCATTTAGAATGGTGCGAATCCCACACCAGTCGCGGCTTTTCCCTCGCACAATATTATCTTGCTATATCAAACAGGGTAGGTTCTGGAGGTAGTAAGAATATTACTATAATATACTTGTAAAAAGTTTATTTATGTCCGCGATGGACGCAAAATCTACTGAACTGATTTCGATGCGGTATTTTTTGTTTGAAGGGTTTGGTCCAACTTAAAATCTTACGTTTGTTTGATTGCAATCGGTTAAGAACAACCAGAGTTTTGATTAGTAATATAACCGCGAAATGTCGCGATAACCAATAGCCATGCGGGCGGAGCCGCGGGCATAGGCTAGTATATAACAATATATTATTACTAGATACGTGGTAACGCTTACTTTCTGCCATCCTTGTTAACTTTTTTCTAGCCTAACATTTGCATTAAGTATGCGGTTGCCTCGGTAGCCTACTGGCTAAGATTCACTTTAAATTCCTTACTTGCAAATCTTATGTATCCGTTATTATACTTATTATTCATCACACCACTTCATACGCTTTTCCAAAAGACACCACTACATAGATAGAATGTTGATGGCTATTGACTGATTGATGATTTTGGTTTGTTTTTGTGCGTGTAGCACGTTAGCACTACTGAATGTTGTCTTTCGAGTGTTATCATTGTCATTACTTAGACATTTCTCTGCGAAACAAAGATATTGACTTATCTAAGAATCTTACACAGTTACCCGTGGTCAATTACGGAAATCATGTTAGTTTTCACATTGCATATAACGTTGTTGTTTGTGGTATTTCACAACCGGCGGCCATAAAACAATGCATCGAGCACGTGCCTGTTTACACTTTCGAGTTCACATTCAAGGTCGTACGCATTTGTAAGGATGTACCCGTGTAGGCTGGCCATTGAACAAATACCGGTTACGTAACAATGTCCCACTTTCCCACGATATGCACGTTCTTCCGTCCGTCACGGCCTTTTACAATTAGATGATTTATTATTTATGTATGAATACTGAATGACTTTCTTTGAGTGCGAGACGGTACGTCTGCGTCTACACAGCGATACTGCGTAAAGTGCATATCAACTTCGCATAATTTTAACTTTTAGTGACAATGATTGCGTTGAAGGAAGTTTATTGTGAGGTAATTTCGCAGAAGTTCAAATCTTAAAACATGGTACCATTTGATAAAACGTATGTCATATTAACTCATTGAAAAATTCGTCACGATACTTGGACCGCAGATGGACATTGTCTACTAAATCGGTATGACGTTACGCTGATTATTATGAATGGCTCAAATAAGCAAGCATTGTGGAATTAGTCATTTATCTCGGCATGTTGTTTACCCACAATCGTGTTAGATAGTTGTCGATAAGGAGACACGTGGTTGTGGGGTCGTCGACCCGACATACTCGTGCTCGCCGACAGCTCGGTAATAATAATAAAATGTTTCCGTGCGACTGGTTCAAGGGCGAGCCGCTGATATCGGCGCCCGCTATATTTAGATTTAGCTGTGTGTGATGTGAATATGTGTGTGTCTACATACACAATTGTCTTGCATCTTGTATCCTTTCTTCCAAACGATTAAAGTGTTCCGTCTTGTATCTAATGTTGACTGTCCACTATCTTTTCTGTGCGCGTGTCCGATCTTGTGAAGATGGACAAATTGACCTTAAGGCAATTCGATTTGCATACTATTTCGTATCTATCACCATCATCATAGATTGTCCCATTTGACTTTCATTCTAGCACTTGCTATGTAAGTGTAACCTCCCAAACCCCTGACAAGCAGACTTGCTCTTCAGCATCATACTTGGCTCCTTCGTTGAGCGGCAGTTATCAGGTGCGACATCTGGACCCCGAAGATGTCAATATGTTTCCCTAAACCCTATATTTCGCTTTAGTTCTGCTAGCGCACATCCTAAGTCTAGGTACCTAAACCTACTGCAAATAAGATAGTAAGAAAGAAAAATATAATACATGACGTGCCATTCTCAAAATAGCTTCAGTACTAACGTAACGATTAGAATTCCGTTCAATAAAATGACCTTGATAAATAATCTATTGTCCTATTTAGGGAAATACGTGGTTGCTCTGTGCGTAGTTGCAGACCGAGTAAATTTCGCTCTCACTTTCGCATCGCAATAGCACGGTGTGTACATGAAAACGAGATGAATGGGCCGACGGAGACCGTTCATTCTGAGTCCGGGATGTGGAATTCGTAAAATCAATGCGAGCCGTCTCGGACCCGCCGCGTGTCGTCCGATAATTGTGTCATTGTGTTGTAGTTGTATAATGGGCATGCCGACGATCGCCTACCACATAGGGTCACCGACCGCTTAACTGACATCTATTAGAATGTAGACGAGTGGCAATTTTGATTTGCATGTGTAAATAATGTTCTCATATTGATATTTTTAAATAGGCAGTTGATTACAAAGTGGTCGTAATGCATTGGTGTGATATCAATCTATCACTGTTACATTAGCATCACGGATTGTTGATGACGACACAATGACTCATAATACCAAAATGATTTCATGTCCAATACAAGACGGTAGCTCAGTCTTATTGTAACCGCATACTTCATCTTGCGGATACATATTCACGAACAAAAACGTCACCAACCCGTCACGCGGCTTGCATTCATTCATACAATATGTTGAATGTTGTAATGGGGTCGTTAAACCGTGATGACGTCACGTAATTGCCAGCTCCCTTCGTTGGTCGTCGGTTGAAATCAAAACGTTGGATTAATAACAAGGGAAGTCTGTGTAGGTCAAGCACATTATCACTTTGGTTTGTGTGCGTGACAACGAGAATGACGCATTCAATAATTACCACTCAGAATCAGTAAGCTTCATCATACATTGGATTTACTTTACTATAATTACCTTCATAAACTCGTTATCTAATTCATTCATTACGTGTTGTACCACAAAGTGATTAATTCATAGTAGTAAATAACACGATCGCGAACTTCTAATTCAATTCTCATATAAACAGTATTTACGAGCTAAATTTTATAAACTCAACGTTAGCCAACATTAATGATGCAAACAGTGTTACGTAACATCGATGAATGTGTGTACTTGTTCGTATGTGAAAGGGGCCATTGCCAAGGACTTCGTTCAGAACGCAGGCGGGAAGGTAAATGACTCCCATACCCATACCAACATCTATCTGTTTATGTATATTTAGATGTTACTTGCGATTTATGCATTATGCGAGTTACTTCGAGTACCATTAACATCCACGAGAACGTTATGCCAATTTCCAAGTCCGTAAGATGTTATTGTTCTACTTTTTTATGTTTATTGTTTTGTAAAGTTGTATTCCCTAAGTGTTTACTTTGGGAACATTGAGAGCAATAAACTTTCACGATATCAGATACAACGGAGAGGCAAAGGAGGTGGGTGAATGTTATCCTTATACATAAAACTACAGTTGCTTTGGTGAGGGTAAGTTAGGTGGCTCTTACATATTCGATGCATTGAATACGTTCCACGTTTTGTTGAGTTTTTTTAAACTGTCTTTAAACACTGAGCCGAGAAATATCGTGGGTAACATACAGGGCTTGAAACCGGTTTACAAAATACCGGTTAATAGAGGTTAAACCCGGTTTTCAGTAAAGGTTTCATTCGGAGCGAAACCAGAATGGGAACCATACTAAAACCTTAATAAACCGGTTTAATCCAGAGCGACACGCGCCCGCGTCGGCATCGCTTGAAGTTTGTTTTGTTTGAACTAAGCACGTCACAACTTGTTAGTATTGTTCAGAGATTGATGCATTTATTTAAACGATTATTGGTAATTTCGCAGCTTTGCTCCTACTTATTTTACGTTTTTCAAGTGAAGCATGGGTCGTAAGAGAAAGGACAAAATGTATAGATATTTTGATTACGAGAAAGAAAGAAATGTCTAATCGAAGGATGCGGCGTAACATACGTTATACTGGTGGTAGAAATTTAATGGCACAAATTTGTCATAAATTTCGACCGGGTGGGTACCAGCGTGCACATGTGCGTAAAACGCTTCATAGTAATTCAACCTCGGTTGGATTGCGTTCAGCAAGGGCAAAGCTGGTCAGAGGTGGTGGTAGTCGCAGCATAAGTGGGACCAGTGGGTCTTGGCGTAGTCTGGTGGGGAGGGCGCGGGGTGACCCGCCGAGCAGGGAGACCCGTAGAAACTGTGGTGCCGCGAGCCGCTCGCGGCATAGTACAAGGGCCCAACTGGGGCTAACCACCCTGAGAGGCTGCGGGCCGTGCATAATCCTGATATGGTTCGTCGTGCCAGTTGGTGACCGGACGTGGGAACCCGGCGACCATATTCGGGAGAGGGAGGGGGGGGGGCTTCGGTTCGGCGCGTCGGGTCTCGCCATGCATCACAACCATAAATAAAACCAATCTCCCGCGCTTTGTCACGCGGTGCTTTTCGACCACAATCACCTTTTTTTCATGACTTCTCTTACCCCCTACCATGGCAGTACATATCAGAGATTATGGCAACACAACGGTTCTTCATTCTTCCACTAGCTCGCTTTTTGAGGTGGAGTCCACTAACATCTGTAGGCTCCATCATGCAAACCTCATCGCCGTCCACCAACAACTAGAGACGGCGAAACCAGCCATGCTCTTTCTGACGGAGACACAAATATGCCGCATTACTTCACGACCTACCTACTCTACCCCGGCTATGTTCCTAAGGTTCCGGCTATGTTCTGTTTGTTAGAGCGGATGTTTGTTGTCGCCGTTTGCGCTGCCTTGAGGACCCATCTTTTTCTGTCATGTGGGTACACAAGACATAGACCATAGCTGTACGCGACAAATCTCTGTGTGCCTTTACCGTTCCCATACCGGAGATGCCTAGATAACTCGACTCTTTGAATATCTGATGTCAGGCGGCAGATAAGGCGAAGGAGCGGTTTCCGAACGCTGAATTGGTATTTTTGGGGGACTTTAACGCGCACCACGAATCTGGTTGGCTCCACCAAAACAGACCATACGGGAAGAGCTGCCGCGTTTGCTCTGGCTCACAGCCTGACTCAACTGGTACACGAAGTCACTAGAATACCAAGAGGGTCGGATCTGGGTGGCTTGTCAGCTGAAGCTACCCAGACCAGTACAATGTTTCGGTGCGAGCCGCCTTAGGCAACTCCGACCATTGTCTGGTCTGTTCCAAGGTGCCTATCATAGCGTCCCCACGACCAGTGCAGAGAAATCGGCGTCTCTGGCACTACTGGTTAGCAGACTGGAATGGACTGCGTGACTATTTTGCGTCCATCCCTTGGGTTGAGCGCTGCTTTGAAGGTCCGACCCAGAGCGGATGCCCAGCTCATAGCACAGGTTGATCAAGAACTAGTGGCGTATCACACGGGCAGCCGTAGCTACTGGCTACTAGCTAAAGCCGTGCAAGCTAACTTCTGCCAGCCTTCGCTATTATATACGAATTATCAGGCAAAGCAACGTCCGTGCAGTACTGCAGTCACTCGATGTAGGGAAAGCCAGTGTTCCGGATGGTATACCAGCGGTGGTTCTTCAAAAATGTGCTGTACCGACTCTCCTACATTTCAAGTACAGTGCCAACTGCGTGGAAAGAGGCAAATGTACAGCCGATTCCCAAGAAGGAAGATCGCTCAGACCCAGCCAACTACCGACCCATAGCCGTCACCTCATGCGCCACCACAAAGCTCATGCGTCACCTAGAGGATCACTCCCTAATTAATGACCGGCAATAAGGTTTCAGGCCGAAACGGTCAACGGGTGATCTTCTGGCGTATATAACCCATCTTTGGGGTGAGGCTATGGATAAGCATGGTGAGTCACTGGCTATTAGCCTGGACATCGCCAAAGCTTTCGATAGAGTCTGTCACAAATAGCTTCTTTGCAAACTACCAGCCTTCGGTCTGCCTCCAAGATTGTGCAATTGGGTTGCTAGCTTCCTGCAGGGGCGCTGTATTCGCGTTCTTTGTGATGGACGAGCTTCGGAGTTCCTGCAGGTAAATGCTGGCGTGCCGCAGGAGTCCGTCTTATCACCCACTCTCTTTCTTCTGCATATCAATGACATGCTGTCCACCGGCAGCGTCCATTGCTATGCAGACGATAGTGCTGTACACGAGAGTTACCACGGACAACCTGCGACCAAGCAGTCTGATATAGACGAAAAAAGGCAGCTTCTTGTTACTGGGCTTGACCGGATCCTCAATCACATTTCCCAATGGGGATCTGAGAACCTGAGTTCAATGCCAAGAAGACGCAGGCACGTGCGTATACAGCAAAGACATCTCCTTTCCTTCCTCATCCCACTCTTCAGAGCACGCCAATGCCATTACAGGATAACCTCAATATACTCGCAATGGATGTTCGCTGCAAACTGAACAACAAGAACTATTTCGAGAGCATCATCAAAATAGCTTCGCGTAAACTCGAAGTCCTGAACAGAGTGAGACGTTTTTTCACGCCGGAGCAACGGTGTCTTCTTTACAAGACACAAATTCGCTCCTGCGTGGAATACCTACTGCTCGCATCTCTGGGATGGCTCCGCAGAGTACTTATTAGATGCTCTCGACAGGTTGCAGCGACGCGCGCGTTGCTCACGGTGATGGTACGATGCGCAAACGCTTGGGCTGCCGGCGCCTCCTTCTCCGAGCAGGTAATGCTCGAGAAGGAGACGTCGGAACGAGTTCGGAGAAGACTCCGGACCCGCACAGCCCGCGATGAGCGGAGGCGACTCGGACGTCGGAGGTCGCAGAATGACCTCCGTCCTCCATGAGCGCGGGCCTGGGGGAGACGGGTGGAGCCGCCTGTCACTAGCAGAAGCGCGCAAAGTGCGCCTCCCCATACCCGGATGCTAGTTGGGGACACCGTGGTCCCTACACCCGAGGGATATGTTACCTCACCTCCGGCAACTGAAGACCCAAAGACGGCGTGCGTTTTAGTCGGTTGAGTCCGACATAACCTACCCAACCGGCTCCGGTGGGGGGTATCCCTGGGGATTTTTCGCACGATAAGAAAAAAAAAGGTTGCAGTGACACGCGATCTGCGTTATTGGGGGTCTTATTTTTATTTAATAATTACAGAAGTTGTGATTCAGCTATGTTCATTATATTCGATTGATAAAACTGTTCTTATTATATTTTTAGCCTAGCCTAGCCTAGCGGTAGCCTAGTGGTATGGGTAGTGGACTGCTGAGACGAGGTCTCGGGTTCGATCCCAGGTTTACTATGGCACACACCAATGACTGCGATGCTTTTCGAAGTTATGTGTGTATTTATCGCAGGTTTACAAGTGCCCGGTTAATGGCAATAGGCTCGCCACCTATTACATTGGGACCTAAATATAAACTGGCGAAATGTGGGTGCTAGCACCTCTGCCTAACCCTTCGGGGATATAGGCGTGATATTATAAAAAAAATATATATATTTTTATAATTAACATAAAAAAATTGTATTCAATTGAAAATGGGCTACGCATTAAGTCCACGTGACCGCAGCACGCACGACACTTTAGTGACTCCCTTCAGTACTCCTTTAAAAGTATCTCGAAGCACATTAGCCCTGCGCTTAAAAATTTAAATTTTGTACTAGTAGATTACACATGTAGTCCGCGCGAATTGAATACGAATGGTGACGGCGATGTTGTCGGTAAGAGTGAAATCAAAACCTTTATTAACCGGTAAATTGAGTCAAACCTATATAATTTCGCTCTTTAAGAAAAGAGGTTTTTTAGCGGTTAAGGTAGAGTCAAACCTAAATGAAACGCTCCCAGGTACTTGCACTGAAACCGGTTTGATACATTAACCGGTAAACAAGCCCTGGTAACATATGTTTGCAAGTATGGCTTATATTAATCTCAATCACTATAGAGTTCGTATACAGACTACGTAATGTAATTATGTCCCTGGATGAGATGATTCATACATAAAAGATACAATTGAAGTGATTTTAAAACGTTTAATTCGTTAAAATCTGCAAGTATTTCTCGTGGGAATCAAACCAATTGACGGGACGATTACTTGACCAATTTAGCGAACCGCATTTACAATCATTTATCTAGCCACTGAATATAAACTGACATCAGACAAAAAAATCCGACACACAGACTGACTGCGCGCCTTGACGATAAGCAAAGGTTTTTACTCGAACATTTATTACTGGCATGCGAGCCGATTTGAACTTTATTTCTCGTTTATGTAGGTCGCTTTTTTATTACTTTTAAAGTTTATTTTTCGTACATGTATTTATTGTGGTAGTATTTATCACAGTTAACATGGCCAATCCAATTTGTAAATTTTGAGTAGCCCAAAATAATAAATTATCATTCCTATAAAATAAAGCTGTGATCCAATTGTTACTTAAGAGCGAAGCTCTATACACTTGTACATTTGCTGATGGAATGTGTCCGGAATGAACAAGTACGCGAGTAATTGCTTAACGAACTAGATCTAAACGACATAGGCTGGATATGGGTGTCATTCAAACTATATTCGCAAAACCAAAATCTGAGGAGACTTTGGAGCTACGTCGTTTGGCCCTGGTTGTTCAGCAGTGAATTGTATCAACTAATATGTTTACCTACTCAATTACTGTATATATTATGTTTAAACATTACGATGTATGATAGTACAATGGGCTTGACACATATACTATTATGTTATAAAATTAAAAAGTGGCCTATACTACGTGAACAATTTGAATTTTAACTCTTAAGCCAGCTGAGACAGTTTTAATTTAATTATATGCGGTCGACCTAAACTGTATCTGATCAATAATTCAGATTATTGCCCAACAGCCTAAAAAGTCGTAGCCTAGAGTCCAGCTATCTCGACTGCATAACGACAACATTCGAAATGCAGTTGTAACTAGCAGTCGTGTGTAGTTAAAAATTGGGGTATGAATCGAGGGGTGTACATTTTTTTGCAGTACTCCTCAGTAGGTAGTTGCGTACAGCGGGGAACGTGTCTATACATTGTGTAGGTATATCTATATTAAAAGGTCACGACCGCCACTCCTATGTACCTACTCCAGATGTACCTAAAGGGAGTTCTTTATTGAGTCGTCTTGACTGAGAAAGGGATCGCCTTATTAGGTCAGTAACACAGTTGGTTTGTTTACGTTTGTGATTATTTGTTGATCATTTGAGTGGTACCGAATTCGCTCCTTTTTTATTTATTCGTGAAGTGAGTACCTACCTACTTTTTAATGGTAAAGTAAAATAAGTGCACGACTTAAATGACGATAGACTATAACCGAGGTTTGAATGATGTTCTCATGACCGTACCGTTAATAGAAGAGGACCATCGTATGTGTTACAAAAACCAATTCGTGGTGTGGCAAGACCGACTCTAATCAGTGATGCCGGTTTGCCGCTCGTATGCGACTTACTATCCAAAATATTCGTGTACAATCACATCCTTGAATGCATGCAAATGTTTACTTGCAGTGTAAGATTGCAGTGCAAGCCACCTGTTGCCCAACCACCGTGGCACAGTGGCACCTAGTTAGAGTTACCGCGAGCTTGACATTCACGAGGGCTCGTGACGGCTCAGACCGAAATAACTTGCCGTAACCGACCGCATAACACGACGTAATGCTCTTTCTATTTATAGAGACTTATAATTAAATACACAGACATTCGTATTTGCCTTCCGCTAGTCCGTGACGACAGAGATGCTGACGCAAACGTGCGCGTTATCGTTCGCACTAACCGCTAAATGCAAGGACTTGTATTTTGTTTACTTTACTACGTAAAATTTATAACATCGTAAAAGAATCGTTGCCAAGCCACCACTGTTTACTAGATATGTTATAAAAATCGTATTTTAACATCTTACTCTTGACACATTTTTGGTTACCATACAATAAGTTGATACGCGCCATTATCCGTTTCGAGGAAAATAATCTATTATTTGAATGTGTAATGTAAACATTTAACAACACGTATTATAGAATTGAAAGATTCCTTATAACTGTTATTCAAAGCACGTGTGGTCGGAAGTGGAAACAGACTGATGATTCGATGAATACCGTTTACGTGCCATTGTTGATACTCGACACGTATAAAAAGTGAACCGGTCAGTGGGCCTTTATCGTTTCTCACAGGAGCACGAAGAAGTGAAGGAGATAATAATAATAACGGTAACATTGAAACTCATTCATTTTCTCTTTTTTCTGTTAACAATATAGTTATGGTTGGTCTTTTTTGTGTGGGTACGCAAAGGGATAGCCCGACGGCGTTTAATATGTAAAGGAAGGCAAGGTTACACGCACACATCTGCGCCCGTATCTGTGTAAGCAAGATGCGCTTGTAGTGGAGGGAATCCCCAACTTTTTACAAACACAATCAAAGTTATGTAATGTTTGTTCGTATCCGTCGGCGCACACCGACTGCCACTGTTGTTTGTACGAATGCCAATGTTATACATTACAGGCCTCTTGTATTAGTCATAGGTCATTAACATCGCCGTTAAACGGTGTTTACTTTTTATACACATTATAATATTGTTTCCTTGACGTTTCAACAATTCGTTTCGCTCTGTAAAGCGTTCTGAGAATTGTGTTACTATCTCGATAATTTGGTTAAATGACGTCGTTTACAAAAACCAGTAAAGATTTGATGGTATTTATAGGCAATTGAACAGTTGAACTGTGAGATGTTCCTTCCTGAACTTATCTGCTGTGGGAAGTGGTTGCGAGTGGCACTAAACTGCGATAGCAGATCTGGCGAAATCTGAGCTAAAGCCCTGTATTTATTTGCAAGAGCAGACAAACACATAATATATACAAAGTATACTCTACGCAGATGTATGCTTAATTTCTTGGCCGTGTGTACAACCATACCAATAGATCTTTGTTTCTCATCTCACCTTATTCTTAATAACCTTATTTCCATCAATGATTGCCGATGAACCGTCTCATCTCTTTTAAACGCACCCTTTTCTCTAAAGGAGGGTTATAATTATTATAGAAGTGGTATCCGACCACAGATCGATTCCAAAACCCTTGGACCGAACACTTGACTTATTGATGTACCTACAAGAGTACGTCGAAGACACCATTCATTGTTGGTCATAGGGTCTCATGAATGAAATTTACCAAATATAACTCGTAAAAATTGGTGACGTAAAAAGAAAATTATCAGAGTTTTGTCATAAAACCTTTGCTTCATCATAAAACCTTTATAACGACGTTCATGACACTTCAATGAATAAGACGATTAGCCTTTAATTTGAAAACTTTCTACTAAAAACCTTCACCTTTCCAACCAACCAAGCGTTCTCTATTTTATATTGAGGTTCGGAAATTAAGAGTTCTATTCTATAGGTATAGATTCTTTTAGTTATAATAACTTCTGCCTTAAAGGTACCTTGTAAAATAAATTATTCCCATTACGTACGTTTTCATGGTAATAATTTTTGACCCATATTTAATTCGATAACAGGGTAACAAATGTAAATGTCCGCAGTTAAAGTTCGAGCACAGTCACTGCTGTAGTACCTGCATGTTGCTAAAAGGGCTTATCGTACAACTGCTGGAAACACGGTGTAGGAAGTCATATTCTATAACAGTACATATTCTATATAGTACTATGTAGTACTATATAAAATGGTCATTGATTTCATCGTGGTTAGATAATTTCAAAAGTCCGAAGTTCATAATATCGATTTTTTCATAAGACCGATGTACGAAATACCGAAATTCAAAACTCCTTATGTTCATAAACCGAAAGTACAAAATCTCGAAGATCAAATACCCGAAGTACAAAATCCCGAGAGCTAGATTTTAGGGCGGTTATAAAAATATAACCACGAAGGCTAATGCGTGAGCTCCGCGCCGCTCCCGCCGTAGCCTTCTAACCTAACCTATCCTTGTCAATTGCGCGTGGTGGACAAGGGAACTGGCAAGTGTGCATCCCGACAAGAGATATAGGTTAGAAGGGCATGGCGAAGGTCTCTAAACCGTAAATAACATAAAACAGTAACAGTAATAGGTAGACATTTCAATTAATCATAGTGGGCGTACATTCCTTGGAGACAAATAGGCACTGCATACTTTTTATCCAAATCAGACAAATAATACGTAATTTAATTAGGTACCACTTATCTAGTAAAGTACATATAATTTTGTATAATTTGAGTAGAGTACGCAATGTGTTATTGTCTCTATGGAAAGCACGCTACTGCGAAACAGTAGCTGTATTAAGTCTAGAGTATAGAACTTGGTCGCCGGTCCATCGATATCCTATCGAATGATCCTTCTAGCGTCAATCACTTGGAAGGATGTTGTATACCAAGACACTATGGCCAATGGTCGATGATATTAGAAACGGGATAGGTAATAATAGGCCCTAGGCCAACAAAACCAAACCATAAATAATAGAATCGGAAAAAGTATGTTCAATAACAACAATGACTTCACGAAATATGGTTTCAATTTCAACATATCGAAATTACAAGACAATATATCATCACGATTACCTAGAATCTCTAAGAGATATTCTTCGATCCATTTGCATGAAACGAACCTTTAAGGGTTTATATTTAACTTCCCGCCAGCGCATCCGTGGGATGTTGAATTTTTCACTCAATAAACCTACTGCGTTCGTGCGAAAGCAATCAGTTAGCTATTTCCACGAAAAAGTATAGGTTTAGTAAAGTTTTTGTTTCACTTGGGTATGGAATCTAAACTAAATCAAATCAATTAAGCAGCTTAGATAAACTATGAATTTTAATATATTCGTAATAAGGTTAATGTTTATGCTGGTGGTAATGACATAATAGCAATGTAAGTGGGTGAGTGCAGTCGTGCCGCGAGCTGGATTGGAATCCGGTCACATTCCTAACGGCACTACACACTTGCACTGTCGCGCATTTGATGCACTTCACGCGCACCGTATTATCTGCTATATTATCTCATTAAATTATGCCAATTAACTTAGTGTGCTGCATTTCGCGCCGTGCTGTCTATGCTTACTATTCCACTTTAGAACAAGTTTTCTAGGTAATGGGCACTTTACATAACATACGAGGTTTATTTTAAGCACATGTTAGTAAATAATATTACGTACTAAGTCTGTCAACCCTTAATATACGCAAGCCATGTGATCTATGGTTGTATGTTTTGTTCCTAAAAATAAACATTCAACATTTAACCTGCAATTTCGTCCGCGTCCTCGATAATTGACCCCCACGCTGCCAAAGTTGCGAGCAAAGGTTAGTTATTAATACATTAATGTTATTCATATGCCTACGTAAAACTTTACTGTTAGGTTGATAAAATATTACGTCAACATTCCTTATTCGTAAAAGGTGTTTTACGTTTATGTCACTGAGACACTTAACAGTTTACTACAATGTTCACGCACAATTTACATTGTTGTATAAATATTTTACCAGTATGTTTTGTTATGTTATTTGTTTTGCTTCATTTCTGTAGCTGTGGCTTTTAAGAAAAAAACTTTGAATGGAAGATTATGTTTAATGCAAATGATCCATGAAATATGAATACGCACAAAGTTTATAATTATTAGTATTCGGCTTGACTGTAACAAAGCTGTGTATGTACTTCGTAGCTTAAACTTATGAAATAAATACTGAATAATATACTATTACTTGAGGAACGAAGTTGGGACTAGATAATATTAGAAACAAAATTTACATTCTGGCATAATGAAAAGCAATAAATTCTCGCATTACGTATTATCAATATAAATTCATGTCACATGACTACATGAAGAGCTTTACAAGCTCTATATGTTTATATTTTAGGTCTTTAAAATTGTTATCCAACTCACAGGCTACAGTTGTATTCTATCTCGAAAACATTCTCCACGGCTCGACTGCTTTCCGCACCGGTTGCGAAAATGAAATACCTTTTACGTTACGTTTCGTTGTGGTTTACATTAGCTTCTCTTGTATATTCAGTTCGCAACCTTAACGATTACAGAGCGGTTTTGTCTGTTTTGCTTTCCCGACTTGCGGTATACGCTTATCCCAACAGGCTCGAGACTACAAAAACCCTTCTTTTATACCTTTATATAAACTTTTCATGAGTCTTTTGAGTCGGCTTTGAGGCAGTAGGTCACTAAGGCTTCTTTTGCTTCGAAATTTTCTTACATAAATACATTAACGGTGTCAAAGGGAATTACTTTTGCGTTGGTTCTTGGATAGTATTTAGGCTTAGTTTTCGTTTGTCCTCTGGATAGATAATATGTGAATTATTAGTTCATATAGATATAGATGCGTATGGAAGCAAATTGAATAGGTGCGTAGCGGGTGGAGGCGGTGCGCGGACTGCGCACCTACCCGCGGGTCAATTACTGCATAAATCAATACGGATGTCGCCCTATGCGGTGGCTCTTTGTTCCAGCCGACTGGAGATACGAGGCCCGTCTCGGCAGCTCCAGCTCTGTCCGGAAAACTCGCTGAGGTATCGCGGGGTCGGATGATTACTTATTAACGTAGGTGGAGGCTGGCTGGCGCGGGCGGGCCGCTGTGAGCTCGTCGCGCGATCGATGCCGGGTCCGCCAATGGCGCACTGCCGCCCTCCGCCTCCCGCGCCCTGCGCAACCCTCACCACACCCCTCGAATGCCGCACCCCGGCACACCGCCCCCATAAATCATTGAATCCGCCATAAAACACCCCAATGTTCGTAAAAATGTAACTCTAATTGGCGAACACAAGTCTCATATCTCCTAGTCAAACTACATCCTGAAGCGTTCAGGACAAGGCCTTACTTTGGAGACGTAAAACATTGATCAAAGAGTAATACAGACCCCGACGCGCTCGTTCGTTTGGTTCGCCGGAGTGGGGTTCGTACGAATAATTGAATTTCCATCATAGAACAAAATGAGAGCTGAAAACTGAAGCGGGCGACTTTGTTGGCATAGCGTATTATTTCGGACGTCAATTATTTAGTCACGGTATCTGTCGGAAAATTGATATAACAGTGAGGCATATAAATTTTATGAACACATTAGGCTTTATACCTTTAGGCTAACAGATTTTATGGCATAATATGACTGTAGGTAACCGTACTATTATACGTACACAAACTAATGACGTACATGATTAAGAGTTATTTTTGTACTCAATTTGATGAGATAATATAATTTCTCCACGTGTTTTTCTAGTTGAACGTGCAGTTTTCTTTTGCGAGTAATTTCGCATGAACAAGAATTAACATAAAAACATTAACATACAAAACAAATCTATTTATAGTATATCATGCTATACCGATGCGCGATGTTTACTAGTTATATTCAATTCATGGCACATGGAAAATTAAATTAATGTTTAAAAAAATTGTTTTGCAAACAAAAACGTACTTCACAGCTCGCGCAACGAATCGTGGAACACATTGTGCTCAGTTATTAGAATTTTGTAATCTAATAAATAAACTCGTGGAACGGAGATATTATGAATTGTTTTAAAAATAGGTTTAAGGTCAATACATTTTGTATTGTATGTAGGTATTTATAAGTTTATCAATTCAATTATTTTTTGTTGAAGAATTATGTTGTTGCTGAAATTATAACAACATTCATTCAACACACCCATGTTTACAGCTTTTATTTATAGGTACGTAATTACTTGTTCGAGCCGTCTAGGGAATACTTTGTTAAAAAAACTCTTTTCAAAACAATTCAACGCTGTCAAAAGTTTGTTAAACAAGTTCAATATTATCTTACAGAATCGATACCACGAACATACATTCACTAATGTATACAATACTCCAGTACCAAATAGACATGGCTCATGTGTAGTATTCCAATACGAGTAAACGCTCTTCTCATGAGGACTAATAAATTATTGGCGCAATTTCAGAACGCTTGAGTCAAGCAAATACCATCGGCTACTTTGTACTTACTGTAAAGTGGCGCAAGGTTGTTAACGAACATTGCATCTCACTTCACGCAGTGCAGTGTGATGGTGCAACGACATACTATGGTCTCTTGGTCATGCCATCATCGCGGGTAGTCCATCAGATTTAGTTAAATCGTTAACTGTAACATCAGCGATATCATCAGAGCACGATGGTTAATGATTAGATGTGTTTAAAGTGATAAACGTTAGTGCGCTACTGCGTTATAAGGTTGTGTAATTCCTCATAATCTATGTTGCTTGAACATAAATTCAAAGGTTCCATCAAGAACTAAGCGGTAATGCGACTCTTTTCTATGTCGCACCATTAAGTCCTGGAATTGTTTACCTACAGTATTTCCTTCGCGCTACAGTCTTAGGCGTGCAAAAACAACTGTCGAAGCCGTCAGGGTGGGGACCACCGTAGCAGGAACAGCACCTGTAACGGCCGCCACCATGTTTTAGATTGCACCCCTGCTTACCATCAGGCGAAGTGTAGTCAATTGACGACCTAGATATAAAAAAAAAACTTCTGCAGACTGCAAACGAACGTAACGGAACACCCTTGATGGTATTTAAAAATGTTATCATAATTAATTCTCTCTCAGCAGGCTTATGAGTGATCAGTCATAATCTCGGGGAAAAATTCGCCAGTAATCACTTGGATTAGAATGTTGTTGGTACCAAATTGATGTATATAATCCCAAAATTATAAACATTCTTTGCTAGAAAAAAGAAACTAACACCTTTGTCATCAATTTTTTTTCGTAAATTATTATATAAATATACTTCATATTACTATTACTATTACTTATTACTTCACTTCATAAATATAAATATACTTCAGTATTAGTCTCGACAAGTATTCCTACGTTGCCTAAGTTAGTAGGTTCATGAAACTGTTGCTCTGTTTGATATGAATTTGCATTGTAGTTCGTATTACGCTATAAGAAAGATCAAGACAACTTCATAAAGCGTGATCTTGACTTTATTCGTGCAACGCGTAGACTCGTGAATGAAAATGATATTCAGTCCCCAACCCCGACATACTTCGCACCCTCTCTGTGTCATTGTCATCAGTCTAGTCATTATATACATGCGTATGCCCTTAGTGTTTACAAGCTTCATGCCGGTGGTTTGTTTAAAGGAAGGTTTCTTAGTAGCTTTTTCCAAAATTGATATTACGACTTCTTCTATTCTTATTGATAAAGTAACAAGGATATTACCTTCGCGTGCAAGTAGTTGAGATGGAGATCCTGTTTGTTCAAAACATTTCAAACTTTTAAGTATTTGCGTATAATCTCAGAAATTTCAATAGAAGTTAACTTGATTCGTACCTTTATCATAAAAGGTCGGTTCAGGCGTAAAGCACTCCCTAGACAGCCGTGCTATTGTTTGGGGTTGATCTTGTAAAACGTGACGTGAAAGCACAGGCCTGTACCTACTCAAACAATAAAGTTTTAAGGCCAAGTGCAAATGCATTGTATTCACGCGGTCAGCATGCGGTTTGAATTTGCACCAAAACCGTTCAGTGAAGTACATTTGCATTTTTTTCGTGCGAAGTATCCCCACGGATATCATCCCCGCCAAAACAGGTGGAGGTGATATGTCGGACTCGAACCGACTTTAACGCACGCCGTCTATGGGTCTTGATTGCCGGAGGTGAGATAATACAAGACATATTTCTCACATCCCGGCAGACCCGGGGACATGCCTTTTGCGATGACCCCCTTCCTCTGAAGTATATTTGCCTGCTCAAACAAAACATTTGAGTTTATCTAAGGATATTTTATTGTTTCTGTTGACTAACATTAAGCATGCGAAAAATTAAAAAAGAATTTTCTATCCAGATCAATCTGTTATTATAATTGGGTGTTGAAGTTAAAAATCTCATACATTTCTAGTATGTGGTTTGACTTTTATATATATCACTATTTTGGTTTATTAACCAATCCTAGAAACGTAACATCATAATGAGATTCTAAAACGTTATTGGAAACACGTAACACAATTTGTCAATTATTAAAAAAGCTTTATGATATTACATGTTAAAAACTGAATTGGTTTGAATCAACCGTTGTTGTATTTTAAAACGTGGCTCAGTAGCCAAGTGGTCAGAGCTTTCCAATTGAAAAGAACTGGTCGCGGGTTCAAGTCCCATCTGCACTTTCACTGTTTCCAATCTAAACCTTTCTTGTTTCTCAGAAATGCTCTTCTCAAAAGTTATTTATTTTACAGCCGCCTCGGGGCTACGGAGGGCCCCCATATGCGGGAGCCCCAGGCGGTCCACAGCAGCCCCCGGGTGCTTATGGCCCCCCTGGCTCCTATCCTCAGCGGTATCCACCGCCACCAGGTCCGCCTGGTGCACCTAATTCAAGACCGCCGTTCTCGCCACACCAGGTTTGTATACCCACATTATTTTGGTTTTACATTTCGGAAGAAATATACATTCAGTATTACATACACACATAATCACGCACATTTCGCCAACTATGATTTTCGGTCCCACGTAATAGGGGGCGAACCTATTATCGACAATTGGGCACTTAGTAAAAAAATAGGTATGCTGAAAATAAATTCCTAACCGAAAATGTTGCACCTTAATAAATTTGGAAATCAATTTGACCCAATTCCTTGCTATGCGGTGCACATCGCAAGGAAATTAATTACGTGCTTAGCCGCACAAGCATTACCAGTTAACGTTTTGGAGAGTATCGGACTTATTTTCAGTATTATATTCAGTATTACTAGTTTTGTATTTCAAACTTTATGTTACGAACAGAATAAAAGTGATAATTACGATGCACATCCACTTTGATATTTCTTTGTGAAGCAACTATGTGCTGGGTTCGTCGGGTCCGACCCCATGAACCTAGCGTTTCGCCCCAAATTGGTAATATATGCTCACATATGTTGGCGCCATTTGAGAGTCTCCACAGACGCCACAGCAGTACAAACGCAATTCATTGTGCTTGGAAGATGGGAAGGCGCAAGGATATCGACACTTGCAGTCAAAATACGTGTCTAAACGTATTGCCACTTGCCTAATGTGCAGCTTCTTATCTTATAAGTGTAAAGGATACAAATTTAAGTTTTTGCTTTAACATAGTAAAGAGCTCACAGATAAAATGTCCATTGGGTTTGGACAACTGCACTTACAAGCAAATACGTTCACGGTGTATTAATTATCCACGTTAATTACTTCATGACAGCCCATCCATATGGATAAACAGCAATCAATTACTCATTGTAAAAATGGCACCGCTATACTAATATACATGCAGGTAACTGTGCATTACATGCCGCAGATTAATGCTGATTGATTACCATGTATGTAGGTAGGTACGCATTAGGGTATGTTATGTGTGTTACATGACAGAGGTCATTGACCGGCTCTTTGTTTGCATACGATACGTTAGTTATCTATGTATATATCTGCAATAGTATTTACGGTGATTGGTAAAAACTTACAATACAAAATTGAGAGGAAGAGAATGGGAAACTGAATGAGAAGGAAACTTCTGGCTATTTCACCAACTAATACTGGGCCTCTATACAAAGTGAAATTCTATTCATGGAATCGCGTCGAAGTGAATCGTTTTCAAAATGCTATCAATGGATTACTTGACACTGCGGTGATTTTGATAGTAAAAATATGTGAAGAGGGAGTGAAGTCAAATTGACGTGCCATAAATAAAAAATAAAAAAAAAATAAAGAAGAAGAATATTTCAACACAAAAAGATTTTCATTTCATTAAGTTTTTGCAGTCATCTCATAGATTTTTGTCAATCCCATATTAGCGATTCTACTGGCGTTTTCGCCCATAGATTGTCACTTTGTCTAGAACCCCTGAAATGTGCAGGTGGTTCTAACACTGGGGAGCTTTCTATACGCGCTATAACATACCTCTAATAACCAAAAACTAGGTATAGTAATACATTCATACAGTATTTATACACAGTGAATTGCAACAAAAAATCACTCCTCATATTTAAAAGCTTAGTTGTGTTCATTGGTGCAAATTTATTACGAAAGAAATGATTCTTTTTTTCTACATCCTTGGTAGAGAATAGTGATTATGTTTGAACTTTTATACAGTGACACGTTGAGTTAAGCTGTGTGCAATTGCATTTCATATATCAAAACGCTACTGGTCAGTCGCAAATTCTCCTAGAAATAATTCAGCATTTTTCACTTTTACCTGCCTATCTAACAAGAATAACTAATAAATAAAATAGTTAATCACTCACCTTTTTATTTGTTCAATTAGGCTTATCATAAAGTTTTGAATATTTATTAATAGTAGAAAGTCAATATTTATTCTTTATCAGGTATTGAAGTTATTGTACATACTGAATCGAATGCATAATAAAAAACATAAACTTCTAATTAGTTCATCACAAACAAAATTATAAAATTTCTAACAATTATAACATAAAATCTCCACTGTTAGGTAGGTAAAGTATGAATCATTTTACTGCGAGAAGTATTTTACTAAGTTTTAATACTGCGAGTGTAACACCGGTAGAGCCACATAGCAATAATGAGAGTCGTATCCGGTTGCTGGCCCCGCTGCCATGCCAGCAATAAGAAACCCGTTCGGATTACTTGATATTCATCTTTGAAGGAAGATGTATACAGTATTGAATGACTTTATATAAATGTATACTTCAATAGTTATTCGGTTTTAGTGAAGCTATAAAATTATGAATGAAACTCAACTTCTGTGAAATACTATTACTCGTGACAAATACAAACCTTAACGTTCATAAAAAGCCACGCAGAAATTATATCTAAAAGATTCTGAAGACGTCGTATTCTAAGAAATATGTTTATGCTTGCTCGTCGTGTTGGTGGATTCATATTCAGGACCGAAACTAGAGAGCCGCCTCAACCGTTTCTCAGAATCGTTGAGCCGACGGCGGCGCGTCGGAGCCTCATCCACTCACGTGAACATAAACGTTCTATCATACTTAAACTGCCTTCGCCGGAACACGACTCTAAAAGCTATGCTTATAAGTTCTAAGTTAGCTTGGGGGCTCTAGATACGCTCGAATGACGTAAGCCGCTCCGCGCGCTCGCTGACGTAAGCTCGTTGTGCAACGGAGCCAGAGGTACGTTTGAAGCAGGGCTCTTGGAGCGAACTCGTGTAGAAATCGATGTTAAGAAATGATTTCACTATGAACAAGGCCATTTTCAAAACATACATGTACTTGGTTCGATATAAACGTACCTTAAAACTTAGAAGCGTAATCTTGAGACGATAATAAATACCCTCTATTAATTTTTTTCGTACTTGAATATAAACGCTTGAATCCTTTTTAGTTCATACGAGCACGTGTGTTTGGTAACACTAATTGCGTCGCGACAACTTTGTTTGTAAAATTTGTCAATATTTAAATATATACCATGTTTAGATGCTGCAAGGTGCTAATCATATTATTAATATCGATGCAATCTAGTGAACTTTATATTCCATTCAGAATAATATTATGCTTAGAAATGTCGACAGTTTAATTATGTTGATAGTGACTTGTAGACATTTTCACTTTCCGCTTACAACCCATTCCACGTAGGTACGGTGCAGGGATGTTTAGTTATAGTAGTTCATCAATTTTCTAATGGTTCCTAGTTCAAGGGAAAGGGATATCACACAGCTTGTAGCACTTTAACTGTTAAAGTTTAACAGAATGAAGAAAAGAATACCTGTTAAAAACCAACCAAATAAACAACTCGAATTCGATAATTTGAGAAATAGATAGGATCTACTCTTCGTGGAAAAGCTATAAATAAGACTATTAAGGTAATTTAACTGTTTCATGCCTATTATTAGTCAACTCTATTTTCATAACTTGTTCATACATTTATTTATAGATATTATCAGACTACGTTATTAATAAATATGTAGGTATGTTATTTTGCTTCAAAGTTATGAGCATTTCAACTGTGTATCAACATAATTTATGACTTATTGAGAATAAATCTTGAAGTAATAACAAAACAAGACTAAAATATAAAAATCCTTGATATTTTCATATAATTTTTTAACCCTTTAATTAGTTGATATGGCAATTTTCAAATGACACTAACGGAATATAGGGTAAACCACCCAATTATTGGCACTTTAAGGGTGAACTTCGTGTCGGTCTAAAATGAAACTACCATAAAATCTTATTTACAAAAGCTACTAAACAAAACATGTCATAGAATTGAAGAAAATGCTTTAATCTTTGTTTTTATAATCATTTTTATGTGATTGAATAGTATTAAATAACAATTTTATACTTAAATCCGAAAGACTATAGAAAATCCTATTATTGGCACAGAAGATATCAATATTGGCATTTACTCGTCTAATTATTGGCACGTCGTTAAAGCCTAGGAAACCCATGATTAAAAACATAAAATTTGCCTACCTTGGTATAGGTACCTACTTAGGATATAATTAAAACACTGTTTATATGTTCTGCTTTTATTTAGGGATGTTATATAGGTACCATAAAGTTTCATAAAAATATCAGAAATAAATGTATAGGTACTAACAATCACGTTTTCTTATTCTAGGTATTCGTTTTGGTAATTTCACTTTATCAATACTTAAATTGAGATATTTTAACTTTAATATATTAATCAGTCTGATTAAGTTCCTACTAAACTTAATAATCTCCCTACCTATCTTTGTATTTTATCTAGGTAGTTCGCAGTCGTAAATCTTAAAAACTAACATTTTAACCAATCTTAATCATCGGTTAACATCTTCTCAATTTCAGTAATGCTTAACTTTTTGTTAGCTACGAGGGGAGGTCCAAAAGTTCGTGGAATGACAGGGTTTTAAATAAAATAAAACAATAAATCAATTTTTCCTTTTCAATATAATTACCCTTAAGGTGAATACATTTATTAGATCTGTGAATTAATTTTTCTAAACCATCATAAAAATATTATTTATCTTTTGCCTCAAAATGAGCCAAAATTGCCTCCTTGACCTCATTATCGTCGGAAAATTTCCTTCCCCTTAAGTCTTTTTTTAAAATGGGGAACAAATAAAAATCACTAGGGGCCCGATCTGGACTGTAGGGTGGGTGAACTAGTGATTCGAAGCCGTGCTCATTCAGAGCAGCCATCATCATCTCCGGTAACAATGCGCTTCAAAATCGGTGCAGGATCGTCTCCACACAACTCCAAAAACTGTTTAGACGCATCGACGCGCTGCTGCTTCTGAAGCGGCGTGAGCATTCTCGGTACCCATCTTGCACTAACTTTTGTCATACCCAGATGGTCATGTAGGATTCGCAGAATGGTGGTATCTGATACTCCAACTAATGCAGATGATTGTTTCTTCTTCAAACGGGTGTCGTCCAGTACCAGATTTTCCACTTTTTCTACAATGTCTGAGGTGGTGGCCTCAACTGGCCTGCCTGAGCGGGGGTCATCTTCAATCGACTCCCGACCACGCTTAAAAAGACTATGCCATTTGGAAATCATTGATTTACTAGGGCACTGTTCCCCATAAACAGATTCCATTTCATTCAAAATGGTCTGAGCGTTTTTTCCCTGCTTGGTAAGGAATTTTATTACAGCACGGTGTTCAATTTTCTTTACGTTTAGGGAAACCCTTTGCATGGCTAACATTTAACCAGTTCTTTATTGTATTCTCTTCATCTGTGTTAAGTACTGGGCTAGGACCAGGGTGAGGTTTATGATCTGGTTTTTTAATGCGAAATTGTAATGTAGCCCTAGGAACTTGATATTGTTCCGCTGCTTGTTTTTTGGCCGTGCCATTTTTAATAGCATCTAAAGCTTTTTTTATATTATCTTCCGTATATTGTTTTCGTTTATTCATTTTTACGACGTACCTACTCTATACCTACAAATAAAAAACATAGAATTAGCACTCCATATTCTATTATGGGCACTACTGCCAATAATTAGCTTTTACTATTGGCACTATAGGCCAACATTTGGAAATTGCTATTAAATAAAAAATACTCAAGGGCAAACAATAATTTAATTTAAAACCACTTCAAATAGAGCATAAACTCACTTGTCGATAAGATTCGTAAAAATCCTAATATTGACACTGATGCCAATAAAAGGATTTTGATAAATTTATTGTTCCAAATGTTGGCACATGAAATAAATAAAATATGATTAAAATATTAAAGAAATAATCTTTGAATCTACTAATTAGAGGTGTAATTAAGTATATAAAATGATTTCGAACATATCAATGAGCCGAAAACCTGTGATATACTATGAATATTAAAGCTCTCACCTTAAGAAAAAACCAAAATGCAGCTCCAAATCACTAGCACAAAATGTCAGCTGATGTTTCTAAATCGCCATAATGGGTATTGGAACAGTGTTGCCAATTCCCAACAGAAAAATAATACTATTTTATTTTTTAAGGCATACTAAACTTGAATAATCTAGGGTTTCCTTATTTTTTTGTACTAAACTCTAAAGTGCCAATAATTGGAGTAGTGCTAACGATTGGATGGATTACCCTATAACAGATTTAGTTAGCACAGATGTCTATAATATATGTGAGCATATCTTTGTAGCACATTAGTTCCTACTTTAGCAAATCCACTACATACTTTCTATAAGGAGCTCTTTAACTAAAGTAGCCACATTTCCTACATTTTTATGTGGATAGGGAGCTTTTTTTTTCAAACCATGTCTCCGTTTTTACCCGACTGCGCGACGCAAAGGAGGGTATTGTGTTTATCAGTCTATGTATGTATGTATGTGTTTGTTTGTTTCTATGTGGCGTTCTAGAGACCAAACGCATAGGCCGATTTTGATCATTCTTACGTCAATCGATTCGTCTTAACCTTGCGAGTGTCACTAAAGACATGACAGTATTCAAAATTCACCACAGCGACAACCAGACGCCATGTTGTCAAAATGAAAAAAAAAAAAGTCGATGAACTATGTCAAGTGGGGTGTCGTTGAATAGGTATTTTAAAATCATATTTAGGTTTCTTTTACCATTTTTCATTTTAAATAATAGTTTAGGATATATAACGATTTAAAGTTGTTTAACAAAACGTTCATTCTCGCTAATTTTCTTACTTATTGATTTAAGTTTATATTCCAAACGATTCATTGAAAAGTTATTTTTTACTAAAAATATTATAATAATAATATAATAACATGTCTTTATTGTACACCAAGAATAGAATAGTAACACAGAGAAACACATGGTTTGCACATGGTAAATACAATTGGCGGCCTTTTATATTAATATTTTTGGTAAAAAATAACTTTTCAATGAATCGTAACTAAAAAGTATAAAATAAAAAAATAATTTAAAGAAAAACAAAAAACCCGACTGCGTAAACTAAAAAGAAAGAAACAAGCCCAGTAGTTTAAAATTCATAAAATACTCACAGTCGGGGCCCATTCAAATTTTACCAATCAAACCTTCCCAAGGGGCCCCGACTGTGAGTATTTTATGAATTTTAAACTACTGGGCTTGTTTCTTTCTTTTTAGTTTACGCAGTCGGGTTTTTTGTTTTTCTTCAAATTATTTTTTTTTCATAATGTGGCATCCTCTCTATCAGGATTACGGCAATGATTAAGGTAATTCAAATTTCTTGGGTCTCGACTAAGGGAAGTTTCAAACACATATCCTGAGACTGTCTTCAGTTTACCATCAGTCGAGGTGAAGTCAATTCGTGCCATAAATTAAAAAAATGCCATCATCCTTGTAATCCCGGTCGCTGTCAGCTGTCACCTCGGATTCCAGGGTCCGCTTTTTCCAATCTAACTGCATTGCGACTGAACTTCAATATCTTCAGTGGTGCGACTGCCATCTGACCTCCACAACCCATTGGTGATATCGAGGTATTACAATTAGATTAGCTTTTGGACTTTTTAGGGCTCCCACTAACCGTAACGACTGCCATAGATATTCATATGACAACCAGGACCGACGGCACATTTGTGTATATAAATATTTGCATTGAGCGGAAGTCAAAACCACGCTCCCTAGTAGTTGCGTTTACTACCAATACACTATAGAGACTGTCAGGACTTTAGGTCTTTCAATGAATGACTTTCAAACTTTCTCTGAAGTTTTAAAGGGTTCCTTTGTAGTTTATTATTCAGTTAAAACTTACTCAAACAAAATCACCATTCAAATAGACATCGGTTGAAATGGATTCAATGGTAACTGGCTAATGCGGTTTCAAATTACTACACCACACACGATGGCAACATAAAAATGCCGTCGATTTTATAGAAGAAGAAGAATGCGGATTCGAGAAACAATTATGTCAAAAAAGTGAAAAGAAATAAATATACTGACGAATCCACTGGTCGCCTAAAATTCGTAACCTTTAAAAATCTACTGGCGTTTTTTTATTCGCTAGCTTAGACTTGCGATCGAAGGATCATTAGACTAGTATGATATGAAATGTGAATACACTCCTAAATATAAGCAAATTAGCTAAGTTCTACATGTTAACGGGAATATTAATAATTTCTATAAAAAGTTTTTTTTTTAATCCTTTCATCAGAACATATTTTTCCGCTACTACTGTAATTGTGAAACTTTAATAGGGCCTATCGTCGCATACATGCCATTGGCTTTAGCAAATTTTTTGTTAGTGAATAGTCTCATAAATAATACACTCATACATGTTTCACACATAAATCAATACAATCGGTACTACCGCAGTAACGGTGAAAGGAAATTTTATGAGTTCCCCAAGCGTATATCATAGCCTCAAAAAATATTATAAAAAGTTTACTGTTCCAAAGCTTATGAATTAGACTTAAACCTGTATAATATTTAATTTTTATCTTTGATAACAGAAACAGAAGACTTTTAGAATCTAGTTAAGAGAATAGAATATTGTCTGTAGCAAGGGTTGCCAACGCTTGGAATCCCTTTTAAAAAGAAATGACTGTGGCACTTTTTAAATATTTGAATTACGTACTCTGTAGTGCAAGTTGCTGTGTTCTCGCGGTCCACTCACCATGGATCGGAGTCCAGATGTGAACCGCAGTCCGCCATTTGGTGACCCCTGGTCTATAGAATCTAGTCTAGAACTAATTAATGTCAGTTCTTAATCACACTTGCATTAGTCCCGGTCGCATTCGAAGCTGTCACCTCGGAGTCCGAGGTCCGCTTCTCCAGTCTAATTACGCGACGTAATTCCGTGAAGCGACTGCCTTCTGGTCCCTAAAATCAGGTATAGACGATATCGAAGTACTACAGTTAGACCAGTTACACAGTTTTTTGAAGGTCGCAACTACTCCTAACGATTGGCATAGATATTCGTATGACAACCGAGACCGACGACTTGACGTACTCTCCGAGGCACGACCAGACAAATGCTAATTGCCATATTCATGCATACAAATATTTGCACTGAGTGGGAATCGAACCTCGTAGCTGTCGTAGTCACTACTGCCACGGCACAGAAGCTGTTTAACTAATTAACGACAGTTGGATCTACACATTCAAGGAGATCGGTATCAGTATGATACAAAGCAAACATCAAAGGTTTTTATACTTGCATGGCGCTAAGCTCTGATAAGATCAGATCGTGTATCAGATATCCGTCATATGGCGCTTAGATACATGTCCCGCCGGCCAGTCGACAGATCAGACTGCAGCTTGAGTTGTGTGTTATTATTATATACTTACTTTATAACAAGAGGTATTCAATCTAATCTATTCCTACCCTTTTCATTCTTGTCCGGAAGAGTAGGTTGACGTACTTACGGTACACCGGCACTCATACTATGCAAACGATTTCGTCTCCAACATTTATGATTTTGTTAGTTCAATCAATATCGTACAGGGTTCCAGCTTAGTGTCTCACTAGACCCTTCGTAACCAAGTGTGACTTCACCTACTAAATAACGGAGGCTCTGGCATATGGAACGCAACCGGGCCATCGCTATGAGGATGATGAATGAAAATCTCCAGCTTGACTAGTTAACAAAATCCCTGATGATACCTGCTAGGACTATTAAGATTTGTGTTATAGTGAATACATGTCATCATGGCAAAAAAGCTAAATAATCCCATAAGTACTTATTAAATGGTCTTCTTAATTTACGGCTTTTACCTAACTAACTATACACATCTTGTAACCTGTAGGTCAATGGTGATGGCGCTCGTCTGTGCGTAGTAAAATTTTAGCCGTAACTTCTTAGTACTCAACATAACACGTTAGATAATTTAGGTCGAGTACTTGTAAACGTGACGAGTGAAATGTTAATTTGCTAAGATCCCAACAGCAGCGTAGGTGTTTCGTTAAATAAGTCGCGGGGTGATCGCACGAAATTTGCAAATTCCACGGTTCAGCTATGTTTGAAGTAGTGCCGGGGGTGTGTCCCTGATATTGTAAGATATAGGTAGGTGGTGTCTTGAGTGCGCGTATTGCGGGCTCGGAGATACGGCCCGCATCCGGGTGCAATGAATGCGACGACGGTTTCAAGGGCGCGCCTCAGGTGATGACGTACGCGCACCCCTCCGCCCACAACACAGCTCCCACGGGTGTTCCGGCACCCACCTAATAATGCACGTCTACGCCCTGTCTACCGCGTCCGCACTCGTTGCAACCTTGAGTGCTCTCGGGGACACCCCCATTCGCACCTGGGGGTGGAGGCATTTAAAAAAACTCGACGACCGCAATACTTTTCGGCATTCATAAAAAAAGTTCTCAAAATCCGAACAAAATGTCAATCATGATGACGTAAGCAATAAATGTTTTGTTTAAGAAATTATCATTTGAACCGTGTCGATGTAATTGTTATTGTCTAATAGTAGAGCGGCATCAGTCACGCCCTCATACTCGTCGTTCGTTAGTGGCGCTACAATTAGAATGCGTAGTTGATATCACGTTGATAGCTCTCTAATTATCATAATAATAGTAGAGGCATACGACGGGGTGGCGGCCCCGTCAGCTGAGCGAAAACGAAAGTAAACAGAACTCGGTCAAAGGGTTTGTACTCACCTACCCGCAATATTTATGTGGGTACGGGGGGGATGTACCCCACACCCAATCCAGTCACCCTCCTTTGATGGATTGGTTGGCGACTGGCGCGGATGTTCGACTGAAACTCAGCCAAACTCAGTTGTGTGGCATTAGTCTCGATTTCGTAGTATGCTCTGTTCGACAAACTTTTACCGCGAAATTATTATTCAGTGAAAGTTTAAACAATTCTTCGTATTTTGTTTTGGATGCGGACGATCTGCCACCCTACCACCCTCACCTTCTTTAAAACTCGCCCTGTTCCGTGATATAGGTATATTTGTAGGCTACAAAATATTTGGTTTGTACTCGTACCAAACTTCTCTAACTTACACTAAGAACTGTCATGAATCTTGAAAACAAAATATTGCTTTATTTATCTATCTATCTGTACTATTATACAATTGTAAAAAGTTAATGTTGTCCGCGATGGATTCAAAAACTACTGAACGGATTTCGATGCGGTTTTCTTTGTTTGAAGGGGTTTGGTCCAACTTCAAATCTTACGTTGTTGTTTGATTGCAATCGGTTAAGTACGGTTAAATAGATCCAGGGTTATGATTAGTAATTTAGAATTTAAGGCCAGGTTGCAGTAATTTTTAAAATTTTTAAACGTCTGGATATCAAGTAATATAGCAAATTGCGCTAAATAAAAAGCACATTCATAAAATAGACTATACCTTCTAGGGTCCTGTGAAAACAGAAACACGATTCATGTTAATTGCCTCGATAGAAATTAGCGTCAAACATGGGTCTAAAACGCTCCAAATCGATATTTCAAACACGTTTTACACTAAGACGCCATCATCAAATAATGCCGAGATTGATATCATTATAAAGAGCATAAAAATATCTAGCGACTGGTAAAATTATTTTTTATCAAGCAATTATTTTTTTTTTCAAAAACTTATAAAACCTGAAAATCTTTGCATTTGAGCACTCGCAGCGGTCAGTCAGTTGAGTCAGTACCCGCCGAGGCGTGTTCAAGGTAGGACGTGTGCTGTTTGTTTCTGCGAGCTTCCCCCCCGCACTTCATTACGTATAATCGGTTTCGCTGAAAATATGGGTATAACTCGGTTCATTAAAGGAAGAATTCTAAAATGGCGCAGCTTATCACTTTCTCTCGCTCGCACAATTGTGCTGTCAATTTAATTTAATTTATGTCTATTTATTTTTTTCTTATGTGCCACTGTACAAAAAATGTACAGTAGGTATATAAAAATTTGGTGTACAATAACTAGTCTATATCTATGGCTCTAAAAATTTTGGTATGCTTGATGACTGCTCTAGTCTTCTTAGCCCCTAACTCTTAGCTAAATTACAAGTGGGTTCACGTCAGTAGTTGGTCGAAGTTAGTATTTTTTATTGAATAGATTGCCTTAGTCACTAGGCTACCGCAGCTGAGTATAATTATACATATTTTATGTTACAGTGCTGCAATGAGAAGCGAAAAGCCGCTGGTGTTGAACAGCCCGTAGACGTTTCTAATTCTAGTTTGCAAATTGCCACGTAACTATCAGTACTTTTACTCAAATCTGTGACATATTTGAATATTATAAAACTGGTGAAAAAAATTATCTCATAAACCTGATGAAACTTACAGCAGACAGGACCGTATTGAACGATCAAAAATTTTACAAAGAGATTCAAGTAAATGACTCGAACTAAAAAAAAAATAACAACAGCTTCAAACTTCGGTCCCATTTGTAAACGAAAAGTTACAATAGATAGTGCACCATTAGTAAAAAATAATCCTATATAATAAAATCTAAACCAAGTGGTTTCAGTAGCTCACGGCATCGAAAACGAAAAACATTCCATACAGCAAATGGAACAACAGAAAAACATAAAAATAGATCAGTGTGGACTTTTTATTGACCGCAAATACCCTTTTATTGGAGCCACTCCAGATGGTCTTGTTGGAAATGACAAAATTGTCGTCAAAAAATGGTTTAGAAAAATCTCTAGAAAATAATAAAATTCAACTTAACAATTTACCATAAATAAAAATAGTAATTGGTTTTACCAAATTCAAGGTCAGTTGCATGTGACGGGGTGCAAAATGTGTATTTTTGGTTTATGGTTATTTTTTGTTTTTTGGTTTATAATTCAGTTTTATATGAATAGTCTGCTGCCGGAGTTAGTTGATTCAAGGCATATCCGTGGTATGCCTATTAGAAGCATCGTCTTGAACGAAGAGAAAGAAAATAACGAAAACCATGTTCCTTCGATCACTTCACATCAGCATCAATCCAATCTAGTTGAGACTGGCTTTAGTGCTACAAACAGAGAGTATAATATCATATTTGAAAATTTTTGAATTGTGCGTTTTCATCATCACCATCCTCATAGAGACTTATTTTCCTGACTGCATCCAAGGCCAAGGTGAACTCGGAGCTCAGGGTCCGCCTTCCGGCTCTTCCTCTTCCACTTCACACGATCTTGGGCGTGTCCCTAAACCTAAACCCTAAAATGCCAGTTAAGTTGAAAGAAACTTGACTTGATTTTAAGATTGCATGTGACGACGTGCATTTTCTACTAACTATCTATCTACTAACAGATCAGTAGGCAGCACAAAATGTCTTTTTTACCCGACGACTGCGCGACGCAAAGAAGTGGTAATGTGTTTATTTATGTTTCACTTTTCAATAGGTTTTGTTTTTTGCAGACGCTTTTATTTTTTCTGTATGTTCATATGTTCCAATGAAATGAAAATACAAAAATATGTATGTTAAATTTAAGTGATTTTTTTCTCGAACTATACAATGAAAAACTATAACATTATGTGCCCGAATCTAACCTACTGCTTTTACGATATACGTACCGTGCCCGTGGCGTAGTGACACCCTAGTTTGTCACAGACACGAGTACTCTAAAATAGCACTACAATCTCCCGCACGCAACTTCATATATGTTTTTTTTATATAATTAAAAACAGTGTTGCTACACAGTATATACACATATAAGTGAAAAAGGTACACATAGCCTATAGTGAGTATTCCGATGAACTCTTACAATCAATCCCACCCTCCCTTCATCCAGAACAACATGTTTTTTTATATCACTTATGTGGCAGACAAGCATACGGCCCACCTGATGCAAAGAGGGTCACGGTGGCCTATGACCTATATGTTCAGGTCTTAGGTGTCACCCTTTGTCAGCGTTTGGACTCCATCCCAGTTTCTTAGTTTTTGTAACAAACGCGAGTCTCGAGTTTTCGCGTACCGGGTTATACTATACGACGACGCGCGCCTGCGCGCCGCCCGCGCTGCCCGCTCGTTGCGTCGATTACACTCGATTCGGCTGCGGGGACTGAGGTACTGAGGCGACGTAAAATACCTACTTGACTCACTGCAACCTCGCCTTAAGTTGCACAGATGGCGCTTAGATCGCGATAACCAACAGCCACGAGGGCGGAGCGGCGGGCATAGGGCACTCAATAAAAATGACTACATATTAAAAAAAATGTTGGAATACGTTCAAACATTTTTAAGATTTATGTCGATTCGCTTGAAATTACAACAGAGTAATGAGGATCACACGCCACTTAAAGGGAGTTAAATGATTCTTTTTAAGTTAACCGCTTACAAGTCGGGCATATTCATTTTCTAGTAGTTACATAATGAAATAGAGGTTAAACAACATTTCTTTCTCTAAAAGGTGAATGCCATTAATCTCCTTTTTGTTATGTGCAGTTTTAGTTAAATACTTGTAAGTTCTAAATTTAAAAGATGCGAAAAAGCTAAAACTGATTTTTATTTACGTAATCGTTACTATCTTGGTAATGTTCAAGATCATAATGAATGTAACCGTAACTATAAAGCGGCTTAGCTGTCCCTTAGTGTGCCGTTGATAGGATCGTTAAGACTTACTAGACAAGAGGGGAAATTATGGGATATTTCTGAATAAATATTAATATTAAACAATAGCAACTCAACTCATGTGAAAGTACAAAGAAATATCTAACTTCTGATATAACAACTACATTTAATATTTAGCAGCATCAATAAAAAAAAAATTGTTTTTCGCTCTATGTCTAGCTCAAAATTTGCTTTTGTCACTTAACCGCGTTTAGTGATCGGACCAGATTAACACTCACCAACTTTCGCTCTCCCCAGAGTCTTCATATTTAATTCTGATCGACGTTTTAACGTAAAAGGAATAATGCCAAAAATGTTGCAGAATGTGTATTTTCATCCAGATTTTGTACATGTTCTCTATGGAAACTAGATTCAGTAAAACGCCAAAGTGTCATGAATCGTTTCGTTGTATTGATACTAATGGGAATGCCAGCAGCCCGTTGTGTAATGCCAGGTATTGTTTAGGTTTCGGCTTTGCCAGCCAATGAGCGCAGCATATCCAATTACGCAGTAGCGAGCGTCCCTTCAGTCGGAGCCCATTACGCAGGAGCCACGTTAAGCTGATTAGAGCATTGGTATTTTCGCGTCGAATTTCTATACTTTGCAATTACCGTCATTAAAATCATTATCACTAACTCAAATCTTATTTGCTATATCTATCATGTTTAGGATGATATACATCTATTTCTACATGGGCGACTACGAAGTCAACCTTATATGCAGAACAAAGATCTGGTACACGGTACTTGGTCAGACGGCAGTCTTTTGCTGCAAACGCCAACGTTAAATCAAAATAAATTATCTTAAATAACATGTCTTACCCTTTTAGGGATCGCATAAAGTAACGATCTCTGCCTATCTCTAGGAACAGTAAATATTACGTATCATGACCTCAATTAATCAATCCGTCCAGAAGTTTTACTAAACAGATGTATCAACCATTGTATATAATTATAAAGATTTATGAGATTAGCACCACTTGGTTGTTCAAACCAGAAATATATTTATATTCGTAGACCTGTATTCTTAGAAATTCGCTCTGTACCTCCTTGAATAACTGAATACGATCCAATAGTTTATACAGATGACAAGTTTGTTGAAATCCAGCTATAGTCTCTGCCTCCTCTCCCATCTCATGCCTAAATATTACGATCTATTACGAACATTTGCATTGTAACTAAAATTTACATTGCATTACACATTGCAATTAGATACATGTTTATTGCATAAAGTTATCCTTAGATGAACTAAGTGTGTCGGTCAAATGATGGTCACCCTAGTGAGCGAACAAAAAACGAAGAAAGTGCGGGTAGTTAGAAATACCCGCACCACTCGAAGACGCCGATGTTTCGCTTCTTCAGTCCTCTCGAGACCATGGACATATCGTCACAGTCGTCCGTAACATCGGGGTAAATATACAAAATTTGTTCTACTCATAGTTTACGAATAAGTCCCGTTTTGTTATAAATATGTGTGAAAATCGTGAAGTTTAAATCAACATATTTTCGCTAGTAATATTTAATGTAAGAAAAGTAACTACCTCAATCTTTTCATTAAATTGGAAAAGTCGAAACTAAGCAGGATATAAACCGGTTTGAATAATCCAAATAATTGGTATATCTAACAATATGTTAGGAAGTGCTTCAAAGTTCATTCATCTAAGCCGAGGATTTGTTTGGCACTTACAATGTCACATGCTATAATTACTCGCCGAACATTGTTTCGTTATCAAGAACAATAAATACGTAACAGGAGGCCATGAACTGTTGACGTCACTATTATTATTCAATTATCGCCAGCCGGTAGGGGGAAACATAAAAAGTGAATGACTCCTCTTGACCTGGATTAGTAAATATCAGGCCGAGCTTATCTACAACCTTGAAACGTGACGCGGAAACTGGCTGCCAAGTGAAAGCATTGTGCGACTGACTGGTGCAATGAATGTCTGCATTGTCGGCGGAGAACTATGTCTAGGACAACCATTACATTTATTGCTGGATTCTGGAGCATGTTCAATCGTTAATAAGTCATAATATCATATATGCCGTGCTAATTTCACAAGTCTTGGTAAGCGATTATCCAATTATATGAACATTAAAACTGTTGACTGTAAATCCTGTTTGCATCTACCCACATTTATTATGCAAGTAGTTATTGAATCCCCCGATGACAAAGTTAATATATTTTGTGCAATAATTATAATGTTAGGCTCCTTTAGTCGTTGACTGAATGTTCAGTATCAGAGGTTAAGAATACTGCTTTGTCAAAGATGTCAATTGTCCATTGCTGTCGTTAACTGCCGGCATTGGAACTACTTACCATCAGAAGTATAACACTATGTGACTGTTATTGTTCATAAATTGGAGGTAGTTGAACCTACCCCTCTAAATTGTTTGATCCCTTGATTACCTGGCTGGCCTTACTTGAGCCGGGCCTTTAGAATCGTCGACAATCCCATGTTCATAAGCGGTGGGGAATCTCTCAGCCTCAGGAAGGTTTTTGTCTTGCTTCGCTCAACAACAGTGCGCACTGTGTGGTATGAAAGAAATTTCATTCACGTTCAGGTTGTGGTATGGAATCCCTGCGACGGTTTTCCTAACGGTTTTTATATTACTTTGGTGGCAGACAAGCACACGGCCCATCTGATGGAAAGTGGTTACCGTAGCGTAGTTAAAACCTAAGTGGTATAAAAATCAAGTCATTAAAGATTTCTATGTGTAAGAAACTCCGTTGTGCTTATGAACATCTTTTGTGCAAAGCTTTGTAGTAAATAACAACCAATATTTGTTCACTAACAAGCTTCTCTTAATAGTGATATATAATATAGGCTCTCACACCTTTACCGGCAAACTTTTCACATTACCACCACAAGGTTTTCACACGCCAACAGAACCATTATACACCAACTATACAAACACTTAAACCCTCTAACAATATTTAATCGCTGTTTTTACGATGCTGTTGCCACATGGTTTTCCAACAAAATGTTCAATTAATTGAAGAACGTGTGCATTGCATCAAAACCACCGGCACAACTAGAAACGTTGAACAATACCGGCTGTACGGCCAATCACTTTACGTCATCCGATAGTAGTAGAGCTCTTTCGTGCTGGTTTATTATACATACAGATTTACATAGGCGGCTAGTAGGCGTAGATGCGTTTGTGGTGCACTCGTTTGCAAGTAAACAGGTGTGCATAATAGATGCGCGGTCAAGGTCGTCGGCGGTCGGCGACCCTGCTCTTGCACGTGCCCGATTGCTTTATAACAACTATGGTTAATGTGTGTGTGTATATGTGTGAACACTGTGAACATCATTAATAGTAATTTTAATGTTTATGAATAGACGGGTACGTTTCGTGAAACATGTTTCACAACAATTCGATTTGATTGAATCCTTTTGAACTCCAAAGGATTTAATAAAATTTTACTACGTTTTTATAATAATATAATATTATCGCATAATGGCATTTAAAACTTTAAATTGTAGATCTTTGGGCGTATTTATGGGTTTAGAATCTTAGAACACTACTACTTGATAACCTCCTATGCCTATCAACCGTAATCAGGATCAATTATGCTGGGTGTCAGCACATCAAGCATAATGAACAATTCTCTTATAATCAACAAAGGTCCCTACCTCAATATTCCATTATTTTCTACTTGATAAGTGTAAATTAATTGAAAGCAAAATGATTGATTTATCTTGAAGAAATTCTAACTAACAAGTTCGATATACAAACCGGAGAGACTTCCCAATAAATTTGATTGAATAGGACGTTAGAACTTTGTTTAATTGAACTTAACAGCAATTTGTACTGATGTAATCGGACATTATGTAAAAATAGTATTAGCTTAAGCATTGTAGGCAGAGGCGGCTCGTCCTAAAGAGCGCTGGTGCAGTGCACTCCCACAAAAAATGTGTGTATCCTAGAGTATAGGTACCTACTTAATACCTACAACATACATTCTACATTCTACTATACCCACTTATAAAGTTAAAAGTTTTCAAACCACAACCCGATCAAATTAAATGTACACCTAGCGCATAGAGAATTGCATTGAAGCAAGGTGCAACTTAACTCGGCCGGGTTACGGGAGGAGCGCCAGCGATTGCGCTCCTATGAAACAAATCTTAGTACAAATCCTAGTACTGAATTTAATGAGTGCGAAAGAGAAACATCGATATGTCCCGACGCGTGAAACAAAAGATTTCATAGGAGAAATTAGCTGATCCTGGAGCGCCGCTCACGCACCCTGTTGCCAAATGGTCATTATGCAATCTGATTGTCAAAACGTTGTTGCCGCTCTTACTTATGTTTTCTTTCAAATAAACAAAACACAGTAACACGTGACGCGTACGCGCCGGTGATTGTTTTGGGGTTTTTAGCTTACCAAATAATTATTAAGTTGTTTGTGCGTGACCTTGTGTAAAAAATGGAAGAATGCAGTGTATTTTTTATTAAAAATTGTGAAAAGACTCTTGAGATGCGTGTCGAACTCAAAGCCGCCACGGCCTGACATTGCTCTTTCTCAAAAATGGACTACGAAAAGCAAAACTTTTACGCGTGTGTTTAAATCAGAACAATATTTGAAGACACCATGGTTTATAATTTTTTTCGTTTTGATGTTTAGTGAACACCCATAATATATGGTCACGAGCCGCCTCTGATTGTAGGTACTTAGAAGTTCGCGAATGTATAACAAAAAGGAAGGTAATTAGAGTGAGCGTGCTCGCGATTCTGAGTCACGGCCAAGGACACGAGCTTTGTCGACTGTGATTAATTGAGTGTTCCCATTTCAATTGGTGCTCGTTCATTATTACAACATCGGTTACATTTCCATCATTGTGTCATGGAGTGTAGATGTAAGATTGCAAACTTATTAATTGTATCTCATCGCAGAACTGGAACAGAACAATTGCGATTCCTCACTATCGATTTCAAGTTATAAATCTACATATCGACACCTTGCTACGCAAATCTCGTAACTTCATTCAACTTTCTAAGGAGTTCGATGTTTCCGTGTTATTTTCTGTAGTTTTGTGGGTCAGTGGAGTGGTTCCAAATTGTGATTAATTGTGTTTGTTTGCTTCAGGGTTATGAGCGAGGCGGTTCCCCTCAGCCGCCGAGCCAACCGCCGGGCGCGCCCAGTCCCGGTGCGGCTCAGAGCGCGCCCGGCGCTATGTCGCCAACACAAGACTCGCAGCATCCTCCACATATGCCGCCACACGGAAATCAACCTCCGCCACATCAGGTATTTAGACATTCACTTGTAGACGGATATTCAACAACTATTATAAGCCGGATTGCAACGAAACGTTCATCCGAAACATCGGACCACCAAACACGACCGAAAGACGTATAACATTTACGTATACCGACAGAAATTTCTTTTGGTAGGGCTTAGGTCGAGTTACAGCCATAGACGCGACTTGCAATACCGAGATTCGAACTTGAACTGAATTTTAAGTCCAATTTAATACGGGACAACAATGCTTTTCATTGACCAGATCTTTTCTCCAGACATTGGATCGCAATTTTCCTAAAAGAAAAACCCAATAAAATAATATCCCACTCAGGAATAACACCCGAGACATGTTAATACTATCTAACCTTGCCCGAAACATACAAAAGTGGTTATTATAGAAAAATAAAGTTAATTATAAAACAAACTTTTATCAAACTGTGTAAAGAAATAGCTGTGTACATTTACATGTGCATTCGTTATTGGCCCTACCCATAAAACGACTACGACTACGGTTTTCTAGTTTATACCTCCGCCCAGTACCATAGGTAGCAAGCCATAGTCCTTAGTACTCGCCGAGTACGGATTACTAAAGTTCATAAAGTTCCAGAATATTCTGCAGAATTATCCAGTATGTAGGTTGATTTTTGTTATCAAATTTTGCTCTAGGATTTCTACTGGGCCGACTATCGTCTTTATTATTTATTTATTCATATACATATTCAATCCCTTTTATTATTTAACGTAAATGAAAGCTAGCAGCGTCGCGCGTCGTTATCAGATAAACTACCGTTATAACTTTAGAATAAAGTGCCGGAAATAAACCTGTTACCATCCGGATGCAAATTAATCACACCTGTGTGGATGGATGATAATGAAAGTTATGCACTTAAATATTTAACGGAGTATACGTAAAATTTACTCTAGTTTATCTCCTCTGAACTATTATTATACTGTTTAGTTTTTTTCCAATGCATATTTTTACAACAAAGTCTGATTATATGACAAGCAAGTATTGGGGAGAATTGACGACCTTGTCATGATCCCCATTATAACAATCACCTGTACGGGAGTGACGCAGCCTGCAAAAAAAATATGAATGGTGTTTGACCATATTTATTACAATGGGGAGCGACCTGTTTTACCACGCACCTGTCCTCTGTGCCTGCTTAATATTTATAAATGCAAAAGTTTGAATATAATAGTAGTAATAATAGTTAAATGGTTATTTGTTGTACACCAGCCAGAACGGATAAACGGATCTGGACATTTATCTTTTTATACCTAAAATACAGTTGTCTGTTTGTTTATGCAACACTGGCCGTTTGCCGCGGCTCCGCCCGCGCGGATATCGGTTATCACGCAGTGCAATATAGGCTATGTTACTCAGGGCGAATGTAGCTTTCCAATGATGAATAATTTTCGAAATCGGCGCAGTAGTTTTTGATTTTATTCATTACAAACATACACACACAGATACACCGCGCGCGCAATACATAAATTGTTACAAAACGTCAAATTTTATTACATAGGTTAGTTTTTAGGTATTTAGTGTAGATACTATAATTTTTATGAGTAGTAAGTTTAATGAATAGGTCATTTCCGGGCTTGTTTATCATTCAAATATTCTTGGATTTTATAATAACCTCTTTGGCTTTCCATGTATCCATCATGACTTTCTTTTGATTATATTTTTGAATTTATGTATGGGTAAGTTTCTATACATAAATTATCGCTTATATATCGTAGTACCAGTTCGCTTGCACTCCTGTGCTTGAATTGTGCGGGGAAAAGTGTGAGAGAGACATTGTACTACTTTATTTTAGGCAGTTTCACGAGCTAGTTCTATGCGTCCCGTTTATCTTTTTTTTTCTTAAATATCATTACTAACCTTACCTTTCGGTACTCAGGTAGACTAAGAACGATATTTTTTCTATTACACCAACTACGACTCATTACACGTAAACAGCACAATGCACACTTCTTACTCCATTGTAATAGAACATTGTCTCATGCCTATAGTCAATCTTCATAACTTTGTATAATGTACCTATCTTTTCAGTATAGCTATATTTACCCTCCACCCGTGCCATTAGTGGGTCCTCATGATACTCATGGGAAACGTGTCCGACAGAGTGGGTGGTCATAAGCGAGAAGCATAAGTGATGTTCACCCCATGCTATATCTCGTAATAATAGCTATTATTAAATTATATACTTCGGGATAACGGATAAAAATCACTAAATAATACATTATCGAGCGTTTGGTTAATAGTTTTCTCATATGATTATGGTACGTCATTATAGTCAATTTGGTTCAAATGGTAATTAAGTACCGGAAGGCGATTCGATAGCGCCTATATACATATAAAGTTATTGCATTTTATACTACCAAGGTGGGATTGGATGGATTGTAGACTACGATACCGCATGGGCTATTTATCCTGATATATAATACTGTGAAATGTGAGGACGGGCGAAGCCGCGGTATACAGTTTAAAAATTGTAGAAACGAAAGTTTCATAAGTACTGCCAGTTTTTGATGATAGGTAAGAAGTTTTTGACTTATGAACTCTTCCAACATCATAGCAGGGGAGGCGAGTATGCTAAACTTGCAGTTACTCGAACGTCGTGGATACCTAGATAGATAAGATGATGATTTTTCTTACTTTAACCTTATTTATATTTACCTAATTATAAAAAAAATTGAAGTTCGACCGCGCCCGAGTAAATTCAGACATGTTTTTTTTTCAACTATGTTACCTACCCACGCCCTTAGATTACGCCCCAATCGCGAGATTAGCAAAAATAACACTTCTGACATCTTACATTGTCAATTTTTTTAACGCACACTCCTATATTTAAAACTCATACTGGCAGGACCTACTTATCAATATAAAGGTATCCTCCCTGACGCGCTCGAGTAACTTAAGAATTCCTTCTAGGACTCCCTGTCTATTATAGGTGTTACTCGCACGCAACTTTCATCATCTTCCTTTGACGTTGACTGTACCTACACACGCAGAAGGTTAAGTAAAGACGAAATTAAAGGCCTCCGGCAGCGGCACTCACTGTAAGGAATGCAACATACTAAAAATTCGAATTATTTCTCAACTTACTTGAAATTAAGTTACTCGTCTAACTCGAAAGACAATCGGTAACTTTAGATGTTTGATTGGTAAAACTTGTAACAAGAGGTCAAACTATGAACCTGTACCAAAAACTTCCTGTATTAACCTTGAGAACGAACTTTCGTCTTAGTTCGTGCATGCATGATTTATGTACGTAAAAGTTTTTGTTCATACTTCAGTAGGTACGGCTAATACGATCTCTTGAGTGATTCGAAGATATGTTGACGGATGGAGTAAGGCAGTATTCACATAAGTTCATTTTCCCAGTTAGGCCTGGTAAACTATGTCCTGTCATCGAGTCTTGTATGACACTGTAGAACAATAACTAGCATTCTGCTGCTAGTGCCTGTTCACTGTGATTATAATCATCCATATTTTCACATTCCGTCCAAAATTAGCACTTTTTTACTTTGCCGGGAGTGATTAGCATCTGTCCTCACAATCTTAAGAGGAAAGCCTCTTTCATTGTTAAGCTGCCGGACCGGCTTACAGGTGAAGCTGGCTTGGCTCTCAATCCTCAAGGATTATGCGACTGATTGAACCTAAAGAAGTGGTGCTGCCTACCGTTCTTGTACTTTCAGACGAAATATTACATCCAGGGTTAACTAAATGAGGTTACCTAATAAATGTAAAATTAAAACCAGTTCTCGAATCATTCAATTAGGTACGAAAACTACTCGCAGCTAAGGTATGTAAATAATTTATGAGAGTAATAGCTTGTAGGTAACAAGAGACACTTTTGCGGTTTATACCTTTATAATGAATCCGTATGCTTGTTAGCTACCTTAATAGTGGAAAATTACCTGTCTGTATAGTCTATTTTATATTTTAAATTGGCATACAAACGCCCAGTCAACCGGGCGCCTAGTACACATTTATTTGTAAAGGTGTCAATTATACGTTTTATTTGACATTCACACAAAGGTTTGCAACACAAACAAGACTAGTGTGATGAATTGCACTAAATTGAATGTCTATTTATTCTTTACAAATATCGGAAGTAATTAACTACAAAAAAATACACGAGAGAAAAAAAACAAAGCTTAGAAAAAAAAACAATGAAAATGAACTCTTGATATTTGATGAACCATATCGTGACTTGTGTTTTCAATTGATAATATTTTCTTATTCAGCTGTCACTTTCATTGCCCAATGATGAGAAATAAATACGTAATTGTATTTTAATCTTAAATGAATTTTGAACTCATCTCATACATTAGGTACTTTGTATAATACATAATAATAATAATAATAATAATAAAGCTTATTTATTCCATGCAAAACAAAATATCACAATAATTAACTAAAAAATAAAAAACATTAGGTATACATTTAACAATCGAAATAAAAAGATTTCACCAATTCAATATAATTAATTAAGCTGTACTTATGTTGTAAGTTAGTTCAGTTATATGGTTTTGTACATTCTATAACACTTGTAAGTATTTACATTAGATATTATACCTGAATAAATATTTTAGGACATTCATTAATAGAAAATCATTCGAAATGAACAAATCAATACGATCCATTCGCTACTTCATAACTCATCCAAAAAAAATATATTTAAATTAGTGATTTTTTACTATTATATTAGATATTACATTATTCACATTACATTATTTCGATTAAAAATAAAATTGTGTAAGCATTAGTATGTTAATTCATTATTTTTGCACGGACCCCTCTTGGGTAAAAGCCTCCTCCAAGGCGTGCCACTTGTCTCTATCTTTGGCGGTGTTCATCCACTCTCTACCTGCTACTGCTACGATTTCATCAGCCCATCTGGCGGGCGGGCGGCCTCTCGCTCTTTTTCCAAGTGGCCCCGGCCATGCCACCGATCGCCGGGTCCACCTGTTGTCATCGCATCTAGCCAAATGACCCGCCCACTTCCACTTCCGTTGCAATGAATATCTTAAAGCATCTATTACCTTGGTTTTCTCGCGAATGGCCGTATTCCTGACTCTATCTTTGAGTTTTAAGCCCATGATGCTCCTTTCCATTTTTCTTTGGGTGGTTTGGATGGTGTTGTTGATCTTTACATTGAATGTCCATGTTTGGCACCCGTAGGTCAGGCATGGAAGTATAGTTGTGTCCATAACTAGCTTCTTAGTACGCAGTGGTAGTGCCGACTTCAAAATTTCCTTCTGGGCCCAGAACTTTTTCCAGGTGATAGCGACTCTTCGGTTCACCTCATCTAAGTTTCTGTCTTTATTAAATGATATTTGTTTTCCTAGGTATATGTACTTATCGACAAATTCCAGAGGTACGTTGTTGATTGAAATTATTGACACATGGTGGTTAGTCATGAGCTTTGTTTTGTCAAGATTCATCTCCAAACCAGCCTTAGAACCGACTTGATGTAACTCGTTTATCATTGCATTTAGTTGTAATGAGCTTTCTGAGAACAAAATAATATCGTCTGCGAATCTGAGGTGACTTAAATACTTGCCATTCATGTTAATGCCACGTTTGGACCATGCTAGGTTTCTCATTACATGTTGAAGCACAGCGATAAACAGTTTTGGAGAGATTGGGTCGCCCTGACGGACTCCCCTCTGTATGTCAATCATTGCGCCAGTTCTGTCTAATCTGACTCTACTTGTACAGCCACCGTAAATGTTTTTCAGAATGTTGATGTATTTCCTATCGATATTTAGTGCTTCCAGAGCTTCCCAGATGACGTCGTGTAGTACCAAATCAAAAGCTTTTTTATAATCTATGAAAGCTATGTATAGGGGGCGCTGGAATTCCAAATATTTCTCTATGACCTGGTCAACAACTTGAATGTGGTCTGCCGTGCTGAACCCGCTCCTGAAGCCTGCTTGTTCTATCGGCTGGTGTGCGTCGATGTCAGGTGATATTCTTTCGAGTAAACAGGTGGCGAATAATTTGTAGAAACAGGACATGAGACTGATGGGGCGGTAGTTCCCGATGTCGGCAGGGTCGCCTTTTTTGTACAACAGTATGATTTCCGACTCTCTCCATTCGCCTGGTACAGTTTCTTCTACGAGTATTTTGTTCCATAAAATAGTAATTGGGGTAAGTAGTAAAGTACGTGCTTGTTTGATATGTTCATTAATTATTCCATCTGGCCCCGGGCTTTTTTCAGATTTGAGTCTCATTATTTGTTTCAACACTTCTTGCTCTGTAAAGTGTTGTATTTGGGAAGAATCAGTGTCAGTGTGGCGGTAAGCATCCTTCTGTTTTGTTGTCATTGTTGTAGGGCGACTGTAGAGTTGTGTATAAAAGTTCGTAGCTATATCTATAATCTCAGTACGGGAATTACACTTGGTGATACCCGGCTGGAGTGATGAAATCCATGTTTTTTCTCTATTTAATTCTTTATGGGCTCTTTTAGTAGATCCAGACTGTTCCAGATGTTTTTGTATTGTGTTTATTCTGTAGGTCTCGTAGCAATGTCTTATCTCTTTGTTGGTTAGTTTATAGAGGCTTTTTAATCTTTCTTTGTCAGATTTGTTCAGCGTAGGTTTGTTTTGTAGTTCGCTTCTTTCCTTCATGAGTTCCAGTGCTCTAGGTGACAGAATTTTAGTGGTTTTTATGCGTTTAGTGGTTTTTAAACTCTCTTTTATATACCGGGTAATATTTTGGCTATATTGTTCTGCGTTGCAATTGTTATGGGCCGATATAAGTACAGGTATATATCTGTCAAGGTTTTTGTGGTACATTTCTTGCTCTGCTATTGTTCCCAATTTAGTCGATGCATTAGAGAAGTTACGTCGGGTTTTTTTGGCAGATTTTTGGTAGATTGTGGCTCTAACTAACCTGTGGTCTGATCCAAAACAGAATGAAGTGAGTACTTCGTACTTTGAAACCAAATGGGGACTCGTAGTCAAGATGTAATCTATTTCGTTCTTCGTGTTTTTGTCAGGAGAGATCCATGTCCAGCGGTTCTTGGGTGTTAATTTGAACATTGTGTTTGCTATTTTTAGTTTATATTCTTGTGCGTATTGAATAAGTCTCTCTCCTCGTGCACTTCTTTTACCATATCCATGTCCACCGGAGACTGAACTTTCGTGACTCTTGGGTACCCCGATTTGAGCATTGAAATCTCCCATTGTGATTATGTGTTTCGTGGTGATAGTCTCGTGAGCATCGTCCAGGTTCTCATAAAAGTTGTCTATGTCTGCCTGCGATGAGTTTTCGGTGGGTGCGTACGCCTGAATAATAGAGAAACGTTCGGTACCCAGTTCGATTTCCAGTATGCAGACTCGCTCGGATACTCCGGTAAATGATATGATATTTTCTTTGAATTTCTTCTTTACTAGGAAGCCTACGCCGTGTAACCCCTTCGTCTGACCTATGTGGTACATGATATAATCGTCTTCCTCAATTATCCGTTCACCTAGGCGTCGCACCTCGCACAGTCCTACCACATCGTGATTTATGTTTTCTAGCGCTGCTTTAAGCTCTATGAGTTTTGATTCCGAAGATAATGTATTTACGTTGAGAGAACAAATATAGAAGGTATTATTTATTGAAGTGATTTCTCTTGGAGGGTTTTGGTCGACCTCTCCCGCGGTGACCAGCCGTACTGGGAGATGGGGAGTGAGTAGAGGGGCTGCTCCTAATTGCTATGCTGGGTGATGTTGTGATACGTTTGCTTGTAATTGGGGTGTTTCTTTCGGGGTGATTACTAGTTTAGGTTGTTGTATTATATAATTCTTCATCGTTGCTGTCTTATTTTTCTTCGAAGGTTGTTTGCTAGACCGAGGGGCATCCTGTCCGGTGGTGGGGGTAAGTGTCTCTGGGGATTCAGAAAAGTTTCTTTTGTGATAGTTATTATGAGGGGGTTGTTGTCTACTCAGAACAATAAGTTTATCATATCTTATAATTGCATTATTCCCCGCTTCTTTTTCTTTTTGTAGTTGTGGTTGTAATTCTTTGCGTATTTTTAGAACTTCAGTTGGATAGTCTTCCTTTATATAGTAAGTAGTATTGTTTAGTTTAAATTTATTTTTCAGAATTTTTACTCTAAGACCCATTGTATTGAGTGTCACTACCACCGGTCTGACCCTCTCGCCTTTTTTCCCCAGTCTCCTCGCTGCTTCTATATTATTAAAATTGCATTGTACTCCTAAATATGTGGTTATTATTTTTATTATCTTTTCTTCTAGTTCGTGATATGAGTTTTCTTCTTCCTCTAGCCCAAATAGGACTATGTTTCTACGTCTTAATTGTCTTTCCAAGTAGTTCATTCTTATGTGTTGATCGTCTATTTTCTTCTCTAAAAGTTTGTTTTTTTGTTCAATGTTGTCGAATCTCTCAGTAAGGCTGTTTACTATTGTGTTTTTAATTTCTTCTTTCATCTCTAACATGTTCTGGTTTTGTTGTGCCATATCCTGTTGCATTCTTAACAGCATATTTTTTATTTCTTCCATGATTTGTTTGTTATGGTATGCGTAGCGACCTCTATAAAGAAAGTTAGGTACTTTTACTTCCAGTAAAACTGACCATCGATATGCAATCAGTTGATGAATGTGTTATCGTTGATAGGTTGGAGTTTGGGTAATTATCGATAGATGGCGCTGTTATTAGTTTAGTTATAAATTGATCATTACGTTGCGGTTTCGAGGTTATAATTTATAATCACTTTTATTTTTCAGCACTTTTATAGTTATCGTTTTGCACCAAATCGTCGCACAAGTATATCAACAGGGTTTATTGTTTGTGTAATGTCTCACTTCTCAATATTTCTAGTATTTTGAAGGTTTTTAACGTGAAACGTATTTTTTTACTTTTTACACGGTTTCTCTGGTTATTCACTATGTTATTTATATTTTTTAGGACGTTTCAAACGTTTATAATGCACTTCTGTATAGTTTATTCACTTTTTATCACTTTAAACACTTCGAAAAGAATTTTTTCTTAGGAGTACGATGTTGACGTTGCCACTGTGGCGCCCTCCCTTTCCTGTTAGCCTGTGTATAATACATACGCATTGTAATTTTTTGTCTGTCTATCCTATTGTAAGTGGTAAATAACTAATTAAATTACGATTATCTGTTTATTTGTATGATTTAACTTTTTTATACTTCTTTCGTTTCGATGACATGGCGTTCGTGTTATGTATAAACAGACCTAGAAACAGAGATCGTCATGTCAATGTCATTAGACGATAAAAAGTAGGAATTATTGTTAGATCAGTTCACTATTTGGCATCTACTATGCGTTTCAAATGAGAAGATAATAGCGACCTCGGCAACTTCACTCCGTACTCATCAAAATTGTACAGCCTAATGTTTATTTTCTTTTCATTAAGTACATATTTTTGATAAAAATAACAATAGTTTTCTATATTAATAAATAAAACCGAAGTTAGCAACAAGAATCAAAATGTCATTATGACAGTTATCAACTCATTTGAAACAATTGAAACGCATATTACATTTGGAAAAGCTTGATAAGCAGAAAATTCAAATTTTAAATGAGGCCTTACATCCCTTAACATAATAATTGTCTTTAACATCAGGGCTTGTTTAACCGAGTCTAACGTCCGAACTAGTATCTAGCTAGCTCTCTCTCTCTCTCTTTTCGTATAATTGGAAATTACCATTATTCTTCTGGATTAAGACGAATGATTCAACTATTTAACCACGTTATTGTAAAAAATTGATGAACGAATATATTACACCTGACAGGAAGACATGATTTATTTCAAATGTAAAATGCTTTGACAGAAACATTTTCTTGAGCAATCAACATTTTTTTTATTATTCTGATTGGTCGAAGTGACTTCACAAATATGCAATTAACGAATATACAGTGAACAGACTACCCTCTAATATTTTACAGTTCAGAGCATGAATATTATAACTTGATAAAAGTACGTAAAAGGCAAACTTTATGTCCAAAATCTACAAAAAAAGTTAATAATATTTAGAAGCTAACTTTACGACTACCTTTTGTAATAAAAACAAAGTTTTATTAACGAATATTACATGTATAACTAAACTGTCTCGTGCGTCGTCGTTTCATTCGCCGAATAAAAGTACAAGGTCAAAGAACTTCGCATAGAAGAATAATTTTTATCCATTCTTACTTCTATTGTCTACTTGATTAAATAGTATAAATAAGGACGTGACACGTTCATAAATCAGTTTCGTTTACAAAAAAGTGAACATCGCAAAAAGTACAGTGTGTAGGCGCAGAGCAAAACAAGTTCGGTGTAGACGAGTAGAGTAACTGTTTTGACAGCGGCCGACGATCATTGATTGAGCGGCTGCCTTCATAAATCTATGGAGGGAAATATTTTTATGTCCACCCATTCGTATGAATTATTTGTTCTATTGAAGGTAATTTTTGTTGCTGCAATATAAAGTTTAGTTGCTTTTGTTACTACGTAGGAGGTAGGAGATAACGGGATTGCCCATTTGAATTTAGAACCGCCCGAGTGGCAAAGTACTTCCACCTACAGAAAACTGCCGTTAAACTACGCTGTTTGCTTAGTGTTGTTTTTGGTGGCAAGGAGCGATAATATGCGTGACCGGTAACCGCTTACCAACATTGTGCTTTTGGCCGACTTAGTATAGACTGTAACGATTCTACTCATTATTAGACTCAATTAGATAACATGTAAATCTAAGTTTTTCTGCAGAGTGCTGGGCTTTGAAAGCCTTTTTAAATCGTTCCCAAATAATTATAATACACATTACCAAGTTGTCCATAGAGTCGATTGAACGAAATGAACTATCGAGAAAGCATCGTTGACTACCAGGATTCGAACCGTCTGGGTCTTTATAGCGGGCCTGAACAGGTTATACCTAACATAGAAAGTATCTAAGCGAGCCACTGTTCAATCACTCAGACCATATGACGGACTTGGCTTATACAAAAACATCATTAACTTATCGGTATGGCACCGATGGACGTTTTATTCTATAAGCAGGGCTTTCAAACAAAGCATTCTTTTACGTAGTTTTTGTGAAGCTATTTTTAGAAGTACAGTTTACTAACAATACCGTTTAAAAACTTTTTCTTTTCACAGTATCTTATTCGGATATCAGACATTTAAACCCAACAAGCGTGTAATATCATCGTCTCTTCTATTTTGTAACTTTGAGTAATATTAGAGAACTGTCATTTTGGTGGTGCATTGTTTCAAGTGGACATTATTTAGACTGGAATCGTTATGTATTTGGTAGTTATTTTGGACGATAACTTTATCTATTTTCTCTATTAAGATGTTAATGATCTATTCTCTAGTCAAGACTAGTCCAACAACTATCTCTTACGCAGATTGCTTAAATTTTTTACGCAGTAGCTTCAAGACCACAAGAATGAAAAGATAAAAAAAACACAGAATAAAATCTGTTGCTGGCTGATTCGTACTCCACGTTATAGCGAGGAAAGTCTTAATTCAGGGAAATAAAGTGCTTTTATTAAGTTGGGAATGCCGTCGTATGTAAATTTGACATTAGGAAATCGTTACCATATTTTATGGCGTTCTAAAAGTTTATTGCTTTACCAAAAAAATAGCCACATGCTTAAAAGAGTAATTAAATTTAACAACTCAATGCGACGAATAAACTCACGAATATCCTAGTGGTTCAAGTGGCCAACTTGCTGACTCCTACCATGCTGAAGTTGTGTTTTCGCTCCTCACTTTTTACCTCTACTATTATTGTAAACAGATGTAATTATTTTATGTATGTTTTACGCAAAAGCTAATGGTAATGAGGTGATGGATGAAAAAGGTAATAAAAGGTAATATGAACATGTTTTTTTGCATTTTGAACGTCGCGCATACCTATAGCTTGGGTAATGTCATTTACTTCACAATTATTCTCAAAATACTTTAGCCGGAAGCCAATTTAAATACTTATCAAAGTACTCAAACATGTCGCTAAATCAGAAATCAGCTGTCTAACGTAACGAAAAGCTCATTGCATTCCACTCGCACTAACGTGCATAAAGCACACTCGAACAGCAAAGGTAATTTCGACTAGTAGTTGGTTCGCAAGCATTTAACGTACTGTAGTTTTGCCGACTCTGAATTGCAAATTCAGTCAATACCGGCTGTAAAACCCAAATCGGGGAACCCCTTTTACGAATTCACGTAAATAGATACACAAAAGAGCGTCTGTATCTTTCATCGTGTTTAAGCGATTTACAGTTGAAGTAAATCATATTCGCTTGAATAATAATATTATGATGTTGGAAATAAACTTCGAGAATCTTTGAAAATGTTTTAGAGAACATGTGTTGTGTTGTGGGTTGTTACTTGTTTGTATACAATTAGGTTATTGACTGTGGATATTCCTATTTACATTTGCTATTTTTATAGAACGAACGGAAATATTGAATTAGGTTACTATCAACCAATTTCGTCAGATATTTATTTGCACTGCTATCTTTTTTCTATTGTTAAAAGATAATATGCTAACCATGTGTATCAGCCTCTTATATCAAACCACATGTGTCATAACGAAAAATAAGGCCATACTTAAAATAAGAACAAACGTGAATGTATTTTAGAAAACATTGTAGTGTTAGCGTAGTTGTGTTGTGAACCGGTCAACACTATTTTCATCTCTCATACGACTCAAAGTTATAAAAGTAAGAACATTTTCGTCGTCGAAGTGGCGTCGCCGTCGCGTCATGTTTGCATTTCGTTTATCGCACCGATACCGTGTGCGAGCGTCTCCGACGGAATTTTTCGATAATTTTGGCTGTCACTACGTACTAACACTTCAAGATACCTACCGAACAAGATAAACGATTTCTTATTATAACTTAAGCGTCCAACCATTTTTTATATCTGGTATTAAGGGTCTTTCATTACAAATTAACGAGATTTATAAGAACGCTTGAAGGTTTATTCTCATAAATTGCCTTGATTTGAAAGCTTGTCGAAACTCTAATCAAAAATATCCTATCTTTTTATTTATCCGCTCTATCTGTGGTATCGCGTGTATAAAGCCAGTTCCAAAATACATATTTTCATTTGCAATGTTTTCTTTCATTTCAGCTGTAGCTGGTGTCAACACCACAGACAGGAAACTGTATATAGCTTTAACGAAATTGAACCCACTCTATATGGAAAGTATAGTAATCCAGGGAACTCGGTGGATGGAACTTTAGCTATGAACTTTACTGTTATCGTTGTACATTAAACTCCTGCCGAATGTACCGAACCCCTCGCTGTTAGCAATTTTTAAAAATTACCATCCCGAACCATAACTATTTCAATAAACCGTCTATGGTCATACCATACCCAACCTAATGGACGACTTTTACTTTCGTTATATTTGTTTTCTTGTTTTGTTATTCTGCCATCTATTTATTTTACGTGTAATAGCCATCGTTGTGGGATATGGGCTTGTTTTTCTTACGTGTCCCGTTACCAATATTTATCCTTCTACATTTCTGAACATAACTTGCTAACCCTTGCTATAAATTATGGTAAAGTTAACATAACTTTAAACTAGAGATAAATGTCGAATAAAACCTTTTGAATTCGTATCTATTGGGTTTCTCTCTTATTGTACGTCTGTCGCCTGTGCCTGGCCCAAAGACTAGTCCTGAGAGACGTCTTAAACTAGAACTTATAGCGACTTAACTCGTTCAATAATATCGATAAGAGACTTGTATGTTTATCCCTCGTTTGACATAGTTTAAAATGCAATCGATAAACAAATAGTTTTATTATTTTTCTCAAGTTATTTCTACAAAACAGTCTTATCCTTCCAAGTTTTTTTATCAGAATCGTTAGCACGTCTCAATTTACCAGATTGTAGTGAAGTCGTGGGAATAACTACAAAGGATATTTGGTAAAGGAAATATTTGTTTGATGTTTAATTCGTGTCATGATGTGCGTGACTCGTGGATCAATGTCTTGGATGATCGGTTCGTCATAGCTCGGCATCGGCATTCGTCGAGTTACGTGAGCTCGCTGTTTTTGGCTCGTAGTAAGATATCCATATATACTCGCCGGTGATACAGTTCACATGTGGCCGGTATAGCGGCGGTTCTCCACGATATAATGGAGATGTAGCACATGTCGGTAGCTTTGCATGCGAGCGCGCCTACACTAAACAAGTTGCAGGTTTCTCTCTTTAAAAAACTTTGTTGCGCATTCTCGACGGCTTACTCACTACTCCGTTCTCTAAGTGTCAATAAAAGTTGATAGTTATTACAACTCCTTTTTGTTATTATTACAGTTGGGCTTTCAACATTTTTGAACTTCTTCCTACATTTCATGTAACCTTTACGATTTCGATGGAAACTTCGAACATTATACTCAAGTCACTTCATTGTTTCACCGTTATATTTGTGTGCAAACTCAGGGGTTCTGGGTTCGAAGTTGTAAACGGAGGAGAGATGTGGTGTTATTGGGTTTTTGATAAAAACATAATCTTAATAGCAACTGTACGGAAATAATATGAAATGAATCAAAAAATGGTGTAGTGTGATTATGAAGTGCCCCTTTGAAGATTCATTCGTATTAGATATATTCATCAGATTCTTTGTTTCATTAAAATATCTGTACAAAAGAAGCGTAGTAAAAGTTATGCATAAATCTGATCGATACCTATCCTTATAACTCAACAGAAATTCTAATCGCGCGAGTGTCGATTTTATACACCGCTCTGAAGCTAAATGCCTTCCAGGCCCGTCCGGGCTACAAATTTATGCCAACTTAAACCCGACCGGCACTGGCGCCAGTTCCGTAGAGATGTAAAGGTTTATGCCTTTAGCTCCATTTCTCTCTGAGACAATGCCTGTAGTATGCTGACTTGCTATCAAACTTATCGTTAATCATGAACATGTCTTTTCCTGGTCTGGTCTTTTTAAGACACCCGTGTATTCGGAGTTTATATTTATTTGTTTACAAATATATAAATCATTTCAGCTACGAACTACTGCAACAATTCTGACAAACAATATAAATCAGTTTGGGGCTTCCAATTCTCGGCGAGCGACACTCTGTTAATACTCCGCGATGTCAGTAGAGAATTTTGAGAGTCAAGGGCCATTCCAGCATCGTGATCGCTCGAGAGTCGTACGGTCGAAATGAAACGTCGTATCTTATTTTATGATTAGCGGCTCGAAAGCGCTTTGTAATTTTGTTAGTTCCGCCTTTCTGGTGCTGGGGGCGAGCACAGAGAGTGGAGATCGATGCGAGCATTGCGTGCGAGAGCGATAGGGAAGGCAACAGTCGATGCTTGCTCCGTCCCTTTCACTCGAACCGCCTACCAGGCAGCCATGTTGCGCTCGACCTGCGCTCGCCCGACCGCCATTGTAGCATTCGTGGCTAGTGATGTTCACTGACTCACTCGATATTTTTATACGCGCGTCTCTGACTAAACATAAAATTGCTAGCGGGGACTGTATCGCTTATACATCTAATTTAGATTCTAATATTACAGTACCATATTCTCCGCTGGTAACATAAATGGTACAGGGTTCAATTTTATTTAGAGTTGAATGTAAACGTATCCTCAATGTTGATTTTACTGTTAACCTACTACTAAAATTTTAAAATCTGCACTACATAGGTATTTTACACACGAAATTAGCCAAAAAATGACGAATGTCGAGTTATGAAACAGTATTTTCTTATCAATATTAGTTTCATGCATCATTAGCAGGTACCTGATATAAATAGAGAAGTGCCTTTATGATGTCGACATAGTTGTCGATAAAAAATATGCAATGGACTCATACCCGCGGCTCCGGAATTAAAATGTCAGACGTGCGGCAGCGGCAGCTCGGGCTAGCGTGGGGGCTTGAGGGGGGGGCGCGGTATGGAGCGAGAGGAGGGAGCGGGCGGCCAGCGTTATTAATAACCATAAGCCAGCAGACGCACGAACGTCCAGAGGGGCCACGCCAGCCGCGCGGTAATGAGGAATCACTAATTATATTTTACTGGACTTTGGTATTAAAGCAACATTAAATACACTAGAGATGTACAAATACGATACTGACAGTTCTCGATATTAAGCAATCTGAGTGTCAATTATCCCTCTTTTTAGGAATATAAATAAATACGATCAACTGTTAGACGAATAATAATGATACACAACGCGACATTTGCTTTGCAATCACATCGCTTGATAGCGCAGGATAGTGGATATTGGATCCCGGAACTGGAACAGAATGGCAAGATAATAATAATGGCATGGCTGACGGGGTACGGTCCGTTTAATATTCCCCCACAGTAGGCGCGCCGGTTGCACGAGACAGTTCTACCCGTTCTCTAGTCCGCGTTCGCCTCCGCCAGTAAAAACTCAGTATATTTTATTGTCAAGGAAATATATTTGTCAAAGGCCGTGCGATTAATTGCTTGACTTTTCTCAAGTGCGCTTCCGGCCTAAGGAGATTTTCTTTTAAGAATCTGTTTGACATTAATGTTCGTTTGAATAGGCAGCTGAATTATGACAACGATTGTCGGCTGCAGCAGCTATGCTAATAGCCAGCAAATATTGCTAACAGCTATTTACATTTATAATGTACATTATCAGTTTCCTCACAATGAAACTCACTGCTTTCGGAGTCCGAGCTCCGTGTTAGGTAAGTTATTTTCGTAACTATCGCAACTCCAACATTAACTAAGAAGCGACTTTACACTCCGTGTCCTTGTTTTTCTCTGTACATAAAGAGCAACTTATCGTTGGCAGCACTCCGCTCTCATAATAACAAACTGCAAAATGCTCCGGATTCTCCGAACTTTAGTGTGGCAGCCCCGCTCGCCGTTGGAAACCTCTAAAGCGCTGACGGTGGGGCGTACATTCTCTCCTGCGGCGGAGTCATGGTGGCAGGGCTGTCGGGAATTGCCGACTTGGATAAATTATGCCGCTCGCTCCCCCCTTTTGCAATCTCCGCAAAATAATGCAATTCAATTGTAAAGAGAAGAGAAACTGACATTTGTCTTGTCTTTTGTGAGATTCAAATACTTAGTGCGTCGTTATTATGATAAAGTTTTATTTAAAGTGTCTGGATGGGCAACCCTGCAATGCAGGTTGCGATTCGTGAAGGCTTACCTGGTTGGGGAGTGGTTTAACAAAGTACCCGTAAGAATAGTGATAGTAGAAGAGGGGGTGACAAGTGGGTATTAATTTTAAAATACTTGTTTTGGGGTGAGTGTATAGAGCTTGTTCTGCAGAACAAGCTAACTATGAACAGCCTCTTTTCATGTACTTAAATAAAATTTGATAGGTTATTTTTTTAATTCATGACTTTGGTCAGTTTGGTTTGAGGGCATAATAATATTTTAAATCATATTTACCCAAATATGGACCAATTAATGAGTAAAAGGTACGTTACAGAGTTGCCGCCACGCCCCAACGATATTACAAACACGTCCTTACTGATTAAGAGATGATGCCCTGGCCGTTTCAAAAGCTTGTTTGCGATTCATTATAAGTTTGGAACAGACTTACCTCGGCTACAGTCAACCTGCACATTTCTCTAATTTCCACCCATGGCGGACTTAACACCGGATATATTAAATGGATTAATCTGTTTCCGGACGCTTCTAAGTCAACGGATTGAAATTGAATTGACGGTTCGGAGAGTTCACTGTTATTAATGTAGGCTACTCGGAAGGCGTTCTTGCATTGATCTCTTAATGATTTTTTATGTTAACGGTGAAAATTAAATTAATTATACGATTATCTGAATGTATAAGCATTTAACTTTGTCGCTAATGTTTGTCAAATGGTGACATTCAAAATTAGGGCCTTCCTTCTTAGTGTTCGTGATAAAGTTTAATGATATTGTTATAGATCTTTCACATTTAATCAGTTAATTGTAATGACTGCATTTACCGTCGATTTGTTTAGTCGTATTGATAAATAAAGACTACTGTGTGTGACGTTGATGGGGAGGTTATTATTCCGCGGGATGAATTTTAGGAGACCAGTGGTGTCGTCACCAGTTTAGCACCTAGGTGTAAATATTAAAGTGTTCGTCAAGTAGGTGAATTTATAGGCTGTATTCTAGAATCTAGAGTACCTATAGTACAAGTAAAAACTATCCTCAGTTTGAGTGTTCGCTGCAGGATATTTTATTATTTAGTGTAGTGTTCGTATCATATTGTTTTTCTATCTTAGTTTTACACTGTTCCAGCTGGTACGTACACAAAATTCGCATTTGTCATGTCCACGATGTAAAACAATTAACGTGTTTTGCAAGATAAAGTTTGAGTACTCCAAATTGCCGGAGTTCGCTGCAACTTTTCGATACTCGTACTAAACATGGAATCAGATGTTTATTTGATATTTCAACAGTTTACCACATAGTGTATTTTGATATTATTTGCGTTTAAACGCATGTAGATAGCAGGCCTACAAATCACACAATATCGAATGTTAAGCGGTTACCGTAAAATCTTATAATACTGACGTGACATTTGCACTTGTATATTGATGTACTAGGATGGCGTTTATTTGGGAAACCGGTTTTCTCGTGCTACGAAATGCATGACCCCTAAAAGTTACTATAATATATTTAAACACTGCCTATAATTTCCGCCCCTTCATAGAATTAAATATTCCAAAACGATGTATAAATACATATCCCTTTAATTGACACTCATTAACAGTACTTACCATATTTTATTTGACATGTATTGTATTTATCTAATGACAGAAATAGATAAAACTGGTGTACATTTACCGTAATTATAAACAATAAGTTATAATTCTATGTTATTGTAAGTAGTAAAGCTATTCTAAAATACCAAAATGTTAGTACCGCGGCCATTCTTTATAAGGTTCGTGATTTCATTTGTACATTAAATGTTTTCGCAGCCAAGTAGGAGGGAGCTGTTTTCAGTGGGAAAGTCTGGCCTTCGGCTTACAGTGGCGCGCACGAAACTAACTTTGGGCTTAAGCTTGTGAACTTTTTGTCATCGTTCTCGTTTGAAATTGCGATTTAATTCGGATTGCTACCGACTGAGTTAAAACACTTTGTTTTGACTCACTGCAATTTTAGTTTTTGTTCGTGTCATCATTTTAAAGTTATCTGCGTGACTGTACACAGGATAGTTTAATCGGGCGCCAGTCTGACTCGGTTTCAATTAGATGTCCACTGACGTGACTGGAGTCCGAGCAGCATTATGGCTGTGAATAAGACCGTTAATATACAACGCACTCATCCATATACATTGCTTCTACAGTTGGACGCAGTCGTAACGACATTGGAACGAGGGCCAGTGTATTGCATTATGGCGCCATTATCGTCAACGTTTATAATGTCAGTTCCACTAGAATGTTGCCGATAATCTGAATGTATGAAAGCTGCTTTGTAACTGGATTCACAACATTGTTTACGTCATGAATATACCCCATAACATTTTAAATATCATACAATCATAGTAGCTTCGTTCAATATTTGTTAAATGATGAATATATAAAAGAAACCAAAAAGCTGACCCTAAATGATATGTAAGCATAGCATTATTTAGCTAGAAAAAATAATGTTACATAAAGAGTTCAGTATTTAATATCAACGTTCAATAGAATTAGCTTGTAAAATTTAGTTATGTGATAGTTACTCATAAAATAGTTGGAACTTTTTACGTTAACAAATCCTCTCCTTCCTTGATTGTATGAAACCGTTAATATTGTAAGTAACAATGACGTAATTACAAAAAGATTGAAAAAAGTAAAGATTTTTAATAAGTTTCCTTCGTGAACGGTTTCTTTGTAACAAAATATCTTCAAGAATTTTTCCTCTTCTAATCAGAATATATTTTTTAATACCTGCTTTTTATGATTCTATTGAATGAAATCCATCTAGAAAAGCAGTCGTATTCCTCTTTTATTTTGACACTACATACAGACACGTTACTCATGTATTTAGAGATAGAGTTGTTTAACAACAAACGGTAAGGTATGCTGTAAGATCTTTACGACGACCACAATTTCTAGTGTTAATTTCATTACTTGAGTTATACTTGTAATTATCGTAATTAACTTACTAGTCTTCTGGTTAAAAATAGACCAACTACTGCAGATAGACCAAGAAAATAAAGGAAAGCCTGCTGAGTTTCTTGCCGGAGTCTTCTCAGGCCAGGGCCGCGTTTCAAACCGGTGGTCTATTTGCTAACTAACGTATAATATATTATTAATTTTGACGTTTTGTGAGTGTCGTTTAATGGTTTATACAGAATAAATGATTTTTGAGTTCAACTTTTTTTGAACCGGTCCCTTACTTATCCAACGCGCACACGCATGATATTTATTCAAAATTAAAACTTATATCTGTATTATTTTACAGGGGTATCCACCACCACCGAGGCCACCTCAACCGTCCACCCCAAACGCACACGATCCCGACTCGGTAAGTACAAAGAAATCTTCTTATCATATAACAATTAAAAAAAACTATGCATATAGATGTATACGTTCACGGTTTATAAAACAGCATTTCTGAAGTTACTAGATCTGTTTCACACAGAGATAAAAGTACTTAATTCATATAATTGTATCTTTATGTAACGACGTATACTCGAGTTCTTTCTATAATCAATCAACGTGTCTCCCACCAAGAAATCAGAGGCTAGTACCTATTAAAAAGCCATCAAGTGAACCTTTCATCTGATCTGACTCATCTAAGCAGTCCCACGAGAAACCAGTACTACTTCTAAATGAGTTAGGCTCGCATTTGTACATAAAATCTCATATGTATTGTATTAATATGATTTTTGTGTACAATAAAGAATAAGATGAAAAAATACTGTCCAAAATTAAGCTTCTATAGTGTAATAATGACATCTGACATGTCTTGAATGATACATTGGTAAATATAATGAAAGTTATCGTTAATTTTACTTTGAAACAGAATATGTATTTTTGTATACATACGTATATTTCGTAGCACAGTTCTCTTTGACGTTACACTGTGGTGTGTTCTACACTAATGGTTGAATAATGTAGGCAGCTGGTCACGTAAAGAACAAGTACAATGTCTGTTTCCACACGTAATGAAGCTGTTTTGTTCTCGTTTACTATTTATAAGGATTTTACATTTATTTTTAACAAGTTGTTGTTCAATTTTCGCGATGGATGATGAAGTAAAGACTAGGATTATATGTACATTATTACAGGTTTACACCTCATCTGGTTTGGTGTTGACTGGTGTTAATGACACCAGTCAAATGACAAAATGAGATAAATAGATTATCTGGTGGACTACTATAAATAAACAAGTCAATAATTGAAAGACTGTCCTACCGCCAACTGCATAAATATCTTTGTAATCTTATATTCATATATAACATTACAAAGTATCATTTGCAGTTGGTGTGTTGGTGGAAAAGCTATCGAAATATTAGTTTATAACACTGTTAGACCACGTTACTAAATAGTAGACTTAAAGTAAAAAATAATTGCTCGTATATCTCGTGTCTATTTATTTCTGTGATATTTGTCTTTTCACAGAACCATGTAAGCCTAAATTAATTAAAAAATATTAAAATCTCTGTGACAGTTTTTATCAAGCAAACATGACAGAGTAAGGTCTTTTAAAAAAATAATCAAGCACGTTTCAAACTTTTTTCTGTCAAGGTTAGCTAAATCAAATGAAGGAAAATTATAATTATTGTTTTCGTCGTAGTTATAATATAATTACCACGTCAAAAACTTACTGGCCGTGAACAAACACGGCCAGGCGGCGGACATTCATTAGCACTTTTGGCTCTCCGAAACGAAGCAACGAACTAAAAGCTTAACTTGTATTATAATACTCCATGTGCTGAGCTATTAGGGACATTGTCCGACACGACACGCAAATTTATCCCGTACACTGGAAAGTTACAATTGTCGTCGTTTAAAATAATCGTAAATAGATTTTATTTCACATACTTCGTTTCCATCTGAAAAATGAAAGCAATTTCCTCTGACATAACAAAGTAGACGGAGGAAATAAAAGCGCCTTCACTACAGTGTTTGTTATTTATAGACACGCTTGTGATTAATTTCATGTTTACAATTTGAATACAGTTTTATTTTCGCTTGCACGAACGCTAGATTTACGTGGGTGTATTGTTTGTTTTGATTATTAATCGAGCATTCGGCTGGTTGATGAAGATGCGTCATGGACGTTTATGCCCCATTGCTAATGTGTTTGCGAGAATTGAGACGAGCACACATCCCGGGGATCGTTAGTTATCGTTGTCGGCTTGCATGCCTAATGACTTAGTGATAAAAAGAATCGTTTAGACTTTGGAGCTGGAGCGCATTAGGGCTATCATATTTTTAGATGCTAGCTCTGATAGATGAGTATGAAGAATAGGTACTTATTATATACGAGTATCATGCACTCTTTATATTATGAGCTTTAAAACAATACTACACATGACTACAGCTAGTATGAAACAGTTCGGACAAAAACTCACAAGACAAGTACGTATAATAAAATATAATTTCATATATGCATTTTCTCAGGTTTTCTTTCGTTCTCCATTGTTTCTTTTGGTTAACTATAGGTAAATAAATTATATTTATGATATCAGATAGTTTACAATAGACATATTTTTTTTAATCCGTGGCAGGGTTACTACCTACATCGTACTAGACAAACCACTAACAGGTGGGTCGGTTTAGGAGTTTTATTAATTTTGTTATTTTACTTCAGAAACGGGTTTTATCCCGCTTTGCTGAAGAGGGAAACGGATATCTTGATGTTTCCATTTCCCCAAATTTTTATGTGTACGCAGTTGTTGCTGGTTCCAAGACAGTTTAATACCTATAGTAGTATCGAAGAATCTACAAAAGTGCCACTGTGTACACTAAATAGGCTCTTATTATGTGAGGTCAAGAAATATTGTAGGCGAAAATGTTTATATTATACACTTTCTACCTGGAAGGGGCAGATCAGAGTAATGCACTATATTTTCTTATCGATGCATTCTCAGAAGCCCCTGAATTTAGCATTGCGTAGGATTCTTTATAATCTCAATATAGTAATACATACACGTTTAAAATGTACAACACAACCCTAAAACAGTACAGATAGAACGGCGCGGGGTTGTTTGATGTTGATTGATACCGTTAGGCGGGCGAGCATTGTCTCGCCGACTCGCCCGGGGGAACCCAAATGAGTGAAATTATTAAACCGGGGCCCGTTCCGCGATGTGACGCTTTTTGTAATGAATGTACCGAGTGCTCAGAGCCAGCCGAAAACGAGGGGAACTTGAAACTCGCCGCTCCTATCAATTGTAACAACAACCCGAACCTCGGCCCTCGACCCTACCGCCACCCGGTTCTTATTGTCAAATGTTTTAATAGGGAATTTTGAAATCACAATGATTGCGATTTTTTTTGTTGTTGTTCGTCTTCAAAGGATCAGCTGTTCTACTTGTTTAAAGAGATTTGTGAGATGAATGTGTGTGTATTACTTTTTATAGTTCTTTTTTTCGTAATTTACATTTACATACTTAATGATATTGTATAGTTATTATTATCACCAAAAACAATTCGGAAGTTAATGTTAAAAAAATCACTTTAACAACCGCGTTAAGCATAAGTACATTTTAAGCTACACTATAAAGAAATGTATAATTTACCCCCCGAAATTCATCAATTGTCAGTTAAATGTCAAGCATTTACTGAGATGTTGAACACAAAAGCGAGTAAGAAATTATTCACCGTGAGTCGCGAGCATTCAACGTTTGCGAGCTACGTGAAGGGTTCTAATTCGAGTTATTTATTTATGCAACTTTACGTTGGCACTGTAATGTCGGCCCAGGAGAAATGTGCCGCTTCACTCCCATGATTCGAATAAAGAACTTCTTTGTAAAATGTCCTTTTATAATTCTTAACGTTGAACCGGAGTTCTTTGCGTTGATATGAAGTGTGATTTGATATTGTATTGTCCAAATGCTAATGATATGGGGGCCCCTTTTTATGTTGATGGTAGTGTAAATGATCATTATGGACTAAAGTGAGTTTGCAAAGTGGAACTGATAATTCAGACTGTTGATGAACATTTTGATAGCTTTTAGAAATAGACAAGTTAAGATTTATTTATTGCTAGAATGATTTATGAGTTTTGTGTTTACTTACAAGTAGAATTAAATTTAATATACTAATCATTAATATTCTTTATCAAACTATTCTGATCGTGATGTCTTGTCTTGTCAAATTTTGTCAATATTCCTGAATGTTTTCACGTTCGTACGAAATCGAAATCTGATTTATGTGTGTATTTATCGCAGGTTTAAAAGTGCCTCGGAGAGCACGTTAAGCCGTCGGTCCCGGTTGCCATACAAACATCTATGGCAGTCGTTACGGGTAGTTGGAGCCCTTAAAAGTCCAACCAGCCTAACTTGGAACTTTGATATCGCCATTGGTCATTAGACCATTGGTTGTGGAGGTCAGATGGCAGTCGCTTCACGGAAAATATCGTAGTTCAGCCGCATCACAGTTAGACTGGAAAGCCGACCCCAACTGAGTTGGGAAAAAGGTTCAGGGAATGATGACGAAATCGAAATCTGACTTCATCAAATCTGAGTGCGTGTTCAATCACAATGGCGCAAATGCTTTAAGATATGAGCTCGCCACATGGACAGTTTATTTTAATGATCGTTATATTATAGTCTGTGTATGTTTGTTTTAGTTAATTATATTGTACTTTTGTATATTCCCCAATATGATATATTCCTGCGTCCTAGGGATACATGAAATAATATCGCAAAACTGATCGTTAATAGTTAATGATCGTTACTTCAAAACTATCATAATGCAGGCTTAGGTAAGCTAAGAAAGGTTTTCACTTCACATTTTTCTCATTAAAATACCTTATTTAAACATCACGGGCATGCAAATGAGTGTTGAAAAATTAAGTGTCATAATGTCAATTATCAAACTAGCAAGCGCATGAACAGCGTTGGGTCTCATGTGCACTATCATGAGCTCATAAAAAGTATTTTCTAACAATGTAAAAGTAATGCACAGAGCGAAATATTCAAATGTAAAAAGCGAGAGGCAGGGTTGCTCGCCCGCTGCACGTTCATAATAAACGAGATTGAGTGGGGCGGTGTACTGTAGTCTCAAATGAATGACGGTAACAGCGTGGAGCGTAATCAGCCGACAGGCGACGTGCGTTCGTATGTAAAAACAAAGCAAATACATTTTACTCCGAAAATTTTAGATGAAATTTCTAGGACGACGAGCCATGCCTAATAAATGACTCACATTCAACTAGTGCTCACGCGTTAACTTTGTTTTTATTATCTTTTTTTTTTCAAGTTTAGTTTTGTCACTCTGTTGTGTGTGTATTGCATTGTTTTTCTTTTAAATTTTATACTTTATGCACAGTAAAGTTGTACAAGAGGCATTAAAGGCATTATCTGACTGTCAGCTTTATTATTATAGATTTTATAGGTTTAGTTTTATGTAACTATTGATATTTAAAATGGGAAAAGTGAATGTGCTTCACGTGTGTTCCGCGACCAGACTCTTACAGGAACATCGCCCTGATCACCTGGGCTGGTACCTGTATAAAGCTTACGTCTTTTTTATTGCCTCAAATTAATGCATAAAAAAATGCCTCAAAATTTCATTCAAATAACTATTGATAGTTAAATTGGATAGTCTTGAAGTGTCTACAATTTTGATACATATTTTTGGCGAGCCAACAAGATTAAAATCTAATTTTATCCAATCTTCCTTCATTCTAAGACAAATTATAGACTAGAATTTCAGCATTCCAAGATAGGTAGTTCAAGAGGTTTTATTTGGGTTCAGGTCCCGTCCTTACGTGTATTCAATTTGATGTCAAAAATGTTTCTAATGGGCGCAAGGTCAATGTCCGCGCTAGCCGCTTTTTACTGTATTCAATTAGCAAATTGAAGGGTAGACATGGTCTATTCTAAAGTATTAATTAAAGACTGTTACTAATGTGGTAACAGGCCTAAATAACAAAACTGTGTAATAATACGTTTATTAATTAAACGTAATTTGGATGATAAACAAGCCTGGAAATGAACTGTTCACTCCACTTGCTACTCAGCTAAATTTTGTATCTAGACTAAGTAAACTATTGTAAATAGACCAAAAAAAAAGAAAAGCCCGCTGAGTTTCTTGCCGGAGTCTTCTCAGGTCGGGGCCGCGTTTCGAACCGGTGGTCCATTTGCATTTGATAAAATATTGTTTGTATTGACGTTTTGTAAGTGCCGTTTACTGGTCTATGCAGAATAAATGATTTTTGATTTTGATTTTGATTGCCATAGCAACGTTTAATAAGAATTCTTCATAAAATAGTTTTGGTAACGAATAAAACTACCTTCAAGGATGAAGCTACCTAGACTGAAGCTACCTAAATTCATTAAAAGTTGAAAATCACAGTGCCCTATGCATATCTATGTACTTCTTTAGAGCGTACTGAAGTAAAGTTATGAAATGGTGAAAACAATAAACAAACATACAATAACAGCAACCCTGGGGAATTTACTATTATTCATTGAAGAGTTTCATTTTTGCATGCAATCGATCGCAATCAATTGAGTTCTTCCTTCTTTTTTAAGTAGTTCAACATGTAAATTGTATAACACTTCTTAAGAGTTAAATAACTTAGATAAATATTATCCGACAATTTGGTACTAGTATTTCCCGTACATACTTACAAATCATCTTAGTAATGAATTATTGTCATTTTGCTACATAACCATTTTGCAGGTGCCTTGTTAAAGGTTATTTTTTATTTTGGCATATATAATAATAACTCGTGTCTACCATCAATGATCACTATCATTTTAGCCATGGAACTTCCTTGGTTAAAATCCCTACTGAATATGATGATCCATTAAGATTTTACTAATATCTTTTAAGAGAACGGAACAATTAACATCACTCAAATATCGTGTGACAATTCTAGTAAATATGTAACTAAAGCTGCATTAGTAACTTCAAACAGGATTGAGTTCGATACGATACTTTACGTTCCAAATAAACAAAGTGCTTTATGGGAAGCGCTGCACATTCCGAACTGAAAAAGAAAACAGTGTACTGTTCCAAGGTAAATCTCGTTTGTTAAGCAGAGCCTCGTATAAAACTTGTGAGTTGTCAGAATGTACGCACGAGTGGGTGGGTGGGTACCTTTCCTTTTTAATTGAATAAGCCGAGGGTGCTGCATAATCCGGTCCTAGTGCGCCTCGGGCGCCAAAATTCACAAAGCACTGTTTACTTTGGTTGCCAGTTGCGCCTCTCTTTCCGATTCCCAGTTTCTCTAGCTTACTGTAGTATTATCTGAATTGTTCATCTGAGTAATGAGTTCGATATTAAAATATTCATGTGATGTTTTTTATTGCCGTGGTCATAAATAATTCCTAACATTATCGTTTTTATTCCCGACACATTTTAAAACTTGAAACTACATCACTGATTGGAACGGTTTTATTTGAATACCACGTTTAATTAAATGTTCGCTATTCCAGGCACTGAATAATATATTTTTCATTGATAAAATTTTATCGCGGACGTATATTTTATTTAGTCGTTTGGACAGATGGATGGAGTGGCCGCATTCGACTCGAATGTAATTATTGCGGTCCGATTCCGATAATGCGCCGCGAGGCCGGTCGTGAACAAAATGTGGTCCCCCGCTCGTTTTGTTGCATTTTAATAATTTATACGACTCACAGAACAGATAAAGCCTCTGTTATTTCAATTTTACATTACGCAAATATTAAACACGTATCCATATTGTAGGTAATCTATCACATGTCCGAATGATGAAGCGCGTGCATACTTTATGTGAACAATGTAATTTATTTTCGTATCAATATTTAGTTTCGGTAGCGTTAAATCTATCCTCTATTTACGAGACAATCCAAGTGCTATCTGAAGGGTGTACAATAAAAAGATTTACCCCAATTACATAGCCCGCAGGTCAGGTGAGCGGTTTAATCGGGCTGTAAAAACGTTGGATCGCCGGTAACGAGGCAGTAAACTAGACCGGTGTCTCATAACCGAACGAACTGCTTTGTAGACACTAAAACACTGCCCGAATTGTGAAGGTACTCGTGTCTCATGCCAGCCCTTGACATGCGTAGCACTAAAATATTCAAACTGAAATAGACAGTAAGGTGCACCTAACATTATAGGTACCAAAACTTTATGATATTGCACATAAAATGATGTCAATATAAGAGTGTACGGATGTTCTTCGTAGTCGAGGAAAATTTCCTGTAGTAAGATATAATATCTCTGTATCACGGAAACGGGATTTCTACGATCGGAAACTCAAAATTCCCAGCACTTCATGAGTCACTTTGAAATTTTTAAAGCGCTTGATTTTAGCGGTAATCTCTATGATATCTAAGAATACTAGAGAATGTTAGACGTAGTTTCTGTTTACAACAAAAAGCACTAGTTGTACTTCGGCCTTACAGAACAATCCAAGCCTGTTTATTGTGTGATTCTGTGTCGTATTATTATGCATAAGAACTGATTAGGATCTGATTTGGTACTAACTTGCGTGATGAACTTATTTGATGATTGTGCATAATAAAGTGTATAACAATGTGCGTTGAGGTATTTTATTAACCAACTTCACATATCTGGCGATTTTATGTTCGTATCGTATGTATTTACTGTTTTATATTACAAGTATACATTTTTTTTTCTTCTGCAGTCTAGTTTGGACAGTTAAGTAATTTATTTTATTAGCAGTGTACCTTTACTAGATACATTGTTTTCACTTGAAAAATGATAAATAAATGGTAAAATTTAATACTTACTTTACACACCATTTTACTGGTTTTGTGAGATTAAAATATTCAAAATTCAATTATTCTGTAAAGACCATGATTCATGGCACTTTAAAAACTTCAGTTAACTACAACTCTTGTACGAGGTGTCCAAGCGTCTGTCTAAAATATGTGGGTTTTTAAAGAATATAATTAGGATTCCACAGGATGGTAGCGCAAGTATATGACGCTCCTTATGATGCAAACGTCTATAGGTCACGGTAATCAAATTCCATCAAGTGGGCCGTGTGCTTATCTGCCACTTAGGTGGTATAAAAAAAGACTAGTAAATGCAAAACGTTCCGTGTTCCAAGCGGTCGGTTGCGTGCTGTACCAGCACAACTGTGGTTACTTTGTCAACGTTATGTCCTTGCCAGACTGTTTATATTAACATATTTTACTACCTGATTGAACAGAGTTTTACCCACTGCCGTCAGTATTCATCATCATAAACTCACGATATTGCCAATAGCGATTAGATCTTAATGCCTTTAATACTGCAATTACGTCACTAAACCATAACATAGCAAGTCCCATATAAATATGTACCAAGTAAATGTTTTAATAACTTCTGGTGAGTAATATCCTGTAAGTGTACCTGAATACGGGGTTTGCTATTATTACTGCAAAATGCTACATCTATACTTTACCGTTGCAAATCCAAATATATAGCAGACAATACTGTAGAAATTTTACGCGGATTGTCACTCATAACTATGAATTTTATAAATTAATTATAATTAGCAAAGGAAACCGCGGTAGCCTAGTGGTATGAGTAATGAACTGCTGAGACGAGGTCTCGGGTTCATCACAGGTTACCATGACACACCAATGACTTATCGATGCTTTTTGAAGTTATGTGTAAAATCGCAGGTTTATAAGTGCCCGGTTAATGGCAATAGGCTCGCCACCTATTACATTAAGACCTAAACATAAACTGGTGAAATGTGGGTGCTAGCACCTCGGCCTACCACTTCGGGGATATAGGCGTGAGTTTATGTTATGTTTTATGTTATCAAAGTTGGTATCAATCACGTACGTTTTGATTTGATTAAAATTTGACACAGTAAATATAATCTGGAATACGTTCGGAGAAAAGAAACAAATTGAACCAAACAAAGTTGCACATAACAGTACTGTTCATACTTAAGATCTAATTTCATGTTCAAAGTACCATTTTGTAAATACCCCTCTTCTTTTAGACTCTGCTAACTGTTTGCAGAATACCAGGACAGGCAAATAGACAGTGTTATGTGTTTACACTGTGCTTGAAATCTACGACTTAGTTTACCTCCAGTGTTGACATATTTGCGAACGTTTGCCGGCTCAAAGTTGCAAAAGTAATTGGAAATGAGTACAGCTTAATATTCTGTGTTATATGAAAGGTACTACAAATTAAACACTTTATCTGATATCTGAAGTTAACATTCACACAGACTCAATGTAAAATTCTAAACTTAACATAACTTAATATTTTTAGATTTGTTTTGTGATGCTCAAGCTAACAGATATTTCTAGCAAAATAAACAATTCTAAGAGAATTTGTAAATAATTATACAATTCAAGTTTATAAATTTCATTATCGCCTATACCGGTGCGATTAATTCACAGCCGGATGGTAACAGATTTACTTCCGGCACTTTATTCTGAAGTTGTAACGGTATTTTATCAGATAAGTTATTATTAGGTTAAATATAATAAAGTAAACATTCATATTTATTAATACTTTTTGCATAATATACAACATTTGAGAAAGTTCCCGTTCGATCATTCGACCTGTATAGGTTCTCCAGGCAACTCATGGTTTCTCCGAAAGTTACTAGTAAATGTAAGTCTTCAGTACGTTAATGGAGAAATTACACCTGTTCCTTTCCTTCAGCTAGCCCTCCGCCCCAGTTTAGTGACTTTGTTACCACCCCTTAAGGAGTATGCATAAGCTATTCCAGCTTTGATTTAAGACTTTAAGGTAGAATTTCGGCCACCCCTTCTTTTCCCATGCGGTGTCGCACAAGGTGACTAAAGGGACCTGTTTCACTTCAGATATATCACCTCAGATGCATCAACTACAGTGCCCGGAATACGGCAATAGGCTCACCCCCTATTACGCATATATGTATGTATGTATGTATGTATGAAAGTTGAATGCATATAGGGTATTAGCTTAATATTAAATTGTTTAGTATAAAACAGATAATGAATAAGAACAGACTCCACCCGTTAATCAGCAGGTGCACCAGCTTGCATAGACCTTCAACAAACGTGAATATGATTATCCTGTTTACATGTGCCAAATCAGTTGACTGGAATTTATTTTCTCACTCAAACATTCGGATATTTTATCTAAAGCATACGATAAGTTCTTATAAGGTTTCAGTTATTCATTCCACATCAATACACAACTGTGAATATCTATATAAGCAACATCAGAACCGTATGAAAACGTAAGACAATATAGTTTTCTCCCGATCGTAATGTAATTCAATAGGTTTGTTCTCAGTCAATAGAATACTTGAATAAGTCGAGTTCGCGTCGTACCGTAGACCTTTACCGGATCGTTATTACGTTACAATATACGAATGTGTGTCGTGTTGTACATGTTTGTCGTAAAACCGTGTCTTTTATAGCAACGATTCATCCCTGAGAACGGGGTCGAGCCGAGCTGCCACCGTGTTGGGTGGTCGTCATGTACAACTTGAGACTTGGGACCACCCTTCTTGTTTTATTAATTTTGAATTGAAATAACAGTGACATTTATCGACGCAGCAACGGTAGCGTAATAGCTAATTGGAGTTGAAAATTGAGAAACTGCGGGTTTCAAATGTGAACCTTTACTTCTAAGGTTAGATTTCATTAGTGACAATTTGTTTTACTAAAGTATATTTTGCCACGTTTTGCACAATAATATTCATCTATTAAATTGTACCTATGCAATATAAATTAAAATCAACTGGTTTTTATCGATGAAATCTACCCTAAAGCAGCTTGTTTTAGGTTAAATTGGGGTTGGTAGACGATAGAGAGGTAAATTAATCACAAGTTTATTTTCGAGGGCAATACATTACGTGACCCTTGTTGCGATTTTTTTTATTATATACGACTGTAAAATTAACTCACCTCTTACAAATATTAATAGTCACTAGTTGGTACATATTCACTTCCGAATAAAGGTCCGAGAAGACATGAGATTGCATGTACCGTACAAAGCGAGACTGCCTCCTAATGAAGTGACTGTGCAACTGTTGGTTATTGGTCATTAGTAGATAGCCAGCCCATCATTAGTACGAAGCCACATCATAATAGACGCGTCAAAAAACTGCAATTTTCGAATTAAGCAAATAAAATTATTGTATGATTCGTTGTGAATGGAGAACTATTTCTTCGAACACCAGTGACTCACTGTGCTTGAAGATTTATATCTTACTAAACACATGATAAGAAGAATTTGAATGATATGTCATGATGAAGTTTTAACTCACATACGTCATCCATTCGTCCATTTGTTGAATAAAAATATACGCAAATGATATAATTTATTAACTATTGGCATTTTGTTTGGAAATGTGTCTAATCACAGTCTTAACTAGAGTAATTCCGTAGACATAACATAACATAAACTCACGCCTATATAGGGTAGGCAGAGGTGCTAGCACCCACATTTCGCCAGTTTATGTTTAGGTCCCAATGTAATAGGAGGCGAGCCTATTGCCATTAACCGGGCACTTATAAACCTGCGTTAAATACACACATAACTTCAAAAAGCATCGAAAATCATTGGTGTGTGCCTTAATAAGACCTGGGATGGAACCGTGACCTCGTCTCAGCAGTCCATTACCCATACCACAAGGCTACCGCGATTTTTCGTTTTCCGTAGACTTTTCAATAAAGTAAAAAAGTAGGTACTGGCACGAAACTAAACCTTCAACGTGTCGGCTAATGCGAACGTGCGTGTCTCAAGTAATCCGAATAAGGATTCTGAGCAGGTTAAACAGCATTACCGTGTACGATATTTCTTTGGTACGACGTCCCTTAAACGGTTAAAGCTATTGTTAATTCTTATAAAGAGAGAGGTCTTGCTGGCTTACTTCAAACAGAGAGTCCATTACGTTCAGTGAAAATAGATTCTTTAAAGCTTAATTTTTTTGAACTAGGATACATTCTTAAATGACACAAAACTCAAGTGATCATATCGCACAACGTACCGCCTACTTTGTAAACACATTACGTACACAATGTACACCTATGTAATAAAAGTAAGTCGACGACAAACAACTCTCAGCTGTCTTATATTGTTACATCCCGGTGTATGTCGTTGGTTATTGTAATCGTGACGACATTGACCCCGCGACCCTATGACGTAACGAGTGTCACCGCAACCATCAATCACCGGTTGTTTTGTGACGTTTTGCGAGCTACGCCACCGGTTCTGGATACCGTACCGTTGCGCTGTCTATGCCAACGTGTCTCCGTATCACACTTACATTTTACTAGATTTATTTATAAAAACTTGCTCTAACGTAATTATCTTTCTTAATGAAACTGCTTTTGTGCATACATTTATCTCTAGTTCATTACAACTTCTCAACGGGGCACTGATCTTTAGTTCATTACAAGTGTCCCACTGGGTAGTACTCATGATTTTTTTCTTCTTTACAACTACAATTAGGTATTTCTATCATTTTGCGGTACTTCTAGAACCGTTGTAGTAATGCAATGATTTCTGCCTTGACATTAACAAGAACCTCCATTGTGTTGAAAGTCGTTATATTGCGGTGTTGCAGCACGACAATGATAGTTATGATAATCGAAATCGAGATATCAATGAACCAGTCAATTGTAATCTACTACTCTGCTTTGTTTGATTAACTGATTCTACTTGTAGGCGTCGAGACGTGGACCCACTATGGGCCTGATAAGAAAGTTCAAGGTCACACAGCGAGTCCTGGAAAGGGCTATGCTCGGAATTTCTCAGCGTGATTGAATCAGAAATGAGGAGATCCATAGACCGACTAAAGTTGATGACACAGTGGTGTTACACATTGGGCGGGTCACGTAGCAAGAAGAACAGATGGCCGTTGGAGCCAGAAGGTTCTCGAATGGAGATTGAGTACCGGTAGACGAGGCGTGGGACGACCCCTGCGCGATGGACGGACGACATAGTTGATTTCTAAGTCGGGTATCCTTTGGATGCAGACCGCCTCCAACCAGTCGGATTGGAGGTCGAGTGGAAAGGTCTATGTTCAGCATTAGACGTCCTATGGCTGAAATGATGAAGATGATGACTTTGAACTCTCCCAATTTACGCTATACCTAATTCTGCTCTATCACAACTACATATCTTTTGGTCATTGTCGGCATCGAGACGTCTTACATACATAGTCGACACCAATAAAAATTGTGTATCGTAATTGTGTACGTACCTAGGCTATATTGAAAATGTACAACAGCAGAATTGCGTGCGTCGAAAATCTTCAATTGTATTTAAAACTCGATACGATCCTTCACGGATAGTGTGCAATAACGTTGCATCAAGTAGCAACCAGCCTAGTGAATCGTAGTGTACAGAGTATGATGTCATCTGATTGCGATGGGCGGGCACGGCACGGTTTCAACCACTAATTCGTGATCGAGACTCGTAAACTACTCGGTGCATACCTAGCGTCAACTCATTCTGAACAATCGTGCATTCTACTAACGTAAAGCTTTTTATATTTACTTTTTGTTTGAGGATCTTGTTAATACATACGCTTCGAGGCTTCATTACTATATGCACACACTGAAGGAATGTCAAAAATCAACCTGTCTTCGATCTACCTCGCTTAACGCATTATTATTCGGAATTTATTTAAAGATGGCCCCTTCCTGTTGGCAGCGATCCAACGGGGATACCCCAACATTTACCAGACGATTTAATAATTATGGACTTTAATGTGGGTTAATGTACGTGCCTACTCATGTTTGTATTCGTATTCATTCATTCAAGATACACCGATACTGCGCGGGATCAGTTACATATTTTGTTTATGTAGGTGAATGTCGTGTTGTAGCTGCACTATGTTTTATATAAGTTGTTGTGCTTATAGAGTTGCATCCCAGTAACCAGGCACATCTTGTTAGAAAGCGAGAGTCCTAAGTTTCTTCGCGGTGAACTGTGTCGACGGCTCAACAACATCGCTTCATTCGTATAGTACAATGTATTTTAGAGATATAAAGGAAAGGACTCCCAACTGAATAACGATTTTCGTATTTAACATTCTCCTAAATGGGATAATGGAACTCGAAATTCACGCTGATTTAAATCCATTTATAGTAGTAACAAACATGTGGTAGGTACCTTCTATTTACTTATCCTTTATCTTCGCACGCTAGTACTCATTCATATGTAAAGCATTGTTACAGGTAATGTTTGTGTATATCAATATTGACTCGGACATTAATTATGTTACCCCAACTACGTATTATGACGTAAAACTGACGATTTACCTCTGTTCTAATAATAAGACCTTCAAAACGAATACGCCCACGATTTACGTTTATCCGTATGTAATAATACAATGCTAAAATCGTACTCAATTCTACTGATTCTCGAAGGTCAGTGTATCACTATATTAGTAGCGTCAACTGTTACTGGGTCCCTTACGTTACGCAATCGGTGTTTGATTAAATTCATTATCGTGTCCATGCACCGTAATCGGCGGACGACCTCTCCTATACATATACAAATGTGTAGCGACCGAAGACTGAAGGCGTTCATGAGCGGGGGATGCCTCCAGATGATAAATAACGAGTGCAACGATTGCGACCGCCGGCTCGGGGATAAGGGGGGTCCGGGGAGGGCCCGACCATTTTAATGTCCCGGCGCCAGACTTTATATTAAACATTCGACCTTGGCAGTGGCCTACATCGACACCGGGACACGCACACACGCCCACCTCTCGTCACGAAAAGAAAAGTTCATTCAATGTTTCGGCATTTCTCAACGCTATAAATAATAAGCGACTGTTTACTCGTCTAGCACGCTATTTAAACTCGACTGATCTCTTTTGTGTAGCGGAGACGATGACAAAGATAACGGTGTTTGTCACGTGACTGACTAAATGTGAATAGATCTTTACAAACTGATCGATTTTCATCTCGTGTTGACATCACTTTGTTATGATTTGTTGTTACATTTCATATGGCTTATCTTTTTATTACTGCCCTGATCAGAGGTCATATCAAATTGGTAATTACAGTAAAACGGGGTGAAAACGGATCCAGGGGTGAATAGGGATAAAAGGGTCAATGGAATATTTTAAATAATTTCTGTTACTAGATTTCAAATGAGCCTGTTATCAGATATTTGATGTTTCTGTTATTACAATGAACTAGTTCAAAATTTCGCTTGAAAGGAAGTAAAAACAGAATTTAGTCGGCCATTTTATCCCTATTCACTCCTGGATCCCTATTTACACCATTTTATAGTAATTCAAATTTCAAACATGCTAATTTCTTCCTATCCTGTATAAAATCTAGTATGCAAAATCAAATTTAGGGGGTTTTGTTTCTCTGTAATACTGGCTTGTTCTTAATAGCTTGTAATAGTTCACCTTACAGTCTAGTTAAGCTGACTTATTTAAATATTTCCTAATGGTTTTACCATAGACCTTCAACTCAAGTCTACACTTGAATTTTGACAAATCATTCATTGCATTTTGGATGATAAATAACAAGGAGTCCGTGTTCACAACGAGTTGAATTGAAGACTTCAAATAGTCGACCAGTTTACTGGAGAAATCTGCAGACAGGTAGGGTTGTGTTAAACAGATATTCAACTGAAAATGTAGCATTGCAATGCTCCGTAATTTAACATTTGGCATCGTTATCGTAATTTCATATATTTCATAGAATATTCCTGTTAAAATATATTTTGAAAAATACTATAAAATGGTTCATATGAATTGGATGAAAATAACAATCCTTGACACCTAAAAGAAACATTCTGTCTGTTAATATTTCATGAATCCTGTTGAAATCTCTTGAATTGTTTTTAACATAAAAAGTTATAGTTCACATACATTTTTATTTTTATATCAAATGGTATCATCTCTAGAACCTCGCTTCCTAGAAACTTAGATACATATAGCGTATTCCAATAGAATCAAAATTGACATATTAAATCCTGCATAAGGTACGTCATTCACACCCAATCAACTGTTATTTAATTGGTATTAATTTATTCACCTTATATCGTGACGTAATCACCGCCAGTGCAATATTATGTAACGAATAAAAGTTACCGTTATTATTACTGCGTGGTACGACTGAGTAATGTGGGTCAGTGACGAGAACAGAGGCAGGGTCGAGATGCCATTGACGCGTCTTTTAAACTTACGTAACAACCGCGTATTGTTTCGCCAAACAAGGACGGCAAGGATGCTCCACGCATACATACAATATGGAAAAATAAATGCCTCGTATGCGAGATTCGCAATGCAAATTGAACTACGCTTGGCTTAGAACATCTCGATCAACGCTTTCAAGAAACGTTTTATTTAGCAGCAATGCTTATCTGAGTGTCTTTATCCATATTTATATAGGATTCGTTAATTAAGTATACTAAAGAATGTCCCAATTGTGGTGCTTATTTCTGGTAGAGCCTGTAGTCTCCACACGATGTAAGATATTGTGAAATGTTATTTAACTTTCATATAATGTTACCTTCATTGTCACACAACCCCTCTTTAATGTTAAGCATCATAACCCCTAAACGCTTAATAATTTCATTAGTATCTTTTTTATCACCGACTGCTCTCCCAAGGAGTTCCATTCGATTTTCTGGGTAAGTCTCTTGTAACCATGGTATCTTATCGGAACATGATTCTATAGACATATTTATATCCGCTAAAAATACAAAATTTGTAACATCTAGAGCACCACTCTATCTTATAATATTATTCTTATGTTTCAAACAATAGGTTAAAGTTCTTTAATGTCAAAATTATTTTTACTACTTTCATATTGCTTAGGAACGTGACGAAAGAAACAGATCAATTACGTTAGAATTATTACATTTTGGTCGGTTATGCGTTAACACGATAAGCGGATGAATGCATACAAATTATACTAAACAAATTATTAATTTTACGGATAGAGCGGTGAGAATAAATTCAAAATAGAGAAAGTAATATAAATTTTGTCATGCATTATAAATATCTTCCAGCTTCAAAGTAGCCCTAAACTCGTATATACACCTTGATTCACCTGCTATATCAATGGTTTTATCAGAACGATATAAGTAGACGGCACAGTGGTGTCTGTTGGCCGCAGGTGTTCGATGTCACTAATAAACTGGTCATGCATCCGGTCCAAGTCTCTCGCCAGTGACCAACAGATGGCGCCACATGTATTTCAAGTGCGTCAGTTGAATAAGACGGTAGATATAGCTTCAAACAATTTACAATGGATAGTAAGATAATGAATCAAATAATAAAAATATATTCATTCCAAAATCAAATCTAGCAGTAACAAACAATTACTGAAATAATATCAATGAAATCTCCGAATATTTCTTGAATATTTTATGACACTATCGCATCGTTCAAAACGACAAATATCTAATTATCTGAAGCCTGGGTCGCTTATGTAATGCCGGTATAATCGAGCTCGAGGAATCCGATCGTAAACACGCTCGCTAACCCACTAAAACATATTTCTTTTATTTTGCAAAGCGGGCTGACTACACAGCTCAGAGTTGTTCGGTCCGCCACTTAACAGAACAGGTTCCTATATCGAAATTAACGATAAATCCGCTTCGGAGGTGCCGCCACACTGCCTCACCCTTGCTGCATATTTTCCTTAGTCCCGAGAATATCTCGACATTTTTTAAATGTTATGTTTGTACACTACTCCACTTGAAGGCAGTATTTTATATTCTGTTTTCGTAAAGTTCACTGCGTCGAGATTTTAATGAGGTCTACAAAAACATTTTTTTACCAGGTTTATAGTTTACTTCATCTTACATAAACCTATATCAATCCTTAGATCTTATTGATATTGAGTTGTATTGTGATCTATTACTTCATAATGAAATTACTATCCCACTCCGTCATCTCATTTCTTTTATCGAGGACAATTTGTGCAGAGCTATTCTGCCAGTATTTTGGCATATTAACTCTTTAATAGTTCAAGTCTGAGAGGATTTTATTTCACTAATTCTACTAGACTATTGCATATCTGTTATTGTATCTCAATGTTTGGCGTTTTGATTAAATTAATTTTGTCAAGAAGCATACTTTTCCCACTAATGACCTCAAATTGTCAATATTCACGTGGATCGCTGATGCAAATCGACATATCTTTTTACTCTCTTCAATATTGATTTTGACGTTAATGAAAACCTTAATGCAATGATTACGAAGAATGGCAACTATTTAAAACTGTATAACATAATATTCTATTTAACATAACCTCGTCAAATTAAGAAAATGCGTGTTCTATTAATTTGCTATCCCATATTTATTTTAGCTTTCCCTAAGTAAATATAATAATTTTGTTATTGTGATAGACGAAGACGATAGACCAAGTTAAGGTTTGCACTAAAGCTAAAGTACACACTAACTGTTGCACAAAACAAAGTTGGCAACCATTTATACCATTTACACGCACATGAACTACTAGTATTGGAACTATTGAAAGTGATATACCTAGTTGTTATATTTGACCATATTTGGTTATATTTTACTGAACATCAGAGAGAGAGAAAGAGACAGAGAAAATATTATATGTGTCCGCAATATAAGTATAAAGAACCTGAACTGGACACAGTGCGCATATGCATTGACCCGCATTCCCAATAGGCCATCACTGTTTGCACTGCGACAGTAATGAGATGTGCTATAGTGACGATAATAATACTGTTGGCCGCCGATCAATAACTTCCTAATTAGTTATTACATGACACACGCGCTTGTGATTTTGGATCAATGTGAATTGCATTATCTACTATTATGTTAATAACTGATATGCCATGCTGTTCATTATCAATGATAACTTGATAAGTCCACGATCTCATATTTACTCAACAATGACAGACATGTGTGCGTATATTGTACCTGTGTGAATAATTTCACATAATGACGATAGTTTAGATTAGTCTGTATTTACATTCTACACACGCACACGTTTTAATGAACGGCATTGTAAAATATTCAAGGGTTTGTACAACCTCTTTTAATTTCCCCATGTACAGTAGAAGTTAACCGCTTTGTACAACTTTCCAAGTAGAGTCTAATAGTACCTTCATGTATCAGTATTTTATTATTCCTTTCGTACAATTCATAGGGATCCAAGACTCTGAGTGAATAAATAATAACTGAATGTTTCACAAAAAAGTTGTTACGTGCCTATGGTACAAAGTAAGACTCAGGCGAACAAATAACTGGTTGAGTTGGATACTTGGTTGAGTGCGTGCAGCTCGGCGCTCGGCGACCCCCCGCTCGACATTCGCTGGCGTGCCCTCGCTCGTTGGTAGCTATACATATGGGTCGGAGCGCTCGGCGTGCCGTCGCAATATCAGCCCGGTGAAATCGCTCGCCCGCCCGCTTCGTCGCACCGCACGCCTCGCCTGCGCCAGTCGCCGTGCGCCAACTGAAACGTGCGCACTGCTAGCGCAATCGAACGTACAATATTCCACACGAGGCTCTCGCTCTCTGATAGCTTCCACCGCCTTCGTCCCGGCTCCGTTACTATCACAGGCACCGGTCGATGATTCTGAACGTTTCGCTCCAGGGCAATTTGGTTACCTTTTCGACATTAGTAAAACGCATTTGTGTGTGTGAGAAGTGCATGTGCGCGGCTCGCCCTAATTTGTGCTTCGGTGTAGTCGGGAAAAGGATTCAAGACGGCCGTCATCATAAGGCTGCCTGCGAACACAGTAAGTATCGCGGCGGCCGCATGACTCAATGTAAAATGGGACGATTCTTATCTATAGTACTTGTGTGTGTGGGTGTGCCGACGCGGAGTATGCCTGTGTTTGCGTGACATCCGACCGCCTTCTTGTAGCTGTGTGCGTTGGCTCAATACTCAGTTCTATTTTGTGGCGGAGCGGCTAGATGTTTGTTTTTATTATCATATGACCGGCAACTGCTATAACTTGCTTTAATTTCATGTACTTCACTAGTTTTCTGCGAACCGATTTCAGTGCAGTGTGAGGGTTGATAAGGATTACACAGCGTGAATTAGTGACTCAATTAATAATTTTGAGTGCTATCAGTCGGCACTGAGTTATTTATTAGTGTGGCCGGTTATATTAATCTGTGGATTTCAGGGCATTGAAAGCAATAAATAAATGTACTTTCCCTGGTGCAATGAATGTTTGAGTTCCGTTTGCCGTCGGCAGCGCTCTAGGCGTATTTGTACGGGCGCCGCTGTTTTATGTGCTATACTGGAAATAAAAGGAAATTTTTATTATTTTTTCTTATAAAACCTGACTTAGCTTTTCCGTGCCTCAGTCTGTTATCGATCTAAAATTATTTGGATCAGTTTCTGTATAGCAATTATGTTCGCTATCATCTATAACTTAGATGTTCATGTCATCTATAACTTAAATGTTCATCTAATTCAAAAAAATAGGAGGCATATTTTATTTATCTTACTACAACAAAATTATATATTGGGTTTTATGTTATTAACACTCTTGAACTAGGATTTGTGACCTCTTTTTCTTCAACTGTTCTTGGGTTTCAGTGTCACTTTGCAAACATAAATCAGTTCGTCAACTTACAATATTTATAAGTCATGACCTCCAAGTAAATTGAAATCTGTACACCAATGACATTGAATTTAAAAAAGTTTTCAATACAATCAACACTGATGTTATTTTCACAATTATTATCATCTCGCAAGTTTTCTAGCTGTCATTAAACTATTGTAAGTTAATCGACTTTTATTGGGTTAATGTTAGTTATGAGACTATTGTAACCCAAAGTCACAATTTTATTACATAAACAAGACTTTGTAGTACATGCTAATCATGGTATTTTAATTTACTGGTATCCACATATTTTCAAAGCACCTCAGTAAATGTTTTTCTAAATTTCAAATAGGTAATTGTACATGAATTCTGGTAAAATTGCTGGGCTTTCTATTAGAATAAAATACAAATTCTTAGTGTTTGATGTTAGTCATAGGTTTTACTGTCTTACTTTTATTTGTTCATCATTGTCTCCCGGCGGTTGTCCCAATTTATTGGAGTCGGCGCAACATGTCATTCTTCTCCGCACATACCTGTCAGATGTCATTTCCTCAGTCACTGTATTCTTCGCCATATCTTCTTTTCTTGCGCCAATTTCTACTTCTAAAGCCCTCTACATTCATACTTGGACCTTTTGATCTGATCTCTTCTCATAGTATATCCATAACACGACAGTCGTTCACTTGTCATATTTTTCATTTACTGGTGCCACTATGTTACTTTTTTGTTATAAACTATTATTGTTCTAATCGACTTCTCGGTGAACTAGGTTAAGATAACTTGTTTCATTAATAATAATCATTATCAAAATAGACCTATCATTATTTATTAGGAGTGTTTTGAGGAGCAGCACTAATGACACACATAAATCCATCAACACTATATTGGTCGCTGTCAATCATTAACTGAGTTCGAAATATACTATTACTTGTTACCGGAAGTATTTTTGAAGTCAGGTGAAATATATTATGCGTGACATACCTACAATCCTTTCTTATAAATTTAATTACATACATACTGGGACGTAAATGGGAAGAAGTATAAAAAAAAAGAAGTGTAATAAGTATATAATAATTAATCTCTTTTATTCAATGGTATCAAAATGAGGCTGCCTTCCTTTTATTTTGTTATTAAATAACACAGCTTACACTAACTCAGATTTTCATTCAAAAGTGAAATAGGTTTAATATCAAAGATAATTTCAGCTCATAAAAGTAAAATTAGACCGAATATAATGTAGTTTATTTAATTTGTCACTAGTAACTCCATTTCTGTTTTCGTGAAGATAAATCTATATTCAGCATCTTATCGTTATTGTTAAAGCCCACTTGCTTATCATTGATAACTCCCACTCGTGTAAACAACAACAATAAATAAACAAGGTGTATAATTAAATGAGGAAAAAGTAGTAAATGTTCAGGTAATTGTGTTTAGCTGTTTATATTATAAGTAGGCACAACCGTAACCATGTCTGTGGTCAACTCTTAGACAGTGATAGTCTCGTAACTATTTCGAGTCGTTCCTTTCCCTTATCTTATCCCTAACAGTTTTGAAGTTATTACTTATATATCATGTATACGTAAGGGTAAAATACATCATGTATATACATAAAGGTTTATGAAATAAGAATTATTGTTCATTTTAATCCTTACGTTCGCAAAAAGCTCTTCAGTTTTCTCGCGATGTGATTACTAAAGAGCATTGTTATCATTGCGCATGTGTTCGTAATGCTCGTATGCGTTTCTGATTATTTAATGCGATCTCACGCTCTACTGTTCACTTCAATAATGTCGTAAGTGCCTGCGGTATGACGAATCAATCGTCGATTTTATTCATCTCGTCGTAAAAACTATAATGGCGGAGAAAACGTTTTCGATAATACATTCCTCTTCCGACGGTGGCTCATACAAATTATACGATGTGTGTTACGTATAGCTAGGTAGGTGGGCCGTCATTATTTATGTTCTCTAACAGTCGACTCAGTGGTGTGGGTTAAAATCGGAGCAGTCAGCTGATCGTCCATGTGTGTGTGCGTTCTTCGGGAAACACCTTTCGATGACGTGTGCGAGCTCCGTTTAATTGGACATTCACATTGTTCCCTCTTGTTGATTTTTTTTCTGTACAATCATATTGATTGATATGCCTGATAAAAGCGTAAAGTGTTGTTCATGGCACTAGTTTGTTTATCCATTCGCAATGGCGGATTCTTTTTTGTTTAACATTGACCCACTTTACGTTATCAGGTATTTATATAGTTAACATGTTAAAATTCATTCATGTATATAGTTACGATAAATAATAATCGTATTACTCTCCGCATTAGCATAATCAGCTGTTACATTATTTGTTTAATGCAAAGGTAGAACTAGTACTCATTATGTATTTGCTTCGTCTTTAACGCGGTGTGGTCCGCTGTTACATGTAAACATCATTTCACAATAGTTTGCATTGGAATCGAGAGTCATAATCCAAGCGGGGTAGTAAAGGTTACACTCAAAGCTTGCACTTTGTATTTGTAACACATTTATCCTACTCTTTCATTTTCTTTTTATTCCTATTGGGTTTAGTCTTTATTTTCGCAGTAGTAGTCGCCCTCTGACACCAAAATCCCGAAATGAATACCTGCGCCGTCTGAGCCTCGTCCGTCCATCGAAGAGAAATGAAACCCACTTCTGGGTTTCATCTAACATTTCGACAGCGCAGCGTGCGTCTTGCTTTTGTCCTGACATCAGCACTGGTTAGTGGTTCATTCGAGTTGGTTCGCTTGTCATCATTCCATGTTTGTATGTCTGTGTTTGTGTACTTTGTTGTTTGTGTTGTGTCGAAAAATAGAAATCCATTGCCGTTGGATTTTTATGAATAACACCCGCTGCTATTTTCCGTTAATGCACCTTTCTTTAATCATGAGATTATTCATTCATATTACATAAAATCAGAACGCTCGATGTGAGCGTACGAAAGGCGTTTCCTCTTTCCCCGGTTGCCCAGATACCAAATAATGTGTTTTTGAAGGGGTTCTTCTTCTGTCGAGCATAGGTTTCGCTCTTCGGGAAGGCTTACTACGTCCCCACACACAGTAAGCCTTCCCGAACAAACTGAAACACAACACAAGGTTATTTTTGGCCGCGGAATCCTGTAGGGCGGAAGTACTTCAGACTTCTGAATTAGGACCGGGGATACCGTTATGTCCTACCGGTCTCCGTCAATTTGTTCAACTTGATAAAAAAAGAAAAGAAGAAGAAGTTACGAATAGAAACCAAGAAGATGAGTACATAGTAGCGAAGTATATATTACATCACATTTTAAGTCTAATTGAAGGTTTAAATCACAAAACCGTTCATCAAAATACATGTAGTAATTTTCGTGTGATACCAGAAACAAATAGACAATTACAGTTTTGTTGTAATAAAGAATTCGACGAATGATTAAACTTTATGAAACAACCCTCACTTATAGCCGTACTATAATTTGAAATGTCTTGTGAATATATCCTATCGGGGATTACACGTGAACAGTCATTACGAAACATGTCATTTTGTACAAAACATGACGTACACCATGATTACATTTGTTCTCGGCCGTAGTTACATGTTATGTTGTTCGTGTTCAGTTTTTGCAGGACGACCGCAATAGAAATACAACAGTAAGTCAGTAAGTAAGTTTTGCACGAAGGCGCAGTGGATGAAGTGATCACTTTGCCAACGATTGCTGTGTCCAAGTGTTGTGACATACAGAACAATTTTACTGTTCTGAGTTGGGATTACTTTTATGACCGTTATTTGTTCCTGTGGTACTGCTATAATTCCCTAGTGTGGGTCTTAGCGTAATGGTTGTGGCAGCTCATATGAATGTGCACAAGATAATAATAGCAATCAGCGCACTGCGATATTTATTAAACCTGCTTAAAAGTATCTAGAAGATAGAATTCTGAAACTGAGTGCTTGAGAATCAGGAATAGAATTTTATAAGCTATAAACTTGTGTACTCACACATCTTGTTTTGGTGGTTTATAATGGGCTCAGAAGTGGCGCGGATAATGCGTCACATGGCAAGATATGAGAACGCAATGTTGGCCTTGTGGTCTAGTTCAACCAGTAGAGGAGCAGTTTACAATACGTTGTCTTGCACCCGAACGGGGTAAGTTGACCCTAGTCTGTCTTAACATAATCATTATTCAGCCTTTGTATGAGCGGACGGCTCTTAAAGATTATTTCGTTTATTTACATAGATACTGAATCAGGATTAATTAGAAAACAAAACTCGAGTCTTATCGACGATCAATATAATTATTTTGTTTCCGCTTTACGCTGTGTCCTAAATTACCGCGGCAAACAAATCTAAAGGGTCTATTGAACATGCTGGTGGCTTTGTGCAGCCTCCAGTTTATGTTACAATGACTTCTTCTCGTCGTAGTTTGTAGAAATCAGTCTTATCTTTGGATGGTAACCCTAATATCCCCAGTGCCCCGCTTAAACGCTCTCTGTAGCCATCCATCCACTACAATCTTGATATGACACTTTGACTGATGCCAATGACAGGAACCCTGTAATGAATCGCGCTTGCTTGCAGCGAGTCTCCGGCTCTCAATATTATTTTCTGGCGGAATTTCGGCGTTAATATGGTAGGTATTTAGACGGTTTATAATTGATTTTATTCCTTAAAAAAAACAAATAAGAAATATGTGTAAGGTTTAAGTTATAAATCTATTCCTAATATGTGTTGTTTGCCGTCCATTGGCTTCGCTAGCTAAGAATGAAATCCCAAAAGTGGATTATGTTGTCGTAGACTTGACTCTCATACATCAAGCTTAGGTCACAAACATCGAAGGATCTTTCCAAAAGTTCCACACGCTTAGGCTTCCGGAGCGACAAACAAAACAAGTCTATGCTTAATCTTAATGGAACCAAACTGACAAGAACTTTGTAAAGCTATTTACTCGAGACCCAATAACAAAAAGGTATTTATGTTTCAAGGTTGATTCTCCCGTCTGTTGTTTGACATAATTAACATTAATAGATATTGGGCTTGTACAAAAATGGTTAGCTACAGTCTATTTGATCGCTGAGCTGCTTTCATTTTATAAGCATGCAGAATAACTTAACTAACTATATGTATACGCATTTTAGGGCTTATGATAGCTAATGTCTCAACATTAATTCTCTTTACACCTGATATGACTACTACAAAATTGAAATTTCAACTTCGAATATGCTGACTGGGGAACGTTGTGTATTAATAATAAGTGTCATTGCCTATGTTCAGTTTCTTGTGGTTTTGGTGCGAATCACACGTTAGTGCAAACTTATCCCTAAAGCACAAGAAACACCTTTACTTGGTATGTGACTATAAAACGGGACCAAATGACACCCCGTCACATAAACTGTTTTGATAAGAGAAATTTAAAGTGTAGTCTGAAGTAACAAAAGGTTTGAAAGTGGAAGTAAATTGCGATTTCAGGACGCCCTGAAAGTGTACCTTAAGCTCGCTATAAAATAATGTGGGCATATTGTCGATTTTAGTTCATTGATTCAAGTTTATTAACTTTCGACAAATTTCTTACGAAATCCGTGCGGCGGTGTATCGTTCGCTTAATTAAATCTAGAGTTGTACCTTATCACGTTACAATCGAACAAAAGTAGAAGTTGGCGGCGAAAGTTGAGCTTCGACGCTTCCCCCCTCTTCGACACCCACACCCCCTTCGTCACAAATAAATAAGCCAGAGCCGACATCCGACAACAACAATAATAATAATTCGCTCGAGCCCGATCAGCTGTTTTGCCGACACCGACCCGAGTAACAGGTGGCCTATAAAGACATTCAATAAAGTGTGTACCACTTGCCTTCGTTGCGGAACCGTCTTTTACACAAATACACACACACAAGCATACCCGTTACTAACCCAAGTTACTTAACTTTTTTGCTGCCTTTTCACTCGAGAGCTCGTATTGTGATAAGTCTCAAGCCAATCGGATCTTTAATGAATTTTAGACTAGCTACAATGAAACATTGTATATTGATCACATTCAAGCTTGAATTGATTTGAAATTATTTGCCCAGAATTCAAAAGAATCTCACACTTCCCTTCTTTACCATTCCCGCAAAGAAGGATTCTTCTATCCACTGATTGCCGAGATATCAGTATCATTTGAAGTGTACAATGAATCTAAACGTGATCGATACTGTATAGAATGAACTATATAAGTACGTACAAATCAGAAACTATATACAAACCTATGCAAATGTACTTCTGACGAATAAAGGTGGCTGGGGTGGGAACAGGGCACAACCTTCTCACTGTCCCTCGTGCACGTGGCTCTGTGCTACGCAATTGTACGAGTTGGGTAAGATTATTGTAGGCCAGGTATTTTGTACGCACTACTGCCCCACACAAAACTTCGCAGACCCTTGTTTACCTATCATTAGCACACCCTTTGTCCTGTAAGGCCTATTCAAGTTAATTAAGAGTTGGGTAAAGTGTTGATTTTTCATATTTTTGCTGTTTAAGTAAGATACTCGGATATAGGTGGACGTGGGACGTGTTCATATTTTATACTCCAATATTATATTTTAGGTTTATTCACATTATGTAGAATTTCCAGTACTGACTGCTAACTTTCCATCTCTTTTCTACTTTCTTTTATAAAGTTTGACTTTAATACTTGTCATGTTGTAGGTTGTAATCATGCGAAAAGTATCAAGACATGAAAATGACTACTAGGGGTTAGAGAGCACAGCGAACGTTTAGGTGAATTAAATGGTACCAGGGAAGGACAACATGTGATTAGATAAAGAAATGTGGTTGTAAAAAATAGAATACACACCTACCCCTTCGGGTTTATGCTGCAATGTGGGAGCATTTGCCGTTGTCGTTATAGTTGGAGGTTTTCAGTTTGATCCCCAAATGATCTATTTCGACGTACATAAACTATTAACTGTTACTAATTTTACATACAAATAATACTTGCTTTAGCAGTGAACATAACGATTATACTCTTAGACTTTTCGAAAGTCTTTGAAAAAGTATATTCCTGCGTGCTATTCGTTAGCATAGGCGCGGGTTAACGAAGTGCGGTGCAGCGATTTGTAAGACTTGCACAGCATTTCGCTCTCAATAGCGCGCCGTCGTCGATGACGAGCCGGTTATGTAATGTAAATGTTTACGTACCTACTACACGTGGCCGGTACCACGTGCCCCAACCGAGAACACTAGCCTTGTGAATTATTTATTTACGACAACATTTTCGCACGCCGGTCGATGAACTCTTGAATGGTCTTGGAACGCATTTACGCCGATTAATCTCGACATGTCTCATATGACATTGATGTTTTACTTCAATCTCAGCAAATGAGTTCACTGGGTCTAGTTTATTTTTATCTTACTTCAATACCAAGGCGTGTGATTGGTATAGAGATAAATCATTCATATGAGGAGCGATCTGTGACATTTTTATATCCGACTGCATTGCGTATAAAAGCATTGTTGGTGTTACTACACAACATGTTGCCAGTAAACACTGCGAAAAAAATCAAGAAATGAAAAATATCCCATATAATATTTAGTTTTTGTGGTGTATTTAAATCACCGTACCCCTGGATACAGTAATGGATGCTTTGCAATATGAATTGTATGCTTCTAACTACATATAATTATGCAGAGGTTGAAGGCAAGGGGGATTTGCGGTTATTTAGATGAATACGAACGGCTATTTATAAAGCACATACGCTCCCGTGCCACTGACCTAGCCTACCAGATATTAATACGGAGACCTATCTATCGTTTGTGGTCACTGCGTGATTCGTAATGAACGTGATGTGAGCGATTTTAGTGATGTGATCGTACCGATTGTGAGGTATGAATCAACGTGGTATTTGCCCATCGAACGAAACTGGCCGGATATTGCTATCATACAAGAACACGAATCACCCTGATAGTAAGTGGTTCACATAAAATAACTATACCTAGATAATGTATTTGGTACAGGAGTTTAGTTTAGTTTGATAGAAGTGAAAAAGTGCGAAAAAGGAGAGGAAGGATGATATCACAAACCATACAGAATTTAACAAATTGGTACATAGAGTCGAGGCTTGTAGCAAGGTAGTCCTGTTATTCATGCACCAAGATATGCAAACCACCAATTATACCAAAATTGTTTGTGCTATCCTCAAAAGGTAGTCCAAAAACGCGTACTGCTAGTATAGAACGTGTTTCGCGTCTCTGCTGTTTTAGTCAGTTTTAGTCATAGAGTACTTTTACGAAACCTTAAAGATAAGTTAAAGTTAACAGAATCTTTTATATTTGTACAATTGTACTTTCAAAAGAGCTAAAGTAACAAATCGACCAAAATGTTATTTTAAGACATAATACTTTATATAAAAATCGCCACTTTCAAAGGGGCCGATGTTAAATTTACTTTCTCATTAACCAGCCCTTATTACAAAGTCACCGCACCGCGTGAGTCAGAATGTACGTAGGTACCACAGTAAATCGTGCATAAGTACCGCATATTGTACTGGGCCCACGTGAGCCTTTCTCTCCGGCTCAGTAGCGAGTTTCATGATCGTCGTCGCCTCGTTCCCACACGGCCTCACCTATATAAGGTACATGGATAGTACCTATAGTGAAGTACGTAGCTTTGTAGGTAGTAGTCGGCGTGTGGTTGCAAGCGTTAGTCCCTCTATTTACCGCGTTGCTGGCAGCCTCCACACATTGTGTAGACGTATACCAACAAGAGCAATTTTGTGTTTATTTGCGTCGGGATTTGGGCCAAGTGCAGTCGGTCAATTTAAGCCGATCTCGTTCAATCGTGCCGAGCTGATGTATACCTATTACCTACTATACGTATCGCATTGGTGCCAATCATTCAAACAGCTGATCATTGTTTTGCGAGATTGTTATTAGACGTCTACGTCATAGCGTTTCAATCAACTAACGTATTAGACAATACGTCATAGGCATTACGTATTTTCTTTTCAGAATTTAAAGATGTAAATAAGAATACTAAAATTTGAAACTGCCGTCTACTGGCGCAGCACACTGTTTTGCCACGATCCTAATGACTGCTAAACCGCAAAATGAGGGCAGAAGCATGACTTTAATCGTTCACACCGATTTCGTAATTCCAAAATTGATAAAACCCTTAACAGTTATGTTAAATTCGTTCAAGAAATACTAAAAGTGCTTTCCATGCAAGTTTCAATTATGCCATTCAATGAAAAGAATAACGGAACGCACAAAAAGCAACAGAACTGCATTAGTTAGCATTCAATACAACGGATGTGACAATTTTCGCGTTGCAAATGTCATAGGTATTGCTATATTTTCTTTTATGGTGGTTATTTTCAATCATTCCACGTCGAATTGTTGTAAAATATTATGATCAACAATAATATAAAATTCTTTAAAAGACAGAAATGTAGAGCTGTTTGTCTTGCGGAAAATTTTATATTCGCAGTGTTGAGCGCCGCACGACGAAAATGATGAATTAAGTTATTGCGTGACTGCGGTATCTCACTTTATAAACTTTAATTGTTAACAAACAAACGTCTACCTATATCAAATGTATGCCAGCATAGTTTATGAGCCATGGCTAGGTAACGTCAAGTCAATTTATCTTTAATTTGGTAAACTAAAAGCACTGTACAGAAACAGTATCTAGATAGAGCCGCTCAGCACGTCCCGACAGCTTCCAACAATAATAATTAATTGACTCGTCCGTTCGTTATCGTGCTTTTATATTGACGTTCCCGAGTGAGCAAGCGAGCGAGGCGCATTCGGAATGAAATTTCCATAAAAACTTTTGTGCTCCGGCGGACGTTGCGAGCGCACGTTAAAATCGTCGGCTGGCAATAAAACAGCGGCCGGTGCGGCGAGGCGCGACGAAGCGAGCAACGAGTGCGAGAGGGACGGCCTTAGAGATAATGGACTCTGTACGAAATGAAGAACGCGCCTGGTGCGCCGAGCGAGCGAGCTGGAGCACGGCAAAAACATCGCAGCAGTTATCGCGCTCCGCTTCCCTCCACCCCGCGCTCCGCCCCACAGGCCGGACTCGTCTGATCGACGCCGGAGCCTCTCGCAGGCGAGCTAACCTCGACAGCGGGGGGTCGTGAGTTGCCTCGACAAGCCCGTTCGAACATTGTGAACGCGCTGCAACGAACGCCGCCACTCTCTCTATAATACGCTCAGAAACACGGGTTTTATCTTTGAAAAGCTTCACATTTACGCGTACGTTTGACAGTTTGTTCACTCTATAGCTCTAAGCTCACTCTAATCGCGTTTACCGTTGTTGTAAATAGAAAAGGACTACCGATTGATTTATGAGAGGCGAACATCGACTGCTTTGAAACGGTACGTACTATCATATGATTGTCAACTGTGTAGAGGGTTAATAAAGTCGGTTGAGCTTTTATGGTTCATTTGAACTTGCATTATGATGCATAACTCGTTGTATGTATTGTACTTTAACGACTATTGCATTACGTTACGTTACATAACTGGCTTAGTAGTTGCGGAATGCACAAGATCATCTGCTTGAACTTTAATATAAGCTCGAGCCGGGTTGTTTTTATTTTGATGTATAGTGGTGAGGCGCATTGTTTGCGGAGAATTCAGTACGTTGTTTTATTGCTCCATTACCGCAAGTGGCCGTGCTCTATTGACTCGGTGCTCTATTGTTATTTTCTAACCTGTACGGTTGCAGTGTCAAGGCATCTCTCAGAACAGGAATGCACACATACTGCAAAATTTATGCTAATGAACGAGTAACGTGCATTATCATTTAATGATCGTTTTACTGTGTACTTGATTGTTTATGTTTGTGAACCTTACGACTTGTACAAGTATTGCAAATACATTTCACTATAATGAATGTTGATATATTTGTACTTGAAGTTGGAGTAATTTTACTTTCTATCTAATGTGTATATTATATGTTATGTACCGTTAACATTGGTCAACAAAATTATTCAATTTTGGATACAAGTTTTACCTAAATCGTACACTTCCCACTATAATCGGCACACTTTTCGACTATTGACATATGCTGTTCTGATTGAATTTATCGGATGAAAATTCAAACCTCATAATCTAACATTATTTTAATCTTTATTTTAATTTGGGGTTGAAAAAGGACATGTCAAACCCCTTCGTAACTTAAAACATTACAGGAATAACAATTATATATATAGCACATTAAGCTGAATCAATTCACCGTTGAACTACCAGAGCCAAACGACATAGTTTCATAGCCTCCTCAGACTTTGGTCTTGCTAAAATAGTTTCATTCAAACTCTATTAATCAATTTGTGATTTCATTCTACTGGATTTATTCATTATCTCCTTATAGCATATATCCCGATTGCATCTGAGTCTTCCACCTCGGACCTTGAGGACCGTTTTTCGCCTTTTTCCTCTCCACTGAACATTTGTACTTTTTATGTCTTTACGTACTCGAGAATTCCCTATATAAAAGTTGTGTTCTTAGACACTGATTGTTTTTATGTCTCTTTAATCATTTCAAATAAGATAACAAGGAAGTGCACATTATAAGGGATAACAAACCAACCGAAATTGATAGTCATACTTAATTATGAACTTCCAACGTCCATGGTCCTATTAACATTAGCAATAACTTCAACACTAGCGTTAGAACATAGAAACAGATATGCATTGCAAGAAACCTTTTTATTGAAATCATAAATGTCTCGGTTATATCATGCAAAATCAATCTTGGGGAATTACGCTGACGTAATTGTGGTTCTAGCGTTCTCGCGACTATCGCGCAAAACTGATACTCGTAGAATTTTGAGAGGCTTTTTATATGTTTGTCCAAAATAAAATTCATCTTGCGTTAATTCTCGTTTCTAATAAAATTTATACCTATTTTTTATACCAGAAATACTCGCTTTACAAAAATATTTCACCTATTATAATTTTGAAATAATAATGTATAAGTTTTTGACTCTAGACACAAGACGTTTGTATACTGTACTTCATTCTAATTTGCACATATCTGCGATGCAATCTTTTGTTGTTGTTGGTGTTATCATACTGTAGTATGTTATAGTCTAAACTAGCCCAAATTTAATACCACCCACAATATTGTCACACTTGTAGGAAAGTGTTGATGATTAAGTTTATACTATATGTACTCTACATAACACATCTTATTATGAATGTGTATTACACAATACAACACCACTTCCACTTCTCTGTGAAGGCGAAATATGTCTGACAAATTTATAATTATTATTACCTTATTGTTCACCTTATTATCTCTATAAAGAAAATTTGATTAAAATGTGTAACTGTATTGTTTCAGGATCTGACCGGTCAAAATAGCAATGACTCGGGCGGCAGCGGCGGCGCAGGGCGCGCTACCACACCACACCTGAGGCCTACGCCCAGCCCAACCGGCTCAAGTGGCTCACGCTCCATGTCACCGGCTGTTGGTGAGTAGACCTCAACATTCATCATCTTTGCTATAGCCCCGGTCGCATCTGAGGCTCTTCGATTCTCTCTTATGATTGGAATACGTACAGCCTGATTACTAGTTCACAAAATATATTCTCCATTTCAAAATTTCTATCAATAACAGTTCTGTTGATTAGGACACGAAAATCGAACCAATTCAGATTGATTTCAGATGAAAAGACGACAGGTCCAACGATGATGTAAACTGTATAAAGCTTTACAATAGGGCATTTAAAGCCGTGGTTATGCTTAGGGATACTTGCTGATCCATTAGAAGTTCTGTTAGGGCCTAAACATTGATCTTTCGAGCCGGATATTCTTTCATGAATGGATGGATCGATATACTGGGCTGTTATGAATACGATGAAAGTCGATTACCTGCATCGGAGTTGGAAATGTTAAAATGTACTCGTATGTGTGGAGTGACGATATAGGATAATATGAGAAGGATTTTAAAAATCACATGACATATGGAAATGAACGACGCGACGTTGAAATGTTTATAGTTAAGAGAGAAGTTAATAGAGAATATGAAGAAAGTAGAGTGAATTACTTGTTACGTGCAACCTCATGAATTTTAAGGAATTCATATCTCAACCCCAAAATGCAGGGCAGACAAACTAAAGGACACGCCGGAACGGGTTCAGAGAAGACTCTGGACCCGCACAACCCGCTATAAGTGGAGACAACTCGGACTCCCCGAGTCTCCCCGAGTCCGAGTTGTCCGAGTTGCTCCCAAAAAGACCTCCGTCCCCCATGAGCGCGGGCCTAGGGGTGACCTGTGGTGCCGCCTGTCAACCTAGCAGAAGGAGGGTGTGTCGACACCATGGTCCCTAAACCCGAAGGGTGTCATCTCGAAAGAAAGAGCCTCGGGTCTGCCGGAGTGCGAGGGATATGTTCACTAGTATCTCACCTCTGGCAACTAGAGAACCCACAGACGGTGTGCGTTTTAGTCGGCTCGAGTCCGACTCAACCTCTCTCACCGGTTTCGGTGAGTTTGGTGTCCGTAGGGATTTTGCGCACGGAAAAGAAGGACAGGCAAATTAAATGTGTCATTAAAATATTAAGCAAAGATCCAATATGGAACTAGATAAGAAAGTACATAATAAGCTTCATTGTACTCATTTTAATAACGATTGATACAAATCTTAACATTAAGACATCAAATTATGATGCACAAGTGACTTAACTGAATATAATTCAGTTAAGTCACTTGTCGCTCTACAATGTGACTTACAAAAAATATTTTTTATACGACAATGTAATAACGTCTATCGAAGTTGAGGTACATAGAGTGATAACAAAGAGAATCCATTCTCGTATTCGCATTACTTATCAACGCGTGTGTACTCAATCGCATGATGATCTCTAGACCTGACATTATTGCCGATTAAGTTTCGTCGATCGTACGTTCCAATTTGAACCTTATTCCCGTTTAATACGGACTTAATATATTGTAGGCAACTTCGTCGCATCTTTTGTTTTATCACGGGTGTGGTGATCAGATTCGTTGTGCATACTCCGTCACCGGTAGACACGGGCTTTCCCGACATTGACCCACATAGAGCGGGCGCCCAGAGTACGCCGTATTTTGCCCCTTTTGCGGGCGCGAACCACCCCAACCCACCCACCTTATGTACGAAACGGGGTGGTCGCGGTATATAGGGCCTCGTGAAAAACTTACCCCCTCCGGTCGGGGCGAGCACGCAAAACAGGACCTTCCACCCCAGAGGCCCACGAGGCGATCCTATGTGCCGAATGACTACCGACTGCCATTGACATCCTTTACGTACATAAAGTGACTTAAAAAACGAATTCATCTCTTATTTACCGAATTGCGTCCACAGTATCCGACAAAGTTTTCAACTTCCAGCTAAAGCATTAAAATTGATTGCCTTAAATGATGAATGCTCTGTACGATATCAATCAATCAGACGAAACAGACTTGTTACGAGCTATGAATTGATAGAGAATTACATTTCAATATACATGTCGAAGTGCCAATTTACATCTAGTTACAATGTAGCGATTCTTAGAAACACTCGGTAGGGGCTCTCCCGAAGTGACCTTGACGGGTTCACCCACCGGGGACGCCGCATCTTATATACTTACTCACTTACTTACCCACTGTCCCGATTTGTTTGATGTTTGTACGTACACATAATATACTCATATTATACAGTTACTTTCGTCCTTACGTCTGATTTCCAGTAATACAACTTCATTCATGTAATCGTTGAATAATCATGAACTTTGTTAACTAAGTCAGGTTGTACCTTTATGTGTATTATCTTCAAGTTGTTTTCGTTTTATTCGGAGCTACCGTGAAGGCTGTAATGTAAGCACTGATTGCAGATTACGGTGCCGGTTCATTCAATTATATCTACGTAATCTATAAGGCTCAATTGAATTGAATTTATATGAATCACAACATCAAAGTGTACATGCTAGGCATGCTTGCCAAAGACAGGGGTAGATCACCCTCTTGATACTCGCAATTGTAATGTTCTGTCCCGAGAAGTAAGTTACCGGTCAGGTATTTTAAAACAATTTTTTATGCAGGAAGTAACCGATAATTCAACGGGTAAAAATGACTATTAACACGGAACAATTATATTATTTGTGAATTTAGATTTTACACCTTACGCTGCACGGGTACTAGACATTTTCTGCTATAAGGACGAAATACTCTTTTATTATTTTTGAAGTTGGTCATCGACAAATTTTGAGCTAGCTAAAGGGTAGCACCAGTACTGACAGAATAGCAGTACATTTTTGTACACATTGTTCGAAAGTATAATTCACACTGTTTGTCTATTTTTGTTTTAAACCCAACAAGATTGATTGTAAAGTTTATTCAGATTTGTTACAAATTTCGTAATGCCTGGATTGAAAAGTAAAAAATAATAATAAATATTTCCAGTTACGATATTATACTGTGGATAACTGAAAATTAGTGCGTCCGCTTTTTCCAAGTGCAATCGGAATGCAAATTGAGTTGTAAATGTATTCAGGCATGTTCAATAACTTACGATTGGTGGTGACCATTTCGAACCATTAAAATTCGATTGTTTTATTTCACGCTGATTTTTTCGTAATAAGTGCGTTTTAAGTCCTACATTATGGAAAACGTACGAGATTATGTACTTTTTTATACAATTTAAGTGGCTGACAAGGACCCAGCCCACCTGATAAAAAGTGGTTGCCGTGGCCTATGGATGTTTGCAACACCAAGTGCGTCACATTAGTGCTCCCGACAACCACACAATTAATTTCTGTTATTAATCCTTTCATTTATTACGTATCACTTATGTCATTACGAGGCTTTTTGTTTCCTCATTCCAAGTTCTCTTTCTAACTCAAAGAATGCAAAGAGTTATACTTCACCCTAACAATACATTTATAGTGTGAATAGAGATACGTATTCTAATCGCAGAGTGCAATATATTCTGTTCAGTAACTGAAACAGCAGCAGCAGTCAAAACAACATGACAACGCAATATTATGGCTTCTTTCAAATTACTAAGACTCCGTTTGCGGAATACTAATTGGATTATCTCTTATATTATAAACCTCGAAGCTGTGTTAAGTATCTCTTACTAAATACAGTTATTATTTAGTCCCGGTTGAGTGGTGTATTTAAAATATGAAAATAAACATTGTGCTCGTATGCAGGTACAATAAAAAGCAATTTGGTATTTTGCCTAAACCGGCTGAAGCGAACGGCAACCGCAAAAGCAATCGTGTTTTGTTAACGTCGCCGATTGCCGAACGTGGCTTTCTCAAAACATCGGACTGTAGACCGGCCAAGCGGCGACTGCGCGCCACTCGAATACCGGTTATATGACCGCAATACACTCTCACAATGTGCCTCCAACGCTTCAAGCGAACATACCAAGTTCCAAGTCCATTGCTTGTTCGAACTCCTCGGCCATAACGACGGCCACAACTTGCGCAGCGTTGTATTATACATCTGTGTGAAAATTGTCACGAGTTGGTGGAGTGGTGGAAGGTTAACATGACTACATGACGTCAACTGTTCGGCTCGTCGGACTTCTTGACTCTCGACAAACACCCAGTGAATATGTGAAGTCTCGCGCTAGAAAATTATAGACGCAGCGTTTGAGGAAAAATACACTGCTTTGTGTATTATTACAGCAGGACACTTATCTGCCAATGGTGACTCAGTATTTTATTTGTTAATTTTAAATGTTGAATTCTAAAAATTGTATATAAATATTCATTATTTGGTATAGAAATCGAATTAGGAGAAATTAAAATATAGATCGTGGATGGATTAGATTCCCAATAACTTTTAAAAATACAATGCAACTATCAGAGGTCAATAAAGGAAGATACTATAATAAATTGTACAAAACTTGTTAAACTATATCTTGGCAGCCGTCTTTTGGATCGATTATAATCTTCTTTATCGATCGGTAAGTAAAAATAAATTTCTGTTTATCGACCGCATTGTGCTCATTTCCAATCCAAGTTCCATCGTTATTTTAACACAATGAAGCCGCAATACCGCAACCCGACGCGTTCGAAGGTGAATTGCGTATTGTTTGACGCCCGCATACAACGTGACTTTCGAAAACGACTTTAATTTTTCGTCCAATAAGGTTTCTTTTGCGCGATGTGTGCTTATTAACGCTATTGTGGTATTTCCAACCGTGTATCGTGTTCACTTCAGGCGTTATTGCCTTGGCAGGAGTTGTTGGTTGTTCAGTATACGGGCGCTAAAAGCGTTTCGCAGTCGTCCGTCGTGCGTATCGGCCGCCGAGCAGTGGAATGCCATCAACTAAGATAAGGCTGGCTCTTGGGACTTAGTCGAACGCTGCCCCTCGCTGTTTCTCCGTGACATTTGAAACCTATATTTACTTTATAGTCAGCTTGATATTCAACGTTGCAACTGTGTCAGTTTTTTTGCATTTACGAGTTAATTCATCTTGTTGATTGAATGAGTAATTTTGTTATATAACTGTATCATTCTACTACCTCAATCACGTTCCATAGAGTACACATACTTATATGCAGTTAAAATTAATAACATTACACTCATCTCGATTTTCTATCGTTATCGGTAGTACAACAGTAATGGAAAAAGCAGTCATAAAGTTCAATAACAGCCTTAATAATGATAACATAATGCATTCACTTTTTATTATATCATATTTAATTGACCCTTTAACTCTTTACAAATTCAGCAACATTCAGTGGTGTGTGTGCGGTACGTGCACACATGCTCAATAAGTATCAGGAGGGTTGGGTACAAATGTTTATAGCTTTACTCAAATTCCTCTATGTGAGACCACGTGCCTTCGCGTCCTTGGCAAGGCCAACGACCTCTTCACATTGAAAAAAAAAAAAGGAGTAAGACAAAATCGTTTTTGCCCCGATCTCGCCATAATGTTTGTTTCGATCGTTTTCACGTAAACGATCCTTTCGCGGTTTGTTTTGACTTGTTTTTTTTTGTGCCAGGATCGACGTGGTCGTTATTATTATTTATGATGTTCTGTGCCAACTACTCCCCATTGTCGCTGTAAACAATTTATTTTCATATTCATACCATTTCGTAGAATTATTGCTTTTGAGTTCCCATACCGTTTTATAATGCTTTACTGTCATGGTGCCTGAGTTAAGAAAACTTTTCAGAGGTCAAATCGTTATTGAACCTATTTGTAGTGTACTGTAACTTCCATCAGCTGAATTAGAAACTAACTAACTTACACTTAAATACAAAGTAACGTATATCAATCTGTTTATTTAGGTCACTGAGTGCATAGGACGTATTAACTTCATTTTATTTAATAACGCCTCGAGTGGAGAGCAAGCAAAATAGATCTATTTTTGTAACACTTAAATATCGCCCCTTGTATCATTCTCATCATTTAAATTGAAATTCGTAGTAAACCCTCCCTTACAAAATGATTTTTGATAATGATAATTAAAAAAATACCGCACTCCAAATCCTATTAAGAGCAACGGAGCAAGTTCACATCAGAAGTTATTTGTCAAAAGAATACTAATTTCATTAAACTAAACTAACGAACGTAGGGTAAAAGGAAAGTAAATCCATGAAATCTAAGTTTGAATTTATATTCAATTTAACAAACAGTCAACGCAACGGTCCATTAGATGTCACACTAGCAAACAATAACAAGTATGAGAATACCTAATATTTCATATTTAAATTACATGTACCAATTTTCGTGCGAATACCCAGCAGGGTCGGACAGACCGAAACCGCACGCGTCGTTCCAATTAACGGGTTAGAAGGTGACTCAATAAGGCAACTCCCTCGCTATCTCCGTTGCCCAGGTTACATCATGTTGTGTTTCCGTGATTTCCTATCTGTAAGATTACTGTAAAAGGGCTTTCTTGGGTCTCATATAATTTACAAGTTTAGAGATCATGGATTTTAATTTATTTAATTGACCATGTTTATGAGAGATATTTAATCCTTACGATTGATCCTATCAATTATTGCATTAAATATACAGGTGTTATTTTTCAGTTTTTAATCAACTTGATTACCAAGCAAGTACTTAGTACTATTTTTTGGGAAAACTTTGAATGTAGTCTTGTTCCTTTTAAAAAATAAAAGAATGTCTCCTTTAAGTACATTTAGCTATCATCAGTATTTAGAGTACTTACTTTACCTAAGTAAAAAATCGATTTTGACAGTACAGACTTTTAGTTATTAAGAAAGATAGTACCTATTCTTAGAAATCATTTTCATTTCAATTGAACATTTTTCTGATCTACATCCACACATCTCACAATGACTTCTCAACATCAGTGTTTTATATCACATGTGTCGGATATCTTATTGTATTCAGTCCGCAGACCGCTAGGTTCAATCTGGACCTAGAGGTCGAACACTTTCGAGTAATGGACGGCCTCATAAAATCTTGTAAAAGAATATGGGCTCATGTAACAGAAAACCTGTTGCGTGCGGTCCCTCCCGTTGGCTGCCCATCGCCTAATTGTATTCAGATTACCCCGGAAAAGTGATAAATCTCGGCGAGTCAAGGTCGGAGGGTTCGACAGCCCATTCACCCCGTTCCGTCTGCCCCCTTAGCTAATGGTGCGGACATTCTTTCAACCTCGGTCAGACTTGGTTTACGCTATAGTATACGCATTTACTAAATGTACAAGTGAGCCCACCTACCACCCCGCCCCCCCATAACCAGATGTACCTACTTACCTCACAATCCTAACAACCGCCCTGTCTGCGTCCCTCTTCCAGATTGTTATAAGATTGAAAAGGAAAACGAGATTTAATTTGTCAATGAAACACTTCTAAAGGTTTCATTTGATTTGTTTTATTTGTTGTACTCATTGTGACAATTTGATTCGGCTCACGATATTGAATAAATGTAATTTATTCGACCATACCTATGAAATTGGTGAACACGATTTAAAATACGTTATTGTTTTCTTATTTGTTTTTCTTTATTTGACGTACTTAAGTTTAAGATTTTATCTAATTAGCGTAAAGTAATTTTGTCACGCGTGATGTAGATCTATCTCGCTAGTTGAAATCTGACTCAAAGGACCAATAAAATGTACGGTGAAAGACCCAACATCGAATTGATGAATAAAAACAGCCGTTAATGTTTCAAACTTACTATCATTGTAACATTGTTTTTTAGATAACCAAACCGAACGAAGTGGATGAGCACGTTGATGAGACCAACATAATAAAAAATGTTCTTCATGAGGCGAAATAACCAGTCAGGGTTCATGTTATATATTAGACCCTTCACCACTGCCATATATCATTACGTATATGCGACTCTCGTCGTGTTAGCAGTGATCAGTTTAAATGGGTCGGCAAATAGCCGCGTCGCCCTGTCGCCGCCACTGTTTGTCTCAACTAGGCCGCTCTTGTTAACACTATTGTCTCCGTTCTGTTTATACTTCTTGCTTGTTCTTCAGTCTCACAATATTATTTGTTACCTACATTATTGAACTGAGTGCATTAATCATTTATAAATGTCTATAATCATTATGCTATGGGCTTTTTGTTGTACATTGATCGTGAAACGTGCTTAATCAAAATACTATTTAAAGTATTGTTGTCTTCTTAGTAATTTTTGCCAGTGTCATATCTCAAATAGGTTCCAGTTAGTAAATTTATTTTGAATCAAATGAAGTATTTGTCAAATTAAAAATCTGAATGGTAAAGGGCAACATCACTTTAGGCATTAGGGGTTTTTTTTATAAGAAATGATATTATTTTATTTCTTCAGAAGAAACAAAACCAATTTGCAAGATTTAAGTACAGTTGTTAGGCGATTCATTATGACTAGTTACATATGATATAGGAAACAGTACTCGATGTTCCGTCTCATCAGTTTATTAACAACTGTAAACCTCATGGTAATTAGGGTGCTTAATATCAATGACATACTTATTCAAATCCCACCCGAATAATTATGTTAATTCGTAGATTGCTATCTAAAATACACAAGTTATAAATTAATCCCTAACGAATCTGGTTTATGAATGTTTTCGGAAATAGGAACGTTCTCTTCATTATAGCAGGTGACTATAAAATATAATATTAGAATAATAAGCTATGCAAATATTACAAATTCGAAAGTAAACCTGCCTTGCTTGCGACCTGCCTAAAAAGGGACCCCGAGTCTCTCGCGTAGGTTTTCCTTACGGAGTTGAGGGGAAGGCCAATCCCTAAGAGAAGGAGTACGAGAATGAGTCCTGGACCCCAAACTGCAAATTTTAAAGTAGATAGCCGGTACTGGCACTTGATTATTTTTATGGGCACACGAAAAAGGCGCAATTTTATTGACCTGTGTTTTAGAATGTCGATCCCGGCTTGCCTTTCCACTTTAATGATAACATTGACTATAGATAAGTTATCGAATTGTAGCCTCTAAAATTTATATGTTAAAGTTAAACACGTGAATAATTTGTTTTCCTTGTGAATACGCCGACTGCTCGCAAGACTACAATATATCCTCTCCTTCGATTTAACAATTTTCATCGTGTGTTTTGCGTCATCGCAAAATCATAACTTTCGTTAGTACACCACATCAGATAATTCAAGTACTTTGACTTTGATTTTCTCTCTCTGATCTTTAGCCCGCGGCTCTGCCCGCTTTACTTAAAACATGAATCTTTTCACGCATAAAAAGTAGTATCTCTATGCCAAAATTTTATTCAGATCCGTTTAGGCTATATGCCACGCGTTTTTTACGCTTGGAAGTTTGTGAAAATAATGACTGTTTCTAACCTCCCATTGCAATATGATCTTCACCAGAGCATCGTCAGTCGGTCAGCAGGTGCACCAGCTAGCTGATAAGGTCTAAAAATATTGATAGGACTTTCACATCCCTTTTAAGTGACAGTAAAGAAAATGTATACCATTTGCAAATCCAATTCTTGGACGAATAGCCCACTTCCTTTGGATTCTTAAATCCCAGTTATTTAAAGTTGACGCTATTTCATTAAAAGACCTTGCAGCCGTTCGTTATTATTGTTGAACGGGAAAGTAAAGACCTCAGCTGCGGTGCGTTACGCACGCCGGCGACCACCTCGACACCGCGTGGTGACGGGTCTGGCCTTGACAGAGCTGGTTATGCACTGACAACTCGCTGCCATTGCTCAATAACTGTGCTGCATTGACACTTATCTACTATTTACAAGTATAATGTCACTATTATGTATACATAATGCTACCCTTTCTTCGAAGGTCTGTTTCGCAAGTCTGACATTGGCAGAATTGTCCATATATATTAATGTCAATTTGTTTGCCATACAGAAGAATTGGAAGGAAAAGAGTTTACAAATATAATAGTGTAATGTATATGAATGAGCAACAGAGAGACAATTGTCTAAAATAGGATTTTTTATTAATTTAGAGTGGCTCTCTCTATAATACATTTCATCAAATATCCTTGTCTCAAAAACCAGTACTACCTCGGCAACCTTGCGCTGCATTGCAATTAATGCCCATTAACAAGGTGTAATAACATTGCAATTTGATACCGATATTTGTCAATCAGTACCTAATACTGCCTATGCACACTATGTGCCAGCACTTTAAGCTCAACTTTAAACACAGTTTTCTAGAAATGTACCATTTGTTCTTGAAAGGCGATGTCTGTTAAAAAAATATACTGTAAAATTGTTAAAACTTCTTACATCCGACTCCTGCTCCAACAGGTAGAAGGACTGAATTTAATGCTTTTGGTGGTTTCTACTTGTCAATTGCCAACATTGGGGTGGTACAGATATAAATAGGGTAGTGGCAGAAACCATAACAAGGTTAAAACTGTTGTAAGACATGTTTCATAATGATGTAGGAAAGTTTTTGTATGCAAGATATTCTGGTTGTTATGTTGGTTCATAAGTAAAATCCATTGATATATATAAAATCCAGTCTAATTTATGGAAAATAGTTTCAGTATTTGCAGAATTCGTTCTGTATGAGACGTAATTCTGTAATGTTTATTAAGCTGAGTTGAAATCTTTGGCGGGCACAATAAAGATACCATGCTTTCGCAGCACAGATTGCCAGCTCAATATTGACACCGCCATAGTATAACAGGCAACACAGTCTTGCCCTTGTGACGACACCCAAATTTTCTGTGCCTCAGTGCCCGATCGAGGGTAAGGTTTACAGACCATTAATTCTTATTAAGATTTTTACATAAAGTGCCATGACTCGAGACCGTAAAGTTATAAGAGTAAATTAATAACGTTAATATTTTGGAGCATGTTTCCTTTTCATTTTATATTTATAGATCCATCAACATTGGGACGTGCGCTATTTTTACGAGACATTGGTCGGATGTGAGTCGAGCCGGGACGACCCCATTACCGTGGCGCTACACTCATTAAAGGTCGCCGTAAACAAATAGATATATAGGTGGGCGCGTATGGCACAACGTTGTTATCTATGATTCACCGGCGCCTCGCTGTCTGCCTGTCGTCTGATCCACCGACACAATAATGGCCCGATAATAGCCACTGATGAGATTAAAGTGACGACCCTCGCACGTGGTAATCTTTATTTATTCGTACCAAAACGTTCTAAAGGGCGTACACCCAGCGATAGAAACTTTATGACGCGGCAATCGCAGAATTTTCGTCACCGACATAATTGCAGTGAACATTAACTGTGTAACAGCCAGTCTCTCTCACGTAACACTAACATAACCGAGTTCAAATCGACCTACATAAAAGTTGCAATACCACTTTCGTCGTCGCAAATCACTGCCGCTCGTATCTCGGCCTCGGTCAATGCGTTGCGTGCATGTCGTATGCACATATACGGATGCAATAAAGTGCAGCAAGAATTCGCAGGCTAGCGGTGCATGCTGCTCACGTGCCGACTGAAAATGAAAGTGATTGGATGTATCTCTCCGCCCTCGGTTGGTGATCCGGCCGGCTTAGGCGAGCCCTCGTTATCTGTATTATTCAAATTGTGTGTACGAGCCCGCAGGCCATCACGATCGATCACAGGGCCGATACACCCCGGTGTTTGTCGCTTGCACTCTCGTGTACAATTTAATTGATACACGTGACATGACATCTATGTACCGTTTACGTAGTGCAACTGTGCTTTGTTACAAATTGTATTTTGAATATACATTGAAATGCTGTTAGGATGAACCGATGGATGTTGTTGTCAATTACGGCTTTTGATCACAAAATGGTAAAACGTTCTCTTTGTCTTACTGCTAAGAGAACAAGTTATCAACCGACATCATCTATAACTTATTTTTCTCTGTTACAGGCACGCAGAACGTAGCGATGCCGCCGCGAACGTCGTCGTCTTTATCGGACGGCAGCGGGCCGACGGCGCGCCCTGGCGCGGGCGGGGCGCCCGGGGCGCCGAACCCCGGAGCTGGCCCGCCGCCCGGCGCCATGGTGGCGCAGCCCTACGGCCACCACCCCGCATACAAGGCGCCGCATTACCCACCGCCGCCGCAGCCCTACGGCTACCCGCCGAGGAATCACCATCCATACCCCTATGGCTATCGACCGCCGCCACCGCCTCATCCACCGCAGCACTACGCGCCGCTAAAGGTATATACTTCATTAATATGTTCCACGACATAGCTTTTATTAGCCTGTAAATATATGCTTTATAAAGGGTATAGTTTTAAGATGACTGAACATTGATGTAATCTAAGAACCAAGTGACAGAATCGGGATCGGAAATTGGACCTAATGTCGGTGTCCGTCCGTTTCTATAAAATTGTGGCATTATCTAATAACTAACTTTTCTTGTACTCTTGTTTTAACTTTGTGCGCTCGATGTTACAGCAGCAACCCCGGCACATGGGTCCGCCAGGGCCAGGCGGGCCGGGCGGGCCTGGTGCGCCTGAAGGTGCGATGCCCCCGCCGACGGCGCCAGCAGAACCGCACGACAACGGACCTGCGGCGCCGGCGACGGCGCTCGTCACCACAGGACCTGATGGGGCGCCTTTAGACGAAGGAAGTCAGCAGAGCACGCTCAGTAACGCATCGGCAGGTGTGTATCATTGTTCTTCCTATTCGAAAGCCTCATAAATTCGGACCAATAAGGAGTTTCAACCGAACTTTAATTTTTTTGAATAACCGTCATCTTAAAATCTAGCCTGAGTAGTTATGCTATCAACCTATCCAGTTTTTGGAACTGTCGGAATTAGAACTAGGTAAGTTATGAGGATTTGTGAAGTTAAAATCTGCGTTGTGCTGTAGTCGTTTGCTATAACACTGTTATTTATAAAACAATGTTTCAAGAGTATACATTGTCATTGCTTGCGCAACTCAATCAAATTTGGCTTGTATTGTTGCAGCATCCGGTGAAGAAGCGTGTGGCGGCGGCTCGAGTTCGAGCAAAGGCGGCTCCCGTAAGGACTACGGGCCCGGCAGCGCGGCGCCCTCGCCCTCTCCCGGCGGGGGCTCCCACTCCTCGCTACACGACGACTATGACGCGTCGCCCTCCTCGTGGCCGCGTCCGCCCTCTAGTCCCGTGAGTCTCGTCGCCGCATGACACACTCAACCTTACTTCAATATCCACCATCTTAGCACTTTAAAAATCTATCATAATATTTAACTGTGCAGTTACAAACTGATGATCCCAAATAATACGTAATACCTATTTAATTCGCACACTTCTTGTCTTGAAATTTTAAATATTTATCAATAATTGTCAGCCATGGTGGGAACAGCAGTGCTGCGTCGACCGATTATCCCGCCATTACTGAACGGAGATATTAGTTAGATCACACATTCACATAAACAACTTTAGAAATAAAAACATTAAATGATTATCATCATCAAATTTGTTTCGTATTAGTATTCCTACTCGATGAGTGCCTATCAGTGTACAAACTGCCACCTTCTTAAGGGCAGAAGATAATGTAGTTGTCTGCACTACTTCTGCACTGTTAAGTGTGCTGGATACAGTGGAAAATTATAACATACTGTTCTCTTAACTGTCTCATTTATATTTTGATAAATGTATCCATATTGTATTTACCTTACCCATGTAAATGTTCGGTAAATGTACATAGTTATCTTAACCTCAACTAACGTGCTTATATATATCATTTCACCATTGACTGCTACGGGAACAAATATTGAATAGTTGTATTTACTATTTCATTTAAAAATCAAATCTCTTTTTCGAACGAAACATTTTTATTTTTCAAATATCGTATTTATGTGGAAATCCATAACGAACCACTTGTCACGAATGTCGAGCATACAAAACCCATGAAGTATTTGTATTGTTTCTCTATTCAAAAACTGTTTTAATTCACTAGTAGTTTGTGTGAGCGACGCCTGCGCATTTTAACTTTTTCCAAATCAATTAAATGCCTAAATCACGGGCCATTTAAATTTATAAGTAGTTTTACCTCATTTCGATTGTTTTTTTTTTCACTTTACATTCTGTGTGTGTGAGCGAAAGGGAGGCATTGCATTTTATCATGTATTTCAGGTATTTAACAGTCACATACCGCCGGAGTCCTACAGATCAAAGGTTTATATCAAGTTAAAAATGATAAGCATGTGTAGTGCTCGATATGATTAATATTTTCCTATAAATAACGTGTTACAAATTGCATGTTAGTCGAACTTTATCTGCATAATACAAAATGCATTGCCTTTTAATGCATAATAATTGGATCGCATCTGTGCACATATTTGTTTTTCATAAAGGTACAACTTCCAACACAAACTTTAGCTTTTAAGCTTGAGAACGTTTAGTTATTCACTCCTACTTTTTTTTTTTGCTTTCGCTTCATTTGTTATCGTTATGGTTGTGGAAATGCTTTCGAGAAACAATTTAGAAACTTTGCAACTTCGACTTAAGAATGTAATTCATTTTCTGAAATGTTTTGTAGTGAAAAATAAAGGTTTTCAGGTTAATAATTTGAATGTTTACCTAGCGTTCTCTCATGTAGATTACTATTGGACGTATATGAAATATTATTCGAAATGTGTATCCTAGCATTTTTTGTATACAGCATGATAATATTTGATGCCTGTTTGTAACAACATTTTATCTGCACTGTGCATTGATTGCATGAAAATACTCGAAGTCCCCGTTTCATAAACTATGTACGAGCTTGTATTGTGTAGTTTATTGAAAAGGGTTTGTATTGGAATGCAATTTCGTAAAAACTCCTTATTTCAATTGTTTAACAAAAAAATTTCGTTAAATATTTTTTAAATTTTTTTTTTATACTTTTCGTAAGGAGTTTTTTCAAAGGAAACGGGGCTGACGAAAGTAGTTTGGATATGGAACAATACAGATTTACTATATTAGTGGAAATTTTTATTCTAGGCTGAAAATTCAAGGCGACGAATAGGAGAGTCTTCGTCAGGCCCGGTAACGCACAAAACTTTCAGTCTAAATGCTTGTACTATAGACGTGAAAATAGCTCACATCACATACAATACCTTCCTATATACTTATAGATACATATTACGCTAGCAGTAAATTCAAAACTAAGCATACGTTTTAGTTTATTTATTATTTTTATTTTTATTTTTATGGGAAGTTAGTTCCGTAAACGAATGCTTAGTTTTCTAATATAAGACAAAAAGGTTTGGCTTGTGACGATCGAACCATGTGACATTTGCCCATTCATCATCTTTCTTGTTTGAAAGAACAACAGGTATTATATTGAGAGCTTGATAATATAAGAACATGTTTGCCCGTCTGAAAAACCCAAACGGGTATATTGCAGATGAACGGTTACACGGTGTCTCTCGACATCAGGCCTTTTGCTGGGAGAGGCAATTCAGTGGGTGATACGAGCATGCTTTACAGTAAAAATAGACTGCCATTTTGACAAAATATCGACTGGATATTCTTATGATTATTTATAAGAAACATCACGTGAATAAAGTTAACACAATCTTGCTTAACGCGCATGCATTAGATATCGCTTTCAATATAATATATGTACATCAATATCCATAATATTTGTTAACACTTAGTGAAGGTAGATGTAAATTTGAATGCCAAATGTCACGCGGTGAACGTCTATAGCCGTCTTGATTCGGGTGTGTGATGGGATATGTCTGTGCCAGAAGTCGGACTCGTTGGGCAAGCTGTACGAGATGGACGACGCGCCCGAGCGTCGCGGCTGGGTGGAACGTCTGCTCGCGTTCATGGAAGAGAGGCGGACGCCCATCGCCGCGTGCCCCACCATATCAAAGCAACCGCTGGACTTGTACAGGCTGTATCTATTGGTTCGCGACCGCGGTGGCTTTGTTGAGGTAATTATACACTTACTGATATTATATTGAACTTACAATTACTTTTAACATAACATAACATAAACTCACGCCTTTATCCCCGAAGGGGTAGGCAGAGGTGCTAGCACCCACATTTCGCCAGTTTATGTTTTAGGTCCCAATGTAATAGGTGGCGAATCTATTGTCATTAACCGGGCACTTATAAACCTGCGATAAATACACACATAACTTCGAAAAGCATCGAAAAGTCATATGTGTGTTCCATGGTAACCTGGGATGGAACCCGAGACCTCGTCTCAGCAGTCCATTACCCATATATTTCTGTTTTCTAAAGTGGCGGTACGCTATGATGGCCGTTTTGACACGAATAGCTCGTTTTTTTTGGTGTGATTAATATTGGACAACGAATTTATAGAAATAACGAACTGTTAGAGTAATGGCGAGATTGGCACAGAAAAAAATAAACTTCACATACTTACCAAAAAAAAGAGAAAACGAGCAAAACCTATCGGTTCAAAACGGCCATAATAGCGTACCGCAACTATAGTACAACCATATTCATTTGTTTATAGATTTATTTAGGAAGACGTGGAGAATTTTAATATCCTAAATCTAAATACTTCAGTATAATATGTATATTGATATGGCACATTGCTTCCTTTGAATTAAATATAGGTATTGAACATTTTTAGTATGTGGTCAGTTGAAAGGTATAGTTTACTGATACAGGGAGGTGAATGTATGTAAGAATCATAATGTAAAGAAGAATATATTGTATTTTTAATATAATCGCTACCTTTATAAAACATATATTTATTATGGTGAGTAGTTTACAATAGAGAGTTGAATAAATAAATAAATTGTGTGAAGTAATAATAAATTAAACAAAACATTCTGTCTTCATCTTATATGTTGTTTATTGAAGCCTCTTGTGGCTCGCGCGTGTTACTACGTTTGATCAGTATTAGTAAATTTTGTGTTTGTTGTTTCCTGAGACTGGGTCATAGAAGTAAATGTGTATTCAATATTTTATGTATAAAAGTAATAATATTTGATGATTTGATAATTTATGTACTTACGTACGATTTAGGAAATCCAATTTACTTGATTATATCTTGTCTGAAACATCGCAGAGTTACTATTCATAAATTGAACGTATTAAAACTAAATCACTTCAACGCACAATGCACTTGTTATACTAAGTAATTTACTAGTAAACTATACTGTGTAATAGTATATCTTACTGCTAGCAAAAAAGTATATTTGCATACGTTGTACTCACACGTACAGTGCAACGTCTAGTTTGCGTGAATTGGTTCGTCTTGCCCACTACTCTTCTCTATTCAAACTCATCATAATCATAAATTTTACGTCTACACTACAAATTACATTCTATTTTGCTAACCGCAGTAAAAGTCAAGCAAATAAATGTATAGAGGACGTACGGTGTGTGTAATTCAATCGGGTTTTACAGTTTTAAACGTTAACATTTGTAAACATTCGTATTCTCGAGTATCACTTTAGCGGTGCTAGTAAAACGACGCAGCGCTCGATGCAACTGAGACTAATAGACTTCGGCCGGGATTTATGTTAGTGCATGTACCGCGCGCTTTATGTGAATAGGCGCCATAAACCCGCTGGGCCTTTAACGATAGTTAATAAATTTTTATCATTGAATGGTTGTGCGAGTCCGGCTCTGGTCGCTCAGTGCTCCGTCCCTCGCCGTCGGCGTCACACGCTCGCGCCGCACGGCTCGCCGTTCTACCGTTCGTTCTACGTTCGCAAATCTGCGGCGTCCGCGTCGAAGAATCGCCGACATGGTCAGGTTTCCACTCGTTAACACGCGCGAGTTATCGCCTTTTCCACTGTGCACTAAACCTTCACACTTTATGTTCTAAGTTAACTGTCGTCTCGTGTTCATTTGTTTACTTTAAAACTGCAAACTTAAACGCCTCGTTCTACGTCGTACATAATATTGAAAATATTTGTAGGTGACGAAGAATAAAACGTGGAAGGACATTGCGGGTCTCCTAGGCATCGGCGCATCGTCGTCTGCCGCCTACACGTTACGCAAGCATTATACGAAGAATCTGTTAGCGTACGAGTGCCACTTCGACCGCGGTGGCATCGACCCGCAACCGATCATCAACCAAGTTGAAGCCTCAACGAAGAAAAAGGGTGGCAAATCTAATAGTACGTCCAGTCCAGGTGAGCTCATACTGAACTTCGTCCCTAGATTTAGTACAGTCACCTGCAATAATATGTATATACTTTGAGACCTTGTCACAATAATGAATGACAAGTCAACATTATGACCTGAAACGGTAACTTTAATGTGAAAAAGTTCTAAAACGTATACATATTATTGCAGGTGACTGTACCTATATGTAGGTAAACATTGAAAGGATACACATTGTTCGAGATGATTTTAAGTAAACTTGTCTTATAATAAGTAGTGGCATTTTCTAACTGAACTGAAGAATTTTATAAGGAAGATTAAGGCCTGAAACACCTCTTAAAAGTCAACATCCAGAGCTGTTATTAATCACTTATCATTTAAGTGGTTTCGTAGTTTCATCTAGAGTCAACATGAGTCCGAGGTCATCGATCATCCACCCATCTTTGGTGGCACCTTTGGCACTTATCATAAGAAGTAAGATTGAGTGATACATGTACTTTTTTACACAGGTTCATCGAATTCCCAAGAATCATTCCCCGTGGGCGGCGGCAGCGGTGGCAGTGGACCCCCTATGGACGGCTATGGTGGCCAGTACACGGGATACCCACCACAGCCCAATCATTCACAAGGTACGTTATATTCGCTAACATATGAAACGAATGACGGTTGCTATGACCATTCATTGTATGTCGCTTCGATTGTTCTAATGCTATAGTGTGGAATAGCGTTGCCAGATTGATAAAGTTAAAAAAAACTATGTACTAGCCTAGTTTATTTAACTAACTAGTGGTTCGATTTAGAATTTTAGTATTTAAAATGAGTTTCTCAACAGAAAAATATTAAAAAAAGTCTTTTAATTTATTTAATACCCAAAGTAATGGAGTATAGCTTTTTTCGTTTTTTTTCTGTAAGAATCAAGAAAAATAAATATTAATTGTATCATTTTTATGAATAAATCTGGCAACACTAATGTGAATAGACAGTCGCTAGCTCCGACTGTAGTGGCACCGCGTGACAAGCACATGTTCGCGCACTGTTTAGATTTCTTGTATCCTATCGATTACTTACCCAAATCGATTCAAACCCTACAGTATTACATATCGATATTTATCTCGACAGTATTCACTGATCGATTGTGTACACTGACTACCATCTAGTTCTAATCGCTGTAAATGAGCTCGATAGTTTTAGTTGAAAACGAGTGTGCACTAATGTTAAAAGGTACGTCATAGAACGTAACACAATTTGTCATGTTCGGGTGCGAGCAGGACAGCACTCTGTGCTTGTTTTCTTTATTTGTGCAATCGAACTAACTATCTAATGTTTTCGAGTGGTGACACACCTAACAAATCATTCGGCTCATAATACTACGCTTACCACTAACCCTAACTGTCGTATCTGTGAGGAATACGCCCTTCATCTGGAATGTGTTTTTCAATGTAAATACTGCGTGTTTTATGTTACCTACTCTGGAATATCTACCATTGTTTTAACCACTATTATAAAGGCTCATTTGTGCGAGTACAAATATGAGGCGAGTTTTACTCGATAGACATGAGGTAGTAACGTGTCTCAACGTCTATTTTCTCTATTCCACAGTCATATTTCTAGAACTGTTAATATCGAGACTATGGTTTATAAACACAAACGGTTGGATCATATTTAAAACATGGAGAAAAGGGTGTTCAACGTGAAAATATTTCATTCTCTTTAATAATAACTAATAAACCCTCACATACTTACCTAGACATAGAGTTATGGCACTTTAGAATTTTACTTCACACTTAATTTATTAAATAAGAATTAATATATTCGTACAACTTGCTCCCTAAAACAATATACATTCACATATTACTACATTCCTGGTTCCTGAATGTTGTACCACTTACAACTACGTACTAGGGGGCTGTATGTACTAATTTGTATACAGTGTATAGGCCTCTCGCCACCCTAAAGGTATAACTTACATGAAAATATCTTTCTCACATAAATGAGCCTTTATTAGTGGTGGTTAGTTTTCCTCTCGGGTACGTGTGGGTACAAAGACGTGTGGTTGTAGGCGGCGGGCCTGGCGGGGACAACCTTGCCGCCTCTAACCCGTTCGACGAGCCACCGGGGCCCAGGAGACCCCCAGGTACTTAACACTGTGCACATCTCCTCATACCTGTCATGTCACATGATTGTATTAACGCTTCAGAGTCCGTCAGAGTTCGTCATGTCTACTAATAATGTCATTTGCTGATAAAATAGTCTATTCAGTTTATCGTCCCCCGTCCCGAAGTCGAAGGGCCCTTGTAGTACTCATGCATGGTACACAACATATTGGCATGAAAAAAAATTATAGCAAAGCAATTTTATCGTTGTTTTTTTTTTCCGTATTGTTTACTCTTCATCATATCAGTAAAGCTAAATGAAACGAAAATTTCATAAAAAAAACCTCACTGCAAAAAAGAACAAGTGGCGCCATCTTGCGAGTTCATGTTTTTTCCATGAAATTTTTGTTTCATTCAGCTTTACTAACACGATGGAGACTGAATAACGCAAGTAAAACGGTTTAAAAATTGAAAAAATATAACATATAATACTATGCTTTTGTATTAACATTTAATGTTAGCTTCCTACACAATGGATAGAGTCATTGAGAAAAGAACCATGCAATAAATAAAACCCAAGGCTACGACTTTCAGCTTATCATTAATACGCATGGATGGCCGCACAAACGCTACGAAAAATCATGGTGTTGTTAGAACTGAACCGATGAGTGAACCGGTCCATATATCACACACATGCATCGATTTTATCGGTTTAGTTTGAACGGTTCAGTACAATCGTATAGATTTGTTATGGCAAATGTGTCAGTCCCATAATACATCAGCTTGCTACTACAACAGCAACAGCAAAGCTTGCTAATAAAATTGTTAACTTCTGATTGTCTCCACCGCCATATTATAAAAAATAGTTTTTAATACTATTTATAAAATATTAGATAGTTTCTAATAAGTCAACTAAAATGTGTCACTTATTAGTATGTGTATACCATGAGTTATACATTACTTACTCTGACGAATTTGTTTGCTTTTAGTATCCTTATGTAAATAATATACCTACTAATTATTTATTTTCTGAATTTTAAATGTGCTTGTTCTGACTCTATTTATAATTTGCACACTACAATAACGTTTGATGCAGATTTTGTATATAATTACTAATATTATTGTAATGGATTTTGCATGTTTTCAAATTGATTTATTGTGTGTTTGTTGAATGCATGCTGAATTAAAATATCAGTGTTATATGTGGTAATATTTCAGCGGTATGATTATAATGAAATTTATTTAATCAGCAGGTTACCAGCAAGGATATGGCTACGAATATGGGTCACCTTATCAGCCTAATAGGCCGGTTTACCCGCCGTATGGCCCTGATGGAGAAAGGTGGGTTGGATTCTGTACAATATTTTATGGTTACAGAAAGTTTTTGAACTCAGATATCGAATCTAAGCACATCAAACAAAACAGTATGATGTAAATTTGATAGTACTCAATTGATTACTATGATAGTGCCGGGTACGAGTATCTACTTGGTGTAAAAAACCTAGGTTTGATTCTTAACTTTGGGATTTCCTGATAAGGAGTTCTCAGGATCTTTGTGACTGTGCAGAGAGATAGGTATTCGGTGTTGGTCTCATAGAACATAATCAAATTAATGATGCATTGAAAAAGTACACAGCCATTCGGGTATAATCTTATCTTATGTTATTATGGTGCGTGCTCTGGAGCTCTCGCGGACACTTCGACCCTATTGTGTCGACCCCATCTCGGCTCCTAGGTTAGAGGAGGGATAGTCCTCACTATCAAAGTGGCTATTCCTCTCAATCGCAGGTGCATGTAAATGATACCAATCTTGCTCAAAGTGTATTTTGTACAGTAATGGCCAGTAAACGCAGTATTTTTCAGATTCTGTCCCTGCTGAGATTAATTATTTTCTAGCTTAGCTTTCCCATCCAGGTATAATACTAAGATGATAAATACTCATGCGATCGTACTAATGTGTCCACCCATGGTACATTCCAGAGGGTACCGCGGCGGGGCGGGCGGCGAGTACCAGTACGGCGGGTACGGCGGCGCGTACCGGGGGGGCGCGCCCGGCGCCGCCACGCCGCCGCCCGCGCAGCCCTACTCCGAGTACTACCGCGCGCCGCACCCGCCGCACGCGCCGCACGCACCGCACGCGCCGCACCAGCCGCACGCGCCGCACCAACCGCACGCGCCGCACCAGACGCACCAACCGCATCAGCCGCTCCAGCCGCAACACCCGCAGCAGCACCCGCCGCATCCGCCCATCTCGCCGCAGCAGCCGCCGCACGAGGTATGTGAGGCTGACTTCCTATGACGTCCACATGGATATGATTAGTGTGTCATATTGAACTCTTTAAGCTGGTGCACAGGTAGCTATAATATAATATCAGTTCACATACAACAGTGGAAACAAAAGAGTCGCCTCTTTCTAAATGAAATATTCCTTTAAGCTCCTGGATATGCTACTGATGACACAAAACAGAATTGTTTCTTCACTTTGTGTCATCAACTTAGGTGCTACTGAGAAAATGGTGTGAATGTATCGATGTATCATTTTGGTCAATGTTATAACCACATGTGCACTGTGTTTAAATTTTAAAATTTCGGCCTGATCTCGTACATATAACACCTGTATTTTCTAGAAACTAATTAAATGTATTTAATTTTAAAAGTTTTTCAGGCATTTATGTGTAAATCGTTATATGTACGAGTTACGTACGTTTGAGTTAACTTTTCTACATCTATATGGAACGAAAGTTTAGATTTCAAAATCATCTTATCGTAATTTAAAGTTAACTCAAACATATTACATGTGGCATGAATCTTATATAAGCTGTTAATTTATTTTCTCAAGCATTTTTAGATGTTATGTGAAAGAATATTATTTTCCTTGTCTGTTTCCTTGGTAGTAAATAAGGTTATTCCCAATTGTTATGTCTACATGATCGACATCTTATATAGGCGATTAGAGTATTGTAGTGAACTGAATCCCTGCATGTATAGCATGTAAGGAGTGTAATTTAGTTGATAATTATGTGATACTGTGCTTAAATAAGCATTTCCCAATTGACTTTAATACCATTGAATTATCATCAGACATCCCGACTATCACCTGTGACACCTCAGTATTATCACCCAGGTGTTTCTGACATCTGCGACTTTAAACGCGAATCGCACGTAATGGAGGTGCAGGTCCGTTTCCATCCATTGCTGCTGGTTTGTAAACGGCGATGGATGACTAACCGACCCGCAGCCGCGCTATGTGTGAATCGCGCTTTATTAAATAGTTAAAATTCTCTTACGTCCGTCTCAAAGCGATGAGATGACATGCCGCAGCTACCAATCCCCTCTGAAATGTCCTTTTTGCATACAAAATTGTAAGTTAATTACTTAGTCAACAGTTTTAAGTTTAATTTGAAATGTTACCGTAATGTGTTAGGGGTTGTCATACAAGACTGTTGTGATACGTTTGTAATATCACGTATACAATTACATACGCCTAGAATACTGACAACTTAACCGACTAGCATTTAAGCCCTTTGGCGAGTCGATTTGATTCTGCGCGTGGATTCCATTTTAGTGTACCTAAAATGTAGGAAATAGAATGTTCACTTTAAAGTTCCAAGTGAAACGGTTCCAGTCTATCAACACAGTTTTCACGCTATTGAGGTGGGTTATGGGGTTTTGACATGCTCGGTTCAAAGTAATGTAAGCCCGTGTGGGATCCACTCGCTCGATCAATGCTCGGCCGAGCGGCGAGCGGCTCGGAGTAGTCGGCGGAGAGTGACGCTGTGTGTTTGCGGTAGATGGGCGGCGCGGGCGGCGCGGCGGGTAGCTTATTGAACTCGCAGCTGGCGCGCCAGCTGGTGGCGCCGCTGCCGCCCAGCCCGCGACCCTACGTACGACGCCGTTTGTACCACGCACTCAACACCGCTTCCCATATTGGCGACCGGCTCATTCTCACCGCACGGATATGGTCACGCGTGCCCCCCGCCGATAATCGCTAACATACCATAGCCATTATATTTTCAGTCTGCACTTTGTGAAAAAAAATAGAATTTTTATTTTTATATCATGGTTTTCGGTGTTGTTATATGGAAAATAAGGGTAATCTTTTATAAATGTTTATATAGATTACTAAACGTATAGCACATGTAACTGATAACTAAAAGGTTTATAAAGATAACTTAATAAATTTTCGATGTAGTCACTGAATGGAACAGTAAACAATACTGTGCCTAATATATTAAATTAGGAATACGATTATCGATGCGAGGGGCAAATCTCATTCGTGGTTTTGGCTTCATTTTTTATTTCAAATAATACCACTCGTTTGACAAAATTTTAAGCTATCACTGTTAATTTTTTCTTCTATTTTTGTTTAACAAAATTTTGGCTTGCGGTGTGATTAATTGGCTTTTCCGACGACGCCGTCACCGGTCTCGAGACTGTGATGGCTGACAAACATATCGTTCGCTGAGCTCCTTCAAAATTTAACAAATATAATCAAAACATGGAAGTTAAGGTTTAGAGTGTGTGGTGGTGGCTTTATGAGAACAATTTTGATCACTAAATCATTGTGCATGCATCAATTCACACAAATCATGTAAGCTTAGTTGTAAGTTAACGGTATCGTAGCTTTGTTATTTACGACACTAATCGATCGAATGTATCGCTGCAGTCCAGTCCAACTCCTACCGACAGACAATCCATTAAAGGAAACTAGTACTGACCATGCCTCTATAATTAGAAATTTGTATCAAAATGACAGAAAAAAATATTCGTACCACTGCAGTCACGATATATTCGATCGAATTTTTCCGAACTCATCTTTAAGTCAACACATTTGGGTGCACGGCCAGTGTAACAAAGTTACTATAAATGTCGCTTTCTGTAATATAAAAACCTTGCTACGATTTGATCTGTCTGTTACAATATTGTTTGATTTTCCAATCTTTTCAATTTCTCGATATTTGTTCTGTGAAGTGTCTTAGAAAGCCAGTTCAAGGTAGAGACAGTTCAAATTTACTCCAATATTCCACGTGCGAGCTCTGGGAGAGTCGCTCTGTGAGGTCGGAGGGCGAGGTACTAACGGGTTGACGTCACAAACTGACCTGTAGTGCCGGCATGTCCACAGTACGGCGGCGGTAAGCAGCTAGGAGCGGGACCAGTTCCGAGCGGAGGTGCGCCTCGACGGCATCCTGACTTTGCGAAAGGCGAGGGCCAGTACGCGGGGGCAGGCGCCGTGGGAGCGGGGCCGGGGGCGGGGGCCGGCGCCGGGGCCGCCCCCGGAGCGCCGGCCCCCGCGCGCTTCGGGGGCGCCTGGGGCGGGGCCTACGCGCGAGCCCCGCCACAACCCGCCCCCGCTGCACCCTGGCGCCCGCAGCCTGGGGCCCCGCAACCCCAGTGGTCGCACCCACCCTACCAACCACCGGTAACTATAATCATGTTTCTTTCTTTTTGTTAACAACCATCTTTTCAGGTATATTATTATAATGTATAATTCTTCTCCCTCTTATCTTATTACGTTTCGAATAGTTGAAACGAATTTGCGTCAGTATAGTTAAATAGGAGCGACAATAAGTGGACCACAATTTTCTCATATTGCTTTATATTTCAGCCTGGCGGAGCACCGGCATGGGGTGGAGCACCTCGACCGCCGACGCAAGATGGCACATATTCCTCTTCCGCTGTACCCTCACCCGTAAGTTTGTTGAGGTTTCTAGAACATTTAATTGTTTTGTTAAAACGAGGTGGAGAGACTCAAGTTAAATGTGATCGTTGCAGAGTTCAGCGCCGACGTTAAACGCTGCGGGGCAATTGAAGCGCGAGCTGACGTTTCCCGCCGAGTGCGTGGAGGCGGCCGTGCCGTCGGGCGACAAGCGGCGGCGCCTCACCAAGGCCGACGTCGCGCCCGTGGACGCCTGGCGCATCATGATGGCGCTCAAGTCGGGGCTGCTGGCCGAGACGTGCTGGGCGCTCGACATCCTCAACATTCTGCTCTTCGACGACAACTGCATAGGCTACTTCGGCCTGCAGCACATGCCGGGCCTGCTCGACCTCCTACTGGAACACTTCCACAAGAGCCTCAGTGACGTGTTCGATTCGCCCTCGAACGAGGAGGGACCCTGGTACGCGCCACCGAAGACGCCCGAACCCGAGGTTAAACCCGTGAAAACGAAGAAGGAGCCCAACGAGCCGCCCGACCCCGCCGACCGGGTGCGAGTTTTATCCGGTGAAAATTATACGCTAGAGACTCGACGGCGGCACCCCGTCGTGTACAAACCGGACGAGGAGCTGTTCGCGGCCGACGACGAGCTCGACGACTACGAGCGCGTGGAGGACGTGCTGGAGCCCTGGCAGTTCGGCGGCGACTCGGGCGGCGCGGCGCACGTCGTGCCGTGCTTCCGCGGCGAGTTCCTGCACCTCCCCTTCGTGCGCGTCATGCGCGGCGCGCCGCCGCCCGAGCCGCCGCCGCCCGCCGCGCCCGCGCCGCCCGAGCCCGCGCCGCCCGCCGCCGGCGAGGACAACCTGGCGCCCGAGCCCATGGAGCTGGAGCCCGAGCGCCGGCCCGCGCTGGCCGTGCGCGACCCCGCCGGCGTGCTCAAGCGGCGGCGCCTGGAGGACTACGAGGACGAGTGCTACACGCGCGACGAGCCCAGCCTCAACCTCGTGGACGAGTCGCGCGACGCGCTGGCGCGCCGCTGCATCGCGCTGTCCAACATCCTGCGCGGCCTCACCTTCGTGCCCGGCAACGAGGCCGAGTTCTCGCGCTCGGGCGCCTTCCTGGCGCTGGCCGGCAAGCTGCTGCTGCTGCACCACGAGCACGCGCCTCGCGCCGCCCGCGCGCGCGCCTACGAGCGGGCCGCGCGCGACGAGCACGACGCGTCCGCCTGCTGCTCGTCGCTGCGCGGCGGCGCCGAGTGGTGGTGGGACGCGCTGGCGCAGCTGCGCGAGGACGCGCTCGTGGCGTGCGCCAACATCGCGGGCGGCGTGGAGCTGGCGGGGCAGCCCGAGGCCGTGGCGCGGCCGCTGCTGGACGGGCTGCTGCACTGGGCCGTGTGCCCGGCGGCCGTGGCGGGCGACGCGCCGGCGGCGGCGGGCGCGGCGTCCCCGCTGTCGCCGCGCCGCCTGGCGCTGGAGGCGCTGTGCAAGCTGTGCGTGACGGACGCCAACGTGGACCTGGTGCTGGCCACGCCGCCGCGCGGGCGCATCGCGGCGCTGTGCGCGGGGCTGGCGCGCGACCTGTGCCGGCCGGAGCGGCCCGTGGTGCGCGAGTTCGCCGTGAACCTGCTGCACTACCTGGCGGGCGCGGGCGGCGGCGCGGCGCGCGACGTGGCGCTGCACGCGCCGGCCGTGGCGCAGCTGGTGGCGTTCATCGAGCGCGCGGAGCAGACGGCGCTGGGCGTGGCCAACCAGCACGGCGTGGCGGCGCTGCGCGACAACCCGGACGCGATGGGCACGTCGCTGGACATGCTGCGCCGCGCCGCCGCCACGCTGCTGCGCCTGGCGGAGCACGCGGAGAACCGGCCGCTCATCCGGCGCCACGAGCGCCGCCTGCTGTCGCTGGTCATGTCGCAGATCCTGGACCAGAAGGTGGCGCACGAGCTGGCGGACGTGCTGTTCCACTGCTCGCAGGGCGCGCGCGACGACTAGTGTAGTGCAGTGACTCGTGACTCGACTGAAGACTTACCTGGCGGTACGTGACGTGTACATATAGTGATACGGGTGCTCGGACGCGCCGCGGACTCGTGACTTCTCGCGACCCGAGCTCGTTGTAGCGGTGTCTCAAGTGTTAGGCTGTATGAACCGATTTTGTTATTTATGTCCATGATGATTTATTTACAACAAGAATGTCAATGTGCTATAATCGATTTCTATTGTTCGATTGTGAAAAAGATGTATTATAACACGTAATTTTGATTTTTATAATAAAATGGGACTTGAATCTGTTTATTGGTTTTATGATGGAGATTTTATACCGAGTACCTTTAGCGCCTTTGTCTATAAGAGAAAACGTAGTTGAACGTGTGAGAGGAGCTTATGTGGGCTATAAGTTTAATTAAGTTTAATGTGAATTACAATAATCTATAATATATTGAAATTGAATCTGAATTTTTATTTTTTTTTATGAATTGGCATTTTTTAATTTTGTATACCTCTAAGTATCAAAACTAAATTGATTGAGATTCTAATCAGAACACCATTTTCCATACTTAATTTGCAATTTCTTCGAAAACATGACTATTAATTTCATAATAAAATGTTTTAGAAATTGCACTGTGATTGGTGACTACAATGAATACAACCAAAATCATTAACAGGAATGTTCCATAACGTAATGGGCTTTTCTATACTATCACATAAATTCTAAAATTTGGTATGGGGTTGCCTGAAAAACAGATTAGCTCTAGAATATAATTTATAATCTCATAAATATTTCAAAAAGAAAAATTCATTCACATTATACATACATATTTACTAACCATCTTAAAAGGAGATTATCAATACAGGCAAATATAACAACCGATCGTCATCTGAATAACCTATACTGTATAATTGGGAATGGATGAATAATAGCAATTTACTATCTTTAAATTAGTTATAGTGGCCTGCATGTCATCCTCTGCTAAATCAGCACTTGTTGGGTCTATACTGGAGTCTTAGGCTTAGTTGCACGAACTATCTGTCATGGTCATGGTCAAAAACAACGGTCACCGTCAAATTTAACAGTTTGATAGTAATGGTTTGGTTAACTCTATGGTTAGTACACAGAACAGAAAAACTAGTAGAAGTGCGACGCGATAGCTGCAGTAGCGGAACCGATGTCGTAAAACTCACACACATAACCGTTAATAATACCGTGCTCTACTAGTAAATAATTGTTTTTTTGGCCTACCCTTTCCGGGATATAGGCGTGAGTTTATGTTATGTTATAATACATTAAAATATTAAATAATTTAAATAAAAAACATGGTTATTTCGTTTTACAAATACCTTTCAAATTTAGAATTTCGAAATTGGACCTTCATATTTTAAAGAACTTTCTAAAGGACGGCCAAGGACAGATTATGTAGTTGGAAAGTTCATCGCGGAACAATTCTTTTTAAAATCTATGGTTGGCACTGTTTATAGAAAAAATAAAAAATATATATTAAAAAGTTACTTTGTCTCACGCAGTGGGCGAAATCGCATTTTGCACACTGTTGTTATGCAGTAAAACTTACTTGTTTGAGCTGCCGTAGTGAAAAAAGTATTTATGGCATTTCATACTTTGAATTGAAAAGCTTGAATATTTACGAAAAAGTTTAGACGTATTCTTATCAAAAAACGTTCATATTATCGAATTTATCCTTCGTAGCATAAATACGCCAACCAATGACACGCGTGTACCGACTACATGCCGCTTCCACTTATTTTTGTTTTCCATGATTTTGTAGCTCTGTTTTTGACAGAATTTGACGTTTGAGCGTGGCTGGTCATAGTTACAACCAAGGCTATGACGTTTTATACCTGACCGTACCGGTCAACCAGCTTTGTCACGGTCAAAGTAAGATCGTGCAACTAAGGCTTAGAGACGATATAAACTAAATATTTGTTACTCACGTAGCCTGTTGGGTGGACTGGTCACCGCAGAAGGTAGTTGCCTCAGCAACGGTGACTCTTCCTCTCGCTACTCTTCCCTCGTACACTTTTTCCAGTCTACGATGCGGCTCAACTTCGATATTTTCTATGAAGACGAAAAGAAATTCAGTTAGACCAGTTGTCCAACTTTAATGAGCTGAAACTACACGTAACGATTGCTATTAAGGTTCCTATGACAACCGGGACCGATGACTTAACGTGCTCTCCGAGGCACGGGTATACCCAGACCAATACAATTTAAAACATTATGCATACAAATATTTATTTGTACTGAGAGGGCATCGAATCCAACAGACGGCGGCATGCCGTCTGTGTAGCAGTCGAATTTTGCGTGTGGTAGTCATTTTGCGTTTTGTTCATTTTGCTTTCAAGGGGAATGCACCACAATGTCTAATGAATCACAGGTTGTGGACCATCTAAGGTAACTTCGTTTTATCTGTAATGGTACGGACATGAAAGCGGCCGGGGATGCGAGTTTCTCAAGCTACCTTAGGTACATGTCTTAGTCTCGTGTATAGATGTTATACTAAAGACCCGACATACTCACGAGTGCATTTCAAAGGGCTACGATAGTAAAGATTTGCTCTAGCACGATCCACTGTGGATTGATTGTAAATAATGGAATATCTATTTTGTGACCAGAGCCATCTTTACCTACACCAGTTGCCCTGGGCACACAAGAATTTGGAGGCCCTTTTGGATAGTTTGAAACTTTAGATTTTTCTTAAATTGGTGTGCGAGAAATTGTCTTTCTTGACGTTGGTCTGTGTGCTAATCGGTGCTAAAGAACTCAACCGAATTTCTAAATCATCCTGGCACATATTTGTTTTTTTCTATTTTTTGTTTAAAAAGTAAGAAGTATTCTCAGGTCAAAAGTGAGAGATGACAGCACTTTAATTTGACTTTACATACACAACTTCATGTTTGGTTACCTATTTATAAAATTTTCTATTACTTTTTAAAGTTTAAAAATATTGAAATTGCTAATTAAAACAGTAATGAGATCAGTAGATTAAATTAGTGTAGGATTGTAGGTCTCTGATGTTTAGAGATCCATTAGATTACATCCGATGGAGTGTGAGTCGTGCGATAGTAAGAAAGTTACCAAGGTATTTGAAGCGGCGCAGCGCAAAAGATCGAGGAAGAAGCGAGATGGGTTTGATGACGCAAACTCGGTGGCCACCGATGACTCGGCCATAGTAAGTAATTAGTATAGCTTTGTGAGCAATAGTCTGTTTAGTTAAATGAGGTAATCATGTTATAACAATACTTTTGCGATATCAAAAAGCTTTCGAGGTGAAGTCGAGCAGTAGAAGTGAAGTGTAGACGCCATACCTACTGTCTTGTACAGTCACGTGCAATAATATGTATACGTTTTAGAACTTTTTCACATTAAACTTGTCGAATTTTACCGTTTCATGTCATAATGTTGACTTGTCATTTCTTATTGTGACAAGGTTCCAAAGTGTATACATATTATTGCAGGTGACTGTACCACTCTTGTCTACCACTTAGATCTGGGCAGGATCGACTGTATTCGTAAATGTACGAAATAGCCTAGTTTTGATTAACTATTTTTAGACATCAGTTCCATTTGTATTTTGTAATGTCCATACTGCTTATTATAGGAATACTATCTTGAAAACTAATGCGTACCAATGGACTTACCATTATGGATGCGAAAGACCGTGCGAAGTGGAAGAGAAGAAGTCGGAATCCGGACACAGGACTCAGAGCTGAAAGCTTCGGATGCGACGTGTACTAACGCAAGGATGATGATGATGATGACTATCCTGTAAAGTAATTACAATGGTAAATAAGTTTTTTTTAATAAAAATAATCATTGGTTGATGGTAACAGGGGTCTGTTCGAACAAGCTGTCCTATGCCGTTAGGAAAGACAAGTTTACCAGATTTGACTTCTGCGAAGAGTGTACACCAAGATGTCCACATTCCTAAAAGGTATCATTTCAGTATTAATAAAAAATAATGTAGTTAATAGTTTCTCTTTATTATAATAATATGTAAACGGGAATTAACGCGATCATGGTATAGGTATATAACTTTGGAATGCCTGACGGTTCGACCAGTTTACACCGGCCGTGGTCAAAGGCTGACTGTCTCAGCCGCGCACGCCCTCCGTCGTCGAGTCCGTGAGGTAGCCGGTTGTTCATCTACCCGCACATTTTCGACATTTTTTATATTTTTTTTTTCTGCAGGTACCGTCACATACCACACTCACAGGGTCCCTATTATCTGAGCAAACTGCTCGGTGTCTATCCGACCGCGCAGAAAAGTTTCTCTTAAGTTTTTATTTGGGTAACGACCCTAATCTTGTTATACTAGCCCACACGCATCTTTCATCATTGAACATGTGCAATAGTCGACCGCGCCTGACCTATAGTTGCGGCACGCTATAATGACCGTTTTGACACGACTGGTTTTACTCGTTTTCTCTTTTATGGTGTGTGAAGTATTTTCTTCTGTGCCAGTCTCGCTATTTTCTTCTATGCTATTCTTCAGTTATTCGTCTAACAGTTGTGTTCAATATTAGGCGCACGCGTACCAAAGAGAAATCGAGCAAAACCAGTCGTGTCAAAACGGCTATGAGTGTGTGCTGCAAGTAGGTATAGTGCGAACAAGCCCTCTTTCTATGATCTTCACGTTTTGTATAATTTGTTGCCATAATCAGGGAGAGGGACAGTAGCCCGTCACAAGAGCAGTCGCCAGTTGATCACCAGCGGTCGCCAGACGACCACCAACGCCTGTCGCGATCGCGTCGGAGACATCACAGGTCCTCTCCGTGCGTATACGTTTCTTAATTAAAACAAAAAAATCTCCTCTTTCTTACGTTTTGTAGGCTTTTATGTAACCAACTGCCAGCTGCCACCTGACCTGAAAGAAAGCTTTCATCAATCATCAGGTATACTGACTCGCAGAATGACTTTCGGAACTTATTACATTGATAAATAATAAAATTGAATAAATATTTCACGACATTTTACATAACTCTATATAGACCCAAAGCAATATTATAGCTTAACTAACTTGCGTTATGAGATACAGATAAACATACTTAGATAGGTACCTACTTTTTGTTACTATAGTATGTTCATGGATATAAATATTTGTATTGAGCGGGAATTGCATTAGAATACGGTACTGCAGTCGGATACTTTGTACTCTCCACAATTAATCGGAAAATCCCTCTGTAGAGCAAGCCGATAGGAATTAGATTATAGGGACCCCTCGCCTCTGGTCGCTCGAATTGCTTCCGTAGCAGGATAAAGGTTCAAAACACATGTGGCCAAAGGGACTAATCCTTCACACATTTTCTATGAGGAATACAATTGTCCTTATTAAAGTATTTTCGGTCTTAGTTTTGATATTAAAATGTACAATGTTTTAGAAATGGAGTATCTCTAGCGCTTAAGGCGGGGTTAGTGTCTACGCCACGCTCCGTCTCACCACTTGAGGTAATTATATTTTATTCAGTAACTATGAGAGAGTACAATATCAAGGCCGATCAAAACTAGGCACTATTCTACCACTTCCTCGTGTTAATTCCAAAAGCTGGGTATATGTTGGACAAAATGCGATTTGGACGAATCGCTACGCAAGGAGCTTATCTAAGCTCAAATAACGCGTGCCACAAACTCCTCTTACTCATAAAAATATATCAATCATTGACCATCAAGTTCGTGAAACCACTGACAATAACGTTTTTCCATATGTATTGAGATGTGTGAGTGGCATCATTTCAGTTTAGACAAGATAATAGTCTACTGTACTAATTGATCTGAGATGACGATCATTTAGAACTAACTCCTATGTTTTTCTAAGCTACTACAACAGGTGAGCCGTCTGCCACCTAAAAGTTGTTTAAAAACCACATAATGAACTGGGGAATTAAAAAAATAACTTAATCCATTTGTTGTTTGGATTAGGAAGGAGATGGAATCTGTGAATCCATACCGCAGGACCAAGATTCATTTATATACGCATTTCTAGAAGAAGCCATCAAGAGGGACAAAAAGAAGTGTGTATATTTTTATTGTTTAGTTTAATCATCTAATTAATTTGTTCTGTATTTGGTTACTCTTGACTATAGTATTCAATAATAATATCGAAAACAATTTCCAGACAACGCCACAGTCGACGACGCGAGGAGCGAACACACCACGACCGCGATGGATACGTCACACACGATCACCGTTATTGTGACGAACGTGATCGTGATCGAGACCGTGATCGCGATCGGGACCGTGATCGTGAACGAGACCGGCGTCGCCACCACCATCGACACAGGGACGATGTACCTTCAAGAGACCATGATGAGAAGTTAGTACGATGATATTTATATTCGTCCCAAATTTAGTTTTCCTGAATATAATCTATCCTTATACCAAATTTCAATCAGATCCAATCAGTTGTCATCGATTGAAAAACAACCAAACATCTTTACCGACGTTAACAATAGTAAGACTAATATAATACCGAAGTACCTGTGATTTTCAGAGAATCCAAAGACGTACCTTCTGCTTTAGTCAACCAAACAATGCTCTTTGAAACGTTCGCAAAGATATGTGCGCAAATCAACGAAAAAGATGCTCGTGGCAATCCGCCGGGATCTCAACTGGTAATTATTATTGTAATAAAATTCCTTCAAGTTTAGGTATCTGTGTTAGATCTGTGTAAGTCTACTGAAGATGACGTTTACATTGCCGAATACATGTACATGCTTGTTAACATACATACATATGCTCGAGCCTATTTCCCTACGGAGTGTGCCATTCTATCATTACATAGTTTACGAGCTACTTCTATTGTCGTTAAGCCTTTCATGCAATTCGCCAGATTTTAACCAACGTAAAATTGAGCTGGCTGATCTACGAATTACCAGGTATAACGTAGTCTTAGCAAAAGTTAATAATATTCAATGTCACATGAATACTTTTGCAGGCACGCACTCAGAGTCACAAATCTCTACAATGTGAAGTTATCCCTGGTCGTGATCCATACGATATTGATCGCCAGCCCGTCAGACTAAACAGTCACACCAGATCTAGAGATATTGTCGCAAGCAGAATACGCAGCCAAGAGGACTGTTCGAACAGACTCCGCAGTTACGAGAAACTCTTACCCAACGACATGGAGAGATCTAATCAGGACAAGAGTATGTATTATTACAAGGAGCCTCCGAGATATCAGAGTAAATTAGACATGGCTAGGTCGAGGACACATCACATGGAAGCTGAAAGATGTAGGGAATATCCACCCGCGCTGCCGATGGTACCTACTCGCAGCTGTGTGGACCCTTACAGGCGACAGCAGGAGAACAGAGACTATAGAGATTACGATAGAGATAATAGAGGAAGGCATTACGAGGACGATAACAGGAAATATTGTGAGCAGAAAACTAGTAGGAGCTTTGATGTCAGAAGGGATTATAATGAAAATGAAAGGGTTCGGAGGTCAACTCGCAGTGACCCTAGAGAGAGAAGATTCGACGAAAGAGAGAAGAGATACGATGAATCGTCAAAGTATTATGATGATAAGCCTTTAGATCCTCGCGAAAGGATGAATAGTATCCAAGGTAAAGATCGACGATGGAAAAAGAATTTGGATCGGTTTGAGCGGAATTCAGTGGTGTCGAGAGACGATGATTATAATAGAGATAGAGACAGGTACTCAGAAAGAGAAAGAGATTCCGGGTTGAGTGTGGCAGACGGCGACACCAGTACAGTGAGCGGAAGAAGTAATTACTTGAAGGTGGTCAAGGTACGTACTTACTTTTGTGTATCGATGTCAAACTATTTGAGGTACTTATGACTATTCGATGCTTTTCGAAGTTGTGTGTATTTATCGCAGGTTTATAAGTGCCCGATCAATGGCAATAGGCTCGCCACCTATTACATTGGGATCTAAACATGAACTGGCGAAATGTGGGTGCTAGCACCTCTACCTACCCCTTCGGGGATATAGGCGTGAGTTTATGTTATGTTATGCTGTTATGTTTAGGTCCCAATGTGTTTTTGTGTCGATCTCAAATTATTTGAGGTAGGCGTAAAATATGTAGGCAGTTGAAGATGAGATTCACTAGGACAAGGCATAATTTTGTTGCCATATCAATAATAGGAATAATGTTACAGCAACAAATAAGCGAACAACGTGAGGCTATGGACAAGATGATGAAATTGTGGAAGGAACTGATGCGATGCTTCAAAGGTATATCGCAGACACAGGTGCAGGATAAAAACGTTCAGGTAAGTTCACTTACGATAACTTGATTTGAAATCAAAATCAAATCTAATAACTTACAAATCTATAGGTATTTGTTATTATGTCTATTAATTGATGGTGTGGCTCAGAAAGTTCTGACATTTTACAAAATATGTATTAAAAGATATATATTGGGGGAGGGAGGAGGGCCCACCGCTCACCCGCGGTTCAACACTCCAACAATATATATTGGAATGTCAAACCACCCTCTTCAAAGTAAGTAAAACAAAAAGAACTTACCAGAGAGGAGATGTTGTACCTTGTGCAGTATTCCGCTAGTGCGAAGGACAAACCTCGACACGTGTTTCACCTCTACACGAGGCATCTTCCGGAGCGCTCTCAAGCGAATGATATGTATTGACATTGTAATATTCTTACAAATAATAGAGTTAAACGAAATGCATAAACAATCTGTAGTTATGTTTATCAACATTGTTGGTAATGAAGTAAATAAAGTACTTTCCTTGCTCACCGCGTCATCGCGTCGTACTAATAAGTTTTGATTGACTGATTTTTTTCACTAAGCCGTTAATATTATAAATGTTACTGTTAACTTGCGCAGGAATCCGCCGCAAATGCGCAAGAATCTGCAACTGAGCAAATGCGTTTGTGGTGGGAGTGCATGCGACGTTATGAGACTGTGGCAAGGGACGTTGGTGATACGGACGCTAGGCTCATGGTAACTATGACCTATTGTAAAGAATCTAGAGGTCTATAGGTGTGCTGTGGTAACCGGAGGATGGTCTTATACGGTTTGAAAGTTCACAGGGCACTCACAGGTGACTACTGGCTGTTAGTCTACCTTAATTCATACACAACTGCAACAGAACATGCAATTAGTATGACTAACGTTTTGACATTACGACAATGTTATCTTAGATAAGGAAGTAAGTGAAGAAAGATCGGGGTTAGATGGGACACATCGCGCTGGCCATATCCGAGGGACACAATCTTAAAACCCTGGTTGGCCCTTAGTCAATTGGGGAGCGAGAGATATGCTATTAAGCTATCTTACATCCTGGCACCTGAAGACCCGAGGCGGCTTGCTGTTCTTATCGGTGCAACATAATTACCCCCGATCGACCGAGGTATTATCTGCACGAAAAAAGTAAAGTTGGCGCCCTGTATGCGGTGTATGTCGTTATCACCCTCTTGTAGAACTCAACCAGCCTACCTCAAGAATTGCCTCATTCAGAATGTTTGATGTGATGTTTCAGGAGGAAATCAAGAAGCAACGCTCTGAAATGGCGGAGATGGCCACCATGTGGCAGGAATGTTTACAGCGATATCGTGACATTAGCAACGACTTCAATAATCTCAAGCAACAGGTAACTAAGTGATTCATTTCACGGGTCAAAGTAGCCTTTTTTTTCGAACCTACCATCACGTTGCTGTAAACTAATAACTTTTGAGTTGGGACAGTCGTAGTAGGAGAACAGAATCTGAAATGTGTCACATATTATGTGGAAATAACTTATTTCATATTACGTAAGATAATATTCGGGGATGTACTAGGTGAGCAGGTATTATAGTTATTGTTAAAAATGATTTTAGTTGGTGACGCCAGAGAGCCCTACACGGATGCCGGCGCCTCCCCTGTTGTGTGCGGAGGGCGAAGGGTCCGTGCCTCCGCAGTCGTATCGGATGCCTGCTTATTCTGGGGTAAACAAACAATTATTTTTGTACACACATTCGAAATTCGACCATTATTGAATTAGGTGATAGTAGAAAACTATCGTGACTTTCCAATAGTTACTCAACAAAAAAGAAATTTGGTGACAGAGGAGAAGTTCTGACCTGCCCAAAGTTTGCATGAAGCCTTAGAGAGGAAAACATTAGGGGTGTGGTTTAACTTTTTCCATTGCCGTTCGGGCGGAGCTGGCTATAGAACCCATCGATGTTTATCTTCATACTGTCTGGAATGGATTACTGCCAACACCAGCACACTCACCAATCGTAGCTAAGCACTGGTGGCCGAGTATAATAAAGAGGCTTTCAATATTCAGCTTCACTCTATTCTCACTTGAACTAACATCTTCTTACTGTTTGGATTTACAGCCACCCCAACACCAGCACCCTCACCAGCCGCAGCTAGGCGGCGTGCCGGGCGGGGCAGGCGGGGGAGGGGCGGCGGGGTACCCGGCGCCGCGGGGAGGCTCGCCCCTCCGCGGGCGTTCATCAGCGCCGCCACCCGCGTGGTGGTGGTGCGACGCGCCGCCGCACTCGCCGCGTCGGAGGTCCTCGCCCGACTCGCGCGCTTCCCGCGAGCGGGAGAAGGATAAGCGGCATCGACGCAAGGACAGAGGTATAATATTGTTACGAATGTCACCACTCATGACGTAAGCCGTCAATGATTGAAGCGTTTGACAATTTCAACTAGAATAATTGTAAATAAAGAGAATCGAAATTACGATCGTAATGACGAACGAAAAGACTAGCGGAATTAGGATTTCCAGAAGATTCTGCATGGTATATAAACAGCACCAGGAGCGCCAAAAGGGCAGTTCAGTCTCAGTGGTTGAAGTGGAAACAAGAAGAAGAAGTAAAGTGAAAAGTACAAGTGAAAGTGCTAGTGGTGCATGTGCAATACTGCATGTGCTGTGAACTAAAAACGCTCAGTGAACGTGGACGTTCTAGAGACTGTGTGTAAAGACAGTGCGTTGCAGTACAGTCCTCTAAGTGTGTACGAGTGCCTCGGACAATAGACTGTGTATACGCTAAAGACTGTTGTGAGTTGGTGACTTGAATAAAGTGTAAAAATCGCTCGAGGTTGTTTACTTCCAATCCCGAAACCCGCTTCCCGTTACATTGGTGTCAGAAGTGGGATTGGAAGAAACGATGCCGTTCACACCAAGAGACCATCCAGAGCGACCCAACACACGGTCCAGAACTACGGGACGGGAACAAGGTGAACCCGACCCAGCGGTCTCACATGTCGAAGGCCCTAGTGATCGGCGTGATGCTGGCGAAGGACCCTCTGCTGTCCCCGCACATGGTTCAGCTACTCAGGAACCTCTAAGTGCACCTTCGCCGATGGACATAAGTGCACTCTTCCAACAACTGCGCGCAATGCAAGAGGAACAAGCGCGCCGCCAGGAGGAACAACTGCGCGCCATACAGGAGGAGCAAGCACGCCGCCAGGAGGAACAAGCGCGCCGCCAGGAGGAGCAACTACAAGCGATGGGAGACCGAGTACTCTCAGTAGTCACGGAGACTATTAAGAAAGTGGAGGAGGTGCAGAAAACGGTAGAAAGCCATGAAAGCATAATAGCGGACCATCAAGCGCGCATCTCAACAGTTGAGGGCGATCTACGTAAAATCAAGGCTTCAGGTACAACTGCACCGGTTGCCGTAGTCTCTTCGGGAGGAAGCTTCAAGGTGCCTCCATACGACGGAACATCGTCCTGGAATGCATATAAGCGACAGTTTCAAGCTGTAGTACAGTTAAACGGCTGGAATGAAGAACAAGCGAGGACTGGACTCACCTTAGCCCTGAGAGACCAAGCAGCAACAGTGTTAGAGGCCATAGAGACTGAGGCTTCTTATCAAGAGCTCCTTGATGCCTTAGAGTCAAGGTACGGCGATGCACACCTGGAGCATGTATTCCGAGCACAGCTTCGGGACAGGGTACAAAAGCCTACAGAGACATTGCAACAATGGGCTTTAGAAGTAGAGAAGCTTGTGAGGAAGGCATATCAGTCCTCTCCTACGACGTTCATTGAGAGGATGCTGCTACAAACCTTCGTCGATGGAATACGTGATAAGGAAGTAAGAGCCGCAGTACGTTTGGCCCATCATCCGGAAGTCAAAGAAGCTGTGGCACACGCACTTGAAGTAGAAGCCGTCCGTGGTGAAACTGGCTGTGGACGCCTGCGAAGAGTAGTGACATCCGAGCAAGAAAATGGACGAAGGAACTTCGCTCCCCGCTGTTATCAATGTGGGGAAAGAGGTCATCTCAGGAATGCTTGTCCGAACCGTACGACGTTGAGGACCGACGCAGGAATACAAGCATCGGAGACGGCGGAAAACTAATTCCGGCCAAGTTTAAGGGGTGGACGTTGGCCGGTAGTCGTGAAGCCCCAAAAGTCAAGATTTATCAAAGCACGGATGGAAATAGTCTAACTGTCAGTGGAAGAATAAACGGAATTGCATGTCAATTAACTTTGGATACTGGAGCATCGCGTACGGTAGTTGGGTTACGGATTTTGAAGGACTGTGGAAAGATAAAGAACCAGACAGAAACTATACATTTAACTACAGCTACCGGTCAACGTATACCTGTTAAAGGAGAACGGGTAGTGGCAATTAAGATGGGCGATAAACTCTTTTGGCAAGAAGTTGTAGTAGCTGATATAGTAGATGACTGCATAATCGGTTTGGACTTTATGAAAAATCATCAGTGCAAAATTGATATCGTAAACGGAGTCATTAAATGTGGAACAACAGAGGTGCCTATAAAGGGAGGTGTTGGAGGTAAAATCTACTGCCTTCGAGATACCGAACTACCACCAAGAACTCAGTCACTTGTACCAGTTACAATGAATAAAGATCCACGAAAAAGTTGCCGACGTTGTTTAGTTATTGAAAAGATAGAAGGAGATAACTCATGGATACCAGCTAGAACGGTAGTCGGGATGTCTAAAAACATGTTGGTACCAGTGCTTAATTTGAGCAGTGATACGCAGATCTTAAAAAGAGGTACCCTTATTGGAGTAGGTGAAGAAATAGAGTGGTTAAGAAGTTGCCAAGAGAAGACGAAGGTCTCTGAAGGAAAAATAGATGTCGGTAAAATCTTTGTCGACTGTAAGGAAGATATGAGTGCTATAGAGTTAGTCAAGGCAAAGAATTTGTTGAGACATTTCAGTGACATTTTCTCTGAGGGTGACAAAGACATCGGAAAGACTGGGTTAGTAAAACATCAAATAAATACTGGAGATGCACAACCAATCCGCCAACGCCCTCGACGAATACCGTTTGCCAAAGAAGAAGAAGTTCAAGGTCTGATAAAAGAAATGGAAGAAAATGGAGTAATAGAACCTTCTTCTAGCCCTTGGTGCTCTCCAGTTGTCTTAGTTAAGAAAAAGGACGGTACAACCAGGTTTTGCATCGATTATCGCCGACTGAATGACATTACGAAGAAGGACTGTTATCCGTTACCGAGAATAGACGACACACTAGACACCCTGAGTGGAATGAAATGGTTTTCTACATTGGACCTGAAAAGTGGATACTGGCAGGTGGAAATGGATTCCAAGGATAAAGAGAAGACTGCATTCTCTACTGGGAAAGGACTCTGGCAGTTCAAGGTTATGGCCTTTGGTTTATGCAACGCACCTGCGACCTTCGAAAGGCTGATGGAGCGAGTCCTTGCGGGATTAATAGGAGAAGCATGTCTGGTGTATCTTGATGATGTTATCATAGTGGGGCGAGATTTCGATGATCATCTTAAGAAGTTGGAAAGCGTGCTCAGCAAAATTAAGGGAGCAGGCTTAAAACTGAATTTAAAAAAATGCAGCTTTTTCAAGAGGCAGGTCAATTATTTGGGACACGTCATCTCTGAAAATGGAGTAGAAACAGACCCCGCCAAAGTCTCTGCCGTAAAAGAGTGGCCGGCGCCGAAGGACAAAACACAGGTGCGAGCCTTTATGGGGCTCTGCTCTTATTATCGTCGTTTTGTGAAGAACTTTTCCGATATCGCGAAGCCACTACACAGACTAACAGAAGAGAAGCGAACTTTCGTTTGGGATCAAGAATGTGAGAAAGCTTTTGAAAAACTTAAGGAACGCCTTTGTGAAGCACCTATATTGGGTTACCCTGACGGAAGAAACGAGTTTGTTGTAGATACGGACGCCAGTAACCTAGGCATCGGTGGAACACTGTCACAGAGGAAGGAAAATCAAGAGGTTGTTATAGCTTACTTCAGTAAAACGCTATCAAAACCTGAACGAAACTATTGTGTAACGCGGAGGGAGCTTCTGGCCGTAGTAAAAACGTTACAACATTTCAAGAAATACCTACTAGGACGCAAATTTCTTATTAGGACGGACCATTCGGCGTTGAGGTGGCTTCTACAGTTCAAAAATCCAGAAGGTCAAGTCGCACGGTGGATCGAGCAATTACAAGAGTTCGACTTCGAAATAGAACATCGAAGTGGTGGCTCACATAAAAATGCTGATGCTTTGTCTCGCCGACCTTGTGCCGATGACTGTAAACATTGTGAAAGACAAGAGGGAAAAGAAGACACAATTATACGAGTCATAAGAACAGATTCTCTTAATGAAAGCTGGGATAATGACGCCATGCGAAATTCACAAGCGGAAGATAACGACTTAAAGCCGATTCTGGAATGGTTAACGAGTTCCTCTCCTCGTCCAGCTTGGAATGAAGTTGCTGGTTTGAGCTCTGCAACTAAAAGTTATTGGGCTTTATGGAATAGCTTGATACTTCATGATAGCTTACTATGCCGAAAATGGGAGAGCGTGTCTGGAAATGGTACACATATACAAATTATTGTACCAAAAGCAAAAGTGACGGAAATACTTAGAGCTTTTCATGATGGAGTGTCAGGTGGACATCTTGGAGTTAGAAAAACTTTATTAAAAATACGAGAACATTTTTATTGGTTACACTGTAAGGAAGACGTCCAAGATTGGTGTAGAAAATGTGTACCATGTTCATCTGTCAAAGGTCCACAAACACGAAGTCGAGCTAAGATGCAATTGTATAATGTCGGAGCTCCCTGGGAAAGGATAGCTTTAGACATAGCCGGACCTTTTCCTATATCAATGAATGGCAATCGTTACATATTGGTAGTGATGGATTACTTCACTAAGTGGCCGGAGGTGTTCGCAATACCGAATCAAGAAGCTCTTACGGTTGCGACTATACTGGTGAATGAGGTCTTTTGTCGATTCGGATTACCCCTTGAAATTCACAGTGATCAAGGACGAAACTTTGAATCGCAAGTATTTCAAGAAGTTTGCAAAATGTTGAAAATTCATAAGACGCGGACGACACCTTATCGGCCGCAGTCAGATGGTATGGTGGAACGCTTTAATAGAACTTTGGAGCAGCATTTGGCGAAGATAGTCGATTCGCATCAGAGGAATTGGGACGAGTATCTTCCACTATTTCTGTTGTCGTATCGTACAGCGGTTCACGAAAGCACTTGTATAACTCCAGCTCATGCAAATTTTGGCAGAGAACTTCGGCTACCGGCAGAACTCCTCACGGGGTGCCCTCCTGATTCACCTAACTCAATAACAGATTACGCTGATGAGTTAAGGAGAAAAATGGATAAAGTTCACAGATATATGAGAGAAGCAAATTTACAAGCCAGTGAACGAATGAAAACACGTTATGACAGAAGTGCCAATTTAAGGTGTTTTGAGGAAGGGTCGTCAGTATGGCTTCATAACCCGGTACGGAAGCAAGGATTATCACCGAAACTTCAGCCAAGTTGGGAAGGACCTTACAAAGTGATAACAAGAATTAATGATGTCACTTATAGAATCCAAAAGACGCCAAGAAGCTCCGCTAAAGTGGTTCACGTCGACAGACTGGCTCGTTACTACGGTTCTAACGATGCTCGGGACGAGCATGTCTTAGGAGGGGGCAGTGTTACGAATGTCACCACTCATGACGTAAGCCGTCAATGATTGAAGCGTTTGACAATTTCAACTAGAATAATTGTAAATAAAGAGAATCGAAATTACGATCGTAATGACGAACGAAAAGACTAGCGGAATTAGGATTTCCAGAAGATTCTGCATGGTATATAAACAGCACCAGGAGCGCCAAAAGGGCAGTTCAGTCTCAGTGGTTGAAGTGGAAACAAGAAGAAGAAGTAAAGTGAAAAGTACAAGTGAAAGTGCTAGTGGTGCATGTGCAATACTGCATGTGCTGTGAACTAAAAACGCTCAGTGAACGTGGTATGGACGTTCTAGAGACTGTGTGTAAAGACAGTGCGTTGCAGTACAGTCCTCTAAGTGTGTACGAGTGCCTCGGACAATAGACTGTGTATACGCTAAAGACTGTTGTGAGTTGGTGACTTGAATAAAGTGTAAAAATCGCTCGAGGTTGTTTACTTCCAATCCCGAAACCCGCTTCCCGTTACAATATTCTTAGCGTTGTTCCCGGCTGTAGGTATGCGAAGCTTTCTACTAACAGGAGCAACTGTAAGGCAAGCAGCCTGCGCCATAACGTCATCCGTTAAAGAACAAGTGTAGCTTACAGGCTAATCTGGCTTAAGTTCCAAAATTTGGGCGGAATTTGGAATTAAAGTCAAACTTATTATATTTTTTTCTCAACATCCAAAACTGAATATGACTCGTGACAAGTTCCTTTGTAGGGGTAGTAGGTCTTACTGTAACTGTTTAGAACAACTGAAATTCTCGACATTCATCTTAGACGATCATGTAATCAGTATGAAAAACAAGCTAGCACTCACTGACCCATTATCCGAAGTTTTGTGAAGGACATATTGAGAACTCACTTGTACTTTTCCACAATATTTTTATTTTTTATGTTTTAATAGACCTGACCGGTTTCGCCTTACGGCATCCTCAAAGGTTTACGAAAAAAAAAAAAAAAAAAAAAAAAACATAAAAAAAAAAATATTGTGGAAAAGTACAAGTGAGTTCTCAATATGTGTAACAACAAATTCCACCAAGTGCCATCAATCAACAGTATAAATAGTGTCTTTTGTGAAGGAGTTTGCCGACAGGAGTTCCAAATAGTCCTGTCAGTAAACTCCTTCACAGACTCCAAACTATCTCGGCACCATAAACTTATTAGCAATACTTAGAGGGATAAAATGACCTAGTATGAACCGTAAAATGGTTCTTTAAAAACCTATCAACTTGTCAGATATAGCCGGCTGTCATATCATTTGACATTTTAAATTCGGTAACGCGGTAGGTAATGAGGAGACTGTTGCTCTATTTGCGCAAGTAATAATAACTTATGCTCTGCACTGTAATAATTATTTTTAAAACTATTTTTTTACAGACGAGTCAAGATATAAGGATAAATCCTCCAAGCCCAGCGCCGCTCGGTCAGACCATAGACACCGAAAAAGATGATTGGCAATTTATATAAAATTTCTGTAAAAATCTCCTTTAAATTATTCAAAGTTGATACAAAACAGTAAATAAGCACCTCCATGAAAAAGTTTGGATTGATGTCTAAGAGGAAATTTTACTTATATTTTTTTATGAATGTAGGATGAAGTGATTTTGACGGTTATTGTATAGTAACTGAAATATATATTATAAAAGTCGATTGGTCTTTTCTCTCCTAATAAGACTGCCTTCACACTGGCGTTTATCCAGCGCAGGCGTTCGATGAACGTATGCGCTGTATGAACCCTTTCGAAACCGTGGTACACCTAGTAGTACCACTGGTGGTACCACAGTTATAAAAAAATAACCGTAGTACCACTGGTGATACCACAGTTATAGAAAAATAACCGTAGAACCTCTGGTGGTACAACAGTTATAAAAAAATTACCGTAGTACCTCTGGTGGTAAAGTACCGTATTACCACTCAGTTTTACTCTTACTGTACATACATTGATTGAATTTATAAGTGTTTTTGGACTTAAACACCGAACCAATAATGTCTTGGAAGGTTGGGCCGTTAATAAAAATAGAGTAACATTATTACATTTGTTAAAGGTATTAAAAAACAGCAATCTAATTACGAAAGCAAATAAAGTTAAAATACAACCAAAACGGAGGGCCCTATAAATGATGACGTGATAAGAGATATTGAAATGGAATTAATAACAGATGTGATATCTGTTGGTTATGCTCTCGAGAAATTACGCTAAACGGACCAATTGTGTACGAACTTTTTTTTGATTTCTTTTCTCGTTAAACCTATAGTTTGTTAGTTTCAATTTGCGTCAATATACGACTTGGTCATCTAGTTATGAGTGGCACCACGATCATTCCTTCCTAACTGTGCTACCATTGACTGTGGTCAGTGGTACCACAACTGCAACCTTAGTACAACCAGTCCACTGTTGGTACCACGGTAATGTAAAAGTAACCGTAGTACCACTGGTGTACTACTGGGTGTAACACGGTTACAAAAGGGTATGAACGTATACTACACAGCAAAATGAGCAAATAGAAATATTTATAAGCAGTTGTGAATCTATAGCACCAGTGACCCACTCCAGTGGAGACATCAGGCCAGGGGGCCAGGAGTCTTAAGGGTATTGGTCATAGATAATGAGAGAGTTAATTTAACGAAAACAATAATTGAACTGAGGGCCCAAAATTTTCAGCATTATTTGGCAATAAAGCTGAAAATCTTCGGTTTTTCCCATTGGTTAGATTGATAGTCAGATTAGTCTGACCAACGGGAATTTTTTTTTTGCTGGACAGATTTATTTGACAAAAGTAGCCTTAGCATGAACTCCTATCGAATTCGTAATGTAAAGGTATCGACAAAACGGAGCATTGCGATTGGCGGGCTACACACGCACCCAGGTTCACAAGAGGCAGACTGCCAATCACAATGCTCCGTTCTCTGGAAACCTTTACATTACGAATTCGATAGGAGTTCATGCTAGTGCTACTGGAAAAGACGTAGAAAAAAGTACAATGAAATACAGTTTAGACTTTGGCAAAGTTAAATAATATAATAATTACAATTATCTTAAGCGTTCTAAAAAATGACCAACGTTTCATTCTCCATTAGTTAACTTCATTTGTGAATCCATTATGAATTCGTCTCTCACTATATTTTTGGGCCAAAATCTTGGGCCTTCAGTTCAGTCGTTTCGACTCCATACTGGACTCTACATTCGACTCCACACAGGACTCAAAGAGGACCTACTCATATATGACACTACACCGAATCCTTAAACACGGCTACAAGACTATGGTCCTGATACTGCCACGCCCTCGTGTGACAAATACGAAAGGAAAACCAATTCGTCAGCTCAGCCAACATGACCAAATGTAAAGTTAAAACAAAAATAAAGAACGTTAAAATTGGAATTTTCTCCGAATTTCCACATTTAACATTCAACGTCCGGTGATGCTGCAAAGATGCAATCAAAGACCAAACGCACGCACTTATAGTGCGGCCACACAAAGACGGTAAACCACGCCTGAATTTAACACCTACGCCCACGAATGGTCATACGATGCAGCAGTACCATTATCACAATTTAGTTATTACAGCAGACGTTTATAATAACTAATAATATAAACACTAGGTATAATTCGACGTGCTCTGTGGCGTGGAGCAAGTGAACGCTACTACTACGCAGGAGGCGCGTGTTCGATATCCGGTCGGAGCAAATATTTGTATGCATGAATGTCTATTTGCACTGGTCTGGTCCTGCTTCGGAGAGCACGTTGTCATGAGGATATCAATGGCAGTCGTTACGGGTAGTCGAAGCCCTAAAAAGTTAAACAACTGGTCTAGCCTCAATTCTTCAATATACGTATAGGTTATGGAGGCCGGATGGCTCTCTTCACATAAAATATCGAGGTTCAGCCACAACACAGAATGGAAAATATGCGGACATCGGACTCAGAGGCGACAGCTTCAGATGCAACCGGGAATACGCACGGATGATGATGAGAATGACTAGACGTTATATTTATAATTCCTTGCCTCAATCCGGTTAACATTTGCAACTACTATCTGTTCTCACGATAAATACTACCACTGACTCATAAAAGGGCTAAGAAAACCCACAGTGTATCATAACATAAATAAAATACACTTAAGTACATCCGACAAGGTTTCACTGACCCGGCTATATGATTTTTATTAAGTCATTACACTTCAATCACTACGTTGAGGGTAGGTGGGAAAACAAAATTCAAAGTGCATTCATTGACGCTAAAAATGTTTAAATAGCATGGTACAAGAAAAATATACTGTTCATCACCACAAAGGGTACCTACCACATTTAAAAAAAATTATAATCTGAAAAAGTTTAGGTAAACTGCATAGTACATATTAGCAAAATTCACACTCATTCGCTACATTGAGGGTACATGGTAAAACGTAACATAAACTCTCGCCTATATCCCCGAAGGGGTAGGCAGACGTGCTATTACCCACATTTCGCCAGTTTATGTTTAGGTCCCATCAACCGGGCACTTATAAACCTGCGATAAATACACACATAACTTCGAAAAGCATCGAGAAGTCATTGGTGTGCGTCATTGGGATGGCCAAGGCGTGAGTTTATAAAAAAAAAGGACATGGTAAAATAACATTGAAGGAATTTTTCATTGAACAAATCTCTAAAGTTTAAAGAGCAAAACAATTTCATATCCATTGATCACTTACCTTGCCTGCACATCTCTCGCTGCTCGGGCCTACTGCTATGTAACTTCATTGACGCTCGCAGTAATTCCACGACATAGAAATAAATCTCAAAAGGTTTTACCGTTCTATTCTCAATAAATCGGGATGGTAAGCAGATATGAGGGTATTTCGAAAATTAATGTAGGTAGGTTATAGTCTCGTAAATAGACTCCGTTATACACAAACTTTGTTACGCGAAATTATTAAAAATGCTTACAGTACTTTAGGATTTAAACTAGACTTAGAATATATAATAATTCGGTAGAACGCGGTAACCACTTCAAGTCTAAATCAAGACTGCCGTCTTTCTCGGTTCGTACTACCAACGAAATGTAATTTACATTAAATGTCATTATCAACTGACATCTGTCACAACGAAATACACTTATGTAAGAATTATTGTTGCCACACATAACAAAAAAATTCAAACAACAATACAATTAATACTTGGCATCTCCGATATACACTTGGGTAGTCAAATGACTGCTATCCCGCCTGAATGGCAAGCTTGCAGAGACCCGCAAACAGAGTAAACATCTATAATGGCGGTCACTATTCTTATAACTGCCCATAATGTAGTTCATAGTTTACTCTAGAATAACATATCATATACCGAAAAATAGGGTGAATAGGGATCGAAGGATGGATAGGAATAAAATGGTCAGCTAAATTCTGTAGTTATTTTCTTTCAAGCGAAACTTTGAACTAGTTCATTGTAATCACAGAATCATCAAATATCTGGTAATGTGCTTAGTTAAAAATATGTAAAAGAAATTATTTAAAATATTCAATTGACCATTTTATCCCTATCCACCCTTCGATCCCTATTCAACCCATTTTACGCGGTATTATTACTTCATAGGAGTATAACCCTAAAGAAAGTTAACCTACAGCAGTAATTACGTAGCGTACGTATGGTTAGTTTGGCGAAGTGTGATATTCAAACAAAAACTATTATAAAGATAACGTCTATCTACCAGTATGAGGTCGTATTATTCACATACACACGATCACGCCGAGGGCCCACGGTGCATACGATACGATACTATATAAAAATAAGTCGGGTTTTCCTTCCTGACGCTATAACTCCAGAACGCACGAACCGATTTCCACGGTTTTGCATTCGTTGGAAAGGTCTCGGGCTCCGTGAGGTTTATAGCAAAGAAAATTCAGGAAAAATTTCAACAGAAAAGCGGGCAAGCCATCTGGTGGCGAAACGGAGTTCGCCGGGTTTGCTAGTTAAGTATAAAAAGTTACGTAGAGCATTGGGTAGAACCGGACCATTACCCGTCTATTAACAAGACAAGAGTTCTAGCTGTAAATTATGAAATGGACTTGATGTATAATATACAGAGGAGACGAGACATGTGCGTGTGACTAGGTTACGCTATATAATTTCACTATACTCTGAACTTTACCGCTTAAATATAAATATTATGCTTGGGTCAGTATATCATAGTGATCTTTATCGTATAGAACCGTATTCTATGATTTTGGAGTAGTCATATTTGTACTGGGATAGTGTAGGAGAATAGGTAGGTATGACATGAATTGGATGGTACATTTCTCGTTACGAGGTACCGGAGATGACTTCAGTGGGTAGGTACCAAAAATATAGGTAGGTACCGCATGATATGTGTAGGTACCTATACGTAAAGTATACATAAAAAATAGTAATGTTAATTTAGTAAAATAAAAAGCAAATTTTGATATGATTACACATATTAAAATTTATTTAATTAATTTCTATAACTAAGAACTAAATTGGCTTTTTATGACGAAATACAATACTCTCTGACATCTTCCACAATTTCTCTGCTGCCTCATCATCTTGGCCTTTCTTGGCGGGAGGCGTTTCAGTACAGTTAGAAAAATATTTACCGCTTACTGTCTTCAGACTAGGTGCTACAGCCAGATATATCGATGTTTGTGCCCCTTGATGCGGCGTCAGGAATAGAATCCTAAGAATAAACCTGATTATAAAGAACTGATGTCGGAATATATCGGTATTTACCGGGCCTGGGTTCAAACTATTTACCGTAACACCCGTCCCTTTTAAAATTTCGCTCAACTTTTTAGTAAAGAGAACATTAGCCAGTTTTGTGTTCGAATACACTCTCCTATGCTGCCAATGACCTTTCGCTTGTTGATCCAACAAATCGATCGTTCCGAACTTGTGCATTAGAGAAGATACGTTTACTATTCGACTAGGCGCTGATGACTTTATTAGTGGCAGTAGTAGCATCGTGAGCAGAAATGGACTAAAATGATTAACTTGTGCTTCTATAGGCAAATTATCGCGTGTTAGCGAGTTATCCAACTTTCCAGTTCCAGCGTTATTTATTAAAACATCGAGTCTTTGCTCAGTCTTTAATATATCATCAGCAAATTCATGTACTGATTGAAAAGAAGTTAAGTCTAGCGGTTTGAATATGATGTTTTTATTCCCAGTTGATTGTATTATCTTATCTCTTGCTGCCAGTCCCTTTTGCGGGTCTCTACAAGCGAGTATTACTTTGGCGTCTCGTCTCGCCAAGTCTTCAGCGGTTGCGTAACCTATTCCAGTGTTTGAACCTGTTACAATTACTACCTTATTTTTCATTTTAATATCGGCTACGTACATTTTGAGGCTCAACTTCTGATAGAGTTTTAAAATAGTCACTGTACTAATGACGACCACTATTACTGGCACAATCATTTTATTTCTTGTCTAGATGCGTTTCTTTATCAACTAAGTAAGAAAACAGGTTGTTTGATCACTTTCTATGTAATCCGTTCGTATAGGTGGGACCAAATCTGGACTTTATTTCAATTACATATTTATTACGTTTTCTGTAACACTGCGTGACACACCTACACGAAGAAACAAAATTATTTAAACACAAATAATATAAAACTGACTAAGTTATGTTCATACGGTACACAATTCGAATATTTATATAAATTATCTTATCCACATTCGTAAATATGACCTGATAAACAAGAATAATATTTCCATAGCTCTCCCCTCCAAAATGTATGATATGACAGCAGCACAGGGCTGCCAGTTAAATCAGTTGATTTTCTACCACTGTGAATAGTAGGTTTTCATCTTTTAATTCAGTTCAAATTATTTACTGTCTTTTCTTTTGTTATAAATACGTGTTTGCAAGAAAAGTACCTATGAAATCAACGAAAATAAAAAAGTATTAAGTATCAATCATTGTAGTGATTTCTCCGTTGCGTCCAATGTTTGCACTAAAAGATCAGAGACTGCTTTTTTAATTGGTATATATATATCAACTTTTCCGTGATCGATTTCCTTTCCTCAGTGAGGAAAAACTTTCCTCACAGGAAAGCTTACGCCAAACGTCATCCGTTGCACCGACTTTAGGTAAGGTTGGCTTAGTCCATGAGTTTTCTTTTTAGTAAATTGGTAATTTACTTTAATAATTAATGTACCTAATTTTCATATTCGTGTACCTAAATATATTTAGCCCACTATTTTGATTGATAATGTACTATGTAATCTGTAAAAATAAATCACTATCATTTATTACCAGCCCTAACTGTATTATACTTAAATGTAGAGTCGACGTTCGTGCTTCCTAAAAAAATATAGTTTACGCTTATTTTATTAACCCCACTTGGTAGACCGGCAACATTTGCGATGCAAAGTGTGCAAGTGAATAGGGGTGAGGTGAGAACCAAGGGTTTGGTATGAATCGATCGACGTGCTGTTGCTAGGAGACCAATTTTATGTTTTCGTTGTGGTAGAAAACAAACAAGTTATACCGTTTAAGAATAATTATATGGTTGGGCAACACCGGGCAATTTATGCTTCTTTGTTAAAATTGGCGGCACTTTTGAAAATGTAATAAGAAATTCTAAAGTAACAAAAACAAAATGATAATGCCGTTATTAAAGGTTGTGTTATTTTTTTAATAGGTGGCTACTGTGTCTGCGATCTTGGCTCATTTCCCTATAAGGTCAGCTACGAGTTCTGGTACTTACACTATTTTAGCCTTTCACAAAGCAATAAAATATAAATTTGTATTCCTACAGTGCAAAGTGGTAATGAAACTACCATTGGCAATCAAACTCACTTTCTCATTGCATAAATCTTGTTGCTGGGATCCGGGCGGGAAGGTATTTTCGCTAATTTCATTCGAGGTAAATAGAAGTAGGTTTATGTTTTGTATATCGATGTCAACCAACTTACCATAGACGCAGGGGCGCCAGGGGCGTGTGTTCCATCGAAATAAATAATAGACAGTAAATATCGCACCTGAATTAGAAAATTTACTAAAGTACATATTATGATTATGTACTTTAATAAATTAATGTAGACATATATTTTTCTGATTTGGGTATATTATGCATTGTGCGCCTATACAACCGGCTTTCTAGCCGAGTTCCATGAACCCTGGCCCATAATGGGGCAGGTGGAATTACTATTTCCTACTAGTCCAAGATTCTGCAGCCTTCATAAGGGTGGAGTGGTAGAGTTAATGATGTATCTACTAAATAAAACGATTGAACAATTTCGTAATTCCTTTATGTAGAACAAGTTATTAAATGGACATTACAAATTATTAAATATCTAGATGTGTACATGTATAAATGTGTTTATAATAGAACTTTGTCGTTTTAGCTAAAAAATGACAAAATTATTATTTTATATATAACTACAAGTGGAACAGCCGCATATTTCTTGTATGTTTTAAATTCTGAAATATTTATATATTACCTCCGAGAAATCCCTCAGTCTTCATTTCTATAATGACCAGAGCTGTCATTGACCTAGGGAGGGTTGCAACGTCGAGACACCTTTTCAGTGTGCTAACACCTTGATTGCTTTCTCAGAGGCACTCATGATTTCTTTCGATGTATTGTATTTGTGTATGAACAAGCAGCACACGTTAATCTACGTCCTAGGTGGGTCATAGACAACAAAACTAGTAATATATTGCCTTTCTTGTAAGTAAATATCTTATGGCATGGCATGTCTTTTCACAATTTGAGCATTCAGTGAAAAATATTTTAGGTGTAAGTATTGAAACAATCTTACGAAGCCCAATCAATAAAACTCCCAATTCAAGGCAATGGAAATGTCATATTAGTTTTTAATTTTCGCCTGCCATATTTACAAAAGAAAAATTTGGAGTCGAAACATTCGAGTCATGAGGTCTGAGCGCCCGCAAATTCTTCAGAGAGATAGCAAAGCGTATGATCGACGCTTCTCGTGACCAGAGGGCTAGCCTCTTCTTAGAACAGAGGAAAATTAAACATATATAAATCTAGAAATAAGCAGCTGGTACCATCTGAGTTACATTCAAACAACACTGAAAGTTCGTCACTTAAATATACATGTAAATGTGTACATCGTGTGTAAAAATATATATTCGATTTCAGTCTCCAGAAAACATTGTCCCAAGTCATTCGATTGCCCAAAATCGTTCGGGCAAGAAGACTATGACAGAAAGGGCGACATTATTATAACTATAATATTTCTAATGATTAGAAAAAGTATCATAAATTAATTAAACTTATATCTATGAGACAGTTCAAACAACACATCAATATTAAGTATAATATGTAATTGTTTTTACAATGTATCGACTATTCCACTTATTTAAAGATTGCTTTAGTCATATTTTGTGTTTTTCCTGTTACAATATACGAAATAATATTGCAATAAACATTGTCAAGTAAAGCACAAAAATAATATTTCGCAATATTTTTCTCAAATTACAAGATGTAGAGATATTAGTCTTTCTGTCTGTAGCAATAAAATCATTTTATTTACTTACATAATAGCTTTCAGAGTTTTTGTTGCAAATTATTTAATTTTCTTTTCCTTTGAAAGAATTTTGTCTAGTTTTTATTTATGGTTCTATTTTATGCCACAGGGCTCGACATTAAATAATTGACTAAACATTTTTTTTTCACACATATTCATTTACAAAAAGTACTACCTTACACGACTGCCAAAAAAAGGGTGTACTTAATTAGTGAAGATTTATGTTAGTTACTTTATTATAGTATAACTTCAAAATGCCTGAACAGACTTGTAGAGGGTATATGAAATCATTATGGCGTTTGGAGTAACAGTGGTTTATTTGTTAAGGCAGTCGTGTTTAATAATACAAATAGAATTTCTTTTCGACACAATACACTAGATACGAATAATATCAATAGGGCACACTTGTTAAATTTGTAAAATACAATCTACAAAGGCAATTTCGACGGAATATGTGGACTTAGGAATACCAACAAAAATTTCACTCGCTGATTAAACAACACCTTTTATTCTATATTTTTCTAGTCATAATTCTGATTATTTTTAAATTATAACATCTATATATTATGTTGATTAAAGCAGTTTGACAATTGGAAGAAACTTTGAGGTATTTTGACTAAAGATTACTTGGAATAATGGCAATTATATAATTATACACGGTGATTTGTGGTTTTGGAAAAAGAATATTTTGTTTCACACACAGTTTCGGTAGCAAAATCAACTGGAAGTTTTAATTTTGAAAATAAAAAAAATACTTTATGTATGGCAATAATGTGCAGGTGAACAGAAAAATGTATGGGACGTGTTACGCCAAATTAGGACTTGCTTACGATTTTACTATCGAAATTGTGGCCAAAATCTTTTTTTCCAAAACCACTATAAAATCAATCAATAATATGATCAACCATTATAATGCGTTTAAACATGAAAATATATTAATTGACGTAGGTATATTTTATAAGCTATCTCGTATAACATTAGATGACGTGGGCTGAGTGATCACAAAATAATTCCAAAATAAACCTAATATAATATGAAACTAACATTTAATCCGCTTAATACGCCAAAATACCGTGGTAGTGGAAAGTTTCTTGGAAATTCTGTCATAATGTGAATACTACCATATATCTTAGACTTTTTTTACGCAATTTTGGGTGTCTTTTGAGGATAATACGGTGTGCTATGACAATGGACTAGTCCATGTGGAACTGACAATAAGAAAAAGAGGCTTAAGGTGACAATGAGACATTATCAGTAAAGTTGATAATATTTGACGCCATTTAGCCTCGTAGAAAATGTTAACTATGTTGAATATCTTCTTATAAAAGGCAATAAGTGATTGCTTCTAATTGACGACGATTAAAGTGATTTACTCTTTTAATAACTTCATAATTCAATCCGTATTATACAAAATTAGAACAACATATATCAAGTGTATTATTACGTCTGATTTTCCCTTTCCCGCTTATAACGATTCTCGCTGACGCTTTATTGATGGAGTCCCTGAGAAATCGTTATAACCGGGTTTTACTGTATTTCATAAGTTCTAATACATAAGACAGTTTTTACATAAGTAAAATACGCCATAAAATAGGTAAGTAGGTATACCTAATTCCTAGTTCAATTTTGATGGGTTCAGCAAGTACTTTACGTACACTTGAATCTGACTAAGAAATGTCGGATTTGGTTCTTAAACCAGGCATATTTTAATTATATCAGCTTATGTTCTACATGCCCTATGATGAACAGTCAAGCTATTACAGTAAATACGCCTTAAATTTAAGAAAAAGGAACAATACATTCATAAAACATATTTGCTGTTACACGAAATAGAAATAAGAAAAATAAAACTAACATAATTTTGGGTAACTCGTAAAACTTTTGAATTCGGTTCTCTATCTTATTTACACAACAAAATCTTAGCACTTAAAGAATTAATTAATAAATTATAGTTTTTAGATCATATTCACTTGTTTTTTTTCACTTAGTTTTAACACTATCGTCCTTGCGAGCGCCCGGCGTGCATCAATAAACCTGAAAATATAAAGACAAATATTTTAATAATATAACAGTCAGTTGCATACTCCACCCATCCTCTCTCTTATTCATAAATGCTTCATTAATGTATTAGTAACAATGTCTATTGTATTAATTTATTTAAATAAGTTTTCACTAAATTAGTCTAAAAGTCTAACATCGCTAAATTAGTTGCTAAGCGCAAAACTTGTTAATGGTTTTTTGTAAGTAATTGAGGTTCACAAACAATTGTTTTTATAAAAAACTTACACTACATTCATGAAAAAATAAAGATTATTATGCAATAATCACTGATAGGTAAACACAATTACACTCTATTTAATATTAAGCACAAAAGTGTCTAGAGCGAAAGCGGTATCTTAAACTTAAGCCAAATTGGACTTTAAGAAAACTCATCACTTAACTAACATCATTCAAAACCATGAGGACCGACCCAACATTAAACAAAGAATCGAAGTGAAGATCAATTTTATTACTGCAACTGTTTGATCGATTTTGATTTGGGTGACCTTAATATAGAATTTTTGAAAATTTTCGCGGGGAAAATGGACACCGTGTGACGTCGGGCGCGAAAATATATATATGATGGAAACGTCAAATATGTCCAGTGTGTTCGTCATGAAGAAGGAGAATTACCTAATCGACTACCTGATCTCGTGGGGGGAGACACGGAAACAAATTTACTGGCGTGGCTAACGTGGCTCTGGTAGACTTTTTTAAAACTTGAAACTTGACATTGGCGTCTCGCTATTAATTTTATAAGACGTTTACATTTACTAGAGACTGGCAAAGTTGCGGCTATTCTGCTGCAGAAGCCATTTTAAGAAAAGAAGAAAAAGAAGTAGGATTTCAAAAGGCCGATAGTTTACCCGACAGAGGTATAAAGTATGTAAGAAAAACAAAATTGTATTCAGCTGACCGTGTACAGAAAAGAAAGTAGGTAGGTAGTTTACATACATTAAATTAGTATGCATAGACGTATAATCCATTTTGATATGGGCACAATTTGATTGCATAAGTCAATAAATGACATAAACGACCATAATAATGAGAATAATAAACAATAACAAAAACTCAACTGTTGCGAGCTTAAGTAATAATAATTGTTACCAATTACAGAATGCCATATGACATTGTAAATACTACGGTCATAATATGTAGCTTTAAAAAGTTATGTGCATGCATGAATTTAGTTCATCCTCTCTTTTTACAAATGGCTTTTATAACTTGGTCAATTTTTCTTCTTCTATCGAATCGACGGTATTTTTGAGTTGCCATCGTGGTCTAGTAATTTTGTTTCACGGCAGCGCCGCTACTCACTGATAGGGCCCAAGCATAGGTTTCGCTCTTCGGGAAGGCTTACTACGTACCTGGTAGAGACGGCTTTCGTCAATGAAAATCGGTAATATGGGATAGTCAATACAGAATTTCGATATCGCTAATTGGTTGTGGAGGTCCGATGGCAGTCATTTCAAGGCAAATATCGAAGTTCAGCCGCATCTTATTAGACTAGAAAGCCGACCCCGACCGAATTGGGAAAACGCTCATAGAATGGTGGGAGTCAATAAAATGGGAGAGCGATGACATAATTCATCGGACAAATTCTATAAACAGCTCTTCACTGTTTTAGAGTTTCAGAAATGAGATTCGTCAAAATGTCTTTCGTGAATGAGTACGAATGGGAGCCGCCTTTTCGTGTGTTTGCCCGCGACTAAGCAAAGCCAACGTCTATTTCCAAGCTCTAACCTATCCTATCAGTGTACCTTTCATTGGGTTATTTTCAAAAATAACGTACTTTCATACAAATTTTCATCTCCTAATTGAACCCTTTTAACCATCCTTTTGCGATAAAATTTGTTACATCCGTCCCCAAGCTCGGTCGAAATATCATCAGTATCGGTTTAATGGTTTTGGCTTGACGGTGTAACAGACAGATTAATAAAAAAGAGGAATCATCACCTTGACGCCGTACGCCATCTCGTAGCCACCCTTGCTCTGCATCTGGTTCTGCATGGAGTGCAGTAGCGAGGAAGGGATGTCTACGTCCGTCGAGCCTGGAAAGAGAGCAGTTCAAATATTATTCATTGTTCTATATAGATTTAGATCGGAAAAAGTAAATGCTCCGACAGGACTCAAAACCGCGATCTTTCACTACTGTAATGAAATTAGAATCTTTGTGATTCGAAATATGTTATATCCATGGACTGAACTTATATATATTCTGTCCTCCATGGTTATTTCATATATTTATAATATTAAAATCACCACAATGTCAAGTAATCCATTAATAAAAAAAATTAAAACGTTTCGCTTCGACGCGTTTATGTCAATAGAATGTCACTTTATCTAGAGGCCTAGGGCACAAGGATTTCCCGCTTCGTCATCATCATCATCATTCTCTGAGCCTATTCCCAACTCAGTTGGGGTTGCCTTTCTAGTCTAACTAATATGCAGCTGAACTTCGATATTTTCCGTGAAGCATCGGACTTCCAGAACCAAATTGGCGATATCGAAGTTCTGTAGTTAGGCTAGTCGGTCTTTCGAGGGCTCCAACTAGCCGTAACGACTACCATAGATGTTCGTATGTCAACTGGGACCGACGGTTTAATGTGCTCTCCGAGGCACAACCAGACCAGTGCAAATAGACATATTCATGCATATAAATATTTGCACTGAGCGGGGATCGAAACAATCGCGTCACTACCGCTAAAGGCGGTTAAAGGCCGCTTCTTCTTACAGCTAGTTTATTATGATTTCAAACAAACAGTGCGTGCAAGTACATGGTGTACCTCTTACATTAATTTGTATGCTCATTAACATTTATAGTAGCATACCTACATGAGTAGTGGAGCTTCTTAACACAGTTCTACATTCTATATTAGCCAGTAAGTTACGCTTTACTTACGTTTAAAGGATTATATCGCATGTTATTTGCCATGAACCTAGTGTCGCTGTGATCATGACCACGTTATGACTATGAGAATCCGTTGAAAATATGTGGTTAGTACATTTCAATGTTCAATTTCAAGTTCAAAATTTCTTTTTTAAAACTAAATATTTTAAAATAAATTTTAGGGTACGACAGTTTGACTTCACTTCGCCTGATGTTAAGCTTTAGGCAAAGTCTCATGAAAGAGGGTCACCATTACAAACACGTACAGTGTTACAATGGTGGCGTTCAGCTTGACGGCAAACTTGGGTAGACTTGGCACAACATCATTATAAAAGATTATTTTATTCAGGTACCTAAATGTTCTTCAATTGAAATGTTTTTTCAACTTTAGACTATTTACAAACTATAGACCAATGATGGCTACTTAAACGTGAAGTAAAAAGCAGTTACTACTTTGGTACAAGTTTATAAACAAAATTGACATTAACTTAGTCACTTACACACACACACTTTTCGATGCAGTTTGTTAGCACTACCGTGTCTATATAGTTGTATATAGTCAAATCAGTCAACTACTGATGGAAAGGGAAAGAATCTACAGAAACAGAAAACGTTTGAAAGGAGGACGCACGGGATGTTGCCATAATCAACTAGCAACTTGGGAGGGAACTATTTTAGGCAAAAATGCGTTCACCGGCTCGAGTTTAACTGTTTAAAGCGTTAATTATAACGGTGGATATTAATTTGAATTGAAACTAACTTTCTACTGCTATTACAAAAAGTATTATGAACAATTAGATTTATGAGGCAGTAGATAACTCTGGTATTCAAAAAGATAAATGCAATTGTGTCCCAAAATCTATCCTATTTAAGTTTTATTCCATTTTATTTTTATATATTAGCTGTTGACTTGACTTGACTTCTGATCCCGTTCCCGCTGCTCCATTCCGAGCATTTAGGGGTGAAAAATAATAGATGTTCGAGAATCGGTCAAGCCTTTTCGGAGGAGTACGGGAACGAACATTGTGACACTAGAATTTTATATAAGACTAGCCCATAATGTATAAAAAAGTGATAAACAAATATAGACAAATTAAAAAAATCGGTTTTCGTACCTACTCCGAGGTGAAAGCGTAAAAGCGACCGGAAAAAAAATAACAAGTTTTTATATTGATTAATTAACACTACACTTAATTATCGATTTTATACTTCTGCTCTGTTTATTACGGTATTACGGTATTACGGTACGGTAAACACAAACGGCCATGATGTCATGTCATTATGTCAAAAACAACGAAAAAAAAAACAACATCCTATCATCACCTACGTCACAGATAAGGAAGTGCTCAGTGTTTTGTCCCTATGTCAACTATCATAACATCATTCTTGTTTCTACTAACTAAAATTCAGGGTCACAAACGTTTTACCGTTAAAAGTTTAAATTATTGAATTTTCACCTATCTATTTAGGTTTTTTTACTGTGGAAATTATCATTTTTGAGGTTAAGTACAGTTACGAGTATATTTACACATTTAAAATAAGAATCCGTTAAATATTTTTGTTTCAATAAGGTTAGATACTTAGTTACCTATTTTGAGATTTAAAACATTTCGATTCAAAAATATTTCGTTTAATGAAATGAATATCTGAAGTTAATGATATATATTTCTACACAACTTGTCATCTACCAGTAAGAAACATGTGATCACTTAAATCTTAAGAATTTTTACTTTTTTTTGCGAGTATCCCGATATAATATTATCGTGACCACGAAACCAAGCGTATGACATTATTATGGTGCCCAAAAGCCCGCGAATCCTTGGAGCAATGTGTAATTTTCTAAAAATAGAATACCTTCGCTACACGTCGGCGAGTATGCTGACATGTTATAAAAGAACATCCGTACCTACCTATTATGTTTTTTTTTTTGCGCGCACTGTCGCTGTGAGGTAAGTTAATATGGTGTCACTAGGTTCTTATTCAGTTGTCAATTTTATTGTTTTAATACCATTTAGGTGGCAGACAAACACACGGCCCATCTGCTGGAAAGTGGTCACCGTAGCCTATAGATAGACGTTTGCATTGTAACACCGCGTGCCTCATGCCCTTCTGTGTTTCCCAAATTATACTTCCTAGTCTATTGTGTTCTTAGTCCTATTCGGCATCAATTCACGAAAATAGAATACTGTCTATGTCGAGAATTCTTTACAGTCTATAGGTATCTACTCGTTTGATATTTAGAGAAATCGAAATGTGTTTTTTTTCTCTTTAATATCTTAAGTTGGTTGTTATGCTTTCTGAGAATCTCGTGGTAGCTTACGATGGACAAAATATTTGGATTGGGTATCCTATAAAGGTTGGGAAACTGTTCTAGAGAAGACAGTTTAGTAAAGCGGGAATGGAATCTGCTTGGAAGACTCCCGTCTCCAGTCTTTTCGATTAAGGAAATAGCAGAAAAATCGTCCACGGGGATGAAGTCGCGATCACAACTAGTCCTATAAACATACTAGGTACATATAGACCACACTCATCAGTTACCTCGGTGATGTGTACGCTCCTATTTGAGTTGCTACATCAACTCCATAAATGTCAAGCACCAAAATATTTCACTTAACAAATTAGTTCAATTTTAACGGGTCACGCAACACGCATTATGTCTGTTAGCCAATATCTAATTAGCGAGGGAAGGTCAGGTAATGGACGACACAGATTTATGGCAACAATCAATGTGAATTATAGTTAACGTTAACTATAACTAAGTAATGTTATTTTTACCGCCATTTTTCTTGATTCTAAGTCACGAGAAACGAAATCTTGGATTGGTTTGATAATCTATATAATTCGTGGATTTGGATCCTTCCTCTGCAGTAGTACCCTGTGGTATTCTCAAAAGATAAACAAAAAGCACGCTCTGTGCTCTTAACGCTAAAAACTATCGAGGTTGTAATGTAAAGATATCAAAAGAGCGGAACATTGCAATAGGCAGTCTGCTTACAGTAAAGTTGCGTGTGTGTGAAGCTCGCCAATCGCAATGCTCCACTCTCTCGACACCTTTACATTACGAATTCGATAGTTTTTCGTACTAATATAACTTTAAACCACTAACTTCAATTGGCATTGCTCCAATTTCATATACTTATTATCTGTAGCGATTCATCTTACTCATCTCATTCACAGATTAATGTCTCGGAACGATACAAATTGACATTGAATTTGCCTTATCCTCACAATTATGATGATCGATCATTGATATAACAAGGTAGATCAAGAATTCAAAATTGATAACTGGTTGAATGCACTTTTTTAATGTGATGTATATTTGCGGATGACAGGATTTCACGAATGATAAAAGCTTAGCATAACTCCCGTTCTATCATAATTATGTGTGAAAATCGTGCAAGTTCAATTAACATATTATTATTAATTTACATTTATATGACGTAAAAGCGTTCATAATATTATTATGGTATTGTTTTATTTGAGAGTCTACAGTTATCACAATTCACAGGTTCAGAGGTTGAAAGGTTATCGAATCGGTGCCTAGACTTGCCCGAGCATTTTGGAAAGATTGGGAACATTACTAAATTTCGTTTAAGTAATTTACTATTCGGTTACGTTCATCATCAGAGTGTTCGTGGTCTTAAAACACCTTTTGAGCCCGAGCCAACAGGTACACGTAAGTAGTAAATATTTATTAATGTAAATATGGAAAATGTAGGTACACTGAGCGTACATTTTCCATATTTATTTTGTTTCGCTCTTCATAATTATTTAGGTATGAAGTTTTTTTTATACCACTTAGGTGACAGACAAGCACACGGCCCACCTGATGGGAAGCGGTCACCGTGGCCTATGGACGTTTGCAACACCAGAGGCGCCACACACGTGCTGCCTATCCTGTAGAAACCTTCTAATGCCCTTCTTGAAGAACCCCATATTGTAGTCGCTTGGGAAAACCACGGTAGGGAGCTCATTCCACAGCTTGAGCGTGCGCGGGATGATACTCCTTTCATACCGTACAGTGCGCACCGTTTCCGGTCGTAGTATGTGAGGATGAACTCCCTCCCTATGGCGAGTGGTGCGATGATAAAAAGTAGGTGTGGGTATCACGCCTATATCCCCGAAGGGGTAGGCAGAGGTGCTAGCACCCACATTCCACCAGTTTATATTTACGTCCCAATGTAATAGGTGGCGAGCCTATTGCCATTAACCAGGCACTCATAAACCTGCGATAAATACACACATAACTTCAAAAAGCATTGCAGTCATTGGTGTGTGCCATGGTAAACCTAGGATCGAACCCGAGACCTTGTCTCAGCAGTCCATAACCCATACCACTAGGCTACCGCGGTAGGTATGAAGTATTTTTAAGTAAAATCTGAGGGCTTGTTATGTATTTAAGCACACGCTTGGACTCAACCACTGCGATTTTCACTGTGGCGCGACGCCGACATCTCTAATAGACTAAAGAGTTACACCAGACATAATCTGTGGTTACTGACAGTATGAATATCACGGATGGACGCACAACCTGTGGAATTTGATTGAAACTGTGGTTAAACAAACGGTTAGTTTAGTAACATTATAAATAAATATTTTTTATGTTACTATAATAATGTAAAACTATAAATACAAACGTGAAAATATATATTTTTATTTTAGTATTTATTTTCTTTAAAAAAGAATATTCCCAAACCAAAATTACTAATATTCCCTCTAACCCCTTCAGGTAAGCCTTATGTATTGTGATAAGGAGTGGGTTAACATTGGTAGTGTGGCCAGGATTCAAACACGGGACCTCTCGATCGTAATACCTACCCTTTAATACTAAGCTACTGACGCTTTAAGGAAGTATGTGAAGATGGATGATTGGATAAAATCTGGACGACATTTGATGCAGAGATAGATCTTACATCGATATTTGTGTCATATAATAAGTTTTTAATTACGGGAATAGGAGTATAGAAAAACAGTCAGAGCAATAAAAATAGGCATATTCATGCACATATATTTGCAAAGAGCAGTAATCGATTCTGTGACCTTTAACTTAACAATTGAACAGGCCAAACGTATTTATCGTTTTCGATAACCCAACATTCAATATGGTTTTCGATAAGAAATTGGATTCTCAAAAGCCGCTATCTCATAATGTTTATCTACAAAACTAAAAAACAGCTGTAACAAACTGAGTTTGGTTATCTATGACAAGTCGATTCAAGGTCTATGTTGAGAGGGCGATTGTCTTTGGCCCTATTATTTGAAAGGTCACTTAACAATGTGCTTTGAAATCATGTGAATGTGCAATATACATATTGGCCGCACTTAAGGTTTTGTTTTGTTATATTTTGATTGTACGTGGTATGTATATAATCACAGACATATAATATTTAAAAAATACTTAGGTAGCAGACAAGCACGCGTCCACCTGATGGAAAGTGTCCTGATGACAAGTGGACGTCTGCAATACTAGGGACGTCTTACATTGTCGAAAACCTTGTAATTCTCTACTTGAAGAACCCCATATTAACACTCACCGGGATATTTGTCATGTTTTATGAATATTCCGAGGCCTCGTGTCCTCCGTGGCGTGGCGGTATTGCACGCGACTGCTGCACACGGGGTGCGGTTTCGATCCCCGCACAGTGCAAAAAGTTGTATGCGAGAATATGGCTGTTTGCACTGGTCTGGTTGGACTTCGGAGAGCGCATTAAGCCGTGGGTCCCTATTCGAAGAAAAAGAAAGAAAGAAAGAAAGAAATGGTCATTGGACCATTGATTGTGGAGGTCATATGGCAGTCGCTTCACGGAAAATATCCAAATTCAGCCGCATCACAGTTAGACTATAAATCCGACCCCAACTGTGTTGGGAAAAGGTGAAGAGGGAAAATATTTTGAGCTTGGACTACCACACTTTAAGAAGTCCATGCAAATGAGATCTAAATAAGATTTACAGGACCAAACCAAACCTTAGGTGCTAGTGGTACACCAGTTGAATACCGGCGAGGTTCTGAAGGCTCCCAGACTCTCAGGCTTAATGTGTCAGTCAAATTGCAAGGTTCGAATACAGTCGTGACTAAGTGCTTTGTCTAAAATGGCCACTTTAACGTATTACTAAAACGATTTGTGGGTATTGTTTTGACCTTGGATTTAGTAAAAAAATGGATCGAAGGATAGAGAACTTTGCTGTAGGTAAACTTAGTCTATTTTTTTATATTGAGGTCAAGACTAGATCTAGATAATCATAATTTTTAATATAGGTATCTATTTTTAGTGAAATTTAGAAAATCAAATTCTATTCTACATCATTGATAATACACTTGTACTTCTCCACTGTGTTTATTAATGTAGTAGTAAAGTGTAGTAGTGTAAGGTAGTGTAGTGTAAGGTAGTGTAGTGTAGTAATGTAAAGGTACAGTCAGAGCTCATAAGTGCAGTAGCACATCAAGGCTCAAAATGGTTTAGCGTGTGGCCGGCGCGCTTATATGTGTGTGTAATGTTACTATGCAATACGAGGCGACGCTGGCTTGTCTTAAAAGAAAAAGGTCACAAGTAGCGTTAGAATGTTGACGCTATAGTTGCGTAGGATTGCTACTGCACTTTTGAGTTCTACTGTACATTAATAAACACAGTGGGGAAGTACAAGTGTATTATTAATTATGTATAGAAGTAAGCTGTGTGCCATCAATCAACAGTAATGTTAATTTATATAATTTATTTACATAAAAATGCTATTACAGTTGATACACGTCGTCAAATTCAATCAATTAACCCGCCCCTCACCGTACCAGGGGCAAAGGTGCCCATGACGCTAGCGGCATTTCCCCGCTGAATAGCCGCTGCCAACCTGTACCCCAGGTACCAGGCGGAGCGAGAGTCACCAGTTTTGTCCCTCAACCTGCATCAACAGTATAAATAAAATCTATTCTAAAAATAACTACGACTAGCAGCCTGCGCAGCTTTTAATGATAGTTCAGCCTTTACAATTAAATGGTAGGTTGACTTCTTTACTAATTTATTTTCTATTAACGAATTGTTAAATAAGTAGATACTTGTAGAATACTTAAACTTTCGGCAGCGCCTTGCAAAACAGCTGAGTCATATGTCGAGGCCGGCAAGTGACCTCATGTTGAAAAACGTTTAACTTACCTAATCTTACTTTAATAGACTCACGAAACGTACAAAAATAACACCAAAACAGTTTATTTAAAACAACTTATTATTACCAAACTATTAGATGCTAATGCTGTGATTCATAGCAACTGTATTCCTCAGATAAAAAGTAACCTCTGTTAGGATATACCTACTTACTTACAAACAATATTTTCGGTAGAACTTTCCATCAATTTTGGGTTGACTTAAAGTACCGAAAATTTCCTATTGAGCTCTACATAGAGTGCTAACAATTACCGGTTGAGCCTAGATTGCCTGCAATTTGCGATCGAACACTTTCGACATTTCTTCCATGTACAACCTTTTCTACACGTTAATCCACTCTAATAACAATAAAACGGTGTTGTACAGAAATATTTTTCATACGATATCGGAAATAAACTAATACACTCATCTCTCCGAGATTAACCAAGGTGGCAGCGCACAAGATCGCGGACATCCGCGAATAGCTTGCAAAATCATTCGTCACGAGCGTTCGACTCCATTTATATAAGCAAGGCTATTTTACCCTTTGTTGTAATATAAACAGCAGCACCGTTTACCTGTAAATTGATTATAAATAGCCTACACTAATTAACAAGCAATATACTTAAGTACTGTATATAATCGATTTTTAACAGAAACCACATTAGGTACTGCATTCGATATCTCAGAATCACGTTAGCATCCAAAACAAAAACTCTATCAATTCTGTAAATGAGCACTCTGCAACTCTCTAGTCAGAACCCTAGCACAGGTAAAATAACTACCTAGTAGGAAGGGTTACGAACTTACCCGTTACTTAATTCCAAAGATCTCGACTCACATTTCATAATTGTAAAGTCAATTATTTCTTAAGTGTAATGGCGTATGAAGTGGTTAATAGTAATTATCACTGGGCACTTTGGCCACATGTGGCCTAAAATGTGGTTTCGTAATAACTGCTGAATGTAATAAAAATCTTTTGACGGTTGAGGTCACGCGCAGGAATTATGATGCGAATAAAATGCGTGTGGATAATGTACTTGTGTCTATTGCATTCTGAAACTATACTAGGCCAATAGGACAAACCGCTTAGCTACTTTTTTATTTCAAGAGAAGATAAAACAAGCGGTTTTAAGAGCATCTGGGGCTTGGGGGAGTTGGCAGCACTTTCCATTTCGTGACATGGTGGGCCGTGCTTTTGTCTATCAGCTAAGTGATAATAAATAAATAATGATATGACATACTTGTTCTTCTCTACGATATTCTCCATGACACAAAGTCGTGGAGAAGTACAAGTGTGTTATCAATAATCAACAGTATAAAAAATAAACAAAAATTATCATTTCACTATTTGAACTTCATACAGGTGTGCATGCAACAGCAGGTGGGTAGTGTTATAAGTGGACCGATTGCATTCCTCATCTGGCATTAAACCTCTACTTACATAATTATACAATATATTATAATATAATATGTAGGGTCATGACAGTTCTCAGAGAATCGGGAATTGATGGGATGCCGTGAACATGGATGCTAGGGTGTCAAGTGACCCATGAGTACATAAGCGATGAAATTTTTCTAGGCGAGGAAATTTTCCTCGCCCATTCGTTTACCTAGGACAATCTTTGATTACGAGATGAAGAAGGATTTGCTTAGTAGCCATAATATAATAGATAGGTTAGTACATAGATAGATAACTTTTAATTGTACACGAAAAATTTCAGCAATGATAAATAAATACGGTTAAATAATTGTAAGTGTACAATATGCGTCAAAAAGTAACAATAGATAAGTAAATTAAAGTACATAATATTATATTGAAATAGATCTTCTATCGAAGTTCAGCCGCATCTTAGTTAGACTAGAAAGCCGACCCTAACTGAGTTGGGAATAGGCTCAGAGAATGATGATATTGGAATAGATCTAGTTTAACTGACTTTATTGAGTAGAGTAACAGCGGAATAAAATAAGTTTAGCGATAACAGCGGCTGTGTGCGAGTGTACTCAGCGCGTAAGAATCGGATGAGTCACTCGCGCAACCGACTCGGCCGCCGAACTCAGCTGTTTATTTTAAACTTGTATCCAGGGCTGTCTCTCGTCAAACGAGTTCTTGTTTATGGGTATACTAGCTGACCCGCGCGACTTCGTCTGCGTCACCCCGTTTTTGTAACATTTTTCATTCCTGCTCCGCACCTGTTAGTTGTAGCATGATGTTATATACATATAAACCTTCCTCTTTAACCATTCTATCTATTGAAACAAACCGCATCAGAATCCGTTGCGTAGTTCTAAAGATTTAAGCATACAAAGGGACAAGAAAAATAGGGACAGAAAACGCGACTTTATTTTATACTATGTAGTGATTTATCAGAAGCGTTCACGAATATCACACATTGAAAAAAAAAACCAGCTGCGGTAGCTTAGTGGTATGGGTAATGGACTGCTGAGACGAGGTCTCGGGTTCGATCCCAGGTTTTACCATGGCATACACCAATGACTGCGATGCTTTTCGAAGTTATGTGTGTATTTATCGCAAGTTTATAAGTGCCCGGTTAATGGCAATAGGCTCACCACCTATTACGTTGGGACCTAAACATAAACTGGCGAAATGTGGGTGGCTAGCACTATACCTTCGTGGATAAAGGCGTGAGTTTATGTTATGTTATTTTATGAAAAAAAATATATTTTAATGGTAATTTGTAAATAATTATCGTATTGAATATTATTATTGTAGGTACAATCATATAATGCAATGTATAATTTTAAGTAAAACATAAATGTGAATTGTTTCCCTCATAATGTAATTATAGTATTGTAGGCAATGTCAGATTTTGATTTGTTTCAAAAAAGGATAAATGTTTACACAAATGAATTAAAAAATGGAGAGAGAATTAGTTATAAACTCAAAAGACTTAGTTCTTGAACAATATCTTCATAAAAAAAGAACTAAATAACTAAACAACGTGCAACCTTAGCCGTACGTTACGAATAAATAATGTACGTGCAACAGTCTCGGGTGATCTAATTTTAAAATGCAACGACATTTTATGCTGCGTTTCTTTTTTTACGACGCAATGGCGGCGATTTAATGCCTATAATTTTACACATATATTATGTCGTATTCTTTACCAATTAGGTGTATTTGAAATAGCTACTAAGTAGTCTAAAATATTAATGATTTCAGTACAGCACAAGAATATCTGTTCGTGACCCAGAGAGTCTGGTTATACTTAAGTGATTAACATTTATATGTACAGCCAACTGATTGTTTTGAAACAAAAGAAATGGATTTGTAAAAAAGATAGATACCTATCGGATCGATATTATCATGCAATTACATCCACCATCGCCGAATAAAAAACTTAAGGGCCTGTAAAATGAACTGCTATACGTCACCTATGGGCATATTCACCCATAGGTGAGTTCAATCATTCTCCGAGCATTTTCCCAACACAGTTGGGGTCAGTTTTCAGTCTAACTGTGAATCCGCCGAACTTCAATACATATTACCAATGAAGCGACTGCTAGTGCCATCCTTAGCAGCATATTACGAATAAAGAATATTCGCACAATCTTCTCGGATGTTCTAAATTTAAAATGCAATGACATTTTGCCGCGTTTCTGTTTGTATGGACATTTTAATACTTATAAAACCATTACTAATAGTCCAGAATACATTAGTATTAGGCTCTTTGTATATTTAAGTTCGTATATAAATTTATTTATCTATAATACATGATAATTGTAAGTTTATTTAGAGAGATATTATTCATAGGCAGTATTGCCAAGATGACTAACACCACTTTGTTTTGGCATTTGGCAATATGTTGACTGCAAAATGTGGACAGACAGAAAAAAGTTGTTTCCGAATTATTTATGACCACTTTTATGCCTCGGGGTATATACTCGTATCTTTGACTCGAATATGCTCTATACACGTAGTTTCGTGAGGCTTTTGAGAATAACACAGAGTACTACTGCGGTGAAGGAACTCAAATCTAAAAAGAATATAGATAATAGATTATATTAAAATTATTCGCGACTTGGAATCAAGATAGGTATGTCGAGGTCGATGAATTCAACGTAAGTTTAAAAAAAGAACTTTTTACTTTTTATAAATGAAACTGTAATCTTAAAGAACTTGATATACGAAGAAGGTAACAGTAAACTACAAACGATTTTAGGTTTTTGTTGGAAAATATTTGAATTATTACTCATTCAAACAACCCAAGGACCGCATACGTGAAGCAGACGTGTTTACGGTTGATGAACTGTTATCATACAAAGCAATATAATTAATTCTCATCACTCAATAGCGTAACTTTAGGAACACCGCCCATGCATACAAACAATAATATTGACAATAAAATTCATATGTGTGTCAAAATTCAAAATTCAAAAATCATTTATTCTGTATAGTTCATAATCCATAATAGGTTAGCTTAGCAAATGGACCACCCCAGTTCGAAATGTGGCGGGCTCCGGCAAGAAACTTAGCAGCTTTTTGGTCCATTTACAATTTACAAACATGTATTATTGAGTGATATACATTATACACACAATATTATTGACAGTGAGTAATATAACGGGTAATGTAAGGTACAGGAGCTGTTATCCATTCGACAATACGTAAACATACAGCCTATGACAAAGGACTCGCTTGATGGCAATAGGCTCACCCCCTATTAAGTAGTACCACCTCAGCCTACCCCTTCGATATTAACAAGGTTAAATATATGTGTGTATGTATTCTATGTTATTAATAATGAGTGTGTGCGATTTGCATTAGAGTTCACGCACAATGACTGTTGACACGCGATAGTTCTAGCGATACTGTTAGGAGACAGCTATGAACTAAATATATCCTTGTTATCTGTTTATACGCTCTTTGTTCTGAGGTCATAAGACAATTAACAGAACTGCCAAGTTGAGCAATAACAGTGATAGTTGATAGTGACGTAAGTGGCGAGGGGTCTTAAACCCGATTCCTTCCAGTTTATCAATGGGTCGCATGGTGCATAACAATCTACTTTGTTCAATCGAGATAAGTTTCATTTTCCAGCGGCAACCCTTTTGACAATATTCATCCCTTCGCCTCTGACTGACGCTGTGTAGTGACTGAACCAAAGACATTACTATTACTGGTGTAACAAGACCAAAGACTCCATCATTACCGCATTACCGAATTAGAATGTCAATAGCAGGACTTGTAACTTTTAGTATACCTAGAGAAATTGGTAATTAAAATAATCGTGAACAGATGAGACGCATAAATTAAACTGATTTTATTCAATGAGAGAGATGTTATCTGCTATCATTCGGTTATTAAATGTGTGCTTATGTTAATATAATAATGCAAAAAATGTAACTAAAATCAGTAAATTAAATGTGTTAATATTTTTATTTATAGGTATTTGAAAGTTGATCGAATCTACATAACATACTATTATTCTAAATTAGTGTATTAATTATAAATTCAAGATATTTAAAAGAAATAGTTGAGTGACATTAATTATTGATTTTGAAAGTGGCACCAGTAAATGAAAAATTGAGAAGTGCATGACTGTCGAGGTATGGAATATGAGAAGAGATGATAGTTAAGTCGTAAAAAAGGTTCTAAGTGCGAATGTACAGACAGGAATATAGGAGCAGTGGTCGGCTCTATTAAAGATAGATGGATGGAAAGAAGATATGGTAAAGATCCCTTCTTTGGCATTTCTTTTACTCTATCGTGACTGAGGCAACGATATCTGCCAGGAATGTGTGGAGGAGAATAACATGTTGAGGCGACCCCCAAAAAATTGAGTTGATGATGATGACTTGTGTTATGTTAATTAACAATTCTGAATACATATTTGACAATACAACAACACACAGTATTTTAACTGTCCGTCTGTCGCGATGAAGCCAAAATTTAGGTAACTGAACTAATTTGGATTTAACTTTTTAAATTAGAAAGGTCTAGCTAATCTAGCTAATCTAGACCTTTCTAATTAAAAACTTGAAACTAATGTTAATTTGAGCATAAATTGGTTGAGTGAAACCCAATATATATATGACAATGACTAAAAATAGAATCATATAAACGATATTAACTCGGACGGAGCCGCGGGCAAAAGCTATATTACTATTTTCATACCAGTTTCATTGAGAGTCAAATTAATGTCTTGTATTACTAACATTTCGACAGTCCATTAACAATTCATGAGACACAATCTTTCGTGTTTTGCATTATTAATGTGTGATACACATTTTATAAATATTTAGTATCCTTTCGACTTTTTTCAATAAATTAAAATGTGGGAATCTATCGAAAGTAAAATGTAAATCACAAAATGGCGCTTATGATGGTCACAATTTACATTTTTTAATGCCAGACATTAGATGTAAATTCATAATATAATTAAATACAATGGATAGAGCTAATGAGCTTTAGCAATCTTTGTGATCCTGTCCATATTAATATTGACATGTACCTAAACACAATTACCTATTATTCTTTACTCAAAACCAGATCAGGAAACAGAATTGCGATATTATTGACAATGTACTCTCTGTCTCATTCATCTGGATGTATTGATACATTAACACAAACATTGATAGGCTCTCTAAATAACTGTCAGGATACATGCCTGACAGTTAAATATGATTGGCTACAAACAGGATTGTATGGAGAACTGGCCAGGCAAGTCCACAGCTCTCGAGTTAGCTGTGACTGGTAAATTATTTCTAATAGCTATTCGATAATTTCATCCGTGAACAGTGTACATTATGGCTATAGGATATCAAATTAATTGCAGCGTTCAAATTCATAGTTTTTTAAACAAAAATGTGAGGAATGTTTAGTTTTTTTGATACGATATTTTTAATCTATGAATACTTAAACGTTTTTTTTTTGTCATTATGATCGACGTTCTGTTCAAAATTTGGACTACGGGATTTTAGGGTCATTAATCCATTGGTATTTAATATAGAAAATAATCCTTTATTTTCGTTGGATCCCAGTTAATTTTTGTTTAGAATTCTAATTAAGCTTTAATAGAATTACATAGTTTATAAAAAGGCCATCAATTTGTGTTTGTGATGCACAAATAATTTAAAAATCTCTACAGGAACACCTGGAGATCTATAATCCTTCAAAAGTCTAAGTCTAATTTAACCAATTTAACATAGTTAGCGTTGAAAAAATAATTAGATCGATGTTTGTTTTTTTTATAAGGAAATAGATAAACTCATGCAAGTAGTGGCCTAAACTTAATTACGATAATAAGTAGATCTATTATCCAGTACCTTCTACTTCTAAGACTAGTAGAAGTCTCGTAGCATTGCTTCATACAATTTTAGTTTCAAATGTCCAGGAATTTTTGGAGCCCACTAGACTAGACCTAGAGAATACAAACAAACTACTATTCATTCTGACAGGTTTAAGCTATTTTAATGTGTACAACGTATAGACACGACTAATTTCCAACGTTATAATATACACAAAGTTATCAATAATTTTCGTAGACGAAAAGTGTCAACCCTGCTCAAATCAAGTGAACAGAACGCAGGGATGTAACATGTCGTATGACTTGAACTCCATAACTATCATAGTTAATAACTTGTTATACCATAGTACGACATAGGGAGGCTCCTTTTAAAAGATATTCATCTATCTGCAGGAGAGCCTGAAAACCTGTTGTTTGAATAGCATACCTTATACAGAACAAAATGTTCCCGGTCCATCAGTAACCAAATTAGGTAAGTATCGGTCATATGGAATACAAATGTATTTGCTGCTTTTTATGTAACAGCTTAATGTGTGCATGTAGACATACGAAGACAGTCGTTGTTACAATTACGTAAGGATCAGTTTTGTAATTGAGAGTTGGTTGTTATGTTTTATGGGCATCGGCAAAGGAAAGTGTTTTGGTCTGGTTAGGTTATGTTCACATAGTTTTATAGAAGTGTTTTGTTTTACTCACTTTTAAGCTTTCGCGTTGTAAGATATATGGCAAGCAAAACCCGGGTATTAACGCGATCATATGGTAAATACAATAATGTACCTTTTGATTTGCACTAGCCATGTTAACATGATGATAAATAATCTATAATTATGAATAATTTAGTGTTTATTGTGTAAAATTGTGAGTTGTGGCAAACTTGGTATATTCTCTACACATAAATCAGTCAATCAACTACCTACATTACATTCTTGTTGCTATCAAATCAAATGGATTATAATAATATATAAAATAAGAATAATAACTTCTAGAGTTAATAACGGCAGAAGATTATAATATCTGAGTTCTGTTGTAGTTTCAGTCATTGAAGTTTTGCAAGTAGGGTGTAGAATGAGTCTGGCGTAAATTTTCCCGCCGGACCACCAGTACCATTAGACTGTACCATTAATGGTGCAAAATGGTACTGATACCTATATCCCATTAGTACTAGGGAAATAAACACAAGTTTTCCAGTACTGTTATCTATTTATTCTGTGGTTCCAGGACGAAAAATATGATTCTTTTTTTTTAAATATAGACTAAAGTTAAACACCAATTAGCAATCTTTAGTGAAATGAGCATAGTAAAGACAGTTATGTCCTAAATATGCAACGGCCTGAATTAAAATTTATGCACTAAGATTATGTCTAAATAAATCGTTTTACTCATTGTGCAATGCAATTCAGAATCTAAAGGAGTATTATCTACTGACTGGCAGTGTTGCCAACACTTATATATTAACCCATAATGCAACCTTTTTAAAATCCTTACAATTATTCGGAAAACCCTTTATTTAAACCATTTTAGAATTTTACTTACTCACTGATTCAATCACCATCTACTGAAAATCGAATAATTACTGTACTAGCAGTATTATAAAAACAAAATGTAAGCACCTTAAAATTGCCTTTACAGTTTTACCACAAAATTTTGGTAAAGCCCCCGAGTTGGCAATACTGCGAGTCTGCGAGCAATAGCATAGCAAGGAAGGGGCGCGACATGAACGATGCCGTATGGCAGGTCGATGACCTTGTCTTTTGGAAGGTTACGATTATCGAACAATCGATTGAGTGATGGATCGTTATCGAATTGTCGATATTGGGGATTATACAGATCACCATGAAGTGTCGATATCCGAATTGATAAGGACGTAAGTGCCCACCTACGTAAATTCGATAAGCCACTTGTTGATGAGTTGTACCCGTAAATGTGAAAATAAAACTAAGTTATGAAAACAATAAGTGAGCTATCTCCGAGATCTAAAACGCTAGCTTTAAAGGCTTTGGATAGCGTTCAGTCGAGCAAGAAAAATATGAAGGTAGTGAGTTATCCCAACAAAAAAAAATTAGACACAGGCAATTGTTAATTAGAAATTAAGATTTATTATCTACATCTGTTAAGACTTTAATTTTATAACTTTGAAACAATTTAATGAGATTTTAAAGCAATATGCTAACTATTCAAATCAATTTAAGTAGTTTGTTAAAAGTAAAAACCAAGACGGGAATTGAACGGATTAATATAATATGAATTTGATAGCTCCACGTAGTCCAGTAGTCTGTGTATCATCATTCTCTGAGCCTATTCCCAACTCTGTTAGGGTCGGCTTTCTAGTCTAACTAAGATGCGGATGAACTTCGAAGTTTTCCGTAAAGCGACTTGATTGGCGATAACGAAGTTCAGTTAGACTAGTCGGACTTTTGAAGGCTACAACTACCCGTAACGAATGTTCGTATGGGTCCAGTAGTCAGTGTATATTATATGTAATTTTATATTTATCTAAACAAACAGACAGAAAGACAGACATAGATACTTTCGCGTTAATTATGTTAGTGTCGATTAATTGCACAGACTATTCTGTTTTTTTTGGTAACCGCTTTAATTAATTCTATTTAGAATAACTACATGAACAATTTCTGGTTAAGATGAGTCATGTTCGCAAGTTCTACTGAATAACTAATTCTCCGAAACCGTTGAAAGAGTTTCATTAACAAACTCATATCATTAACTTGCGTGTTCAAGGTTACGGTAATTAATGTTTTTATATAAATGCAATTAACATTATAATTTGTTAAATGAATATATTTCTTTAAGGGTGTACGATGTTTTTATAAAAGGCTTCTTAGCTACTGGTAAGGGTTGGAGCTTTTTAGTCCCTCTAGCCTAGCTAAACTGCTTGTAACTTATCCTGGTTCATCAATCTCTGAGCCTATTCCCAACTCAGTTGGGGTCGGCTTTCTAGTCTAACTAGGATGCTACTGAACTTCTATATTTTCCGCGAAGCGACTGCCATGGTACTTCACAACCAAATTGGTGAAATCGAAGCTCTGTAGTTGGGCTAGTCGAACTTTTGATGGCTTCAACTACCCGTAACGACTGCCATAGATGTTTGTATGGCAACCGGGACCGACGACGGCTTCACCTGATCTCCGAGGCACGACCAGACCAGTGCAAATAGTCACAATCAACGAGCGGGGAACGGAAAAGGCTGATTATTGTATGTTAATGGCACGGTACAGATAATATTAAAAAGAATCGTGGGCAAAGAAAGATCACTTCACGAGTAATACTTACTTAACCCTTTAGTATAATTAAATTTTATATTTCATCTCTAGCATACTGGTTGTATGACGGTAGGTATGATGACGAATTCTACAACTGAGTAGTGAGCTAAAGATAAAAGCACTGAACTCACCTATGTGTCCTGTATGTTGAAAGTTAGTCGGTGCGCCGATCATAGATCTGTCTATTCTCCGGCGTGTGCGCTGAGCCTGTGCAGCTGGCTGGTAGCAGCACGCGAACCATTGCAGCCAAATTTCACTACCGGTGCTTGCCATTTTATTTCTAATGTCCACTTCACACGCGAGTCCTACTTACAAGTTTACTAGTCCGCTTAAACGCGGCACCAAATTTGAATTTCGAAGCTCTAGTGATGCACACGTCGCAGCTACCGATTCGATACTCGACTAAAAACTAATATTGATATCTGAAGATTGTACTCAGTGTTGTGAATACTTTGGTATGATATCACTGGTCTTTAGAGATGAGCGCTGCGCTGATAACGATAATCGCATGATTCTTTTGATAACATCTGTAACAAAAAAAAAACAAATGTCAGTGTGATGTTAATAATTCAATTAGTTTTTTTATTATTAAAATGACATTATGGTTACCGATATTGACATTAACGCGATCATATGGTAAATACAATAATTTATTTTTTGATTTGCTATAGGTACGTTTCGGCCGTTTTGGTGAATCAAAACGTAAGTTATTGTATTTACCATATGAACTCGTTAATACCCGGCTTTCTATACTATATCGTGAAACGCCAAAGTTTTAAGTGAATATAAATGATATTTATATAAATATTATGAGATGTAATGTACAAATCCGAGCTTAACTCATACTTGAGTTCTCTCACAGCAAAATAAAAATTGTTTATGTTTACTGTTAGGTACCACAGATAAAATAATATTTTTTCATCATCAAACAGAAGTGACTAATAGATAATAAAGCCTACCTACCTATGCTGATGCTATTATTCATCTGAGAATAATAATTAATATACTTGCGCAATTATTATATCTATACTAAAATAAAAGTTGGGTCTATGGAATCCAATCCCGCCTATTACAAGACCAACAAGTAATTTCTGGTTAGTTGAAGGTTTTACTTAGTGAGATTACTAGTGACTTAGGCGTAATAATTTTATAAAAAAAACTTCACGGGACTATTTAGCTATTTTGAATTTAAATTAGTTATTCAAATAGATTCTAGATTCAAATGCGGCTTTGGCGGGAACACCAAAGTGTCAAATCGTTGTAATGTTGCATTTTTTAAATTTAGTTCGAGTTTTTATGTGTAAGAAATGGTGGAATTTTAGACATAACGGCTTAGACAAAGCTCACATGTAAGAAAGTGGCAACTATCATCCATCATTAACATCATCATCAGCCATTTTTCCAACTAGGTTATATATAGTTTTATTACAAAACAAGACTTGACATAAAGGTCCTAGTTACCATGTCATTCAATGCCAAAAAAAATAGATTCACATAACACTTTTTATTGTAATTATAAACTTAACGGTATCTATTAGGATCCCGTTAATTTATTATAATAATTCAAATCACTAACTATATTAATCTAAAAACGAAAACCAACCGAAACATATCTGAAAAGTTTCTGAACGGACAGAATTGTAACGGGGTTCTAGATAAAAGAAACCGTTATACTCAGATATCCTAATTAACCATTTGATGAAACAAACTGTTTGAAATACAGATTTGCACGCATTTATTTAACTTAATTAAGTACATTATTTATTTAAGTAAATCTATTATCTAGTAGCTTTTAAGACTTGTAGGTAGTAGTAAGAAACTTGGAGCCCACTGTCAGTGCGTAACTCGCTACCAAATAAATTGTGTTAGAATTTGTTAGTTTTATTTCAACGTATTGCGAGTTAGGTAAATCATAAAATCAAAAAGACATAGGTAAACCTGATAATTCACATTTAAATTGTAATCCTATTAAAATAGAATACAGTTTCCAAATTACAACAGACCAATTTTTGGATAGATGTGCTGAGTAAGCCCACTATTTTAATTTAAGTAATATTTTTCCACTAAAATTTTCCATACCTTTGCGTAACTACGAGTATGTTATGTGCATGTTCAATTAATTAGCCTATTGCAGTTACTGGACTTAGATCTCGAAGGCTTTACCCTAGTGTTTCCACTGTTAGTTATTTACCCGGATATAATAATCGTCTGAACCAGTCAGTTCCCACCCTGTACCTAGGTACATGTTGCGTCTCAATTTATCTTCAGAAATTCTAACAAACGGCAAATAGATTGTTTGAGGAAAAAATAAAACGCGAAGCATACACGGTACACGACACGGTCATGCCATCTCAAGATATACTATCGACAATCTAATATCTATGATAGTTATCACGTAGAACCAGATCTTTGTCCATATCCCGTGAACAAACTGACAATAATAGATAAGATTACTAAATATCAGTTACCTACCAAGTAGATACAGAGGTGATAAACAGGAGAATAAGTTAAAAGGTTAAGGGACTGTTATGTAGAGTGTATACATATGTAGAAGTACCAAAATAAATTATTCATGAAAATGCCAATATTCTATTCTATAAATATATTCTAGGACAATCTACACAACGCCATCTAGACCCATGGTAACCATAGTTTAACTAGCTTGTGTTATGGGTTCTAGAATGCGGATAAACATACTTAGTTAGATTTTTTGTTTTGTAAATACATAAATATAATACATAGAAAAATCCAGACCAATGCAAATATTCATATTCATGCAGACAAATATTTGCACTGAGCGGGCATCGAACCCACGCCTCCTGCGCTACAGTCGCATCCACTATAGCCACGCCAGAGGTCGTTCTGGAATTGGAACTAAATAATTATGCACGATTTGTCAACAAGGAAGGGACGGCGGTGGCTTAATTGGCCGTATGTTAATTTCTATTGATGACTATTTTTACATTAGACAACTCATACGAAATTCGAGATGCCGTAACAAGAGTTTGACGTCTCCACAACCAATCAGCAGCTGTCAAATAGTATCAGCAAGATGGCGGATTCTGGAGATTGGTCGAAATTCAAATTGACGAACCTTCATTTGCCTAATGTTAGAAGAGTCACCGACAACTGTCACGACATTACAAAAAGGCGTGATACGTGAATACAGGTAGTTGTCATTCGATATCAAAATTAATTCCCGCCTCACGCAAGAATCTTTGTTCTAAAATTACTAGCATACACAGAAATCAGCGTATACTAGGCATTAGCTTTACGCGGTCGGCGAAATTCAGAAAAGTTAGGTAGGTAGGTACGTAATATTAAAATCCCGCAATAATGAGATTTAGCTAGATAGCGAGATTCATGAGGCACAAAATCTATTCAGATAGGTACACAAAAATGGCGAACAGGAAACTACCAATTGTGAGTTAACATTTTGAGCATATAAACCTACATATTTTATTAATATTTTCATAACGGAATAATGATAAGGAACCTTTAGCTTATTCACATACAAAAATATGCAAATTGGGTCAATTTGTTCCATAGCATGGATTACAAAAAACAAGGAGAAACGAATTAGACCACAGGCCGAGATGGCATAAATTAGCAAGTGAAATGAACCTCTAGGAATAACTTAAAGCTACTACCTAACTAAGCAGGTATATCTGATAATAACTGTGGGAAATACTCTACTACATAAAGTGTTCAAAACAAAAAAAAAAAAAATATACATAATTCTATATCAGTGGCGCAAACCACCTAACAGAAAAATAGTATGTTGTAGATTTGTGACACAATAGATTCAGTAGCGGATATCGCCAAATTCACACATATAACCGTTAGTAATATGTTGCATTACTAGTAAACAGCTATGATTACAGTATTTAAATACTACCTATAATAACAGATTAACATAAATTAACGTATAAAACAAAAAACACCGTTTGACCCTTCTAAATGGAGATAAAGTATTTATGACGTTTCATACTATGAATCGAACAAGCTTAAATATTTATGAAAAGGTTTAGAGGTATGTCTGAGTGAATTCTAAGAAAGTATTTTAAAACTTTAACTTCATACAATCATTCAACAGGACATTAGGTTCATATTGTCGAGTTTATCCTGCGTTGCGTAACAATGTACAGCAATGACACGCGTATCCCTCTTACTTCACACTTTCACTTATTTTTAGTTTTCTGTGTTGGATTTACTAATATTTTCTTAATAAGTTCTAAATACAGCTATATTTATACATTAAGTTAGTGGTCGAGTAGTAGTGAACCTAGTAATATAGGTAATAGTCATTAGTCATTACAACTCCATAACATTTCCTTAGTCTAAATTTTGAATACGGCATGGAATGATTCCATACAGAACAAGATGGCTCATCGTGTCGTAAATATAACAATAAATCAATCCTTTCTCTTTTTATGTTATTGAGTAGTTTTATTTAGCTGCAGGTTGTAACTAGGCCACCATGTCGAATAGCATACGCTTAGCACCGTTTCTCACATGTATCTTGTGGTATATTTATATATTCATAAATAAAGTCTGGATTCCTCTCTGGATAGTGTTCAAATTTTATTAATAATTAAATTAAACAAAGCGATATGAAAACATAACATCATAACATAAACTCACGCCTATATCCCCGAAGGGGTAGGCAGAGGTGCTAGCACCCACATTTCGCCACTTTATGTTTAGGTCCCAAGGTGGCGAGCCTATTGCCATTAACCGGGCACTTATAAACCTGTGATAAATACACACATAACTTCGAAAAGCATCGAAAAGTCATTGGTGTGTGCCATGGTAAAACCTGGGATCAAACCCGAGACCTCATCTCAGCAGTCCATACCTAGGCTACCGCGGTTACGCTATGAAAACAGTCAGTTGGAATTGTTTTTTTTTTGTTTTCGGGCGTATCTGTGTCGCTATAATATTGCTCAATATAATGCGCCTACTGCACGGAATAAATATACGTACTTCATATTATATTTATGTGTACTTCATTTGTGACCTACTGAGTCTTTCTTTGCACCACTTTTGACTGACTGGTAGAGAATGCCTTATGGCATTAAGTCCGTCTAACGTGTGCACAAACTTCTATATATACGAATAAAGAAAATAATTTTTTAAATTATATTTATTTAGTATTATTGCCTACTAGGTACTAGTACATCACAAAAATTCATCGCAAAATCAATCGCTGTCTCTGTGTATAAAAAAACATTAACCTAAACCTAACCTAACTTGTCCAAGTCAGATTGCTCCTCTCTCTAACTCTCTGTCCTGTCTCTGGGTGGTTATAAAAGCACGAAAGCTAATGTGGGACATCTGTCCAACTTATGGTAATAGTACTCCATTTATTTAGGTACCTACTTAAATAAAGTTAAACGATCTTGTGGCGACTTTTTTATAAAAACAACTAATAAACTAGACTAACTGACTAACTAGTGGTTAATAAGGAGAATCTTAAAATTAGAAATCAAATTTTTGTTGCGAGAAAATACATTATAAATTCCGTGATAGATAACAACTATTAGCTGGTATCACGAAATTTATTTTTATTATTGGGGAACTTAAGAAGGACAATACCTAGGTATTAAAATTAAAGAACTAAAATCTTCCGGAAGTGTACCTAATCATTTATTGGCCTTGTAACACTATAAGATGCTCGTATCTCGAAGATATTGTTCCATCGTACTACGATACCAATGATATCTTTCTTCCGATCCATCATTAAATATTAATATTTTGAAATTGGTATCTACTTCCTATGCTTACAAATGATTTCAAGGATTAATCTTGTTTTATTAGATTAAATATATAAATATATATATAGGTATATATTTGAAAAAGTTTACTTAAAGACTTCTTGGTAAACAGTCAACTGCCCGGTAGTACATTACCGCCGGTACGAAAAAAAAATATTTTTTATTAGTTGTCAACTGTAAATGCGCGAAATATAAATATTTGTTTAATAAATTAATATTTACACACAAAAAAAAAAAATACCTTCACGACGATAAATTAAGTAATTTATTAGCACATTTAATAAACATCTTTCGTTTTTTTTTTTTTTCCTACCAAATCTGTTTTTATAATTTACTTCACATCCAACATAATGGAGGAGTTTAGGCGGGAACGCGAAAAGTGTCACAACGCTCCTGTGTTTCATTTTCTAATATTGGTGTAAATTCGAGTTTTTATGTGTAAAAATGGTGGAATTTTAGACATAACGGCTTAGACAAAGTGCACAAGTGTACGAAAGTGGAATATTGTAGTGAATTGTGATTTTTCGTGTTGGTGTCAAATCTCCCTTAGGAAAGCTTCTAGTAAAGTCTCCACTACTTTACTGGGGCAACTATCATCCGTCATCGTCATCACCATCATCAAGAATCATTCCAACTAGATTAGTGAATAAAGTGTTATAAAAGAAAATAAGACTTGACATAAAGGTCCTAGTTACCATGTCATAAAATCCCTTAAAAAAAAAACAACATAATAGATTCTATCAGCTGTTCTGACGTCATCCATTCATCCTACGATCCATACATTAATTCACTCAGATATTAGTTTTTCATTATAAAGTAACAGTAATAAAAGTGAAAAAAATCTAAAGTAAAAGGGACGATAAATAAGCCTTGGACTTGTATAACACATGGGCCTATTGTGGCCCTTTGTATAGCCCTATTGTTATTATAAGGTGAAAGTGTAACAAATCAATGAAGCGTCACCATCACCATTATGGCCACTAAGAAAGGGAAAGCTCTTTAATTGTCCAGCTCATTGGAGATAGGCGATCAGGTTACTAGCTTGGGTGGCCATGTTGGAAGTTTATAAGAAAAATAGATATTTTAGTTATTTAATAAATATAAATTAAGTATATAATCTAATTAGATAATTGAATTTATGATGTAATAATAATACTTATTATTTATTTATATCACACAAAAGAATTTGGACTAGAATATTTTACTAGTTTTAATCTTTATAACGAATTGGTAACTCATCTTTTTTAGATCACTATAGTAACTTACTATAGCTTACCACCAGTATCATCTGATGCGGATTTTCAAGAAAACTCGTTCAATAGAATGGATTCTTACGTTTTATTTAAACCAACGCGTTTAATTGTGGCTTATGATTGTGTTCCCTAAAAACAATGAGAGCGAGTGAGACAAGGATAATAATAATAAAAAGAGTTACGAATAACCAAACCTTTCAAATGATAACGGCTTAAACGGATTAGATTATAACCGTTTTAATGAAGTTGCATTTTATTTACAGATAAGACACAACTGAAAGGAATTTTCAACTAAGCAAATTGTTTTTAATTTTTATATAAATATTCACATCTTAAATGTTACGCATCGTCTCAGTTATGCATAATATTCGCCGTTACAAACCTTGACCATTTATGTAATTTTGGTGAATTTATTCTATTAAATTCTGTATTATTAAGCCAAGGTATTAGTCAAGGAACAGAACACAAGACAGAAAGATATAGCAGCACCCTAGGTAAACAGAATTTGTTAGTAGATATTCTGCCGTTGATTCGATTTAACAAAAATAAATCAACTTAAACTACGTTAGCACAGGATACATGACTTACCTACATGTAATTATTAATAATTTAGCCTATACCTAATATGGTAACGTAATTTTGTTTCGTGTTAATCTCGGTTCCTGAATCCTGAAATGGGAAAATCCTTATAATTTTAAATATGAATCTGTTGGCGGTTACTGATTTCTAACTGGTTTCTGAATATTAAAAAAATTGAAATATTAAAAAATTTAAACTTGTCAGATTACCTAGGTTTCAATTATTTTGAATTTCGAAATATTCAACAGCAATAGGTCCCTGAAATCGATTGTTGTAACGATGCTGATTGGATAATCGAGAGTCGTCACGATCGAGTGCTTTATCGCGACCTTATTCTTGTTTGTTTAATAGCTTGACGCTTTCGCGCCTGTTTTCGTTTTAATTGTGGATTTTAAACTATTTTTGCTTTGACTACTGTATTTCATTTTAGGATACCTAGGTTTTTAATTATAACTTCGGTTTGGTATTTACTTATCTGTGAAGTGACAGCTTCACTTTTTAAAATATAAAGGAGTGCATTTTCACGCTGGTGGCATGCAATATTTTTTGTAAAAGAACGGGTAAAATACTCTTTATTGACTTTTATATTGCTCAATATGACATTATGTACGTGAGGTCTGGTTAAAAATGAAATGGAACATGACAAACATTATTTCCTTTTATTTATTTTTTATATCTATTCCTCGAAGAGTACGGTATGGGTCGTTTTAGTGGAAAAGAAACAAATTTTGGGCGCCGTGTAAGCGAAGGTTTTCGTTGGCGTACGTTGAAAAGAAATGGAAGTGGGTAAGTTAAGTAATTAAATATAGGTGTACCTGTCTATTTATGGGTAAGTGCCTGATAAAAATTAAGGAGATACTTATTGTATTTGGCAAACTTTGTCTTGGCTTTGTCATTTAGTAAATACCTTGTAGGCGATATTTATTTCTTTAGAAATTTTTGCGCCGTTTAACAGTTGTTTTTACGGATTATTCCACTATGATCACCTGGGTGATATGACCTGGGTGATCAAATTCCACAACTTTGTGTCCTTAAATCACCTGCTGACAATTCACCTGGGTGATCAAATTACACATGATTTTAAATTATTTGTGATCATAGTGGAATAATCCGTTTTTACGACGAGACAGAGATTTCCGGCGGCGCGGGCGACAGCGGATAAATGCGTCTGAATTATAGTTATGCCATGCCCCTTATCTCTCACCATGACCTTTATTAATGAATGACAATGTCGCCACAGATAACAAAATTTAAACAGCTTAAAATTTCAAGTTTCTTTAGCATCGACAAAGAGGTTTTGTAATTTTTCTATTTTAAATTATCCGATGATACTTCCAACGTCACGCTGACATGCTCAGATATAAAATATGATCTAAAGAAAAAAAAGAAAAAATTGGTTGCCTGTAAAGTCGGTATACGGGCGAAAGTTTTACGTGACAACGACTTTGAGTGGTAAGGACGCGTGCCTTTCACTTTTTATGTCTGTCTCTCTCGCTCTTAGGCGGGCTAACCATGCCCGAGTGGAAGGGACGCGTGCCTCTCACTCGCTCTCATTGTGAGCGCATAACGTGAGCGGAGCGTAACGCAGTTTCTTGAAGTGTCACCCGGCAAGCCAATTTATAAGACGTTGTCACGTCAAAATATTTAGGTATTTAATTTAAAACAGAATTAGTGCGCAAAATAACAAACAGTATGCGCATATTTAATTGTCTGGGACATAAAAAAGTGAGTGTGAGGTGAGGTGAAGCACCTGCAAGTGTACAGTACTTACGGCTGACTCGCATGTCTGCCTTTCGCTCGGGTGATGTCGGGACCCATCTCTTCGTAGTCGTTGCAAAAACTTTTTTTTTTGTGACGGGCAAAGGTTATGTGCTGCATTTTGTAAAAAAATTATACTTCCATAGTTCTATGTCATAGACCATAGATAAACATATAACTATTACTCGTAATCATAAAGCATGCAAGGCATATTTAAAATTGCTATGATATAATAATAATAACGTACTTAACGAAGTCATTGTCAATGCTTTGTTGTAATATATATATAAAATATATACATATAAAACTTCGTCTAAGTATGCAACATGTATTGTTAGGAGTATGTTTAAATAACTATGTGCCACATGTAGTGTGAAATGAATACTTTTGGTTTTAACTTTTTCCTTCACACCTCTAGGTATGGTATGATATGTATTTATAATATTAGCAAGATCAGGGTTGTGTTTACTTTATAGAAGGTCGAGAGCAAGTCAATGATATAACAGAGAGGACTACAATATTACACAGTATGGGACTGTCATGCATACCCATTACCCATATACACGATCCATTTACCGTATCTGCAAACAATGACCTATCGACTATAAACCTATGGCAAATCTTTGGGAAAGTCCCAAATTCTTGTAGAGAAATGGAAGAGAAAGATATAAGTTTGAAAGGGTGGCAGGAATACAAAGGAACGGAATAGAAATTGAAAAATCAATATCTCTACCGAAGATAAATAAATTCATATATTTATGATTATTGTGTTTTTAATTGTATGTTGTTTGACTCATAAGATAAATAAAATTCACATAGATATACAATAAACATTTAAAATTACAATAACTCTCTTTGTGGTAAATGTATTCGAATAAAAATAAAATTATGGATTTCTTATTCCACAACTTTCCCAATTGTACAAACTCAGCATTAATAACTTAAATAAAATGCTACATTCAAAAGTTATAACTTTATATGGCAATGTTTATAATAACAATCAACGTTAGAAATTATACAAAGAGGCAATTAAGCATTGCATTGGATTTCGTAACAGCATTTGACATTGGAGTGATACAAACAGTTGATTGTGTTGCAATAAAACCTTCAACTGCATAAAAATATGATTATTGTGATCCGTTTTTGCATTAACTTCAAGGGTTATTATGACATCCGTGTCGTGGCAATATATGATTCTGGGAGATTTATGTCAAACCTGTATGTCATAAAAAGATGATTGAAATGAAAACTTTTCGAATTTAGATGTACTTCTAAATTCGAAAAGTTTTAATTTTCAAAAAGGTTTCATTTCGAAGCCAGCGTTTATGGCATAAATTATCTTTATGCAATCAATTATAGAGGGGTTCCCAAACTGCAAGCCGTGACGATCTGGGGTCTATGTTGTCTTAGGGGAGTTGCGAGACGATGCACACAGATCCGGTCCCACGTTATAGGGGGAGAAGTTATTGCCATCGACAGGTATATTTTTGGTAGTATGTTTACTGTCAGGTGAAAATAGTCACGAGATATCTGTTGCCAGTACCCAGATGTATTAGGAAATATAGAAAATGAGGATATTTACTATGAAAATACTTTAAAATAATTGATGGTATACTCACTTATTCACGTGATACATACGTAGGTATCTTACCTAATTGCGTGTTAAAATGTTTGAAAGCTTTTACAGGGCTAAATAAACAAAATCCACCCTTTTAAACCAAACGTTACGATTAAGGCGAAAAGCATGAGTTCTGTCGTTGGGTTTAAAAGGGTGAACTTTACTTATCTTTTAGTTCTCTCGAGATTATGGACGCGAAGTCACGTCCGAAACGTCGCCGTCGGGGTAAATTTACCAACATTTACTTATAGTTTCTCGATTAAGTCCTGGTCGGTCATAAATAAATAATAATAATAATAATAAATAAGAAATAATAATAATAAATAAATAAATAAGAAATAATAATAAATAAATTAATAAGAAATAATAATAATAAATAAATAAATAAGAAATAATAGTAATAAATAAATAAATAAGAAATAATAATAATAATAATACAAAAGCACGGTTATTTATTATAGTTTAATGGCAAAGTCCGAGTTAAGCACATGCAGTGTATAGTGGGATATACGAATAGTTGATCGAAGGGATATTACCTACTACTCATATTATTATTTTTTTTTGTAAATACTTATTTTACAAGACTCATTTATTGATATTGTAATTTTTTTACATATAACTAAGATTTTTTAATACCACTTAGGTGGCAGACACGGCCCACCTGATGGGAAGCGGTCACCGTGGCCTATGGACGTTAGCAACACCAGAGGCGTCACACACGTGCTGCCTACCCTGTAGAAACCTTCTAATGCCCTTCTTGAAGAACCCCATATTGTAGTCGCTTGGGAAAACCATGGCAGGGAGCTCATTCTACAGCTTGTTTTAAGTGATTTAACAAATGAATGCTATCGGTACTTACGTTCAATTTATTATTGTGAAGATGAAAGGAAAATGTGAATAAAATAACAGTTATGTGTTATGTGAAAAAATATGATGGGCAAATGACAAACTATGACTACCGCTGTGCCCAACTATGGGATTCCGATATTCTGACATAAACGTTCTACTATTCTTTCTACCCAAGTTGCATTTTCATTAGCATAGTAATCGGTTGTCAACATGCTTTAAAATTTGCTGTATAAGGGTACATCACTACTGCGCCCCTATTTAAGTATAAAACAATCAACATAAATCGAATACACACATCGATATACCACATACCCGCATCGTTTTAAATCGATTGTGAATTTAGATGACCGCATTACCCTTGACATGTGCAGGAAAAAAATACGTTCAGTATGCAAACGAGGATGTAAATATCGCTGATGGCAGTGTTCAGCATTTAGTTGTAAATGTTGTAATGAATATTTGCATAACATACTATAAGTATCTGTTGTTTATTAAAGCTGATTTTCCTGGTTTAAATTAATTAGTACAACAATATAACGAAAGAACCACACCTTGGTTCCTCTCCTAATTTCTAGTGTCAGCCTGATGTCTTATAAATAACGCGCGCCAAACGTCAAACTGACATTGACACATGACAGTTTTACACTATTGATTTTCTTCTTTTTTTTTTCTTAGATGGCAACATATCAACCCAATTTTGGGGACAATCTTGCCAGTGTCATTATTCATTTTCTTCTGGCTTCAAACATTTAAAAAAAACAAGCTGCGACGTAATCAATTATTGAAGCCTATAAATGCTCATTACATTGGAGTTAGGTACGTAGTTCACGATTCTCTTTTATCTGTTGCACCATCGATTTCGAGGGACAGAACTTTGATTTCAAAATGTCATACTGTTGATTAATTTTAACAGGATAATTTCAGTTTAGTGATGTGTAATATCATTTAGTTTATTGACAGCTCTATTTTCTTTTATAAAGAAACATAATAAGTTATTTACCGTGGCGGTAACTTACGAAACGACTGACAGTTAGATATCCCAGATATAAGAAACCTAATCTTTAGATAGCGGTAGCTTATACGCTTACATTTCGCTGGGAAGGAATAAAAATCCTAATCTGACATAAAGAGATTTTAACTATGACGTATGCAATGTGTCATGTGTGACAAATGACAAATGCAATATATTTGCCGTATAGTTTTGTAATGAATTTTATATAACTAATGACCAGTTGTAGTCGTTTATCCATGTAATATATTGTTCAACTTCAATATAAAAATCCAAATAAGGAAATATTATTAGGTATATCAAATTATTTATTAAACTGAGGTTTGTTATATTGAGCTTCATTTGGTTTTCAATTTGTTATATAGAGTAAAAAATATGTGATATTATATTTCTATTAAATAAGAGATTACGGTTGACAAAATTCGTTAATTAGAGGTATATATTTACTAAATAGAGCAAGCCTCCTCATTACCGAATTCAAAACGTCAAATGAATTTAACTATGCATTTTTTTTTGACAGCTGACTATTTCTGACAAGTTGATAGGGTTATAATAATATGGTTCACGGTTCATGTACGCTGTCAGTTTCTCAGACTAACGTTTTGTGTAAATAAATGTAGGTATATCACTCGCACAATTTGTCTCTCTCTCTAAAGTATGTATGTAAGTATAAGCTTTATGGTATTTACACTTCTTTGTGCCTACAGTTGAAAATTCGTTATAAAGGTGTTGCTAACAAAAATTCGCAATGTGAAGGTATATTTGACTCTTATGGACATAGTAAGCCTTCCCGAAGAGCGAACCCTATGCTCGGGCCCTCTCCGTGAGTAGCGGCGCTGCCGTGAAACAAATTACTACATCACGATGGCAACTTAAAAATGCCATCGATTTAACAGAAGAAGAACTCTTAGGGAGAATGCAAGGGGATTACAAGAGATTCGTTAAATCGAGACATTTCGTTATATTGAGGAGGTACTTCAAGATTGCACTTACTTCGGTATTCTGTGGCCGCGTCTCAGTTAGACTGGAAAAGGGGGACCTCTGACTCAGCTGTAAAGGGCTTGGATGCAACCAGTGCCTTGACCAACCAGTGTTAAATAATTTTTCTATTTATAAATTTCTTCTTTCTTTTTGTAAACTACAATCCTCTTAAAGCTTCAGATGGTATCAGGGATATTAAATGACAATCAGCCGGATGAGCCATTTTAACTGTACGAGTAGCGGAAACACTATTTAGTTATATCTACGAGTAATCGCTTCTGAATACCTACTGTTGTACAGTCAGCAGCAAAAGTACCATAAACTTTATATTTGTTTTATCTAAGGCACGTTAACTTGACGCCACCTCGCCTGATGGTAAGCTGAAGACAAATTTCAGGAAAGCGGGTCATCATTACAAACACGTACAGTCAGTGTTACAATGGTGCCCAGCTTGACAGCTTGACTTTTTATTTAGACCACGTCAATTTGAGTTCACCCCGCCTGATAGTTAGATTAGTTATTCCACTTTATACCCATATATCGCTATAAATAAATAAATTGAATTGAATTAAATATAGATACTTTACTAAGTGAATTCACTGACTTTATCGCTAATAGAATGTCACTTTGTCCAGAGCCCTAGGTCACTAGCCACAACGTTCTCTTATCACACTCTGTTCGTGTTAAACTACATAGTACTTCTATCGCCGACTGTACCTACCTCATCTATTTTATTACTACATCGATCACACGAACAATGCGAGTCAAAGATAATCTATATATCTACAGTAAGACTATCTTCGCTACGAAGTATGTACTCGCAAGTACACTTTGTATAAGCTGTACCAACAAAATGTATTGCAAAAGAAAACAATCGTCTTCTTCAATGGTGAAGCGTGATCGTTATTGTGGTTTCCGTAATGACGTCACGCGAGATGAGATCAGACGCTGTGAGATTGCTTATTGCAAAAAAAAATGTTAAGGTCATTGTCCTCTTATAGGTATCATATTATTTACCGTCGCACCTATGAATGTATGCCCAGGGTATAGGGATAAGTAGATAAATGGTACAATGACTTGACTTTATTATTGAACTGATTGTACGCAACCAAAAAAATTGACATCAAATTGAGACCATAACCTGTGTCCTTAGCACGAAAAACTATCGAATTCGTAATGTAAAGGGATCGAGAGAACGGAGCATTGCGATTGGCGAGCTTCACGTACGAACATGTTCACAGTAACCACGCGGCCATACGTAATGCTCAGTTCTGTCGATAGCTTTACATTGCGAATTCGATTGTTTTTCGTGCTAAAGACACTGATCACTAACATTTTGTAGGTAACTGTCATAAAGATGACATTATAAAAAGGTACGCTAGACCAGGGCCCGTACCATGGATTCTTTAAACATGTCTATAACTGAAAGACTGTCACACCATAACTGCAATAAATGTAACTCTGTAATGTTATATATTTATATAGGATTCCAAAGTCATTTATGCAGTTCGTAGTTTGACAGCCGTTAAATTATTGACCTGTTTTAGAGTTTATGGTTGATTTGCTATATGTCAAAATACTTTCATTTAGTTTCTGGCAAATTCATCCAGCCAGTTAGGACAAACATAGTTACTTTCTCAGTTATTCTTAGATATAACGCAATGTATAATATTCTACAATATTATAATGTTATCAGTAATTGCCAAGTATTTCTAAGTAGATAAACCTGTGAGAAGATTTCTATGATTTAATTTCTCTACGATTAGAAAAACATCCCGCGCTGCGAACAGGTCAACGAACTTCAGTTTTCCACGCTTCTCTGATAAATCTGTAAATCTCTCTATATAGATCATTGTTTAAAAACCTACGTAGGCTGTTAATTGATTTCACAATGTAATTCATAAAGCACTTGGTTTCTTTAATACGTGTGTTTTGGCCCTCAAATTGGACCACTTCTGTAAAATACATTTGTGGTCCAATTTAAATGCACATTCAATATTTGATTCTCTCGGGTTCGATTCCAGGTTTTACCATGGCACAACCAATGACTTTTCGATGCTTTTCGAACTTATGTGTGTTTTTATCGCAGGTTTATAAGTGCCCGGTTAATGGCAATAGGCTCGCCCACCTATTGCGACCTAAACATTTTCTTTTATAATATCACGCCTATATCCCCGAAGGGGTAGGCAGAGGTGCTAGCACCCACATTTCCCCAGATTATGTTTAGGTCCCAATGTAATAGATAGCGAGCCTATTGCCATAAACCGGGCACTTATAAACCAGCGATAAATACACACATAACTTCGAAAAGAATCGAGTCATTGGTGTGTGCCATGGTAAAACCTGGGATCGAACCCGAGACCTCGTCTCAGCAGTCCATTACCCATACCACTAGGCTACCGCACATAAACTAGCCAAATTTTCCTTTCGGGGATATAGGTGTGAGTTTATGCTATGTTATGTTATTTGATGGCTCCCTATCACTCTAGACGTAAGTATCTTTTTAACCGACTGCGCGACGCAAAGGAGGGTATTGTGTTTATCAGTCTATGTATGTATGTATGTATTTAAGTTACCTACAAACTCGTAAATTCTTGATACTTGAGCAAGAGTTGTTTACGTACTTAATCTATGGCATGCGTATGCGGCGACAACAATGCAAAGTGGCGCGTTGACTCACTCCACGCCGATAACATCATGTTAACATGCACACAATACTTAGCACTTACTTTTTTTTACTGTAGTCTGTCGTTAAACTCGTTAAGAGCTCAATTTGTTGCAAATTAAAACTCCAACCTCCTTCAATAATAAATAAATATTCTTTTTTTAAGTATAATATTCGTTGGTTACTGTAGTACTGCCCAGGTTTACCATGGCGCACACCAATGACTTTTTGATGCTTTTCGAAGTTATGTGTGTATTTATCGCAGGTTTATAAGTGCCTCGGAGAGCACGTTAAGCCGTCGGTCACGGTTGCCATACAAACATCTATGGCAGTCGTTACGGGTAGTTGGAGCCCTCAAAAGTCCAACCAGCCTAACTTGGAACTTCGATATCGCCATTGGTCATTAAACCATTGGTTGTGGAGGTCAGATGGCAGTCGCTTCACGGAAAATATGGAAGTTCAGCCGCATCACAGTTAGACTGGAAAGCCGACCCCAACTGAGTTGGGAAAAAGGTTCAGGGAATGATGACTGTAGTACTGCCCACTGCTGGATGGTAAAAAGATGGTGGTCCTTAATTTGACAGCTATGACAGATCCTAATCCATTTACCTTGGCATTGCATTTTCTCAGATGTTTTAGGCAGACGCGTATAACACACACACATTTAATATTAATAACATAACATAGCATAAACTCACGCTATATCCCCGAAAGGGTAGGCAGAGGTGCTAGCACCCATTTCGTCAGTTTATGTTTAGGTCCCAATGTAATAGGTGGCGAACCTATTGCCATTAACTGGGCACTTATAAACCTGCGATAAATACACACATAAGTTCGAAAAGCATCGAAAAGTCGTTGGTGTGTGCCATGGTAAAACCTGAGAATAAATCCGAGACCTCGTCTCAGCAGTCCATTACCCATACCACTAGGCTACCGCGGTTTTTAACATAGGCACGGTATAATATTCCGTTGGTTACTGTACTGCCCACCGCATGATGGTAAAAAGATGGTGGTCCTGAACTTGACGGCCATGATAGATCCTAATGCATTTACCGCGGCATTGCATTTTCTCGTAGGCAGAGGCGTATAACACACACGTTTAATAAACTATGATTTTCGGTCCCATGTAATTAAGAACGAGCCTGTTGCCGTCAAGCAGGTACTTTTGTGTTGGGCCCTATTTATACTTTAGGATGGAATGGAGAACAGCCCTATTCCTTAATTACCTTCTACGATACCCATGAAGAGAAATGCGGGGGGCCGTATTGTACTCAACTGTGAACCTTCATATTTTTTTTTTGGTTTTAGAATAAAAATGTATAACTTAAGTTAGCGCTACTGGTCTGTAATATCAACTATGTCAAGTTATAGAACAATAAAAATTTATTATTATTATTATATTATTATATTACTTTTTTTATTGTTTTTTTTTTGGAGTACCACGGAGCTAGATAGGAAAGTGGTCGACCTCCGCACAATATTCATTAGTGTGCTAATATTAGTTATGTAGAACGGATATCGCGTACAATATGAGGTTTTTTTCTTAACGTTGCATTTATTTCGTGCAATTTGATAACTCGTTTCAAATCAATCTTTATTGCTCAAGAATAGAGTCGTTTTTCGATACTGTTATAAAATTGTTAATTACTTGTATCTGTACATTGGAGTTGTTAAGAAACTTCTTTTCGATTCTGACACCAAATTTTTTTTTATGTACCTACCTTACTGTTCGGTTGGTCATTTAAAAACTTGCGTTGGTTATTTAAGTTAGTTAAAACAGTGAAAGGGGCTGTAATGCAATTCACTAAGGTACATCGCCGAGCTCGTCGACGAACTCGATGTAGAGCACACCCTAGAACTGACGCTTACTTAATTGCATTGCAGTTCTAGACTATATTCTATGTCGAGGTAGTCATAGAACTTGACGCTGTATGCTTAGAAAATATGCATAAACGACAGCATGAGAAGTCGTAATGCATTAAAACAATAAACAATTTTAACATTTTTATATCTATATCACGATACGATATATCTGCTGCTGCGGTCTCTTACGGAATCATACATTTAGTCATTGATCTTGATGCTGCTGTATGCTTAGAGAATTGTATTACTGCAGTTCGTCAGTTCTAGCATGTGTTCGCCGTCGAAATCGTCGACTAGCTTGACGATGTATGCTTAGAGAATTGCACTACTGATATATACAGACTATCTGCGGCTAAGAATCCAGTTTTAATACTTAGCAGTTATTTTATAATTTGCAGGGCGACATCGACAGAGGCGGGTGTCGGCGCTGCATCCGGCGGCGCTATCTTACAAAGGGATGTTTCATAAATAACGGATAATAGGGCTCAAATTGTCTCTAATAATATTCTAGAATATAAACGGCGCTATATTTAGATCTCACTGTATAGCATAACATTCATACGCTATACTTAGACGCCGAATAGTTGGCAGCTAATAGGCAGGCAGTATTAGCTACACTTTGGGACAGCGTTTAATAAATAAGAATTCTCCCATCATATCACAAACGATTGCATTTATTCATTTCCTTTTCCTAATCCATTTAGTACATAACTACATATCACGGATAACAATCGTTACTTACATGCTCATGACAATGAATCCTTTTAGATTATATTCAATCCTCTTATATTACTATTATTACGGTATTATGTTTAATACTTTTATGCATTAATTATAAATTATAGGTATTAAATTTATTCAACACGAAAAAAAACAAAGTGTGCGATCGGGTGTTGTTTTTTAGGCGGGAAAAATATACCATAGATAACACAGAGATGTAACAGAGAATATCAAAGAGTATTTATGTGGCCTAGTAATATTGCACATTGAGGCTCACCTACTCAATACAGCTAACAGTATGCTTCTTGTAAATACCTATTTAATATTAATTCTAGAACATGGATAGACTAGATATACTTATTTTCGTAAATACGTAAGACCATAAATATACTTGGGTCTTACTTTTACGTTTACGTTTTGATTTATTTTATTTCCTTAGTTTCCACGATAGTGACTGCCGAACACAAGGAAAATGTAGTTCATAGGACATTGCTAGAAGCGGATTTATTGATTTTATTGTTTGTGGTTAATAATATTGCAATTAAATAGGTTAAAGCATAGCGTAGATATTATTCATTATAATAACATACTTTCACCTTACCTATAACCGCAGATAGAACAAGAACTTATCTGTGGTATACCTATGAGACAGTGAATAAATGAATACTTACTCATAAACTCCTGGAAATCGGACAAAACTTACGCATTTTATGAGGTCTGTAAAAGTTTGGCACAGACAAAACTTCAACATTTCTGATCCAGTCTTTAGGCGTGAATTATACAGATACAAAACGTAGTGGCGTAAGGAATAATCCAACCAAAATTCATACAAAATGGCCTTCTGACAGGACCAGCTTTTAAGCTTCCTTTACTGTTATAGAACTTTTAATTTCTTGTACATCTGATTTGGTCTTATTCCGGGCTGCTAAGTCATCGAATATTTTACAAAGACGTATGGAAGTTATTTAAACTCTAGAATATAGAGATACCTAATTCAGAAGAAGCTATTATAACATTTTTACTAACTGCAAGCACTTACAAGCTTGTATGGAGTCGGTAAGCCTCAATATGGAATATCACTAAACATAAATACTCTTTGATATTATCTATTACCTGTTATCTATGGTTTATTTTACCGCCTAAAAAATAAAACACGACCTCGGTCTTCAAAATTTTTACAAGTCGAGGAAAATACCATATTATACATTTTATATGAAAGTATATACACAATAATATGCACTTAGAGGATGAATGTAAATGATAAGGAGATTGATTGATTTTATCACATAGACAGACATTATATTGACGTGAATATGTAAGTATCGATTCTTAAGTATTTTGTAACATGTAAGTACTAAGTAATAGAGCAATGTAAGTATAGAAAGCAATGGAATAAACACATTTTGTTATGTCATAATAATAATAATCGCGACAATGGATGGATTTTGTATCTCCCTACCCCTATAGGAAAGAGACAAGAACAATGAAAGCACTATTATAAATCATTATAAGTTATAATATATGTACCTATCGACTTAGATCTTGGACCATAATCGCGAGATAAATGAGGCCCGGCCGCGCGCCCCTAGTTATCGTCAAAAGACATTTTGGCTACACAACTCGTGCCTATACCTATACCTATTTTAAAATGAAACGTCCTCGCGAAACAGGTTTGGATATGAAACGTACCTAATAAGAATTTGGTTCAGCAACCTCGTGACCTGATGGTAGGTACGCACTGCACAGTGTTATGTCGAAATGAAAACAGGGTTACCAGTAAGCGAAGTAGGCGGGGTACGTGGGTATTCTTATGCGTATTTACGCAAATGTACACAAATTCGGCAACATAAACCCTTTTGCAAAAATGGAAAGTTTTAAATAATTTTCTTAGAACACATAGACACACTTTGAAGTTTTTCGAAATTATTCAAGCTTGTTCCATTCGAGGTGTAACTTAAAACCCTTACAATACTTGCAAAACTTGGGAATCGAATCTAGAAATCTCCACGCAGTCGCATTCAAATATGAATAACGCAAATCAAGAAATGATTTACACATCGAGTGTTTTTTATAAAGTTGCCAACCCTAAGCCAAAGAATGTTGGCAAGATCAAAGTACGCGGGATCAAAATAGCCCACCCCCGGTTACCATGGCAACCGCCTCCCGCGCTTCGGCATTAGTGTGAATTGTTCCAGACCAACTTATTATTTGTATACAACGGGCCACATATCTTGAACTCAAGTCCCGAAAAAAACGAGGCATTGGCGATTGTTTTGATATAATGGATGATGGCTTAATTTAAGCTCGTTCACCGTTACGACGGCCGACCACATACTATCTTCAAAAGACACCAACAAAAGTGTCCTAATTAGCGCATTTTGAGCAAATTCTAAGTCCAAAATATATGCTCTGAAGTATATTAACATAAACATGTGAATTGTATCGTTCAACACGGGAACATTGTCGCTTTCATTAGAAACATTCCGGATTTGCTTGGAGGGATATCAGGACCCCGATTTTACTATTTGTCAACGATTTTCAAACATCAGACGCTTTAATAATATTTTTAACGGATTTTATTGATTTATTTGGTGATATTTTATTAAGTAAATTAAAAAAGTCGGCGGCGGCGGGCATCGCAATCCTATGCCGATGCCCGCCGCCGACTTTTTTAGTTAACTTTTTTCAACCTGCGTGTATTCCGCGTTTGCTATTTTTGGTAACCAATTGCGATCAAATAAACCAGCCTTTTAAGTCTGACCTAGACTTTTCAAATAAGAAATCCTTTTGAAAATGAAAATCCGCTCAGCTGTTTTGAGTCTATCGAGGACAACCGTGCAAATAGAATTTTAAAAGATTTATCATAACCTATTTTTTTATTAAATACTAGAGTCTCCAATGTACAGTAGAACTCAAAAGTGCAGTAGCAATCCTACGCAACTATAGCGTCAACATTCTAACGCTACTTGTGACCTTTTTCTTTTAAGACAAGCCAGCGTCGCCTCGTATTGCATAGTAACATTACACACACATATAAGCGCGCCGGCCGCACGCTAAACCATTTTGAGCCTTGATGTGCTAATGCACTTATGAGCTCTGACTGTACCTACGAACACGACCACTTTATAGGTTGGCATATAGGTAAGTATTAGTAGAGATTACTGGTATTAAGTATTACCGTGTTACTGATGTCGAAGTTTCGGATGCTTTCCGTAAAAAATAATTCGAATTAAATGTGTAGCGTTAAACAGTCGTAAATATCATTACTCGTGATTTTATCTCGAGATTACTGTTACTAATTCGTAATAGTAACAGTAATCTAGAATTAGTACAATCATACCAAGTACATACTATGCAAAGTGATTTAAAAACTGCTCTCATGTGAAACAACAGATTTTCACCACTACCAGTGAGAACAATGTGGTAAATGAGAAAACGGGTTTTTCATCATTTAACTGTTGAAAATGAGAGTTATGGGAGAGTAAGTCAGTGTTTGGTCCTATAGGGGTTCGGCCCAATAGGACGAATCACACAAATTAAAAATAATTAAAGTTTTCCTTCAGTGATTCGTCCTATTGTTTTTTTTTTCTTTCATTTTATACAAAATTTGTATGAAGTACCGTCAGCAAGGAAAATGCTGCTTAAAATAATATTGCAGAGGGGTAATAATATATAAGACTAGTATTATTTTAAAGACTGGTGTCGCAATTTTAAAGTGCGATATAAGTCTTCTCTTTTCGTCTTGTGTTGTAATACACTATAATGTTTACATCTATTCTTTGAGTATAGACAATTTATACTATCAAATTTAAAATTTAAAATTATATTTATGCCATAGAATTAGGAGACATAATTGATAGTAATTAAATATATATATATATATAGCAGGGTAGGACACTGCGGTATATCTGCCCATTTGAGCAGTCCGACTGAGGAAGTACCTTCGCCCTACAGAATACGCCCTACAGAATATAGCCCACTGGAGAGTTTTTGTGCTGTCAGTAAGAAGACGAAAGGCTTGTCCTGCATTGTCTCCTACACTGACGGCACAGAAACCCTCTCTAATTACAGGGTCGGCAGCGCGAGTGTAACTCCCCTGGTGTTACACACGGAAATAGGCCACGGTAACCTCTTTCCATCAGGTGGTAGGTAGGTAAGTGATATCAAAAAATCTTAAATGATCATTTCTCCTTAATCAATGTCAAATCATCCTTTTCCGGGTTAACCATTATTACTATATTTATAACTACTCTTAATTTTGATTTGAAAATTATGTTGACAAGATCAAAATTGTATTTTATCCAAAGGGTTGGTTGAAATGTTGAATATGTGTTCGTAAATCGACGCGAGCGCAGCGGAGCCGGGTGGAGCGCGGGGCTCCACCCGGCTACACCTCCCCTCCATGCGAAGGAGACAGTGCCTTGGGAAAGTTTGCGATCTCAGTCGACAAGTCTCTCAGTCACCCTTATTTTATTAAAGTAATCACCATTGTCTTGTCGACCATACTAAAAACTTAGATGTCTCTAAAATTAAATCGATGGGACGAATCAACGAATGAAAATTATTATATTATGGAAAAGTATTGTTTCGTCCCATGGGCCGAAATTATCACAGGACGAACCACTGAACTACTCGAAAATGAATCGATATTCTGAGTGTTAAAGTGACCCTGTAACCTTTGACCTTGACATTGTTATATCTACGGTACGAAATGGACTAGAAAGTTCAATTACACTATTTCGAGGTCACAAATAAAAATCTGTGTGCTTCGGATTTGTAATGTGTGTTGTGTAGTGTTTTTTTACGAATATAGGCTTACGTTTGACCACTATCTCACCTGATGGTAAGTGACGATGTGGTCTACGATGAATCACCCTTGCTTAGAAGGATACTATTCACTCGATCCTATATAACACAGACTCGGGATGGGAATTCCACTCCTTAGCTGTACATCATGATGAATGAACCGCGCTACTTCGTCTGCGTCACCCCGTTTTTGCAACATTGTCACTTCTGTTCCGCACCAATTGCTTGTAGCATGATGTTATATACATATAAAACTTCCCTCTTCAATCAGTCTATCTATTAAAAAAACCGCATCAAAATCCGTTGCGTAGTTTTAAAGATTTAGACATACATAGGGATATAGGGACAGAGAAAGTGACTTTGTTTTATACTATGTAGTGATGATTGATTTCTTTGCTATATTACAGACGTGAGGGCTGTTGTAATGTTTCTCACGCGATCTTTCCGCCTGTCTCTATATATCCATTCGCTAATCATCGTGACAAGTAGCTCCTATGTCCCCATGGCGCCTGTAACAGGACAGGTGTAAAGATAGTTTTATATACCTGTCCCATTAAGCGAACCGGCACATAAGCCATCTAACGCCACTTGGCCTACGCGACGATAATACGCTCACGGACGGAATCCCGAAGGAAGGCGAAATGTGGGTGTTACTATGATTTTCAGTCCGACGTAATAGAGGGCGAGCCTATTGATATTTTTGTAAAAAAAATGTGTATGCCGAAAATAAATTCCTATTGTCCGGATTGCTTGCAATGCAGAGTAAATCGCAAGCAAATTAATTACATGCTTAGCTGCACAAGCACTACCACTACTACCAGTTAACGTCTTGGAGAGTATCAGATGGGTTTAGTACTTATTTTATATAGTTGGAAGACTGCCTGTATCTAGCAGTAAGGTTTGATGACCTCTGCCGTCGACGTACCACCTTCTGTAGTGCCTGCTGTGTCTAATGTCACCTCTACACGTAGACAGATTCGTCGACAGACGTTGGCAGATGTATCCGCAGATGAATCTCTACGAGCCGTCCACACATCTGTAGGTCGATCAGTCTGTGTTGGTTCTCGTCAGACGCAACACGTACGCTAGCAAAATGGATGTAGAGACTGTAGCTGCCGCAGCTATTTATTTATTTAGTACTTACAAGTATTATTTAAGCGTCCATCGTAGTAGAGTTATTAAAAAGAAATGGAGAAAAAAAAGAAAATAGTGGTATTTATTTTTATGATTCCACAGGCAGTTTTCTGCTTGATACAGCTCCAGGAATTTGAATGTTGCCTCAGTGCTCATGTTAGCCATTTCAACGAGCAAGAAAAAAAGAAAAACGCAAAGAATAACTGCAAAAATCACGCGTGCACTCTCATTCGCTTCTCGATGAACACTGATGCGTCGTCAGACGTGTGGACACACCGCTCGCTCGCGCCCAGCGCTCGCGCTAGAACCCTTTGATCCGTGCTACAAAAACCGACAATTTACGGATAGGTGCCGGACGCGTCTGCCGACATCAAATACCTACCACAGATGAGCAAATCACCTCCTCTTCACGTCGGCAGACGCGTCCTCCGATGCCATCTGCAGACGAATCTGTCTAGGTGTAGAGGAGGCATTACACGTGAACAATTGTCCACCTGAATGAGGGAGGCGACGACGGAGGGCGCGGTCAACGTTGCTGAGTTTTCAGTTGGATGCAATTTTTGCCACTGACACGAAAAGAAGAAGAACGGTTTGATAATTTTTTCCGCAGCACCCTCTTAATTTTTATTAAACTTAAGACGTAACTTTTCGGCCTTAACATGAGCTATCTAGCCTGTAAAAGTTCGATCGAAAATCGACATCTAAATCGCAATGTAATGCGCGATCTCTTAAAGTAGTCATTGATGATACGTCCATTTGGATTGGATGCATGGATTTCATGCAATGAAATCCAAAGCTGTAAGACGTCCATTCCATTGGCATACATTTATCACATTTAAAAAACGATTTTAGAAGATTTCCACTCCATTTGGATCTTGGACGTATTGCCAATGGCTACCTCACACATCACAAGGGTTTTAGTCAATTGATTAATTTATTGTAATATCTTTGTCACCTATTCAATAATAGCATTTTTTTGTTATAATATCCAAAAATCTAATATGTTGTATAACGATTACGCATTTCATACATGAACAATGCATGTCTAAGCGTGTGAACAGCACTCGTAATGGCGTTATTGTCATATCCTTATTAACTGTGTGTATTATTGGAGACTCGTTTCATTCATATCATAACTGACAATAGCATTCTGTCTACTATAATCTGCTGTTATTTTTTTACGTGTGTTTTCATGTTCAGGTCCTATTGAGCAGGACACCCGGTTTCTGACAGTATGTAGCATCTTGAGATAATGTAGGTATTTATACTTTTGGGCACCTTGTTTAGATACAATAATTAATAATAGTACAGTTTTGTAAATTCCGTTTAATGTCTGTACAGAATAAATGATTTGCACGTGTTATGTCCAAAAGAAAAAATGTCCAAAGCCAATGTACAATAATAAGAATGTCTAAGAATAACAATGTCCAACAATAAGAATGTCCACAATTTTATTTTTGGACATATTTCAAGTTGAACTTTTCTATAACTGGTCATTTTTACAGTTTGGCGTATTTATATTTTGACATATTTCAGATTTGGCATTTCTCTAGTTGGGTATTATTATGCGATTGTACATTTTTTTTTTGGACATAAGTCGCGCAAAGGAAATAAATGCTTTTTGAATTTTGAATTCTAAATTTGGGCAAAAGCACCCGCCTGATTCTAGTAGGGACCTACTCGTATATATTTGGCGTAGTTGAAATATACCTATCAGCTTCAGTTACCGTTTTTCATCAGGCATACTAAACAGCTTCCCATAAGCACATACATTTTGTCAAACACCTGTCTAGTTAACACACGGCCCGTGTCTTATCAGACAGTGTATTACGAAATATGGCTGATGTCTACGCTTTCAATTTCGTAACTATGTTTATTAAACATTTCGCTTTCGAAGCTATCTCCGCCGGTCAACAATAAATGCGGCTTGGATTCATGCCAGCAATTGCACTAACTGACGAAGGTAACTATTCATGTAGGGGCTATTATAAGTGCTTTGAAACACAATAGTCGATCTGATCGTCTCTATAGCAACTAGTTTCTATGCCGATGTCTTGACTCAGTGAAACTATTTATATAGTTCAAAAAGATATTACTTACGACTTAAGTGTTACTGTAAATTGGTCCCATCTACATCGAATTTGTAGGGATCTACATATCACTTGTACAGGGGCTAGATGGGGACACCATGGTCCCCGTATTAGGGGAAGGTGTGCGAGAGATATGTCTTGTATAATCTCACCTCCGGCAATCAAGGATTCATGAACGGCGTACGTTTTGGTCGGTTCGAGTCCGACATAATCACCTCCACCGGTTTTAGCGGAGGTGGTATCCGTGGGTATTTTTCGCACGATATAACACTTATTACAATAAATACTGGCTATAGCTACATCCGTGTGCTGACGCAGAAACTCCCCACCCCATCTCATCATAAGGGTGTAAGAGGCGACTAACGGAAAACGCAGACGATGATTTGATGCTGGCTTGTATCTGGTCCAAGAATTAGAAGGATACAAGGTAGTAAGCAGTTTATGGACATTACTCTTTATTAAAGCATTAGACATAACATAACATAAACTCACGCCTATATCCCCGAAGGAGTAGACAGAGGTGCTAGCACCCACATTTGCAAGTTTTATGTTTAGGTCCCATTGCAATGTAATAGGTGGCGAGCCTATTGCTATGTTTAGGTCCCAATGTAATAGGTGGCGAGCCTATTGCCATTAACCAGGCAGTTATATACCTGCGATAAATACACACATAACTTCGAAAAGCTCGAAAAGTCATTGGTGTGTACCATGGTATAACCAGGGATCGAACCCGAGACCTCGACCCAGCAGTCCATTACCCATACCACTAGGCTACCGCGGTGCAGCATGATGGATGTGCAACTGAAATAGACTGGATACACAAGAAACCGGTCTATTGTTTAACAGGAAATATTGAATTAGGCCTCAAAGGTGCTGATAGAGCCCAGTAGACCCCATATCTTTCATCAGTGCAATGTTTTTTTTTTTTTTTTTTTTTTTTTATCTACGGCACGTCAATTTGACTTTACCTCGCCTGATGTTAAGCTGAAGGCAAAGTCCCATGAAAGAGGGTCACCATTGCTGACACGTTCAGTGCTACAATGGTGGCGCTCAGCTTGACGGCCTCATCAGATGCTTTTTCACGCCCCGCTTAAAGGACCCGGGACTGTAGGAAGAAGGAAACACGTGCGCCGGCAAGGAATTCCAGGACTTAATGGTACGGCAGAGAAAAGACTCACCGAACCGCTTGGTTCTTGATGGAATATTCTGTACCGTATGCGAGTGACACCTAAGCCCTGCACGCGTTGTCCTGTGTAGGAAAGGGGAGGGTGGGATTAGTTGGAAGAGCTCATCAGAACATTCACCATGGTAGAGACGGTAAAATACTGCCAAGGACGCAACATCTCTACGCATCTGCAAAGGCTCGAGGGACTCTGTGACCTCAGGACTCCCAATAATGCGGACCGCACGTCGCTGCAACCTGTCGAGAGCATCTAATAAGTACTTTGCGGAGCCATCCCAGAGATGCGAGCAGTATTCCACGCAGGAGCGAATTTGTGTCTTATAAAGAAGACACCGCTGCTCCGGCGTGAAAAAACGTCTCACTCTGTTCAGGACTCCGAGTTTACGCGAAGCTGTTTTGATGATGCTCTCGATATAGTTCTTGTTGTTCAGTTTGCAGCGCACGTCCATACCGAGTATATTGAGGTTATCCTGTAATGGCAGTGGTGTGCTCTGAAGAGTGGGAGGAGGAAGGAAAGGAGATGTCTTTGCTGAAAATGCGCATGCCTGCGTCTTCTTGGCATTGAACTCGACCAGGTTCTCAGATCCCCATTGGGAAACGTGATTGAGGATCCGGTCAAGCCCAGTGACAAGAAGTCGCCTCTTTTCCGCTATATCGGACTGCTTGGCCGCAGAATGTCCGTGGTAGCTCCCGTGTACAGTGCTATCGTCTGCATAGCAGTGGATGCTGCCGGTGGACAGCATGTCATTGATATGCAGAAGAAAGAGAGTGGGTGATAAGACGGACCCCTGCGGCACACCAGCATTTACCTGCAGGAACTCCGATGCTCGTCCATCACAGAGAACGCGAATACGGCGCCCCTGCAGGAAGCTAGCAACCCAATTGCACAGTCTAAGAGGCAGACCGAAGGCTGGTAGTTTGGAAAGAAGCGATTTGTGCCAGACTCTATCGAACGCTTTGGCGATGTCTAGGCTAATAGCCAGTGACTCACCATGCTTGTCCATAGCCTCACCCCAAAGATGGGTAACATACGCCAGAAGATCACCCGTTGACCGTTTCGGCCTAAAACCATATTGTCGGTCATTAATTAGGGAGTGATCCTCTAGGTGGCGCATGAGCTGTGTGTTGATAAGGTGCTCGAAGACCTTGCACAGCACTGAGGTGACGGCTATGGGCCGATAGTTGGCTGGGTCTGAGCGGTCTCCCTTCTTGGGAATCGGCTGTACATTCGCCTCTTTCCACGCCGTCGGCACTGTACCCGAAATGTAGGAAAGTCGGTACAGCCGCGGCAATGTATCTATAGTCAAGTAATAACAATGAAATACAATTGCGTTACCTACCTACTATTAGTAATTCTACAATCATATAAAATTCTACGTTCACATTATATTTTATTGTATCATTTGAACAGCTGTTATTTCAATACACAATAGCCGTTTAATGCAGATATCGTTTTGTTCAATATTGTAGAAGGTAGTTATCATTTTAAACAATAGGTGGAGTTATTTCATTTCGCAGTTTCATTTATATAGAAAACCACATCTACTCCATGCATTTTCTATCAATTGTAGGTGTCGTACAAGGGACTCTTTTTTGACGAAAAACCAATGGAATCGCTTAGTAAAGTAGGTATGGCATTCACATTATATCTGTAATATGACTGAAATTTAAATCTTTGTGACCCAAAATATTTTATTTCATACATTATTATTATACCTAAAAGTCACCTGTGTCAAGTAATCCATTGATAGCAAATTGAAAACGGTTCGCTTCGACGCGATTCCAATAATAGAATGTCATTTTGTTTAGAGGACCTGCCCGGCCTTGGACATCAAGGACGTAGTACAAGTAAGACCGCGTTAATCCACGAAATGTTCGCTATTATCTTTCTCTAGTCCCATAATGGAACTAGATTTCGACAGGGATTTCTTCCTCCCAGTGGTTTGATGGAACTGAAATTCCGATGATTTTATTATTATTATGAAAGTAGAATCCCCTTTCTCAATTATTATTATGAACATTTCTCAATATTACAAATGCTGAGACGTCATTTTGCTAATGAATCGTTGCGCAATTGTTTATTTATTGGCGAGCTGTTGTTGTAATAATTGATGTAATAGACGTTTAAGTCTAGTCATCCATGAGTCGATGAACTAATATTTTTTATTTTATTGAATTGTACTATAGTTACCGCTATATATTTTGAACTTAACCACTTCAAAAACTTTAGCGCTAAAATGCGCCGTAAATATTTTTAGGTGTCTTTAGAACATAGCTCAAACAGGCGAGCTTTGTTTCCCCTCGTGATTTGAGGTCAAGATATATGCCGGTAACTATACCATTCGCTGGTTAGCGAGGTTGCCTATAGAAACTTGCCTATAGCACTCCTCCGTTGCCCATTGTAGTAGACTTATTATTAAACCTTTTTAACAGGCTTTAGGCTTTGAACGACACGCATGAGTGGTGACACGCATAGTACTAACATAAATAGAGGAACAATAGCGGACCCCGGACTCCGAGGCGAAGGCTTCGGATGCGACCGGGACTAACGCTAGGATGATGATGATGATGATGATAAATAGAGGAACAATCTCCTCATTACCGCGTTACCGCATTTAAAATGTCAGTGGCAGTGACTTGTGACTTTCAATGTAGAGATATTGACGTCGCTGCAATATCTATTTCTGTCAAAGTTGATAATGGTTTATGAAAAAAGGTTTCACGGTTCACATATTATTGTCACTTTCTCGCACTCTTTTCTTCTCTCTTTTGTGTGAAGTTACTTATGTCACTGATCCCGCACATTGTGTTCGATACAGACAGTTGCGATGTATTAGGGTACCTATAGGTATAGGTATTGTATGTGTAACTACTACAATTTCAATCAATGCCAACGTCATATCTATTCGAATTTCACTACTTTCACCAATCTGTCACTATCGGTGCGAGACGCGCTGGTGAAAACAAATTTTTCGGATTTCAGCAATTCAGTCTTTGTCTTGGGTAGTGTGTGAAGTAATTTCAAAGAATAAAATAAAGGATTGTTATTAAAAATATCAGCATATATATGATACTAGCTGACCCACGCAACTTCGTCGGCATCACCCCGTTTTTGCAACATTTTTCATTCCTGCTCCGCACCTGTTGGTCGTAGCATGATATTATATATACACATAAACCTTCCTCTTTAACCATTCTATCTATTAAAACAAACCGCATCAAAATCCGTTGCGTGGTTTTAAAGATTTAAGCATACAAAGGGACATAGGGACAGAGAACACGACTTTATTTTATACTATGTAGTGAAGGTCACCACTTCCACAAAAAGTGATGGCCTGCGATATTATTCCCTATACAAGAATTACAAGACATTATAAGATATTACGATTCGTACCATTGAACAATAATAAGCATTATACAATTATTTGTGCACGCAAAAGAACTTGAACAATAGACCACATGTGACGTTACAAGCCTATTGTTAAGAGCAGCAGACCCATTGGGACTGACGTAGATATCGAACGTGCAATTGATTAAAGACTTTAGTTCATTACGATAGAGTGCAATATTAAAGTAATTACCCGGGATTTCGCTTGATATTTGCTGTTTATCAGAATTATTGGAATGTTATTCACTCCTTTGGCAATAAATGCTCTTTAGTATTTTTTTAATTGGTCATATTATAAGTAGCTAAAATTTTAAACTGACTTTTTTATATAGAGAACGCTAATTGTCATCGCCTGATGATAAGATGAAGGCTCTCAGGAAAAAGGGTCACCTTTACAAACACCTATAGTGTTACAATGAGCAGTCAGCTTGACGGCGTCATCAGGTGCTATTTCACGCCCTTCCTAAAGGACCCGTGACTGTAGGAAGAAGGAATAGGTATATAATAGAATATCTAACAAGTTCAACTTTAAGAAATATGATATGAGTCATCGCATGACGAGCAAAGTAAAAAATAGACAAAACCATAGACAATCATCATTAAGACGTTGTTATAGATATACCTTATTTATATAAAGATGGTTATATTATTAAAGATGACTATTTATGTCTGAATTGCCGCCTGCCTTTGAAACAATTTTGAGACTTATTGTTACGGTAGGCTTCCGTTGGTCTCCTCCCATAGCCCATTTACCAGTTCACCCAATAATCATCCCCATAGCCCATGACCTATACTTTGTAAAATATAGCATGGGTCCTATGACAGATGTCAAAATTTGGTTCATAGGGATGTCCGAAATTCGATGAAAATATCGATACTACCAGCTATTATTGATGCATGTTACATTTAATTAGGTTTAATTTAATTGTATGTGTGTATTTAATTGTAATGAGAACGGAATAGCGTAGCATACAATGCGTTGGCACTCGTACTGATGAGAATGAGTGGAGTGGATCAGTGGAAGTTCATATCAAACAAGATGTTGGCGCGTTTATCTTATGCCTATATCATGGCCCAAGAGCCAAACGCGGCGTGTCTTCTTACAAAATCCAAAAACAGGTTCAGGGCGTTGATGGATTGAATGTAGGATTTTATTTACTCAATATTATTTAGGATCAAGTTTATTGAAATATAAACATTATTATGATATTAAAATACCTAAGCAATAAGATTGAATTCTAATTATTTTTTTCTTATTATAATTTCAAATTTTAAATTAAGCTTTATTCAAAATATGGATAGTTCATAGTATGTGGTCACGATGATTCATCGCCCATCACTAATTAGCTCTGTATGCCCATAAAGTATGACATTGACAGCTACTTCATTCTGTACATTCAATAACAGAAAATTCAAGACTTCATGTGCGGGATTTCACTGACAGTGTAACGCAAAATTGTTAGTGGCGTTAAAATTTGATTTCGGTAAACAATACGTTGTACCTATGACGACATCTGTAGGGTTTGGGGGGAACTTTTCATCGATCACCAATTCGGTATTGATGTATGGTTTCCCAATCTGACAACAGATGTCGCTAGTATGTTTACCTATTTCAAATAGAATAATAATATCGTGATAGGTTAAATTGTTTGTGATATTTTATTCAATCATATAACTTAATGTCTTTAATTTCAAATTGTCATAATCTTAATTCCTAGTTGCCCAAATTAATTAATCACGGCAAGAATGTCGATAGTTTATGCTTGTAGTTCTGTATGATCTGTGGTATTTTTTTATTTGTTGCGCGATTCGATCAGGTGAACGAATAATTCGTGATATCAGATTCATTTACTAGAATATTCCATGAAAAATGATATAAATACACCCCTCCTGGTGGATGCGAACACCTCTGATAATTACTCTGAAGATTAAGCACGAAACTCTGTTCGTATTTCATTGATTTTTCTGATAAGTTGGAACTCTGAATTATATGTACCTACCTACATATAAATTAAATATCTTAGACTCTGTGCATCTTTCCCGGACTTCTCTGGTAAGATTTCTTAATTTATCTCTCTGTTCTTAGTCTTTATATCTGTGTCTTTCGTTTGCGTCAATGATATACTTAGGTCTTTTTGGTATTCTTGATGCAGGGTCCCAAGGTTTAGCGGACAATATTAGTGACCTATCTACATTGTTGTGATTCCGTTGTTGGAGTCCCTGTTCGGAACAGCTGTCCCTTCGTTTGGCTCGCGGCAGTGCGGGCAGTTGCTAGCAGAAGGCAGGTGCCTACGCAAGCCGACAACCGACGCCAGGGGAACCATCCGAAGAGGAGTGCCAAAAGGTCACGTAATCTTAACTTGTACAATAACTGTAACTTCATATACCCGCTACCTTGAGTTGTAATTACGAGATCAGCTGTGTGCTACGAGGGAGGCGCATAAGCATCTTATATTGTATTTACATTTCTATATCTCTGTGCCTGTGACCATTCTACTTTATGTATAACTGTGTATCCTATTGAATATATGCATGTATAAAATCTTAGTGTTGTTTCATTAAGGGTATCTGGAGCACGCACCCACTATCTCCACTCTGAAAGAAAAGGCGCCCAAGAGTCTCTGTCGTAAGCTCTTGCCTGGGTTAGCCGGTGGAGTAGCTGGGGAATTTCCCAGGTTACACAGTGGCGCCCAACGTGGGGCAGTTCAAGAATTCCAGTACCCACTGGATTTCTCTTGGTTCTGTGTGTGTGTGTGAAAGACGCCTTTAATGAATTCAAACCTACTATCCGTCTGATACTCTCCAAGACGTTAATTGGTTGTGCTTGTGCGGCTAAGCACGTAATTAATTTCCTTGCAATTTACACCGAATAGCAAGGAAACGGGTCAAAATTTTTTTTCTAAATTATAAATAGCTGCTACATTTTCGGTAAAATTCATATTTCGGCATACCTTCGTATTTTTTTCTTTTTTTTTCTTTTTTCTTTTTTTACTGGTTGCTGGTTGGGTTGGATATATCATCTCAGTAGTTTGTCCCGAATTTTAAATAAAATTAATATACATGCATATGTTTAACTTTGTGTTTTTTCTGAATTTAACTTTTAATTGTTATCGACATTTTCTATAAGTGCCGATATATGTAACTCTGTGTAAGGTGGTTTCCATTCGGAATTACCATTTTTTTTTCTTTTTAACCTTGGATCAGTATAGTAGCCGGTACTTATACTTGCTACCGTACATTTTGCTCTTAGCCTTTTAACTGTTTTTTAATTTTTTGTAATTTCATTTGTACCTATACGTACGGTACAATTTTTTTGTGTATATTTTTTCAATATTTTAGTAATTGTCTGCAGGGCGGTACATCTCGGGTACCTACCCGCTATTGGAGAATTATTCTCAATTGGAAATTTTTAAATAATTATATTATTAGGAATTGTCTGCAGGGCGGTACATTTTAGTTACCTACCCGCTAATGAAAATTGTTTTATGCTGAATTTTTTTATACCTATATTATTAACATAGAAGGGTACATTTACATACTGTCCGTTCAATTGAATACCCTCTTGGATTTATATCCATTTAAACTTTCGTTAAATAACGGAATTGTTAGTTAAATTTTATTTTTATATTCTATTCACTTAAAGTTCATTTCTTATAAGATGGCAAAAATGCACCAGTATGTAAACTATTTAAGAAAAGATGAGCTGTCTAATGAGTTGTCTTACATGGGCATTTCAGCGGATCCTGAGGCTACGGTTGTCAGCTTGCGTAACGAATTGAGGACGGCATATCGGCTAGTTCGCCGTGGAAGTCTGAAGCCTAACACCACGAAGTCCACTGATGCTGCAACTGAACGCACTGTCTGCGAGCCAAAAGTGAAGGAACTCGAGGATTTGCTATCGTCAGGTGACTTTGATGCCGAAAAAAATAGTCGCACTAGGGCTGCTGTTAGGGCTAATTATCTTTTGACTAGGCTAGCTCGTTGTGGGTTAGATTGTTCTGAACTTGTTAACATTCGTAACAGATTAGTTAAAATTGTGTCAGCAGCTGAATCGAATAGTGACTCAGAATCTGAGGTATCAGATAATGATGATCGCGCTTCTCGTGTCCGAGTTGAATATACTTCACCTGCGATGAGAAATGAACGCTCGATGCGGGGTAGCTCGCAAAACATTAACTTAAGCAATGATAATTTTATTTATAGGGAACGTCCTATTAATCTAAATAGTTTTAATTTAAAATATGATGGATCTACTTGTGTACGTGTTTTCATTGAGAGACTGGAAGAACTCCGGTGTGCTAGGGAAGTCTCCAAATCAAAGGTTCTCATGGCTTTCTCTGACCTATTGGACGGACCAGCTTTGTCTTGGTTCCGCACCAATAAAGCTAACTTTATGTCTTATGAAGACTTACTAATCGAATTAAGAGACACCTTTGATATTCCCGATTACGATTATCGTTTACGGAATGAGATTAGGCAACGTACCCAAGCCCGTACCGAGTCCTTGGTGAACTACATCTCCACAATGCAGGCCATGTTCTCTAGACTAACTTGTAAAATGCCCAGTGAAGAACAACTGGACATTCTTATGCATAACATTAGACCTGACTACATGAAGGAACTAGCCCTTCATGAAGTCAACACTATTGATGATCTAAGAAGGTTAGGAAAGCGTTTGGAACTTGCGCGTGCTAGGGCTGAGGCGTTCCACGAGCCAGTCTTGGACAAATTTGAGATCTCCTCTGACTTACATTCACAGAAAGCAAAGTGCACACCAAAAGCTACCAAGCAGGTCTCTGCGGTGGACAGCTCGGCAGCCTCGCACGAACGCAAATGCTTTCGTTGCGGCGGCAGCGATCACACTGCTAATAACTGCTCACAATCAAGGGAGTTGGTGTGTTTCCGATGTGGTCTCAAAGGAGTCAAGTCACCTGACTGCCCCAAATGTACGTCGAAGTCAAAAAACGCGTAGGCCAGGGCCTTATTAAGACAATCTCAAGCTCTGTGTCTGAGTCTTCTTCTGATAAGGTCCTGTTGACTAAACGGGATGACGATGTTAGACCGTACTTAGTTGTTAGGGTTTTAAATTTAAATGTTCTTGGTCTTCTTGATTCCGGTGCCTCCTGCTCCGTGCTAGGAAAAGGTGCGCACCGTAGCTTCTTAGATTTAGGGTTTGAACTAGAAAGTGTCAACCCAAATTTTAAAATTACAACTGCAGACAGTTCACATTTGAAATGTCTGGGTTCTATGTCCTTACCCTTAGAATACAACTCTGTTATCAGGGTACTTAAGTTTTATGTTGTACCAGAAATAACTACCTCAATGATATTTGGAGTAGACTTCTGGCAACAATTTCAATTAGGTGATAGATTAATTTCTCAAAAAATTAATATGAATAATTTTAGTGATAGCTGTCCTATTGAATCTTTGTCTCTTCACAGTGGTCTCGAGGATTACAACAACCTGACCGAGGATCAGCGGTGTGTAATGAACGGGATCATTGAAAAATTTGAGTCAATTAATACGGATAAGGTGGGCTTAGGTCGAACTACGCTTGTGCATCACGTCATAGACACGGGTGACAGCAAGCCGATCAAGCAGCGGTATTACCCTCTCTCACCTCTCAAACAGACGGCTCTGGAGACGGAGTTGGACCGGATGTTGGAGATGGGAGTGGTGTCACCATCACAATCCGCGTGGAACTCACCCGTGGTTATGGTGGAAAAGGCGAACGGTGATCTAAGGCTGTGCTTAGATTCACGTAAGCTTAATGCTGTTTCCAAAAGTGATGCTTATCCCTTACCGTACATCAATCAAATTTTAGACCATCTTAATAATGCTAAATATTTGTCCTCTATTGATTTAAGTGCAGCGTATTGGCAAATCCCGTTCGACTCTGCCCAGTCTGCTGAGAAGACTGCGTTCACGGTGCCGAGGCGGGGTTTGTTCCAGTATAATGTAATGTGTTTTGGTCTTGTCGGAGCTTCAAGTACGATGCAACGACTGATGGACCGCTTATTCGGCCCGGAATTCGACAACAGAGTGTTTTGCTTCCAAGACGACATAATCTGTGTGGCCAACACCTTCGAGGAGCATGTGGATCTCTTAAATAGAATCTATCAGCGACTCAAGGATGCGGGCCTAACGATTAATATGAAGAAATCACACTTTTGTCGAAGTGAATTAAAGTACCTTGGTTACTATGTGGATAGGCATGGACTACGTACTGACCCCGGTAAAGTCGAGGTCATCCTCAACTATCCCACACCTTCTAACTCGAAGGATGTCAAACGTTTCCTAGGTATGGCCGGCTGGTATCGTCGTTTCATTAATAACTTTTCTAAAATTAGTAAACCTCTTTGTAAACTCACCTCTAAAAATGTAAATTTTATTTGGACATCTGAAGCTGAGGAGGCTTTTAACCTTCTCAAGTCAGCTTTGGTCTCTGCTCCTATATTGAAAATGCCTAACTACTCTTTACCGTTCCGTATACTAAGTGACGCGTCAGCTTACTCAGTTGCTGCTGTTCTGACCCAAACACACGATGGTGTGGAACACCCCATCGCCTATTGCAGTCGTTCTCTTAATAAGAACGAGGTGAACTACAGCACAACCGAGCGAGAGCTTCTGGCCGTGATTTTTGCGCTGGAACAGTTCAGACAGTATGTGGAGGGACAGAAGTGCACTGTTGTCACTGATCATGCCTCACTACTGTGGTTTCACAAGCTCAAAAATCCTACAGGTCGTTTAGCACGTTGGAGTATGCGACTCAGTCAGTTTGACTTCGACATAGAGCACCGTAAGGGAAAAGATCATGTAGTACCTGACGCTCTATCTCGCATAAAGATTGACTCCATCGATGCGAGCTCCACCAATGACCCGTGGTATCTTCACACCATGGAGTGCGTGCGTAGGAACCCAAGGCATTACCCTAACTTTAATATTCGTGAAAATTTGTTATATCGATTTTCTAAAAATAAATATTCTTTGACTTCAGATTTTGATTGGAAGTTAGTAGTACCTCAAGAGGACAGGCTAGCACTCCTCACCAAATACCACGATGACACGCTTAGTGCCCATGGTGGTGTTTGGAAAACACATAAGAGGTTGTCTTTGAATTACTACTGGCCAAAGATGTACAGTCAGAGCTCAAAAGTGCAGTAGCACATCAAGGCTCAAAATGGTTTACGGTGCGACCGTCGCACGTAGGTTTTACTTGTGTGCGTAATGCAATACATAGCGTAAATAGTACAACAATATATTAGAAGTGCGTGTTAGACGAAGATAGAAGATATACTAATCATAATACCTAATAATGTTCGTTTTCATAACTGTGTTATTCTTTACACCTGCTGTGAGTCATTAGATACTAATACTGTAATTTAACAGGCTAAGTAAATCAACTGATAGCTAAGTGGCTAATGCATGACACTATCAGATCGGAATGATTAGAGATGTTTGTGGTTCGATTCCAGCTGATAATGATTTTTTATATTTATGTCAAATATTTAATTTTGAATAATTATAAAGTATTTTTGCATGAAGTTGGCATTAATTGTTATTTATGTGATTAAAATTATCGGGTTATGAAAAGAAATGATACAAAATGTTTGATAAGTAACTAAATATATTTCATCTTTACTATATATATAAACAATATAAATAAACTATTCTATCACTACAATATATTACCAGTCACTCAACAATTTGAACTATCAATTTTAAAACAATATAATCACAACCCATCTAGTAACCTAGAACTATCCAAAATATCTCATAAAATCATAACACGATCAATAGCGTCAAATAAATATAATGTTCCTACATTTAATAACTTCTATGGAACTAGAACTGCTAATAGATTAATACCTAACCTGCTTAATAATATAACTACGGAAATACGAACTAAGTTCGGCAATAAAGATTTCATAACAAAAATTAAATCGTACTACCGTAAACAAAACCATAATGAATCGTAATAAAACCTAACAAATTAAAAACATCATGTATCACTGAATACGCATTTGCAAAACTATTTTCTATTTTTTATAAGGTAAATAACCGGTTCATGTGTGAGCGAGAGCGAGATGCGCCAACGCACATTGTATTGCGGAACATATATTATGGCAATCTCGCTCTCGCCCGCGCGAGTCATATAGGAATCAAAGGAATGCACCTAATGAATGTATAACTACATATAAGGACTTAGCATCTTTCTATTTGTTTTGTATGTTCACAGTAGCAAAATTAATGCCTAACCACTCAATATTGTTAGACGCGACACATATTAAACCCTGTAGGGTTTTAGTGTCTTACTTTAAGATTTATGTAACATTGTATAGTACTAAATAAATAAATAAATATAAAATATAAAATCTACCTGCCTACTCAATGTAAATTTTATTGAGGTTTATAGCTTAAGTATTCGTTTTCGCAAGGAAAAGAGGATTGAAACTTAACCCCAATCTTACAATCTTAAACTGACTTGTCTTATAGCCAGCACGTCCCCTTTTCACCAAATTCACAAAAACTACTTCTTCTTACTTAACTGGGTTATTGAATTAATTTTTTGTAATACATAGAAAGATCATTAAGTAGGTATAGTTTACTTACTTGTAAGTTATGTAACAAAAGTATTATTTTTTACAGTTTTGATATTTAGAACAACAAGACTAGTACTTTTTACAAACATCCAATTAAGTATAATTAGTATTGTAGAATTTCGATATCGCCAATTTGGTTGTGGAGGTCCGATGGCAGTCGCTTCACAGAAAATATTGAAGCTCAGCCGCATCTTAGTTAGACTAGAATTGGGAATAGGCTCAGAGAGAATAATAATATTGTAGGCGGACAAAATATTAATAATGAATAATAGTTTTCCTGTTAATAATTATTAATATTTTGTATAACCTCCGTTGTTTTCAATACAGCTGAGTAGACGTCGGCGCATGGACCCCACAACATTCTGACAAATATCTGTCCCACGTAAATTATCCCATATTTGAATACAATGTTGTTTTAATAATTCAGGACATCTCTCGTCCCGTGAGTCCCATCTTTGGACCATTATACCCCATATATTTTCTATGGGGTTTAAATCAGGGGATCGTGCTGGCCAATTAATAACGTCGACCTCTGCATGTTCCCTAAGCCATTCGCGAACTATGACACCACGGTGTATTGGGCAATTGTCGTGCACAAAACTAAAGTTACTTAATTCTTCTCGGGGAAAAACATTGCGCACTGTAGGTAACATTATATTATTTAAAACGTCCACATAACTGCTGCTGTTTGCTCGCGGTGGAATAAATTCTAGCTCGCCTGGTCCTTGCGCGCTTATCCATCCCCACATATTGACGCTTATTCTGCCTGACTCCGTGTTAGCAACAATGTTACTGTCAGACCAGCGTGTGTTGTTCCTACGCCACAACTGCATCCTTCCCTTCTGACAGGACTTAAAAGTTTTTTCGTCCGAGAATATAGTCGTATCCCAGTTAAAGTCAAGGTATTCCCGGGCAAAACGTAACCTTTCTTCTTTATGCCGTTGCGTTAAAAAAGGTTTTTTTGCTGGCGTCCGGTGATGCAGGCCTTCGGCATGGAGTACGCGGCGAACAGTCATCAATGACGTGCCAAATTCATTGGCCCATCGTCTTGTTGGTATGAAACCATCGGTTTCATACTCTGCCACCATATGGCGCCGCTGGTTCTGGTTAATTAGCAGTGGCCTCCCACTTCTTGCACGAACCTTCAGGGTACCCTCTTCGTCGAATCTCTTCACCCAACGGCTCACAGTATTCCTCTAAAAAGAACGTTTTTACACATTATTGTAAGCAACGGTTTATTAAATTATTTAAAACACTAGATCTATTTGAATAATTATTCTACTAACATTATAAATGTGAATGATTGGATGTTTGTTACTCTTTCACGTAAAAACTAATGAATAGATAGACAGTTTACAATAATATAGCTTATACCACAAAATAACAAATAGGCTTGGTTTTGGTCACCATAACCGATATCCACGCGGGCGGAACCGCGGGCAACAGCTAGTATAATGTAAAAAATAAAATGGTATAATAATATACTTACGGATAAGCCAGTTTCATTTGCTATTTCACTTATATTTAATCCATTCATATGGTAAGCCACAATATTGGCTTTGACTTCCATACTTATATTACTTGTAGACATATTGAAATTAATTTTTAATTGAATCACGGGAATAAACCAAGCACTCGCAACTAAACACCAACAACGTCGTTTTATTTTCTCTAAGCCGGTAATTGTTCCATTTTATTTCAAATCTACCTTCATACTTTTACATTCTACGTTGATCTTAGCTAAAGTTTAACAAATAATAAATTCTACATAAGAAACATATTTTATTCATCAACCTGATATTCATATATAAATGAAACCCAAAAAGTATTAATAAGGTATCGTAGGACTCGAACCTACAACCGTATTTTATAAACCTCATGCTAGTACCATTCAGCCACGAGTATCTTAAGTAATAGCTGCGAAATTATGATACTATTCCTACGGAAGAACTATTTATGTGTGTGTGTAAATTGTCTTAAAAGAAAAAGGTCACAAGTAGCGCTAGAATGTTGACGCTATAGTTACGTAGGATTGCTACTGCACTTTTGAGTTCTACTGTACAATAGTGTCAAAGACTACGTGGGAAATTGTGAGGTTTGTAAGATGTATAAACCCGTAAACACTTCGCGTCCTGGTCTAATGGGAAGTGCGAAGCGTGTATCTAAACCTTTTGAAGCTATTTCGTGTGATTTACTTGGACCTTTTCCAGTGTCAAGCAACAGAAATATTCATCTGATCGTTGTTTCGGACTACTTTAGCAAGTATGTCATGCTGTGTCCTATAAGGATTGCAACAGGCGCTGCAGTAGCGAGATTCATCGAGAAGAATGTGTTTCTAGTTCATGGAGTTTGCAAGACTATCTATATTGATAACGGTCCTCAGTATGTGAGCAAGCAATTTAAAGATATGTTAGCTAAATATAATGTTCCAAACGTATACTATAGCCCGCGTTACCACGCTCAAACTAATCAAGCTGAACGAGCGATTCGAAATGTTGTTCAAGCCATCTCATGTTATGTGAAGACTCAGCACAAAAAGTGGGATGAACATCTTGTTGAGCTGCAGTGCGCTCTAAACACTGCAGTAAACGAGGCCACTCGATTCTCTCCCTATTTCTTAGTACACGGTAGGGAATTTATAGGTGATGGAGTTCTATATAGACAGTCTGACATAACCTGTCATCCGGACTTAGTCTCCATTGATGAGCCCTCAGCCTTCGGTGCCAAACTGAAAGAAATGCAACACATTTACGATCAGGTGAGAAAACATTTGATTTCGGCTCACCAGCGTAATGAGAAGTATTATAATTTCAGGAAAAGGCATGTCGAGCTGAAAGTTGGTCAAATTGTTTACAAACGGACTCATTATTTATCTAATAAAGCTAAACATTTTACCTCTAAACTCGCTCCTAAGTTTACTAAGTGTGTAGTGTCTGCTAAACGTTCCTCTTTAGTGTATAGGTTAGCAGATTTGGATGGTAAGGACTTAGGCGAGTATCACATCAAGGACATTTTAAAATACACTGATGAGAATCAATCTGCGGTACCTTCTCTGCCTAGCGTCAGCGCTATTTCAGTTCCGTAGCACTGTCGATTTATACTTACTTTACCGCGACTCGATGAAGTATGACCTTGTTGCTGTAGCTTGGGTGTCCTCGTATGGGACATATTATTTGTTAGGTACACCTCATCGAGTTTTCGTTTCTCATCCTCCTCTTCTCTGTAGTTGTGTTGCATATGCGACCATCTGACTATAGCAGTTAAGGAGAGTTTTCTTTCTAGTGGTTTAGGGCATTTAGACTTAAAGTAAAAGAGTCTATGTCAATATTTGCCTCTGGTTAGTTCTTAGTAGTTCTGTTTTGTACTTTGATCTGTTCTTTTTTATTCGTTCTATTTTTAACTTGTTAGACTTTTGACTTGTTTTATTCTGTTGTGTATTCCTTGCGTTACTTGTCTGTCCACACAAGTAATACTTTCAAGGGGGGGGATTGTGTAACGCAAAATTGTTAGTGGCGTTAAAATTTGATTTCGGTAAACAATACGTTGTACCTATGACGACATCTGTAGGGTTTGGGGGGAACTTTTCATCGATCACCAATTCGGTATTGATGTATGGTTTCCCAATCTGACAACAGATGTCGCTAGTATGTTTACCTATTTCAAATAGAATAATAATATCGTGATAGGTTAAATTGTTTGTGATATTTTATTCAATCATATAACTTAATGTCTTTAATTTCAAATTGTCATAATCTTAATTCCTAGTTGCCCAAATTAATTAATCACGGCAAGAATGTCGATAGTTTATGCTTGTAGTTCTGTATGATCTGTGGTATTTTTTTATTTGTTGCGCGATTCGATCAGGTGAACGAATAATTCGTGATATCAGATTCATTTACTAGAATATTCCATGAAAAATGATATAAATACACCCCTCCTGGTGGATGCGAACACCTCTGATAATTACTCTGAAGATTAAGCACGAAACTCTGTTCGTATTTCATTGATTTTTCTGATAAGTTGGAACTCTGAATTATATGTACCTACCTACATATAAATTAAATATCTTAGACTCTGTGCATCTTTCCCGGACTTCTCTGGTAAGATTTCTTAATTTATCTCTCTGTTCTTAGTCTTTATATCTGTGTCTTTCGTTTGCGTCAATGATATACTTAGGTCTTTTTGGTATTCTTGATGCAGGGTCCCAAGGTTTAGCGGACAATATTAGTGACCTATCTACATTGTTGTGATTCCGTTGTTGGAGTCCCTGTTCGGAACAGCTGTCCCTTCGTTTGGCTCGCGGCAGTGCGGGCAGTTGCTAGCAGAAGGCAGGTGCCTACGCAAGCCGACAACCGACGCCAGGGGAACCATCCGAAGAGGAGTGCCAAAAGGTCACGTAATCTTAACTTGTACAATAACTGTAACTTCATATACCCGCTACCTTGAGTTGTAATTACGAGATCAGCTGTGTGCTACGAGGGAGGCGCATAAGCATCTTATATTGTATTTACATTTCTATATCTCTGTGCCTGTGACCATTCTACTTTATGTATAACTGTGTATCCTATTGAATATATGCATGTATAAAATCTTAGTGTTGTTTCATTAAGGGTATCTGGAGCACGCACCCACTATCTCCACTCTGAAAGAAAAGGCGCCCAAGAGTCTCTGTCGTAAGCTCTTGCCTGGGTTAGCCGGTGGAGTAGCTGGGGAATTTCCCAGGTTACAACAGCTGTCATAGGACCCAAGCTACATTTTACAAAGTATAGTTTCCATCGCGGCCGTAACACTGCATAGCAATAGTCTCTGCACTTGCCGGAGACCATTTACGGATGTATGAACTTAAGGATGGTATCCGTCAGGTGTGTATTCCTAATTCTCTTAAAAGGGACTCTACATCTTGGCTTCGTCGGCCCGACGTATGCCTTCCAAAGACCCAGGACTCCATAGGCCCACTTTTCCAAAAATCATACACCTTCTGAGGTCTTTTTTTAAGTAGCAAAAGATACTTATAATTAACTCTAAACAAATAAGACAGTAATAGGTTCGCTACGTTCTTGTACCAGCACCAAGATTGGACCCACGACCCGTTCGACCCTCTCCACTATACATGCGTTTTAGATGTCATCTCCTTAATCACTGCCTTGCCATATCCTTTTTCATCCATCCATTTTGCTCCTAAAGCCTTATCTACCTATCTTCTTGTATAATCGTACAGACTTATTGATTACAAAATAACAACAACTATGTTTTGAATGATATTTGGAATTGTCTTAACTCATACAAACAGTACAATAGGCCAACACATCATACATATTGCGTTGTGCGATTACGTGATAACATATTATCCAGTTCACATAACAAATGTGTAAGTGGCAAGAGATTGAAGCACTCAACGTGTCTGTTGAGTAGTTCTTGTTTATGTGGGCGATTTGTTAGGATCATAGGTGTAGAATGTTACCGAATCTCTGAGCTAAATTTCATAAGATATGTTTAGCGGATTCACTAGAAAGCCGACCTCAACAGAGTTGGAAAAAGGTTCAGAGAATGATGATGATGATGATGTTTAGCGGATTCAGCAAGAGAGATATATACCTACCAATATATCATCGTTCTCTGAGCCTATTCCTAACTCAGTTGGGGCTAGTCTAACTAAGTTGCGGATGAACTTCGATATTTTCCGTGAAGCGACTACCATCGGACTTCCACAACCAAATTAGCGATATCGAAGTTCTGTAGTTAGGCTAGTCGGAGGGCTCCAACTATCCATAACGACTGCCATAGATTTTAATAATTACACTAAGCGGGGATCAAACCCGCGCTTCCTATTCAGCAGTCGCGTTCACTACCGCCACGCCATATATATGCGATATTTGATAGATATTAGAATTTTGGATCTAAGCCGTGAGAGATATGAGACACCGGCGCACACGGATTGTTTTGAACTGTGCTATCCTCAAAAGATAACCCAAAAACGGGTACTGTACCTACGTATCTATAGAGCGCATTTGGGGCACATTTTGGGTACACAACTTATGCCTATCTCCTGAGTGTACATTCCATAGTCAAAAAGACACTTTATACCCTTCCCATATTAGATCTTAACTCCTTATTTTTAGCGGAACCGTATATACCGTTTATAAAGTTTATGTATGTCACTGCTATATCACTATACATACCTAAGTACATCCATTTTCACAAACAATCACAATATTCATATTAATTCAATGGAAACAAGTACAAATACGGGTTTTATATCATTTCTAAATATTATCTGAATAACAGTGAAAAGATTAAAAAACCGTTTGAGAAGAAGTTGAAAAACAAACATGATAAATAGACAACTCGTGATAGTGTTTTTTTTTATATTAAAGAAATAGTAGCACCATGGAAAACAAAAACAAGTAGAAGTGTGATGTAGTCGGTGAACTCGTGTCTTCGGTTCGGACAATAATATGATCTTTTTTGTAAGATGACGTCTAAACTTTTTCGTAAATATTCAAGCCTGTTCAATCTAATCGTAATGCTCTTTAAATAATGAATTCGATAGTTTTTCGTGCTAAGGGCACTGGTGGCAGTAGCTTAACGGAAAATATCAAAGTTCAGCCGCGACCCTGGTAGACTGGGAAAAACCGACCTCAGATTCCGAGGTGATAGCTGTCACCTTGATCTAGGATGCAACGATGTTGATGACTACTTATGATTACTAGTAATCGAAATTACTAGTATAACTGTTAATGCTTCCAATTAAACTTAAACTAAGTTGCAGACAAAAACCACCTCCATTTGCTCGACATATTCGGAGGAGTATCCATCGCAATTATGGTGAATTTGGAAGATGATTCATTGTAGAGTGTAATGTCCCAAGTATATAAAAACGAATCATTCTTCATCCTAACGCCTACTAGGGTAGGCTAGTGTTCTTTAAAACCCAGGATCCTCTCTCCTATTTTCACTTCTATATGGATTGGCTTGACTTAACTTATACGACACGCAACTAAAGCTTTTGTAAAGGTATGACTTCGTAGCCGACGCCATAATGACAACGACATATTGACTGCTGCAGGCGTTTGCAGATGTCGTATGTTGTTGTTTGTCGATACAACGCAACGAAACATCGCCTGCTGTGTGAATCTGCAGTTGTATGTCATCGGCTACGAAATCATGCCTTTACGCAACGAAAATAATTTATACCATGCAACTAAAGTTAATGATGAAGAAAATAAAGCTATAATAAATATAATATAAGGTATCTAAGGTCGTTTGCTGTTTCAAATGTTGCAGAGCTAAGTTAACTGCCAATAGCTTCCTGCTAGTTGTTAACCTACAAACATTTCCGTGATCAAAAATAATTGATCTACATTATTCTTCAACAACTACGCATTCATAACAACATCTTGGAGTTATAATCTCATAATGATTCTCATAACTTTGTTTACATTGGTTATAGGATTATTTGGATGATAAAAAAGCCTGGAAATGAGCTGTTCAATCAATTTGCTACTCAGGTAAGTTATTGTGTCTAGACGTATCTAGACTAAGTAAATATTTGTAAATAATACCAAAATAAAAAAAACCCGATGAGGTTTTGCTGAGACTTCTCAGTAGCACTAGCATGAACTCCTATGGAATTCGTAATGTAAAGGTATCGAGAGAACGGAGCATTGTGATTAGGAGTCTGCCTCTTCTGAACCTGTGTGTAGCCCGCCAATCGCAATGCTCCGTTCTGTCGATACTTTTACATTACGAATTCGATAGTATTTCGTGCTGAGGTGATGATCTCCGCTCCGATACTAAGTTGTCCGCGTTTCGTCACGGTGATCTATTTGCTAACTAACTTATAATTATATCATTAATATTCACGTTTTGCAAGTGTAGTTTACTGGTCTATCACAATAAATGATTTTTGATTTTTGAATTTTTTGAATTTCGAATATGTTTTTACATTTTTTTTGTTTTGATACAACACAATTGGATTTCTTCAAAGAAAAATACTTTGAACTAATCAGAGGTTTTGTCAATAGGTTGTATCTATTGACGCAGCTTATATAGAATTAAAGAGAAAAAATCGGTGAAATTCAGTCTTTACTGTTTTCATAATATATATTTCAATACGTTATTTCGATGTGCTGGGAACTTTACTATGCTATTCTGCAGTTATTTGTAATAAACGCATTTCTTTCTTTCTTTTAAGCCGAGACGAGAATCTGGCACAGGTTTTCCTTTCAAAGCTGTTCCCGTAAAAGTCCAAACTATGGAAATGAAAAGCATGATAGTGAACCCCAAGTTCTAAAGTGAAAGCTTTGGATGCAACCGGAATTGTATTAGTTTCTCAATAATGTTTCATAATTAATAAGTTATTTCGTCAAACTTGCACAAATATATTTCAAAATGACCAATATCGACCAAATGTTACAAATCTTTTTATTAGTTGCAAAAGCGTTTTAATCTAGATCTCAATATGTTAATGCTTTTTTAATATTTAAAACATACAATTCACTATTTAATGTCTAACTTAAATGTCTAACTGTGATGCGGCTGAACTTCGATATTTTCCGTGAAGCGACTGCCATCTGACCTCCACAACCAATGGTCCAATGACCAATGGCGATGTCGAAGTTCCGAGTTAAACAGGTTGGACTTTTGAGGGCTCCAACTACCCGTAACGACTGCCATAAATGTTTGTATGGTAACCGGGTCCGATGGCTTAACGTGCTCTCCGAGGCACTGTCTATATAGCAATTTTATAAACTATGTAAAACTGTACCTTAATTTATGTCTCCCTCAATTCGGGGAGGAAAAATTGAAATGATCACGGTTCCTGTCATTGGTGAAACTCGTTTCGTTGGTAGTTTTGCAAAATTAACAGTGGTAACACCATTCAAAATCACAGCATCTATCTATACTATTGTAATTGTAAATCAATCGTGTCTTTGTCTGTACAATCTGTAGATTGAGAGTGGATACTGAGCGCGATTCTTTTTTTAAAATTTTGTCTATTTGTTCGTAATGGACGTAAAAATTGAAAAGACCATCGCCCCAAAGATGATTCAGACGAGGCTGCGTGTCTTAGCGGTCAGAGCGATCCCCGTGTTAGGGAAAGATCGCAGTTTCAAATCCCATCGAAGCATTCACTTTTTCCTATCTAAATTTGATTTAACAGTCAGCATACTAATTGCTTTTCAAAAAAAAACCTACATATTGGAAAAAGCTTGATCAGATTTCCATCTCATGTTTGTTTGATGGCAATCAATTGATTAGAACCCGAAATATGACCGAAAGTAGCCATAGGAATAAACTATATCAAGGCGGGCGGAGCCACGGGTACTGCTGGTGTAAGCGTGTAAGGATAAATAACATCTGATGTTGAAACAATTCTAATAAGATATCCCGGAAATAATCGAGCAAATACATAATAGCAATGTATCTATTCTAAAAGCAGCTGCTGAAGCAATAAATTGTAGATCTTTCATTGAAATGTCATACCTTAATGGTGTATTGCAGGGGACAATTCTGGGACCACTTAATTATTTACCGTGCGAACTCTCAAGTTTTTTCTAGGATGTCTGTTTTCTGTTTTATGTGAGTGTTACGTATGTAAAAATGAGTAATTTAAGTGAGTAAAAAACATAATTATCACACATATACGACTTCGTACTTCAGACATTAACCTTCTTAGAAATAACATTAAACACAGGACTTGTCTGACCAAACAAAAGCGTCTGATTCATCTTCAGCTGATAAATGTATGTAGCTTATTGTTCTAGGAAGTATTGTATATTTTGCAGTCGACTTAGCATATTGTACCGTTTCCGCCTCCTATTTTCTTACACCTAACTGGGTAGCTTTATAATATATTTTGTTCCTGTACCGTTGCTCGTTGTATCTGTTCAGTCATATTCATGTCTTGAATACATTATGTGCATTCGGTGCTAAATCATCTTTTGTAGACATTCGTAGGCTATTGTGAATATTTGGGTTTTCAGACTTCGTTTGCTATTTACAGAAAGGTCTCTATGCTTATTATTATATTATATATTAATGGACCTTTTTGTAGAGATCTATAGTGCCTATAGTCTCAAACGATGCCTCCCATTCAACGCACTAATAAATAAATAAAGATTTATGTACTACCTACTACACAGCCCGTTTAGGTAGACCCATAGTAAGATGTAATAAGAGTTAGTGATAAACCCTTTACTACTGCGCTACAGAGGTTGTCAAATTTAAATTGCACCAAAATCATCTTTTAACTTAGTTATGTAATTAATTTTGCGAGTGCAAAAATTAAAAAAAAAACAAAGTGTGCTAACTGGAATGCATTCGCACTCAAAGGCCTTATTAGAAACTATACCTCTTGTAAGTTATTACTTACAGAAGTTCCGTAATTGATACTCCTATATAGTCTCATACTTATAAGTAAATAGACCACAGCGTGACCGCATGAGTCACAGATAGCGCTAATGATCTTGTTAATACAAACACGATTGAACATGCTAATGTTGAAAACAAAATCACAGAAGTAAATAAAATAAGCACATTAAATATGAATATTTATAAAGATTAGAAAATAGATCCTCTCACTCGTATAGCAAAAGGTAAAGAAATGGCTGACTGACTATAGTAGTAAGTAGTCAGACGAGTTTAAAAGAACATATAAGTAACGGAATCGTGGTCACAACGTGCTTTCTCATCAAACTATAAACATATTAATTCAAAGCGTAAATGATATCAAACAATATAATTCTATAAATGAAACTAAACAGGATATAGCATATTAAATCGATGGAATAAATATTCTGTCACGTAGCAGGACAAAAATCAATATACTTACGTATAAATCCGAAATCCTTGCTTTAAAAATAGACACAGACACTGAAGTTAATTAAGTATCACGGCTTAATAACACAAATGCTTCTACAGTTTACACGGTCTTCGAACAAATAATAGATTAAACTATTATTGTTTGTTTTTCTGATAATAAATTTAACGCGCGAACGAAACGCGCTCCTGCCACGCGGCTCAGTGACTGACTGATGACGTTAAGCGCGGTGCGCCGGTTGACTTATCCCACATTCTATCTAGAACGGCTTAATAACCACTATATACGTTAAGCAAATATGTACTTTATGCTATCCTAACAAAGCTTAATTTACGAAGTAGCAAAATTAAGTTCCATTGCTTCAGTTTCGCTCCATATGCACATTGTGTATGCCATGGTCGTACATTTCTTTGACTCGAGAGAAAAGTCGAAAGGATATTGTGGCAAGCATGGATAACTTGTTACAGTTAATGCCACGTTATTTATTAAAACAGAAGTTATTGATAGATACAATTTAACACATATTTATTTTATACAATGTCAAAGCAGTCAGAATTCGTCTTAATGAAAGTGTGGCATTAGTTCTCGGTTTACAGATGGTTTACAGTGATGCACATAAAAGCCAGACATTGCACTTCAAAAGAAAAAAACTAGACAAAACGGATTGATCTTCACGCTGTCCAAACTCAATTACAGTTTCGTAATTTTGTTTAAATATTTTATGTGTATTTTTCTTTATTGGAGACCTTTATGAACAATTTTATCAACATAAGGTCAGGTAATGCGAATTAACAACGAAAACCAAAGGAAGTAAAAAAAGAAAGAACATAGTACCTACTCTATATTTACAAGTATGTGTACAGTCACCCTCAGAATTATTTTAAGTTATAGATCACCTAAGTTCTAAAACTTTGCCAATTGGAAAAAAATAATATTTTAAAAATGATTATATTACGTAGGTATACATTCTGTTCAACTCCAGGTTTGGCGACTTGTATGTACCATAAAGATTACAAAATTAAAAATACTTCAGCTATTTTTTGATGTGCGGGTTCGATCCCCGCTCAGTGCAAATATTGGGATGCATGAATATACTATTTGCATTGGTATTTAAATAAATCTAAGCCTACGATGCTCCATTTCACTGATTACATACACACGTGATATTAAACATAGTTGTGAACAACCTCTGTTTTTAAAAATCAGTGTACATAAATGTACAATTTATTTTTCAGTTTTTTGATAATTGGGATTCTATTTGTACAGCAACTTTTGAAGGCGATTGTACCCGCACACCCAAATATAATAATACTGATTCGAATTTCAAAATCTTATGTTCTTTATTTTTAAATACTACATAACCAATGCCAATGTGTTGTAATGACTTTTGTTTTTTTTTTATTTATATGAACCTTCACTGGCTTATGCATATGCATACTGCCAAAGGTTCATCACGATCGGATGAATATCGGAACGCATAGAGGACAAACATTATAAAAAGACTTTCATTTTTGATATTTTACACATCTCCATGGACATTTAAAATGTTTACTGTCTCATAAGGAAGGCCACACATCGAAGCAGCTTGCAGCAAGCACACGTCATCAAATTACCCTACATTTACGTAGTATTTAATGCTTCGTGACATTTCTTATCAATAACCTTAATATATGTGAGTTTTTGCGACTTACTGCATACTGATTTGGCCCTCTTAGCAATACCGTCTTTACCATAGGGCCCACCGCCTCTGGGGAGGGCCGCCTGAGGCTGTCCAAAAGGGCCTACAAAAGTCTTGTGTGCCCAGGGCCCCTGCGCTATATAAAGACGGCTCTACCCCTTAGCTGCCTTATAAAACACCCACGGAACTCTTCCCATTCGTTGGTGGAGTAGAGGGTCACTCCAGCCCTATGGGTTGATCCAATTCTATTCAGCGGGTTCCAACATGAAAACGGCGGATTTCAGTAAGTTAATTAATTAATTCAGTTGTCAGGAAAATGATTGGCCAAGCAGTAAGTAGTAAGGCTATTGAAGCAAAAAATAGCATGAAATTATTTAAGCCGATTATTATTTTTCGTCCATTCATAATTTACTTTGTATAACTGGATTCACTAATTAACAATTTATATTGTAGGTTTTCATGAAAAACATATTCAATTTGCAGAGGACACTACAGTGAGACATCTAGGGCATCGGCGGTCGCAGAATTATTTCCGTATTCTATGAGCGGGGGCCTGGGGGTGACGGGTGGATCTGTATCACCCCAACCAAGAAGGCCACATCGGCCGCGCAAACCGTGTCTTCTTATGGCCAGGGGCTAGATAGGGACACCGTGCTTCCCACACCAGAGTAAGCAGGTTCCAGAAGCCCTGGGTCTGCGGGGTGCGAGAGATAGGTATGGCTTGTATTATCAGCACCGATAATCAAAAACGACGTGCGTTTTAGTCGGTTCGAATCTGACATAACTACCTCCACCGGCTTTGGCGCGGTGTAGAGATTTTGTGCACCATAAAAAGTGGACACTACAATGTCCTTGCGTACCTCGGAGAGTACGTTGAGTCGTTGTCGGTCGCGATTGCCCTACGAATATATGTGGTATTGCCACAAACAGATCCCAACTAAGTGGGGAAGAGCCTCAGAGGAAGATAACTCCAATCACCATATCTGAACCTATTCCCAACTCAGTTAGGGTCGGCTTTCTGGTCTAACTAAGATGCGGCTGAACTTTGATATTTGCTGTGAAGCGAGTGCCATCAGACTTCCACAACCAAATTGGCGATATCGGAATTTCTGTAGTTAGGCTAGTCGAACTTTTGAGAGTTCCAACTACCCGTAACGACTGCCATAGATGTTGTTTACGTGCGCTCCGAGAGACGAGTTACGTGTTCAACGGAGGTAGGACACGAAGGTATCTCCCGTCCGAAATGAGCTGTCCAACTGGGGAAGTACCTCCGCCCTACAGAAGACCGCGGTCATAATAACCATCGTGTTGTGTTCCCGCCGGAAGGAAGGGTAGCCAGAGCTCACTATACCCCTCCTTCCCCTCCCCTTCCTAGCCTCCCCACCCCTTCCCAGCTCTCCCCCTTACCCTTCAGGGTGGGCAGCGCGTGTGTGACACCCTTAGTGTTGCACACGTTCATAGGCCACGGTGGCCGCTTTCCATCAGGTGGGCCGTGTGCTTGTCTGCCACCTACGTAGTATAAAAAAAAACAACAAAAAAAAACGAGTAGTTTAGCCATTCATACATATAAATATTTGCACAGAGTGAGGATCGAACTCGCGTCTCCTGTAACGGTCGTATTCACTAACGCCACGTCACTGAGTAAAAGGAGCAAATGGTAGGTATACCTATTTGCAATTTTCCAAGTTTCGCCAAGAGAGCTGTAAACAGAGATGTTATGTCCACATAGGAAAACAAGGGGAGGACCCAATGAACATGTGGTCCACTGCGCTGAATAGTTTTCCAAGTGAACGCTCGCCACGCATGCGACACGCTCAATCGTGTGGAAGTGTAGGGTGACCATGTTTACCAGCTTTTACTATGTTGATACTATGTGCTTCTATGTATACTGAAGGTCTTTGGATAGTGTAAATATATTTAAAAAAACTTGTGCGCTTTGACCACACGACTTTGTTTGACTTCAAAGAGGTGCCACATGCGAATTATCACAACCATAATCAATCTGCAGTCTTTGGGACCTCCCGATAATTGATAAGTGAAAACCGTCACTATAAAAGTATTCACTTCAAAGGAGACGGAAATCGGTGGGCCCAAAATGGAATAAGTTGAGATATGATCTAAAAAATCAGTCATATTTTTGTGTCTTAGAATATGAAAAATCACCTCAATTCTCAGTCTGGAAGCGGAGAAATATGAGAAAATAGTTTACGGTAGATTATTGATTAAGTAATTGATTACACATTTGCAGTAAATAATTAACTCAAAGTAATTAAATGCACTATATATACTTACATGCAATATAGTGCATATAATTACAGTCATATTATTAAACCAAATATCAATTAATTACTGAAAAACCAATATTAAAGATTATCGATTTAATATCGATTCAAATCTCTCTTATATTTTTAGGCTGTCACTGGCATGACAGTAAAAAAATAAAAATATAATAATAGCATTGACACTGACAGTTGCCGTTTTGTTTGCTCATTCGATTCGTGTAGAGATGGGTTAGTACCGATATTCGTTGGTATTAGCTAATCTTAATATATTAGTTTCATGATATTATAATATCTTAACTAATATTTGAATATTAGTAATATTTTACCGACAACCAATCGTCAAATACCGCGGTGATCTATGATCGTATTAATATTGACATATTATTGCACTAATAAATATAGGTCAATCTTCTTGCGCTGAATAGACTGATTAGGTAGGTACCTATTATTATCGCTGAAGATATGAAAGATTGATATATTTTTAATAATGATTTTGATTTATGTATGATAGTAGGTACAGCATACTTTAACACATCGTGATTGAGGACTGGAATAATAATAATAACAAACATAGTTACAGTACCTACTTGAAGTCGGTGGCACATTTTTCTTATATTTTAAATACAGATATAGGTAGGTTAGGACCAGTTGTGTTTCTTTTTGTAAGTAAGTAAATTAGTTTCTAGTAGCTGTTGCCCTCGGCTTCCAATATAAGACTTGCTTGATACTTAGAATACAAGTTATGTCTGTGTATAAGAATAGTCTAACCAACATGGCTTGCGATGGCACGTTTCAAATTATTGTTTATAAAAATGGTACCAAGTAATGAATATTTATTCTCAGTCAGCAACCAATCAGCAACGAAGTTAATACGATCCGAGCGAATACATCACACACTAATCCATTCCATAGACTAATATTCACCAATCGAAAACAGAATGATATTACACGACCATGTCAGATAGTAAACAAGATCTGAAATATTACTGATATCAGCAATATTACCATTATCATAGTCGGTCGGATTACTAATACCTGAATCTTGAAAGTAATCTTTTAACTAATATTAATATATTCACTTCATCTCTAGTTTCGTATTTTCCATTGCGTTTTGATTGCTTTCCCGATTATTTGTAATTTTTTACGATCACTGCTTTGTATTTTACGGATTCTGACCCTGCCTACCTTATACTACGTTGGACACCGAAGATCGCTCACACGTTTGATGATTGATTGTTATTTTGGATTTTACCGCCGGCTTGTGAATTGGATATTATTGAAACTATGGATTTCTGTGTGAATTGTGGGATATCCACTGCTCATTGCAATACACTGGGTAGACCACCCTTACACGATGAAACAATTCTGTCAGTGATCCGGCAATGGCTTGCACCTCAGTCTGTGAGTAAATACAACCTCATCTAACCAGCTACCATCCTGGCAGGTGTAAAATACATACATATATTTAGAAGGCCTATGGAGATTGTTTACAGTTATGGCAAAGAATTATTTTATTTATCAAACAATGTTTTATTACCCTAATACGGAACAGTTAATTATGTATTGTTTAATGTAGCTGAAGATTAATAAAACTTATTTTATTAATATTTTAGTCGACGGCTCTCGTAGAAGAAGGGAGGCTATAGTAATGCGTTACTGGTACTGAATTGTATTGTAGGGAAACGACCTATAGGCTGCTGCGCTCATATTCTAGACGACATTTTAATTATAATATAAGGCGAATAAAACACTATATTAAATGATTTTTTATTTTATTTTAGACATCCTTTCCCTATCTTTTCACCTGTTACCTACCTATAGCTTGAAGTTCATATGATTTTTCAAACATTTTCTAGTAAATATAATAATTATGAGTGCAAAAGAACACATTTTGCACTTCAGGAATCAGCTGTTGGTTAAAGATTGTAACATAATGTCACTTTTACATAATCTCTTATATCTCTGTTCTCAGACTGACAAAATCCGCAGAATATTCAGTAAAAGGTTGATAATATATATAAGCTATTAATTGACACCACTTTCATCTTCTTACACCCTGGGCCCAAGATTGTATGAAATCATTTCAGTCTCCTTTGTCAACAAGATACAATCGAAAGAATTAACAAAAAGTTATTACTACAAAGAGGTCTCACATATACATATTGGCCGTATGTATAGAATAAAAATATATGTGATAAAATAGCTGCGGTAGCCTAGTGGTATGGGTAATGGACTGCTGAGACGAGGTCTCGGGTTCGATCCCAGGTTTACCATGGCACACACCAATGACTGCGATGCTTTTCGAAGTTATGTGTGTATTTATTGCAGGTTTATAAGTGCCCGGTTAATGGCAATAGGCTCGCCGCCACATTGGGACCTAAATATAAAAACTGGCGAAATGTGGGTGCTAGCACCTCTGCCTACCCCATCAGGGATATAGGCGTGATATTATAAAAAAAAATATATGTAATTCAATATAACCACGGAAAATAATAAAAAAGGAGTGGACGTGTGTGTGACGTAGGCGGTGTTTTTGTTCTGCGGGTATTTTAATAATAATTTTAAACAGAAAATGCAAACTTAGGTGCTACTGAGCACATTGTCGTCGCCATTCAAGTAACGCATAGCCGTAACGTATTTATCAGTTCACCCCCAAAGGAGACAGAAATGATTTCATACAATCTTGGGCCCAGGGTGTAAGAAGATGAAAGTGGTGTCAATTAATAGCTTATATATATTATCAACCTTTTACTGAATATTCTGCGGATTTTGTCAGTCTGAGAACAGAGATATAAGAGATTATGTAAAAGTGACATTATGTTACAATCTTTAACCAACAGCTGATTCCTGAAGTGCAAAATGTGTTCTTTTGCACTCATAATTATTATATTTACTAGAAAAAGTTTGAAAAATCATATGAACTTCAAGCTATAGGTAGGTAACAGGTGAAAAGATAGGGAAAGGATGTCTAAAATAAATAAAAAAAATTGGTTGCCTGTAAAGTCGGTATACGGGCGAAAGTTTTACGTGACAACTCACTCTCTCTCTCTCGCTCTGTCTCTCTCGCTCTTAGGCGGGCTAACTGTGCTCGAGTGGAAGGGACGCGTGCCTTTCACTTTTTATGTCTGTCTCTCTCGCTCTTAGGCGGGCTAACCATGCCCGAGTGGAAGGGACGCGTGCCTCTCACTCGCTCTCATTGTGAGCGCATAACGTGAGCGGAGCGTAACGCAGTTTCTTGAAGTGTCACCCGGCAAGCCAATTTATAAGACGTTGTCACGTCAAAATCATTTAATATAGTGTTTTATTCGCCTTATATTATAATTAAAATGTCGTCTAGAATATGAGCGCAGCAGCCTATAGGTCGTTTCCCTACAATACAATTCAGTACCAGTAACGCATTACTATGGCCTCCCTTCTTCTACGAGAGCCGTCGACTAAAATATTAATAAAATAAGTTTTATTAATCTTCAGCTACATTAAACAATACATAATTAACTGTTCCGTATTAGGGTAATAAAACATTGTTTGATAAATAAATAATTCTTTGCCATAACTGTAAACAATCTCCATAGGCCTTCTTGGTCCTTCTAATTATATGTATTTTATACCTGCCAGGATGGTAGCTGGTTAGATGAGGTTATATTTACTCACAGACTTAGGTGCAAGCCATTGCCGGATCACTGACAGAATTGTTTCATCGTGTAAGGGTGGTCTACCCAGTGTATTGCAATGAGCAGTGGATATCCCACAATTCACACAGAAATCCATAGTTTCAATAATATCCAATTCACAAGCCGGCGGTAAATTCCAAAATAACATCAAAATTAAATCAAGTCAAACGTGTGAGCGATCTTCGGTGTCCAACGTAGTATAAGGTAGGCAGGGTCAGAATCCGTAAAATACAAAGCAGTGGTCGTAAAAAATTACAAATAATCGGGAAAGCAATCAAAACGCATTGGAAAATACGAAACTAGAGATGAAGTGAATATATTAATATTAGTTAAAAGATTACTTTCAAGATTCAGGTATTAGTAATCCGACCGACTATGATATGGTAATATTGCTGATATCAGTAATATTTCAGATCTTGTTTACTATCTGACATGGTCGTGTAATATCATTCTGTTTTCGATTGGTGAATATTAGTCTATGGAATGGATTAGTGTGTGATGTATTCGCTCGGATCGTATTAACTTCGTTGCTGATTGGTTGCTGACTGAGAATAAATATTCATTACTTGGTACCATTTTTATAAACAATAATTTGAAACTTGCCATCGCAAACCATGTTGGTTAGACTTTTCTTATGCACAGACATAACTTGTATTCTAAGTATCAAGCAAGTCTTATATTGGAAGCCGAGGGCAACAGCTACTAGAAACTAATTTACTTACTTACAAAAAGAAACACAACTGGTCCTAACCTACCTATATCTGTATTTAAAATATAAGAAAAATGTGCCACCGACTTCAAGTAGGTACTGTTACTATGTTTGTTATCATTATTATTCCAGTCCTCAATCACGATGTGTTAAAGTATGCTGTACCTACTATCATACATAAATCAAAATCATTATTAAAAATATATCAATCTTTCATATCTTCAGCGATAATAATAGGTACCTACCTAATCAGTCTATTCAGCGCAAGAAGATTGACCTATATTTATTAGTGCAATAATATGTCAATATTAATACGATCATAGATCACCGCGGTATTTGACGATTGGTTGTCGGTAAAATATTACTAATATTCAAATATTAGTTGAGATATTATAATATCATGAAACTAATATATTAAGATTAGCTAATACCAACGAATATCGGTACTAACCCATCTCTACACGAAACGAATGAGCAAACAAAACGGCAACTGTCAGTGTCAATGCTATTATTATATTTTTATTTTTTTACTGTCATGCCAGTGACAGCCTGAAAATATAAGAGAGATTTGAATCGATATTAAATCGATAATCTTTAATATTGGTTTTTCAGTAATTAATTGATATTTGGTTTAATAATATGACTGTAATTATATGCACTATACTGCATGTAAGTATATTATAGTGCATTTAATTACTTTGAGTTAATTATTTACTGCAAATGTGTAATCGATTACTTAATCGATAATCTACCGAAAACTATTTTCTCATATTTCTCCGCTTCCAGACTGAGAATTGAGGTGATTTTTCATATTCTAAGACACAAAAATATGACTGATTTTTTAGATCATATCTCAACTTATTCCATTTTGGGCCCACCGATTTCCGTCTCCTTTATTTTTATGAAGCATGTCTAAAGAAGTTTCACTCCACGTACAATAAAAAAATTTGTTGCATAAAAAGGATAAAAGGATGAATAGTGGTCACCCTACCTAAATATCGAGGGTTTACTTGGGAGGTCTCAGCCTGTATTGAAAAATTTGGATGGGGGGGGGGGGGGGTAACATGACCAGTAGGCTTCAATTGGTCAATGAATCGCAAAAGTGGGTCCTTTAGGTACGTAAGTTTATTTTTGTAATATGTACGCTAAAATTCGAGTACACATGTAAATGAAGTATGAAGGAATGAAAGTATTCTTACCAACTTGTGTGAGGCATATTGAGTTGTTTTTGAAGTCAGCGAAGAGTTCTGACTCCATCCCGATGGGTAGGTACCTATTCCAGAGATAAAAAGCCTTGAATACCACATTCCAGTTTATAATAAATTCCTTTATAGAGTAGGCTGAAATGATAAACAAGCCAAGATGGATGATAAACAAGCCTGGAAATGAGCTGTTTACTCAACTTGCTACTCAAACAAATTTTTGTATCTAGACTAAATAAATGATTCTAAATAGACCAAAAAAAAGAAAGACCCGCTTAGTTTCTTGCCAGAGGTCCGCTCTGCTCAGGTCGGGGCCGCGTTTCGAACCGGTGGTCCATTTGCTTACTGATCCATAAAGTATTGTTGATATTGATGTTTTGTAACTTCCGTTTAATGGTCTATACAGAATAAATTATTTTTAATTTTGATTTTGATCTGGTTAACAGATGATTTCAGCTTTTTGAACGTCCATTAATAACTCTATAAATTAGCCTATCGCAGTCCACTACTGGACATAGGTGTCTCCCCATGTGTTTTTTTTTTTTATCTATGGCACGTCAATTTGACTTCACCTCGCCTGATGTTAAGCTGAAGGCAAAGTCCCATGAAAGAGGGTCACTATTGCAAACACGTTCAGTGCTACAATGGTGGCGCTCAGCTTGACGGCCTCATCAGATGCTTTTTCACGCCCCGCTTAAAGGACCCGGGACTGTAGGAAGAAGGAAACACGTGCGCCGGCAAGGAATTCCAGGACTTAATGGTACGGCAGAGAAAAGACTCACCGAACCGCTTGGTTCTTGATGGAATATTCTGTACCGTATGCGAGTGACACCTAAGCCCTGCACGCGTTGTCCTGTGTAGGAAAGGGGAGGGTGGGATTAGTTGGAAGAGCTCATCAGAACATTCACCATGGTAGAGACGGTAAAATACTGCCAAGGACGCAACATCTCTACGCATCTGCAAAGGCTCGAGGGACTCTGTGACCTCGGGACTCCCAATAATGCGGACCGCACGTCGCTGCAACCTGTCGAGAGCATCTAATAAGTACTTTGCGGAGCCATCCCAGAGATGCGAGCAGTATTCCACGCAGGAGCGAATTTGTGTCTTATAAAGAAGACACCGCTGCTCCGGCGTGAAAAAACGTCTCACTCTGTTCAGGACTCCGAGTTTACGCGAAGCTGTTTTGATGATGCTCTCGATATAGTTCTTGTTGTTCAGTTTGCAGCGCACGTCCATACCGAGTATATTGAGGTTATCCTGTAATGGCAGTGGTGTGCTCTGAAGAGTGGGAGGAGGAAGGAAAGGAGATGTCTTTGCTGAAAACACGCATGCCTGCGTCTTCTTGGCATTGAACTCGACCAGGTTCTCAGATCCCCATTGGGAAATGTGATTGAGGATCCGGTCAAGCCCAGTGACAAGAAGTCGCCTCTTTTCCGCTATATCGGACTGCTTGGCCGCAGAATGTCCGTGGTAGCTCCCGTGTACAGTGCTATCGTCTGCATAGCAGTGGATGCTGCCGGTGGACAGCATGTCATTGATATGCAGAAGAAAGAGAGTGGGTGATAAGACGGACCCCTGCGGCACACCAGCATTTACCTGCAGGAACTCCGATGCTCGTCCATCACAGAGAACGCGAATACGGCGCCCCTGCAGGAAGCTAGCAACCCAATTGCACAGTCTAAGAGGCAGACCGAAGGCTGGTAGTTTGGAAAGAAGCGATTTGTGCCAGACTCTATCGAACGCTTTGGCGATGTCTAGGCTAATAGCCAGTGACTCACCATGCTTGTCCATAGCCTCACCCCAAAGATGGGTAACATACGCCAGAAGATCACCCGTTGACCGTTTCGGCCTGAAACCATATTGTCGGTCATTAATTAGGGAGTGATCCTCTAGGTGGCGCATGAGCTGTGTGTTGATAAGGTGCTCGAAGACCTTGCACAGCACTGAGGTGACGGCTATGGGCCGATAGTTGGCTGGGTCTGAGCGATCTCCCTTCTTGGGAATCGGCTGTACATTCGCCTCTTTCCACGCCGTCGGCACTGTACCCGAAATGTAGGAAAGTCGGTACAGCCGCGTGAGTATTGGAGACAACTCCGCTGCACATTTTTGAAGAACCACCGCTGGTATACCATCCGGACCACTGGCTTTCCGGACATCGAGTGACTGCAGTACTGCGCGGACATCGCGTTGCCTGATACGAATATCAGGCATTGCGTGGTCACTATTGGGTAGAGTCGGTGGCTGCATACCACAGTCGTCGATTCGGGAGTTGGCCGCAAAGAGATTAACCAGCAAATTTGCTTTCTCTTGCGGCTCATGTGCCAGGGATCCATCAGGGTTACGCAGGGGGGGCAGCGAAGGCTGGCAGAAGTTAGCTTGCACGGCTTTGGCCAGTCGCCAGTAGCCACGGCTGCCCGTGGGATGCGCTACTAGTTCTTGACCAACCCGTGCTATGCGCTGAGCATCTGCTCTGACAAAAGCCCTCTTGCAGACCCTAGTGGCTTTGTTGTACGCTGCCTTAAAGTACCCGATGTTGGAATCGTGCGTAGCGCGCGCCCTTACCCAAGCGCGATACGCAAACTGTTTATGCTGAACAGCCTCTGCGCATTCGCGCCCAAACCAAGGGCGCACTCCGCGGGCACCGGTGACATCAGTGTATGGGATATAGTACTCCATACCCAGACTGATCTCACCGACGACAGCAGTTGCACTATCCGATGGGTCCTTACCTGCAAAGCAGCGCTCAACCCACGGGATGGACGCAAAATAGTCACGCAGTCCATCCCAGTCAGCTGACGAGTAGTGCCAGAGACGCCGTTTTCCCTGCACTGGTCGTGAGGGCGCTATGATAGGCACCTTGGAACAGACCAGACAATGGTCGGAGTTGCCCAAAGCGGCTCGCACCGAGACATTGTACTGGTCTGGGTGGCTCGTCAGCTGAAGGTCTAGCAAGGAGGGTGCTAGGCCCGGCCCCCTTGGTATCCTAGTGACCTCGTGTACCAGTTGGGTCAGGCCGTGAGCCAGAGCAAACGCGTGGGCGGCTCTTCCCGCATGGTCTGTTTTGGAGGAGCCCAACCAGATTTCATGGTGGGCGTTAAAGTCCCCCAAAAATACCATTTCAGCGTTTGGAAACCGCTCCTGCGCATCATCTGCCGCCTGACTCAGATATTCAAAGAGTCGAGTTGTCTCGGCATCTCCAGTATGGGAACGGTAAAGGCACACATAGATTTGACTAGTACAGCCATGGTCTACGTGTACCCACAGGACAGAAAGGGATGGGTCCTCAAGGCAGCGCAAACGGCGACAACAAACATCCGCCCTAACAAACACGCATACCCCGGCTTTGGCACGGAAATTTTCCTCTAGAACATAGCCGGGGTAGAGCAGGTAGGTCGTGTCGTCAGGGCGGCATATTTGTGTCTCCGTCAGAAAGAGCATGGCTGGTTTCGCCGTCTCAAGATGTTGGTGGACGGCGTTGAGGTTTGCATGGAGCCCACAGATGTTAGTGGACTCCACCTCAAAAAGCGAGCTAGTGGGAACATGAAGAGCCGCTGTGTTGCCATAATCTCTAATATGCACTGCCATGGTAGAGGGTAAGAGAAGGCGTGAAAAAAGAGGTGATTGTCGTCGCAGCACCGCGTGACAAAGCGCGGGAGATTGGTTTTATCTGTGATTGTGAGGCATGGTGAGAGCCGATGCGCCGAACGGAAGGGCCCCCGTACCCCCCCGAATATGGTCGCCGGGGTCCCGTCCGGTCACCAACCGGCACGACGAACCATATCGGGATTATGCGCGGCCTGGTGAGGCAGCCTCCCAGGGTGGTTAGCCCCAGTTGGGCCCCTGTACTATGCCGCGGGCGGCCAGCGGCACCACCGTTTCTACGGGTCTCCCTGCTCGGCGGGTCGCCCCGCGCCATACCCACCAGACTACGCCAAGACCCACTGGTCCCACTAATGCTGCGACTACCACCACCTCTGCCCGGCTATGCACTTGCTGACCCCTGAACGCAATCCAACCGAGGTTGGATTACTATGGAGGGTTTTCCGCACATGTGCACGGTGGTACCCACCCGGTCGAAATTTATGACAAAGGACAGTGTCCAACATGTATAAGCACTTGGCCTGATATGGACAGATAATAATTGGGAAAATATAATACAGGTTTGGTAGTTCATACTAGTAAGAAATAAAATAACATCATATGGTTGTATCAGAATTCATCATTTATATTATATATTGACCATAGCATTTAGTCAATTTTTGTTAATTTAAGATTAGCTGTATTCATAATTTCTTTATTATTCGGATACATAAGTTATTAAAACAGTATTCGGGAATTAGGCAGGTGGTTTTACATTATCTTGGTACCGAGCCCAGCTATAAAACCAAATTATTGTAATGACAAGAGCGCAGCAACCTACTTACTATTCTTCGTCCGACAATACAATAACAGCAGTAAACATATTACATAGCACTTGCTGTCCAATCTATTGCCCTATAACAGATACCAACTCTTGCAAACGGAGGACATGTCTTCGTCTTTGGAAAAAGTCGATGCCACTATTCACACATTGTCTCATCGTGGGACCTGTTTTCATATTCGTGCCAGAATTATCCTTATGAACGGGTTCAAAGTGGGCAGGCTCGCCAGGCTCGGTGATAAAAGATTTATCCGGGTTCATTTTAGAATGAAAAATAAAATCGTTTTTCACGAGAAATAGAATAATGTATGTCACAAATCAAGATGACAAGCGAATGACATTTTTATCAAAGAGAATACAATACTACGTAAGAATTTTTATAACGGATTTCTTTCCAGTTGCCATATACAAACACAAACTCAATCGATTAAAAATAAATTCGGCTTTGAATCGTGTAAAAACAGTTTTAGTTCCATTATTATAAAACAATGATCAAAGACGAGACCATATTAATATATTGTTATTGTTTACTTCTATTACACAATAAATATCTCCAATGTACATGATGAACATTGGCGGTATTAAAAACATTATATATTAACGATACTGAACTTTTTTTTTAAGAAAAAAAACTTCTAGGGATCAAATACTTCTAAATAATATTTTTAGTGATCGCTATCGCTTGAAAACCGGTGATATAAGCATAATATTGATATCAATGCCGAATGAATGTCTAGAATGGCTATTTTATATTTTAGTTATATCTGATTATGTCCTGGCAACTATTTATTTACTTAAGAATATTTATTTTTACATTCACTATTTAGTTTAGGTTGACAATAGAGAATACCTATAGCATTAAGCCCGACTATATACCTACTTACTTGTGCATTAAGTCTTATAAATAAATAAATAAGCTCATTGTTAAACGAGTATAATACATAATTACTGAGATATATCTACGTTTTCGTAGTCGTTCTAAAAAATCGTATGTTTGATCGTTGAGTAGAACCGACTTCCACTCGGGCGGAAGGCTATTATAATATGAAAATCCTTCACCAGTTATCACATCGAATCAGTTCACGTTCGCATTCGAGTCACAGTCGACGAGTATTCAATATCATTTAGTTTATGTATCTTTTTTTTAAGTATCAATTACTCATAGGTTTCAAATCAATACTTATATCAAGTCAATCTATCAATTCCTTATGCAACTCTGGTGTCCCATACATTTCTCTGTATCGATATATTAATATGTCTCAAATAAAAAAATCGATTATGGTCTTATTATAACTGGCAACATTTTAGCATTGGGGAAAAGAGAAAGATGGTGCCAAGAGTATAGAAATATATATTTCCGTGAGCTAATAGAGTAAATACTAATTATTTAAAGATATATCTGGATACTCCAAGAAATCATGGTTAGTTCGTTAAAAATTGAACATGATTATCGATCAATAGCTACATTTGCGTACATCGTGTCCATGGAAGGCCAGTTTTGGATATAGTCCTTTGTGCCATCAAATTTCTACCACCAGTAAAGGTCATTTATACTTCTACTACGAGTATAAAAAACAACGGGATATTTACCATGTTTATTGGTTTTGTAATATATCCTAAATTTCGGCATACAACCTCCATGATCATGGAGCTTGTATGCCGAAATTGGCTGGTAAACATGCCCACCGTTCTTATTGGGCCAACCATATCGGTCTACCCTCTTCCTTACTCATTTATTACACTAGGCCCCTCTGATTGAAAGTGCCTTATAGCTCTCCCTTGTGCTGCAGACCACAGACCCTTAGAAATAGTAGTTCCAAAACCCCCGGGTATGCTGGGGTGCGAGGGATAGGCTACGATCTCAGCTCAAGCAACTAAATAGGTACACAAAGACGGCGTGTGTTTTAATCGGTTCGAATCCGACATAACATCCCCAACCGGCTCCGTCGAGGGATGTATTGGTAGGGATTTTCGCACGATAAAAAAGTACTGTTGATAAATAAATAAATCTAATAATAAAATTCTCGTGTCACAGTTTTCGTTGCCATACTCCTCCGAAACAGCTTGACCGATTCTCATGAAATTTTGTGAGCATATTGAGTAGGTCTGAGAATCGGCCAACATCTATTTTTCGTACCCCTAAATGGAGCAGCGGGAACGGGATCAGAGGTCCACGCGGGCGGAGCCGCGGGCAACAGCTAGTATTATATATAAATAAATTTAAACACCAAACAGGTGTTTAAATTACGCAATAAACAGTTAATGGAAACAGTGAAATTACGTGTGCGGAAGATATAACGAGTTAAAGGATTCTTTAAAGTAGTTAGGAAAGTGATTAAAATTGTCGTATCTCAATCATTACTTTCAATTAAAACAGTCATTGACATCTAATTATATTGATACGTAATTGCCAACTAAAGCCGGCTTTACATGTTGCGAGATTTCACGGAGTGGTCGCACACAAGAAACCGTACAACGTGGAAAGCGAAGACTACACAGGTGATTAAAACAGACGTGGCTTTAGACTATAGTTTAAGCTTTGTATTTTATTTTTTTATTCCATTCAGATAAATTAAAGTAGAGCAAGGTGTTGCTTACTATAGGTACTATTTTACCTACTTTAATTAACGCTATCGACCTTACGATCAAAAGGTCCCGGGTTCAAATCCTGGAACACCGACATAAACAAGTATAACAAGTAATTAAGCTCAACTGGAGAGGCTCGCAGGAATACTCGTACTAGTGAATATAGGTACATATTTCTTATATTAAAAACGTAGGTACAAACATTACATACAGCGCCTGTCATAAAAATTCCGCAATCACCAATGTAAGTGAAATGCAAACCTTGCTATTCAACGCTCTACTACACAGGGCGTATTTAAAAGTTACATTATATTGTATCCGTGGACTTACGACCTATATTTTCCCTGTATACTCTTGCTTGATTTTGGTCAGGTTTACTCGAAACATTAAATTATCAGCACGATCGTGGATACATCTCGCGTTGGTTTTATAACAATTTATGAAAGGTAGTTCTTTATGACTTGACGTAGGTAATTGGACTATACTTAGGTGTAAATTGCAAACCTATTATTTGGAAATTGGCACTTGATATTTTTTTTAATTATAAGCCTTAAGTCTAGTGGTATGCGCGGTAGCCTACTGGTATGGGTAATGGACTGCTGAGATGAGGTCTCGGGTCCGATCCCAGGTTTTACCATGGCACACACCAATGACTTTTCGATGCTTCTCGAAGTTAATGTGTGTATTTATCGCTGGTTTATAAGTGCCCTGTTAATGGCAATAGGCTGGCCACCTATTTATTACACTGGGACCTAAACATAAACTGGCGAAATGTAGGTGCTAGCACCTCTGTCTACCCCTTCGGGGATATAGGCGTGAGTTTATTTTATGCTATAAGTCTTAATTTACTTATATAAACTTGCATCATATAAGTCTGCCTTTATTTTATTTCGCTATGCCTGACCACTTTCTTATGATTAAACTTCTGGAGACGGCGAGATCCTCCACATATCCGCGTATTACGTTATGTAAGTCCAAGAAAAGAATATAACAGTAAACAATTTTTAACACCTTAGCAGTAGTAACGATACCGTGTCCTGGATGGCTTCTAAAAAAGGAGACGAAGAAAAAAAGGAGTCACGTACATATAAGATCTCTGTGTATTCGCTGATTTCAAAAGGAATAATACAATTCAAATAGTACATATTAGATATTCGGTTTAACTTTTTTATTAAACTTATCCTATGTAAAAATATACACGAATAGTTTTTAATTACCATAGAAACTTTAACGAGGTGATAGGTATTCGATACTAAGCTCATACGTGTAGTTAAAAAGAAAAAAAAATGTCATTAATAGTCCTAAATTCATGCAATATTTTTTTCACAACGAAGAACATTTACATTAAGTAGGGTCGGGTGTCTCACAATGAACCAGGCAGCTACATTTAACCACCTACTTATTTCGGAAATATGACGTTGCCGATCTGAGCTAATAGGGGTAAAAGAGAGGTATTTTCCTTCCCCTTCTGCCCACTAGTTTGACTGGCGATAGTGTGCGAAGAATTTGTGTGAGAAACATTTTTACGAAAATTGCTCAAAAAGTAATTTTTTTCTGCAAGTTTGTTTCTTTTTTCACGTTTTTGCTGTAAATGATATTGGTTTTTTTATACAAACCCTGTTTTACATAATAACCCAACACATAAATGCATCATAATTCGTTACACTGCGAGATTGTTTTCCCGGAAAAAAATTGAGGTCAGTTAATAAAACGGGGCCTGTCCTACAATGAGCCACTTTTGGGTGGTACACATTGAACCATGGTTCACTGATACCCCAGTTCACTCCAGATGTTAAATTGGACTAAGATTGCAATTTTAATTATACGAAAAAATTAACGCTTCACCGGGATTCGAACCCGCGATCTTTCCCTTACAATCTTGCCCCTTCCCCCTGTAAGGGAAAGATCGCGGGTTCGAATCCCGTCGAATCATTAATTTTTTCCTATCTAAATTTGATTTGAACCGTCAGCATACTAATTGATTTCAAAATTTCCTGCACATAATTATTTTGATTCGTTATAGGATTAAATACAAATTAGTCTAAATATATAATATAGCTAATAAGGTGGTTCAATGTGGAAAATACCCTGGTTAAATGAGTACATCCCGATGGACACATTGAACCAAATCTCGTTTTCCATAAATTGTTTCTTTACTCTGAAACCAAATGGAATTTAAACAATAAGTGATTGTATAATTGTAGCTAGATAAATTTACTAACAATACACAAAAAATTGAAAGCATTCATCGAAAAAATGAGCACGCTACAAGACTTTGAAATTTACCCGGTTCAATGTGAGACACCCTACCCTATACATTCCGGTAAGTTATTTCAGATTATGTAGTAGGTAGGTATTGGTAGGTAATTACCAGATGATTACTTATAGCGATTTGCCCTTGAAGACAATGCATAGCAAAATTCACTTGTCATCGTATTTCTTTCATTGATGTGATATTTTCTCATCATGTTTAAAATACCATGGGGTCAAGAACTTATGCACGTATTTTAAAATTTAAAAAATGTTAATAACATTGTTTTTTGTATGGTGGGTATTTGCATCATGTTTCATATAGAGTATTAATATACGTTCCATATCTGCGCCTAAAGCTTCTCTGGTAGTTAAAAACAAGTAATGTAGATAGATAAATAGATAATTCTTTATTGTACACATTAGAACAAAGTTAGCAGTACCACAGTAATAAGCGTAAAGTTGCATGTACAATGGGCGGCCTTATCGCCAAAGACGATCTCTTCCAGGCAACCTTAGGATGGACAGGAAAGTACAGAACAATCAGTAGTGTGATTCTGTGGTGCAGATTGCATATACTTTAAATATAGTAAATAAATACACTTACATATAATACTTACACTATTATAATATTTATAAACGTGAACCATAAACATCGAAATGGCTAGAGTATCAGATATAACAATTATATGTATACACGGTGATTTTATAGTGGTTTCGGAAAAAGAATATTTTGTTTCACACACAGTTTTGGTAGCAAACTCGACTGAAAGTTTTAATTTTGAAAGAAAAAAAAAATACTTTACGTATGGCAATAATGTACAGGTGAACAGAAAAATGTATAGGATGTGTAAAAAAAAAAATTTTTTTTCACCAAATTAGGACTTCCTTACGATTTTACTATCGAAATTATGGCCAAAATCTTTTTTTCCAAAACCACTATAAAATCAACCGGTAGATGGTTTTGTTTTTATAAGTAGATACTATTACAATATATATAGAACTAAATCTAATGATAATGAACCTATGAAGTTTCTTGTGGTCGAGCCAAAGGTACTTTCCTGAAGGAATTATTCCAAGAGTTCCTAAAACTTTCTCTTATCTGACCAGCTCGCCTGAATGTCCAATCCCTGTTGTTCTTCGGAATGAGAACAGACGCTGCCATAATCGGGATCACCACCATTGTGATGATAAACATCCAGAAGAGAATTTCTCCAATAACTGAAAATATACGAACGGTACTTTGATATATATATTTTTTTATACTATCACGCCAATATCCCCGAAGGGTTAGCCAGAGGTGCTAGCACCCACATTTCGCCAGTGTATATTTAGGTTCCAATGTAATAGGTGGCGAGCCTATTGCCATCAACCGGGCACTTATAAACATGCGATAAATACACACATAACGTACGTCATTGGTGTGTGTCATGGTAAACCTGGGATCGAACCCGAGACCAAGTCTCAGCAGTCCACCACCCATTCCACTAGGCTATCGCGTTTTTTTTTATAATATATTCTAATTTCTTTTATCCAGGACACAGTAATTTGACTTCATCTCACGTGATGGTAAGTTGAAGGCTAAGTCTGAATAAATAGGGTCATCATTGCAAACATGTAATCTGCTATCTACTAACTAGAGACTGCAATTAAAAATTTCATTGCCAGATTCTTTTGTACCCGGTTATGACTATTTTGCCTCGCAAATCGAACTGCAAATCTAATAAATATAAGCAATAATCTTGATGTTCAAACATCAACCTCTGTGGCGTAGTGGTAAGGTTGGTAGAGCATTCGACTGCTTAGTCGGAGGTCTACTCCCGCTCAGTGCAAATATTGTCATTCTATTTACAAGTATCTATGTTTCAGCATTCTAGAACCTAATTAAGGTATGCTTACTTTAGGTATAGATAGCGCTGTTGAAAATATTAATTTATTTTTATCGTATTTTTATTGCCTAAATAGCGCTGTGACAAGAGTTATTCTCTCTGCCTACCCTGCTGGCCAAAAGACGAGAGCATTGTGTAGGTAAATAGGGCTTTAAAAAATATTTACCATTAGGCGTTTCAGATAAAACAAATAAATTTTCTGTAGTGGCCACAGAGATCTCTCCTTCTGCCCCCATGAGCTTGGCGGCGACAGTCCATGGGTGCAAATCATACATATTGGGGTTCATTATGTGTAAGATGCAGGAACCCATGTGCAATGCGCCGTACAACTCATAACCAACGGGAAGGTTGTCTGATGTGAAACCTGAAGGACAATAAGTCACGGGTTAAACAGGGCTGCAGAGAAATTAATAGTAATGATCAATCTGGGCCCCGAATCTACTAATCATTAATCAAACCATTGAGATTACAAGAACAACCATTAATTTTTCGACTTTAACAACATAATTTAAAGTTCTAAATTAATAACAGATAATGACATTATTTCATTCGCTGTATACGAGGCCATTTAACTTCAGATTTTAAGATCATAGCAGTAGTACCTAAGTTAAAAAACCATAGCATTTTTAGTATTCTCATTGGTTTGACAATTAGTGGAAACGGAGTTCAGCACATAATTTTGCTCGAATAGAATGTTGAAAATATGTGACAGTAAAAAACTGGTCAAGTGCGAGTTGCACTCATCGTACCATTACGTTTAATGTAAATAAACTTTTAGTATTTGTTGTAACAGCGGCAACAGAATTACATTTTTGTGAAAACTACTATTATCTACCTATAACGGTTCATGAGTGAACTGGTGACAAATACACAGACAGACAGACATTTGAGTCTTATTAACAAGGTTGGGAATTTACAATTTGGGTACAGAACCCTAGAGAATAGATGTCATAACGTTGTCTAGTTTCTTTCCGACGTATCTCCTTCAGAATCAAAAGCAAGAACCCACCTTTTCCATCCACCCTAACGAATCTGCAGTAGTCAAGGGCGTGACCGTTGTACACTCGAGCTTCCACCACAAGAATCGGGGAATAGTTCCAGTAGTGGCGCACCTCCATCTTCACTGTTGGTAGATATGTAACAGTTTATATGTAGTACTTATTAGTAATTGATTTGCAATAAAACAATATGCATTTAGCAGTGGAAACCGTAGTTCCATTATTATCACATTGTAATTACTTCTATACCGGGATACCTTTCCATGTTACTCATATTATTTCATAACGCAACATAATTTCATTTATAGATAGTTACTACTCTAAATCATTGCAGTACTGATACTCGAGTCACTACATTACAATGGCGCCCAACGTGGCACCCAATATCATTTGTTATACTGCTGATTAACGAACGTAACCCTGGTAGGGGTCATCTTCTATGGGTGGGATGGATAGTAGTCCTTATGGGTGAGAGGTAGGGGGCAGTATTAAGATGTATCACATTATGTAAAGGCTAAGTAACAGATAGGACCGTAGATGCGACCAAAGATGGCGCTTGTTAGAAGTAAAGAGCGAAAACGTTACAGGCTACTTTATTAAACGGGCGGTTTTCAAATATTTTATTTATTCATAATGCCCGTATCAAATGGCAATGTAATAAAAACGCATATATTCCCGGTGAGTATGAAGGACTTGCCAATCTTGCGTAATATAATACGCAAGATACAAACAACATATAAATATTTCTAATAAATTAATTATCTGTAACATTTCGTACCTCTTACATTAGTATAGACATTTACTCGCAGCTCTCTAGCTGATGTGTTGACGAGACCCACGTGACAGCTCCATCCTCTAGATTCGCTCACAGATAACCTATTGAAACGGATACCACATTCCCCTGCATCCAAACCCGCTCCTACATACTCGAAGTTTTCTTGTGGTGACATCCCTAAAATATTCAATATATTAGCATATAGCATACATATAACTCACGCCTATATCCCCAAAGAAGAAAAGGTGCTAGCACCCACATTTCACCAGTTTATGTTTAGGTCCCAATGTAATAGGTGGCGAGCCTATTGCCGGTTAATGGGCACTTTTAAACCTGTGATAAATACACACATAACTTCGAAAAGCATCGAAATACATTGGTATGTGCATGGTAAAACCTGGGATCGAACCCGAGAGAATCAAATATTGAATGTGCATTTAAATTGATAAATACACACATAACTTCAAAAAGTATCAATAAGTCATTGGTGTGTGTCATGGTAAACCTGGGATCGAACCCGAGATCTCGTCTCAGCAGTCCATTATCCATACCACTAGGCTACCGATATTCAATACGCACGAAATTATTTCTACGGAGGTAGGATCATATTATTTAATATTCATATTATCATACGTACAAATGGTGTGAATGTGGAATTGTATGGTACTGAAAATTAAACTTACGTGGAAATACATTATAGACAGTTCCATTACGAGCTCTGAAGTAGCAGTAACGTAACGCAGTTGGTATGGAGCAGCTCAGACTTACTGGCTCACCTTCCAGGTGTGGAGCACTTGACATGGCTTTCAATACAGGTTCTGCAATATAAAAAAAAATGTTTTAGCCAATATTTCTGAAATGATATAAAAATACCTAATGATTATCTGAACGTTATCATGGAGAAGCTCTCTAAGTATTAAAATGGATCAAAAATTTTATGCGTTCAACGTGATATTTCGTAGAAATACACAATTTAGGGCGAAACCATCCTTGCATAAGCAGATAAGAATGCTTTTACCCCAATGTATTTGTGCAAAACAAATAAAGCACTGTCACAGTGCACCTGCTAAACAACAGACGTGTCTTTGGTGCAGACTTTTACTACACAGGACAACACGTGCAGGGCTTAGATGTCACTCGCATACGGTACAGAATATTCCATCAAGAACCTAGCGGTTCGGTAAGTCTTTTCTCTGTCGCACCATATCAATTCCAAGTCCTGGAATTCCTTGCCGGCGCACTTGTTTCCTTCTTCCTACAGTCCCGGGTCCTTTAAGCGGGGCGTGAAAAAACATCTGATGAGGCCGTCAAGCTGAGCGACACCATTGTAGCGCTGAACGTGTTTGCAATGGTGACCCTCTTTCATGAGACTTTGCCTTCAGCTTAACATCAGGCGAGGTCATATTGACGTGCCATAAATAAAAAAAATAAAATAAAGACTTGGTGGTTGGGAAGGTAAACGGTCCCAGAAAAGCGGACTTACCAATGAAGCGGACACCAGGCTCAGTGGCAAACCTTGGACACAACTGACTAATCCATATTATATGCATTTTCACAAATGCGGGTTGTGGAAATACCTGCACACGCTGACATCCTTAAAAATGAACTTAATCAGAACTCACCAGTGACTACGGAAGCAGCGACAGACGGATCTTGCAAGAGGTGAGGGATTAGCACAGTGTGGAACCCGTAGTACGTGCCCGAGGAGGTATCCAGTGCACAGCGCCAGATGCCCAGGTCTAAGGTGGATGGATTGATAAGACGAAGGGTACAGTCGTGACTGTAAGCGTTGGATTCGTAGCTGGAATGGATAATGTTAAGGATTTTTATATTTTTTGGTTAAATATTCGAACTTGTATTGGGAGTGAGCAAAAAGTCAATCATTTTTCTTATGTAAACAAGGATAAGATAAGTGCCCACGGGGAGCTCCTACCCGCAATCATACAATAAATAATTATCTATTATGCCTTGATCCAATAGAGTGCAAGGTACTCTTCGAGACTCAAGTTAATTTTACCTGCAAACCGTTGACGATCGAGACTCTAGTGCAAGCTCCCGTCTGATGAAGAATGTGGGTTTAAGGGAGTCAAACCATAAAGGGGAGAAATATTAAGCAGAGTTTGATTATTTAGAGTTTAATTATTGCGGTGCACCACTGCAGTCTATGGACCACCTCCTGTCGTGCCCGCTTTGACCTCACACCTGCATAGTCACCGACCTGAATGAAGTGACGGAAGGTGCAGTTGGTGTCGCCAAGTTTCGGGCTGGGGGGTATCTAACTTCAATTTTCGTTGTTACCACTGACACGAAGAAGAAGAAGAGCAGAGAATTAAGTTTCGGATGCAACAGGAACAACGCAGAGATGATGAAGAAGTTCGCCCAAGAACATACCAGCTTAAATATGGAGATACAAAATTAGCTTACTTGACAATAGACATGTTGAACATGTACCCATCCTGTCCGACTCCGTGAGAGGCGATCAGGATATTGTCTCTAGGATCACGAAACTTGCAAGCATGGATCTCGTGTTCGGCAGGCACTGAACAAGTCAACATCACTGAAGGACCATTTTCCGATACAGTAGCAGTTACCAACGGTTTGCCATCTGAAATATTCAAATTCAAATCATTTCTTGTCACACAGTTCTATCTACATTCTACACACTTAATCAACAATTATCTAGTTTATTTCAGGTTGATATCGAAACTTTCGAGAACATTATGAAAGTAAAAGAGATTTTATTTTCTGCAGCCATTGATAAGTCAAGTTATCTGCCAAAAACAACGGATATAGCGAAAATATTTGTAATCCATCAACACTTGTAACATTCATCTAAACAATGTCTCTTTGTAATCTTATCAGTGACTGTTGGTTTTAGTGACTATCTTGATACAGAAGAACATATATATCAACTTTCGTTACAGGGTCATCGATCATGTTATCGCCGATATTCGATATTTGACAAAACGGAATGTTTTGCTTTCTATAGATATTTGCTAAAATTGTTAGCTCTGGGACCTATTTGTGTGGTTATGCTCGCTTGCACTATCGAAGGCTTATCAGTTCCACACCAAAACATCTTTTCTTGTCCGGTAGATGATAGTTATATCAAAAATACCTATGTCTATCTCTTTGTGCACATGTAGCAACTTTTTTCGCATGACACCTATCATTAATTTTCTGGTAATTATGCACTTAATTATTGAACTCGGATGCGACGGACTAACGCAATGATGATGACGAATTCAGTTTAATGAAACAATGATAGGTGCCCACTAAAGAATGATATAAAATAACACAACCAACAATAGTCTAACAAAAATCAAGTCACGCCTATATCCCCGAAGGGGTAGGCAGTGGTGCTAGCACCCACTTTTCGCCAGTTTTCTATTTAGGTCCCAATGTAATAGGTGGCGAGCCTATTGCCATTAACCGGGCACTTATAAACCTGCGATAAATACACACATAACTTCGAAAAGCATCGCAGTCATTGGTGTGTGCCATGGTAAACCTGGGATCGAACCCGAGACCTCGTCTCAGCAGTCCATTACCCATACACTAGGCGGTCTAAGGCTAGTCAATCTGCTACTATTATAAAATAAAGAATACTTACCTCTAGCATGAATATTTACATAGAACCCATATTGCTGCAGACGTACTGAGCCTGGCAACCCAACGGACACAGTCCAGTACCCCATGTGGTCTATAGTTACTCTGTCCAACACTATTTTACACTGGCCAAAGTTGTCTAAAATCCGTCCTCCAAGGGGGGCCCAGATCATACAATAAACCGCGTTCTTGGGACCCACTGTTATGTTAATAGAATTACCAACATTCCATTGCATATCATCAAGAGAAAGGTCCTTCAAATCTAAAAATGAAAAAGTGTAATAAATATTTTCTCTTTTGGGTGATTTCCAACATAGAACCAAAGTCAATATTTGAGATTACCTATAACATGAACGTCAACAGTTCCTATATTTTTAATTTTGTAGCCGTATTCTATTGCCCATGTCCCATTGTGACTGTGATCCACCCCTCTTACTATATATCCACATGACGCCATGAAAACTGGATCTGGGTCAACATTGTTGGTGTATTTTGTGCCATCGGGTCCATAAAGTACGCATGTTTCAGGCATTAATGTAGCAAAATTCAAATGTAAATATAAATCTGCACCTTCTTTAATGTGTATGTCACTTTGCATAACAAAATGTTCTGTGAAAAGTAATAAATAAATGGTTTAACGTATAGGTGTTGTCAGTTTGAATTGATTCTCTTTTTAATTTTATTGTATTTATTATCTTTATCACTGGGCATTAGTTCTTTGAGACTATCATTTTTTTGACGTTTGAATGAATTGCATGTTTTTGAATCCAGAATTACTTGATCAAAAATTTAATACGAAACTTTCTTCAACGTACACAAAAAAACTAAAAACATCAAATTCCATATATTAGTTACAATGAATTTATTTCATGATAATATACATTTTTCTGTTTTATATTCATTTCCTTATCTTCTTACCTTCCACACGAATGTTGATATGCCGTCTTTTTTCAATTGGCTGCGACAATTTGGTCGCTCTTGCTATAAGAGTCCAGTTGCCAATCATATTTTCACTTTCCATGTGTAATAAAATACCACATTCTACTCTAGTGTTATTTACAATTTCAATACCAGGAACTTTAAATCCGGGTATAAACGAATATTGTAATCCATCTGGTGTTATCAAATGACAACTTTCAGGTTCAATAAATATATCTTTGTCGATAGTAAATATATGCGTAGTGTTCATATCAGTGATTATAGTTTGTTCTTCGCTTTCAATAACTCTTTCTATATTATCTTGTATGGGATTTTCTGGATCTAAAATGTATTTAGTAAAGTAAAAGTTAACCAAGTACTGTTTTAGATAACCTGTATTAGTTACTGTGTAAATTAACCAATTACCGTAGTTAATTTAGTTTGATAAATTAAAGGACAAATAAGAAAATTGCGTTAAGACAGATTTTTTATACACCATATGCGCTGCTACGCAAGTCACCGCGCCCCATCGCGGGTTGAAACAAAAGGAAACCAAAAAGGATATAAAGGACCACTTTATGATCAATAAATGAAAATTCCTATAAAGATATGTTGTCATAATGAAGTAGTTAGTTTTTATCACACTGATGAAGTTGCGATACCAAGGTTAATCATATACATATTTACTAAAAAGCAGACAATTTTATTAAAGACTTACCTTCCTTAATAATTTTGAAAGTAAGACGTCTTTCATCGAATAAGACTCCATTTCTGAACTTGCCAATAATCTGCCATTGACCAATGGCATTCTCGGTGATAGAATTAAAAGAAATTTGGCAAAATGGTTCTGTATCTGAACGAATTATAGTAACTCCATCAAGTACACTGACGTTATTGTCAACTATATTCAATGATTCTCCTGAAGGTAGTATGTAAATGCAATCCTCTATTGTACCCACTCTTTGTCCAACTTCAATACTGAGGTTAGTGCCCAGATTGACTAAATGGTTTTGTACTTCAAGTACTGTTACGTTATAAGCTTGATCGTAGGGATTGTCCTCATCTAGAGTAATATCATGATTATTATTGAAGGTACAGTTATTTCAGAATTATAAATTAAAGGAAAAAAAAATTAGAAACTTACTGTAAAGATTGAAAGTCAATGGTAAACTAACTTCACTTTGTTCCAACACTGTACGGAATCTGCCATAGATAAGCCAGTCACCTAATAAGTCCTCTGTAAAATCCTTGATGAGAACACTGCACAGATAATTGTTGAAAATTGTGCTTCTTTCTATATGTGGATACGTGACGTCACTTGTGATGACCAAGTCTTCACCAGCTGGAGTAACCACGTGACAGGTGGTAACAATGCCACTTCCAGAGATACCAGAATTGACTGTACCACCAATATTGACAGGATGGGTATAACTTTTTTCATTGCTACGGTGCCAATCTCCAGAGCCATCTTTGTTATCTGCATACATTATATTTAACGAAATGTTACGAATTATAGTAGTATACTTAGCTAAGTAAAAATTTTAGCAAGAAGGGCAGGTTAATCAAAGAATTCAAGTATACTTACACCATGTGATACTGACAGGTTGGCAACGGGTTTCTGCATTTAATTCTGATTTACCACATAGCTCCCAATCTCCTAGTAATTCCTCAGACATAGGTCCAATGGTCACTCTACATGAGACAAAATTGCTTTTCCTTTGCACTTTTACTCCTCCCATTATTATATGTTCAATATTGATGAAGTCATTATTCCCATGGCGTAGATAGCACTCTTCTTCGAATGATTTTTTGCTTAGAGATATGTCTATTGTTGCTTGCTGTCTTGTAAAATGATTAATTTGACTGAGTAGAGCTATTGGTTCATCTATAGAATCCTCATTGCTCTTATCACTATCAGTTTCTTCAGAATCAGCTAATAATAAAAGGTTACTATTAGTTAGGAAGGCTGTTTAAAATAACTGACAGTAAAGGAATCTTGTGAAGTGTGTAAAAATAGAAACAAATGTAGGTGGTTTCTCCCTCCAGACCTAGAAAGATCTAGAGATCTAGAAAGGGGAGAGTAATGTGCATATTTAAATTGTTACCAACTAAAGTAAAGCTAACATAATCTACAAATATCATTTTCACCTGCTAGCGGGGGATTCACAGACACCTGATGATTAACTGACAGTTATTAAAGTTATCTTTAAAGGATTATATTAATATTACCTTCTTGAACAAGGTTAAAGAAACTCTGTCCCTCGAATAATTTATTGCCAAAGTCGTCACTGAATTTAACAACAAATTTCCATTCGCCAAACATTTCTTCTGTGACCGGATCAATAGTCAATTCGCAACCACCTTCATTTTCCAATTCCTTGATCGTAATTGCGTTGCTTGTAGTTTCGCCTAATCGGAATATTTCTTTGGTAGGCATTTCATACAGACATTCATCTACTCTACCTGGACCAGTCAGAATTTCTGTATGCCTACTGCCTAGACTGATTTCACGGTCTGTTTCTGCTACTACACTTACATTAGGAGCGTTATCGATATCTGAAACATATATATTCCAGAAAAAAAGAGTTTTATATAAGTATGTTTCCAATCTAGTATTCTTTTCACTTGGCTTACTGTGTACTCAAATTGATTTAGAATAAGTAAAATTAATGCCCAGATGGGGCTTAACCTTTTTCCCTTTGATTGAAAATATGCAAAACATCATCATACATTAATTTACGAACTTTTCGGTTTGGATGTTTGACGACAGCAGTACTCGTATAAGCCAAGACAAGTCAAACCAGAGAAAGATTAGGGGAGTAGAACACAAGCACCATTGAGCAAACTTTGGATGCAAGCAAATAATACTGGTTAATATGGTTAATTAGAAATCAGTACTTACTGAAAACAGAGAAATACATTGGCAGACGAATTTCAGATTGTGTGTCATCTGACCTGAATCTCCCATAAAGAGTCCATTTTTCTAGATTCTGAGGAGATTCTACAGTTATCTTCACAGCACACATCGCAGTATTATCCACTTCGCTTTGAATAATGTTAGGATATTGCATATCAGTTTTCATCACTAAGTCTTCACCTTGTGGAGTGATGAGATGGCAAGAGGATATGCTTCCTTGAGCCTCGGTTGCAACAATACCGATGTTGATAGTATTCAGAAGATGCATTGAATGATGAAAGCTTGGTCGAGATATCACTGACCAATTTACAGTCGGTGAATTATAGTTATCTAAATAATAAAGCAAATTAATCATTAAACTTGTAAAACTCTGAATTAAGTTCTATATTGCAATATATAGTTCAGCTTATAGTGGTTGGTCTGTACTTGTTACAAGAAACTACAACCTCGACCATAAAAATCATACCCATCAAATTTTTGAATTCTATTCCATACTTATTTGTTAATTCGTATGATCGTGTCGGTGAGTCAGACAGCAGAAGCTGACGTAAAAGCATAAAAAATATTTTCGTAAAACAACATAACACATAAACTCACGCCTATATACCCGAAGGGGTAGGCAGAGGTGCTAGCACCCACATTTCGCCAGTTCATGTTAAGGTCCCAATGTAATAGGTGGCGAGCATAATTCACACGTTCATAAAACTTACTCCAGGTGAGGACGACGGGTTGGCAACGCAATTCGCCAGACTCTTCTGACTGACCACATAGTTCCCATTTTCCAATAAGATTATCATCTATAGGCCCAATTGTAATTCTACACGACACGAATTCACTTCTGTTTTGAACTATGACTCCCTCCAATTTAAGTATAGATGTGGCCTTCAATATCTGATTGGGTGATTTTACATAACAAACTTCATCAAAAGATTTCCTATCTAATGATATGTCTATAACATTGCCTTTCCTGGTATAATGGACGATTTCAGTTAACATGAATGGTTTTAAAAATGTGTCATTTGCAACTTCATCGTTTGTTGTTTTTTTCTCTGTTAGTACATTTTCTTCGTTTGGGGCTACATCTTTATTTGTACTGTAACTACTTTCTGCAACAAGTACCAGATTTATAATGATTATATTCTATTTGAAATATAATAGATGAGAAGTCTAAATATTAGCATCTTAAGGGTGGAGCCACCTGTCACCCTAGCAGAAGCAGGCTTTTTTTTATCGTGCGAAAAATCCGGAGCCGGTTGGGTAGGTTATATGGGAATCGAACTGACTAAAACGCACGCCGTCTTTGGGTCTTTAGTTTCCGGAGGTGAAGTAGTAGCCAACATATCCCTCGCACCCCGGCAGCAGAAGCAGGCTGCGGCGTCGGATGTAGTTTTAAATATTAAGAATTTTCTGTGTTTTTCGAAGTATAAATTTCGAAAAGTGATAAACAGAAAACAGATGATTCACTGTTTTGAATACTTTGAATACTCATCAGTTAGACAGTATTATCAGGTTTGTTCCATTTTATCAGGTTCTGATACCACAGTAGGTGCAGGTAATGTTTTTTTTCTTCTATTATATTATATTTTTATCTTGTGACGTGATAATTATACAATATAATTGGAAGAACATCAATTTATTGGTAATTAATAAACAAATCGGTTGTTTAGATATTTATCAACTCTTCATGAAACACATTAAACACTTGTACCATAGTGTCTTTACGTAGTTTCGAAGCAAATTATTCTTTTCATATTTCACAAGATTTACTGCCAAATAATTTATGAAACCTACCTGTGAATAAGATGAAAATCGCCAAAACAAAGCACAACTTCATATTGATATAAAATATCACAGACTGAGTAAAAACCTTGATAGTTCGTTGCTCATCATTATATTGAGACAATCGACGTGTTTACGTATCAGATAATACCAATATAGACATCAGTAACCCCTACCGAATCAATGCTATTGGAACATGCGTTCCATATTTTGGTAGATAACATATCTTTATAATCGGCTTTTAGTAAACTACCACACTTGCCGAAACATTGACTATTCAATAAGTACTTTGTTTTGCTAAAGAATGTAATTATACCCTCAAAATTGTTTCGTGAATGTACAGTACAGTAACACGTCTACTTGTAACAGTATGCTTGTCCTCTAGCTTAACAGATCTTATGCACTATCCATAAGATCTAACAACATCAGTTAATCATAATGATAACGCCTGACGGAACGGAGACAGATTGTGTGTCCATCAGCTAAGAAGTTTGTAAAATCTTTATTTTTCTATAAAAGAATAAGTATTACTTGTGGTTACCGAAGGTATGTAGTTTCGTACTAATATACCACCTAACCATTTCGGTTAAATTAAATTGATCGTGTTAGGTAGGACTGTAGGAGTGGGTTCACATGGATAAAATAATGGCCGATAGTAATAAATCCAATAAAGAATTTAAAGAATAAACAAATTAAAGGCAGCTGTGCAATTCTTTAAGCATATAGCGTCGAGCACAGCGTTGCGACAACCTTGTTAGAGATTGTCATTGGTCGGACTGGGTGACGTCATTGAATATCGACAATTTCTCTATAGGCTGTCGCAGAGCTGTGCTTCGCGCTGTACGGATAAACAATTTGTTTAGCAGGTGTGGCATACACTTAAGAAATTTGTAAGCATAATAACCATATGAATAATCAATTATAATCTACTTATATCTAGAGATTATGGAAATATGGGTTATTTAGTGCAATTGACTATATTTAACATTTGATTGATGACAAAGAGGACTGGTTTTTTATTACATAGTGGTATTGGAGGTATCTGATTGTAAGGTTTACTGTTTGGTTCAGAGGTATTTACGCAACGTATATTATGAATTTATGACCTCAAAACCGTAAATTATTTACTCGATTTGTGATTTATTTGATCGACGATGAGGAAGAACTGATGGCTGTTGGAGCCGAAAAGTTTTCGAATAGAGATTGCGTATCGGTAGACGAGACGTTCGACGGCCTCCTGCGAGGTGGACGGCCGATATGTATAGTAAAAATCGCTGGTACGCATTGGATGCAAATCGCCTCCAACCGATCAGGTTAGAGGTCGATGGGGGAGATCTATGTTCTACAGTGGACGTCCTATGGCTAAAATGATGACGATGATGATGATCGACAAGCAAAAACTGTCAACACGTCAACTTTGGGAAATGTTATCATCTCCCATTTAACTCTCATACATACACTTTGCGTTGAAAAGGCAAAGTTTCAATGGTTGTTGTTAGAGAAAAACTTGACACAGAGTGAATTCTCGCGTGCATTATCAATGGGAATACTCCCATTGGATTGGAGTGTGTGAGATTTGGGAAAGCAACCCATGCAATGCAGCAATTAATCAATCATGTCATTAGCGTATCATAGTCCACTGATAGTCACAATGCCTCTCCCAATAGTGTGAGCCTTTGGCCAGCGTTTTAGAAGGTGTCCTAATATATAATATAGTAACTTTGGGTGTGTCTATTAAGATCTGTGTTAATCATTATTTTTATTATCACCTTAGTGTTGTTCCTGGTTCCTGGTTACATCCCATGGTTTCACTGCAGTCCCCGTCCGCTAGTTTTCACGGTACAGAATATTCCATCAAGAACCAAGTGTTTCGGTGAGTGTTTTCTCTGCACCATTAGGTAAATCCTGGAATTCCTTGCCGGCGCACGTGTTTCCTTCTTCCTACACTCCCGGGTCCTTTAAGCGGGGCGTGAAAAAGCATCTGATGAGGCCGTCAAGCTGAGCGCCACCATTGTAGCACTGAACGTGTTTGTAATGGTGACCCTCGTTCATGAGATTTTACCTTCAGCTTAACATCAGGCGAGGTGAAGTCAAATTGGCGTGCCATAAATAAAAAAAAATCATTCTACTCCTTTTGGTTCATATGGCTTTCATGGGAGCGAGTGCCGCTTGACCTCCCAACCCAGATATACCGGCTTGTACATCACACACACACACACACACCTTCTCAAAACGTGTTAGCAACACATGATAATACACAATGCTATTAATAGAGACATTCTTGAGATAACTAAACCATAAAGTTATTAGTAATACTTGGAGGGATAAAGTGTCGAGTGACATACACATCTTTACACAAAACTTAGGTGTAAGAAAGAAAGAAACCTCTCAACTTTTGAGATTTAGCCTACTGTCATAAAAAGTACATATTTGAATTTGTTTGATTTTTTAAATTCGGTGATAGGTACAGTAATGCGGAACCCATCGCTCTATTTACGGTAGTGATAAAAACTTTATAGTCAAAACTATTAATTCAAGATAATTTCTATTCATTTGCAATTCTAGTGATTAATAAGACATAAATGTAGAGATATAGTATGGGCACCCAATTTCACCTGCAAGCCGATTAAGTACATATTAAGAGGAGGTTCTGATGTTTTCTCTCGGAATAAACAGTACACGGCAGTCAATCAATCAATTAACCCAGTGGTACCTCTGCTTTTCAAATCTGGGCCCCGATTCTACCACCGAGATTACAAATATGGTTAAATGCTTGTATACTTTACCGCTGTACTTTTTAAGCTAAATGGCATTGTGTATAGTGAATGAAATGATGTAATGAACTCTTTTTCATTTAATTTTGAACTTTACGCCCCGTCTATAGAGCCGAAAATTCAATGGTAGTATTTGTAATTTCAGTGGTCTGATAATAATGGGTAAAAATAGATTAGTAGAATTGGGGTTCTGATTTTAGCTCAGACAATAGTTAACAGCCGAATGTTATCATTATCAGTACAAACAAAACAAGCTAATACAAAATACTTACCAATTTAATATGTGTACATGCAGACCATGCATGTGTGTATGTATGTACGTGTGCATGTGTGTGTGTGTGTGGAAAGAATATCAAACATTCATAAACTCATTCGCCCATCCAAACAAACTATACATTTACAATATTAGAAGGATAGTTATCAAATCGATTTATATTTGAAAAAAGTTAATGTCCAGACGAGGCATGAACCCGCGACCTGTCTCTTACAGAGAGACTGCTCTGACCACTGAGCTTCAGGACCACGTCTAAAGCATTCCAAATTTTTCTCTACGTGTACATCTACCGACAATCCTACTAAACATTCACACTCATTATGTTATAAATAAATTATCTTAAGGACCAACAACATTTTCGGGCAAAAGCCAACTTCACTTACTGTTTAGAATTAGTTTAGGCCTAGGTTCTAGGTTTCATTTTTTGTAGTCGGGTCAGCTCTGCTACTTGTTCCTGTTATTTGGTTTATCCTGGATTTTACGCTGGCTACCGCCGCACTATGGAACGACGTAGAACAAGAGCTGCTCATAATTACTTTTTTCAAAAGTTGGCAATTCCACATGTTTTTATTTTTAGTTTTTACTTAAGAAGTTATATTTTAATAATAACATAGATTTAAAACTTTTAGCTTAGTACAAAATAAGTAATTTACGTTTGAAATCAACATTCTGAAATTTCGTAAATAAGTCGCTTCAAAAAGTTCAACATTCAAAGTTAAATTTTGAGTATAATTTGTTCCAAAACCTATTTAGTGTGATACATGTCTAGAAAGGGTATTTTGTGGAGATTCAGATAAGATTATGAAAATCAAATTTTATCTATATAAATATATAATATGTTACCGCATAAGTTTTGAGAAAAAAAGTAGATTTTTTTAATTTTTCTAACTTCGACGAAGCTTTCAGCAGTTACCTAAAATTCCCTAAAATTTATATTTTATATTATAACATGCATAATATAGTTACCTAAATGGGCTGGTAAAAACTAGCTGCGGCATTTTGCGGCTTTTCTAGATATGACGTATATTGTAGTACTTAAGCTATTTAAATAACCATTATCAATGGAGTGTAATCGATATCATTTATGCGATTTTTATGGTTATGGTGGTAAATGATTGTTTTGTAGGTTTTAGGTATTGTTGTAGTTTTTTACACGTGTCCTAGAAAAACCAAAGTATCTATTATAAGGTGGCAAATAAGGGCAGTGTGCATCGTGATCGCTACCATTATCAAATGTCGGCAGAAAACATAACGATCATTGTTACTTTCAAAAATAATTGAGCAGGAATATTGTAATAAATACTATAAAAATTCATGCGAGAAAATCCTCCAGATAGACTACTAATGATGCATACACAATATACTTCGGATTCTTGTATAACGAGTATTCGTGAAACGTACGAAAAAATGTCAGGGATTTGGATCCAGATACAATACGGACTTTAGAACTTCTGAAAGTCAATCAGCTCATCTCCGATCACGATGTTGTTTAATATGATTAAAAATATATTGCATGTGGTTTTTTTACATGCAATATACTTAATTATCTATGTTGATTACCATATACCAACTGTCACTGGTATGTGAACAGAAAAAAATAATAATATTCACTTTCGCACAGTAAATAAAAATATTTTTTTTTTTTACTAGCTGACCCGCGCAACTTTGTCTGCGTCACCCTGTTTTGCATAATTTTTCATTCCTGCTCCGCATCTGTTGGTCATAGCATGATGTTGTCCAATATATAAAATTCTCGTGTCACAGTTTTCTTTGCCATACTCCTCCGAAACGGCTTGACCGATTTTGATGAAATTTTTTGTGCTTATCCGGTATCTATGAGAATCGGCCAACATCTATTTTTCATACCCCTAAACGGTCGGAATGGAGCAGCGGGAACGGGATTAGAAGTCCACGCGGGTGGAGCCGCGGGCAACAGCTAGTATACATATAAATATTCCTCTTTAACCATTCTATTTATTATTAAAACCGCATCAAAATTTGTTGTGTAGTTTTATTGATGACCCGCGCAACTTCGTCTGCGTCACCCCGTTTTTGCAACATTCTTAATTCCTGCTCCGCACCTGTGGGTCTTACCATGATGTTAAATACATATAAACCTTCTTCTTTAACTATTCTATCTATTTAAAAAACCGCATCAAAATCCGTTGCGCAGTTTTAAAGATTTAAGCACACAAAGGGATATAAGGACATGAGAAATAGGGACAGAGAACGCGACTTTGTTTTTACTATGTAGTGATGTATTTTATAAGTTATATTTTTTATTATATTTATTACGCGTATTCCTGTTTACCTTTCAAAAGAAAACACTTCTTAAAACATGCGAAAGAAAAATATTTATGTCTATTTTTACCGATTTTTATAATAAAGCGCGGGTAAACCCGTGAGCCAGCACTAGTTCATGTTCAATTTAATGTTCACTTACGAAGCATATTCTGGTCTATGTCTATGCCAAATTACATAATTTTATCTTTAATATTTACAAAGTTACAGATTTTTGATCAGCAAATGACCCTTTTGGACCATAGTGCGCCGCCCGATCGCGAGAAATGGTGTGCATTGGAAGAGGTCTACGTCTCCTACTCCATTTGGTTAGGTACTAAACAATTAGAAAAAGGTTAACAATGTTGTGGCAACTTTTTATAAAAAACAGATGTTAAACAAATAAACTAAGCTAACTAACTGACTAACCAGTGGCGTAGCTACCAAGGGGCTAGGCGTGGCAGTGCCCCGGGGCCCTCAAGCTCAGGGGGCCCTCGAATCCTTACCAGAAATCTCGATCGAACTGAAGTTTTGGAAATTGGATGCAACCCTACTTTAATCATGACAACTCAGTTGAGAGAAATTCAAAAGCTAAGGGTGTCACACATTACGCAGATACAATAAGATACCTGTATCGGAGCAGATATCTTTCAATGTCGCTCTCTATATAAATTGTATGAGCTACTACACACTATGCAGATGATGATGGTGATGGCGCTGTTTTGCCACGGAAAGATTAGCTCCGCGAATTTTAATTGTAAAATAAGTTAAAATACAAATACGACATTATACAAGTGATTAATGTAAAGTTAAAGTGTCAATAAGTGTGTGGAAATGTTATAAGAGAAATTGGTGCGGACATTACGAAGAAAAAGAAACAAATACTTTGCCCAAGCCAAGTGAACATTTAAGTTTGAATACCAAAACAAAACTGTGAGTAAATAAATAATAGTATGGTTTATTAGAACTTTAACAAAGTACGAACATTTCAACAAGGTTCTAACATAGAAAAGTGCAGTGATTTCATTTTCCAAAAAATAAAACTTTGCATTTTGAAATATATACCCCCGCATATTTTGAAAATATCCGTTTGGATTTTTGAATTGCCTGCAATTTCGCTTCGAATCCTACATCGCAAAAAATACTAACGCCATCTATTAGAAAATCAGTATACTACATCGAAACTAGGCGTACTAACTTGGGTTGTATATTGAGTGAAGTGACAGTGGAGCGGCTATTTACCAACAGATGGCGGTAAATGTAATGGCAACTGGCCTGAAACGCAAGATGGCACTAAAATGTGCTGGCTGCCTCCAAGATATAAAAACAAAACACTACTTGACATGCTTCTTATGTCATAATAAATATGACCTCATATGTGCAAATGTGTCCACACACCAGTTCCTTAGCAAAATGACACCTGAAAATAAATCCTCTTGGTCTTGCCAACTCTGCCACTGTAATAAGCCAAAATTAGACAACAGAAATACCCCAATACGACCACAGCAACTGGCCCCTATTTCCACATGTACTGACTCGCCATCAGAATCACAGGACAACAATGTAACATTGCGCAAAAAGCGTACAACCAGCGAATTCGACCCAGGAAACTCTGAGGAAGAAATAAGCATTGCAGATGACACAATTGACAATAGTACAGAATTTCAACAGAACACCAACAGAACAGACTATTACCCAGTGTGTAACGAGACAATAATGTTTGAAAAGCTAGAAGCTCTTTTAGACAAAAAACTAGAAAAGAATAAGCAGTCCATTCTATCCGACATTAAATGCTTGATCAATATAGAAATATCAAATGCGTTACTAGGCCTAAAAGATGATTTGACCCAAAATTTCAACAGGCTCGCCTTAGATTACGAAAAAACTAAATTGTCAATAACCAACATAAGCATGCAAATTGAACAACTAGAAACAGAGCAGACGAAACTTCAGGGCGAAATAAGACAGCTAAAAGCCGATGCTCCAAACCTAAGTAGCAATACTAATAGTGTTACAAATAAATCACAGGCTTCATCTGAAAATTGCAAAAAAATTGTACTCTATGGTTTAGCTGAACCATATTACGAAACAGAGAACGACCTTCATGCCCAGGTGACAGACGCTTTCCAAAATATAACAAATATCAACCTAACTGGATATATAGAAGAAATATCAAGAATTGGAAGGAAAGGCTACCGAAGACCAGTCGTAATTGAGTTACTAAGCAAAAGAATGACTCGATACATACTGCAGAACAAAGTGCTCTTTAGAGATAGTGGAATAGCTGTATCGGAGTACCTAGACAAAGAATCTGCCCAGGAACGAAAACTACAACGGCAGGCCCTCTCAGAAGCCAGAAGAAATGGACAACACGCTATTATTAAAAATAATAAATTGATAATTAATGGTCAGGAAATCAAATCTCCCTACGAACAAGCCAAAAATGACGCAAATATCGAAACTAGTCACAACGACAGCCATCGGCCAGAGCTGACATTAAACAGAGCCACAGATTTGTCAACTCATACTGGAAAAAAACCACCATTGATTAACGCTCGTTGCAACACATCGCATCCCTACAAGAAAAATCTAAATCACACTTTTCAAAGCCAGCCAACACCAACACAGAATTCCTTTCGTTAACACCTTAGAAATATTGTACCAGAACATATGCAGCCTTAACAACAAACGACACTTGCTTCAATCAGTAATAGAAGAAAGGGGCCACATTGACGTGATTTGTCTCTCAGAAACATGGATTACCAGCAAGAAAATAGACCTGCTCTACCTGGACGGATATAATCTAGCGTCCTCTTTCAGTAGAATCAACTATGATTGCGGTGGAGTATGCATTTTTACACGGGAAGGCATCGAAACCATAGATCGAAGCGATATCGCATCAATGTCGGTCGAATTTGTTTTTGAAGTTAGTGCAATAGAGCTGCCCCAAGAAAACCTGATAATAATAATAATCTACTGGCCAGAAGAAAACAGAGAGACCGACATATTCTTCGACTCACTTGAAAAGCTAGCTCGAATGATAACAATGAAAGATAGTAGGAGAAATGTAGTCATCGGAGGAGACTTCAATGTCAATGTATTGAAAAATTCATCTAATAGTTTAAAGCTCCTCAACACCATGAAAAGTTACAATTTTCACCAACACGTTAACGAGCCGACCCGCAACATTAAGACTAGCGCCAGGTGCATAGACTTGTTGTTCACCAATTTCAAAAGGAATAACGCTGCAACTATCATAAGGGACTATGGACTTTCTGATCATAAGGGAATATCACTGACTGTCCCAAAGACTACATCAAAAAACGAGCGAAATACATGGTTCATAGAGAAGAGAATATTCAACGAGGAAAATATTACTCACTTTCAGTCAGCGTTAGCGAAAATAGACTGGGATACCGTTATCAGAGACGATAAGAATGTAAACACTAACTACGAATCATTTCACATCGCAATCCAAAATGTACTAGACTTATGTATCCCAAAACGTCATATTAAACTCAAAAATAACGTAAAAAAGTCGTGGTTAACTAAAGGCCTAAAAATATCATGCAAACATAAACGGATGCTTAGAATATTCCTCAATCGAAATAGGGACCCTATTCTAACTAACTATTACAAAAAATATGGAAAGATACTAAAAGCAACTGTTACGCAATCTAAAAAGGCTCAATATATACAGCGACTTAAACAAAGTGACAATGTCACTAAAACGACGTGGCAAATAATAAGAGAAAAAACAAATAAAACTATACAAAGGTCAAAAAAAAATATAACACTGGAAGTACAAAATAATAAAGTAGAAAACCCCCTAGCTGTGGCCAACACGTTTAATGAATTCTTTGTAACAGTCGGCGGCGAGCCGGGTAAGCAAACTGGCAAACCGGTCATAACGCGCGCAGATAATTCAATATTCATCCAACCTGTGGATCCATTCGAAATCGTCAGAATAATTAAAAATCTAAAAAATAAACATAGCTTTGGTTTCGACGAACTCCCACCAATGTTAGTGAAAAAATGTGCTGAGAACCTGGCCTTGCCACTGACCTACCTAATAAACCAGTCTTTTACTGAAGGAATTGTTCCGGATCCTTTAAAAATATCTGTAGTAAAGCCAATTCACAAAAAGGGTTCAATGACCGACTGTTCGAACTACCGTCCTATATCACTCCTGCCTACCTTTTCTAAAATACTAGAAACCGCAATGACCACTCGTTTATACTCGTATTGTGAAAAATTTAATATATTTCACGAGAGTCAAAACGGCTTCAGAAGACATAAATCAACAACAGACGCAGTATACAAGTACGTTCAAAATATTTTAGACATAATAAATGATAAAAAATACGCCGTTGGCTTGCTCCTGGACATGAGCAAGGCATATGATCGCGTCCAGTACAACATCCTATTGAGTAAGCTTGATGGGATAGGTGTTCGTGGTGTAGCCCTCGAATGGTTCACCTCTTATCTACAGAATAGGACACAGTACGTAGAACTCGTGCACCACGATCACAATACTGGACAGATCTCCAATGTGAAGTCCAGCGTAGCAAATGTAGGAAAATCAATCCCCCAGGGCAGTGTGCTTGGCTGTATTTTATTCTTAATCTACATTAACGACTTACCAAAAACAATAGATGCTAAATGTGTCCTGTTTGCCGACGACATATCGGTGGTATTTCCGTGTACTAACGACCACGAGCTACACGAGCGCACCCACCAATTATTATCGGACATGTCGACATGGATGACGGAACACAACCTAGAACTAAACCTTTCAAAATCGAAATTAATGCAATTCAAACCCTACCAGAAACGCCCTTTAACCATAGATTATAAATTTCAAAATGTTAAACTTGATTGCGTAAATAGTTTTAAGCTACTAGGCCTAAATATCGATACAAGTCTGGATTGGAAATCTCATATACGTTCTGTTAGTAGTAAATTATCTTCCTTCACATACGCTCTATGCGAATTAAAAAAATCTACAGACCTTAAATCAGCCAAAGCTGCCTACTATGCCTATGCTCACCCCTGGCTCCGATATGGTGTCATATTGTGGGGAAATAGTGTCGATGTAGACGTGTTATTTAAGCTCCAGAAGAAATGTATTCGAATACTGGCCAATATAGGGTGCAGGGAAAGCTGTAGATCACATTTTAAAGAATTTAACATCTTAACATTGACTTCCATATACATAATGGAACTATGCATTTTTGTCAGGAAACATAATTCGCTTTATACCCGCAATAAAGACCATTACAGCCAACCCCGCAACCTAAGGCACAAGGACAGACTAGCTCTTCCAACATCTAGCATGTCTATGTGCCACTCAGGTCCATATATAATGTCCATAAAAGTATACAACAAACTACCGCAGGTGTTAAAGGATATAGAAAGCGAGCATAAATTCAAAAACAAACTAAAAGAGTACCTATTAGAGAAATGCTATTACAACATACAGGAGTTTCTAGATGACAAACATAAGTGACAAATGGCGAAAATATTTAATGTACCTATAATATGTTTATAATGACAAATATTACTGTGTTTTAGTTTATAAGTAAGTATTAATATTATGTATAGTAACAAAATTTTATAATAACTAATATTATATAACTTTGCTGTGCCCCAACAGGGCTTCATGTTGATACATTACTAGTGTAAGATCTGTACAACACATGAACGCAATAAAGACTTTGACTTTGACTTTGACTTTGCAGATACGATATATTTTATCGTAGAGTATCTGTCTGAGCTGAGCACCGACATATATGGAAAGATGGTGAGCTTATTAAAGCAAACATATAGATAATGCATCATATTTAAAAATAAATAATGTCCTTACGGTCGAAAATTGAATGCATGTGTTTTTCAGAGTATAAAAGCTATGACAATTCAGACAAACATGCACAAGCAATTCTCGACCTTAATGACATTATTTATTTTCCTGCATTTCTTAAATATTCCTAGCCAGTAGCAAAAACACTGGTAAATAATGTCATTATGGTCAAAAGATATTAAATTCGCCTCAGTCCTTTTTAAGCCTTTATATGGCGTTATATCCACATTTTTGGCGTTTTAGTCAATGAAGCTAGACGTGCATCAAATTCAAAATCAGAATCATCTTCTGACGAGCTGTCTCATAAAGCAATAAACGCGTCTTTTTCGTAAAACGCGAACTTATTTGTAACTGGTAATGCACTCCTACGTGTTTTTTAAACGATCCAACTACACAACTATTAATTTTTTTACTTTTTGAAGTTATTTTTTGTGTCGGGGGTGTTTTTTTTAATTTTTAATTTAATTTTTATTTTATACTTTTTAAATTGTTCTCCTTGTTAAGCCCTTTCATTTGATACTCATATTGACGGACTAGTAAACTTAGGAGGTAATTGGATATTTTTTGGTGGCGGCCATCTTTGATTTGAAATTTGTCATAGTGTATCGTATTCTACTCGTCAAACCCTTTCATTTGACATCCATACTGAGGGACTTGTGCAAAAATAATGTAGTCCGTAATTTTGTAGCGGCCATCAAACCTAGCTAAGAACACTCCCGACTAATACAGCTTTCGAACAAAACAAACTACATCGAAATCGGTTCAGCCATTCGGGAGCCACGATGCCACACACACACAGACACGTGAAGCTTATAACACCCCGTCGTTTTTACGTCGTCGGGGGTTAAAAATAAAATCGCATCAAGCCTGGATTTAAACGAAGTCATTGAAAGATTTGCGAAAACTAAAGTTAGTAAATAATAATTGTTATTAAGTCATTTGGTAGGACCGACTTTTATCTAAGAAACCCTAGTCTATTCCCCTTGTATAACCCCTTCTCTATTTGGTTTTATAAGCCAAACCTACACTAAGTAGTAATTGTAATTTATGTTGTAACTGTATAATATTTTTGTAACCTGCCCTGCAGTGCACAAAAAGAAAACTTAAATAGCTTAGCATTTTAAAAGTATTTGTACATTTCATATTTTTATTTGAAAAAACCTAATCAGTTTGCATAGTAGTGGGGCCCCATTTCTGAATTTGCCCCAGGGCCCTTGGTTACCTAGCTACGCCACTGTGACTAACTAGTGGTTCGATACCGATATTCAAGTCTTTATAATACGTTTCTAAGCAGAAAAGTATTTTTATGCTGAGGTTTTGAACAAAACTTATTCAAAAGACATACCAAGATTGTTTACGTTTTATAAGTACCTAAACAAAATGGACTATAGTATTGGAATGTGAATGGCTTATTTTTTTTTATAATATCACGCCTATATCCCCGAAGGGGTAGGCAGAGGTGCTGGCACCCACATTTCGCCAGTTTATATTTAGGTCCCAATGTAATAGGTGGCGAGCCTATTGCCATTAACTGGGCACTTATAAACCTGCGATAAATACACACATAACTTCGAAAAGCATCGCAGTCATTGGTGTGTGCCATGGTAAACCTGGGATCGAACCCGACACCTCGTCTCAGCAGTCCGTTACCCATACCACTAGGCTACCACGGTGTATAAAAAATAAAGTATAATATAAATTGGTATTGAAAGATTTATGGACCAACACATTAGGTAATGGGTCAAATACAATAAATAATGAGTGACAGCTAATTAACAAATTAGCAAAGATAACATTAGGTATTACAGTACCGCGGGAATGGCTTATTGATTAATTAATTGATTGATCACGTCTTCCGTCACACGGCAAATCTACAATTATCTGTGATGTGATAATATACGTCACACCGTTCGTCCGTCCGTCCTAAATATATACTATTAGGTACTATGCCTACCACTCACCAGACTTCGGCCTTTCCTTAGTGTCGAAATTGATCGAAATCCTTATCGATTACATACTAATCACGATGGTTTTAATATTGTAACCCAGTTATGGACAGTCCACCTTAGCTCATTACAAAATGAGGTTGTGTTTCGGATTGGCACTTGCCTTCCTATTCACAGGTTTGTTTTCTTCTTTAATTAATCAAAAGAAGATCATACAGTTCTCAGATCAGAACTATAGATTAGTATGTAAAATAAAAACGGTTTTATAATTTGCGACATGGTCTCGTTTCTCTGTCTGTTGTATGTTTGAAGTAATAATTGGTTGACTCTATTATAACACTTTAAAATTACAATTTTATAATGGGTCCAAGTTCGGGGGAAACTTAATTAGGTACCCGCACAGGGCGCGATGAGCGGAGGTGGCTCGGACGTTGGAGATCGTCGACAAATGACCTCTGTCCCCCATGAGCCCGGGCCTGGGGGTGACGGGTGAAGCCTAGGGATGACAGGCGGAGCTGCCTGTCACCCTCTTTCCCCAGCTGCAGAAGGTATCCGTGGAGATTTCGCGCACGGAAAAAAAAACTTGATTAGATACTTGGTTATCACCAAATTACAGATTTAGATAAAATTAAATTGACTAAACGTACACGGATTTTAACTTAGTGCTGGGGAACCCCCTATATAACGTCCATGCAGTTACGTCATCTTTGAACCCAAAGGGACTCGAGCAAAATATTAGGTGGATTTTGTTTTCCTGACCAATTAAATAGGAGCGATTTAATTGGAACTCTAGAATTGTGTTATTACAGGAGGTGCCTATGGGACAGTCCAAGATGATACTCCAGATGTTTACACAAAATCTTCTAGCGAACAAGAATCTGAAGGTTATGTTAATAACGTAACATGGCTGGAACAAATCTCACATATCGTGAGACAGAAGAGCCTTGTAGACATAACTTTACCAAAGGAACCATTCGAAGAAGAATGCTATGTGCGTCTACCGAATGGAACTTATACCGCAGCTGATCTATTGGTAATGGAAGAAGTAAAGGTTGCGAATAAATTGAGTGTTTTCGTCTCGTGTAGAATCACCGTTGGACCCATAACAGAACAGTTACTGGGAACTTGGGAGCTTTGCGGTGAATCTGTGTCAACTGTAAAAACTCGATGTCAACGTGTCACTATAAGTTTTGGTGAGTTTGTTCTTTAATTATTGTTCTTTCATTTCTTGAGATCCTGACGATAAAGATGCTTTTACAAAAAGTATTCCTCAGAAAAACTCATTCATTTTCTCATATTCCAACAGACACTACACTACTGGTATGAAACGTAGATTTAACTTACTAAAAACGTATTAAAGACGTTTGATTTTCGTATTTTTAATACATTTCGTAATTATTAGTGGTAAGTAATTGTAAAAATTGTATATGCAGATGGAGCTAGTATTGCACCTCCAGAAAACCAAGAAAGACATATTCATCCCGTTCACTTCGGAGGCTCTGTGAATACTGGTGTATCTGGAAGTAGTAAATTGCTAAACTGCCATGTCATAACTCCAGCTGGCGAAGACTTAGTCGTCACTGCTAACTTGAAGTACCCACACATCGAAAGAAGTACCATCTATAACCCTTCTTTATGCAGCGTCGTCATTGCGAATATTACAAGGGACATGTTAGGTGACTGGCTTATTTACGGCATATTTAGTCATCCAAATGGTGCAAAACATATTGGCCTTCCGTTGACCTTCAAACTTTATAGTAAGTAAGATAAATAAATTATTTGAAGATTATAAAAGTATATTTTGATGGAAATTAAAATAATTGATATATTACAGATGATAATAATCCATACGAACAAGCGTATAATGTAACTAATCTCGAACCTGAAGAGCATTCGGTGCAAGTCGGTGCTAACCTCACAGTTAAAGTTGCTCAAAAAGTGGGTACAGTAAAGGATTGCATTTATATATCACCATCAGGACAAAGATTTAACATTAACAATCAAAATTCCGGTGTACCTCATGGAGTTCATTTTAATAGTACAGATACAGATGCAGCTTGCGAGATAAGCTTTAGTCCTATTATTGAGACCGTAATCGGCAATTGGCAGATTATTGGAAAGTTCCGCAATGGAGAATTCTTCGATGAAAGACGTCTCATATTTAGTATTCACAAAGGTGAGATTATTAAAAATTTTGGTTTTAATGCTGATAATAAAGATAGTTATTACATTTATGTTAAATATATCACATATTCTACGTAGGTTCTGTACATACATTAAGTCACACTAGACAAGGCTTTAGCTTGAGGGCCAAGCTTCGGAATGGACTAGTAAATATCTGTTATTTGTCTTATATTCTTTAAATACAAAAATAGTTCAAATTAGTTCAAAGTAGTAGTTCAAATTAGTCAGTATTCCTTTTGATGTTTCAGAGGAAATATGGTTGACTCAAATCAATCATTTTACAATACAGCAAGCGTTTATAGACATATCCTTAAGCAAGCAATCATTTGAAGAGGACTGTTATATTCGTCCTCCTAAAGGATTTTTGGTCAGAACTGACCTTGTCATAATACCAGGAGTGAAGGTTCAAAAGACCAGTAACTATGTTTCATGTAGAGTAACCATTGGGCCAATTACTGAAGATTTGTTAGGAGTTTGGCGGCTGTGTGGAAAATCAAAAGCAACGTTAGAAAGCCGCTGTCAGCCTGCCAATATTACATGGGGTAAGTTTATTGAAATATATATTATTAAAAAAAACCTATACTGGTTATTTTAAATGATCTCAATCTCTATTCATACATGATCAAACTTAACACAAATTTTTATTCTTTATGCTTAGATGGTAGAGATGGATCCAGAATTTGGCACATTACAAATCAAACATCGTTCACTCATCCTGTGCACTTTGGTGGCTCTGTAAATTCTGGAGTTTCTTCAACTGGCAATGTTGAGAGCTGCCACGTCATTACTCCAGCTGGGGAAGACTTGATAATCACGACGGACACCAATTATCCCCACATCGAAAGAAGCACTGTGACTAATTCTCTCCTTTGCAGTGTCCTCTTCAAAAACATTACACGGGATATGTTAGGCGAATGGCTTATTTACGGCAGATTTCGTTCAATATTCGGACAAACTGAAGTCCGCCTTCCATTAATTTTCAGTCTTTACAGTGAGTTAATTTGAAATTTCAAATAATTACAAATTGTGGGGTTATCAAATAATATGTTTTAACGTAGTGAAATTATTACAGATGCTGAAAATCCATATGAACAAGCTTATAACACAACTGAACTTCAAAGTCAAGATCATTTGGTCCATGTGGGTACCAACCTTAGTCTTGATATTAGACAAAGAACAGGTGTCACAGAGGATTGTATTTACAAGTCACCTTCAGGACAAATATTCAGTCTAAAAAACGATGTTGGTGTGCCTGAAGGGGTATATTTCAATCAATCGGACGCGCAACAGTTGCAAGCAGTTTGTGAAATTATCTTTAGACCTATTACTAAAAAATCTGTTGGTGAGTGGCAGATGAGGGCCAAGTTCAGAAACGGAGTATTGTTCGACGAGAGACGTCTAAAATTCACAATAATTCAAGAAGGTGAGATAAAATCAAGCTTTTTGACATATTTATTACCCAATAAAGTAACCAAACATACTATTTTCATACTCGTTCTTTCGCCGCTCACGTTATATCAAAAGAAAATACAGATATCACCGAAGGTGAGATCAAATTTTTTGTATTGATATAATGTAGAGCAGTTTGTGATGATAAGAACAAAATTAATTAAGAATTTTGCCATTGTTTATAAAAAAATTAACATTTTTCTTTGTTTTACAGATCCAGAAAACCCAATTGAAGATCCTATACAAAGAGATATTCAAAATTTAACTGAGCAAATTATTGTTACCGATATGAAAACGCAACATAGAATTTCTATCAATAGAACGTCTCTTATAGAAAACGAAAGCTGTCATTTGATTGACCCAAACGGGCGACAATACGCCTTTATAGATGGATTCAATGTGCCCAACATAGAAATAATACACGATCCTAATTCGGTAGAATGTGGTATAATTCTAAGCGTAGAGAATGAAAGTATGATTGGTAACTGGATTATTTTAGGAAGAGGGATAAGGTTATTTGACCCCATTGAAAGACGATTGCATTTCACTATCCGCGTTGAAGGTAAATTATAATCAGATTTGTATTAAATGTACGCGTATCAAGTCACGTAAAAGATAAAGTGATTAACATAATTGTTAATATTGATAATGGACAGAAATCCGTTACAAATAAAACTATTATTTCAGAAAACTTTGTGTTACAAAATGATATACACATCAGGGAAGGTGCAGATTTATATCTACATTTGAATGGCGCAATATCTGTACCTGAAACTTGTATGCTGATTGGCCCTGATGGTGAAGAGTTCACAAACTTTGAAACTGATCCCATTCACAGGTCTGCATGTGGTTATATAGTTAGGAATGTCGATAATAGTCATAATGGACCATGGGTGGTTGAATATGGCGAGAAAATCAAAATAAGAGGACATGTCAACGTTGAAGTTATAGGTAATTAGTTAAAACTTCTCTTATTTAATAATCACTACATAGTATAAAATAAAGTCGCGTTCTCTGTCCCTATTTTTCTTGTCCCTTTGTAGGCTTAAATCTTCAAAACTATGCAACGGATTTTGACGCGGTTTGTTTTAATAGATAGAATGGTTAAAAAGGAAGGTTTATATGTATATAACATCGTGCTACAACAAACAGGTGCAGAGCAGGAATGAAAACTGTTGCAAAAACGGGGTGACGCAGACGAAGTTGCGCGGGTCAGCTAGTCTCTAATAAAGCTGTCATCAAGTTGGCATAGACATATCACAATATATTTGGATTTATCTTGATTAACTATATCTTTATATATCTCTCATAAACAGATTCCGAGGAATTCTTTATCGATAACCTGCAATGGGCTGTAGGCGATTCAATAAATATCTCAGCCGGTCCCGAAGATGCTGTATACTGCGTAATCCAAGACCCTTTTGGACACAAGCTGTTTGACAACTTCGGCCAGTGTAAAATTGTTCTGGACAGAGTTACTGTGAACCACAGAGGAACCTGGACAATGCTTCTTGGGAAACCAGGAACGGTGCGCTTGCAACGATACGACTTCTTTGTGGATGTTGACACCAGAGGTTAGAACAAAAACAAATATAACGCAACCTTTGAATGATATTGAATCTAATTATTTTTGTCATAACATATAACAACTCACGCCTATATCCACGAAGGGGTAGGCAGAGGTGCTAGTAACATTTCGCCGGTTTATGTTTAGGTTCCAATGTAATAGGTGACGAGCCTATTGCCATTAACCGAGCACTTATATTGCGATAAATACACAAATAACTTCGAAAAGCATCGAAAAGTCATTAGTGAGACCTCGTTTCAGTAGTTCATTATCCGTGGTTTCATCCAAATACCTATACAAACGTCCTTAGCCTAAATGGGTAATCGAACCAAGATTGAGAAATTTCTGTACTATACATATTTGGTTTTTGCAATTTCAATAAACATTTTCAACTCGAGCGTACAATATTTTAGAATGTTAGATCGTCGTACGAATTAACCACGTCAAAAAGCTTCATTCGGTATTCATACGCATACCACTGTATGAATTGCCCCAATATAAAAAGTTTTCTTATTGGGTAAATTAAAACTTGATTCGAGACGACTCTCTTTAAAAGCATTGGTATCCTCGTGGTTAGGAGTCGGCCTTTCGATCGCGAGGTCTCGGGTTAGAATCCTAACCATTACACTACTGACGTGAACCCACTCTTAGCTTAGGAGGGGTTAGAGGAAATATTAGTAAGTCAGGTTGCTAATATGCTTTAAAAAAATCATGGAAATAACTAAAGCGAAGGTATCTTTGAGTAATTTAAACCGTGCTAGGGATTCAACATTCGTTTAAAAATAAAATGAGTGTTTCTAGACATAAGGAATTTCTTTTTACATCGTAAAAAAAGATGTCATTACCGCCCAGAAAGTCAAAAGGCTTTCAATTTCCAGATGGTCTGCCCCTCGTGATGACAAACGTGGAAGAGCACCTTCCTTCAATAATGCTGACGTGTTCTGTGCCTGGTCAACATAAGGTCCACGCCTGCAAGTTTCGGGACCCTAGAGGCAATACTCTGATTGCTGCTCATGGAGTCGGACAAGATGAGTATATGTTTAATGGATCTTTGAGCAAGTGAGTAACTTGTATGCCAATCATCTTAATGTAGCTTACTGTAGTACCGCGGTAGCCTAGTGGTATGTCGATTCCAGGTTTTACCATGGCACACACTAATTACTTTTCGATGTTATGTGTGTATTTATTGCAGGTTTATAAGTGCCCGGTTAATGGCAATAGGCTCGCCACCTATTACATTGGGATCTAATCATAAACTGGCGAAATGTGGGTGCTAGCACCTCGGCCTACGCCTTATATAGACACCAGCGTGCAAGTAAATACCTTTATTAAAAAAAAACTACCAAAAACAATTGAATGTTTAATTTTTCAGTTATGAATCAGACAGTCATAGTCACGATTGCACTCTCCGTCTTATTAACCCATCAGTCTCCGACATGGGGATATGGCGCTGTGGACTGGACACCTCCACCGGCACGTACTACGGATTCCTAACAGTTTTGAGTCATCACCTGATGCAAGATCCTGAGGCCGCGGCTGTGGTCACAAGTGAGTTCGACGACGTTCGAAATTTGAAACGCTATACGATGCAAGTGATATCGACTTTTCGTAGAAAAAAGGTCCTAGCTCACATCAAAAGCACTTTACAGTACAGGAGGAAGGACATAACGTTATCCCCCGTCCTAATTGAACAGTCCGACTGGGGACGTACCTCCGCCCTACAGAATACGGCTAATAATAACCTTGTGTTATGTTTCCGGCGGTGAGTAGGATCACAGCTCACTGAAGATGTTTTGTGTTCTCAGTGGGAAGACCGAGAAACCCTTCTTTGTCTTCTGAACTGATAGCATAGAGACTCTTAACCTTCTCCTCTTACCTCTTCCCTTTCCCCCTTCTTCTCTATATGGTTCTATATGGTCTCTATATGGTTCACAACAAGCGTCCATAGGCCGCGGTAACCACAACAACAAACCTGATGGTGGGCCGCATGCTTGTCTGCCACCTAAGTGGTATAAAAAACAGAATATAAATTTTCCTGTCGTTGACGCTTACGCCATTTAGCCTATCGACCGTTGCATCGTACTGTTCTTTATATTTTCAGCATTAAACTGCAAAAATTTATGATTTCAGCGCCCTTATTAAGAGACACAAGCCTCTCATACTTGGAAGGCGAACCTGTGACCCTCAGCTGTTCCATACCTTCCGCATTACGTTACTGCTACTTCAGAGCAAATAATGGGACAACCTACAGCGTTTTCCCTAGTAAGTGAGATTTGTATTACATAATAACTCGTATATTCAATTTCAACACGAGTTCGTAGATCGTTTTTGCGCCGATTAGGTATAAACAAAAACTCACGTGAAACACTATTTGTAAGGTCGAAGAGAAAGGTTAAGGAGTGGACCTTTCGATTGGGATGTCCCACATTCGATTCTGACTGTATACTGTAACATGAATAATTACTAGCATCTACTCTTTTAAAAATAAAAATAAAACGTTATAATGAAATTTTGAGGCCAATAAAATGCAAGCATATTTAAAAAAATATATTAAGAAAGTTCCTGGCTTGAAATTGATCCCTGAAATATTTACAAAAGATTCTATACGTCTTTTTCTTACCAATCGCAGCAAGGAAAAGGACCGTCAAGGGATGAACCAAAACGCTAATATGTAGTATGAAAGGAGGAGTACATACACGCTCTATTCAACAAAATATGTCTCCTAGTTGATATTTAGCTGATTCGTCGTCATGATTTCCTTTCAGGAATGTCATCATCAGAGAATTTCGAGTATGTAGGAGCAGGTTTAGATGCAGGAGAATGCGGTATCCGGTTCAAGAGATTTCTACACAGCGAATCAGGCTATTGGCATTGCCACGTGGGGCTTGTGAACAGCACAGTTCCTGAACAGCAAGCGGTTGTCTTTGCTGATGTTACAGGTACGAAAAATTATATTTATATTTGCATTTGATACATATCTGTACCCTGATTTTACTGTCAACCATTGTAAAACTACAGACACCGCAAAAAATGCCATATTATTTTAGATTTTACTGCTACACAGTACTGTTGCTCTATTTGCGCTAGTAATAATAATTTTATGGTCTAACTGACGATAGAAGAAGAAGTATTGAACGATAGTTTACGGTAACAAATATTGGACAGTGTGTATATCAAATTGGCGAACTTTCGCCAAGAATTAACGGACTCGTTTCCGTATTATTCTCGTCGAACTCTTCATCACGATTTTTTAAACTACGAAATTCAGTGGGACTTCCAAGACATAAACCCTAATTGTAAATTATAATTTCTATGTACAAATACAGCTAAAATGTCGGTGCATCACTATTGGAACGGGCCTGATGCAGCCGTGGTACATGCCGAAGTTTATAACGAGCACTCCCTCGACTACTGCAGATTTGTGAGGACTGATGGATTCGGTAAGACCTTGTTTCCTAACAGATCAATAAAAAGCCACACCCATATCATTTAACTCCACCATTCATTTATATTGATACTATACTGTGGTCAAGTCACAGACTAAATGATAGTATCTACTACGCAGTCAAATAGTACTGAGAAAGTATCCCCAACTGAGTTTGTAAAAGGCTCGGAAGATGTGGATATGGCTATGTAATAGAAAACACGAGCATTTCTTAATCTCCTAGCAGAAGCAGAAGGGACAGCATGGTTCCCACATTAGGTACTGGCAGGGGGTCATCTCAAAAAGATGTGTTCACCGGTCTGCCGGGGTGCGAGAGATATATCTCACCTCCTGCAATCAAAGAGCCATAGACGGCGTGTGTTTTAGTTCGTTGGATTCTGACATAATCACCTCCACTGACTTTAGTGGAGGTGGTATCCATAGGAATTGTGCGCACGATGAAAAAAAGTATCTAATAAATCGCCAATTGTCTGGTACTGTATGATTTCTTATAATTTCTTTGCCACCAGGCTTCATTTCGGACAACGTGCCCGACAGATATGAAATTAAACCTACATTACACAGAGGATCGTGCATTCTTCTCATAACTCATCCTGACATCATGGACCTACATCCTTGGACCGTCGTTGCCAGGCTCAAGATAGGAGACGGAGAGATTTCTATGACCACTACTGAGGACTTATTATTTTCGCCAGTAGAAAGTAACGGTACGTATGATTTTAGATGAATTTTGTCTGATTTATCTCCGACAAGGTTTCTGCTGCATATCAATGGCATGCTGTCTGATGACTCCATTACTTGCTATGTGGACTGGTGTTCCACGGGCCGTGCAAACATCCCTCAGTCTAAAGTAGAGGAGAGTCTCGAACAACTTGTGTCCGATGTCGAAAGTGGGTAGTAGCATCTCTTGGGAGCGTCCGGTTGGGGACGACTAAACCTAGCCCAATTCAACCTCACCTCGGACATTTGATTCATGACGGACTCTTATAAGCGGCCGACGGTGGTGCGAAGCAACTGTCCGTGGCATTGCCAAAATGCCTCTAATGCCGCGTCTACATTCACGTAACATTTTACCGTAACCGTGTCAGAAGTGCGTGTCCATCGCGTATTCAGATGCGTTATATCTGAGCCTATATGAAATTATCGATCGACTGGTGGCCGTCTCAGCACAACTCTAGTTTGTGTGCCCATGTGCCACGAGTTGTTGCGTCCACAGTCAATGTCATGTCTTGATGCCACGCTGTCTAGTCCACTGTTTATGTCACAAATCTGGACGCACCTTAAAACCGAAAGCAGTTTGAAATAACCTTTACATGAAATGGCCAAATGGAGAACAAGACAAAACGTCACGTCGTACGTCTCAAAATATATTAAAAATGTGTATGTATCTTGATATTGGGTGTAAGCAGGAGCAAAGGATGATTCCTAAACAACAAAGTCGCATGAACTTCCCTTATTTATTTACCCTTAAAAAGTTTACACCACCAAATACGTTTGAATGCTAACAGAATTACAAGTAACACAAATTCTCTTAATTTTTTTGCAGGGTTCTCCGTGATAATACTTATCCTTAGCTTATTACCAGTGCTGGTGGTCATTATTTTTCTGGTTCCTAAGAAAAATAGACAATGGACATACAAAAGGACTCACTCGATGAGGCAGTCCTTCTCCAAGGCCTTTGCCAAGAAGACTCCCGTTCCCGCTTCCCGCCCAACTGCAGATCAAAATGCTCCAGGAGATCCCAGACAAGACGCACCACAAAATAAACAAACACAAAATTATACACTTGTCGGATTTGACAAAAGCTGTGAAACCAATGTATGAAGATACATTACCTTCGTCATCAAACGTCACTGAAAAAAAAGCAAGTGGCGCCATTTTACAATTGCATGTTTTTTCATGATTTTTTTTTTCATTTAGCTTTACTTACACGATGAAAAGTGACTATAGCAAATAAAAAAAGTATAAAAAAGTAATGTCAATATGTTGTGTAATAGGAGTACTACCAGGGGCCTTTGGCTTCGGGAATGTTCCCCGTACATTATTCTGTATTATATAACTCTACATGTAAAGCGATAATAAGTGTTAAATTCGTATCAGACTTAATAATTATTCGTAATTTGGAAACCAAGTTAGTACACATATGATTTGGTCTGATTAATTTAATTTTCCCGTGCTATTAGCATATGTAACCTTTTTTAAAGTTAAGACAAATCTAATCGACACCTACTCTATGGGCAAGCGTGACGCAATATTTTGTGCGTTTGTATTGCTTCGTCTCAACTATAATGTGGAATAAAAATGTCCAACTAAGTAGTTACATTAATGTAACTACAATATAACTAGGTGGAATAGAGCATCGTATGCCTGCGGCTACGCGTACGTCCGCGTAGACCGTAACTTTTGGTCAACTTTTCAAAAATCGAAATACGTTTGGTATTTTTTGTTTCTTTAGTTAAGCGCTATCGGTTCTCTGATTGTGCAACTAAATTGTAAGAAGAGTTATTTCTTTTTTTGGTGAATTGTAAAAAATGTGAATTCGTCTTTTGGTGAATTGTAAAGATATACATTTAAGGTTTAATTAAATGTGTGTGGCTGAATTATCCAAGCGTTTTACTCGGGAATGCTGAAATTCATAATCCTAAACGATCGTATTTCATTCATAATATTTCGTAACGAGAGAATTGATGCTATTGTCATAGTACTGGTACTTGTATTGTAATCGAAACATTATTAATTTCGTGTCTATGTGCAATAAAGCACAGCCTGCACAGGAAACATGAAATAACAAAAAGATTAAATCTTATTACATTTAAATATTTATATGTATACACGTACAGTTATGTTAAGAGGTAGATATTACACGTCCACGCCAATATTTTAATGTGGAAAGTCCATTATCTCATATGGAAACTGTACTATATATCCTACAATCCCACTTCCTACTAATATTATAAAGGTGAAAGTTTGTAAGTACATATGGATAGATGGATGGATGTTTGTAACTAATGCTCGTAAAAGCTACTGAATGGATTTTAATGAAACTTTACAGTAATATAGCTTATACATCATAACACATTGGCTACAATATACACCTAACGATATTCTCGCGGGTGGAGCCGCGGGCGACAGCTACTAATAATATTTAACAATCAAGTACAGCTCGTTTGGATTGTGGATTTTTCCACATTTGCATACAACCATAGGACATGGAACCACTTCCTACCTGGTGGGTCGTGTGTTTGTTTGCTACCTAGGAAGTGGTTTAAAAATAAATAGTTCAACGTAAATGCCAAGTGCGAATTTGCCTAGCTATTAGTACGCATTCAGAAACTGTTTTAAATTTATCTTCATGACTACTTATGCCCATAAAATATTCAAATGAAAGCTTTTCTTTATTGCCTTGTGGATACTCAAATTTGGGTGTTAATATTAATTGCTGAGAAATTCCCCCAAGAAATCGTTATATCATCTAAATCGCGTCACGTGAACTGTGTCCATGACTGTGTTCTTGCAGTACAGTGCAGTACAGTTATAAATACCATAGCTCACTGGAGAGGTCTTGTGTTGTCAGTGAGAAAATCGAGAAAAACTGCTTTGTCTTCCGCACTGACAGCACAGAAATTATCTTAAACTTTGCTCCTTCTTCCCTATGTATCCATCTCCCCGCTATGTAGAGGCAGCACGAGTGTTTCGCCTCTAGTGTTGCAAGGCGTCTTTAGACCACAGTAATCACTTTCCATCAGGTGGGCAGTGCGCTTGTCTGCCACTTTCACTACATAGTATAAAACAAAGTCGCGTTCTCTATCCCTATGTCCTTATGTCCCTTTGTATGCTTAAATTTATTAAACTACGCAACGGATTTTGATGCGGTTTTTTTTAATAGATAGAGTGATTGAATAGGAAGGTTTATATGTCATCATGATACAACCAACTAGTGCGGAGTAGAAGTGAAAAATGTTGCAAAAATGGGGTGAGGCAAACAAAGTTGCGCGGGTCCGCTAGTAGTGGTATAAAAAAAATAGCTAGCAAAGTTTTAGCTAATAATTGTACGACCGTCTATTATCGAGATACCCACTTGTAGTCATTTACAGCTCTTTATGTAACCATCACGACTGTATTCAATACATAACTTTGTTTACAAGTTACCTCTGTTTTGCATCTAAATATATTCAATTTATTATCATAATAATAGTAATAATACCAAAGACCCGGGACTCCATAGGCCCGAGAGTTATGGAACAGAGATACAATAGTTATAATACATTACAAATTACAACTGTATATTACTAGGGCGACACTGAAAGTCAAGTCAAAAACTAAACAAACTTGCCACTTCAAACTTCACACAATCTTTTCAAAATAGTGTTTGTTGTGTTGCAATGTTTTCTTCAGTTATCGCTGTAGAAGGCCATCTGTCACGCAGTTCATCATTGAGATTAGTGCGACCACGTTTAGACCTGTGAACTGTATCTAGACTAAGTTAATGATTGTAAATAGACCAAAAAAAAACGAAAAGCCCTCTGAGTTTCTTGTCGGTGTCTTCTCAGGCCGGGGCCGCGTTTCGAATCGGTCGGTGATCCATTTGCTCACTAATTTATAAAACATTGTTGATATTTTGTAAGTGCTGTTTAATGGTCCATACAGAATAAATTATTTTTTATTTGATTTTCATTTGATTTGATTTGAAATCAGTTGTAAACAGTGGCACAAAATGGAACTTACGTTAAAGGCCAGTCTATATAACTTTCTTCTTCGTATGATTTTAGATTGACATGGTCATTTACATATATTCACTGTTAAATCGATCGGGATATTTACCTTTCTTCTTCGTGTAAATTTCATAAAACGGGTGCAGTGGTATACTTAGTAGCACTTGGTTGTAGTAAATAAGTGTTTCAGTGCCTTCCTTATTAAAAATAAATTAGTATTTACACGTCCACGTTCACAACAGACTGGCAGGTAAGTGTAAGTAAGTAAGTAATACGCCAGTGTGCTGTATAGCTTAGATATCACTACTGTACGAATGCTCCCGTTGTACGAATGCACCCCACTCTCCCCTACTGCATAAATATGATCTTGTTGAATACATTTACGATTTGTTCTTTTTATTTTGAATATTCTGATGTAACTTACTGGCTTATCGATTATCTTACAATAATAATTAGGTATATGCAAATGAGTTATAGTTCTAATCTAAATTATAATGCTAATAAGTGATTTATATTTTATTCAACTAATTTGGAATTAAAAATATGATAAACAATAATATTTAGAGATTAATTTACAATGCGGGGAAGATGATATGGATCTTTTTATACACTGAAAATTATAAAGTTTTACTCCTGCATCTAAAATTATGAAAATATAATAAGTATAGATCAACACAGGTTTTCGTACTATAGTCACCAGCTTCTCACAAAGGCTAATAACCACAAGCCCTAGTCATTATTTATTTTTTTTATTTCGGGCACGTCTATTTGACGTTAACAAGGGCGAGGTGGCCTCTGGCAATCATGGCCCATTTTGTAATTGTCAGCATGGCCCATCGTGTAGAGGAGCTATTAGAAGAAAATCTAACTGTTACTTAGGATAGGATACTTAGGATAGGTACCTCAGTTTATAATGCAATGTTGCCACTATCAGAAAGTGTAATTCCTACAATAAGGTCACCTACCAACCAGTTTACACTTGAACGACTTTTATTACTTACAACAAGAGGAGCTATTTTAATTAAAAACCATTATTTACCCGTTGCTTGATATTTTGTGACTTGTGTTATTCTGTGACCGGTTACAATACAAAAGTCAAAAGTGTTCAAAAAGACAGGAAAGCGTCCATCAAGGTAGCTAGTTTATTTATTAGCATAATATTAGTAGGATTTAAAACATGTAATAAAAATAAACTAACTACGTATAAAATATCATTACTTTATCATGGCAAATCGATTTATATTACAAAGTAATAATAAAGTATAATACCGCGTCTACATTTACGTAACATTTTACCGTAACCCTGTCAAAAGTGCGTGTCCGTCGGGTATTCAGCTGGGTGATAGCTGAGGTTAAGTGAAATCATCGATCGACTGGTGGCTGTCAGCACAACTCTAGTTTGCGTGCACAGTGCCACAACTTGTTACGTCCACTCTCAACGTTTTGTCTTGATGCGACGCTGTCCGGTCCGCTGTTCATGTCACAAATCTGGACGCATCTTAAGACATTGAAAATCGATTCTATATATATAAATAAAATTGATGTTTGACGCTCGCCATAGCGCCCGATCTTCTGATTGGCCACCTAGATCGCAACTTTTGAAATATCTAATGCAGGTAGGTATAAAGTTTCCTTCTTCCTACAATCTTCGAAAAGGAATCTGCCGTCGAGTGATATAATGGCGACCCTCTTTCGTGAGACTTAGCCTTCAGCTTACCATCAGGCGAGGTGAAATCAAACATTGAGGACGGGAAATAGGTACCATGGTAGGGTACACAGAGGTGAATTGTTACAATATGTAACAAGACGTAACGGTGTCGCGTGTTCAGTAAGTAATTGTTTTCCACCTCAAAATATGTTCCATAAAAAAGGTTTTAAAATAATACCCAATGCACCTGAAACGGTTTGTGAAAACGTGTGTTAAAATTCGACACAAATCTTCGTCACACGTAACGTATGTAAAACTTAATTGCAATGGCGTAGTATTATAATTTTGCACTATCAATTGTACCAAGTCATTCATATCAGTTGGCGCTCGCCAGTCGGGGCATGGACGCGTTTACCGACTCCGTGAAAAAGGGGTTATTACTCCTACTAGTGTTGCAAGTATTGCCGTCTCTTTCTATCAGTGTCAACTACAAACGCAACGTAAATAATATCGTAGGTAAGTGCCCGTCGATTTACTTGACTGATTGTGATAATCGTTAAGATTAAATTTTATCAACTGTTTACAATTTTTACGTGTTATTCATCTGAGGATATGAATACAACTAACTACATATCGAAAATCTTTTGGAATTTAAGATTTTATACATTTTTTGGTCTTTAACTGGAGGGGTAAACAGTGATATTACCTACCAATATTTCTTACCTACTTACGGTACGCTTTTCTGTTTTATATGTTTTGATCATACGTAAATTTATAAGAACCTAATAACAATTTGCACAATCTGGGAATCGAACCTGAGACGCCTAGTTCAAGTAGTATTCACTCGGACAGTCACTGCACTTGATGTAACCAAATGCTGTTACAAAATCAGTGTATTGCAAGAAGAATAAAATAGTAAAACAATTCAAATTTCTAATTTTAAACTGACCCGCGCAACTTCATCAGCGTCACCCCGTTTTTCCTACATTTTTCACTTCTGCTCCGCACCAGTTAGTTGTAGCATGATGTTATAAACATACAAACCTTCCTCTTCAATCACTCTATCTATTAAAAAAACCGCGTCAAAATTCGTTGCGTAGTTTTAAAGATTTAAGCATACAAAGGGACATATGGACAGAGGGATATAGGGACAAAGAACGCGACTTTGTTTTATACTATGTAGTGATTAGAATAGAAGTCAAGTTATAATTGTATAATAGTCACTTCTCTGGCATTAGCGTATTTCAAGCGAAGTAATTATGCGATGCTTTTAAAAGTAATTGTAGAGAAATCAAGATCTCAAGGCGCATACGATGAAAAACATCCTTGCGGAAACTGCTTTCCGTTAATTCTAATAACATCTAAGTACAGAACCAATGTCTTAAGTACTCTACGATATACAAAAGACATTATTTACATCTACACTGATATCATAAAAAAGGAAAAATTTGTATTTCTGTGTGTGTTTAGTACTTATGTTTGTATTGAATAAACTCAAAAACTACTGGACCGATTCCAATAATTCCTTTAATTGAAAAGCTACATTCACCCTGAGTAATATAGGCTATATTGCATTGCGTGATAACCTACATCCACGCAGGCGGAGCCACGGGCAACGGCTAGTGTACTATAGTTTTATTTGAATTACTTAGAACTGTCCAAAAAAAAAGCAGTATGAATTAATAAATGTCGAAACGGCATGAGTTTTCGTGGTGTGAAGACGGAACAAATATAGGTATTCTCTTTCAAGAATATTTCAACACAGTCACTATAGCGAGAAAACCTTTTTAATAAAAATATAAATAAGAATATTTCAGTCAAAGAGAATATACCTAATCGTTTTAATTTCAGTGATCTCTCAATTACCTAATATATAAAAATATATGTTAATAAACCAAATTCAATTTCCACAATTTCAAAAAATCTGACATAAAGAACTTTAAAAAAAAGTAAGATTTTTGTGAAATTCTTCGACTTCTTATTCAGCCTTTTTCCTTAGTTACAGTCGTTTTTCATTCATCCATTTCCAAAGAGGAGGAAAGAGAGGTGCTACCACCCACCTTTCGCCAGTTTATGTTTAGGTCCCAATGTAATAGGTGGCGAGGCTATTACCATTAACCGGGCGCTTATAAACCTACGATAAATACACACATAACTTCGAAACGCATCGAAAAATCATTGGTGTGTGCCATGGTAAAACCTGGGATCGAACTCGAGACCTCGTCTCAGCAGTCCATTTCCCATACCACTAGGCTACCGCGGTCTTTTTCTAATCTAAATATATTTGAATAGCTAGCATACTAATTTGCTGTAAAATTTCGTTATGTTTATTACATACTTAATTGTACCTTTTTAAATATTCCTTATCTAAGTCCATACTAATATTATAAAGAGGAAAGATTTGTTTGTTTGTTTGTAACAAATAGGCTCCGAAACTACTGGACCGATTTCAATCATTCTTTTACCCGTAAAAGGTATCTAGGAGTGTAACATAGGCTATATATCATCACGCTACCATCCAAGGGAGCGGAGTAATACTTATAAATCTCAATCGATTCTGTAAATTTCTTTACATCGGCGCTTATATCGACAGCAAGGAAAAGTAGTATAGAGAAGCAAGTAGAGAATCGAGTAGAGTCGTACAACGCGATAATCGACATACACGCGGGCGGAGCCGCGGGCAACAGCTAGTCCTATAAAATTCTGTTGAAGTGTACATTATATTACGCCTACATTAAACATAATTACCATATTAAAATATTTATGTAGATTCCTAATGTACAGTCAGAGCTCATAAGTGCATTAGCATATCAAGGCTCAAAATGGTTTAGCGTGCGGCCGGCGCGCTTATATGTGTGTGTAATGTTACTATGCAATACGAGGCGACGCTGGCTTGTCTTAAAAGAAAAAGGTCACAAGTAGCGTTAGAATGTTGACGCTATAGTTGCGTAGGATTGCTACTGCACTTTTGAGTTCTACTGTACCTTCTTGGGCACGTTCACGAATATCCGCTATCATAAACAGCCAATAGCTTTAGTGTTTATCAGCAGGTGTTATAATTTTCAACATACACCCGCGTGAACGTAAAACAGTTTTATATTTGAAATGAATTTGATAGTGTGGAGGTAGGACACGACGGTATATCCGTCCCAATCGAGCAGTCCGACTGGGGAAGTACCTCCACCCTACAGAATATCGCCGTTTAATAACCTTGTGTTGTGTTTTCGGTGGTGAGTAGAGAGCTCACTAGAGAGGTTTTGTGTTGTCCGTGGGAAAACCAAAGGCTTATCCTACATCTTTTGCGCTGACGACACAGAATGTCTCTGTTCTAACAGGTACACGGTAACCACTTACCATCAGGTGGGCCGCGTGCTTGTCTGCGACCTAAGTTGTATAAAAAAAAAACAAAAAAAAAAGTTGATATTTTGACCTCCTTAGAGATGACCCCCTTATGTATAGGGAACCACGATGTCCCCGTCTAACCACCGGGTACCTGCTTCTGCTAGGGTGACATGCGGCTCCACCCTTCACCCCCAGACCCGCGCTCATGGAGGACGAAAGTCATTCTGCGACCAGCACGGGTGCCCCTAGTTTTGCAAACGTCCATATCTCGCTGTAACCGCTTTCCATCAGGCACTCTGTGTGCGTGCCACCTAAATGATATGAAAAAGGATGGATTACAGATAGTTAGAATATTGGATGACGTGGGAAATGTTCACCGTTTAGTATTCTCGGCGAATTCCTGTCTCGGTGGTCGTAATAGTCCGTATTCGGCGACGATTCGAGATGCATGGAGAGCAATCTAGAAATATGTCATTAGAAATGGTCTATTAAATAGGTAAATGAGCACCGTTAATTGATTACCTACTAATTTGCATCGCGGACTTATTAAGTTGGATTTTTATAGTTGCACTAGACAAGCCTGCGGCTTTGTTCGGATGGAATAGGCGCGAAATTATTTATAATTATTTATTTCAAATCGTGCATGGTGTTCACAGGCTTCACCCAAAACGACAATGCTTAACAACATACTTACCATAATGGTTGTGATTTTGAATACGGTGAATACACCTCTGTCTACCCCTTCGAGGATTATAGGCGTTAATATATTATGTATGTGTGTAGGTACATCTATCTTATGTTGTGTGTAATACCCATTCAATATCATGTAATAAGTCGTGTTTTAGTAATAAAATCATTGGCTTCATTTTCAACATACAAAACTCCTTGAAAGATAAAAAATAATCGTGCATATTACTTCCTTACTAACTGTTTAAATAGTAGAAACACGTATTTATTTTTATCGTTGTATATTTACTGAAAAGATAGCCGTCTACACTTATTTTAGTTATCAAGATACACAGTCGATGTTGGTGAAGCGAAACCAAATCAAGGCGTAACGCCTTGTGTAACTTCAGCTTGAATAAATATGTTTTAAGCAATTAGGGTGCTAACCTTTTCTCTAAATTTGAAATTGGAAACGTGATTTGAACTCCTAACCAGTCTCTTCTCTTCTTCTCTACTTCTCTACTTCTGACCACTGAGCTATCGGGCCACATCTGATTCGAATTTTTTTTCGACGTTGGAGTCATCTACCGACAATCGTACGAACTAATGAATGCAATGAACGATATTTCAATATTTTTTGAACATTATTTATAGAGTATTCCGTCTATTTCTGGCACGTTAATTTGACTTCACCTCACCTGATGTTTAGCTGAAGGCAAAGCCTCATGAAAGAGGGTCACCATTGCAAACACGTTCAGTGCTACAATGGTGGCGCTCAGCTTGACGGCCTCATCAGGCTTTATTGAATGAAATTTTTAGGGACATTATCTATCTAATATGCTAATGCAGGTTTAGACACCGGCCGGACTTTCACTTTTACCAATTTCTAAAACGATTTGAAACTTGAAGGAAACTTTGATTGTTAAACCGTCTGGTAGCTCAGTAGTCAGAGTATTCTGTAAGAAACTGATTTTAAGTCCCATCTGCACATTCACTATTTCCAATTTTAAAGCAATTTGAAAAAGTAAGCATGCCAAAAAATTCATTAAAACATTCTATTTAATGTTTTCATACTAGCCAAGCACAAAACCCACCAGGATGGAAAATGGTCACCGTGGCCAATAGATGTTTGCAATACCAGAGGTGTCATACTCTTCTTGAAGAACCCCATATTGTATTCGATTGGAAAAATCACGGCAGAGAGTTCATTCCACAGCTTGAGCGTACGGGATGAAGTTACTTTCGTAGCGCACAGTGCGCATTGTTAATGTGTGAGGATGAACTCCCTACTGTGACCATGTTGTAAGTACCTATTAACATTACGGTATATTCTTCAGTTGAGAAGACTTTTGTTCCTTTTACATAACCAGCTATGAAAAATGAAATTTTGAGTCGCCATCGTAGTGTAGTAGTAATTTGTTTCACGGCAGCGCCGCTATTCACGGAGAGGACCCAAGCATAAGTTTCGCTCTTCGGGAAGGCTTTTTTATAACTAACCTTGTTATAACGTTGTAATATTAACTCAATAAGTATATTCAGACAATTGCACGATTATTTAGGTCAGTATCCACATATTAATAGCCTATTATTGGCACAGAGCAACAGAACGCAGCCCATAATATTGTATCAATCAATGACTTAAGTAAATGTATCACTATGCTACAACAATCGGATACATTGACTGAAGAAGAACTGAATATTTAAAGGAAATAAATATTTCCGTTGGATACTCTCCAAGACGTTAACTGGTAGTGCTTGTGCGGCTAAGCGCGTAATTAATTCCCTTGCTATTTACACTGCATAGCAAGGAATCCGGTAAAAAAAGTTTCCAAATTTATTTAGCTGCAACATTTTCGGTTAAGAATTTATTTTCGGCATACCCATTTTTTTACAAAGTGCCCGATTGGCGGCAATAGGCTTGCCCCCTAATGTGGGTGCTTAATACACCTCTACCTACCCCTTCGGGGATTACGGGCGTGAGCATGCAGTAGATTGTACCCGAGCCGCCACCGTCCCCTTTGGACAGGGATAAGGCTCCGATTGTACTAATAAAATTGTCAACTATTGTCAAACGGCCACCGCAAAACACCATTTAAATTCTAAAATTAAATGGCAACTTGTAGCACACGTAATTTTTCATTTTATCATTTAATTTTGGACTTTAAGCTTTACATCGATGTTTGTTTTTCGATCCCATGTTATAGAGGTGAGCCTATTCTTATCAGGGAGTACTTTGCTATGGGCTGTATATTTACTGTCGGATCGATAACAATTGTGTTATACGATACACAAGGAAAGAGATTGGATACTCTACTCCACCGAGAACCAACGAGACATCAAATTAATCTTTAAATTTTTTTCATTACAGCTAAAACAAAGATACCTCTCACTCCTCTGTACATAGAGTGCTTTCTAAACGACGTCGTGCGGTTGTCAGCACCAGTAATCAATCACGACGACCAATATTATATATCAAGACCAAACGGGGATGAGACCAGAATAGAACTCAACACAAAGAACAAACTAAACAGCGTCAAAACACTCAACTTCCCCGCCATTGCGTTAAGTGTCTTATTTATGAACAATTCTAAACCTATAGTGAATGAAAAAAATAATTACGCAGTATTTCCTGCAGATGACTACGATGAAAAATTGAAATATTTGGACCCAAATGAGTTTATAGTTGGACCTCTTTTAGAAGAAGACTTTGGCAACTGGATTTTTAGTACTTATACAAAGGATTTGGATGGCGAATGGATTGAGCTGTTTCAAGTTATTACAATGGCTATAACAGGTATCTAATTATTTTACTGGCGTTGATCATTCTTTGAATATTTTCCGAACTCAGTTGGGGTCGGCTTTCCAGTCTAACTGTGATGCTGCTGAACTTCTATATTTTCCGTGAAGCGACTGCCATCTGACCTCAACAACCAATGGTCCAATGACCAATGGCGATATCGAAGTTCCAAGTTAGACTGGTCAGATTTTTGAGGGCTCCAACTACCAGTAACGACTGCCATAGATGTTTGTATGGCAACCGAGACCGACCGACGGCTTAACGCGCTCTCCGAGGCATGACCAGACCAGTGCAAGCAGCCATATTCAGCTACACTGAGCGGGGATCGGAACCGCGCCCCGGGCATAGCAGTCGCGTCCACTACCGCCACGCCACAGAGGCTTTTTTATTTTATTTTGCTAGCGTTATTTCGGCTTTTTACAAATATTTTCTTCTTCGCACTAGGCCTTGTCCCATTATTCGGGGTCGGCCTCCCTTGTCCTCATCCGCTATTTGACACGATATCATGCTTTGTCTTATTACAGTACCTATCCCTACAAATCGTGAGACTTTCTCTAAATTTTAAATCTGAAATTATATTGCAAATTAAGTGTACACTTCTTTCTTTTTCAGCGATAACCGCAATGGATCCTCCCCACCCAAAACTAAACATCGGTGATACTTTTAACCTAAGCTTCGCCTATCCGTTACTTCATATAGAATCTTGTGAAATCATCGCTCCTAGAACAACCTTCGACAGGTTTTATGACAGAAGAATGACTGATTTCAACAAATGCGCCTTCACAATGCCAAATATAACTAAAGATGATATAGGAATATGGCAGATTACCGCCGTTAGTAGAATTATTTATACGGGAATGGTTACCTTGGAACTAAATGAGGTGAGTACCACAACCGCGGCTCCCGTTCAAACTAAAAAAAGAAAGAAATATAAGAAGTTTTCATAATTTCATGTAATTTTACTGAAACACTATCCCTTTAAAGCCATCATGGATCTCACCAAACCAAAGGCTTTTCTGTGCGAAACCCCGTCGAATATCAGGTCGGTGGCAATGCTGTCTTTACCATGGGGCCCTCGGGGCATGTGCCCAGGGCCGCCACCTTCTGGAGGGCCCCCCGAAAGAGACAATTTCTCGAACATAAGTTTAAGAAAAATCTAAAACCCTAAACTTTCTAAGGCCGTCTAAAATCTTGTGTGTCCAGGGCCCCGCCACATGTAAAGACGGCCATGACTACATCGGACTCTACTAAAACGACACACCGTTTCAGTTCTTTAGATACCGGGGTCTAATATAGTCTGAGACATTTTCGTCGCAGGAGTCCCAAGGCCGAGTTTCGAGATGCACCTCTCAGGAGATACATATTCTGGGCTTAGTCAGGTACTTCTTACATTAGGCTTGAAAAAACTGGAATCTCGTGAACCCCAGTTGCGTTTCCATAAAACGAGTTGACGAGACAAATTGAATTTCGACGAATCCGCGGCATCCGCCATGTTTTTTCAATTTTTGAGAATTTGGTATTTCATTTAATTATATATTTTATATTGTAATTTTTTGTTTTAATATTGACATTTGTAATTTATTAATAAAAGACATTCATCGATTTTAAATTAAACACGATTGAAAACTAAAAAAAAATAATTATATAATACAATATAAATATATATATATATAATATAAATAAAAAAATAATAATTAAAAAAACGAGGAGGAATGAAGAAGTTTATGTTTTGGTCGCAACCTGAATTAACGATAGGAAGGGGAGGACGGCGATGAATGGCGGGAAAATCAGTTGATATGGATGGATAATCACAATAAAAAAATTATTATACCTTAAAAATCTATATTTACAAGTCATGGTCTATACAAATACACGTAATGGTGTGTCTCGATACAATACGAAGTAATCCAATCACGCCTCACGCCATATTCAATCACAATGCACATACAATTATAATAACTTATTCGTCACAGTTTCGTTACAGTATTGAAATATACCTAAACTAGTACAGCTTGGAAGTCATTTTCGGTAAGTATGAAATCTTTTGGAAACATATTTTTATGCCTGCCAAGTTAATATGTATTTTGTCATCACTCAAAATAAGAATTCCACCAATTATACACAGTGATTTTATAGTGGTTTCTGAAAAATAATATTTTGTTTCACACACAGTTTCGGAAGCAAAATCGACCTGAAGTTTTAATTTTGAAAAAAAAAAATACTTTTAATTTGAACAAAAAAATGTATGGGACATGTAAAAAAAAATTTTTTTTCGCCAAATTAGTACTTCCTCACGATTATACTATCGAAATTGTGGCCAAAATCTTTTTTTTCGAAACCACTATAAAATCAACCGGTATTGACTATTGTCAGCAAAATATTACACCACTCATTCCTACATGGATATACAGGGTGACCCACGACAATGTCATATGGCGGGAAAGAATGTAGATAGGTCATTTTACCATTTGAACTGCATTCATACACTTTTAATAATTGCCTCGTTGAACCGGGAATCGAACCCGGTACACGAGAAAAAAAATGGGTCCGTAGTTCTATGAGCCAGTTGGAAAGTATTGTCGTAAGCATATTTTTTGCTAAATGAATCAGTATGAGAAACAAAGGGAACACCATGTTCAAAATCGGGGTCCAGTTTTTTATACACCGTGTTCAAGTTCGAGTTCAAGTTCACATTATATTAGTGACGTCATCGTGACAGCAGGAGTGACGTCACCGTTACTCACTGCCACTGCCGCTGGCGGAGCCACTGGCGCTGCTATGCCGTCGCGGGGTGCTCTGGTCGGCGGGAGCGTCTCCGTCGCTTCCTTCGTCGTCGGAGTCTTTTAGCGCCTTCGCGCGGTCCAGGCGTCGTGCTCGACGAGTCTCCACGTCGGAGCCGTCGGATTCTGAGGAGTAGATCGCAGCGCCTGCTGATGCTGGAAGAGAAAGGATACGTTTTAGGGTCATCGCAGACTATGGATTTGTATAAATGTGCACGCTGACCTAGACCCGAGAAATCTTTATTTGCAAGTGGGTATAGTTCTCGCACTTTGTTTTCTTCTTCTTCGCAATTTTTATACTCCTTGGAAAATAATAACATTTAATAGCAATAGATAGGCTAAGAAACTATGTAACTATAAATGTACAAGGGCTTTTAAATAAATATTATTATTATTATTTAAAAAATTCACGAGTGCGTAGGAGTCTTTACTTGTTATATTCTTGTGTGTTAGTGTGTGTAACATTTTTGACAGCTTTATCTCTGCTAAATCCTAAATACAAAATTGAAGGATCCTATTCATTTGTGACTTGAATATACTAGCACCTCTGCCTATCCCTTCGGGGATATATTAGTATGAGAGTGATATAGGCGTGAGTTTTATGCCGTGTCGTGTCGTGTTGCGTTGCTGTTGTGTCGTGTTGTGTTGTGTTGTTGTGTCGTGTTGCTGTTGTGTTGTGTCGTGTCGTGTTGTTGTGTTGTTGTGTTGTGTTGTTGTGTTGTGTTGCTGTTGTATTGTATGGTGTCGTGTCGTGTTATGTTAAGGCGCGAGCGTCCCGTACCCTTCTGTCCGCTCTTGTACTTGTTCTTGATGGCGGCGAGCGACACGCCGCCCTCGTCCTCCGAGTCGTCCCGCGCGGCGCCGGCCCGCGCGCCCGCGCCGCGCCGCTTGGGCCGCGCCGACGGGCGGGACCGCATGGCCGCGCGGAGCTCCATCTCCTCTTTCTGAATTTTCAAAACAGATTCATTTAAAAAGGTGATAAGGAGGCCGCTTTTATCAGGCAACTGCGGGCGTGGCTGAATTTCGATATTTTCTGTGAAGCGACTGCCTTCTAACATCGACAACCTATTGGTGATATTGAAACATTGTAGTTAGAGCAGTTGTTGGACTTTTTAGCGCAGTCCAAGATGGCGGGCAGGCTGTGAATAACCTGTCCGGTAAATAAAATTCGATCCGATAAATAAAATTTTGACATGATTATTTTCACTATGTAATTAAATATATTGACTGAACTGCCAAATAAATTGCAGGCAGAAATTCTGTAATACATGCTGTACACTTATTAATTATGAAAGAAAGCGTGGAGCGTTTTATCCAAAAAGAGTAATTACATAAACTCTCTACGTTTTTTTTTTCATAATAAATCATAGTAAATATTCAATAAACCAAATATAACCATTTCGCTTAGGTAATTATTTATCGATCATCAAACAGATAAAACCATTTATTTTACGTCTAGATCGTCAAATTGACTGCCTCACCCCTAATGGTAAGCAGAGTCGCAGTCCAAAACATGGTCACCGCCGTTACAGGTGCTGTCCCTGCAACGGCGGTCCCCACCCTGACGGCCTACATAGTTTTTCACGCCCCGCTTGAAGGACCCGAGACTGTAGGTTGAAGGAAACACGTGTGCTGGCAAAACTTTTTTTTTTATATATTTTTTATCTATGGCACGTCAATTTGACTTCACCTCGCCTGATGTTAAGCTGAAGGCAAAGTCTCATGAAAGAGGGTCACCATTGCATACCCGTTCAGTGCTACAATGGTGGCGCTCAGTCCAGTTTCTCGCCCCACCCTACGTTTTTCACCCCAATGTTTCGAGGTTCTACACACCTTCAGTTGATATTTCCTATCAGCATCCGGATCAGCTCCGACTTGCGACAGTATCTTGATAGCTGAGGTCTTAGTAGACCGGTCTGCTAGAGACAGTGTCATCTTCCTGTGAGTGAACGACTCCGTGCTGTGAGGTCGGAAGGACAGTTTCGTGCGGAAGACTGCTTGGCCCTGAAGACCAGTACCTTGGCGTACGAACAGATGGTTGTGGTCACCCTGTGGAAGTAATACATTTTCTAGTTAAAATATGGTAACACATTGTAAAAAACACAAGAAATATTGCAATTGTAGAACTAGTGTTATAGTTGTGTAAGCCTATTTTTACATAACATAACATAAATATCCCCTATATCCCCGAAGGGTTCGGCAGAGGTGCTAGCACCTACATTTCGCCAGTTAATATTTTAGGTCCTAATGTAATAGGCTGCGAGCCTATTGCCATTAACCGGGCACTTATAACCCTGCGATAAGTACACACATAATTTCGAAAAGCATCGAAAAGTCATTGGTGTGTGCCATCGTAAAACCTGGGATCGAACGCGAGACCTCATCTCAGCAGTCCATTACCACTACCACTACCATTACCACTAGGCTACCGTGGTTATATTCTTACATTATTATTCCTTCTTACATTAGGCAACTAAAATGACTGATGATTCCCGTAACTTAAGTTTTTCTTCTCAACAGCCAATCAGCAGCTCTCAAAAAGTATTACCAAGATGGCGGATTCCGAGGATCAGTTGAAATTCAAGTTGACGAAACTGAAGGTTCCTTTAGTACTTTTCTTTCTTTTTATCTAGGACACGTTAATTTGACTTCACCTCGCCTGATAGTAAGCTGTAGGCAAAGTCTCAGGATAGAGAGACACCATTACAAACACATACACCACATGTACCTTATAAAGAATATAACTTACATGTAATGGTTGTTTATACACGTCGAATATCTCAGAGCCGAGATGCAGCGACATGCTCCCGTCCGACCACTTCACCATGCGTGCATTGGACTCCTTCACAGCGTTACCTTCCTTGTCGAAGGTTGTGCGCCAACGGATCGTGTTCTCCACTTTCAATTTTAGCCTGGAAGGTACAGACATAGCTTGATAAGTTGATAAGTTGGAACATACATTGGTTCACTCAAGAGTGTCCTCTATTCCACACCCAACTATGTACCTAACTAACTACGTACTATAAATATGTATTTCTTTGAATAGTACTTAGTTTTTTTTTTTATACTATCACGCCTATATCCCCGAAGGGGTAGGCAGAGGTGCAAGCACCCACATTTCGCCAGTGTATATATAGGTCCCAATGTAATAGGTGGCGAGCCTATTGCCATCAACCGGGCACTTATAAACCTGCGATAATACACACATAACTTCGAAAAGCATCGCAGTCATTGGTGTGTGCCATGGTAAACCTGGGATCGAACCCGAGACCTCGTCTCAGCAGTCCACCACCCATACCACTAGGCTACCGCGGTTTTTTGTGTTATTATTACTTAGAGTTAAGAAGTTTTTCTGTTTACACAAGTTTTTGGATTGCAATTCAGACTTTGATTGTATTATTTTATTTCAATTATAATCACAATTGTAATCTGTATTGTGTAACAAATAAATAAATAAAAAAATAAATAGACAAGGCATCTTATAATGAGTGTATACTAGCTAGAAGCCATCTTGGATATAAATAAGAACAAGTCAGTATTCAGAACATGGCTTTCCCTTTCAAAGGTTCTTATACTTTAAGGGTAAAATTAATTCAAATCGATTTAAATTTGGAATAAGTAAATGTCTAGACAGAACTTAAAACCACGACCTGTCTCTCATAACATGGCGTCAGCACTCCAACTGCCAATAGTCTCGACCGCAAAGGGCGCGAAAATGTACTGTCAGCCAAAACCGCATATTTGCAGCGTTTCTTTTTTCGCAAATGTAATATTACTATTTTAGGTCGTCCGCTGCGTAGGGCGCTCTTTTCTGGAGCTTCGTGAAAGAAGAAGTGACGAAACAAATAGAGGAACAAACCTCGTGGGCCCCACGAGGTTTGTTCCTCTATTTGTCACCTTTAATGCAACTAACAGAAGAGCATCAAAAACATACCTAGCTCGACCTTCTTCATCCAGGGTCTCCTCCTCATCAATTTCATCTTCATAAGTGTTAGGATCGTAAGGCCTAGTCTCCACCGACAAGAAGTTAGGCAGTTTCACAAAGTGCAACTCTTTTCCTAGCTCCGTCAAGATTTTAGGCATGTCCACATCAATACGTGTCTCTGGGATTTCCACTTCTTCCTCTTCTTCGGGTTTGTCACGGTTTGCCTGCTGGTAAGATTTATAAATTCCACAATAAGAAAATCTATGTTTACAGGTTATAGTTTTAAGGAAAACTAAAAAAACTAAACAAAGGATAGTTCTCGAAATTATTTAGCAGATATTTTACTGAATTTTACTCAAACGCATTTTGTATTTACAAAAATTAGCTTGCTAGCGGACTAAACACACCAAACTAGCTATAATATATCTCAAATTGTTCCATTGTAAAAAGTTTACGCTATAAAAATGGTTGTAAATAATACATAATTATAATGTATTCGATTTCCAAAGCACATACCTCATCACCACTACGTTTGGCCTCGTCCCCAGAGCGACGTTCGTCGTCCGATCCCTTCGCACTCCGACTGCGGCTGCGACTCCGACTCCGACTTCGGCTACGACTGCGCGAACGCGACCGCTCTGAAGCCTTGTCGCCACCACCCTCGTTATCAGTACTTATGTCGGACGCATCACCGAATAGTGCATCTGCCGTCACTGTAAAAAAATTGGTTGCCTGTAAAGTCGGTATACGGGCGAAAGTTTTACGTGACAACGACTTTGAGTGGTATGTCTGTCTCTCTCGCTCTTAGGCGGGCTAACCATGCCCGAGTGGAAGGGACGCGTGCCTCTCACTCGCTCTCATTGTGAGCGCATAACGTGAGCGGAGCGTAACGCAGTTTTTTGAAGTGTCACCCGGCAAGCCAATTTATAAGACGTTGTCACGTCAAAATATAATTATCTCCCTGCCCTTGTCCTAATTAATTGGGTTCCATACATTCCTGTCCATCCTTCTTAGATTTTATTTGAGACTAAAGATTTATTTGTCCTTCTCGTCATCTTAATGATTAGCGTTGTTCCCAGTGGCAAAGTCTTTCACCTCTGTACCTGGGTATTTTATTTAAATTTTGTTATTTTACCCAAGAAAAAAGCCGCCTCAGCTACTCTTTCATAACTTTTCATAATGTACTCCATACTGTAACTACCAGAAGATATTTTTAATTAAACAAAACCTTTCATTCAAAATTCCGCCTAGGTATTCTGTCCCATGTCAGACTCGAACCGACTAAAACCGCACGTCGTCTTGGAGACAAGATTATCTCATTGAAAAAGAACACTGAAATGTATTCTTACCACCGTCCCCATCTTTTTTCTCGCCTTCATCCTCGTCATCTGTGTCTATAATCTTCATGGCCTTCTTCTTGGGCTTGTCACTGGTGTCAGAGCCACTCTCTGAACCCTTTTTGCGCTTAGGACCCTTACTGCCGCCATCACTTTCAGAGTCTGAGTCGACAGCGCGTTTCTTTTTGTCAGCTAAAGGAAAAAACACATAGTAAAAAATTACACTATTCTTATAAGTGAAGTAAAAATTGCGATTTCTTCATAATGTTCCAGAGGATGTTCAATTAAATTCACACTCAGTCTAGTAGGTTTCTAAAGGGACAGCAGTATGAGCGTGACATTTCCAATGTAGCAATCATCACCCAGGCCCAGCGTCCAATTACAAGGAATAGGTTCCTTCTATAGAGCGGCTCAAGAGAGTAACATAAACGGAACGCATTAAACAGAACACAAACCCTCCTAAAGTAATGAAAAGTAAGTAGTAGAAGTAGAAGTAGAAGAAAGTAATGTAAGAAATGTATACACACTAGTTTTATGTGCTCTGTCTATAATAGTCTCTTACTCTGAGCTTAGCTTAGTCTCAGTTTAGCAGATTAATTGTTCAATTACTAATATTCCTGTAATATAACAAATCTCACCATTATCACCTCCTTCAGAGCTCTTGGAACGTGACCTCGAGCGACTTTTCGATTTGGATTTGCTGTGTGACTTTGATCGTGAGTGCCTTGAACCAGATCTGTAAACAATTAATTCTATTGTTCAATTTGACATAATGATATGTCATAAACTCTACAATACTCTAAGTTCTTTAAATGGCAGAATGCGCAAAACAATTTAGATCGTCTTCTAGCTCCCTTGGTTAAATATTATTTTTACGAGTTTGCCTCCAGGCCTATCTCTTGAAAGCCTAGTCCATCGATCACTTCTTCATTGTAGCATTAATTCCAGTTGCATCGGAAGCTTTCTCCTTGATTATAGATCTATTTTCACCAGTCTACCTGCGGTTTGGCTGAACTGTGATATTGTCAGATGGCGATGTCTGACATATGGATGTTCATTTGGCAACTGGGATCAACGGAGTAACTACCAGATCAATCACTACTAGCTTTACAAAATATTTATTATTAAAAAAAATTACCTTGATCTGCTTTTAGACTTGTTCTTAGTCTGTTCATCATCTATCATAAGATTTGGTGAATTAGATCTGCTATCTTGAACATCTGGCCTGGCTACTGGGCTTTTAGACCTTGATGTTGCACTTCCTGACCTCGATCTTGACTTCCTGGTCTTTGGGCTGCCACTTCCAGACTTTGACCGAGATCTGCCCTTAGTACCAGACCCCGGACTTTGAGATCTAGATTTTGGACTTTGTGATCGAGATTTTGGACTTTGTGTGCCTGATTTAGGACTCTGTGACCTGGATTTTGGACTATGTGGCCCTGATTTTGGACTGACAGACCTACTTTTTGGGCTACCTGACCCAGATCTTCTGGAACCACTCCTAGATCTCGAAGCTCTTTGTTTTGGGCTGCCTGATGCATTAGACTTAGGGCTAGAGGATCCAGACTTGTTGCTTTGTGCTGATCCTGAGCGAGATCTGTTAGGTGGTGAGTTAGATTTGCTTCTAGAAACATTTGAGGCATTGGAAGATCGTCTGGAGTGCGTTGACTTGGGAGATTCGCTTCCTGATTTACGGCTAGCTGGACTGTGTGAGGCTGATCTGAAAGTTAATGATTTTCGTTAAAAGAAATCTTACTGTTCATAACTCAATATTACATGTCGCATTATATCAACATATTTATCAATTGTATGCCTATTACTTAATCATCATTGAGTTAGATTTTAACACAATTTAATATTTTGATTTATGGATCTCGGGCATAGAACATGTTAACATAAAGTCCCAAATTTAGAATGTAAGGTTTTAATTCAAAAATTTAGTCAATAAATAATAATTTTTCATTAACAATCAATTTCGTTACTCATAATTTTACTAGCTATGTAAGTACAGCTATATCAGAGTGATAATGGAAATGTAATTGTCAACTTTTGAACTATAAGCACTTAGCATCTCTAAGCCCTCAAGATGTTGTATAGGTTGAAGAATAAAAGTTTCAAACAACTAAAATATGGTCAATATAAAGGTAGATTGGTGGCAAGAGGTTTGTGCAAATAAAGGTACATTGGTGGCAAGAGGTTTGTGCAATCATGTGCACACTTGGAAATATTAGCTGCAGTTGCTAGTCCATTGATTACATTTAGAGCTTATATATCAGTTGCTACCCAAAAGAAACTCCTAATTTTTCAGCTGAATGTAACAGAAGCTTTCTTATATGGCAATATTTAAGAAACTTTTATAGTTTGACAACTCCAATAAGAAAACTATAGGTAGGTTCATTGCAAATATCAGAGGATGCGGTAAGCCAAGGATGCAATGCAACTCTTGCTACTGTACTTCTATGATTTGTTGAGTTATCTACCTGGACTGGCTGCCTTCTTTCCCTGAAGGCGCTGGGCTCGGACTTTTACTGCGGCTTGCACTAGAGCCACTATCGGAATCTGACCCCGAATCAGTGTCTAAAATCAAAATAGACATTCTATATTTGACAATATATCGTCGCTTTATACTAAAATGTAAGTAATGTTATGGATTACAGAAAAATATAAGCCTGACATAGCGATAAATAAAAAAAAACAATTGAAAAGATTATAATATAAGCCAAGCGTAACTATGATTTAAATACGTGTTCAAGCATAAAAAACCTACCTTCTAACGAATTCCTCTTTACTGGAGCCATCTTTAGGCTATTTTACTTACACAGTGATAGTTTGTCAATATTTAATCATATAGTAATTAATATTTTTCTTTTTCAATATCTAAAACTAAAACAGAAATAGGTTATAAATATAACGTCGCATACGTCAAACGAAACAAATCTTACGTAGTATTGTATTCTCTTTGAAACAAATAAAGTGCAACAGATAATGAAAAAACTAGACTCTTCTCGTCTCGTACTCGTAACTGATATAATCGACTAAATTTAGAAATACTCGTAAGCACTTAGTAGATTATAGAACCTCTTTAGACTATTAATAAAACGTAAATAAAAGCATTTTTTGCATTGAGTTATAATAAAATTATCCTAGAATATTGTAGAATAAAAATTAAAATGTGAAAGTTCATTATTTAGTAAGAATAAGTATGATGATGATTCTAGCATATTCACATTTGGAGCTAGTAAGTGGTGCTATAATCGGGTTAAAGAATTTATTTGAAAAGAGACCCTAATCCCAAAAGAAAGTCAGCGTTAGCGTCCAGTCAATCATCATCAGTCATTGGTGAGGTGCACCACTGTTGAGTCTCGAACTCTCGAATAACTGGTGAACTTTGGATTCACTCATACCAAGGCAAGGCAAGAGGATACCTACCCTAGACTGTTGCGTACGAAAAACTGTACTGCAATCGCGAAAAACATGTTTTCTTTTCCACGAGCAATGAGCAGTTTTCCAGTAGGTATAATCGTACCTATCTGTAATAAAAAGATGGCGCTAGCATAGCTTTTGGTACTTTTTGGTGGTCAATTGGAGGTCAATTTAGTCTGTGGCAAGAAAAAACTGACCGAATGTCTTAATTTGATTGATTGCTGTTTCTTAAAGGTGGGAACAAATTATCGGACGCGTCCGTAAGCCGCGGCTGATACAAGCTATCTGGGTAGTACAAATAAACGAAACTGTGCAAACTATCGGTCATAAGTCGCGGACGTGACCTTGAGCCGTCCTTGAGCGCACGGACGTCCGAATAGAATCTGGCCGGCTGGATATTAGACATCGTACACTTTATTAAGCCGCGTCCGTCAGCCGCGGCTTACGGACGCGTCCGTCAGCCGCGGCTTACGGACGCGTCCGATAATTTATTCCCACCTTAAGCGTTGAAGTTTGTTTGTACGTAACATTATAACCTCAAAAAGTTGATAATTACTTACATAATTTTAGTTAATAATACATTGTAGTAAATACTATAAGATTTGTATTCAGTAATATGTACCTGACTAATATTCAATATGCGGTCACGGTGTGCTGTTCATACCTGTGGAAACCAAGGAAATCAATTGATACCACAAGATATTACACTCCGAAATCAATGGATTAGGGCTGGCTAGGCTAAGATTGGGTATGGGCAAGGCTGGTCGTCAGCTGAAAAAGTATGCATACATATACTCCGAAAACCGAAGAACATTTTTTCCATAAATTAGGGATCACCTAGATGTGACACCATACTCTTCTTACCAAAAGTGGCGGCTGCGCCATCTAGCGCGTCTTTAGGAACACTATAAATACATACTAGAAAACTGATCATTTATCAAATAAAATCATCAAAACAAGTTATCAGTCTATTTATTTATTGCGTGTTAAACTTCCTGCTTAATATCATAGAAGGAAAATTTACATAAGACGTCATTTCTTAGATTTATTTAAACGTGCTACAAAATGTGCATTAAACGAACTTGTTATGTAACGAGTTGTTCAACTAGTTTACAAGTTGTCTACACCCCTGACACATATCGCTCTATTTAGTAAAATATGTTCTTTGTCTGTGGGTTTTATGCCGTGGCAGTCGCTCTCGTTAAAGTCAAAACAGAGGTAGGTAATGAAATTAGAAGTAGACGAGCTACCGCCCAGCTTAAAGTGGAAGCTTGAGGATGTTGAGTATGCTATTGGAATTGATGCTTGGATGATGATTTTTTTTATACCACTTAGGTGGCAGACAAGCTCGATCCACTTGATGGGCAGTGGTCGCCGTAGCCTATGGACGTTTGCAACACCAGAGACGTCACACTTGCGCTATCAACCCTGTAGAAAGTTAATGCCTTTCTTGAAGAACTCCATATTGTAGTCGCTTGGAAAAACCACAGCAGGGAGTTCATTCCACAACTTTTATTGTATGATAATATTTTACGATATTCATTGACTTATCCAAGCATGTTAAGAAATCGACAAGTTTTAGGGTTATACATATACCTACATAATTATATTATTTACTTATACTAAACTAGTTTTAGGGCCAATTTAATAAAGTTCAAAGGTTAAGAGTCGTTTTAAGCGTCGGTACTTTAATGGTTAAGGAGACCGTCTGATGATAAGGCCTATCATCAGACGGTCCCGGGATCGAAGTCTGGACATTACACTACCGAAGTAAACCCACTTCTAACACGAGTTTAGCTTAGCTGAAGGGGTTAGTTAGGGGGAATATTAGTAATTCCGGTTGCTATTTTTTAAAATCCCACTCAAGACAAAAGTAGCATTTAATAATAGAAATAAAGCCTAAAAGAATTAAAATAACATTTTATTGTACATATATATATAATGTACCTACCTGGTCGTGCAGTCAATGCCAGAACGTAAAAGCACTGTCTCAGTATTGAATAATAGTAATCCAATTCGGCCATACACGATTGCATTATGCAATGCAATGCAACACACATTCATCACAATTAACGGCTTACTGTCAGGCATCGTAAGTATTATTCTGTACTAAAGCGTTCAGAACACAGTGGCCTTTAATGACTCTTGCTTTTGACAAGACTTTATCATTGTGCACAGGGAACTGAGATTAAAGAAATAAGTAACTATTATTCTTTTAGTCTGATAGGGCGAACTAAATAAATAAGTAACTAAGGGTTGTATCCTACGTATTGTGTTATACATTAGGTATTAATATACTTACGTAGGTACTTAGTAACACCCAGACACATGCAAATATGTACAGGTATAGGTACAGGTATATGTATACCTATACAATTACCACGATAATTTTATTATAGTATTACCGTGCAATCACATACCTAGTAGGTATTTTTGAATACAAGCAGGGAATCTTTTAAATCCACAACCTCAGGCTTAGCAGTCGAAATATAATGTAGATGATAATGACACAGTACCTAATATGTATTTAAAAAGTCAAAAATAAACCGTAGGATTCGTTTGAATTTCTTATCAGAACGAACTTGAAACATTATTCTGAATCTCTTTCATTCATCTATTGAAAAAAAGGGACATAAAATATTAAAAAAGCGAGGGCCCTTTCAAGGGTATGGCATTGGAAACCAACGATGTACCCATACCCATTACCCATGTGGAACATACCTACACGATCGCATCTGTTCCCCGTCTGAATGGGGCGATTGAATGGACTTTTTTTTTCCGCCGTAAACCCACAGCCCGCCGCCGCCGCCCGTTAGTTGAACGATGGCCGCGGTAGGCGATGTTCGCGCCGGTTTGCTACGACATAAACAAATTTTATTACGAGAATTATGCGATACAAATATACTTGACGTTTTAGTTAAAAAAGGTATTTTTAATTTAAACGATTTCGAGTTAATTTCAAGCGCGGCAGATAGTGATAAGTGTAATTATTTCATTGAGATTGTTAGTAAACAAAGCGGTGTGAAGTTAAATGATTTGTGTGTTGTACTGAGCAAGGAATGTCCGAAATTGAACAAGGAACTTCTGAACGACAGACATAGGTTCATTGTCAATGGTGAGTAAATATAAATCATGTTTATTTACTGCGCTCAGGAAATGCTTAGGAAGCCGTGTTGATGAGTAATTCAGCCTAAACTGCTTACATGCAAGAATACCTACCAACGAAAGAGCATTGACCAATAATTGACAATCTTATATTTTTATAATATGTAATTACCTACTAGCGATTGGGGCAAAACCATTCCGAATACTTGATCTTTTCTAACCTGGTCCAATGCGTTCTTCAAACCCGTGAGTGACAGTTCAAAAATATTCTTGAAGCTGGTTGAATAGAGAATTAGTATATAGACAATGCGATCCCTCTGTAGTCTGTTTGGATGCACTTCATCCCATCATCAACATCCTAGCGTCATTCCAGGTTGCATGAGTTGAATCTCAAGACTCTAATTCGGAGCCTGGCCATTGGCTTCCTACTTTTTCTCCTCCGCTTCTAATTGCTTTCTACCTATATTGACTATAACAAAACCGACTGCTATTCGACCGCCCAACCCAATCCAATTTTGAAAAAAAAGTCTACTCCGGGCCTCCGTGGCGTAGCGGTAGTGCATTTGACTGGGGCGCGAGTTCGATTCCCGCTCAGTACAAATATTCTTTTGGATTTTTGGATTAACCCTATATCTATTTGTACTAGGTTTTTCCGTGCCTCGGAGGGAATGTTAAGCCGCGTCGGTACCGTTTTTCATAGGAATATCTATGACAGTGGTTACTTGTTATAATAGGTATAGGAGCAAGGGTGAATTGGCGCATATAGAAGGGCTGATCAATCGTCCGGTCTAAGGCGCCTCCACTGGATGTAGGAGTTCTAGCCTCATCTGTACATCAGCGAATGTAGGAACCGAGTAGGTACACGGTACCTGCTTATTCCGACTAACAGGTGAGGTTTCATTGTTACTGTGGCTCCCTCGACACGGTCACACAAAGGGAGCCCGAAGATTGTTGCAGGATATTATTGCACAGTGCACTATCTCGACAGGATTTCATACAGGTGTGGTTATAAAAAGTCTCTCAACCAAGAGACTACAGATTCACAGCTACGATTAGTACCTAGGTAGGTGTTAAGAAAAATATGTATATCTATCTACCCACAATAATAAAAGGTATAGGTAAAATAGGGAGCCGCGGTAGCCTAGTGGTATGGGTAATGGACTGCTGAGATGTGGCCTCGGGTTCGATCCCAGGTTTTACCATGGCACACACCAATGACTTTTCGAAGTTATGTTTGTATTTATCGCAGGTATATAAGTGCCCGGTTAATGGCAATATACTCGCCACCTATTACATTTGGACCTAAACATAAACTGGCGAAATGTGGGTGCTAGCACCTCTGCCTACCCCTTCGGGGATAAAGGCGTTAGTTTATCTTATGTTATAAATTAATAAATATTTGTGCACATAAAAAATCACTTAGTGGGAATCGAACCCGCGCTTCCGGCGTATCAGTCGCGTTTACTACCGCCACGCCACAGAGGTCGTCAAAGCGTAACGTTCTATCACCATAATGATTAATAACTCTATGGATTACTTATTTACCTGTAGCCCAGAATAAATAATAGTACCTACTACCCTGTAGTTACCGCCCTTATGACATGAGCGTGCGGACACATGTGGCAAGGTACTAGATAATATAACTTCTATAACTTCTGTTTTTAATGGTTCAAAGAAATAATTTACTTGTCTTGCTCTTTATGGCAAGTAGTTAAATACTTGAGGCTACTTGTATACCTAGAAAATGTAATGTGAACAAGTTTTTAAGAGAACACACATTCGTACAATAACTTCCACGAAAAAAACAACTAGGTACAATAGTATCCCTAAAAAATATGATGTTTTAAACTTGAACAAATTATTGTACAGTGGTTGTATTGTCAAATTACATAATTCATTTAAATAACATCTGCTTATTACATTTAGTAACTCTTAAAAGGAATAAATAAGAACTGTTACAATTCTTTCTTAAGTAGGCAGAATACAGTCATTAAAGATAGCGGTCAGTGAGACCACGGGTCCATGTTTACCAACGATATTTATTTACATAGAAATAAAACTCTGAATTTGAAATTGAAATTTAAGTATAAACTGTTTTTTTAATCTTCACAGGAGAAATTTAACCGTAATTTGACCTTTTTATTTGAAGTTTAGGAATGTACAATCACGTACAGTTTAGAAACAAAAGCCAGATCACTTAATTCAATTATAGTTATTTGTTACATGGTCACACCGCGCCACACGATGGACTGTGTTGACTTTTGTTATTGCGACAGACCATGACAGTCCCGGAACGGTCCATGACAGTTCCATCACGACTTATAGGGGAACTAGTTGACCCGCGCACCTTCGTCTGCGTCACCCCGTTTTTACAACATTTTTCATTCCTACTCCGCACCTGTTGGTCTTTGCATGATGTTATATACATATGAACCTTCCTCTTGAACCATTCTATCTATTACAAAAAACCGCATCTAAATCCGTTGCGTAGTTTAAAAGATTTAAGTATACAAAGGGACATGAAAAATAGGGACCGAGAACGCGACTTTTGAGTCATCACATCATCATTCTCTGAACCTTTTCCCAATTCAGTTGGGGTCGGCTTTCCAGTGTAACTGCGATGCGGCTGAACTTTTTTCCGTGAAGTGACTGCCATCTGAAGTCCACAACCAAATTGGTGATATCGAAGTCTGTAGTTAGGCTAGTCTAGTCGGACTTTTTGAGGGCTCCAACTACATGTCACGACTGCCATAGATGTTCGTTTGGCAACCGGATCGGACGGCTTAACGTGCTCTTCAAGGCACGACCAGACTACCTGCTACTTTTTACCAACATACGCTGCGCAGTACCTAAAAATCTGCAAACCGTGTAATTTTTTATAGCTAGTGCACCAATATTGCCATTTTATTTTATCGTACAGTAATACGAGTAAGTATAGGTAATATAATAACTTTGATTGTGCTAGGCTGAACGAAATAAAACGTTTACGTCTTCTTTTTATTTGTGTAAAATAAAACAACAAAGTTTGACTAAGCTAAGCTGTGTAATTATGTTATTTGAACGTTATTATACTATTCCTTTTTTGTACTGTTGTCGTAGGCGTATCAAGGTTATCACAAGTTCAATAAGTTCTTAGAATTTTCAACAAAAACAGTAGTGTGACAAAGTTTAATCCTTGTCGGACTAATGAATGTCATGACATGACAAAAACAGTTAACGCAAGAAAAGCTAAAGTAATATGTCTAATCCACACGAAACGGTGAACTCAATCAGTTTGCCGAAAATGTCGAAACCTAACAAAGAAATGTCTGCTTCGCACGAAACACCACCAATTCCGAATTGATTGAAAAATTGCATGACCACCGTCCAAAAGGGGGGAGAGAATAGATTGTTATGAGACAATAATTTGTTGCTTTACCAAGATAAATTGTGTATTTAAATTTGACATGCGATCTTTATCACTAGGACGTAAGGATTAAAATCGACTATAACTGCTCTATGGTATTTGTAAGTTGTGTATTTTATGCGGGTGCGTTCGGAAATTGACCCCACCTAGTCTACGTTATGGGAATCAATAGACTATTGAGTACGGCTTATTCTTAAATTCAAAACCACAATAATGGCCGAGAGTTTCAATGGTGTACAAAGCAATTATTGTTCATCGATGGCCTCTACTTCATAAGCCCATGACGTATTTTTTAAATAGTTTAAATCTACTCATGTGGTTTAAATACCGATCTGCTTCCACAGATGTCAGTGGACTTCATAATGCAATGAATAACGAGCAAATATGAAATTCCTGCAAAATGAAAACATTTTAAAAAGCTACACCTTTCAAGAAGGGTCGGGATTTCGAATATTCAATTACATAAATGTATTATAGGAAAGTAGGCACCTACCCATAGCTACAAACACATAAGTAAATAATCATTTATTTACCAATAAAATAAAAACCAAATTAAAGGAATTATATGTTTCCTTTAATTTCATAATTTTCTTGACGCCGCTGGTTGGATTGAGAATTAGTATACGTATAGACGGCTCGATCCCTCCGTAGTCTGTTTGGACGAACTTCATCCCATTATCAACATCCTAGTGTCACTCCAGGTTGCATGATCATCCTTTAATTTCGAATTATTACAAGAATGGTAATAACAACTAGCTTCAACGGTAATCCAATCTTAACTTCAGAGAAATTTTAAAATTAAGATATTTAGTGGGGTGAAATCCTATGTTGAATCTTCGATTAATCAACATAACATAACATAAATATGCACTATTTGATTAAAGGTACTACTTTGCCATTAAACGCAAAACGAGCCACGCAAAGGTCACGCTCAATGGATTTTCTTTTATCCTTTAAAGTGTTGAACGTTTCTGAAAGTCAAATAAATCATAGTCTTATATTGTCTCAATTAAACTGTCTGTCATATCTCACTGGAGAAGTTTTGTGTTGTCAGTGGAAAGACCGAGAAACCCTACTTTGTCTTCTGCACTGACAACACAGAGACTCTCTTAACCTTCTCCCCTCACCCCTTACCCTTTCCCCTTCTTCTCTATATGGTCGGCAGCACGAATGTGACGCCCCGGCCGTGGTGTTGCAAACGTCCATAGGTCACGGCTTTCCATCACGTGGACCGCGTGCTTGTATGCCCCCTAAGTGGCAAGTACCTATAAAAAAATTAGGGCACTCTTATACTATAAGACACTCTAAGGTCACCATACATGCATAGTAAGCTAGCAAGCAAATTTAATTAGGCGAACGAAGAAAATGTCAAATGTCGTTAAGGAACATTTTGTCTTAAGACAAACTCCTTTGTCCGTTATTATCATATCATTAAGGTACTATTTGTCATAAGAGAAACTAGCACTTACGACGTTTGAAATGTTCACTTGCGAATTACGTTCTGACAACTCAAAGAGAAATTAGATTCTTGAGTAGGGCACTAAAAACCTACCGTGAAATTATACTGAGTGGGCTAGATTATTAAATGAACGAACGTCCTTGTCAAAGAAGAAAGACACTTTTTATTTCATTTACGTATAAGTATTGCTGACATAGTGAAAATTAAAATTAGAAAATAAGATTTCAGAATCGTGTTAATAGTAAAAAATATGCATAAAATCTAGTGATATATGGGTACAATACAAGATTTCAACATCGTTACACAATACGCGCGCCAGTCCACTGCACATGGTACATTTCTGTCAGCTTGGTTCCGAGAATTTCACAAAGAAATGTTCTTCGTTTACTGCGAAGTCGTTAGCTAGTGTCAACGGATACAAAAACTGTGGATTGTCTCCTGTCCAATAGTTCCAACACGCAAATTGCTCGCTTGTACGAGTCACCGAGTAGAAGATAATGTATTAAACTTAACAGTTATAATAAATAGAATAGTTTTTGAGTCATCTGTCTTAGTCCTACTTACAACATTTTAGTTACAGTTGCATCTGACGTGAATAAATTATTGTTTGACGAATCGAGACGAACAAAAAAGATTTCATTATCTGCATTTTTTACCACTACTTTGTTTGAAGAAGTTAATTTAACCTGTTGGTAAACAATTTGTGTTGCCATACCAATGATTTAAAAGTTCCAATATTAATTAGGTCACTCATTAAACAATTTCTTATCCGTCGCCGAAACTGTCTCCTAAGGACATCCTGTAACATCTATATGTCACAAATATATCAAGTATATTGTATTATCTTGGTTTTTAACCGTATTGATAACGATGAACTATTAAAACCGTAAATCATATACCTAATTGAATGATTGAATGAATGCCTTATTTCATATTCCACCACTGCGCCGCATGGAACATTTGAATAAGTAACACTTTTATCACGCAATTGGATTCGAAGGCGGTACATGAAATTTCGTTGGTTAGTGTAGGCCCAAAGTGACGAAATGATTCACGGCAGCCCCCAGTTGTTAGGATATCTGAGGGTTCAAGATCAAAGGTGGCTACAGCATCTGGAAACGATCGTAATCGGTCATCTGCCTGATCATGGCTACTACGCTTCGTTCGATTCGCACGTTCACCACTAGGTCATGGTCTAGTCATGATAATTTGTGCAGAAGCGTGAGGTCAATCTTGGCTCGATATTATCTTGGAAATTCAATAGTTGGATATTACATCATTCTAACTTAGTTCTAGTGTTTTGTGTGTATCTCGTGCCGAGACGGCCGCGTGGTTTTCGTCGGATGAGTCCGACATAAGAACCCGCACCAAGTTTGGCGAGGGTGAATCCGTGGGGATTTCTGCACGGAAATAAAGGGCCAAACCAATATCACCTTCAAGCCCCTGGTACAGGCATTCATCTTGGTGTTGGGTCAGACGGGAGTCGCGATCATATAAACCAAAACAAATCAACGAAAGCTCGGCTTTTGAGTCTTCGGAAAAAACGGACACTGAGTCCTAGTTCCGGACTATGGTTGCGACTACAATTGGCGATTGAATGAAGAGAGATACATACCTAATTCTTTTTTTAGTTTTTAGTTGATCTGGCTAAAGGATAGTAGGAATTGGTAGGTATCTATAGTAGTAAGTGTTCGATGGGTTTATTCAAAACAAAGGAGCTTGTAACCGTATTGTAAAGGTAAACCCATCTATGGGTCAAAGTTATGGCGTATAGGTACTAACATAGACCAAGGACTAACTCAAATGAGAAGTTACCATAACCACAGAATATAATAATAGTTACCATAACAATTTCAAAGAAGTTCAACATATTAATTTGTTGAAACTGTTAATTATTAATCGATTTTTAAACGTTAAAATCTTAATTTGCACATATTAAAACGCATAGGTTGATTTACTATTGTGTAACCATAGATAAACGAATCAATAACTATTTGTAACGCAATAGCGATATTATTATTATTTTGCACACTTGTAATTGGTACGTGTGTATGTGAGTGAGTGCATTATTAAAATCTATGACTGAATATTATTAAAAATCACTTATTGTGACCCCACGCTTCACCAAGATCTTCAGGAGCCTCAGGACCTGGTGATTGATGGACTAGGATCTGGTGTAGGCTTTCTTTTCGAAGTTGGGGGATGGCAGGTGACAGTCACTCCTATTCAACTCAGTTGGCATCATCTTTCTAGTCTAACTAAGATACGGCTGAAAATCGATATTTTCCGTGAAGCGATTGCCATCATACTTCCACTTTCCATTGGCGATATCAAAATTCTGTAGTTAGTAGGCTAGTAAAACTTTTTGAGGGCTCCAACTACCTGTAACGACTGCCATAGATGTTCGTTTGACAACCGGGACCGACGACTTAACGTACTCTCCGAGGCAAGACCAGACCAGTGCAAATAGCCATATTCATGCTTACAATATTTGCACTGAGCGGGGATCGAACTCGCGTCTTCTGTGTAGCAGTCGCGTTCACTTCCGCCACGCTTCAGAGACTCGTAATACCAAACCATATTCTAGAAAATAGGAATAGGAGATCGGAGTCCAGATTTTAGAATCTGCTGCGTCTACATTTACGTAATATTTTATCGTGACATTGGGACCTAAACATAAACTGGCGAAATCTGGGTGCTAGCACTTCTGCCTACCCCTTCGGGGATATAGGCGTGAGTTTATGTTATGTATATTAAGTTATATGTTATGTTTATAATACGTTTTAATCTCTTAGCTTATTCAGTTACACTGTCATGCAATTAATTACATAACAAGTCTTATTTGTTGTAAGTTTATTGTGAGGCCACGACTCAGTGTCAAGGCGAAGAGTTATGAATACGCTTGGAGGCGAACACGGAATATTAATTAACTTATTTGTGAACTTTTTGTTTTACATGACATAGTAGATAACCTTTTACATTATAGTAGTCAAAGGACAATACGTGAATAAATTAGAAAATAACCGCTAAGACCTTAATTGTGTGCAATACCCTAAAAATGAGAAAACAAGTTTGATAACAGGCGCGAGGCGGGAACCATTTGCAAATTACAAACTAGAAATAAATTAATACAAGTACTTCCTTTTTCTTCGGGGGATTATTTTATATACCTACCTTTCAATTTAATAATTCGCGCGTTAATATGTTAGACTCGATTCGATTCCTGGCTAAAACGCACGCCGTGATCGGTCTTAAATGTAGGGTTATTTTTATACGTGATTTTTACACAATAAGCGATGTAATTGATTTGCTTTGAGTGAAACATATAATTATTATTCGTAAAATATATCGTATTATCGTCGTATCGAATAAAATTAAGAAAGACGACTAATCATACAAATAAAAACAATGAGTTCATACAGACAGTCTTGAGATAAAAATAAAAAAAAATTTTGACCTCAATTATTTTATTACTCATTTCGCATTGTCAGTTTGATCAGCTGACTGTGTTAAAATAAATTATCTTTGAAGTTAATTGGTGAATGTCTTGATACTACAAGGCTGAGGTATGAAATAAATGATTGATATAAGATTTCTTCGTGCAGTTGGTTACCCAGACTTAAATAGCTATTAGTAGGTAGGTGGTGTGTTAGGAGTAAAACTAGATTTCATTATTGAAGATTCATCTTAGCGTTTTATGTGAAGAGACTGGAAAGCCGACCCCAACTGAGTTCAACTGAGTTGGGAAAAAGATTCAGAGAATGATATGTTATATCACATTTACATATGGAACATTGGATACATTTACATTAAAATTAACGTTAGTTTCTAAGGATCGCATTAAGGTCTTGGCCCACAGCAAGCTAATAATAATAATACACCTGCTGAATTGACGTGACTCTGGCGCAGGTTTTTCTCTGTGGGTTGGTAGGTCATACTCAGTCATTTCCATGAAAATAAGGGCGTAAGTGTAACCCGAACTCTGAGGTGAAAGCCTCAGATGTAAACAGAAACAACGCTGATCATAATAACAATATTATTATTGCGTTTAAATGGCATTTTAAAAAGAAAACATACTACACACGTCTTTACTGTCGGCGTTAGCACCTGTCTCGACATTAAAAACTTGAATGTTGTATTATATTTGGCGGGAGGCAGATGTTTTTGCAGTCGAAAGGTAGATCGTCGATATAAGCGCGAAATTATTGAAAACATCTGTCAAATTAAACACCCGTTTCCCGCGTAGCAGCCTCCCCAGGCCCCTGATAATGTGCGCGTTTGGTTTTTTTTTCTAAACGATGCAATAAGTATGATGTTAAGGTCATCTAATTCTATCAAATACTGTTTAATATTATAGACAGCCTCTGTGGCGTAGCGGTAGTGAACTGTTCTGGTCTGGTCATACCTCGGAGAGCACGTTAAGCCGTCGGTCCCCGTTGCCTTACGAACATATATGGCAGTAATTACCTACGGGTATTTCAGGACTATCCTAACTACAAAACTTCGATATCGCCAATTTGGTTGTGGAGGTCCGATGGCAGTCGCTTCACGGAAAATATCGAAGTTCAGCCGCATCTTAGTAAGACTAGATAGCCGAATCCTATTTATATATACCCCCTTTCTATTTCTACCCAGTCACAGAGTACCTAAACACATGTTTGCTATCTCGAAGAGTTAATAAGTAAATAGGCACCAGTGTACCTACATTAACTCGAAAATTGCTAACTCTTCAAAAACTTACGAGATGACGTTACATTTATAACTAAATAAGTAACGTTTTTATATGAAAAGGGACTAAAATATATATAAAAAACGCGCACTTAAGAAAAATGTACTAAAAACCTTAATCCAATTCTTTGGAGCTGTTTCACAAACATACTCTAACATAACCTTTTAGGCAAAATACTAAGTTAACGTATACTAATTTACATACAACTACCTAAAAGTAGTGACGTGTGCGGGGTCAAAGGCCGGCCAACCCCGAAGCAATTTGAGTAGCTATTACGTCGCCATTGCTCATAGGGTGTGACGCTTCGTGAGAACCTACCATGGGAATCGTCTTCACGACTTATTATCAACTTTGTATATTCATCTCTTACGAAAACTTTCGCTGTTAAAAGGTTTCTATTAACGAAAACAGTAAGTAATCATATTTTTGATGATGTATCGTACTACTCACGAGAGTCATGATGGTGTATAACTTGTCCGTCCTTTGTAATTACTACCGTATTTTATTCGTGCGAGAAGGCATTAATCATCTCATCATCTATTAAGACTACTGAGTTTCTCATATAACTGTTACTGATTGGACAGGAGAACATTTAAAAACCAATTAGCTTATGGTAGTATAACTGCGCAAAACTAGTCTTGTGCAAATACTCGTTAATGAAATTTGCACAAGTATCTTCCAACAACGACAACAACAGGTTACAATACATTTGTACCAGTTGTCATACGAACATCTATAGCAGTCATTACGGGTAGTTGGAGCACTAAAGAGTTCGAGAACTTGTCTAACTGCAATGCTTTGATATGCGGTTCACAGAAAATATCAAAGTTCAGCCAAATTCACAGTTCACAAAAGCGAACCCCACACTTAGAGGTAAGGGCTTCTGAATGAAAAAAAAAAACTTAGAGTGCCCTGTCCTGCAGCTTTTTGAGCACTATTTGTTTTCTCAGGAACGTTGTCCGTTCTTTACAGAGCTGTGAAAACATTTTATAGGTTCAGGTAAATTTATATAAATACTGGACGTTCTTTGAACATAACGCTAATATATACTGAACCTTGGACTAATTGGTGATTGAATGACCCTTAGTAAGAAATACGGTGGGTACTGACTTTTAAAATATAAGCGAAAGCCTAGTTTAGGGGTCATAGTATTATTTGCACACTATTCCCTAATTCAATTTTGTATGTATTCTGAATTATAAACAATTTATTAATTTGTTTATAATTTTGTGTTGAATACGATTTACGAATACAAAAAAAGTGCTTCCAAAAGTTCATCGCGCAGTTTGTCAAGTTTGCCTGCTTAAGAGGATCCCCAACCAGTGACCAAGTATGAATACAATTTCAAAAGAAGATGTCGATATACCTAGCTCCTGCGATCCTTCATAGCCAGTCGAATCATATCGTCTCCATCTACGCCAATACATTGACATAAATTTGAAAAAAAAAATAGTCCATATTATAGATTTATAGAGGTCGAGGGTACTTAATAACGTTGGTTTATCTGTCATTATCACTGCATTTATCGTTAGCTGGGAGCACTTTGCGGAGATCTTGTGCTCTCAGATATCGCTGGCAGGCAACTCTTTAATTTCCACGTACCTACTTTAGATTTTGGATTCAGTATACCTCGTTCAAAGTTACGAACAGTTATCATTACCTACTCGATAGTTTCAATATCTTTCATATGGATTTCTGGTTATAGGAGTCACAATAGTAGGACTAGGGTGTTGATAGTGCTAATTTTTCGATTTCCCGTATGTCTGCCGGGGCTCGACTATTCATTCTCTAGTGATTCTCGAAATTTGATTACCATTTTCTTTATCGAACCTGATTTAAAAACTGAGGAATGCTTATGTTGTCATTGTGATTGATATTGAAGAGTCCTGAATATGCGACATCCTGTAATTTCCAAGAATTAAAAAAACAATTTCATTTATTCAGTTTATGCCCATAAAAAGCACATTATGATGTCAACATTTAACAATTTTATTTATTCTCAAAAATAATAAAATAAAAATAAATAAATAATTTAAAAATGATACGGTAGTTGGATCTACTGTAAAGATATACATAAGCAAGGAAGTTATTCTAGTCCTAGACAAATGACAATACTTTTTTCACCACAGCAGCTCAAACAAGTGAGTTTTGCTGCGTAAAAACAGTGTGCAAAATGCGATTTTGCTCACTCAGTGAGACAAAGTAGCTTTTTAATTTTTTTTTTTTAATTTTCAATAAAGAGTGCCAACCATAGATTCAAAAAGAATTGTTCCGCGAATAACTTTCGAATTACATACACTGCACTCTGTCTCTTGGCCGTCCATAAAAAAGTTCGAGTGACAAACACAAGTATTTTGAAGGTTTTTTTTTTAATTTATGGCACGTCAAAGGTCCTATTTCGAAATTCTAAATTTGAAAGATATTTGTAAAAGAATAACCATGTATTTTATTTACATTATTTAATAATTATGTAATGTTATTGAACCCTCCTGATCATATTACCTAAAAATCAAATTAACTACGAAGCAAAATGCCTACATGTCATGTCTTAAAAGCTAAATCCCTATAAATCAAACTACCTAAAAATCAGTATGCCATAACAGTAATTTGCCTCATGATTATGATGCCCATGAAGCAAAAAGTACACTAAGCAGATTGTCTAAAATTAATTATGCCTAAACGTGCCTAAGGAGCAAGGGGTCTACAAAGCAAAATGCCTAAAATAATATCTATTAAAACTCCTTTGACTATATACGTTTACCTACCTATTGTAAAATTACTGGCCACTTGACTCTCAAGTGTCTTATTTAGATAAAATGCAGTGACAGTGTCAACTTAGAAATACTTATAATATCTAATTATTTCCTGGTTTTCCTTTGGATAGTTTTCATGTTCAAAGATCTTTTCAAATGGACGCTTTCGAGATCATTCTTAATCAAAAAGGGGGGCAGTTATTGTTGTGTAAGGGATTTAGGTATACTTTAAATAAAATTAACGCTGACGGAACTAGGCTATGGAGGTGCTGTAATAGAAAATATTGTTATGCGTCGTTGAAAACAAATCAAGAAAATAATACTATTATGCGTGCGACAACTCATGTGTGTTCACCGGATCCGTCGCGGAATAAAGTCTCTTTTTTAATGGAGAAATGCAAAAGGAAAGTTGTTAAAAATTTTGTTCCGGTGCAGCAGATATTTGAAGAAGTCTTTACTGGAAACCTTTCTCAATCTGACGATGAAGATAATCTATTACCTGTTTTTAAAGCAAAGAAAGACACCTTACTTAGATGTAGAAGAAAATTTTTAAAGAGTACAAAAACCGAGTTTAAATATTTAAATGAAGTTGAAGTACCTGATATGATAGCCCAAAATTTTTTAGTTTGTGATAATGGAGATGACAACAACAAAATATTGTTATTCTGCACACCAATTGCTCAAAAGATGATTTGCAATTTAGCTAATAAATCTCAGTTTTTTGGTGATGGCACAGAAAGAAGGGTGCCAGAACCATTCAAACAGTTATTTACCATACACATAGATATGTTCAGTGATGATGAGACAGTAAACATTGTGCCATATATTTATGCCCTTCTTCCCGACAAGTCTACTAATACGTACGAAAGACTTTTCAATCTCATAAAAGAACATTTCAAAATAACAATTAACAAGTATAAATGCGACTTTGAACCTGCACAATATCAAGCTATGAAACTAGTTTTTCCGAACGTGTCTGTAACCGGGTGTTACTATCATTACAGTAAAGCTGTTAAAAAGAATGCAAAAAATATTGGTCTAACCGGGACAGCTGAAGGACGAATTACTACAATTAACGTAGCAAACCTACCTCTTCTACCGAAATCACGCATAATGGAGGGATGGACAGCGATATTGGAAAGTTCTACGGAAAGCGAAGAAATGGCACGCTTCCAACAATATTTTGAAAGGCAATGGAAAAAATTATTGCCTACCATGTTAAGCTGTGCTGGAGAGACACACAGGACTAACAATGGTCTGGAAGGGTGGCATCGACGACTGAACGCTCGTGTCCCACCGAATTCTACTTTAATACAATTTTTAGTTAAATTACAAAAAGAGGCATTGTGGCAAGCGCGTCGCTTAAAAAGTTATTTATTCGACAATAATAACAGGAATAAAGCAGATGTTTTATTTAATAAAAGATATCATGAACAATTAAATAAGTTAAATGAAGGCATCATAATGCCCTTACAACTATTAAGCAAAGTGCGCTGGTTGAAAAAACGTATATTTAATGATAGTCTATAATAAATAAGAACATAATCCTTTGCCTATGTATTCTTAACTTTTTCATATTGATTAGCTGTAAGTTTTCCTTTATACCTAAAATAAAATGATTATTTAGTTCGATTTAATTAGTAAAACAACATAAATTAGAAATAAATAAAATGAAATAAATACACACGTTCTCTTATTAGTAGATGTTACAATAAATATTTAAGTAGGTACCTCCCCAAGTAACCGTTTAGCACATTATGTTGTGATGTGATGAATATAGCTACAGCTGCAAACGGTCGCAGTCACTATTATAATGCCTTTTCATATCACATAGGAAAAATGACCGTATTATAAAGCGGGCAAGAGCACGACTGACAATTTTTTAATTTGTCTATGAAGCAAAATGCCTAAATAGTAGTAATTTTACTTTTTAGTCATTTTATATCATAGTCATTTCAGGTTATAGTCTTCCTACAGATTAGTCTTTTTACTTTAACGTCATTCTGAAAACAAGTATTTTAACAATTTAGGCATTTTGCTTCATAGACAAATTAAAAATTAGTCACTCCTGCTTCGTAATTAATTTGATTTTTAGGTAATATGATCAGGAAGGTTATTGAATACCAAAATAAGTAATGCATAAGTATTTATAATGATTACTATTATCAATATTTGAAAAATAAAATGTCACGTACGCTGTTTCTGAACACACCTTGAAAATAACGGGTATAAAATTTAACTTTTAATTTCCAACTTTAAATTTGCAGAGCAGCAATAAGTAATTAGATTAATTATTAACTTTTAAAATTTTCAGCATTATTTTAATTAATAATAGGTGTTCTGTTCTGTTAATAAGTGTTGTATTATCTTCTAAGTAATATTTCTTATGTGTTCTCGCTGCTGAAGTGAAAAGTAATGTGTGCCACACGAGAGCAAAATTATTTGCATCTCGTGCATTTGAATCCCTCACTACGCTCAGGATTCTACATTAGAATCACTCGCTACGCTCGTGATTCAATCCTAGAATCCCTCGCTTGCTCAGGATTCAAAATCAGCACTCGCAGCAAAAAACAGTTTTGCTCTCTTGTTGCACAAATAACTATTTCACCACAGCAGCTCAAACAAGTGAGTTTTGCTGCGTAAAAACAGTGTGCAAAATGCGATTTTGCTCACTCAGTGAGACAAAGTAGCTTTTTAATTATTTTTTTTAATTTTCAATAAAGAGTGCCAACCATAGATTCAAAAAGAATTGTTTGAAAGAACTTTCGAACTACATACACTGCACTCTGTCTCTTGGCCGTCCATAAAAAAGTTCGAGTGACAAACACAAGTATTTTGAAGGTTTTTTTTTTAATTTATGGCACGTCAAAGGACCTATTTCCAAATTCTAAATTTGAAAGATATTTGTAAAAGAATAACCATGTATTTTATTTACATTATTTAATAATTATGTAATGTTATTGAATATCAAAATAAGTAATGCATAAGTATTTATAATGATTACTATTATCAACATTTGAAAAATAAAATGTCACGTACGCTGTTTCTGAACACACCTTAAAAATAACGGGTATAAAATTTAACTTTTAACTTTCAACTTTAAATTTGTAGAACAGCAATAAGTAATTAGATTAATTATTAACTTTTGAAATTTTCAGCATTATTTCAATTAATAATAGGTGTTATGTTCTGTTAATAAGTGTTGCATTATCTTCTAAGTAATATTTCTTATGTGTTCTCGCTGCTGAAGTGAAAAGTAATGTGTGCCACACGAGAGCAAAATTATTTGCATCTCGTGCATTTGAATCCCTCACTACGCTCAGGATTCTACAGTAGAATCACTCGCTACGCTCGTGATTCAATCCTAGAATCCCTCGCTTGCTCAGGATTCAAAATCAGCACTCGCAGCAAAAAACAGTTTTGCTCTCTTGTTGCACAAATAACTATTTCACTACAGCAGCTCAAACAAGTGAGTTTTGCTGCGTAAAAACAGTGTGCAAAATGCGATTTTGCTCACTCAGTGAGACAAAGTAGCTTTTTAATTTATTTTTTTTAATTTTCAATGAAGAGTGCCAACCATAGATTTGAAAGAATTGTTCCGCGAATAACTTTCGAACTACATACACTGCACTCTGTCTCTTGACCGTCCATAAAAAAGTTCGAGTGACAAACACAAGTATTTTGAAGTTTTTTTTTAATTTATAGCACGTCAAAGGTCCTATTTCGAAATTCTAAATTTGAACGATATTTGTAAAAGAATAACCATGTATTTTATTTACATTATTTAATAATTATGTAATGTTATTGAATACCAAAATAAGTATTGCATAAGTATTTACAATGATTACTATATTATCAACATTTGAAAAATAAAATGTCACGTACGCTGTTTCTGAACACACCTTAAAAATAACGGGTATAAAATTTAACTTTTAACTTTCAACTTTAAATTTGCAGAACAGCAATAAGTAATTAGATTAATTATTAACTTTTAAAATTTTCAGCATTATTTTAATTAATAATAGGTGTTCTGTTCTGTTAATAAGTGTTGCATTATCTTCTAAGTAATATTTCTTATGTGTTCTCGCTGCTGAAGTGAAAAGTAATGTGTGCCACACGAGAGCAAAATTATTTGCATCTCGTGCATTTGAATCCCTCACTACGCTCAGGATTCTACATTAGAATCACTCGCTACGCTCGTGATTCAATCCTAGAATCCCTCGCTTGCTCAGGATTCAAAATCAGCACTCGCAGCAAAAAACAGTTTTGCTCTCTTGTTGCACAAATAGCTATTTTACAATGGAATAGAATAGATTGATCAATGTATGGGATTGACATTCGTTGACGGTAAATGGTATTAGCCAAGGAGCTAACAAAAGCGGGGAGTGTACGTGCATGACGACAGTGACGTTCGGTCGTGACTAAACAAAAATTAATACAATCGGTGATGCGTATCGCTAGTGATGCGAAGATTTAACTAGGAAAAATACTGCAACCAGACCGAACTAAGTTGCGGTTGTAACACACTAAAACTTCAACGCTTTCTCGGGTCTCAAAGGGCGGGGCGTGAAAAAGCATCTGATGAGGCCGTCAAGCTGAGCGCCACCATTGTAGCTCTGTACGTGTTTGCAATGGGGACCCTCTTTCATAAAACTTTGCCTTCAGCCTATCAGGCGAGGTGAAGTCAAAATGACGTGCCAAAAAATAAAAAAAATACACTGGACACTAGGTACCTATAAAAAAGTGACAGAGTATCTATATGAACCGTGAAACGCCTTTTATAAACCTATCAACTTGGCAGTTTTAGCCGGCTGTTATAAAAAGTGTCATAATATCTAAATTCATTTGACATTTTTAAGTCAGAAACGTTACTTACTCTATTTACGCTAATAGTGATAACTTTATGGTTTCGTCACGTTGCTAATTCCCATCACTATAGAACAGACGGTGCTATAAAAAGTTGAAATAAAATCAACAGTTTTCGGTGTTGATTTAATGGTAGGACTGCAACGAACGAATTACCCAACTGATATTGTTTTCAATTAAAAAGAATACTGTTGGTTAATTAATTTGAGCGAGACCGTGTAGATTTTCTGCTACCAGTAATTTATTTAGCGCGACCATTTTTTGAATTGTAGTTTTTATACATAGTAACGAAATAACTGATAAGTATTAGTCTTAATTTAAGTTAACTCGAGTAACTGTATTTTATGTTGTAAGTAATCGTATATAGTCTATAAGAAAATCAATATTTGTACATTTATAAATATGTTTAAAACATTTAATTTTATAGCAACGAATGCAACGATTCTTTAACTTCTTCAAAGAAGTATTAACAAAATAATTTGGTTTTTATATAGGTAACCATTACCCACGTCCCATTTTTGTATACACATAAAGCCGCAGGGGTACACTAACCTTTTGCTGCGCCTCTGACCACCATCTGTTTTTGGTGGCAAGCCGAGGAAAACGCATCGCGGTATTAATTTATTTTTTAAAATAGTTTATATTCGAGTTTTTTTGGATAAAAATGGTGATATGTATTATATGTAAATATATATGCTAATATTATATATTTAATGAGTAAAAACCTCTATATTATACATCTACATAGAAATACATATAAAATCAAGTAGTAAACTACAAAAGTTCCTTTGTTGGTAGAAAATTTATGTGACATGCGGCCATTTGCTCGTGAAAAATCTTTAGACTTTTAGCTGGCTTAGGTACTTTTATACCCTAGCTACTTACTGTGTTCAAACAGCCAATGACCTATAGAAGTTCAAATAAAGAGCTATTTTCTGACCTAGGGATTAGGGACTTATTTCATTTGATAAGTAGGTGAAGCTATGACGTTGGACAGTATTATACCTTTCGAAAATACCGTGCTAATACCTTAACAGAATATTGTCTATGGCAACATCTTTTATCAATTATTTTGGCGCCAACGTGAAAATGAAGCATCTTGGTAGGTATTCATATTTCAGTCGCTCTTATAGCGGTCCTGAAAATGCCTGCCTCGTGTAAAGGCGAAACAAATAGTGTCGAGGTTTGTTCTTCGTACTTGCGGAATATTGCACATACGAATTATCTCCTCGACAATTAGTGATATTTTGCTATTCCTATCGTTGGGATTGGTTCCCCTCCCTTTCCCAATATATTTTTTTTATCTTGTTTATTTTCTAAAATAAGTGTAAATTAGAGTTACGATCTCTTTGACTTCACAGTCATGATGGCATGATGCAGGAATTACGTCATTTGATCACCTATAATGTAAAAAATGTAATTCCTGCATGAAACTGAATTCATATGCAATTAAATTATGAAATTACTTGACACTGCTGGCCGCTCAAATAGTGAGTTCACATTTTAAGAAAAAGGTACTTTATAATAAAATTATTAATAATAAATAACTTCAATTATGTTAACTTTTACACTTTCGCGTTCCATGATTATGATAATTATGTAAAACCGCGTTAATTCCCGTTTACATATTATCATAACTTCAATTATGTATTTACATAGTTCCTACAAATAAGAGTGACACGATAACTATTAAGATAAGTGTCTATTGACTTAGAACTATACTGATAAAACAACAAAAGTTTTGTCTCTTGTGCCACACTCTTAAGAATTTGATAAAAGGTCACAATGTATGAAGAGATAAAAGATACATAAGGCAGTAGACATAATGTAATGTAATAGACAGATGAAATATCTTCTTTCTTTATGAATCTGATTGTCGAAAACGGCAGTGGAATCGCTAAATAAAGTATGGGATTGACATAAATCTGTAATATGACCACAAAAATATAATGAAATTTGAATCTGAGACTCGAAATATTTTATTTCACATAATAATATCTTTATTATTAAATCACCGCCGTGTCGAGTAATCCATTTGATAGCAAATTGAAAACGGTTCTCTTCGACGAATGTCATTTTGTCTAGAGCCCCAGGTTTCAGTTCGTTCATTGTCTAGTAAGTCTCTTTGTAACTACGCTTGCTGAAAAGCAATTGAAACGTTGGAAACAACGGAAAAAAACCGCGGTTGCCTAGTGGTATGGGTAATGGACTGCTGAGACGAGGTCTCGGGTTCGATCCCAGGTTTCACCATGGCACACACCAATGACTTTTCGATGCTCTTCGAAGTTATGTGTGTATTTATCGCAGGTTTATAAGTGCCCGGTTAATGGCAATAGGCTCGCCACCTATTACATTGGGACCTTAATATAAACTGACGAAATGTGGGTGCTAGCACCTCTGCCTACCCCTTCGGGAATATAATATGTTATGTTATGTGAAACAACGTAAATAATATAAAAACATAAAATAAATCGTGACAGTATCACAGATGCGTTCATGTAATGGTGTATGTATTAGCTCATTGCTATGCCGCATTTCCTTTGAAGTGTCCTAAAAACTGACAACATCCCGATTGTGCACGACTATGGCCAATCGTGCGCACAGTATATCATTGCACAATGGCGATGGCTCACCCTGGCCCATCACGTGCTATTGTGTACAGTACGCTTAAAGACAGTTCTATACAGGACCATGTTTAGAGACTACCAAAATTTTTTTTTTATACAACTTAGGTCGCAGACAAGCACGCGGCCCACCTGATGGTAAGTGGTTACCGTGGCCTATGGGCGAGTGTAACACCATAGGAATAACACTCGTGCCGCAACCCCTGTAAGAACAGAGACATTCTGTGTCGTCAGCGCAAAAGATGTAGGATAAGCCTTTGGTTTTCCCACGGACAACACAAAACCTCTCTAGTGAGCTCTGGCTACCCTACTCACCACCGAAAACACAACACAAGGTTATTAAACGGCGATATTCTGTAGGGTGGAGGCACTTCCCTAGTCGGACTGCTCGATTGGGACGGATATACCGACGTGTCCTACCTCCTTTGTCGTTGTCCTACTTCCTTTTAGACCATTCTTTCTATAATCACTAAAAAAAATTACACATCGACATACAGTCGTGAGGCTAAAAATTATTCCGATGTGTAACGGCCTTCTTGTGTTCGGGAGCACCAAACGCTAAATGAGTCCAATGAAGTGGGATTGGCGGTGATTAGGTCACGCCCATGGCTCCTTGATTGCGTTAATCAAATTAGCGAATTCTTGAGGCCGAAGGTTTGCATTGTGATGAACGTCTTAGTCATGTTATTGAATATTACAGATCAGTTTTAATCCCTGATGCAAAAAGAGAGTGTTACGAGTATAACATAATGTGTATGTTTTAATATTTTGTTCTAAAAATTGACCGTTTTTGATGAGAAATCATCTGTTGGCAATTTTTATAAAGGTAGTATTTGATGTTAGGGCGTTTGAATGATATTCTATGTCGGGGATTTTTATAAATGCACATACCAATCAAATAAATAAAAAAGAAACAATTGTGTATAAATGAAACTCATATCCTCCAGGCCAGGCATTAGCTAAAAACTACCTACCCAATTTAAATCTTAAAGTGTGATCCCGTAGCTGACTAGTGATAGAGCGGCGATACAGCGTACCGTGAAGCAAAATAGCTACGGAATCACACCTTTAGGCTTTCAGTTCACCATACGTTACACAGTCAATTTAAAAGATCAACTTTCTAAATAACTCTTTTCATAAGTACATTCCTTTTGAAAGAACTTAATACTTAACTCATGTGCATTACGATGGGGTGACCCGAGAAAATGCGCTTTCGTTCACAGTGCAATAAAAAAAAAGCGGGAAGAAAATTAAACCGCCATTTCTAGAAGTTCATTCATTGAACCGAATTAATTGGTGAACACTGAACAGTTCAATTGCAATTAAGTAATTGTACAATTTCTTCGCCAGACGTTCTGTTCCTGGTTCTGCAACACACTTTAAGGAGTAGACGGGTAAATTATTGCTGCACAGCACTTACTGAAATTAAAGGTAAAATTGTGCAGTGGTTATCTGTGGCGCTGTGTGCACAGAATGTAAATACGAGTGCACTGTTCTATTTCTCTATGGAAGACGCGTGAAAGATATCAAGCATATGCCTCAATGAGTATGGTAAAACAAAACCACCGATTCCAGGGAAATGTCGAATATTGGAACTACGTTTGTTACTGTTTCACAGGTCACGGACACGGTTTAGCGGAATATAAACGCTACTAATTCTTCTTCTTTATTGGGTACAATACATCAAGTAGGTACCAGTACCAGCTACCCAGCTACATCTACTCTATGCTGAATTTCATGCAGATCAGTTTACTCGTTTTATGGAAAAGATGGACAAAACATTCAACCATCCTCACACAAATTAATAAAATCTTAACCGACATCAGCATCGCACGTCGCACCCAACAAAGCCTTTGTACCCCTACAAAAACATATGTCATAGTTTACAAACATGTAATTAAACCATTCAGTTAACTTCCAAGAAGCTTCCGTTTATCTTTAAACAAGTTCAATTGTTTCCCAAGGCATCGATCCCACGCACCCGTGAACTTGGAACAACTCGTAATGAGATCAAGATCAACGCACATTGTATGTTAATAGATAATTGTGATAATTATGTGAGTTACTTATTTCTGATTTTGGTTGTCGAACATGGGAACGGCATTGACTGTATGAACGGCGTGGCTGTTGGATTGGGTACTTCAAGCAAATTACTGGTATGTACTACATGAAATACTCGCTCTGTAGCAGTTCTGAAGGTGGCTTGTGTACAGGCGAAACACGTATAGAGGTTTGTTATTCTCACTTGTGGATTCTTGAAACTAAGTCGCAAGAGAAATAGTCACGGATAACACCCCCCTCCCCCCCTTTAATAATTTATTTTACTACATTTCAAATAGGCCTGTTATCAGATATTTGATTATTCTGTTATAGTCCAAAGTTTCGCTTGAAAGAAAATAACTACAGAATTTAGCTGGATCCTTTTTCACCCCGTTTTACGTTATCACGCGGATGTAACTGCACAACTCGTGTCCATACTTGTACTATAGTCTAGTTCGCTAATATTCGAAACAAAAAGCAGTCATGAATAAATAACATCTCACTAGGCTCTCCAACAGCAATCAGTACATTCGTTCCCGCGGGAAATTATTATTTCTCCTCTCTCTCTCTCACTATCTGACTTCGTTCATTTTTTACAGCTTCCATTATTCAAAAAGTATCTGGCTGATGTTAGTTTCACATGAAATATACTGGTGGTAGAAATTTGATGCCACAAATTTGTCACAAATTTCGACCGGGTTGGTACCACCGTGCACATATGCGCAAAACCCTTCATAGTAATCCAATCTCGGTTGGATTGCGTTCAGGGATCAGCAAGTGCATAGCCGGGCAGAGGTGATGGTGGTCGCAGTACTAGTGGGACCAGTGGGTCTTGGCGTAGTCTAGTGAGAGTGGCGCGGGGCGATCCGCCGACCAGGGAGACCCGTAGAAACGGTGGTGCCGCTGGCCGCCCGCGGTATAGTACAGGGGCCCAACCGGGGCTAACCACCCCGGGAGGCTGCCTCACCAGGCCGCGCATAATCTCGATATGTGTTTATGTTTATGGTTGGTGACCGGACGTGGGACTCCGGCGACCATATTCGGGGGGGTACGGGGGCCCTTCCGATCGGCGCGTCGGCTCTCGCCACTCCTCACATTCATAGACAAAACCAATCTCCCGCGCTTTGTCACGCGGTACTGTAACGACCATCATCTCTTTTCACGCCTCCTCTTACCCCCTCCATGGCAGTGCAAAATAGAAAATATGGCAACACAGCGGCTCTTCGTTTACCCACAAATTCGCTATTTGAGGTGGAGTCCACGAACATCTGTGGGCTCCATGCAAACCTCAACGCCGTCCACCAACATCTAGAGACGGCGAAACCAGCCATGCTTTTTCTCACGGAGACACAAATATACCGCCCTGATGACACGACCTACCTGCTCTATCCCGGCTATGTTTTAGAGGAAAATTTCCGTGCCAAAGCCGGGGTATGTGTGTTTGTTAGGGCGGATGTTTGTTGTCGCCGTTTGCGCTGCCTTGAGGACCCATCCTTTTCTGTCCTGTGGGTACACGTAGACCATGGCTGTACTAGTCAAATCTATGTGTGCCTTTACCGTTCCCATACTGGAGATGCCGAGACAACTCGACTCTTCGAATATCTGAGTCAGGCGGCAGATGATGCGCAGGAGCGGTTTCCGAACGCAGAATTGGTATTTTTGGGGGACTTTAACGCCCACCACGAGATCTGGTTGGGCTCCTCCAAAACAGACCATGCGGGAAGAGCCGCCCACGCGTTCGCTCTGGCTCACGGCCTGACCCAACTGGTACACGAGGCCACCAGAATACCAAGAGGGTCAGCCCAAGCACCCTCTTTGCTAGACCTTCAGCTGACGAGCCACCCAGACCAGTACAATGTTTCGGTGCATGCTGCCTTAGGCAACTCCGACCATTGTCTGGTCTGTTCCAAGGTGCCTATGATAGCGCCCCCACGACCAGTGCAGGGAAATCGGCGTCTCTGGCACTACTCGTCAGCGGACTGGGATGGACTGCGAGACTATTTTGCGTCCATCCCGTGGGTTGAGCGCTGCTTTGAAGGTAAGGACCCATCGGATAGTGCAACTGCTGTCGTCGGTGAGATCAGTCTGGGTATGGAGTACTATATCCCATACACTGATGTCACCGGTGCCCGTGGAGTGCGCCCATGGTTCGGGCGCGAATGCGCAGAGGCTGTTCGCCAAAAACAGTCTGCGTATCGTGCTTGGGTAAGGGCGCGGGCTACGCACGATTCCAACCTAGGGTACTTCAAGGCAGCGTACAACAAAGCCACTAGGGTCTGCAAGAGGGCTTACGTCAGAGCGGATGCCCAGCGCATAGCACGGGTTGGTCAAGAGCTGGTGGCGCATCCCACGGGCAGCCGTGGCTACTGGCGACTGGCCAAAGCCGTGCAAGCCAACTTCTGCCAGCCTTCGCTGCCCCCCCTGCGTAACCCTGATGGATCCCTGGCCCATGAGCCGCAAGAGAAAGCAAATTTGCTGGTTAATCTCTTTGCGGCCAACTCCCGAATCGACGACTGTGGTATGCAGCCTCCGACACTACCCAACAGTGGCCACGCAATGCCTGATATTCGTATCAGGCAACGCGATGTCCGAGCAGTGCTGCAGTCACTCGATGTCCGGAAAGCCAGTGGTCCGGATGGTATACCAGCGGTGGTTCTTCAAAAATGTGCAGCGGAGTTGTCTCCAATGCTCACGCGGCTGTACCGACTTTCCTACATTTCGGGTACAGTGCCGACGGCGTGGAAAGAGGCGAATGTACAGCCGATTCCCAAGAAGGGAGATCGCTCAGACCCAGCCAACTATCGGCCCATAGCCGTCACCTCAGTGCTGTGCAAGGTCTTCGAGCACCTTATCAACACACAGCTCATGCGCCACCTAGAGGATCACTCCCTGATTAATGACCGACAATATGGTTTTAGGCCGAAACGGTCAACGGGTGATCTTCTGGCGTATGTTACCCATCTTTGGGGTGAGGCTATGGACAAGCATGGTGAGTCACTGGCTATTAGCCTAGACATCGCCAAAGCGTTCGATAGAGTCTGGCACAAATCGCTTCTTTCCAAACTACCAGCCTTCGGTCTGCCTCTTAGACTGTGCAATTGGGTTGCTAGCTTCCTGCAGGGGCGCCGTATTCGCGTTCTCTGTGATGGACGAGCATCGGAGTTCCTGCAGGTAAATGCTGGTGTGCCGCAGGGGTCCGTCTTATCACCCACTCTCTTTCTTCTGCATATCAATGACATGCTGTCCACCGGCAGCATCCACTGCTATGCAGACGATAGCACTGTACACGGGAGCTACCACGGACATTCTGCGGCCAAGCAGTCCGATATAGCGGAAAAGAGGCGACTTCTTGTCACTGGGCTTGACCGGATCCTCAATCACGTTTCCCAATGGGGATCTGAGAACCTGGTCGAGTTCAATGCCAAGAAGACGCAGGCATGCGCGTTTTCAGCAAAGACATCTCCTTTCCTTCCTCCTCCCACTCTTCAGAGCACACCACTGCCATTACAGGATAACCTCAATATACTCGGTATGGACGTGCGCTGCAAACTGAACAACAAGAACTATATCGAGAGCATCATCAAAACAGCTTCGCGTAAACTCGGAGTCCTGAACAGAGTGAGACGTTTTTTCACGCCGGAGCAGCGGTGTCTTCTTTATAAGACACAAATTCGCTCCTGCGTGGAATACTGCTCGCATCTCTGGGATGGCTCCGCAAAGTACTTATTAGATGCTCTCGACAGGTTGCAGCGACGTGCGGTCCGCATTATTGGGAGTCCTGAGGTCACAGAGTCCCTCGAGCCTTTGCAGATGCGTAGAGATGTTGCGTCCTTGGCAGTATTTTACCGTCTCTACCATGGTGAATGTTCTGATGAGCTCTTCCAACTAATCCCACCCTCCCCTTTCCTACACAGGACAACGCGTGCAGGGCTTAGGTGTCACTCGCATACGGTACAGAATATTCCATCAAGAACCAAGCGGTTCGGTGAGTCTTTTCTCTGCCGTACCATTAAGTCCTGGAATTCCTTGCCGGCGCACGTGTTTCCTTCTTCCTACAGTCCCGGGTCCTTTAAGCGGGGCGTGAAAAAGCATCTGATGAGGCCGTCAAGCTGAGCGCCACCATTGTAGCACTGAACGTGTTTGCAATGGTGACCCTCTTTCATGGGACTTTGCCTTCAGCTTAACATCAGGCGAGGTGAAGTCAAATTGACGTGCCATAGATAAAAAAAAAAAAAAAAAAAAAATCTTATATGGAAAATAGTCATTGAAAAAAGACGGAATTTAACATATCATAAACTCACGCCTTTATCCCCGAAGGGGTAGGCAGAGGTGCTAGCACCCACATTTCGCCAGTTTATGTTTAGATCCCAATGTAATAGGTGGCGAGCCTATGCCATTAACCGGGCACTTATAAGCCTGCGATAAATACACACATAACTTCGAAAAGCATCGAAAAGTCCTTGATGTGTGCCATGGTAACCTGGGATCGAACCCGAGACATCGTCTCAGCAGTCCATTACCCATACCACTAGGCTACCGCGGCTGTTTATTTTGATAATATTTGTAATATTTAAAGAACCAAATAATGCAATTACCTACCTATATTCCCAATAATTCCGTGAAACCATATGGAATGTCAAAGGCAGGCAAATGATGAAGGTAATATGCTTAATTAATATCTGTTCTGAATAAGGAAACACCACATTGACCATAGGAGCTATGGTCTATAATCTTAACACAATTGCAGCGACTTTGACAGATTTGATTTGATTTGACTGTGATCAATTTGGTCATTACTTAGGAGATTTTTATTCAGCAGCAGAATTTTTCTTCCGTGGCAGGTATTACTAACTTTAAACGAACGAAGTGAAATATTTGATGTAACTTTTAGATAATTTAACCAGACTTCAGCGAAAACGTATTATAAAACGTTCAAAGCTACGACGACTCTTATTCTGTTAAAAATTCAGAGCAATTAGGCTGGATTCACGCGAGCTGATTACTTATTGAAGTAATGGCCAAAGGGCTTAATGAATACATTCGTCTGTTCTTTTGGATGAGGTTTACCTCGAGTTAAATTTTACAAGTACGAGTATGTTATCATTGTGTTTGTATACGAGTATTACGAGATTAAAAATGAACTTCAGTGGTGCTATTGTCCGAAGAGGGTCATCTCGAAAGAGAAGGCCCCAGGTCTGCCGGGGTGCGAGGGATATTTTCGCTACTATCTCACCTCCGGTAACTAAAGACTCAAAGACGGCGTGCGTTCTAGTCGGCTTTTTTCCAAATTTATTTAGCTGCTACATTTTCGGTTAGGAATTTCCTTTCGGTATACCCATTTTTTGTACAAATTGCCCAATTGGCGGCAAAAGGCTCGCCTCCATGACATGGACCTCAAAATCATAGTTGGCGAAATGTGGGTGTTTAATATACATCTGCCTATCCCCTTATGTGTGTATGTTGTATGTGTGTAATGTATGTAAAGTATAGGCAAAATTTAAATTTTGAATGGCCAAACTGTTCAAGGAGTTTGTAAGGTTCACATTTATAAATCAGGTCCAAACTTTGTGCGGATTCATAACCCAACGAAGTGCAAATGTAAGCTCTACTGGGTTTTCTATTCAAATTTATTAACCTTTCACCAAAGCCTTCCGTTTTGTACCAAATACAAATTTCTGATTTACGGTGTAAGTGATGATTTAAGAATGCATTACGTAATTAACAATAACTCTCAATGAAGTTAAAAGGTTGGTGTGCAACTGTGTAAGGAAACACGCGACGGCGATAAAAACTGAATTTTATTACTGTCCGTCGGTATGCCACTGTAGAACGCGTGTGTAGAATTTGTTACTTTTTTAATGGATTCCGAAGGCGTCTACATTGAATCTTATTACTGGCCAGTGCTTTTATCTTCACTGTTTCGTTTCAATTCAATCGTTTGCCACAGGTTGGTAATTTGACACATATTGGTTACACACTCTTTAAGGTATATTGCCCCCTAAAGTAAAACCACAGGTCATGATCGACTACCATCTCGTTGGGGATGGACACACGGCAACTTATTGGCGTGGCTAACGTGGCTCTGGTAGAATTTCTTGAAGAACTTGACATTGGCGTCTCGCCATTAATAATTTTGTATTATGTAGGTACCACCTACTGCTGCAGAAGCAGCCATCTTAAGAAGAAGTTGAATTTAAAGCAATCATTTTGTAATTTGAAACATATTGATAATCATTCCTTCTTCTTCTTTTCTTAAAATGGCTTCTGCAGCAGAATAGCCGCAATTTTGCCAGTCTCTAGTAAATGTAAACGTCTTATAAAATTAATGGCGAGGCGCCAATGTCAAGTTTCAAGTTTTAAAAAAGTCTTCCAGAGCCACGTTAGCCACGCCAGTAAATTCGTTCCCGTGTGTCCGCCCCCCACGAGATCAGGTAGACGATCAGGACGTGTGGGATAATCATTTGAAAATACACTCTCTAAGGTTTACATTGACAGTCTGTCAACTAATTGTATTTGACATTACTCTAAAATATACTTATCAGTAGTATTTATGCTAAACACCACTTAAGTAACGAGATTATGTCAAAAAATTGCTCCTTATAAACATTAATATTTATAACTTCCGCCTACATTAAGTTAATTGAACTCGATCACTCCGAAACTGTCACGCACGCCATCATCACTTTTATATTACGGTACAGTCGCCCTCAAAAATTAGAGCTTTTTTTTACAAACAAGCAAAATTACTTACTGTGTTTGGCTAAATATCGTCATAAAATAATAAACGAAATATAATATAAACAAACTTAAACTGACTGAAGATTATATAAAAATACCAATACATCAGTTCATTTATTGATTTCATAAAAGATCTATCCCAATCGATCGAAGATATAGATCGACATGGTGTCTTATGTACTTTCTATCATCGCGCAGCTTACCAAAGGCAGCGAGTTCATCCTTACACATTACGACCGGAAACGGTTTTCACTGTGCGGTATGAAACGAACTACAAACCGCGCACAACCGCGCGTGGAATTAACTCCCTGTTGGGGTTTTTTCAAGCAACTACACTATGGGGCTAATCAAGAGGGGGTATTAGAAGGTATCTGCAAGATAGGTTGGACGTTTGCAACACTCCTGGTGTTGGAAACGTCCATAAGTCTCGGAAACCACTTCCCATCAGGTGGGCCTGCCACCTAAGTGGTATAAAAAATGTAACTTTTAAACTATCGCGGCGTTTACTCATAGTGTTTATGAATTTCGGGACTTCACGCGATATATTTTTTGAAAACTTACTTTTGTCGACGTTTCGGGTGCGTTGCAGCACCCGTGGTCACGACTTGACTGGCCTGCGAGCGTCGCGCGGTGTGCAGGAAACATTTTTTGTCTGCCTACCCTCCATTACTTTAATGTTGAATGTAAGGCTGGCGACACACCACACTCACTATGTCAGTTTTAGATGGCATCGGCAGCACTGTGTTCTTGGGTTTCACTATTTTCACTGGATTCCAGGTCCCGGATAATTTGAATCCATCTTCCCTATTGAAATTCGTCGAAACGTCGACAAAAGTAAGTTTTCAAAAAATATATCGCGTGAAGTCCCGAAATTCATAAACACTATGGATAAAAAATGTATTCGTGTTAGCAGATTCTGAGGGTGACTGTACCTTATGTTTACATTGCATTTAAAAAAACATGCTAGTGATGTGACAATACAATACGGTAATTTGACCCCTGACACTTCGCTACCGTCGATAGGGGTGTTGTCATGAGGGGTTCTAGTAGATATGTATACTCGTCATAAAGTAACACGTACATTTTTATTACGCTTAATGGAATGTAATATTATATTTTTCATGTAGGAATTGTTTATTTTTATCAAAGTACTCGTCTACTGCATAATATTGAATGTCTAATAACATATTTTCTTACCTGTTTCTAAAGTCTACTGATATTTATTGGTTGCTTACGATTTCTTTAAAGTCCGTCCACGTGAATTTTGCTGAGACATAATACGTAGACCTAGGGCTCTAGACAAAATGACATTCTATTGATGGAATCGCGTCCAAGCGAACTATTTTCAATATGCTATCAATGATTACTTCTCACTGCAGTGGTTTTAAGAGAGTCAAAAGGATTCAAATTTTATGAAATTTTTGTTGTCATATTAAAGATTATGTCAATTTCATACTTTCTTAAGGGTTTACACTGGCGTTTTCGCAAATAAAATGTCGCTTAGTCGAGAGCCTTGGTGTGTTATTACTTCTTTTTATTGCAAATTGGCATAATAAATAGGTACCTACACGTTAATAAAGTTGAAATTGAAGCGTCGCTCGGTAGCTTAGTGTTAAAGAGTCGACTTTACGATGGAGAGATGCCAGATTCCAATTCTGGTCATTATACTACCGACGACAGTAACCCACTCTTAACAGAAGCAATTTAGGTAAGCTAGAAGGGTTAACGGGAATATTAGTCATTTCTGATACTTTGATATTAATAAAATGTTTTTTTTTTAAATAAGCTTAAGTTTGTGTGTCGTATAACTATAACCGTAAGCAGATTTTTAGATTTCCCACACAATAAACAATTTGGATCTAAATAGCATTGTGTATACCTATATTATTATTAGAAATATCGGGATATTTACCATGAATATTGCAGAACGATAAACACGGACCAATCTAAAAGTAAATGTTATTATTTACCACAAGTGCAATGACCACACTTCTGGTCATTATGGTGGCATGGTGCTACACATAATAATGAATCTGCGCTCATTCAAGACGAACAAAAGGCTGTTCAATGACGTGCCACGACAAAGGAAACTGCGGTCACTGTGGGAACCTCTAAAACATAATGCGTTGCTTTATTTATACCATAACTAGATGACCCGTTCGACTTCATCTGCGACCTAAAAGATGACTCCGTCTTTGCAACCTTGGGGCCTAGCCAAAATACATTCGTTCCGAATCTACATTCGTCATCGCTCTGAAAATGTATGGGAGTGACGTTTGCTGTCTAGGCCCCCTTGTTCCTTCCTGCTCCGCATCTGTTGATCGTAGCATAATCTTAACTTGTACATCTAAACAATCCTCTTGAATAACTCTATTAAAAAAAAACTAAAACTAGACTAATGAAAAATTTAACATTCTTAGGGCAGTCTTATGTTTGAGATTTAGATGTGCCACTACGCCTTTAGACATTTCAATATAGACCCAAAATCAACACAGGATATTTTGCGATTTTGACATAACCTTCCGAATAGTTTTGTAGGTGCAACTTCTCAATAGCAAGTCTAAATACAATACTACCGTTATAATTATATATTTGTTTATTTAATTACTTACTATTTCACCCCCACCACTTAACTGTTACACCACATACCATTATCACCCTATAATATATTTGTAAAGTGATAATAAAGCGAATCTATGTGCCTTAGTAGTTACCATAAATATCGAGTTTCTGTAACTCGATCTGGGATAAGTGAATTAACATTCGTTCATTCCCGATCGAATATACGTACTGACGTGTTTGCTCATCAAAATGAGAACTAGTAAGTAGGTAAGCACGTACTTGTGTCGATATAGTTTTAATTTAATCCGTTGGTAGAATTTCACCCACATTAATTGATCACTGAAGAGGTATGCCTTGGGTTTCTACGTACGAGTACGACCTTGGAGTTTCCAAGCTTTGTGGTCCAAGTAGTGAGTTTTATTTCTCTTCGTCACAATACAATGAATATAATATAGTAATAAATCTCGCTACAGTTCATTAGCGTTATTGTTTATTATAGTACATTAATTACGAGTGAAACATTTTCTTCTAATCAAGGGGACCACAATGAGTTCGACATATATTTACTATAGGTATCAAAATACTGCGTGCGTTTTGTCACCTCCACCGGTTTTGGCGGAGGTGGTAGCCGTGGAGATTTTGCGCACGTTAAAAAAAAAAAAAGGTACCTATCAAAATTCCCAAAATGACCAAAGACAAAAATAGACAACAAATATTTTACTTAATAGAAAATTATCAGAACGTTTTTTATATTTATTGACCCACCTCAAAGTGAAACATGCCATTCACGATCAACTGTAAGACGTAGCTTTTGGTGAGAAGAGCTTTCCGATGCCTGTGATGTAGCTCTTCTTGCCCTGTCAGAAGTTAATCGCATCTATCTCTCAGGAGTCTGAATTCATCAATTTGATTTCCAGAAGATTTGCTTAATTTACAAATACATACATACATACACAATTACATGCTCACGTCTATGTCCTTCCGGAGTAGGCGCTATGCAGAGGTAAATTAACTGTAGGTGTGTTAACGTCTTGCACCAACCATTGTATGCAGTCCCACGTAATAAGGGGTGAGCCTATTGCCGTATTCCGGGTACTTTTGTTGACTCGAATCATGCATCTGAAGCTGAGTCTGTGCTGTACTTATATAACTGTTATATGTTAAACTGCCCTACCCGCCGTCGCCTTAGTCACCTTGTACGACACCGCATGAGATTAGATGTGGTGGCTTAAATTGTACTCAGTCAGGAACCAGGGGACTTAATTGTGATTTTTATAAATTTTCTCAAGATAAGTAATGTCTTACAAAACTGTTATTTTAAAACGGAAAACTTTCCTTTTAGTCTGATAGAAATTCTTTTCCGACCCAGTCGTTAGTTGTGCATATTTTCACATCATTATAATTCTGAACATAAAGATAATACCTTACAGCTTTCACAAGTTAAATAATCAAATTTTTGAGGAATATTAGCTATTGTCGTGGAATAAAGCGTCATCGGCAACTTAGTCAACTTTGGAATCAGCGTGGCTGGTTATGTCGACCTAAAACGTACGGCCGTCTTGGGCCCTCAGTTGCTGACGATGAGGTAGCTTCTGACATATCCTTCATGGCCAGCGAAAGCTCACTCGGGACCACACAGACAATACCACCTAACACAAGAAGTAGAAGGGTTGAAGGGAATGCTAGTAATTTCGGATTGTCTGTCTTTTCTCTTACTTTGTTTATTGGTAATAGGATTCCTACAGCCTATTTCATTTGATTTTCGTAACAAATAAATGTCAATGTGTTATATACGCTAATGGCATAAGCGCACAACACTTGTCAAGTTTAAAATTGAGCCGACATATTGTTTTTGTTTTATGTTCCATATTTAGTCCGAGCAAGATAAATGACCGTACAAATGCTACATGTGTTGTCAACAGATTTTGAGTAAGCATTCAAAATAAATACTAATTTAAGTTGTGTTTGATGTCACGCACGAGTACGAGGTTTTTTATGCAAATTACTAGCTTTTCAAGGCTATACTCGAATGAAAGATTGATTCCGTTGCCGTGCCTGAACCTATGCCTTTTCTTTTTCGAGAGGACCCACCTTCGGATATAAGGACCACGGTGTATGGGGTATGGGGTGGGGGGCACACTTTGCGCCACCGCGGCCTGCTTCCGCTAGGGTGACAGGCAATTTCACCCGTCACCCCCATGCTCGCGTCCATTCTCGTTCAGTCGCCTCCGCTAATCGCGAGCTGTGCGGATCCGAGTCTTCTCCGAGCCCGTTCCGCCTTCTCCTTCTAGAGCATTACTAGTTTTACCAGCGCATGTGTTTCCTTCTTCCTTCAGTCCTTTAAGCGGGGTGTGAAAAAACATCTTAAGAGGCCGTCAAGCTGACCGCCATCGTAATAACAGTGTGTAGGCGTTTGTGGCTGTGACCCTCTTTCCTGAGACTTTGCCTTCAGCTTACCGTCAGGCGAAGTGAAGTCAAATTGACGTGCCATAAATAAAAATAAATACAAAATAAAATAACTAGCCGCATCACTACTGAACACTGCATTTTGCGGCTGAAACGATCCCGATTGGCCACAGTCTAGTTAGTGGCTGATATTTAAAATATTAGATGCCATAATATCACAGAATCTGCATATCTCAAACTCATGTCACGAGAGAAATAAAATCGAATTGGCTCGACCAGGTAAACCTAATTTGGCTTTACAACTAGTTTTCCTGAGTTTCTTTGTGCTTGTTACCTTAGATTGGAACAGTGCCCAGGTTTCGATGGTTTGCTGGAGAACGCCAGTTTGGCAGTGTCACGTAAATTTAGATAGAATTTTTAAGTATCCCTAGGATTTTAAAATACTAATAGAGTCAGATTCAAGTTACACACATATTTAATAATTAAGTTTTATTTCAATATATGAAAGTCGCATATACTTCCGACAGTATCTAATGATTTTAGAATTTGAAAATGGCGACACGTAATGAAGTATTATTCAACAAAAACAATCTGTATAACTTCACACACAATAACTGATTCTACATCTCGATATCAAAGTTCTCACGCTAATTACCATAATGTAAAAAGTCTTAACATCGAATTGTTGGCCCGCTGCCCGTAACTAGGCATGAACATTCAGCCTACTAGGACACAATTCTGTTTAGTGTGTCCTTTTTTACACTCCGCCGCCTCGGGTCATCATTTGTCGTGGCGATTTTGTAGGCTATTGAAGGCCCCTTCGGGTGTGGGACTACAGTATCTCCACGGATAGAGGGGCATGCGTCAAATCATCGCCGCGCCCGCCTAGGCCTGTTTTTCAATCTCCTTAGTGTCTGAGAACTAGCATATCCATATTTCTCCATAAGTTGAAGGTATAAGTTTGTCCTATGCATTTTTGTGGTGTTAAAATCAGCTTTTTAATAAATTCAGACAGCTGATAATATGATATGATGCTTATGTGACTTATATTAGACAGTTTTTATTTTAGAAAATTTTCGGCTGAAGAACACGGATGTAAATGTACGTGCTTGAAGTCGCAGGCACAAATAGATATTAATAATATTTGTTTTTAGGGTTACTAAGGTTACCTAAGATAATTCTTATACTACCTACAATTATTAAGCAACTCAAAACGCTGTTTCGTCAACTCCAAATCCACCTACCCCACAAAATCCGCCATCTTGCCGATGTTTTTAGAGAGTTGCTTGTCCAGTTGACAATTCGAGTTTCGTTTGAGTTCTCTTAATTAAGAAGGGACTAAGGGTAAAAACGAAACCCTATTACTAACACTTAACTATACTTTTGTTGTAAAGCCTGCCAGATTAATGGTCACCGATAAATCTCTATAGGTATGGTCTAGAACTCTGTTGTGTAGAATGAAACTTGGTTCTGTCATAAATTTTAATGGGAGTACATTCACTACATACAACCAACATACTACTAAATTACTTTCAACTCAAGAGCAGACTCGTTTGACATTTGATAACTCATAAGTGAATGAACTAACTGTTATGCAATTTGAGAACTAATCAAGCTAAAAGCCCAAGTTAATAACTGACTAATAACCGAGCCGTCAAAAACAAACGCGGGCGTAATAAGATCGAACAGTGCTAACTTTGAGTTCGTCCGCCATATTTGTTTACAGTGAGGTTGTTAGTTAAAGTTGAATGAACTTACTTTCAGGTACATTGCATTACGAGATGTTGAACTTTTTATTAGCTGCCGTAATGAGGCATAGGTGTGATACGTGTTCAGCCTATTGGTATGTTGTAATATCATAGACATATCATAAACTATTTAATCTATTCACAAACGCTAAAGCTGCTTAAAGCTAGTTGTAAATCAGGAAATGTAACCGAATGAAAATAATGCAACCTTCTAAGATGCTAACATTAGTCCCACCAAAGTTGTGGAATCGGACTAAACTGCGTTATAAATTGCATTTCAATGGGTTTTCACTGAGTTTTCGCTGGTAAAATCTAGCCCTAATCAGTATGCCCGGTAGACATCAAAATGAGACTGCTATTTTTTGTAAAATCTTTTTATGTTTTTTAAATATATCATTCAAAACGTTTGACTGTTAATTTCAGTCTATGCAAACGAAACAAGCAGTGATTTCTTCAAGTTTATTGTAACATAAACGCTACCATAACTCAAGTATATCGCTTCCGGTAGCATCTTAGTGCAGTTCAATGTTTTCGTGACTAATATTGGAGAGTTAAATCAATGAGCCGATTGATCTGGCCAGCCGCACTGCTGTTGCTGAGTGCTGTAATCAATGGTGTGTCTGTGGGTATATTACGTCTTATATGAGGTTTGTATTTAATATAGCAGACGGTTATTGGCTGAGAAATGAATGATAATATCAAAAAGTTAATGTTAGCTTTATATACCTACCTACCTATTTGTCACTTGTGGAAGTCCTGACTTCCCATTAAATAAGTTCATAATGACAGAAGCCGATATGAAGGGGACGTAGTAAGTCTTCCGAAGAGCGAAACCTATGCCCGGGCCCTCCCCGTCTGTAGCGGCGCTGCCGTGAAACAAATTACTACACCACGATGGCAACTCAAAAATGCCATCAATTCGACAGAAGAAGACCGCTTCGTGGCTGGTCCTTGATATTTTCCGTGACTTTCATCCGACCTCCACAACCTATAGGTATAAGCGATATGGAAGTACTGAGCTAGATCAGGTGTTAAACTTTTCAGGGCTTTATCCAACCGTAACAACTGCATAGACTTTCGTATGACAATCGAGACCGATGGCTTAACATACCTCCTCTCCGAGGCGCGACCAGACCAATGCAAACAGACATAGTCATGCATACAAATATTTGAACTGAGTGAAGATGGAACCCGCGCCTCCTGTTGTGTGCGCAGCACCGTCACGCCACAGAATCTGACCATAACTACATATATCAATACATCACTCGTCATTTAACACAGAAATAACAATTTAAAAACCTCAATCCCAGCTATTTCAGGCTTCATAATAGCTATATTGCCTATAAACAATATCAATTGTGTTCAATCGTATCTATTATAGGTTACTTTATATGAATCAATGAGTTGAACGACTTGTGTATCCGGACGCGAGGCATCAAAAACGATTTGTCACAAATCGGTTAACGGAAGAACCAAATGTAGATTTTATCATCTGTAGCTACGAATACTACGAATATAAGCTGTGGTTTTCATTTCCATGCCAAGTTCCCGCCACACCAAAAGTTTTATAATCTGTGGCAAGCTGCAAGCAGTTCAGTTTAGGAATTACTGCACTAGGCTCTGACTTTGCAAAACAAAATCTCTTAATATTCAACAATGCGTAAATTGTTTTGTAGCTATCGTCCTAGCTACAAAAATGTTTCTGTAGCTTCTCTAGACAGCGTAAGTATCTCATATATTTAGAGATATTTACTTTTATACCACTTAAGTGGCCGACTAGCACATGGCTCTTCTAATGGGAAGCGGTTACGATGACGTATGGATGTGTGCAAAACTAGGTGCGTTATACACGCTAAACCTTTATCGAAACTGCCCATCTATTACGTATTCCATAACTATTATCTCACCTGTCAATCTTACTTACATTTCTATGTGAACTTTAATTTGAACTTTGTACGATTAGTGACGGTTGAATTTGTTTCAGTTTGTATTAGATAATAAACTGTTATGGTGGACGGGCATCCACCCGTGACTGAATTGATTGCCGGTTAGTAACCGTGAAGGTATGGACATAATTAAACGGATATTAAACATTGTTAATGCTGATCTTTAGAAGATTTCTATAAATGACCTAAATAGGGACTACAATGACTCGTCTACATCACAGATAGGGTTACCTATTCACTACAAAACTTCGGAAAGATTTTCATAAATAGGAGGAGGTGATTACTCTGTAGCTCGTGAAGAAGAGAAGCACGCGGCCCACATGATGTAAAGTGGTTACTGTGGCCTATGGACGTTTGCAACAACAGGGGCGTCATATTCGTGCTGCCGACGGGGAGAAGGTAAGTAGCGATAGTCTCGGTGCTATCAGTGTAAAAGACAAAGAAGGGTTCCTCGGTCTTCCCACTGACAACACGAAACCTCTCCAGAGAGCTCTGGTTATCTTACTCGCCGCCGGAAACACAACACATGATTATTATTAGCCGCGGTAAATGGGTAAATGGCGTTTATTCCAATAGGAAAGATGTATATTGTTTTAAATTTTACGATTTTCCTACATAATTATGACAGAACGGGACTTATGCGTGAACTACAAAATACTAATAGTTCACGCATAAGTCCCATTCTGTATGTGGGAAAAAGATATACGAGTATATGAAGCCCATATCAATATGTCATAGGCCTCTCCGGAGGCACCCTGCCGGGTCCTGCTTAGTGTGTAATGAAAACAAATTTGAATACCCTCTCGAGAGACAGTTAGACGTAATACGCGTGACCTTTCGAACAAGTCCGTTCCCTCAACATTCGTTTGAGAACATAAAAGAAGTTACTTAAAATTCCTAAAAGCCTCTAATGGAGTTACCAACAATCAAAACTTATTTACAATTAGTTAAAAGCTTCAGAAATGAGAATAAACATTAATTTCAGGAATAGAATAGAATCAAAACAATTGCCGGTTCTGTTAGTTTATGAAATGTCTTTGTTACCGTTGATGAGAGTAAATAAATAAAATGTCGGCTGAATTATAATTCTTTTGAGCTATACCTCGAAACTCTATTACAGCAGCAAAAATTATGTTACGGGCGTTTAATAAGAGGATAAATTCGGTTTCCAACAGACGACGACGTCTCAATCAATCGCTCGGGATGCCCTAATTTATAAGGGTAAAACGGGAAGAGATATAATTGGACCTAGAAAAAAAAAGTATGAAAAACGGAAGTCAACCGTAACTTAATCAAGTACTTTAATAGGCTCCACAAATTCTTTATATCCGTAGAGTGAATATCAAGTACCTTTTATACTCGTAATATCCAGTTTATTAAGCGCACCTGATGGAAAGTGGTTACCGTGGCCTATGGTCCCTACAGTCCTGGGTCCTTTAAGCGGGCCGTGAAGAAGCATCTGATGAGGCCGTCAAGCTGAGCGCCACCATTGTAATACTGTACGTGTTTGTAATGGTGACCACAGATTAAAAATAAGTAAGAACTATATTCTAGCATTCTACATATACACAAGCGGACCTTAAACTTATTCATTTCGCAGACCCCTATGAAATAAATGCACATACTCGCAGACCCCCTGTTATAAAATAACAACACAAATAGATGAAACTATGGACCATCGTACGCAGACACGGAAGGTGACAGTGGACCACAGGTTAGGAATCTCTGCTACAGACTATTTATTTCTCATCATGTTGTGGTTACAAAAAGTCGTAACCGACGTCCGCTGTGTATTAGTGAGATCGACATCCTGTCATTTGATCACAGGTTGTATAAAATATAATAACAATAATGTCCTTGGTATAGATAGGAATCTCTTGAGATAATTTTATCTCACATAAAGTTTTTGCGTCATATTTCGTAAGACTGTGGTAAACTTATTTTATACAAGCTACACGCTCACTTGCCTACAGTCTGTCGTTCTATGATTAGAGGGTTCAATCGTCCTAATAGGGGTTTGTGTAAGTGGGGATAAGTGAGAAGGAGAAATGGGTGAAATAGCCCATACGAAAAGGGCTGATCACCCGTCCGGTCAACGGCGTCCTCACTGAAAGCAGTAGTAGTCTAAACTACTAATAATAGACTACTAATTAAGTACAATAATTTGTATACAGCTGATTTAATTACAGTGTTAATTTATTTTTCTCTTGTTTCAGGACACTGTGATAACTCCAAAGACAATATGGTGATGAATCACAATATACACAGGTTTGTACAATTTATTCCTACTGTCAGTTACATAAATTCTAAGTTTTTATAAATTTATATACTTACTAGCTGTTGCCCGCGGCTCCGCCCGCGTGGAAGTCGGATCGCGCGTGTCATCGCTTCAGGTCGAAAACGATCTACAGCATATTTTTATGCATATATTACTGTAAAAATATATTATACCTACATAGATTTGTGTACAATTTTAGCAGTAATGAAATAAAAGTCACAATCATTTACCTGTTTTGTATTGACCATTAAAGCGACGCGCGAACGCGCATAATATCTCATTCTTTTAGTTTCTTGAATTTTGGGATAAAGAAGTTCTTTTTTTAGGTGGCATGTTAATATATATAAGCCTGTTATATATATAAAGAAGAAAATGAGTAAGTAGGGATTAAAAGAATAATTAATGATCTATGAATGAATGATGCGATGTCGAGCTAAAAAGTACGTTTCGTAAGCAGTCGAAAAAATTATGTTATTGTAGTATTTATCAGAAGCCTGTTATTTAGGTAGGTATTTATTTGGATTGGAAGTAAATAAGTAAGTAAAGTAAAAGTACTATAAGTATGGAATGGAAATACAATTATTTATAATATAATTAGTGATTTAAGATGAATGATCGCGCTGAAAAGCACGATTTGAAAGCAAGGCAAACGGATACTGCCGGATCTCTCTGTATTCCTATTCTACACACATAAAAAAAGTTTGCGATCAATGGCATAAGCTCCTAGAATTCTTTAAATTTAACTTTATCAAGAAAAAAATATGTTATATGCCTGTACCTTGTTTGAAATTAAAATATAAAACTATTTTTTATTATTTATTTAAAAAAATTGAGCCATTAATCATAATGCAATTGTGATAGAAATTTCATAGAAAGAAAAAGACTGTTTAATTAAACCTAAACTACAATTTATTATTAAACGGTGTAAATTCAATACAAAGTAACGCCTCCCCTGGCTCGAACACATGCGGAGATCCTCCTGGGCATGCTGAGGATCATGTTATCCAGCATTTCCTAGGGTAACATATCCCATTCTTCAATAGCGGCTTCCCTGAGCTCTGGAACTGTCTGGGGATGTGGCTCACGGTTCCATACAGCTCGTTTAAGAGCATCCCACGCGTGCTCTATTGGGTTTAAGTCGGGCGAGCCGGCAGGCCAGTCTAATCGTGTGATATCGTATTCTTGAAGAGCAGCATTGACTCGTTGAGCTCGATGTGCGGGCGCATTATCATCGACCAGTACAAATTGGTGCCCATGGTTTACTTGGAATGGTTTGACGATATCATCAATAGCAACTGCTTTGTACATGTCTGCTGTCATGAAGCCCCGATACGGGATCAAAGGCGTTCTAGCTCCAATCATAATGCCGCCCCAAAAAGACACCCATTATCCGCCTTGCTGAACTGTTCCAGTGCCAGTTCTTTGTCTTTCACGGTCGCCTGGTCTTCTCCAGACACGGACACGTCGGATGAGTGGAGATTCGGGATTCGTAAACGAAGAGTCAGTTTTGCCAAATGTTTTCTTACTCACCTTCTTCATTTTGCCGAAGTCTAGCCCACTGCAATCTTCGTTGTTGACGTTGCTGGGAATTGAGCGGAGCTCGCCGTGACCTCCGTGCTCGTAATCCAGCCTGGTGCAAGCAGTTGCGAACGGTCTGCGTGCTAACTTCAAGCCCAGAGGCGGCCCTGACTTCTGCTTTTATTTTAGTGGCGTTGATTGTGGGATCACGGGCTGCCAGCAATCTGATATAGCGCTTTTGGGCAGCTGTCAAAACAGTTGGGCGACCGCTGCGGGGTCGGTCAGCTAAATTCTCCATTCCGTTGTACCTCTGCAACGGAGCCACGACACAGGATTGGGATATAGCAAGTCTGTGTGCTATTACTCTCGTGGTGTAACCTTCTTCCCTCAAAGTTACTATTTTAGCTCGTAAAACCTCTGATAATCCTCTTGGCATTTTTTCAATCACAACTTTACGCGAAAAATATCTTAAATCGGTTATAATTCACTAAATCAGATTTCTGAATGAGCGTAAGCTAGGACTGAAAGCCTTTTTGTAAGAAAAAACAATTGAACGGTGTCATTGTTTTGTGTTCTAATTCTTTATTTAGAAATAAAGAATCTAAAAAGAAGAATAAATCATAATATAATCTACAGTAACAAAAAAGATTTCAGTTTTTCAAAGTGATCGCAAACTTTTTTTGATGTGTGTATTCTGTAGTGTTAATTGCGTTAACTGCTAAGCAAGAGTAGCAAAGCATTTAATAAAAAAAAAATTATTATATTAAGATATGAAATAAAAAAAACTATTAAAAACTACATCAACAACCAATGCTCAGAATAATCTGCAGTTTAGTAAGGGTGCAACTAATATCATCATCATTCCCTGAACCTTTTTCCCAACTCAGTTGGGGTCGGCTTTCCAGTCTGTGTGTGCAGTGTGATGCGGCTGCCATCTGACCTCCACAACCAATGGCGATATCGAAGTTCGAAGTTCGACTGGTTGGACTTTTGAGAGCTCCAACTACCCGTAACGACTGTCATAGATGTTTGTATTAGTCCTGTGTCAATCGCGATTGATCGAATCAAAATGATCGGGTCGCGAGCGATATACGAGTGAGTCAATCATCGATCTCGAAGAGATTCGATCGTTTCGCGACCCGTCGATCGTTTGGTTGCCGCTATCTTCGCGGTTCACGATCGATGACCGAGACGTGTAAAATAATAACAATGAATTCGTAGGCCGTATTGTTTACCTTGGTACCTATTATACCGTACCTATATAAATTATTTTCTAGAAATAAAAGGCTTGCAGGTCTGTAAAGGAAACATTGAGCGATTGCGATAAAAACTAGTAACTTTATGAATTCCTTAAATCTTAATTGATTCCTATCAAATCTCCATATTATTATAATTATTTGTAAAATGATCATCATTATTCAATTTTATGAGCAGGTTTCCAACCATAAACAGATTCTAATTTCGTGTAAATATCGACAAATATAGACAAACATTATCCTAATCCAGCCTAATAGTTACGATTCCAATAAATTGCCATTTTAAACCTTGGGAACCTGATTGAGGAATGAAATCGTGATAATGAAGACTCGCGACCCGCCAAACGATCGAGTCTTTTGATTCGATCATTTTGTTGACGGGTCGCGATCGACCCGGTTCGCGAAGATTGATCGATCGACACAGGACTAGTTTGTATGGCAACCGGGACCGACGGCTTAACGTGCTCTCCGAGGCACGAACAGACCAGTGCAAACAGCCATATTCATGCATATCACTTTTTGCACTATGCGGGGATCGAACCCGCGCCCCGTGCGTAGCATTTGCATGCACTACCGCCACGCCACGGATGCAACTATGTAACAAATCCGCATTTATCATTAGATCGCATACGACACCTATTACAACTGCAGGTACTGACTATCTTACGGAGAATCTTAACACTGAGTGTTGTAAAATGACGTCACTTGAGGAGCGCCATCTATTGATAAATGTTGGAATTTCATTATAGTAATGGTATAACGCTATTTGAGTTGAACGCAATTTTTTACTGTAATATTTGCACGCCTTGGTCGCAAAAACTACTGAACGGATTTTGATGCGGTTTTTTTTATTACAAAGGTCTTGCTTAGACTCAAAATTTGCAGTATATTTGGTTGTAATTGGTTAAGTAGAACCGGAGATATGACCAAAAACAACCTATAAACGAAGCGCAGGCAAAGCCACGGGTATCAGCTTGTATAAAAAGTAGCCTATATGTTGCTCAGAACTATGAACTATAATCGTACCAAGTTTGATCAAAATCCCTCCAGTAGTTTTTGATCCATGCGTGCACATACGGACAGACAGACAGACAGACAGAAAGACAAAAAAAAATCTGATTGCATTTTTTGCATTAGTATCGATCACCAATCATCCCCCAATAATTATTTTGTAAATATATTCAATGTACAGAATTGACCTCTCTACAGTTTTATTATAAGTATAGATATATTTGTATCACACCGCCAAGCCGCGGTAGCCTAGTGGTATGGGTAATGGACTGCTGAGACGAGGTCTCGAGTTCGATCCCAGGTTTACCATGGCACACACCAATGACTTTTCGATGCTTTTCGAAGTTATGTGTGTATTTATCGCAGGTTTATAAGTGCCTCGGAGAGCACGTTAAGCCGTCGGTCCCGGTTGCCATACAAACATCTATGGCAGTCGTTACGGGTAGTTGGAGCCCTCAAAAGTCCAACCAGCCTAACTTGGAACTTCGATATCGCCATTGGTCACATTGGTTGTGGAGGTCAGATGGCAGTCGCTTCACGGAAAATATCGAAGTTCAGCCGCATCACAGTTAGACTGGAAAGCCGACCCCAACTGAGTTGGGGAAAAGGTTCAGGGAATGATGATATTTGTATCACGCTGCCACCACGGCCAGCTCCTGAAAAACTTCAGTCCAAAAAGGGTATTTGGTTATGCAGGAGGAGGAGGAGGAGGAGTAACCAAAGACCCTACGATCATATCATGTATTTAGCATGTTCAGTCGGTTGGTATGTATTCTCTACCAGACATAATCTCTTCATGATCTTCATCTCAAATAAGTAAAAACCCTTCAATTTTCTCCGGACTAAATAAAAAAATCAAGTAACCTTACGCAACAATGCTGATCTCAATCTACAAGGAAATATTCTACTTATGAAACAAATTCAATACGTATTGTTTACATTAATACCTTTTAAATGAAATCCCGTCAGACAATTGTCACAATAGTCATCCGGTGTCCATGGCACTATTTAGGTAGGTGCCTATGTGTTTCTGTTGCAATGCAACTAACGGCCTTTTTGTTGAAATCTGATATAGCATATATTATGTAAATCAGTTAGGAGCATAAAATAAGCCTCCGTGGCGTAGCGGGTAGTGCACGCGACTGCTACGCACAGGGCGCGGGTGCGATCCCCGCTCAGTGCAAAAAGTTGTATGCATGAATATGGCTGTTTGCACTGGTCTGGTCGTGCCTCGGAGAGCACGTTAAGCCGTCGGTCATAGATGTTTGTATGGCAACCGCCATACAAACATCTATGGCAGTTGGAGCCCTCAACATTCCAACCAGTCTAACTAGAAACTTCGATATCGCCATTGGACAAATCGTTGTGGAGGTCAGATGGCAGTCGCTTCACGGAAAATATCGAAGTTCAGCCGCATCACAGTTAGACTGGAAATCCGACCCCAACTGTTTTGGGAAAAGGTTCAGAGAATGATGATTAGGAGCATAAAATAAAAGCAACGAATTCACTGGTGCGATAGCGGCTTCCTTTGCCGTCGTTACAATGGTTCCCTGATTTCTTATTACTGCCAGAGACTTCCTACTTCCTACAGTCCCGAGTCCTTTAAGCAAACCGTGAAAAAGCATTAGAGTGTCAAGCTGAGTGTCACGTGTTTGTAATGATGACTCTCTTCCTAAGGCCTTGCCTGCCATTTTCTAATAAAGAAAAAAGGTAGCTTTCTAATAAGGGTATCTACTGACATCATATAGCATCTGTGATGTGGCTGCAGTGAACGTGAGTGCTACGCAGGGGCTCATCTCGAAAGAGATGGCCTCGTATCTGCCGGGGTAGGAGAGATATTATGTTGGTTACTATCTAATATCCGGCAAGTCGGTTCTAGTCCGACATGACATAACCTCCCCAACTAACATAAAATGGGGCGTGGGTTCGATTACCGCTTCCTCAAATATTTGTAGCCATGAATATTCATATTTGCATTTGGTCTGGATGTTATTAACTTATCAATCGCTGTTGCGAAAAGTGCGCACTCGCACGTGCCTCGTTTAAAACAAACATTCCTTACTGTTGTTCATTTGTAATTGAACGCCAGGTATTACTTCATTTGCATTATGAGCTTGCTAACTAAGCAATTTGCAATGATTCAAAGTTTTGTTTGGATGTGTTGGTATGTTTTATAAACGCTAACTATTGCCCGTGTTCTCAGAACATAACTTTTGTTCTCTCATCAATAGTTACCGCAGCGCATACAACGGAAGACGTTTAGGGCACTTTTTTACACCTTCGGTTACTTATGTTTTAGTAAGGTTCCTTTTTCTAGCAACAAATATAGCCTATGTTATTCAGGGTGAACGTATCTTTCGAATGGTAAGAAGAAAAATTTTTGAAATCGGCACAGTAGTTCCTAAGTTTATTCATCACATAAGTACAAACACTCATACACACACAAAAACATACATTTTTTTTCCTCTTTATGATATTAGTGCAGAAAAGTTACTAAGGGTCCCTATCCGTAACCGTTAGAGGGCTTTATCTTTTAAACTGTAATAAAGCGCTCAAAATTTTGATAAGAACTAACTATTGGGAAATATAACAATAAAATACATTCAAGATTTACTAAAATTACATTTGAATGAGTTATTTTACAACTGAAGCAAGTTTATAAAAGAAAAATGTTAAAATCTAAATGGTAACGAACCAAACAGTCAGAACCAAAGCAACCAAACAAAAAAGAAACCAAACAACAAAAAGAATGACAGATCATACAGATTATAAAAAGATTTTTGTATTCGTTCTTTCCATCATAGATTGGTTTAAATTGCTTCTGTCGTTCGACCCCGAGAGGAATCAGCAGGTTTATGTACTATGCTTGCAAGTGAGGCACTGTCGGCCCCGAAGATCTCGCTGCGGCCATACACGCACTGTTTTGTCTAACATAATTGGTCGTAAAATGTGAAAGTAATAGTTTGCGGACTAACGAACTTTAACAGTACCTTTCTAGATTTTATGTACCTACTGTTGTCTATCTTCATTATCTAATTATAATTAAAAATTATGAGTGAAGGTCTAAAGAGCTACTATGAACCGTACAGTTGACAAAGTTGATATGGTTGTACTTATGAATAAATATTGTAGGACAATCTAAACAACGCCACTTGGACCCACAGTAATAGCTTATCTAGTATATTTTATGGATAAACATAGTTCAATACATTATTTTTGTAAATAGGTACATTCAATTCATACATATAAACACCCAATGCAAATATTCATAATCAAACACACAAATATTTGCAAAGAGCGGGAATCGACCACACGCCTTCTGCGTAGTAGTCGCGTTCATGCCATACCACAGAGATCGTCGCCCTTGCACACATTATAACTTTATATGAAACTATACCCCTTAATAAAAGTTTGTATTTAAGTATTTAAACCTACTACAGTTAGATGCACCTTTACGTACAATTTAAAATAATCCAAAAGTGTCTCTATAGGTACTTAATTATAGATTTTTTTTTATATAGAGTACCTAAATAAAGTTCTATGTAAAGTGAAGGTGCAGCCGTATCTCGTTTGTTAAGTTTCGAAACTACAAACCCACATGTAACATGAACAACACAATACATGTAAGTAGTATTCACGTATCATGAAGCTACTTCGAACTTTCAGGACATCTCTCATTTCAGAGATATCCTCACTAATGTGTTCCTACTTATTTCAACGGCTACAAAGTCAGAAGTGGCGAATCCTTGATGAGATTTTAGCCGAAGTCTACTCAGGCTGAGGTTGCGTTTCGAACTGATGGTCTATTTTGCTAACTTACCTATATTTTATTTTTAATTTTGACGTTTTGTAGGTGCCTTTTAATGGTCTATACAGAATAAATGATTTTGGAATTTCGACACACTGCGCACTGTGCAGTTTTAATTACGAATAGTTTTAGTTGAGTTCAACATGACATAATATTATGTTAACCGCCCCGCATGATGTCTTTACAAACTCTAATATTTATTTTACAAATATTTCCACAACTTTTACTAAGGACTATTGTTAGTTAAACTGCAAAAATCCGCATAAATAAAAATGGGCTCTCAGCAGTGTGTACTGAGAGCCCATTTTTATTTATTTAGCACGTGAGACTCGATCGCTCGAACGAAGTGTCAGAAACTGTCAGGTGAGATCTCTTCGTGCCAAAACGTTTGCTTAGTAGGTACTAACTAAATGCCCGCAAACACGGTATGCAGTTCCACATAAGGTCTACAGGTTAACTTTTTAACTTTTATTTAAACTACTACTAAACTTTATGAGCTTTATTAACTTTTAATTAGGTGGTTTTACGAGCGCACCGCACTGAGAAAACTGTTTATTTTCATTCTGGATTTAGCAGGCGAGTTAACTACTTCATTAAGTTGCTGTGGTCGAATATTATTCATTAGACTCAGACTTATGAAATTCAGACAGTTCAACATAAATTTTAAGGTGCTATCATTTCGTCATAAAAGGTAAGTATACTGCAATTATTTCTGTGTCACGTCACAATTAGGTCGTTCTTGGTGCAAGCTAGGTCGTACAATATTTGTCCTAAATTCGCTTCCATTTACCACCCACGTTCTCCAGACAATTCTGTACAGAATCCTTATTAGAATCAAATAAGGTTTATTTTCGCATGGCTGATGGGTCAAGTTATAGTGGTTATTTAGTTGCAATGTGCAGACCGTTTATATTGAAAACTTTTATTTTAGATACTTTTTATGAGCTCTTATATAAATATAGGTAGTGGTTTCTTGATCGTTATGATTAGGTACTTAAGCTGTTATTAAGCTTAATCTTTATTGCTTGTTCGGGCGCTCGCTCTTATCGTAAAGACTATAAAGACTAGAATAGATTGCAGTTGGTAAACTATGCTATAACATAAAAGAAGTTTTCGTAATTCGCACAATGTGATGCGTCTGTGTTCTTGTGTAATTGCTGAAATGACAATTACCTACTTATATTGTTCTGAGTAAACATACTAATTTCATCATCATCCTTGCGTTAGTCCCGGTCGCATCCGAAACTTTTACCTCGGAGTCCGGGGTCCGCTTTTTGTCTCTTCCACTTCGCACGGTCTTGCGCATCCGTGATTGTAAGCCTGTTGGCACGCATGTCATCCTCCACGACGACGCGGCGACGCCAAGCCAGCATTTCTTGAGTTACCGGGGCCTAGCGGAGGCGGTATGACCAGACATACGTTTACAGAACCTTTGAAAAGCAATTTAGGTAGTATGCTGACTGTTCTTTCAAATCAAATTTAGAAAGAAAAAAGTGAATGCTTCGACGGGATTCGAACCCGCGGTCTTTCCCTTACGATTGATTCAGAGGAGGCTTTTTGGCTTAGCGGTCAGAGCGTTCCCCTTGTACGGGAAGGATAGTGGGTTCGGATCCCGTCGAAGCATTCACTTTTTCTTATCTAAATTTGTTTTGAACAGACATACATTATTCACATATACAAGTGGTCACCGCAGAACACGGCCGCGGTATATACCTATATTATATTTATTGTAATTATTTTTATTTGCACTAAATTAGGTATGTGCGTCAACATTGAAGTTATACATTTTCATGAGGTTAATGATCCCGCCTTGTCCACGACTCTACACTAGTTTACTTATGTAAACAGCAGTTTATAATTAACGTACAAATGATACGACAGATTTTATGAACTTTTAAGACGGTGCTTGAAGTGACAGATGGAAGGTAAATAACCATATCTACATAAAAATATATTTTCAGGCATGGATTCTTTGGCAAGCAGCCGAAAGCGGCCAGTCGACTCGAGCGTCGCGACGCGCTCGCCTCGCTGGCTGACGCATTCGAAACATAATTTCTCGTAATTCGAATTTCAAATTTTCAAAAATTTAACTTAGAACTTTAGTGGTGCGACATTTTTATAGTCAATAATTAAATATAGGTAGTGACATAGTGATGTAATACTATTAACCTCGAACGCGAACTTAGCGACTTTTAAAAAGTGAGAGTGAGTGATGTGAAAAATATATTGTTTAAATTTGCAATATAAAAATGACGTCAAAAAGTTTAATATTGAGTAATAACTTTTTTCATATTTTATTACAAGTGCATTTAAACATGGTGGTTATTTCAATTGTTTATTTAATTGTAAAAAAGAAGGTCAATTGATTGCAGCGACTGCCAGCAATTTGCAATATTTTTTACGTTGACGTTAATAAAACATTTTCATTGACCTATTGATAAATTGATCTCAATTTACCGCAACAAGAAGTTAATTGAACCAAACGGTTTATTTATAATAACAATGCAATGACCTGTGTGCGAAATAGCGTCGGATGCGAAACATTTGCTACCGGAATTCGCTAATGACGGATTAACGAGGACTTTGTTTATGCCAATTTATTTTTTCTTAGACTGTTATTTTAATATAACCAGGATAGGCGTTTTATTCGAAGAATTTTTGCTCTAAACGTAGCTTGTCTAATAGTATTCATTCAGGTCTCGTTCACATTCTCAACATTTTGGATCTGGATATTAGCTCTTCCACGAATCCTTTTAGCATAAAGTCCTCCGAACGAACGAATCCTTTTACCACATTAGTCAATCAGCAGAGTCTTGTGTCCCGGAGATATTTGGGCGACTCTATAAACCCAATCAAAAAAAGAACAGGAGTCTAAGGTTCAAAAATGGTGCATCTATTTAATATAACTTTGAATTACAGTGAGTGATACATAAATTCAATTAATTTGTTATTACACAACCTTGATAGATATGATGTCATCAAGATTCATATTGTCATGACCCGTGTCTCTGGCGCATGCTGTAGACAATTTATAAGTAGCGAAGAGGCGTGTTTACAACGCATGTCAATTTAATGAATGAACGAGATACCGCCTTATTATGAAACGTAATACACCAACATCTTTATTATTTTTATTAACGTATACATATAAATTACGTGGATAGACAATCTCAAAAAGGTAGAAGGGACAGACAGGAAGATAGGGTGTCATGGCGTACATTAGGAGAGGTCTATTTCCGGCAATGGACTGTAATTGACTAATTGATTGATTCATTGATTGACATAAATTAACTATAGAGGAACAAAGCACGCCTAGCATCAGAACAATTGTCAATTATTTGAATCACACAAATAATTGTGCTGAATTCTGATTCCGGGTATGCCCTATGATACTTGTAGACACTAATAAGTTACCAATAAGACGTTTGTGACGTAAACGTTCATCATCATCATCACTGTCATTTCAACCATAGGACGTCCACTGCTGAAAATAGGCCTTCGCCATAGACCTCCAATCCGACCGGTTGGAGGCGGTCTGCATCCAATGGGTACCCGCGACTTTGACCATGTCGTCCGCCCATCTTGCGTAAAAGTTATGTCGAACTGGAGTATCAAATGCTAAAAGAATTTTTCAAATCTCATGATTAGTTCCAACGTTTTCCACATTCATACAAGCAATTAAGCAGCAGTGCAGCCTTATTATTAGTATGTATACACGTGTAGTACATACCTATTTACTTATAAATACGACACTTAAAAGATATTTCAATTTGATATCAAATATTTAGTTCTTCTTTTTCTTCTTCTATCGAATCGACGGCATTTTCTAGTTGCCATCGTGGTGTAGTAAACTGTTTCACGACAGCGCCGCTACTCACGAAGAGGGCCCGAGCATAGGTTTTGCTCTTCGGGAAGGCTTAATATTTAGTAACGACACTAAGAAGAAATTTAACTTGGAAAAGAAATCTAAAACCTTTCCGATGAGATCTAACACACGTTAGTGACACCGTTTCGAATGGCTATTCTGCGTCTGCCTCTTTAAACACCGCCTAAAATAAATATAACTTTTATAGTAATTCGAGAGCCACATATCCGAGCTTATATTTCCCCATAGATCTGTTGTACCCGTTCGTAAGATGTCAACATGCAGACATCAGACAGCCGGCTGATATTCATAGATCTTATAGGGCTGGCACATTAATGTTTGGCGAAATTTTGGATAATTAATATTATTGGGTATGTTTTATTGATTTATTGGTACTTGTTGCTTGAGGGGAATATTTGGGAAAACTATTAATTTTTTTTTCATTATTATTCACGTATAATTTATTTAAAATACTATTTTAACAATTGAATCAATAAATCGTTTTTTAACTAAGTATAAACAAAATATAAATCTATTTTTTATAAGTTTACTCAAACAATATTATGGCTTATGAATGATAATTAAATACACTATGTTACATTCAATAAAAAAAAATCGGTCTGTCAAAATAAAATGTTAAAAAAGATCAATTAAAATTTACTGATTTTTATTGACATATTATACAAATATGTACATACCTAATCTCAGTATTATAATAATTCAGTTTTGGTGTGAAAGAGTAACGAACACCCATACATCCATCCAAAAAATCACATTTATAATATTAATTTTAATTTACAAGGGCTTTTTTAAATTTTATTTTAATATAATGTAAATGTGCAACCCTATGATTTGTTTGTGTGGACATCGGGATCTCCTGACGTGAAAATAGGGCTGCCCCGTCACTAGCAACGAACAACAAAAAAAATTGTACTCATTACGGGTCTGTCGACTCCCTGACTACTGATACGAATCATGGCTATACCTAACCAAGTTTGCAAGCACTTACCTGAAAATACTGACACTGTTTTACTTAGAAATTGGCAGCAGATGACAGGCCATCCTTTGGATTTATTTGTTTTCACTATCACATGTTAACCCTCGTCACATTTATAGACAGTCTAGAGTCGAAAATCTAGGCCAGGCTAGGGCTTAGTCATATGACTAATTCTTATGTTATTAGTACTGGTGTCATCCACTTTGGTAAGCAATCACTATTGTCGATTATATCGAAATTTGGAGAAGAAATTGCTTGAATCGCACATGCCATAAGTAATATTCATTTCGCTTATATGAGCCGGGCCAATAAAGCAACTACAACTGGCAATTTATATATTTCACTTATAGGTGTCATTTCATTAGCATTCCATCTTCAATAGATATTATCTGTCTGCTTATTATGATTTCCCTAATGGGTGCTACATATCTCCTTATGTAGCACCCTTATAATGTCAACTCTACAATCCTAGGTAATAAAGGCAAACTTATTACAGGGTACATTTGAGAGAATTTCGTGCGGAAAATTTCAATAATACTTTGTTTGACTCGGTAACAGGAATATTACTTAAGTACCTACATATGCGGGACAAAAGGCGCATTTGCTGTTGCAGGCAGACAATACCAGTAAAATATACCTAGCAACGAAAAAAAAAACAATTGTTATACTTAGTTCGGCATACAATCTAAAACTTTTACTTATCTTATTTACTTACTTTTATTTAAATTTCGAATGTCATCAAATCATTTGAGTAAGACATTTCAAACGTCAGTTCTAATCTCATGTCAGATTACTTTTTAATTAAATCAACCCGTTAGACAGCGTATTGTCTTACATTTTCTGAGAGGTAAACAAATATACTTGACATTTTGAGTGCTAGACGGCTTGGCTTAGTTGTGGTTTTGGCACACGTTTGACCGGTTGCAACAATGAATCATACTCGTATGTAAACCAAGACATTATCTGTACAACACCCCGAAAGTTATGTATTTTCCGAATTGTATTTCAAATTTAGAACAAGATATGTTTGTCTCTGGTGCTGACCTGAGTCCTGGCCCGTTCTGTTTCGCGCAGCAAAATTTTGAGAAAACTTATATTCGAATGATTTTTATGATATTAAATTCTATGGTAGATGCTTATTATTCCCATATTGGGGGATAAAGTCCGTAAAAAATGGAGATCAGTGCAATTTCTATTAAATATAAATACCTATTAAATCTGAAATATTATCTTCTTCAGTAATTATGTACATAGAATTTGCGGAACTACAATTAAATTTGAATTGATTACGTAATTTTGGCGAGACGCAATACCACATGTTTGAAATAAAGAAAAATGCGATGACTTTGGGAATCGTCTTAAAATCAACGTCATCTATAAATTTATTTCAGTCATCATAAGGGGGGCTACACACTAAAGCAGCAAGAACACAGCAAATGCATCTACTTTACCTAATTTACCTACTAATACTAATAAAAACTAATGCTAACATTGAAAAGCATTCGCGCCGTAGTGTTTTGTGGTTAACCTAAGAGTATGAGCTTCTGATAATTTAATATTATTTAGGGTACTATACCGTGGACCAAGTCTTCAAAACAAACCAACACGCGCAATAACGCGGAAATGTCATCCGTCCGTGATGCGTGGTTGTAATCTCATTCGTAATAAAATACGAAAGATATTTAACAAACAAAAGGAAGGACATAATCATTAAAATATTGTAATATGATCGAAATAAAACGGTAACAAGGAACTGTCATCCGCTTGGATTCATAGAAATGAGAGCGAGAAATATATTTTTAGAGAAATAGCTAAAGTATTTGCGTCATATGGGAAGCCACTAAAATTTAAAGGGCTTTTAAAAGATGATTTTATATTTTCAGGCAAATGATTTTTGGACATGCCTGATTGATATGCTCGTAATGTTATTTTAAAGTAATTTAAAGTTTTGTGAATATGTTCCGATGTTTGTTAAGCTGTGTGCTAAAACGGCTGGACTGATCTAGCTTAATTTTGGTTCAGTAATAAATTTATAGTATGTAGCGTGAATGGGACGAGCGGAAACCAAGTGACTACAATATGGGGTTCTCAAAGAACGCCATTAGAAGGCTTCTACAGGGTTGGCAGCGCGAGTGCAACGCCTCTGGTGTTGCAAACGTCCATAGGCCACGGTGACTAGTTTCCATCAAGTGGGCCGTGTACTTATCTACCACCTGAATGGTATAAAATAAAACAATAAGTTTTCAGGTTGTATCTGACAACACCTTTATATTCGAAGCATAATCACCATTTAATGCCAACGCTTTACCAATTTCGCTGCATAGAAACTCACTAAAATTTGTCCTTAAATTAGCGCTCCTTCTTATTACCTATTACCCGTAAGCCGTAAGGTAATGAGGCGATAAAGAGAGTAGTTTCTATTCTACAAATATCTAGGTGGAGAAGCCGAGCGGCTTGCTCATGCATGAGTAATTAACTAAGCTTGTGGGACTAAGAATACAGCTCATATAATGGTATAGTTGTGCCAATTGATCTTGTAGGTACGAATATAATATATGTACCTTCTGGAGTAATTAGGACTGGATTTAGATCTTTAATCACTTTACCAGTTTCTTATTCTCCTGTTTATCCCTGATTGTTACAGCATTCATACCTACCTATATTTAGCTATGTTTCCTTAACCACGTAACAAAAATTTCGTTTACTTGTAGATTGTCATACGAAGGATGAGGGTAGGGTAACCTTAGATTTCGAGTGTAGTTAAACTTGAACGTAAAAGAAATAGGTGAAATCCAACCTAAAGCATTCACAGTTTATAGAATATTACTGACACGAAAAAACCAATCAAAATTAGCGAAAAATTATTTTCAATTTTAAACAGTTATCCGTACACTTCGAAACGAGGACTGGCGCGCACGCATTTGTTCGACATAATCTATGATTGGTGGATTTGAGATCCTACACCTCCGCCCCGTAGCACTAGCACCCCGTGCCATTTTTAAAAGTTCCAAAAATGCGTAACTAATACGAATATAGAGTATATATTGAGACGTGATTGGGGTCAAGATATATGCAGATAACTGTACTACCACAGACAGAATAATAGCCGGTATCAGAATTGACAGTTTCGAAATTGTCAATGTGCAGTATGAATCTATGAGGAAGATAGGCGTTGGCGAGACATAACTACAACTTCTCATTTCAAAAACCGAGCAAAACTTTTCATTATATAACTGAACTAATATGAAGCTACTATACTTATCTATGTTCCCAAAGTATGACAATAGTACCCGCCACGTATGTTTGATCCAGTTATTAAACTTATTCCCATTCAATACAACTTAGAGTAACTTTTCACAGGAGCAAGTTATGCTGAGTTTACACTATATCAGTACGAGATAATATTAGGAACGTATCTACATATTGTTCCAATATAAATTCGGAACAGGAACTATTGTAAACCGCCAACGTCCGAGTGCCATCACTGTGATGCGAGCGAGGACTCGGGGCTGCACACGTTGACCGAATGCCCGGCGTGGGAGACGCCAAGGCGGGCCTTAGTGACAGCCCTAGGGGTGGGAGTTGTCTCGCTCGCCACCTTGCTCACGGCGATGGTACGATGCGCGAGTGCTTGGGCAGCCGCCGCCTCCTTCTGCGAGCAAGTTATGCTCGAAAAGGAGGAGGCGGAGCGGGTCCGGAGAAGACTCCGGGCCCGCACTGCCCGCGATGAGCGGAGGCGACTCGGACGTCGGAGGTCGCAGAACGACCTCCGTCCCCCATGAGCGCGGGCCTGGGGGTGACGGGTGGAGCCGCCTGTCACCCTAGCAGAAGCAGGCCACGGCGATGGCACATAATGCCACACCATACCCAGGGTCTAAATGGGGACGCCATGGTCCCTACTTTTAGGGAAGAGGGTCATCTCAACAGAGATGTCCCCGGGTCTGCCGGGGTGCGAGAGATATGTCTTGTATAATCTCACCTCCGGCAATCGAGGATCCATGGACGGCGTGCGTTTTGGTCGGTTCGAGTCCGACATAATCACCTCCATTGGTTTTGGTGGGGGTGGTATCCGTGGGGATTTTGCGCACGATAAAAAAAAAAAAAAAAAAAAGGAACTATTGTAAACCTCTGATTTAACTTATTCTATTCGATGTTTGATGTTGTATGAACATTACTTCCTATTAGAATTCAGAATGAGAAAGTTTGTGAAAATGTATGGAGAATTTAGGTGTTTGGATGTTTAAATGTTTTCGGAGGTATATTAGACGGTTCACTTTTTCATTTTCTGCTTCATTTTCGCGCGGTTGAGACGGGTTGACATAGAATTGAATATCATTCTTATTTTGTCTCAATATGTCGTGGGATGATACCAGAATGCTGAAACGAACCGATCCATCACAGATAGGATCAATGTGTGATGGATCGTGAGTTCAAACGGCATTATTCACGATCCTGCAGCCTCAGTATGGCGGATATCTACAAAATCGAGAAAACTCTTTGACAATTCTAAACGCTGAAAATGGTATGACGTGACCAAAATGTCATGATGTCGACATTTCTCATTGCCACGCTACCCTGCCGATGATGAATTTGAATAAAAAGTGAATGTCTGGTATACAACAACACTTTAATACGGTTAAAGACTTCTTTTAGATTGGAACAGGGTTAGATTACATTATAGTCGAGAACATCACAACAGATTCCCATGAATTCCAGGATTCACAAATGGGATCAGAATTCCATGCGTGTTGATCCGCGGACAACAATTCCCGTAGCACGATAAACTGTCGAATTCGTAATGTAAAAGTATCGAGATGGAGCATTGTGATTGGCGGGCTTTAGGTTCTCTGTAGTAGATACCTTTACATTACGAATTCGCTAGTTTTTCGTACTAAGGGCAGAGCTTTTTAACTATCATAATCAAAACAAGTATTTCTATAAAGAGGAATTATTACCAAAGGAATTCTGCGAAGTACTCTGCGTTGGGAATACTTGGAAACTGTGTGGTTCTCAAATAATATTGATGAGATCAGCTTGGTATGAACTGGAGTCATTAATATTTGCAAACTGTTCTACAATAGAATGCTTAACGAGGCAGCTAACAAAGACGGATCCAGGGCGGGTCATGATTGTCTCCTGGGCTTAGAGCCAGTAATAATAAATTATTTGATTAAATATTGACAGTACTTTGAAACTATATGCCCTAGTAGGTAGGTATGTAATAGCTATTCAAATATAAAAAAATGAAACTTTGAAATTCGGAAAAAATCTTTTCACTGTCGCTTCAGTTCCATTACCACGGTGTGAAACAGGCGTGAGGCTGAAGCCAGTGTGGGTGGTTATATCATACTGAAACCGGCCAAAACCGCATGGCCGTCTCGGGCCATTTATTGCCAAAGGTGGTGTAGCCTCTAGCCTATTCCTTACACCTGATGATAAACATCTAACGATGTCTATAATCGGTCAATAGCGAGCATAAGGGTAGGGTGGTATGGAACCTTGCCAAAATCTCTGCATTACAAGCTAATCTCACCTAGACCTCAATTCTACTAATTGTCAACTATTGTCAAACCATACATTTCAAAAAAAGCCTTTCAATTTTGAACCTAACTGTTACGCTGTAAAATTTAAAATTAAATGGCAACTTATACGAATGAATGATTTTTTTTATTTAATTTTGGTATTTATGCCATATATCAATAAAGTTTGAATATAATGGCATTTTTTGCAGTGACTGTGTTTTAACAGTCCTGCGAAGCTGATCGGTACACCAGCTAACACTACTTAGGGTGCTACAGCTTGAAGAAGAATAAATAGTTGCAAATCGGCAGTTATCTGTAGAACTCAAGCTCCCTTTACATTTCCTAAGTGATGTGTACTAAGCTTTACATCTGCCCCAATAAGCTTTGCCCTACTTTATCAATGGATTCCAATATCCCCAGTATTGTGTACTTTTCTCCTGCTTTTCTGTCCATCCTATGGTTGCCTGTAAGAGATTGCCGCAGAGCGATAAGGCCGCCAATTGTATTTACCATGGTTACTTTGTACTTGTTCTGTATTTTTTTCATATTGGTGTACAATAAAGACATTTATTATTATTATTATTATTATTAAAGTTTGTTTATTCAAATGTATACGGTTCGTGTATTTTACAGTGTGGGTGCGGACTTATTAATTTAAAAGTGCACGTGTAGCATTATATAAACAATTCATATGTGTAAAAAGAGTATTGCGGTAAGTGATACGCATTGCGAAATTGAGTATCAGGTTAAAGTTCTCATGAATATGCTAGTAATGATTTTTAATGAGATGCGATTTGTACACATTAATATTTAATTTTGCCTTAAAAGCATATTTCACTGACGTTGTTCGTGAGGTAGGAGGTTAACTTTCCGAGTCTGACATTTATATTTAGGCTTGGTTTGGCATAGACCTTTCATAAGCTATTTATTTAGTGTTTGTAGTGTGGTGTGTATTGAATTACGAATTTGGAATGGGGTGCGTTACAGATTCGAAATTCAATATTCCTTTCCCAGGAACAATGACATGTGTTTTTTCCCAAACATACATAGAAATCAATGAAGTTTTTTACTGGAAATCAGAGAGACAGAACGAAAGCCTCAAAGGGCCAGTGTTAATGATAAATGCAAACGTAACCACTTTTTATGTAACCACGTGTGAAGTCAAGTATGGACCAAACCTTTGAAACGGTATCCATGGGGCCACAAAAGGCCTTGAACGGAGATTCATGGTTCACATAAAAATGGAGCTGATGAAATTTGAACCCTATTTCAGAAAGCCTAAGGTAGCATTTGTTTTAAATATTACTTCACATTGATAACAAGACAATAAAGTTTTATTATCATCTAGATAAACGCACGGGCAGACATCAATACGGATACAGACTAATGTTACCCTCCTGTTCCAATTGTGGAGATTTATTTTAGTACATGCGGGTGCATAGACAAATTGACGGTTATAATTATTCGAATTTCAAAAAGTTAATTAAAGTAAAATAGAGGCTATAAGGGTCTTCTTCCTTCGATTTGAAAATAATTGATGATTTCGAGATATTATTTTTGACGCACAGATAAAAATAATAGTACACGCTAGTATGTAAGCTTACTATTGTTTTTTCTGTGGTGTTAGTGAGTGAAAATTAAGGCAGAAGTAATATAAATAAATATTGTAAATGCCTTTACCGTAGAAGGGAAATTTCAAGATACGTCTGGCGTTTGATATAGAGTGACGGATATAATTTCATTGTTGTCTTGTAAAAGACTAATGGCATCTCTAATTCAACTCAGCATGCTTATTATGTAAGCATTTACTTGACTGTCCGGCGCCAACCGGGAACCAATTATTCCCGTAGACTACGAACTTTTTATTAACTACCATGACTCACTGGATGGTGGTCTCTATCCAAATAGGTAGAGCAGTTCTTAAGTTCTGTTATGCACTTAGCAATATATTTATCGTTTTATTTAAAAAAATGGAATATTACAAATTAAAACAGATAATAAATCTATCAACGTTTCAATTTTAAATATCGAATACTCGTTCCGTAATTTACTTTTAAATATTTTCTCTTAAGTGTATTTCTCACTGGTCTGTACTTAGATTCGTTTGTTTACGTTGCCCATAAATAGCATGCTGGGTTTATTTTTGCTTACTTTTTGTGTTACTGCTACAAAACTTGTAGGTATACCAGGGTATGACGAATCTCCAGACTCAGTGTTAGACGGAAATGAACAGCTTTAACAATTGAACGTTGTATTTTTAACTTCTGCGGACCTACTTCGACGCGCAAAAGCAGTTCAAATGAAGCACCCTAAATAAGTAAATAATATAGATCCATCCTCTACCTCTGAATCATAACAAACAATTCGACGTGACATGCTGACATAATTGTTAGGTATAGGAATTAAATAAATCTACTTATACGCGTCTATTTCTCAGCTAACGTCTTATAGAGTGGAGTAAATATACTTTTTGAAACCAAATATACACACATAACTTCGAAAAGCATTGAAATGTTATTGGTGTGTGCCATGGTAACCTGGGATCGAACCCGAGACCTCGTCTCAGCAGTCCATTACCTACCCTTACCACTAGGCTAGAGCGGTTATAAATAAACTACATAAATATACTGCGATAAATATACACATAACTTCGAAAAGCATCGAAAAGTCATTAGTGTGTGCCATGGGAAAACCTGGGATCGAACCAGAGACCTCGTCTCGGCTCAGTTATAAAAAGTTTTCTCAATAAATGCAATTGAACATTATATAATTGTAGACAAATGGTGTCATTTCCGTAATAATGTTTTTATTTTAGGAGACAACGCAACACGTAAATCAACAAGTATTTGGCAGCCGACAACGCTTTGAAATAATAACAATGTAATAAAAGTCTGAATGTTTTATTAACAGTTCAATACACTTATAATGAAAACTATTTTCCAACAAACACACAAAACGACACGTTATTAGATTTCATTGTTCTTATGTATTTGTATATTAGTTACTAGCTAACCCGCGCTAGTTAGTCTGCGTCACCCCGTTTTTACAACATTTTTCATTCCTGCTCCGCACCTGTTGGTCGTAGCATGATGTTATATACATATAACACTTCCTCTTTAACCTTTCTATCTATTTGGAAAAAACGCATCAAAATCCGTTGCGTAGTTTAAAAGATTTAAGCATACAAAGGGACATAAGGATATGAAAAATAGGGACAGAGAATGCGACTTTGTTTTATAATACTATGTAGTGATGTATAGTAAGGTTATGATATGAAATAATGACGTAATAATTTTTGAAGTGCTTCTTTTCTTCATTATTGGCTTCTCAATTTCGTCAATCTTTGTCTTCTACACTGACAACACAGAACTTAGCCTTCACCCTCTCTCTCCTCCTCGCCCCTCCCTTCCTGCTCCTTTTCCCCCTTCCCTCTAGAGGGTCGGTAGCACGAGGGTAGCGCCTCTGATGTTACAAACGTCCATAGGCCACGGTAGACACTTTCCATCAGGTGGGCCGTGTGCTTGTTTGCCACCTAAGTTGTAAATAAAAATATCAAGTCAAATATTACTATTTCCTTATTCTTACTTCAGAGAAAAGGGTAATTAATAATATTTAGACCGCTCAAGCGCTGCGTATTGTGTTGTGATGATTTTTGCTCTAAGATAAAAATATTTTTCCCATTACTTTTTTTAAGATTTACGTGTCCCAATTCTCTATTGGCAAATTATTTACACTCCAAGCGTTCAATTTTACCCAGAATACTTATCAATACAAAACTCAATAGGCCTCCAAACATCTTTGAAATAACGCAAGTTCTAAGACCCCTCTTGGTGTAACAAATCTATTGAAGTGACCTCTTTTCTTTAAGGGTTCTAAAAAGTGTGTTGAAGGCAAAAACCTTCGTAATGATTCACACGTTCGGGCGGCATTCATCTAAATTGAGGCGGGAAAAGGTTAACCAGGGTTAAAAAAAAGTTGTAGAAAACGAATTGGAAATGGGATCACCAGTCACGTTTCCTTCAAACGACGGCATCAAATAGTTACCGTATTTGAACATGGAACGTGTCGTGAGCATTTTTTTTAAATAAAGATGACAAAGGCAAAGGTAATATGAATAATACAAGAAAGTAAAAAAATCTAAGGTGAACAGACATGTTGTTATCTAGACACAGAGTTAAGCTAGCTTAACTATCTGACGGAATGAAAAATAAACATACACTGGTTCATCTTAATTCGAAATACATATACATATTTATACATAGAATTATCTAGACTAATGCAACATACAATGCAATTATTCAAGAAAACTTAATTGCACTGAGTAGAACTCAAAGCCCAAGGGTTTCCAAACCTTCAACGTACCTACTTAGCAGTCCATTGCTCTACCACTACGTTCAAGAGGTCCTTCTGACTTAAGATAAGTATTAAAATTTTACATTTTATGATAGAAAATAAATGTTATAATTATAATAACATCTATCAGATATTTAAACTGAACTATTAAATATAACTGTTTAAACTATCGTTTAAAGTTAAAATTGTTATCTTTTCTTTTTCTGTTCCTATGAAACAATTATTTAGAAAGGTGCTATTAAAATGTGTAAACAATTTACAAAGGCCTCGATCTTGCATTCAAATGACAATTAAGTTCAATAAGTTGACCTCGGTGAGATGATTTGAATTCGTGTATTTTACAAAAATCTTCTTGTTGTAATAAAATATATAATTCAAATCATTTATTTGCTTGGTTGAAAGGTCACTGCCATACGTCTTATCTATAAGTGGAGGACATGGCGGAACCTGGAAAAAATTTACCAAAATTATGAAGGTCATGTCATCTCTTAATAGTTCTCTTCTCAATGTTAGACCTAGATGGATAGGCATAATAGAATAAAACGAGATTTTGCACGCATGGAAAGTCATGCAAAGCGTGCAAAATTTTAATGTTTCAGTGAAAGATTCCATAAGTATGAAATATTCCATTACTTTTATAACAAAAGCTGTTCCAATAGTTGTATCAGATATTCGATATAAAAGGTTAACAAAAAATACTACTACTTATTATACCTTGGCTTGATTTAACTCGAGGTTAGGTGACACATACTCTTTTGACTCGAAATAATTATTATGAGTAATCAAACGTAGCTTGTAAAGAAAAAATGAAGCCGGCCATATTTGGAACGTATTATGTTTATCTGAAGCGGCCTCATCATTACCTCCTTCCTAAAAGTAATATTATTTAATCTTGCTTTACTTCCACAGTGAGATTTGGACCGTCAGCGTCCGTCAGAATACATAGAATACTAGTGTTAAAATAGGTCCAACAGTATGTCTTAATGTAGTGAATACATTTTTATTATTTTTTTTGGAATGTGCACTTATCTTACTAGAGTCCAGCTCGAACTATGAAAGTAAAGTAAGATTGAAATTGGATGGTAAGATTAAATTTTGAACATCGACGTAGGTACGTGGTTCTTTTTAAACTAATAGGTTACTCATCGTAATCTACTTGCTCATGCTTTTATTATGGTAACCGGCAATCTCTCGACAAAATTCCTATTAATAAATAGTTCCATCTCATCATCGTTCAGTGCCACTCCCAACCGAACCGAAGTTTACACCTCGCTGTCCAGGGCTACTTTTCCCAGTCTAACTACAACACTCTCTAGCTTTATTTGTGTGCCAAATTTCATCCTAATCCGTTCAACCGTTCTGGCATCGTTGCGTAAAAACCATCATTCATCCATATCAAATTTCGGATTAAGTATTTATACTTGTTAATTAAAATTGAACTTCTTCACTTTAATCATCACAATACCTTTGATTGTGGTTTCAAGAACTAGAGTAATAATTCTATTAACACGTTCAACCTTCAATGAAATTATGATTGGGTATTATGAATCCAATATTGCGTCAGTCAATTAAGTCTGCGCATCTTAAAAACTACGTGTATTATCTTTTCGTTTGTAAATAAACAGAAGCTAAATTTATTCTTACATGCGATCGTTTCCCTTCATTTGTGCTTTCAAAAGGGCTTTAGAGCACATAAAATCTAAAAATATATTCACCTACCCACTGGTTTCGGAAACGTGTTAATTAGATTAATTTGTCTCTGTATTTAAGTTCTTGAGAGTCAATGGCTCAGTTTAAGAATAGATTTTTGAATAACCTTCGTAATATTTTTTTATCATTTTCTCTTAGTAGTCCCTTACCACCTAGCTGTCTAGACTAAAGCGTCTCCGTATACTTAAGGTGGCTGCTCTGCTGAATGTTGGTTCTGGACAAGGTATTAGAGAAAAAGGTATATTTTGACCTAGATCTATCCTATTTTTATCCTACACAGCCGATTGTGTTCGTATCGATCCTTGTGCATTCACTTGCTCTTAATATTGCCATTTTTTGACCGAAAAAAAATATTATATAGGTTATAGATACACGTTCTTATTATCATTTATCTAAGAGTTCCGGCTGTATCCTTCTTCGACACCTGACGCTCTCTTGATCCTGCTTTTGTCATGGATTCCTTTATCTTGGTTTTCATGAGAATAACTGTTATCTGACCTCCTAATTCCGAGAGGAAAACGAGCCCTAGAGCCTCATTTGTCACTTGACAGCGGACTTACCGGCTTCTCGTTGCGATGCGCCGCAGTTCATCACACGTTCTATTTCGTACTTGAACTGGGCAATGAACTTTATATAACCATTGCTAATGACTGTGTTCACAAAAATCACATTAATTAAAATTACGTCCGCATTCAATGGCAAAGTTATCAGAATTAATAAGGACTACAAACTGCCGAAGTTGATCAATTAAAATCTGTAATAGTGGAACTGTACTAGTGTTCATATCAGTAGTTAGATTTTTGTTAATTCACACCGTGTTTATGAAAAATATTATGTTATTCTGGATTTAGGGAAGTCATAGAATAGTGTTGCGCTTGTATGAAGAGGACTGTATTCCATACGGTCAAAGCTATGCCCGGTTAATGAATACAGAATGATTGGTCAGTAGCGTGCATTCCATAGAGAGAACTAAACCCCGCAAACTCTGCCTAAATTATATGTATTTATCTGATTTAGGCAGGGTCCCATACACTTACTGGAATCCATGTGCATGCACTCACTTCTAAACTTTCGCGTTGCATGATATATGGGTTAGGGAAACCCCGGTACTATAACGCGATCATATGGCAAATACAATAATTTACCTTTAAACAAACCTAAGTCCTTCGGGGATTACCAGTATCTAAGTGTACTATTATGTACATAATTCTATATTATCATTTAGTGTATAATAAGCATATAAAAACGAGGGACACGATTCGTCATTCCTCAGAGTGTTAAAACGCGTTTTTCTCATTACTGCACCAAAACTTGGTCTCTTGTAGAACACCAATTAACTAAATTGGTATTCTAGAAAAGACCAAAGAAAATTACGTCCATTTGGCAACGAAAACCTTGCGCAAATTCGTAAATTCAAAAGTAGTTCTTTCAATACAGTTACTCTCTGACGCTTTAATTTATTCAGTATCGGTAGGTAATTAGCTTTCTGAGCATATATCCTTGAATTTAAACCTAACTTACTCATACGTTCATTAGAGAGAGAGGTCTGCCTGCAACTGTGTTCCACAAAAGCAATTGCCAAAGCCTCTCGCTTTGCTTACTAACAAGACAATGTTCGATGAATCATTTGTTGACAAAAGTTACCTGCACTTGCAATACAGGAAATCCAATCTTATTTTCTAAGGAATACGAAGGAAATTTGAGATGCAAGATATTGGAGATCCTTGAACCAACGGAGGGCTGTTGAGCTTGAGATTCGAACCACTCCGTTTGTTTTTATAGTGTGTGAGTGATTTTTTTCAAGAGAAAAGACAATTTTGAATATATAGCAGTGACTTTTGTTTAGCCAAGTCATCATCATGCACGAGTTCCGATTACATTCAAAACTTTTACTTGGATGCACTTGGCGTTGTTCATGGTACTCCTCCTTTGCATATTTTGGTTAATGTTGGCTTTGAAGTGGGCCACGGTCTTTTGACCTCCGAAAAGAGAAAAGCGCCTGCACCAGAACCTCGTTCTTCAATCGAAAGATGAGATTGGATAAGCTCCCAAGATCATTTCATGCCACTTGAGTAGCAGGGAAGAGGGCCTAGGCAAAATGCATTCGTTCCGAATTTGCATTCGTCATCGGTCTGAAAATGTATGGGTTTGTTGGGAATGACATGTGATCCGATTCCGACAACGAATCTCACTCCCATACATTTTCAGAGCGATGACGAATGTAGATTCGGAACGAATGCCTTTTGGCTAGGCCCTCTTACCTGCTACCCGAGTGGTATAAAAGTATCAAGATCACACTTTCACCAGATTATCAATCTAAGCGTGAGTGAAATGAAGTTCCTTTCAAACGAATGTGGAAAACGTTTACTTACACATGTAAATATGGTAAATCATGGATCAATCATGTAACCTATGCGATAATCATTACTCTCCCTTACTCAGTAAGTACCTGGTGAAGTTTTACTTTAATGTAATTTCCGTGTTGTACGATAATTTGATGGCATTATGTAAGAACTCATCATCCATTGTTACAATTTTTATTGTTAACGTTTTCGTTGCCAAGTGACGAAAGGATGTCATTAGGAGCATTTAAATACAGTAGAGTCACGGTAATACTATTACCGTGGTAGAGTTATGTGATGTTCTAAAAAGCAAGTCTGGGACAGTGAAAAAATATTACTAATACGTAATAATGTATAGTGGGCTCCAAAATTCCTAGACAATTGGAAACTCAAATTGTATTTAGTGATGCCACTACACAAGTACTAGTCTTAGAAGCTACAGGATAAAGATCTACGTATGAATGTAATGAGGTTTAGAATACTGCTTGCATGAGTTTACTTATTTTCTTATAAAGAAACAAAACATCGATCTAGTTATACGCTATTCTATATTCGCTACGCTACGCTATTCTATATTACTTTTGGTTAAATTAGACTTCGGCTTTCAAATAATTATAGACCTTAAGGTGTTCAGAAACTTTTGAAGCCCACTCTACAGTACTGTACAGTAGCCACCGATATTAGCTTAACTGACCACTTAGCAACAAAACTTGACATCAAAAATGAAAAATAAACAATTTGTTCAAGAATTGTGAACAACAGATTGCAGTCGTTCATAGAAAATATGAAAATATGAAGTTCAACCACATTGCAGTAAGGAAACGGAGGGCCCACCTCATTTGTGACGGTGGTATGATAATGATAAAGGTTACAAATGAATGTCCACTTTTTCACAGTCGGCGTCGATGTCCGTCCAGTAGCAAAGTCAGTGGTGGCGAAAGTGAAATAACCCGTCTGAAAATAATAACTTTGAGATATTGTAACGTTCAAAGTTTACCTATCTTTTTTTCGCGTTGTCTCTTTTATTTATATATCCATCTATCAAAATGTACTATTAACTAACTGTTCCATATTTAACGGTGGTAATATCGTCAGTGCATGCCATTAAAAAATATTTACAATAGGATCTCAAGTCTTAGCGGTCGCGGTCTGACTGTGTGGGGTCCAAAAAAATAAACATCGGTCATCGTGCGCTAGTGTGGGCGTTATTTGATGTTCCAGTCAAGTCTAATGTTTTACTTGAAGGTGCTGTGCATCGCATTTTTTATGTACTCACACGTTGTGATCGCAGAATGACGTAATAGTTTTAGTAGCTAACTTACTGTTGAGTTTGCTTACTGATATTAAGAAGTTCGGAGGTTGGTGGCTTAGAATCCTGCTGTTTATTGCAGCAATGTTGATGTTGAGAATCATTACCATCCACATTTTATATATCAATACCTACTATCTACCGAAATAAGGATATTTATTCAGAAATGGGAAAGATGGAATGTGGAAAACGGAGGATCGTGTATGATGGGTCTATGGACGCATATTGTGAGGTCATTTAAATGAATACTATCTGAGTAATTTTACCTGATTTAATCTTATTTGGCTAATATGTCTACTTCCTATTCTGTGAGAATAAAAAATAATCTGTTAACTGTCACCATTTTGCATAAAATAGGTACCTTTGGAACCTACCGGAATTTGGAACGTTAAAAAATACTTTGCTATTTATTTTTATGTCATCTGGGATTGTTTATTTTTTTACCCAGTTTCCAATACTTGAATATAATGTGCATATAGGTTTGCTTATGTTAACTTAACTTATTTTAAAATAAACACAACAGCCTCTAAAATATGAGGGGAAAGGAGCCACAAACGATACAGCTTTAAAATACTTACAAAGTAAAGCACGAGTTTAAAACGGAACCGCCTCTGTCGCATACAAATGTCCACAACAACGCTTTGTAACAATTGTGACTAATGCAGCTCGGTACAGTCGTGAACTAAAGTTTTTGTTCCTCAATAGGAACAAGTTAAGTGTTCCTTTCACCGATGATATTCTGATTATTTTATTTGTTAGCAAAGTGCCTGGTAAACTCTCAAATAATTTGTTTGTCAAATATGTTGGTCAAACCGGAAATTTCATCTTTGCGTTAGTCCTCTTGATAAATACATAATATTAAGAGTGATTCAAAGAACATCACACAGACTAATACGATCGATGCATAACTTATTATTATTTTATGGTTTTGTTAATTTCAATAATATGAAAATTACCTGCAATTACAAATACAGCAATAAGCAAACTTTGCCCTACCTACGCACGCACTTTCGTGCAGTATTTTGTGCGTTATAATGAAATTAATATCATAAACCGTGTCCAAAGTTGAATGCTTATAGCTGTCCATTAATATTCGCTTAATAATAACAATTACTATTAGTGTTATGTTATCAAAATGCTTATATGTGAATATTCAGAATTTCAAATATTATAAAATTCCATAGATACCTATACAATTTGTAACGTTACTCTGTTTCTTGATCATCATCGAACGCTTGAGCATCTGCTCAAATTCTTCAGAATAATGAATGAGTTCTCACTGAGCTGCGATCACGTAGCTTTGAATGAATTCAGTCTTCTATTTGTGGTTACTATGCATGTGACAGTCACGTCACAGTCACACAATGTTCATAATTGATTGCTATGTATGTATGGTATGGTCAGCAAAAGAAGAACTTATCATATTCAAAATTTACACAAATCTTTAGCGTAAAGCGTTTCATCAGTTTCTGTGTATAGCACAGAAGAAGAGATGCGGATGCTATACTCTTAACTAAAGAAATACATACATACATAAAATCACGCCTGTTACCCGTAGGGGTAGGCAGAGATCACGGATCTCTATTTGCTACGATCCCGACATACTACTCTCACTTCATTCACTCTCATTACCTTCTTCGTGCATAAAAATTAGGAAATATATAATAATAGCTAGGAGAAATATGACTCTACAACAACCACTCCCAAAATACGAAGTGTACGTATTTTTGGAGTCGTCAATCAACTGCATTTCTTCATTTTCTGTTTTTGACTTTTATTGCTGACTGTACAAGTAAATGCTTAAGTTGACGATTAACTACGTAATCGTACTGCATAATACGCCTAACATACAGTTGTGAGATCGTTCTATTGAATGGAGGAATGTGTGTCTGTTTGTTTGGTCGTTGCTTCGCTACATATTCGATGACTGATGTGATTAATGAAAAGATAGGGATGGCCTAAACTGACTGATAGCACAGATTATATTTTATTATAGCTCAGTGATACTGATAGACTATGGGTTTTGTAAAAAAAAATTTAAAATTTCGCGTCCTTTTTTTAGTGATTTAATTAAGAGAACAGCCTGGTCAGTTTCCAGGCAAATATTAATACTCCTCAGACTTTATGAGCTAATTGCTGATGTAAACTATTGAATTACCACCCAGCAGATTAGTCAATTGATAAGCTATAAATAAATTAAAACAAAATGGGATACTCACAGAGAATAGAATATATACAGCTACGATTAGATGACGAAGATGTAGAGACGCTTCCTAAGATGCGGGTAAGAAAATCATATTTTACCCAACTGCGCGTCGTTTCCTTTCGGTCTAAACTCCTTCTATTTTTAAGAAATTCATTTAGCATAAGAAAGTGAATTGAAGACTCGCGACCGAATTGCAATTTAATTCATTCATTCAATAGCGATTGCAAAAACTTCACTTATTTCATTTCTGCGTTCGGATACTAAAATTAATTAATATGGTTTCGTCACATAACGCCTAATTCGCGAAATGACCAAACAAAGCGGTTTTAAGTTGTCTCTATTAGATTTGTATCTTTATAAATGTGAAATATAACTGTTGAAAACGATATTATTCTATGAAATAACAGCAACACTATTACCATTGTTTCTAAACAAATATTTTAATGGGCATTGGCTTGGTGTTTCTTCAAAAAACCATGGCCTGTCCTATTCCCGAACGTGAAGGCACGCGCATTCCTCGGGAAACGATATTTTTTTTTTACTTTTTTTTCTTCGAAACTTACAATCGTGACTCACAAAGGGAGACCGCCTTAATGTAATTATGATAGAACATTAACTTTTTCTCGTATATAAATGAAGAGTGTATTGTACGCTTGTAATTTTATGGGGAATGGTAAGGGTTCATTGTTTATTTTATTATTTTTAACCTGTAAAATATAGGTTATGCTTCATCTCCTATCGTATCACAATAAAATTATTCCATGTGACAATCAGCACCTCTGTATCTCCGTAGGGACGCGACGCTCAGACAGAGGTCTATTTACATAAACCGCAATACTCGAAGTAGGTAGGTAAGCATAATGACCCAGCTATGTATATATTATTTTCACCAATGAGTTATGAGGTGTCATAAAAAAGCTGTCAATTGTAATATATTATAGTTGAATAATTGTAAACTGGTAATTCATTCTTATTTTTTACATTTTCGAATACGATCTGTATATTGTTTTTTTGAGTAGGTACACGGCCCACGTGATGAAAAACGGTCACCTTGGCCTATGGATGTTTGCAACCCCAGGGGCGTAACACTCGAGCTCCCTACCCTTTAGAAACCTTCTAATGCCCTTCTTGAAGATATAATGTAGTAGCTTGGGAGAACCACGGCAGGGAGTTATGTACAATATAAAATAATATTAATTAAATTAAACGTTCTTCTTCTGTCGAAACAAAATGATTAAACATTAATCCTCATTGTACCGTGTACAAAGGTGCCCATCGCACTGGCGGTAATGCCTCGTTGGATAACAATAGCCAACCTTTGCCTCAGGTACGAGGAGGAGCGAAAGTCCTAATAATTCTGTGCTAATTAACGCACCGTAAACGTTATAGTTGTCATTGATTTTGCTAATTTAAAACTCCTTATTATAAGGTAGGTACGTGAGGCTAGTCGAACTTTTGAGAGCGCCAACTACCCGGGACGACGATGGCTTAACGTGCTCTCCGAGGCACGGTCACACCAGTGCAAATAGCCATTTTGATTCATACAAATATTTGCACTGAGCGGGGATCGAACTTGCGCCTTCTGCGTAGCAGTCGCGTTCACTACCGCCACGCCACAGGAGCTATTTACTGCTAATAAATTAATATTATTTCTAATTATAGACATAGACTTTTTCTGTTTCGATTTCGTGACGCTACGCCCTAACCTAATAACGTCTTATTCGAATTTATCTTATCACAGCCTATCACTTATAGTTCTAATTGCTGGCAGTCGCACCCGTAGTCTTATCTACAATCATTTTGTTTACAATCATATTTTTAAATTAGGTTATTTCGTCTACAACTACCTTAATACTCCGACGTGCTTGCGTCAGTTGAGTGTGAGATAGTGTTTATGACAATAGTAACAGTATGTTAAAGTGTGACATAGTGCTAAAAGCTTGAAGGACTTGATGTTAACAAACTACAGCCGAAGGATCTTACTGTTAACAGTGAAATAATACAAAGAGAATCATTAGAGGAGTGTAACACAAAACAAGTGTAACAAAAGTAACAAAAAAATCATCGAAAACGACAAATAATGTGTAAGCATTAGGGATTAATTACGTAACATAAATAAAACACGATCCTTTGCAAATCTACTGGATGATCGATATTGTCAAACAAAAAATTCTATGAGAGATTGATTGAATATGAAGAACTATTCAAAAGCCTGCGAAGATATTTAGCACATAACGAACAACACACGCATAATTCTATATAAAATATAATAAGACAAAGGAAGATACATCCCTTTTTCCGCTCCGACCAACAAAACTGAACAACCAGTTGTTCCGATCGAAACTCAGTGTGTGTGTGTGCCTATCGAACCAACTACTCGAATATAAATAGAAATGTATAAATATATGAATCAATCACAAAAAACACCAATGGATTGAAATCCAGGCAGTCGAAAATTGGTTTCCTATTTCGACTAATAAGCAGACATATTGTCTTCTAATTGAACACTTTTGTAGTTCACTGTACTAAGTGTTAAAAACCCAAAAAATTCGGGTGCGTCAACCACAGTTGTGTTGCCCACTGAGGGCATAAGCCACGAACCCAAGAGAAAGACAACCAGCAAAATAAGATAGAAGAAGCTTGTTATAATGCCGTCAGTCCTCGACATGGGCCCTTTCAGCCAGCCGGAGTGGAGCGACTCCAGTGACTCTATGGAGCCAGCTCCCTTACCGCAACTAGGCTACTTCGTGCCAGTCAGGTGCAGATGTGACCGGACGTCGCATCACGTGTGTCGGAGAAGCAGAAGGTAATAACTCACGATCCTCGGGAGTTTTTGTGAATTATAATAATCTTCCTGAATTAATCAACTTGCATCTATTTAATGTCACACTTGACGAGTGGCGATGCAATTAGCGTCTACTTTGCTTAAAGCATAATGGTCGCTCTAGACGTTGGCGAACACAGTAGTGAACGCGTTGACCAACATTGGTTGGCGAACATGTAGAGCAGGGGTCTGTGGCACTTTTGATAGGTGGCGTAGCGTCGTCGTCGGACGAGTGTGTTGGCCAACGCGATTACCACTGTGTTCGTCAACATGAAGAGCAAATTTAAGATAGTACGCCTATATACTGACCAAGTGGAAGATCCGTGACGGAATTTATGACAGGTTTCAGAATGAAGGTGACTTAAATACTAATGATGATGGCCATCAGCTTAACGGCCTTTTTCACACCTCGCATGAATAGATATTACCAGCATTTCTAGTTTCATGTAGTTTTTCTAGAATTTTTAATACGCTGCCTTCTTGGTGTGTTCAAAATAAACCTATCGATATTACACTAATATATGTATAGAACGGCAAATTAGGGAAAGGATACCTACGTTCTAGTAATTACACATCGGTTGACATCGTCGAAGATTTCTGTCTATCCCACTAGTTCCATTGAGTTGTCCCATCATGGGACAACTGATACTATTACGTCCCAGTAGTTCCATGGGACAAGTGGAACTAACATTTAATCATTTTTATAAGACTAAAAAACATTCCTGAAAAAGATACCAACCTACACACCATTACGGTATAGAAATCGTATCGAAAATTAAATATCCTTCTCATCAATAATTAATAATTCTGTTGATTGATATATTAATTACCTACCGGCTTGTCTCTGACCTCATTCCCACACACAGCGCTCAATGAAATTATTCAATTTGAGTTCATTATGATACTGTGATGGTACTCGTATAAATGGATGTTCAATTTGTCCATGTCCTTTAATCTCTATGAATATAAATTAATTGCTAACGTTACTAACTGCAAGATTTTTTGATGACTAAACTCATTTAAATAGTTTGAGTTTACTACGGTTGAAGTCGAGTTAGGAGGCGAAAAAATTGTGGATCCCATGGGAGCGGGATAATGGGATCCTAGTGGCCGGAGGGAAAAATTCTCCTATACATATTTCAGTTCAGGTTACGCGTTAAAAGTTAATATAGGTACTAATTGCTGTAAAATTGTCATTATTTCGTACCTACAAGTATAGTGAAGTCCCTAGAGAACGGCGGCAAGATGGGAGCCGGGAGTCCCAGATAGGGACGGTTCCATATACTTAAGGAGGGCATCCCAAATACCGGGGATAGGGAGCCCATACTACTCAGATCCTGTTGCCCCTTACAAATGGGATAGATTTGGGGCTGCTCCACTACTATTATTAGCTAACTTAAACACGGCCTTATCAATATCCTCGAAGCCAAAATCCTTATCTGCAGGTCAGTACACCTGCTAAACAACGGACAAGGCTCTGGCGCAGGCTTTCTCTTAGTATAGGAGGTCAGACAGCAGTCGCTCCTAGAAAAACGAACATAGGTACACAACTTGCGAGTGTAACTAGGAAATTGCCATGACGATGATGATGATCGAAAAAATCCCAACGTGCTGTTGCCCTCTAGCTACGTGGGCTTATATCATGGCGTGGTTATATCCTTTGACTCTCTATTGGTGAAACAACTATCAAAATCGGTTAATTAGATCCAGAGATCCTACGCCGTCAACGTGAAACTAGCAAACTTTATCTCTTTTAAATGGATAGTTTAGATTATACAATTTGTCCACAGAGAATCTCCCCGCTCCCGCCGCTCCGTGTCACAATGCTCTTGCAACAGCATCTCCCGAAGGTCTTCGGCTGCGGCGTCTCCGCTGCCAATGCCGCTGCCACCCCTCAACAACACCATGGAGATGTATGTCGAGCCCGTCGTCGAGGATGTGAGTACACGTTTATTTTGAATGAATGTTTATTGTTAACACAGGTTTATATAATGTCTTGATTTTAAAACATAACATAAACTCACGCCTATATCCCCGAAGGGGTAGGCAGAGGTGCTAGCACCCTCATTTCGCCAGTTTATGTTTAGGTCCCAATGTATTAGATGGGCGAGCCATTAACCGGGCACTTATAAACCTGCGATAAATACAAAGTCAAAATCCGTGACCTCATCTCAACAGTCCATCACCCATACCATTAGGCTACCGCGGTCTTGATTTTAAAACCAATGATTTAAAACAAATTAAAAGGAGTGGGTATAGCTGGGTATAGGATGATCAGACTAGACCGTACCTCGTGCCAAGAGTCGCCTATCGTGGTCAATTAATTATTACATACAATTTTGTATTGTTAACACAAACAGTACACTCGATTCGGACTCAACATTGCTTAGTGTGAGCACAGAGTACAGAACAGATACTTTAGGTTTGTTCTGTAGTGTGAGTAATCCTTATTATTTAACAAATTTAACTACCGTGAAGGGCTACTACTACTACTTCCAAAGGGGACACAGTTGACCGGACAGGTGATCACTGTGATCAGCCCTATGCTATTTATATTATTTTAGAACCGAAATGTCTTCGGGGGGAATTAACTAATCCCTGTGAGAAAAAATCACCTGTGGGCATACTATGGTACATACAAGCGATCTTGTTTTGGGTCGCTAAAAGGGAGATGGAAAAGGATAGCAATGTAGGAAGTCGATCTTTGTTCCCTTAAAATGTTTTTTTTTATATTTATGGCACGTCAATTTGACTTCACCTCGCCTGATGTTAAGCTGAAGGCAAAGTCTCATGAAAGAGGGTCACCATTGCAAACACGTTCAGTGCTGCAATCATACAAAATCCTTCTCTTATATTATCGTGGCCTAAAACACTACATACATTGGACTACAAGCTGTGCTACAAGTACGTACGTCATAGGCGAGGGCGATCGCTTACCAACGGTCCGTTTGATGGATTAATATTGAATTTCACCAATGATCAATCAATTAAAACTAAACTGAGTTCTCATGTTTCATTCAACTCTCTGAGCGCCTACTACCAGCGTAAAAACCAGTTTAGTTGAAATGTGTTTCGTTGGTGAAGGATGTTAAGTAATCTCGTATTAATAGATTAAAATAAATACAACATTATCGGTCAAATCGTTCAGAAGTTATATGATAATAATAGACGCGACAACAATTACCCACATATTAAGATAATATTGTACTTATCAATAATAAACAAATTAGAGTTATATGATGGCCATTATTACGATATTAAAGACATACGACATGACCAGTATTTATTTGCATCTGCACTTTTATTCAGCGTTCATCCAGATTTTCCTCTCGGGGTTTGGGGGTCACAATCACTCGCAAACCATTTCATAAGGAGAGGAAGATGTAGAACGAAATGAGAGGGCTCCAATGTGCAAGCTTTGGATGCTACCCGGATTATTCCTATAAAATAATAAAAAAATGTTATCTGTATGTAAAAATATTATAACAACTGTGTACCTTGGAGCCTGGGGTTCGCTTTCTAGCTCTAAGGGCCAAGAGTGGGAGGGAAATCCTCTAACACGCTGGTATCTGAATACATGAGGTTGTGGTTTTAATTAGTTCGAGTCCGAAATAACCACTCAGGACGATCCCCGTCAGTGGAAATATTTATGACTATTTGCATTAGTCTGATCGTACCTCGGAGAGCACGTTAGGCTGTCGGTGCCGACTGTCATACAAATATCTATGTCAGTCGATACGGGTAATTGGAGCAAAACTCCAACAACTAGTCCTGATGTACTTCGACATCACCAGATGGCATTATGAAGGTCAGAGGGTAGTTGTTTCACGTAGCGAAAAGTTTCGGTTGTGAACGGGATAACGCAGATGATGATAGTGATGAATGATGAGTCCAAAATAACCGCCCCTTCCCTGGGGATGGATAAGGGATTTCCATATGGAAAGAGTCCGAATTTTTATCCTCCATCTCGCAGGATCTCTGACATCCTTGGCAGTGAGATCACACATATCATTTTCTACGACGTCAAACTAACTTTAGGGTCTACCTCCAAACGAAGTATTGGGGTTATTTTTTCTAAAGATATATCCACAAATGAATAAGAATATAGTTACAGTTACTTTATTGATCTGAACACCATCGTCGTATTGATAATCGTATCGAGTATCAAATCCAGTACCAATAAATTCATTATGAATTCTTCTCTGGCCTGAAAGTGATTTAACAGGATCCATCCGCTAAGGAAAATATTCATTTTGTGGCCCTAAAAGATAGTTCTTCCTCATTGTGAATCACCATTCTTTTAAATCAGCTGGTATTATGTTCATACATCAAATGACTCGAGCTGGTACTTCTCAAGTACTTTCTTCATCGATTTGGCGATCTGTTCAGGTTTGCTGTAGAAGTATTTGTGCTGACTACTGCCTTCTTCGTTGAAGATTTCATGATCCACTAATCCTTTTGGTGATATAAAGAGAATCCTGAAAGTAGGTAACCGCAATTATCGATTATAGAAATTGTCTATCAATAAATTAGCCCATTGTAGGAATAGACATGGTATAGACCGTTTATAATGCGCGGCAATAAATTTACGTTTCCAAAAACGGATATAAAATATTCACTAAGAAAACGTTTTCAAAAAATATATTAAGTATGTGATCTAGAAGTTAACGAAACAACATACAAGTCCTGTAAAACTGAAAGATGCAAGGTAATGCAATGATTTTCATTCAGAATATTGTATTTACCAAGCATGCTTCAGCAAATGAACTACTTACTAATATAAATCTTTTCGGAAATAGTCTCTCAAATACTCTCTAATTTTCAATTCAAGCAGAGGATTGGATAGAATTTAATAGATTAGACATATTACTTCTTCCATCTTTGAATTACAAATATGAAGTATATTATATCCTATGTTTACAATGATGAGAGTTTGAGAGAACATCATTCTACGAATGAATCAAATCACAAAATAAAACAAATTTCGTTAAGCAGTTCTTAGCAAGATAAATAATAACGATTATTCTGTGAAGGACAGTATTTTTTACCTTACACCATTTTCATAAATTGTTTAAGTACTAAATTTTAATTACCTAGGGATATAAGCTCCATCTGGAGCAAAAACACCGTTCGGCGGTTCCTCTTCATCTAGTAAGTTGACCATCACGAAGTGTTTGCTCAGCGTTTGTATTTCAGGTGAATTAGCGAATTTCGTCTTTAGATTTTTGCAGGCACTACACCACGACTTATGTATGATGACCATCAACGGCTTCTTGTGATTTGTGGCTATCTGGAGACCAGATTCTAGTGAAGCTGCCCAAATGTAGTTGTTGCCAAATCCGTTGTCCCGGCCGACAAAAGCGGCACAGTGTGCCTTGTCGAAAACCAGAGCAAAAAATACCTTAGCTAGGTTTTTAACAGCCATTTTGTTGTAAATCTATTGGTTGGTGGTTCCTGATAGCGCTGAGCTACTTACATTGTAAAATTATTTTGGTTTCCTTTGCCGTTGGTCCGCCATTTTTGAAATTTGGTGTTTTGAAGTTTCTTCGACAAATCAAGATAGTTACGACGCGTTGCGCCATCTAGTTTTATAATGAAGAAGTTAATACTGGTTTGATCATTCGGTATGATGACAGTGTAGTACAGTCGTTTCGAACACTCTGCTCTATGAAGTTATACTTTTTGCCGTTAGATGGCGTAGCTTTCCCCTATTTAGCTATTGGCCTCCCAATATTGGGAATGGCCTATGTCCAGCAGTGAACTTAGATTGATTTATTCTATATTGGACCGGGTTAGACATTATTTGTATTATCCATACTTACTTCCTATCACATCCTTGATTCATATACTTACATAATAATATGTACTTCCATCCCGAGGCAGATTAAACATCGAGAGCGTCGTGGGCTTTTTTGCGGCAATCCCTAAGAGGCCGACACAGGCGGACACCTGCTTCTTCTTTTTCCAATTCTGCCTTCGCGCTCCTAGGTACGTGCCGACTTAGCTTTTAGGATAATCCACCCCCTTGCCTCTATGGCTATAATATAAATGCGAAAGTGACTTTTTCTGTCTGTATGTTACGCTTTCATGCCTAACCTACTGAACCGATCTTGATGGGTACAGAGATGGATTAGGACTTGGAAACGATTGTAGGCTATTTTTTATCCGGAAAAAGGGGATCAAGAAGGTAGCCACCGACAACTATCTGCCACCCTATAAAATACTAGTACCTACTAATTTAAATTAAGAATATGATGACAACTTTTTAAAATCACCGATGTGTATCGACGCGCGAATTTGCGTGTTTCATTAGTTATTCAAACATGTCGATGCATTGCTCTCGCGAGCCTGCACGCTCCACGTATTCTATTGGAAAAACTGATAAACTATGATAATTAATAACAGTGCACAGGCTGAGGACTCAGCACAGCATTCACTACTAAACATACATTTCACGCAGCGACTGTAACACGGCTGTTTCGCGCTAACTCAACTTAAAAATAGAACGAAAGTCTAAAGACAAAAATATTATTAATATTTTTTATCTATTAGAACATCTCGTTATTTTTTTCAAAATAAAACTAAGAGCTGCGTCAGCTTATTTTTAATTTTTAAAAGTAAGTTATACAAAATAAAAGGTAATGAATTTTTATGTCAATTTGCCGCGCTTTATATACTTTTTAAATGTGAACGTGCAAAAGTAACGAACTGTAGAGCCTGCGTGAATTTGGTGTTACGATGAATATGTACGGGACTCAAGGACGTAACAGAAATTTGTATGGGACTGTGCGTTCCATGGTGCCTTCACGGGGGACCCCCGTATCATCCGGCATGGAGGACCTCGTATACACGCCGCCTTATTTCTATCATATACCACCACCGCAGCCGGCGAACACGTATCCTGGGAGAAAAAAGAGAAAAAGGGTATGTTATTAAATATAACTTCTATTTAAGAATCCATGTTAGTGGTTAGCTATCTACACAGGTGACCCACGGGAAAAATAATTACAGCCAACGATAATTGAGAAAAAAAAGAAAATTCCCGTAATGCACATAGGTGAACTAACAGGTAATTGCACTCAATTCTTCGTAATAATAAATTCCTTAAACTACTAACAAAAGCAATCTCGCGGGTGAAATGCAGTAACTAGATTATTCATAAACGACCACTCAAGCATGATACAACAATAAAAACAAAATATTTTTATGAACAATTTGTCACGCATTTTGTCAACTATTAGGAACTAACGAGTTAGGTGTTCTAGTGTCTTTAAAAAAGTACCCACACCACATACCCCTCGGACTGTGCTACATTTTTTTTTATTCTCATCTTATAAAGAATTTAATGAAATTCGTTGCTCAAACTAAAATATAAAAATATTTCTGCTGTTCATTTTTAAAACAGTCACTATGTATATTTTATTTGACCTATAGATCTTTGACCCAAGATGCTGCAATGAGATGTATTCGTAAATCTCAAGTCATTGAGACGATTTGAGGGGTGCGCCAAAGTTCACCTAAAATTTCAACTCCGAAAATCGGAACTCCGAAAATGTTCTTCCTAACATTTTTCATCCTAACAATCACTATTCCTAACTACTCTGTCTCTAATGTTTTAATTCCGAATCATACAACTTCATAATGTCGGTAGCAATAAACATCTATTATACTATTATTTATTTTCCTATATTTTGTCAACATAACCATCTTTTACACTATTATTGAAAGTCATACCTTTTTGTTTAGATTTTTTTTTTAATAATAATCAGTATTATTTATATTAATTTTGCGTAACTGTTACAGTTTTAGTTATTTACACGTACAATCTCGCTGCGGTCATTCAGCCAAGTTCCAGAAACGAATTGGTCATATTTATAGTTCTTGGTTTAGGTTAGGTTAGAATTGTGACCAAACAACGCACGAGCCGAGCGAGCGAAGCGAGCGTGCCGCGGTAGCGGCCGGCGAAGTGCCAGAAACGAATCGAAAACGAAAAAGGCCATAAACATAACCGTAAATCAGTCGTATTTTATGATTTTCATTCATTTAAGCCAAACAATCAGTGAAACAACATTCTTCATTCTAAACAGTTTTCTAATTAATAGTAATAAGTATGTAACAACAAATAACCAAAAAAAAATTAAAACTATAAATAAAATATAATTCTACCGACATTATATTTTTATTACATTTGGTAGATAAATGTTTGTTTCTAAGTATGAGTGATAGTATGGTAATTATGTTTAGGGATAAAAACGTTAGGATAAAAAACAGTAGTAGCTTTAATATTGTATGTTAACGATTTTATTGATAACAATTTTCGGAAACATGAGTGTTATGAACATCGAAGGTAGCACTACAAATAGTATGAATAAAAACTTTAGGATGAAAAATTTTAGGAGGAGTGATTATTCGGATTACAAATCGTTAGGAAGAACAATTTCGGATAAAGAACTTTAGGTGAGTCAATATGGACCCGATTTGAGACATGACGATCCAAGTCCGTCGAATAGATATATTGGAATTGGGACTGTGAAGCATCAACCGTCTATTCAGACTGACTTTTCTAATATAAATAATTTTAATATTATCTCTAGTCACTACTTAGTATAAAACAAAGTCGCTTTCCCTGTCCATATATCCCTATGTATGCTTAAATCTTTAAAACTACGCAACGGATTTTAATAGATAGAGTGACTGTAGAGGAAGGTTTATATGTATATAACATTATGCTACAACGAACTGGTGCGGAGCAGAAGTGTAAAATTTTGCAAAAACGGAGTGACGCAGACGAAGTCGCGCGGGTCAGCTAGTAATCATTAAAAATCTTCATAGGGCCACTCCATATCTTCCTATGCGGTGTCGTACAAGGCGACTAAGGGATAAGGCTATTTAACATCAGACAGAAATATACAGCCCAGACTCAGCCTCAGATACATGACTCGAGTCAACAGTAGGGCCCGAAATACGGCAACACGCTCACCCCCTATTACCTGGAACCGAATACAATGGTTGGTGAAATGTGTCTGTCTGTATATCACCTGATGAACCTTTGGTACGGGCTTTGCAGGAGGTCAAACTGCAATAACTCCCATAAGATCCGCTTAAACCACCGAACGTACCAGACTCCGAAGTAAAAACTGATGATTGAGCACCCCGCTTAAAGGAACCGTAATTGTAAGATACGAAATCTTATAAATAAAGGATAGCTAGATGCTGAAGAAACTGTGTAATGGAATACTTGCTTAGGTATTTCCAAGCAATTATAATATGGGGTTCTTCAAAGGGCATTATAAGTTTTGTACAGTGTAGGCAGAGTATAACGTCCCAGCGACATTGATCATCGTAGTCACTTTCCATCAGGTGGGCCGTGTGCCTGTCTGCCACCTAAGTGATATATAAAATAGGTACACATTTGACTTACACCTGAAAGGTATTACATCTGTATTATAATGGCATCATTTACTGTTTCGGACTGCTGCACGATTTCTGGTAATGAAATTACTCATCAGATAGTAAGATACATAGAAAGAGACGGAGAACACTAGGACATCGGTTAATAATTTCCTCCCGTTCATAATATTATATTTTTAAACGAATTTTTAAACATTTTTTACTTGCACAAATAAAATTTTTTTATTTATTTGACACTGACAAACGACTGACAGTCGACGACAGCTGGGTTTACTTTTTTTTAAATACGTAGCCAAAATAGGTTCTTCTTCAAAATAGAAAAAAGATGTAAAAAAGAGGTCTTTATCTCGTTTTGCTGGGGTGACTGGCGGCCGTACATGTCACCAGTCACCTCCATGCCTGTGCCCGAGAAACTAGCACGTTCCTTGCCGACTCTCTACTGTGCCCTCTGTCAGGCTTCAGAGAGACATGTGGAGAGCCTCTGAGCAACCCTCATTACGACCGGCCCTGGCAGACGGCAACATCTCCCTTGCCTGAGAGAGAGAGGTGAGAGGAGGGAGTAACCTGCAGCCGCACTTGTCACCACCACACCTGCTTGCGAGGGTTTTTTTTATACTGTAGCAGACAAGCACACGGCCCACCTGCTGGACAGTGGTCATCGTGGCCTATGAACGTTTGCAACACCAGAAACGTCTCATTCGTGCTGTCGACGCGTCCCTGTAACTAAAATTACTTTTTTTTTGTAAATAAAAATAACAACAGTTTGGTATCGTATTCAGTTTATCTGCCAGCGACCACCTGGGTATCATTTCTGGGGGCGTACACTATACATTGACATGACACACTAACAATTGATAAAAATATAATACGGCGAAACGATTTGGTATGTTATACTTTTTATCCACTCCTTTATGTCGCTGGACGAGTAGGTAGAGGTGTACACTCACACATAACATACAAATATTTTTCGAGACTCTGTATGTAGGTATGTATGTCCATTTCTTCGGCATGGCCTATAGTCTAAACGGCTTGGTCAATTTTGTCATGCGAGGTGTCATTTGATACGTTGTCATTATGTGAGTTATAGTTTACACATAACTAGCCTAAACCCGTGGCTCTGGTCGTTATCGCGACCAAAGCGCCATCTGTGCAACTTGAATTCTAATTACTAATCATGACTCTGGTTCTACTCAACCGATTGCAATCATACAAATTGCTCAAAAACAAACTTTTTACAATCATATACCTACTAAGATAGACTTACGTAATACTAACAAATGTTTTCAGCCTTTGTTGCTTATAAATAAATCATTCATTCATTCATAACACACTGTTTTCTCGAATCATTGATACAAATCCAAGGGTAGCTACATTTTATTTCCTGACAATTTGTACTTACCCTAAAGTCCCAATTCTGCGCATTCCTCATTAAATTTCTAAAATGTCTCTTCCATAACGTTATTATTGCAGCACATTGTGTTTCCCTAGAAAAATAAGGGTAGGAGTCATGATCCACGACACCAGTTTTCTGTAGGAAACGTCTCACACCCTGATGCTATTGTATTTATATGTAACCAATTTTCCCTAAGAAACTGGCACACAGTACAGCATCGCCAATGACGCAAGTCACAAATATAATATTTCTGTGAATTAAGTTCATAAGAAGTTAAGTTGTTTATAAGTTCTGAGTCGCCATGCTTGTATTTTCTTTTATACCACTTAGGTGGCAGACGAGCACACGGCCCACCTGATGGAAAGTGGTTACTGTGGCCTATGGACGTTTGTAACACCAGAGGCGTCACACTCGTGCAGCCTGACCATGTAGAGGGAAAGAGATCCCCTCAAGAACTTAAAGGATGAAAGTTAGGATAAGTTTCTGTGCTATCAGCAAAGTTTCTCGGTCTTCCCACTGACAACACAATACCTCTCCAGTAAGCTCTGGCTACCCTACCCATCGCCGGAAACACAACATTATTAGCCGCGGCATTCTGTAGGGCGGCGGTACTTCCCCGGTCGGACTGCTCAATTAAGACGGGCGATATCGTCATATCATACCTCCATCAAAAGGAAGGCCATATTATACAAGGTGTACAACTCTATCTTTCACCCAATGAAATGTGTTAGCTTGCTCCGAAAGTGAACAGTTTTATACAAGTCGTGATAAGCCGGCAGCGAGTACTTACTTGTGAACTTAAAACAAAAAAAACACGAAATAATAATAATAAAAATATATTAATAACAACCAAAAAATGCAATTCCAGACACTGCAATATCATTATTTGCAATTACTGAAGGTATGTAACTTAAAGTGATACGTGTTTGAAGCATAGTAGTCTTCGTTTTTAAACTTAAAGTTTGATCGACAAACGTAGGCACGGCCCTACCGCCTCATTCTCTGATATTGAAAACCTGTTCACCGTTGCTTAGTACACCTAGCTCTGGTAAGGTTCGGGTGATAGTAGTTGTCCCTCCATCGGTTCTATTGTCTCCAGCCTTCAGACTAATGTCAGTAGACTGATTGTGTTTCGACCGACGCCAAGGAAGTTCTAAATATCCGTACGAATACAACACTCCGGCAGTCATCGTCATTGTTACGGCAAGAAATTTCAAAGTGTCTCGCACATCCATAACGGTCTTCTAAAAATTCTTAACACTACTCCATTCCATGAATCTAAAATATTATTTAAAAGTTGATTAAAGCTTTGATTTTACACACTTTTTCCAGGTATTAAACATGCCGTCAAATAATGGAAGTTGGCAGATTGTATGACAGATTGCGTGACGTATAGCGTGTTTATATGTTTTAATTTTGTCTATGCTCTTGCCACCAACTATTGGAGTTATAATAACAGATCTTATACTTTATTCTAAGTCCATGCCAAAGGTCCATGCCCCATAATATCTTGAAAAGCTTTTCAGTTAAGTTCAGTTAAAAGTATTATTTCAATTTTCCATTTACTGGTGCCACTTTCAAACTTTCTTTACTAAACTCATTCCTTATTCTATCCACTCTCGTCAAACCACACATCCATCTTAACATCTGCAGGCAGACCAGTCACAATAAAATTCATATTGAGTTCTTACAGCTTAAAGACCTTATGACATGAGTGTAGTTTTTGCATCTCACAGTATCACATTGTCTGAGGTTTAAGAAGTTACGAGTAAGAAGTAAGTGTTCAAGTTTGAAAGTGAACGACTATCGTGGTAGACATACCATGAGAAAAGATGATGGTAAAGTTGTAAAAAGGTCCAATTCATGAATGTTTAGGCTTTAGGAGCAGAGGTAGGGCCAAGAAAAGATGAATGGATTGTGTGAAAGAAGATATGGCAAAGAAGGGAATAACTGAGGAAATATCATCTGACAGGCAGGAATGTGTGGAGGAGAACGACCCCAATATGACCCCAATTAATTGAGACAAGGACAGGAAGATGACGCATCATATCTTGTGTATATACCATAGCCTGTGCAACTGCTCTCCTAATAGAGTCTAGTAGAGTGACTTGACGCTGATTCCCAACTGCTCAAATATTTACCAAGTTAAGCAGTTCAATAGAGCAGAACCTCCCATATATAACCAACAGTATCAGTTCTAAGAAAGCAAATAAAACACTAAATAAATATTTGTATTCATTGTTATATGTATATTGATTGATGAATATGCTGTTATTCTTCTCCACAAGAGGGACACTTTGGTGCAGTCTTTGGTTTCTTTTGAGCAGGGCACGGGTTTTTAGGGCACGGTGGGTCTGGTTTGACTTTTGGCTTGCACTCTTTTGGTGGACTATATTTTCCATAGGAATATGCAATGGCTATAGCGCTAGCAAAAGTTATGCCTATTATAGGAAAGTAATGATACAAATATCGGGTCCCCAAATATATTTCCATAGGTTCGTATTTCTTTTCTATGTTCCACCGTTTATTGATCATGTATTGAAAATGTTTTTTTCCTGTGAGATGCCATAGGCGGGTTGGTTTTATTCCGATAAACATGTTTGAGCCTTCGTAATTTAGCTAGGTTCTGGATTCTTGTATTACTTTTAAACTTGTGTTAAGCATGACAATATTACTAGACGATGGCCATCGTGGTGCTCATTTAGTTTGTTTTTAACCTGCAAAATACAAATTATACAGAAAGGATTGTATGTACACATTTTCCTATTGCGCCTTGTCTACGTAGGTTCGAGTTAACTGCTATCCTAACCATTACCTCTTTCCACCGGCTATTCCCAGTAGTACTACCACGTAGTTCTACCAGTCCACACTATATATCTATCTTTTCTTGTGTCTACCACTGCTTGTAAAACTCTACATTCGTACTTCGAACCTTCACTACAAGACTACTCACATTCGTTAATAAAATTACATGCCATGATATACTCTGCTAGACGTATAGACATGCTGATGAAATGACGCCTTAGCGCAGGCTTTATTCCCGAGAGGTTAGGGTCATACACACATATGTTAACGCCTATTTCCCTCCGGGGTAGAGGCAACAGCCCGCCATTAGACTCCATGCATACTTCACGACCTACCTTTACAATAATTAATGCTACCATATGGCAGTGCTACCGTAAACGTCATACAAACCTACTTTTTAAAAGGAGTAGAGGGGGAGCGAACATTTGGCTCGTTACCTGGATGATGAAGTAAGAAAATGGAAGATTATCTTACCGTGGTAGTTCACTATGGCCCTGGCGGCCCTTTGCCTTTATCAAAAATTGTAGCAAAACATGATACAAAGGCTGAGAGTGTAACAACGAACATTAATTCTTGCTTGTTCATGACATGTTATTGCGGTCAATTATATTCTCTTTCAAGATATACTTAACATTTTGGAAGAGAATATAAATTTTTATTTACTTCGTCTTATTTCTTGGTTTGTGGCGTGGTGTTTATATTTTTTTAAAATTAATTGAGTGATCATAATATCTTTTAGACCAGTACATATCAAAGAGGCTTTATTTATTTTAATATTAACCTCCTTATTTTTAAATCTAAGGCCTATTTTAAGAGGTATTTATTATGGATAAAGGATGCTTAGTTGCTGACTGCGAAATATTGTATTAAATATCTAGTAGTATATTGTATTTCATCCATATAGCTGAGATGACCCGTAAGTCTTTATTGATGATTTATCGTGACTTTCCTGGAATCTATCATTTGTCAATTGGTTTTCTAATTTTATGTTTAAGTTGATTAAATAAATTTATTAAAAAGTTGAACAGATTTTATCACCGATGAAAATCTAGACTTAGTAATAATACTAGACTTTCATATATTATCTTTTTTATATACATAGTAATTTGACGTTCTTATAGAAAACTGGTTAATTGAGTTCTTCAAAACTGGTACTGTTATGTAACTTGCAATCTTATGTTAAGGTAAAGAGAACACTATTTTGCATAGCAGTCCATATTATCTCCTAGTGCATTGAAGAACACCACCTGTCTTACTTTGTAGCTTCAGTGCATTGTATTTATAGGAACGGCACTTAAAAATGCCAATTACTTAGAAAACCAGGTAAGAAAAATACGTATATTACAACGGTGCGCATCACACTGACAGCTCTTTTCAACGTGGTTCTATGTATGCGTGTTTATTTGTTTGTGTGCGTGGGTCCCTGCGCAGGAGTGTCCTGTGTAGAGGTTAGCTCAAGCGGCCTTCACCAGGGATGCATTGGGAACGGTTCGATTACCTTTACCGATAAATATAATATCATTGCCGTGATTTAACTCTTTCTTATGAACTGAATAATAATCTCAATTTTAATTATTACCTAAGTATATTCTAAATTATTTAACAAATTAAATCTATGATTAAAAACAATCATGTGTAATTTTAAAATATAATTAGATATAATAACACACAACTATCAAATCATTCAATGTAGGTACCGTTTGATGACTTTGATATTATATTTATATACATTGCCGCGTGGTATTACGTTGTAATTTGGCGACTCGACTATCTAAGGCTTGTAATGTTTTTCAACTAAACTTTCAAGCTCCGAGGCTCACCGAGTCCGTTCCGTGCCTCCTTGTAGTGGGAGAGCAAAACCTGTAGATACTGTTCGCCCACTTGAAGGCGGTGTACCTGCGGTTTCGTCGTCCCTTTCACTCTCGTAGTAGTACACACATAAACGTGAATCGCCGTTTCACCTCACCACTCTGGTATGCAAAGATTGATAGCTTATATGACCATTTGCTTTTGAGAGTCCCCCAGAAATCACGCACGGTTAACTTTTCGCCGCCTGGCGTCCTTACGATCGGGCCAGACGTTGTTCAACAAAACTTGTGTCAAAGTAGTAAACTCTTTTATTCCGAGAAAACTTTTGCAGTTGTCATCGTAATGTTATTATATCGGTTTATCGATTTAAGTCGGTGGTGTTTCTCGTTTTAAAGTAAGTCAGCGAAGCCTTACTCGGGAGGGTCAAACGCCTATGTGTATACTGTTTCTGTGCCTAGATGCGTTTTTCTACAGTGACTAAAAGTGTATTCGGTACGCGGACGGATCTTGAAGTGAAGTGATGTGTTACTGAAACTTGGTTATACGGATGATGAATCTACAGAAATGGATCCAATAGCAACGGACAACGTATTGCTGGTGAATAATTTGAACCACGTCCGGAGTGACTCTCAGGTAAGCCGACCGCTTCTCGTAGTAGGTATCGATGAGGCAAAACACGTTTGCCGTTGCATACCTACCTATGAAGTGCAATGACTCTTATTTATTTTGTTACCTATATTTTAGGTGTGGGTCAATATTAGTACCCTGTGACACTCCATTCTGTATCAAACGTACACAACAATTCAAGTGTTTTATTATGATAGTCAGTAGAAATAAAATATATATCTTTTCTTTTTTTTAAACAAGTTTATTTGCATACATTTTCATACTTATTTTGAAAAGACAAAGATGTTATCAGTTGCCTTCACTACGTAATGATTTTATGATATGAGAATTATTTTGATTGTGCTAACCAACTTCTGTATGATAAACAAAAGAGAGATTTCACGAACAATGGTCCCAGTTAGTTGTTATGTGACCGTGTTAGTTATTGTGCAATCATCAAACTATTTCAGAGTCATAAACGAGTTTCTAGCAACAGCGAGCTCGTTATACAGTAGCATGCACTTCATGCGAAATTAGATAAGAGTGCAGAATCAAATTGTTACACGCATGCGACTCGGTGTACAGATGGAAAGAAACTTAACACAAGTAAATTTCACTCGATTTGAAGATTGCATTCCGAATAATTTAGTCATAATACGCCTTGTTCAATATATTGATTGTTGATTCATTCGATACTGGAATGTGAGCGTGAAATATATATCGATACGATACATCACGACGAAGGTCAAGGACTTTATAAAATGGACAAAGTTTTATTATAGAAGATCAAAATAAATCAAACTAAGCATCATTTTTAAAATGTTTCAAGCCTATACAAAGTAGGATGAAGTATCTGTAGCTGTATCTATAACTTAATTCTATTTTAACGATATGAATAGAATAAGCCCATAGGCATGAATTACACATTACTTAAGTACCTACTTTGTGCATTCAATGTTTAGCTAGACAAGCTTAAAAATAGCTTTAATTCAATTCATGAATTTACAGTTTTATATAATTTTTTTGTATCAACATCAACTCAGCTTGCTTATTCCCTGCTCATATATTATTCTTATTCCTTTATAGATGATTTAATCAAAACGAGAGTGAGTTTATGCTCAGAAGCACAACCGAATGTTTGTTTGTAGATTTGGTGGAGAAATATCTGTAGGTATCTTAATTACTTACTATACTTTGTAAAATATAGCTTGGGTCCTATGACAGATGTCAAAATGAGGTTCATAGGGATGTCCGAAATTCGATGAAAATATCGATACTACCAGCTATTATTGATGCATGTTACATATAATTAGGTTTAATTTAATTGTATGTATGTATTTCATTGTAATGAGAACGGAATATACGCAGTATACAAGGCGTCGGCACTCGTACTGATGAGAATGAGTGGAGTGGATCAGTAGAAGTTCATATCAAACAAGATGTTGGCGCGTGTATCTTATGCCTATATCATGGCCCAAGAGCCAAACGCGGTGTGTCTTCTTACAAAATCCAAAAACAGGTTCAGCGCGTTGATGGATTGAATGTAGGATTTTATTTACTCAATATTATTTAGGATCAAGTATATTGAAATATAAATATTAATATGATATTAAAATACCTAAGCAATAAGATTAAATTCTAATTATTTTTATCTTATTTTAATTTCAGTTTTAAATTAAGCTTTATTCAAAATATGGATAGTTCATAGTATGTGGTCACGATGATTCAACGCCCATCACTAATTAGCTCGGTATGCCCATAAAGTATGACATTGACAGCTACTACATTCATTAATAGAAAATTCACGACTTCATGTGCGGGATTTCACTGACAGCTGTCATAGGACCCAAGCTACATTTTACAAAGTATAAGAAAAACAGTTGTCAATTATAACTCTTTTACCTTTCTAAGACCATTTTACCCGATATGAATAGATTTGTATGTTTTACCCTTGATTGAAATATCTAAATCAAGTTTATTACTACTAAATTTTGGTGCCTTTAATTTATTGGCGTCCTTTTCCAAGAATATTTCCATCTAATCTAATTTAGTATTCTTGTTAATCTACCTATAATGAAGAATCACCTGTTTGCAGTAACAAACATACCCATTCCCATACACCAACAAAATAATAAGAGCCGTAAAATCGAGATGAAAGAAACCTGGTTTTTGTACCGCATCCAAAATTGAACGGTCAAGGAAGGCACATGTCAGGTGACGTCACTGTTCCCGCCAAAAACCTGTTCCGCGTCAATCCGCAGCTGTCGGCTGCAAAGTGGTTGGGTCGCAAAATGATAATTTACTTTTTTATTTTCCTTGGCCTCGGTTACCTACCCGTTCAGCCTCCGAGCTACACCGTTACCTTTGCTAATTATGGGCTTCTGTTTCATCTTTTAATACCACTAAAATATCTCAGGATATTTTCGTTCGTCGTTTCTTTCCTTTTAAAAGATTTAGTTTTTTTTATTATGCAATTTTACAAAATTGCAGTTTGATCGTATATCGTAGTGATCAGGTGAGTCACACGATAAGATTCCCACGTTATTGCTTTGTCAGGTCTTTGCCCACACAATACCCATTTATTGATGTAAATATTTGTTTGAAGAGGAAACTATTAAAATTCTCTGGTGCCTAGTTCTAACAACAGGTTACACAGTTTATATCTAAGATACTTACCACTCGTAATCTGATCGTAGCTTTAGCTTTAGGCATTATTGGAAGGAACTTAGTTTGGCGGCAAAAGCAATCAGAAAGATGTCATTATTTTAATACCTATAGCAAATAATAAAATCATTTTGCATTTAATCATTTTGGAGCTAACAAAGTACGATTTGGCTATTGTGTATACTTAGTGCTTTATTGACGTTTGAAACTTTGTTATCGAAAAGCAAACGTTCCTGAACGATAAATGAGTCATCGGGTGCGTTAAACTCTGTTTGGACTTGGAGGCAGCACAGGGAATCACTTACAATATTTTATGGCCGTATTTTTCTCAAGTCTATTACGTTAGTAGGTAATAACTTCTATTATAAAATGGCAATACCTACGAATATTCCACGGATACCTTCTTATTCTTACTCATTACTTCCTGGCTTGGTTCTTTAGTTTTAAATAATATTTTAGGTTCTGTTATGATTCACCTCATAAGCAATATACCTAATGCATTATGAGGAATCGTTAAAAGGTGTTCCCTGTCTATCTTATTAATAAATGGTATACTCCATTGGGCATGGCTTTTATGTGGACCTTAATGCCGCCTAAATTCCTGAGTCAAAATGCTGTCGACATCGTTACACATCTCACTACACTACATTATATTTTGTCATTCCATTTTAAGACTGTAAAATGATTACATGAAATATGAATTTGGATATAAGTAAATTCTTATTTTATACATATTTATATTGAGCTTTTCGCCTGTTTACGTCTTCTTGACGAGACATAATGTTTCAAGTTTCAACTATTTTGATTCTAGTTTAGGGTTTTATTACAACAAAACCGGCATCAATATAAAATTTATCGTTGTGACAAAACCTGAAACACACACATTGTTGTCAGGTAACTCAGGTAACCTTGCACAAGATGATAAAATCCAACAATTTATTAAGTAACCACCAAAGTAAACACGAAAGATAATTTTGCATCTAAGCAATATAAATGTAAATAAGCTTACGAATGTAGGCAAATGTCCTAAGATTATAAGTTTATTGCTTAGTGGAAGGTGATTTTGCATCTATTTCGAGATTTAGACGGGAAGTATTGCAGACGACCTATATTTGTGACTTAGTCGCTTATGCACTTTGTGACGTCATGGTGGTACTTTAATGAAAGTTCTAAATTTGAACCATTGAATAGGAATGAAGTGAACTTGTCACATCTATACTCCATTGTTCTAAATAATATCAGTTTCAAGGAGTGAGAAAGTGATGATTGCTCCAAGCCCTAGGATTATTATAAGTTACAAGGGCGGTTCATTACAAACTTCCACACCCGAAGGTGGCCATGTTGAAAGAGACGGCTACGGGTGAGCCGGGGTGTGAGGGTTATGTTGGCTACTATTTCACCTTCGGAAATTAAAGACCCAACCGGCTCGGGTGGGATTAGGGAGGATTTTTCGGGAATAAAAATAAGGTCATATTCCGTAGGCGTCGTAGATTCTGCAACTTAAATATAATATAGAAACTGCCGAAGAACTCAGTTGATGTTAATAGAAAAATAGTAGCTGTTATGCAAATACAACTTTACTTGACCTTTGACTCGTAAGAAAGCATTTAACAAATTGATTGAATAAACTAAGAACAAAATGAGACGATTTCTGATCTACTATTAATACATTATTTATAAGATGCTAATCATGTCGAGGTTCGACTCATAGAGAGAGTGATGTGATTCGACGTGTGGTGGTTTATGGTTAGTGAAAACGTGTGAAAACTTCTCAGCATTAAGCAGGAAACATTTACATACACCTTAGGTACTAATGTACTATTATAGGCATTTATTTCCTTGGCCCTGTGTATAGTACGGTTCTTTTTTATTATTTTTTATTTATGACACGTCAATTTGCCTTCATCTCGCCTTCAGCGTACCGTCACGTTGAAGGCAAAATCTCATTTTTTTAATAAGAATAATAGGAACCGAAGTTACTAATATTCCCTTTAACCCCTCCAGCTAAGCTCAAAGACTTGTGTTAGGAGTGGGTTCACGTCGGTAGTGTAATGTCCAGGATCCGAACCCGGGACCTCTCGATCGTAAGGCCGACTCCTTAACCACTAAGCTACCGCCGCTTTAAATGTTGTTTAGTAGCTCAAGTGCTCTCGCCCGTCCTATACATTCACTCTTTCCAATTTTTAATTGGTACAAGGAATTGAAAATATCCCCCATTTCTTCAATTTGGTAAATATAAGAAATAACATGTGCAAGAATTTCATATTGAAATAGCCATATTAACAAGATAGTATCATTATGGCATTTTTATGTAGGCACAAAGAATTTTATGATCCAATTTTATTATTTGGATGCAAGGCAGTTAGTGTAATTTTACAGCAATAATTATTTTATCAAACAAACAAAACAAAATCGAGTAGCTGCAGGTACGAATTAAAAGTGAGTTAAACTATTACGCCAATAAATTTCCCTATGGAAATTGAGCACCCACGCCTTTCAGAATGAAGCTCATTGAACAAAATATGCAAAACGGTTTTAATAGGGGTGATGGCTACTCTTTTTTATCCTTAAAAAATGACCAGTTTAGATCAACATAATAATCTGATAAAGTGAATTTTTCTTACAATGAACAATTTTAAAAATATTTCTTTTTGAAAATGCTATTTATTGAGCCGCCTGAAAACGCTCTACTTATATATAAAAAGTTAGAAAAGCGTATGAGCGTGATGTCATGCTTTCGTAGCGCGAGTTGCAAATGCATGGAGCGCAAGTAAATACTTACCGCGTTTAACTCTATCTATATTATTGCGTTTACACGAGTACTATGCGTTTCAAATGAGTTGATAACTGTCACAACGACATTTTGATCCCGTTGCTAACTTCAGTTATATTTATTAGTTAAAGAAAATTATTATTATATTTATTAAAAATGTGTTATGTACTTAATGTAAAGAAAATAAACATTAAGTCGTTGTTACCACACACGTATGAACCTATCCGACTTGGAAATTTAGTTGTTAGCTGTACAATTTTGATGAATACGGAGCGAAGTTGCCGCGATCAGGATTATCTTCTTATTTGAAACGCATAGTACCTAATGTACCTATATTTCGTAATAGGTATAAGTCATTTGAATTAAATTTAAAGGTATCTAAAACGTTATAAATTGGAACTCAAGTTGATTGTTTTTATTTTGAATTACTTTGAGAGCTAATTATTACTAATTATTATGAAATGTTTTATTTTACAATGTACCTATATATTTATTTTTATAGCAAAAACTAAGAGTTGAAGCAGTATTAAGTGATTCTGAAGGTCTTGATAGAGCAAAAATCTAATTTTTACATAGAATATTTTATAAGTACCTACTTAAATTTCTTCAGTCATTTATCTTGAGGAAGTTATCCAGTTTTAATTATGTGAAAAGCAAGCTAGTACATGATTTACTTGCACTCGTTTTTATAGGAATGCTTCTCACTGCAGCTTTCATGCCGGCGACGCGACGACGACGTCTGGTCAAGCGAGACAGCCGGTAGAAAATATAGCACCATCTATGGTTAGATTTCATTTCACATGTGAATTATGTGTGTAATAGCCAAGCTTAGTTGCTCATAGTAGGTATACGATATGATATGTTAGGTACATTATGTACCTATACCTATTAGTATAGGTCTTACACGCAAACGTAACTACGTTAGCGTTAAATTTAGAATTTCAGTGGGGCAAAGTGTCTGAATAAGTAGTTGAGAAGCGAGTATTTTCAGAAAGTAATACATACCTACATTAAAAAAAATTATATGCCTTTTATAGTTTGCATTTCCAACTCAATTGCTAAAGCTAAACAAGAAAATCTTCACGGATTTTACTAACAACGATGAAGTACTAGAAATGTATAAGACTTTTTCCGGAACTAGTTACCATAATATGCTGGGACGGATCCGCAAGAAGTGATATCGCTGGAAGACATTACTTTCAGCGGTTCAGCGGCAAGGTCGCTGCCCATTGTACGTTAGAACAACTTGCTTTTGAAGTAACTATCCAGGTGTGCCTACAATAAATAGTCGCCTAAGTTTTTATCAACGACGATAAAGTAATAAAATTATAGTATTTGTCCGAAAACTGGCTGTACTTTTACTTTCTTGAACCTTCCTGAAACCGGTCTTGAGTTAGCACCTGGTGAAGCACAAGCGACTTGGTTATGAACGTGTAGTAAGTAGGTAGCTTATAGGGAAATTCGAAGCTGTTATGATAAACTTCTATAATGTAAGGTTGCATCATCACAACATCAATAACTTTCTCGAAGAAAAATTATAAGCTACAAACTTAATGGTGGTCTAACATTATACCTACTATCATAGGCAATATACCTACATATTCTGTGGTTATTTTCAGTATGCAAAACATAAGTTGAGTAGAGCATGAAATTGCAATGTATCTGTTGCATCATCAGTTAATATGATCATTTGGTCATAATATTCTGTCAAATTCCCATCACGATGTTAAATTTCGACAGAAAAACTTGTATTGTTCATCATCTGATCACGTTCACACAAAATCGTGACGTAACAGCCGTATCGCATGTCGCGGTCAGAGATTTAAAAACAAAGCGATTTTGCTTTGTGGTCAATACCATTTGGCTTTTTCGAACACAGATTTAGTTGTGTTTATCACGAGAGCTCCGCTTCCAAATTAATTTGCGACGCTCGTCTGTAGTTTCAATTTACAAACTGGGGTAGGTATAAGCTACCGTAACTTGTATTGAACATTCATTTTTATCTTCAGTTTAATGTGGCACGCATACCTACACTAGACATAGGTAGGAAAAATACTTACTTCTGAAATAAAGCGTTTCGGTGAGTCTTTTCTCTGCCGCACCATTAAGTCCTGGAATTCCTTGCCGGCGCACGTGTTTCCTTCTTCCTACAGTCCCGGGTCCTTTTAGCGGAGCGTGAAAAAGCATCTTCTGAGGCCATCAAGCTAGGCGCCACTATTGTAGCAATGAACGTGTTTGCAGTGGTGACCCTCTTTCATGAGACTTTGCCTTCAGCTTAAAATCAGGCGAGGTGAAGTCAAATTGACGTGTCATAAATAAAAAATAAAAATGATGATTTGATGATACAGAACTCGTACTTTGTTGCGAACATTACAGACAAATTATATATTATCTACCAAATACCAACATCATAATACTTGTCCTGTACTAATCGCCAAAAAAATCTCTTTCTAAATCAATGGTACCACAGGCAACATGACAACAACTTAAATTAACCAATCAGGTGAATCCTAAAGTTGCCATATATGTAAATTCACCCAAATTTATGCGTACTTCAAATGTTCGCGTGAAGATTATTATTTACTTATTTTTGAAATGAAAAACTGTTTTGAAAACTGCATAGATTCTTATAAAAAATAGCATATTTTTACGGCTCGCACAAAATTATTTTTAAAATATACATTGATTAACCTGAAGTGAAATAATAATTGTTGTCATCTCGTCACACCCCGCTTGTGTATTACTTGTTGCATCCATAGCATCATCTTATTAAATTTTCATACCTGGAAAGAATATATACCAGTTTTGAATACTTTTACTAAGGAAATACTGTTTTCGGGTCGGACAACACTGGTTATTTTTTTACTGTGCACACTGCGCTAGCCGGGCGGCGGCGGCGTAGTCATAGATTAATATATACATACTAGGGCGTAGTGTAGCACTTTGCACGTCGGCCATCTTGTCCTTTGACAGCACGTGTCATTCTCATTCATTCGTGCTTTGGTTATAAAGTTATGTTTTTAATTAATATTTTGTTTTTATAATATTTAAACATGGCTATGTTAGCAGCACCCCGTCAGAAACAAAAAGTTATTAATTTACGAGCTAAAAATAACGCTTGGAGTAATGATTCGAATAAATTTGGTCAGCGAATGTTGGAAAAGATGGGATGGAGCGAAGGCAAGGGTTTAGGAGCCAATGAAAATGGTATTGTGGAGCATGTTGTGGCCAGATACAAGAACGATGACAAAGGACTGGGTTTTGAGGACAGGAATGACCAGTGGACTAAACATGAAGACGATTTTAATTCGTTGTTAGCCAATTTATCCGGTAAGTACAATTTACAGTACATTACATACATTAATACAGTACAAATTATTGTAAGTCAAGTTTATGGATGATCGTTTTGTACTGAGTGACAGTGTTCACGGTTCTCTAATATATGTAGCAAGTTCATTACCTTATACAGATGGGCACAGTTTTTCTTTTAATATTGATTATACTAATCTGAAGGTAAAGCACCCTGTGTGTGAAGTAATTATAATACCCATATTATAATTACCCAATGGTCTCATGTAATGGTTCATTGTTGCTTCATATCTTATGTTACATATCAAATCAAATATTTAAAATAATCCCATTGAATTAAATATTAAAAACATAAATGATTATGTCAATTTATAGTCATACTTACTAATAATTTAATTTTATCGTTTCAATATTTTCCAGGTAACAATACTGATGAAAAACTCCACAGTGGAGTGTCTCTTGAGGTCAAATCCAAGAAAAGTAAGGCTCGGGTACACTATCATAAATTTACTCGCGGCAAAGACCTAACTCGCTACAGTGAAAAAGATTTAGCTAATATCTTCGGCAAGAAGAGCTTAAAGAATAAAGAAAAGCAGGAAGAAATGGTTAAAGAGGATGTCAAGACTACAGAAAAAGTATTTACCGACAAAGGCAGCATGGTTGATTATTTTAAAAGTAAATTAGCTGCTTTCAAGTCAAATAACAGTGTCAACATGAATGATACCAGCTTAGACAATAAAGATGAAAGCAATTGCGGGTTTAAAGGATTTTCTGGCACAGGAGAAAATGACATGGATCCCGAAAGCAACCAATCATTTGGATTCCAAGGGTTTTCATGCTATAAGTCTATAGAAAGTAAAGTAGAGAAGGAAAATTCTACTCTTGATGATGTTTGTGTTGAAGAAGTAAAGAAGAGTAAGAAAAAGAAGAAACGTAAGCCTCTTGATGAAGAAACGCCACAATGTGATACCATACAGGAAAATGCAGATGACTGTAATGATTTTAGTCAAAATGGTTTTGAAACTATTGCTGAAAATGTAGAAAAGGTGAAGAAATCAAAAAAGAAAAAGAAGACCAAGAAAATGGAAGACCAAGAGACACTAATAGATAATCAGGATACAATAGCGGTAACTGAAAGTATTGAAGAACATAACACTGAAGATTATGTACCTAAAAAGAAAAAGAAAAGGAATAATAAAGAATCTAGTTTATGAATAAAGTTATTTATTAAAGCACTTGTTTTTCTTATATTATAGTTATAAAATGAATCTATGTAGGCATATTAAACTCCTTTCTGGAGCAGTGTGTATTGCAGCCGCTAGCTGAACATGTGCTTGTTTGCCTATCTAGTAGTATATAGTTAATTTTTGTTTTGTACTATAAAGATTTTTAGTACTATTTATTGAATCACAGTTGTTAATCTTATATTATAGTTATAAAAAGAATTTATGTAGGCATATTAAACTTCTGTCTAGAGCAGAGTGCGTATTGCAGACGCCATCGCCAGCCAAACATGTGCTTGTTTGCCTATCTAGGAGTATATAATATTTTTATTACTATAAAGACACAGCTTAGTAATTACACACTGGTAGTTTTTAATACAATTTTAATGCATAATAAATCAAAATAACCCTAGAACTTCATTTTCGTTTAACATTATACGTTTCGTACTCGTAGCTAAATCAGATATACCTTAGTCGATTATTATAGAAGCGAGTGGCGAGCAAGTCGTGACTACGCAATATGGCGGCACCGCGGTGCGTCACTAAACCTGTCAATGTCAAATAGTTACGTGATATGCTCCCACGTGTTTATATTTTTGTATAAAATGTAGAATAAATCGTAAAGAACAAGTAAACAAAGAACAATTTTGTTCCTAATCAGTGACTTGAACAATATCAATGATGGTTGTACACGAGGATAGCGAGCGTCCGGTTGAAGTACCTGTTATAAAGAAGCCACTTGTGAATCAAAAATCTTACATTATTGTGAAAAATCATGTTAAAGAACTATCCAATACTTCGCAAGACCCAAACCGTATTAATCAAAAGTCATTACTAGCACCAGCTGCACCAGAAGCCATGAATAAAAAACGAAAACTCATTAAAAGACACAACAAAAGTGAGCAAATATCTACAACAACCAGTGACAGTGACAATATTATTGATAATGCTACTGAAATAGACTCCAGCGATATAGAAGAATTAAAAACTGTTTATATGAAGTGTAAACAGGTTATGAAGAAAATTGAGAGCAAGTATGGTCATTTATTGAATTTAGAAAGTGATTCAAGTTCGTCTTCACAGAATTTAAAACGAAAAATGTACTCAGAAACGTTTGAAGATGAGTGTAATTGTGAAACGAAGAAAAAAATAGTTTTTGACGATGAAGGAAGACAGTCAACTGTAGATGTTACAGAAAAACATATATGTATTAAAAAAATGAAAAATGTGCATTGTGAAGCATCAAAGGGGAGTGCAAACATTGCAGTTGAATATCAAGATGCTGAATTAGGTTTACCAGACAATTTACAAGAATTAAGAAAAATATTACATGACCCAGATATTGAAAATACTTATCGAAACAAGGTTTTAGAGAAAATGAGGCTGCTAAAACAGGAATATCTCAATGAACTTAAGTTTAATAGACACATACTGATAGAACAATTGAAATCGGATCCTGACAAGTTATTAAACTTCAAGGGCACCAATTTAGCAACAATTCCTGGTTATTCTTAACTCAACTTATACATTGTATTATTTTGTTTTACCGACATTAATTAGGATAATATAAAATTCCAATAAACTGTTTATTACATAATTATATAATTCTTTAATTTTTTTTGTGCTTTGAAATTTTCTTGTTTTAGGATGCTATATACAAAATGATGCAATACAAATTACCTATTACAATCAGAACAGAACTGTCAAGCTCTTATAGTGCATACCAGATAGATAACTCGTAATTGTATGCCAAAAATATAAGACAAAGCATTACAGGCTTGTGTAAATAATTGTACAGTACAATGGGTGGCCTTATCATTAGCCATGATCTCTTCCAGGCCACCTTATGTTACCGATAGTGAGGAGTCCATAATACCAAATTTTCTCTGGCCTACCAATGGCTTGTATGGGGTATGAGAGACTAGATAGAGATAAAACAAATTAACACTGGCTTTAAAAAAATTCATTATTTACTGGTGCACCTAAGCTTGCTAGTGAACACCTGTTGATAGTCACACAAAGCGCAGTCAGGGAGTGAACTTTTTCTTAAGTTTGCCATAGTAATGGGGAATGGACTAAAGTCCATATAAGCTTGTTGAGAGTTAGTCCGTGTTTTGTAATGAGACCGAATGTCTCTACATCAATACTCCCTAGGCAGGATTTGATCCTAATTAGCAACACAGTGATAAATACAGAGGGTATTTTTTTGAAAATCACCTTGTCTGATGGTGAGCGGATGGCAAAATTTCAGGCAAGAGGGTTTTACTTTTTATTACAATAAACTCAAGACCACTATAACTAAAAGTATAGTTAAGGATTCGACCATTCACACTTAAAAACTTCAAATTCAGCCTGTACTTATTATGTTATAGAGAAAGAATGTATCGAACTTTTGCTACTGAGGTGGCAAATAATTACTTTTTGCCCATTTGAAATGCCTTGTTCACTTATGAGCGTCTGCTGCACACATGTTACAGTTTAGAAACGTAAAGAAATGAAATCTCATTTTGTCTTCGCTGAAGATGTTAGCGGTATAATTAAAAGGTGAACTTTATCTAGGTATGTCGCAGTCCAACATGTGTCTGGCTAAGCCACAGACACAGCCTAATCCTCATTTTAATTTATAGCAACACCATTAATTGCAACTCTTTATGTGTTCTCCTTTTTACGAATCGCATACCAAGTATTAGATCTCAAAATATACTTATCCGCTTTTATAGCAAATGTCTGTACTTGATATTCAATAATACGTTGCCGATAGGCGCTGCGTCGCATCACAATGTTGATATTAATATTAATTCTAGTAAATAATGAAATTTCGGTATTCGAATTTCAACCTTAACTATTAGTAATATGAGCTAAATTACCCAAAAAGATTTGTGATTATGGTACGGGTAGAATGTCCATTGTTTCTCTACCAACGTTCCTGTGTTCAGTTTTTACTCTATATTGCACCTTGCGCCCTTGATATAAAGGTCATAGAAGTTTTTGCCCATATGTGTGACATTTATAGTTTTTGTGGCTCTGGTGGTATCGTTGGTGAATAATGATATGGTCGCATGCCTACCGTTTACTGTGAACTCGACACTAGATGGCTTCGTGAATGTAAATTACAATGTGTCGCTGGAATGCTATTGGACCTGTTCCGTGTATTGGGAATTTGATCAGAAACTGTGATATGTGATAAACAGGCATTTTGTTTAGACATGTGCATGGAAATCTACGCCCTAATACAGTATCAATCAATCAATATTGATATGTTCATTGTAATATTTCGCCTATAGAAACCACTGCCGGCCGTTGGCTGCTCTTTCAGTGAAAATTGAGTCTAATTTAGAGATGAGAGGTTTTTTTCACAATAAGATTACAAACTAATGTTATTGTACAAGAATAGGACGACCGACGAAGTTTGCAGGTTCGATTCTCGCTCTCTATTTGTATGCCTGAACAGTGAACATGTTTTTCATTATTTGCGTTAATCTGATCTTTTCTATTTATAATAAGTATATGTATCTAACATAACATAAACTCACGCCTATATACCCGAAGGGGTAGGCAGAGAGTTTGTATGTATGTGCTAGAGCCCACATTTCGCCAGTTTAAATGTAATAGGTGGCGAGCCGATTGCCATTAACCGGGCACTAATAAACCTGCGATAAATACACACATAACTTCGAAAAGAATCGAAAAGTCATTGGTGCGTGCCGTGGTAAAACCTGGGATCGAATCTGAGACCTCGTCTCAGCAGTCCATTACCCACACCAAAGACTGCGATGCTTTTCGAAGTTATGTTTGTATTTATCGCAGGTTTATAAGTGCCCGGTTAATGACAATAGGCACGCCACCTATTACATTGGGACCTAAATATAAACTGGCGAAATGTGGGTGCTAGCTCGTCTACGTAGGTAGACGAGCTAGCACCCTATATCCCCGAAGGGGTAGCCCTTCGGGGATATAGACGTGACATTATAAAAAAAGTATCTATATTTATGAAAGAAAATATATTCTAAATAATATATGTTTATCAGTATTCTAGAATCCTTGTCACACTTGTATACTTTGTCTCAAGATAGCGTTCTGTAATTTATTGTATCGAACGCAACTTTTTTTCAAAAGAATAGGCCGTAGGCAACTTCAATGAGTTAAGTCGGTATATTATAAATTTATAACTACATCGCTTCGATATTATCCTTGGTGTGTGAAGCCATTACCAAAGACTATGTCATTATAACAATAAGTACCTACCTAATACCTAACAAAAAAAAAGAATAAGAAAAAATATAGATTCAAATCCAAGTCTATGTTATCTCTACTTTTAAGTAAAAATGTTATAAGCAGGCACTTCATGTTTGGTCAATACTTTCTTCACCATACTTCTTCGGATACGCCTGTTGTACACTAATTTAAGTGTAAACAGAACCTTAATTTGCGTAGCAGTAAACCTTTATTCCAGCCAGCCTTACTAATGTTTACTCGACCAAGTTGGAAAACGAGGTGCCAGTTACGGAAATTAACACGAATAGAGTTCATTTTTAATTTTGTGTTAAGAATGTAGTGCCTTCTGAGTTCGATACGAGAAGGCTGTTTCTGTAATCTCATATGGCGCGAGACGGCGTCATCGGTGGACGCCTACAGTACAGCCTTCGTTACGTTCCAATTTTAAATGAAAACTAAAAAGTTACGTTTAATAATTTTTTTTGTTTAGTCTGTGTTTTAAAAAAAAAGAGTGCTGTTAATTTATAGAATTTAGTGTGTTGGTGAAGTTATAATTTTTAGTTCAAAAATTTGTGATATATGAATGAATGTGTTGAACGACTTTTATCTAAATTGCTTCACGATGAAGCTGGATAACTTTGGATTTGAGAAGTTACAGGTATGAGAATAGTTAACGATATGATTATAAAATTATTTATAGCTATCGGTACCCTTAACAATTTATATAACACTAGCTGACCCGCGCAACTTCGTCTGCGTCACCCCGTTTTTACAACATTTTTCATTCCTGCTGCGCACCTGTTGGTCGTAGCATGATGTTATATACATATAAAACTTCCTCTTTAACCATTCTATCTATTAAAAAAACCGCATCAAAATCCGTTGCGAAGTTTTAAAGATTTAAGCATACAAAGGGACATAGGGACAGAGAACGCGACTTTATTTTATACTATGTACTTAGTGATTTAAAAAAAAAATAAGTGAACTGTAATCGGGTAGTATCGTAGATCGTTGTAATGGACATGAATTCTTGATGGAACAAAACATAATATTAGTATTATATAGTAAACTGAGCACCTATGATGATAGGAGGCTCTATTTGTATGTAATTGCGGTGCGTGGGTGAAATAACTGCTCGCAAGATTTTGTTTGATGATAACTCGCATCGTAAAATGCATTTAAATTGCACATAATTACATCTGCAAGTCTACTGTGAAAATGTGTGTTGTTTAATTACCTTTAATTATAGGGAAAGCAGTATTCACACATTTGTAAGTACTTATTTGTTTTTTTACTACAAACTTGTACTCGTATAATAACTTCTGACTTTAATAGTTCCGAGGTGAAATAAACAGCCTTCAAATAACACTTCAGGCTAACAATGTGGAATGATTCATTAGGTACAGCCTTTGCAGATGCGTAGAGAATAGAGTTATTACTTCTTTGGCAGTCTTTTACCGTCTCTACTATGGCGAATATGTCCGATAGCCTTTTCCTTTTTATATAGGAAACACGTGTGTAACTTAGAACTCACCCTCATATGGTGCGTACACCCCAAGAAGAACCAAACGGTTTGGCGACTCTTTTCCTTGCCTTGGAATTATTTACTAGCACACGTGTTTCCCTCTTCCTACAATCTTGAACTTTCTCAGCTCGAGAGCATTCAGATATTATGTCATTGCGTCACCGGTATCATTTGTTAACAGTAGGTATTAGTGTTTTAAACTGGAAAGTCTGTCCTTCTGTAAGATGAGTTTTAATGACAATACGCGTATTTTAAGGACTAAGGTACTTAATAAAAAACTAGTATAAAAACAACTAGTACCGTAACGTAAGCATTACGGTACTAGCTTTAGTTAGTATAAACTTAGTAGAATGTAGTGTAACACGAGGTAGACACAGTGTAATGCAAATGTAGTTTGAATAATGCATTTTCTGACATGGGTAATTGCTAGTTTTTGTTTACGAGATGCATTTATAACGGTCATTACGACGATAATGAATTCTTTACTACCTTTTATTGTACCTTGTGAGAGAGAGTGTGCATCAGACGTGTAAAGAATATCGTAACAGTATTTAAAGAGGTTGAGATGCGGTTTTTATAAGTCAAACGTGAATTTTCACACTTACAACTGATGTTTTAAAACAAGAATAAAAGAGAAGTTCTAATATCCTGAATAATCCCTTTCTAAAGATTGTTCCCTCGGAATCAAGTTTATCGTAAAGTTATTTAGGTCGAAAGTGATAAGATATCATGGAAGGGTTATACAGGAACATGGATGGACGTTGGATTTGTGATAATATATCCAGTCTAATATAATACACTAGCTGACCCGGCAAACGTAGTTTTGCCTTATAAATTTTATGGGTGGACAACCCTTATCACTAAGGGGTATGAAAAATAGATGTTGGCCGATTCTCAGACCTACTCAATATGCTCACAAAATATCATGAGAATCGGTCAAGCCGTTTCGGAGGAGTACGGAACGAAAATTGTGACACGAGAATTTTATATAGAAGATTTTGTTGTCATAATAGTAGGTAATGTTATTAATACACATTAATTTATATAGTAAATCAACGTTTATAACTTTCGTAGCGGATTTCGATCGTAACCAGAATTATCAATGGATTATCACTTTTTATCTTTACTTAATGAAAACATGCGAAACTAGTTTTGTTCAACTTGGCGTTTAGTTGTGGTCTTAGCTAACACATGAATTGAATTGTAAAGTACTTACTTACATAAAAACAATTTTTAATGACCATTCTCAAACACACTTTCTCAAATGTAGATATATTCCATCAAGAACTAAACGATTCGGTAAGTCTTTCCTTTGCCTCAGCATTAAGTCTTGGAATTCCTAATCAGCCCATGTGTTTCCTTCTTCCTACGATCCCGGGTCGTGAAAAAGCACCTCATCAGATGAGGTCGTCAATCTAAGCGCCACCATTGTAACACTGTACTTGTTTGATTACAATCACGGAGAGAGGGTCACCATTAGGTGATCCTCTTTCCTGAGAGGTGAGGTGAAGTCAAATTGACTTGTCCAAATATACCTAAAGGTCTGATTTTCTGATTCTTTGATGTCATCAAAAATTAGCATAGAAATAAAAAAAACAATAACTCTGCACATAATAGTAAATAAGTAGGTTCCCACGTGAACCTAATCATGGACAAAAGCTTAAGGTAGGACTATAGTTTGCAAGAGAAATACTAAGCAAAAATATATTTGATAGTAGTAACCTGATAACCTGACAAATTAAACAACTCCAGTGCAATATTAAACCCTCTTGCACATGATTATAATTTTAAGGTGTGAAGTTCCGGTTCAGCAAATGAGTCATTTAATTCTAATGGAATCTCTCCTTCACTAATGTCAAATGTTTTTACGCTGTTATTTTATTAAAAATGATGTCATAATCATAAATCCGTTGGTATCGAAATTGAAATAATTGTTTTTCTGAAAATCTATGCAGCTAAACTATTATCTGTGGTTCAAGAATAAATAAAAAAAAACAAATGCGTACTTATAAATATTTTTTCCATCAAATTTCACAGATGTGAGCTTGCATTACATCACTATTTCATTTTGTGGGTAACTGATGATGCAATCTGTAAGGGCCCATACGTGCCTAATAGCCCTTTCGAATCGACAATTATTTGACTAATCGATTTCCCTCTCGAACTGTCTACTTATCGCCACTGCTGTTTAATTGATATTCTCTGTTAGAGTTCTCTACAGATCTATAGTATTTACTATGTCAACCTTTGGGTATGATACGGTACCCTAAATATTTAGTACAATGAGTTGATGATTTCTGTTTATATGGGAAAAATGTCTAAACTGTATGAGAATATTACATAATACTTATTCAGGTGTGCGTCTGCGTAGGCGCATGCCCAAAGGCGTATCATTCCGATCCATAGTTGCCTAATAATCATTGTATAACATTATCCATACATGGGCAAAATTTTGGGACTCGTCTCATTGTCTGGTGATAATTCCAATAAATAACATTAGCAGACATTCATAATATTTGGAAATGTTTCTTTTAAATATTTAGTAAATTTAATGAGCCAATCTTTTCAAAACTTTCGAACGACGGACAACAATATTATATTGTTTACTCCATAGTTGCCAACATTCCTCCAACTTGTTAGCCTTCTTCATACTACTACATTGTCATCATCATCATTATCATTGCGTCAATCTATGTCGCACCCGAAGTATTCACCTCGAAGTCCGCAGTCTGCTTTCTGACTTCAATTTCTCCACTCTGAACGGCCTTGGGCATTGGGCATCCCTGGTAGTGAGACCATTTGCACCCGTCACGATTCCAAGCCAGCACTTCTCGGGTCTACCCCTCCTACCCTATCAGGATACGGCGGTGGGCCCATACCATTAAGTCTTCATACTGGAATTTTATCCTAGTTAATGATAGAGGGATGTAATCTAAATATATAAGAACCATATTACGAACTTCCATCATGCATATCATCACTGAATTGTGACATGCCAAGAAGTCGAGGCACGGTAAAATAGTTAACGCTCTATATTACAGATTTGAAATAAAATATACACCAAATACGAGTATCAAAAGTATTTCATGCAAGGATAAATTGAAACTATTGACTATGTGGAATGTAATGATTCCTGTCCCGGTAGTAAAACGTTGTAACACTGAAACCTTAATTGTGTTCTCTCGTCTTACATCCACGGTAATGCGATTTAAGCGCCTTCACTCACCTGTGAAATGGATAATAGGTACAAAATATTATGTCGTGTAGCTTCCAAGCATGTTATGTGTATTATTAGAGATTACAATTTCTTCTACACGGAAAAATTATTAAGACTCTTTAAATTTTGGTTGTGCGCTCTACCGTTTGCTTCGCTTATAGAATGATCTGGAAGTAATCCGTGGGATCTATCGTGACAGCTAGGTATCACTGTCTCGAGAATATTAATATAAAGATAGAGAGATGGATAGATAATTCTTTCTTGGACAATAAGACAAAAAATTACACTCTTTACGTGAACATATAGCAGAATGTACAATGGGCTGCCTTAACGTCAACGTCTATCTCTTCCAGGCAACTTTTGGATGAACAGGAAATTAAGTACAAAAAAGACAAAAGTATGTTAAAGTGGTGTGGTTTAAATATATCATATTGAATTAAAGGAAAGAAGAAAAACAAATAATTTGTATTAATCTAAGTAGTTGTTTGCTCTTGGCAAGACTCTGCGAGCATTCAGGGCTCAGAACAAGGTTCCCAAACGTGAGTATTTAGTGTAAGTTGTTCAAATATTTAGCTTGGCCCATATATGCCCTACTTATTACCACTTGTTACTGTTGTTAATTAGCAAGTTTGTTGCTGTGGCGATGCGTGGGGAACCTCGCATTTATATTCGATGTATTCTTGCCAATTAAATTAAACCCACCTATAAATAATTGATTCTAACTTGAATTCAGCTTACCATAAACAGAAAAGGTCTACTGAATATGTACATTATTGTCCTTATCTAGTAGAGTTATATAAAATAATACAGTTTTTTGGTAGAAAACTATGCAATAGTTAAATTAACAATGCGAGATAAAATAAATGTGGTGATTACTGTTTCTTTGTTCAAATAAACTTCGCTTTTATGTTATACCTACATCATTAAGGGGAAACGTATTATGCTTTGATATGACGTTTGAATCATTGCTTTAGACTTCTTAATGAACAGTCCTGTCCAGCTCCAAACTGACAGATTTCCATATTTAGAAGTGTTTATTTTGACCGGTCCTGTTTTACGGGATCTAGTTCCCACACTCCCGTGGATACCGCCTTTCGTCCGTCGAGTTTTAAACAAGTCGTAACAGGGCTGGACAGGTCCCAACATGTTCCAATCTATGGAAGTGACTCCTTCTACATCCGTTGTCCTTGTCCTTTAAACAACTTGAATTGTCGTCCGAGTTGATTCATGAGCTAGGTAATATCCTAGTTTTTTTGATTTAGTCGTTCTGACTGTCTGATAAACTATTTTTTTCTTCTTTTTGATATAGGTACTTATAGGAACTATGGAAATTTCCGAAATTATACCTACCTAATTAAGGACGTTCCCCGGTTTCGTTTATTTCTATAATTACTTAAACGTTTCTTTGCCACTAAGCATAGTAACAATTTTTTGATTTGCACTATCACAGTTTACGTGAGATGATTTAAGAATTTCGAGAACAGAAAAGCAGAATTTGTATGTATTAAGACTTATCTCTCTCTGTGATCTGTATACCTACTACAGATTCCTCCTCGGAGTCAACTTACGAGCAAACAGAGTCACTTTGATCACTTTGCCGAGGTGTGGCAAAGTGATCAAAGTGACTATTTTTACACTATACGAAATAATCTAAAGCTATCAAGTGATGTTACTTAGGTACTATTTATTTAGGTACTAATGACTAACCGCTTAAATCCTATCTAGCCATAACTTGTGCCCATGAAATGTAAATGTAGGTACTATATAAGATTTTGTGAAGCAACTGCTTGAAGAATATACACAATTCCTTGTTTTTCAATTGTTGTAAATAAACAAATAAATATATTACCTTGAATTAGTGAAGAAACATGTAATGTAAATGTAAGAAATACCAAGTAATAATACGTTTACACTTCACGCTTTTCATATGCCTTTTGTTATGCCATCTACTATTTCGTTGTTTGTTACTTGTAAGACACTTGTGTTCGTTCTAACATTGCTCGTAGGAGGCAAGGTTATGTGCCACCAATAGAATAGCTGGCTACATATGTAGGTATATTAGTAATTTTACAAAAATGAATATTAATGACATGTGCGTTCTAAATTGCTCTGTAAGTATTGTACAAGCCGTACCTACTCCAAAGTTTTTGCATACTTAAAGTTAGATTTTTTTAAGTATTAGGTACTTACGAATAAATTACTGGTAAAAAAGTTTAGCTATACGAAATGTCGTCTGTGCTGTTGATATTTGAAAGGTGCCTTCATCTGGATCTAATTCAGGATACGTTTTCAAAAAACTGCGTTGCCAATGATTAGGGTGAATAAAAGTCCTCATTTCACCAATCTCTATGTTTACGTTATTGTTCACTTAAATGGGGGAAGAGCCTATTGATATTTATCAGGTACTTCTTATTAACTCATCGACACAGTGGTTAAATCTAATTACACAACAATAATATTATTACTATACTTAATATGTAGTTCATTCTTCGAACTGTATCTACCTCAATGTAACTCGGCATCACCCTAAGGTTGACTGTCAGATAACGCCTTTTTTTAATATGGCCCGTCAATTTCACTTCACCTCGCTTGATGGTGAGCTGTTGGCAAAGTCTTGACAGCCTCATCTAATGCTTTTTCACGCTCCGCTTATAGAACCCAGGACTGTAGGAAGAAAGAAACACGTGCGCTTGTAAGGAATTACTGTGCTAAAAATTTGAAAATGGAAATGAAGAAAAATTTATCAATTACTTAACGGATTTGTCGGATAATGCAAGGAAAGGTTTCAGAAAATTCGTAATGCATTAGATATTTGCGTTTTTTAGAAATAATCCTAATACAATTCAACGTCTTTTAATGGCATCAATGTTCATTACAGCAATTTACTTTCCGATTTCTATTAATTGCTTAAACTTTCACATCTTAAAATAACTATATATGGCGCATGTTACTTAACAAGTTAAACATTATCAATTAGCCTCTACCAATTCAAAGAGGCTTTAATCTACTGTTTCCACGCTGAGGTTGGTACAGGGTTTTATTTTGAATTTTCTTTAAAACATTCAATTGAGTAATATCTTATGAAATCTATAGTCTTTCCTTATTTGTTCGTTATCAGGGATCCTGCAATTAATATCCGTTTTTGCCAATAATATTAACACATCATTTGAAAAGCAAACAATACAAAGACAGATTGGCAATGACAACCGTACGACAATGGCGAATGTTGTCAAAACCTCGGTGCCGAGAACAAAATGACTCTTTGTGAAATCTCGTACGTTATCAACCGGAAAACTAAAGCTCTTTGTTTGTTAAAACAAAAAGAATAAAACATCACAGATTATGTGATGTCCTTAACAAATTATTGATTTATTTTATAACGGCTACATCCATCAGCAAACAGAAGTTTTATTTAATTTCATTTATTCATTAACAATTTTTACAATCGTGCCTGAATGTACAACATTTATCTAACTAATAAATTAACAAGAAACAAAAACATAGCAATTAAAATTGGGTGAAGTCGATGCGTTGGTACCCCCTCTAGCCAGATAGACGGATGACGTAAAATGTGTAGCTAGGATGCGCAAGATCGGATCCTATTTGATCCGAGTTGGCGATTTTATGCATAGGTATATAAGTACATACAGAGGAGATATACTCTTTGTTTTACCTAATTCATTTTAGCGCACAAGTGTTCCGTAAGGTTGAATAAACTTTGTCTTTGACTGTATGAACCGTGCAAACAAATGTTGACACGGTTGCTCCAGATACGGGAGACCTTATTGGTCTAAAATGACCTCTATCTTCTGTTTTATTATGGAATCTCCTGATGAATATCACCAGTATTACCTCATTGGAACCAACGAACGGTGAAGAAACTAGGTGTAATCGATCTCAATAACATTACATATTTTGAATGACAATACACTTCCGCCAGGTTCTGATATATGCTTGGGAGCGTGATATCCTGTGGCCTTACCCATAAATATATCATAGATACTTAATGGTTGTGTGCAATGTATGTTAACATACAAGTTAGCGGTAAAGTTTATAAATGTAGGTATTTGCAGTTGCCGACCACAGCTCTTTCAATGGGAATTGACCCTAACGATAATCTCAGTAGGCTTTGGTCTTTAAATTTGGATTATAATATAGGTGCGGGCATAATGCAATATGCAACCTTAGAAGTTCTAAGGTAAATACTAAAGGTCGGATTCCAAGTGGCTACATAATTACTAGGTCATAAGAACTCAAGCTATGCCTAACTTGATAATAACAAATTGAGTACACACTTAAAAATTGACGCAATATTTTCCAAGTCTAGGCTGGGTACATATGGATCCAAGCTTAACCAACCTGCAGGCTATACACATAGCTGCTGAGAAATTATGCAGGATGATGAATGTTTTTCTAACGCAGGCTTTTCCTGGGGTTGGTGAATCCGAAGGCATTAGATTCCGTAAAAGCTTAAATAAAATCAAAATTAGGCTAAGAAAAGCAAACTACGGACTTTCAAAGTGCAAACTTTGGATGCTATCGGGATACTATTATGTTGATAATAAGAATTATAATTGACGATAACGAAATGTATCTATCTGCCTAACTTGATGCATCTCAAAGAAACATGAAGTGATTATTATTATTCTGTTCGTCGGGTTGACCCCATATTTTATACGCGTAACCTGCCTTGATGCTTGAGCGATGACGCATGCGCCAGCGCATTATCACCGCACAAAGTAATAAAAATTCTTCGCCGCATTTCTTGTAACACTTAATTGCCTCGTCTGAAGCCTAGAGTAAATACTTCTTTAGAACAATATTACCGGGAACATGGTAAACTGACTACCGTAAAACGGGGTGAATAGGGATCCAAGGGTGAATAGGGATTAAATGGTCAGCTAAATTCTGTAGTATTTTCTTTCAACCGTAATTTTGGACTAGTTTGTTGTAATAAGAGAATTATCAAATATCTGGTAAGAGGCTTATTTGAGATCCAGTAAAAGAAATTATATAAAATATTTCATTGACCATTTTATCCCTATTCACCCTTGGATCCCTATTCACCCCGTTATACCGGTACCAATTTTATGAAAGATCACTAGTTTTCGAAATTATTTGTCAAACTCACTTATAGTTTCGGTTACTAAATATTTGAATAAGTTGTAAGGGTTAAGGGCAATCCCTTATCCTTTCAGGATAATCTACATGTATACTGTTAGAAATAGGTTCACGCCAAATCCACAATAAGCGATGAATTGTTCCTCAAATTACCTAACTACAGAAACCAAACCCGTGAAACCCAGGCTGTATTTTTAAGACTCATCCAGTAAGACCTGCTTACCCTAATCTAAGTTAGGCAAAGTAAATATAATTTATAATTTTTGACCGTTTTGATATCTAAAGATGACCTGCAATATTATGAAGCATGGTCGCACGCCCGATCGTGCATTCCCATTCCAAATACCTAACTTCGTATGTAGCCAAACCTTGAGATGTCGAAGCTTATCGCATTGTATTGTAAGCCTGCATATAAAATATCGATTATTTCAACAGTGATTAAAAAATAATTATGGCCATTGGTATTGTGAATATATTGCACGGAAACCGCTTACTAATTTGACAAGTAAGTAATAGGTATTATGAGCCATTCAAGATCGTTTTTTGAAGTCTTAGTATGAGCGACCTACTTTTTTTTTACTGTATTTTTTCAGTCTGCGGATATTCGGTCTGGTACCTACTACTCGCCTCGTGGTATACTGATAACCCCCGCAGTGCAGTGATAGGACTTATATTATGTTTTTTTATGCAGGACAAGTAATTTTAACGTCACACCGTGTGATTATAGACCAGTCCTTAGATTTTGGTGTAGGAATTTTTCTTTAAGATGTTCTAAAAATTGCAACACTAGTACGTATCCCGTAGAGTATTTTACACTGGTTTTATACATCATTAACCAAGCGGAAAAGAGACGAATAGTATCTACTTTTATTTATTCTGTGCCTATGGTGTTTGGTATACAGTTGACGAGGTAAATAACATTAATAGTCAGCTTGCCGACTGTACCAATCTCCAATGACTATCCCGAATTTGAGTGTTTATGTTTAATGATTTTGTAACAAGACAAAGGAAATTCTTTAGGAGTTGTGTAGTAAATAATTTAAGGATACAAAATTTCAGTATATAATATACTTATACAATGTAAAATTGCTCTATCTAAAACCACATTCTGAACTTATAGTTAAGTCCATAGTCAAGTGACTAACAAACAAGTCTACTATTTTTAGTACTTATTCATCTTTGCTCAACAGGTTAAGGATATCTACAATTGATAATACTTATTTCTTATTGCCCTCTTAAACTAGTGCTAGAGCCAGGTGCTTATTATATTAATGAACTCCAGTTACGTACAAAATTGCAAAGGGTTAAAAGTCAGTTGCATGTTGGAACATTTAACACTTACTTAGCTGTTTAATGGTTTGCTTTGTCTTATTCAACTGCTAGCTACTCTCGAATAATATAATGAGACAGAGTTACCGTGTTGGAAAGGTAAAATTTTAAGGGAAATTGAAGCAATTAGGCGTCTATTTGACGTCGTTTCTGCAAAACGTTATATTGTGTAGCACGAGCAAGCTCTTCCGTTTTTCAAAAGAGTGTCTTTTATATCGTGATCCTATGAAAAGACGAAAATTATGAGGCACCGACGAAAATTATGTGTAGGCAGATAAGTATTGTATACTAGGAAATCAAGTATAAAATATTCATAACTATAAAACTTTATAAACAATGATGACAGCTAGTCTACTTGATATTCATAATGAAATCACAGGCTTTTGAAATCTCATAATCTATGAACTACGACTAAAGGGAGGTTTCGTGTTACCTATTGAGTAAACCCACTCCTATGTAGTTAAAAGGATTTACGAGTATTTAAGCAGGTACCTAATATACAATGCATATTAATGTTAGTGCCTAAGTTCTTAAGTATTTAAATCGATTATCACTACATAGTATAAAACAAAGTCGTGTTCTCTGGCCCTATGTCCCTTTGTACGCTTAAATCTTTCAAACTACGCAACGGATTTTGATGCGGTTTTCTTTAATATATAGAATGGTTAAAGAGGAAGGTTTATATGTATATAACATCATGCTACGACCAACAGGTGCGGAGCAGGAAAGAAAAATGTTACAAAAACGGGGTGACGCAGACGAAGTTGCGCGGGTCAGTTAGTTATTAAATAATTGCATTCTAACTGTAGGGTTGGATCAAGCTGCTCAGAGATGACATAGATACTTGGATATGAAAGTGTGAAATGTTGGTGCATATACCATCAACTGTATAATTCCTCCATTCCATGAATATCCTGAGCAGTGAGCATGTCGTAGTTTTACGATGAAATCCGCTTTCGGATTTACGGAATGGGGACACATCGCCGCCATTTTACCAAGATAACAAAATATTTATCATTCTTGTACTTCTACTTTGGAATCCGAAGTCAGCACTCACACCCTTCGTTGTTCTTTTAATCCATTTTATGCTACATTTTTCATTCCTGCTCCACACCTGTTGGTCGTACATATAAACCTTCCTCTTTAACCATTCTATCTATTAAAAATCGCAATAAAATCCGTTGAGTAGTTTAAAAGATTTAACCGTACAAAGGGACATAGGGACAAAGAACGCGACTTTGTTTCATAGTATGTAGTGATAACAATATATTTATCAATCTTGTACTACTACTTTGGAGCCCGGAGTCAGCACTCACACTCCACATTGTTCTTTTGATTCTTTTTGATAATGATTAATTAAATAATCCATTTAAAAATCATGATCATCATCTTTGCGGTAGATTCGTTCGCATCTGAGCTCTTCATCTTGGAGTCCCGTGTCGATTTAAGTAAAGTGGCTTGCTTTTTCGGTTATGTAGGAAGCGACCTATAAGGCCTTCATCTTGACTTAACAACTATTGATAGCCGAAACCTCCGAAGAACGATACTTACCTAATTTTATGTCCGCTCTACACGCTAGCACGGTAATACCGTGTATTACCGTGACGCTAGCGAAGGCGTTGATGCCTGATAGCAGTTTTTGCTTTTAAACATAAACTCACGTTAATGTTAAGGTCCCAATGTAATAGGTGGCGAGCCTATTGCCATTAACCGGGCACTAAACCTGCCATAAATACACACATAACTTCGAAAAGCATCAAAAAGTCGTTTATGTGTGCCATGGTAAAACAGGGGATCAAACCCGAGACCTCGTCTCAGCAGTCCAATACCCATACCACTAGGCTACCGCGGTTTTTTTAGACGCAGTTTTTGCTTTTATTTCGATATAAAACTAGCAGAGCCTTCTAACATAACAAGTTTTCATTAATTAACGTTTCTTTCTTTTTTTTCTAGACGGCAGAACGCAGTGCTGGTTGGGAGACACATCGCGTTCGTCTGAACCGCGTACCAAGTTATGGTTTCGGTATTGCGGTCTCTGGCGGACGAGATAATCCACATTTCGCCAGCGGAGATCCATCGATAGCCGTGTCTGATGTTCTTAGAGGAGGACCTGCTGAGGATAAATTACAGTATGTATTCCATTATTCATTTGCCTGTTCTTAGAATAATGTTAATTTCCCAATATTGGCAAAGACATATGTCCTGCAGTGAATTGCGATAGGCCGATTGATAAATTGGGCGGTTCCATCGCCACCTCATAGGTACTCCATTCTTTATGTAAGTATATTATGGTCTTATTGTTCCTCCTAAAAAAGTAGGAATTAGTATCAGAAGTTACTAGTATTCCCGCTAACCACTTCACTTAAGCGAAATTTTATTAGGAACGGGGTCAACTTAGAAGCGTTATGGCCCGGATTCGATTCTAGGGCTCCTAGATCACATCATTCTATTATAAAAGAAATAAGTAATGGTTTTCGTTCAGATTTTGAATTTTGAACTCTGTGCAATAACCATAAATCTTCCTACCTTTGACGATGACTCTACCAGTTTCTACCAGTACAAAGGCCACTTCATCTCTTTGGTTATACGGCTTAGAAATCTCTTATTCTTTTCTTTCAGAGTCAATGATAGAATAGTATCAGTCAACGGTGTGCCACTAGAAAATGTTGAATACGCGCGAGCTGTCCAGGTGTTGCGCGACAGTGGCGCGACTGTCTCGCTGGTGGTGCGGAGGAGAGCGCCCGCGCCGCCCCCCACCGCGCCCACCACCATAAAACTAGCACTAACTAGAAACGGGAAGAAAGAAGGTATGTATTCGTTGTTATAATAAATCATATCGGTTCGCTAAAAGCCAAGAAAAGTTAAGTTAAGATAAAAGGGCAGGAGCGCAGATACTGAGCTCCCAAAATGCAAGCTAGTTGCCAGTCCAGCCTATTGTCGCCTGCTGGGACATTTTTTAACTTTATAGGTATTACAATAAAAGCACGGAGGAAAAAGAGAGGAGTCACATTCGTGCAATAGTTCACAGTGACTACTTTCCATCAGGTGGACCGTTAAATAGCTCACGTTCTGTGAAATAGGTCACATTGACCATTTTCCAACGGGTGGGCCGTGTGAAATATAGCTTTCCTCTAAATAGCAACCCTAAACTTCACGATCTCATTCTACCACAAACTTATGCCACTGCATCCATAAGCCATACACACTATTTAAAACTTGTTATTTCTTTCAGATTTTGGTATAGTCCTAGGCTGTAAGCTATACGTGAAGGAACTCACGATGCGAGCCCGCGAACAACTAAATCAAGGTGGCCAAGGTCTTTGTGAAGGAGACGTAGTCACCAGGATCAATAACTCACCCGTCTCTGACGCCATGACGCTGAAGGAAGCCAGGAAGTTGATAGAATCATGCAAGGATCGGTTGAATCTGGTGGTGACGAGAGAACTCATTAGGGAAGAAACTGTGACGAATGGAAATTACCAGAATAATTATAATAGTCTTGGTAAGTGTTGTCAGATATTTCAATTGCTTTTATCAATCACCATTAAGGTATGACTCCGTAGTCGACCTCAGACCTTAACAAAAGCTACAGCAATATGTATATGATATCAAAATTATATCGAATCATATCAGACCGCCTCCAACTGCTCGAATTGGAGGTCGATGAGGGAGGCGTATGTTCAGCAGAGGACGTTCTGTGGCTGAAATGATGATGATGATGATGATGATGTATATGATAAATATTATTAATTGCTTTGATTCATTGCGGTTACTCAATACCACGGAACCTTTACTACTTCAGGGATGAAAAACTTAATAATATGCTGACTATCCAGTGTCCCAGTACTATCAAAATCTATAGTGATTGTTTTTAAATAATAGTAGCATAGCAACCGAAATTATTAATATTCCCAATAACCCCTCCAGCTAAGCTCTATTGCTTGTGTTAGGAGTAGGTTCCCGTTGGTAGCAATGACCAGGATCCGAAGCCGGGACCTCCTAATCTTAATTCTTGATGCTGTATCCTTAACTGAACTGCATAAGCTTGAAATAATTATCTTCTCTTTTCCAACAGAAGCAACATCACACAACGTGTACGGCGCTGCAGAAGCCTCCCCCGGGTATTCGAGTAGCGGTCAGAACTTGTACGTGGCGGCTCCCGTCCGCGGCGGAGACGCCCGAAGAGGCCCGATGTCGCACGAAGCGACCGACCAACCGCCACGACCGCCACCTCCTAGGAATGAAGGTAACTACAGTGATAGATTTAGATTGAAAAAAAGTGAATGATCAGACGGGATTCGAACTTACGACTGGTTTCTTCGTAGTCGCCCCCTAAGACGTAGGTTTAAGGAGTAGAAACGAGCAAAATGAGTCGTATCAAAACGGCCATCATAGTGTGCCGCATCTATACTATACTAATTGTTTGCAATCAAGGCGAATCTCGTCGAAGCATTCACTTTTGCCGACCTAAGTTTTAATTGTATTAATAGCAATAACAGTAATGTATGGATTTTATAAAAAATAATATTTTAGTTCTCTTCATTTAGTTTTATTTGTATTTGTGGCTCGTCAATTTGACTTCACCCCGCCTGATGGTAAGCTGAAGCCAAAGTCTCAGGTAATTGGGTCAAGGTCACCATCACCATTACAAACACAGATTAATCTTAGACAAGAGTAGTCCAGTCGTATATTTCTTTAATTTAGTTATATTTTACAAGTATTGTGATGAAATTAGATCAGTTGCACAACCTATTTCATAAAAGAATAGCCTCGCAAATTAGGTGCCTACTTTGTGCTTTCCTTGTTTTAGAGAATATTTTATTTACAGATTATTACAGCAGTAGAAGACAAATATATGAGGAACAGGAAGTCATAAACAATCAAAGGAATAAACCATCGTAAGTCAAATTATTACTAATATAGAATTTAGAATATCCTCCTTACCAAGTATAAACCTGTAAACCCAAGTTCAGTACCGAAGATTCTTCATAAACTCATCCAGTACTTAGCATATATCGTTGCAACCTCAAACTATGTCCTATTTAATTATCAATCGTTTTTTGACTTACAAGTCCAAGAATCGATATTTTCGGTAAAGTATAAAACATCACCATAGGTGCCATACAATCGATATTCTGCCTAAAAGAATCTGCTTACAATCGGCACAGCAGACCAGAATGATGCCTACACTCTAAAGCTTCACGTACTCTTAACGGTTATTTCAGAACATGACCAAGTACCAAATACTTTTTTTATTTATCGCCTCGCCTGATGTTAAGCTGAAGGCAGAGTCTCATGAAAGAGGGTCACCATTGCAAATGATTAATTCTACCATAAATTTGTAATTGCTAATTAAAGTAAAACTATAAACAATATAAATTAAAAATTACGAAAAAAAGACTTTTCTGGTTTTGTCTCAGTTGCTCACGCAGTCAGAGATATTCTTCTTAGAAAAAGCCTAATCGCGGGTTTAAGTCCTGTCCCAAATGTTGACTTTTTCCGATTTAAATTTATAGCAAAAGTAGCTCCAATTTCAAAATAATTTATCTTGTGACTTTCCAGCAGTGAACCAAGGTTGATAAGTTTCCAAAAGGAGGGGTCGGTGGGGCTGCGGTTATGCGGCGGCAACAGGTCGGGTGTGTTCGTGTCTGGGGTTCAACCCACCAGTCCTGCGGCCCTGCAGGGGTTGCAGCCCGCTGATAAGATACTTAAGGTAATATTATAACCTGCTTATTGGACAGCCTTACTGAATATACTGATATGTACACTGTACTCCAAAAGTTCATGGACAGTTTGATGCTAATATTGTATGAAGTGATGCCACTACACTAGTACTGCTCTTAACAGCTACTGGATAATAGATATATTTATTAATGTATTTAAGTACCGCGGTAGCCTAGTGGGTAATGAACTGCGGAAACGATGTCTCCGGTTCGATCCCCCGTTACCAAGGCACACACCAATGACTTTTCGATGCTTTTCAAAGTTATGTTTGTATTTATCGCATGCTTACATGTGCCCGGTTAATGGCAATAGGCTCGCCACCTATTACATTGGGATCTAAATATAAACTGGCGAAATGTGGGTGCTAGCACCTCTGCCTACCCCTTCGGGTATAAAGGCGTGAGTTTATGTTATGTTTTAAGTTTAGGATATGAGTGTATATGCTTGTAAAGAAACAAGACAAGACTAGCGTCGGGTATTCAATTAACTGCAGAGGAAATGTTCATTGTTCAAGTAGAGAGGCCGCGAAAAAGCGAGGTATGCGTCTCTATGTCGCGGCGTCTGCGTATAAGCTCATCGAACGCCTACCCTGTATAAACGCTAGTGTGAAGGCAGCCTTAGTTAAATTATACTTAGGCTGTGACAGGATTATAGAACTTTTGGAGCCCACTGTACCTATACCCAGAACTTCGAACATCCAAGATATTTCCCCTGTAAGGGACCGGTTACGAGTCCAAGTCTTGTTTCGTATGTTCACTTTTCATAAATATCAGTAGGTATTTAATAGCAGCATTAATTGTCAGGTTAACGATATGGAGATGAAAGGCGTGACGCGTGAAGAGGCTGTACTGTTCCTGCTGAGCCTCCAGGAGAGGATAGACCTCATCGTGCAGCACTCGCCCGACGAGTACAACGCCGTCGCCAGCGGACAGATGCGTGAGTTTTGTTCTACCGATGTAGTATTATTTGTTGTAACTCCAATACACACACACACACATACACACACACCAATGTACACAATACATATACAATACATACACAATACATATACTATACATACACTATACATATACAATACATATACAATACATATAGGTACCAATATATACACCAATGACTTTTTGAAGTTATGTGTGTATTTATCGCAGGTTTATAAGTGTACGGTTAATGGCAATAAGCTCGCGGGGACCTAAACATAAACTGGTGAAATGTGGGTGCTAGCTCCTCTGCCTACCCCTTCGGGGATATAGGCGTGTGTTTATGTTTATGTTTTTTATACTCTCATATTAAGTAGTAATTTTGTAAAAAAAAGTCCAAAGCATGATAGCTTTATTAGCAAAGGTCGATGCGAGAAAAGATGGATGGATTGTGTGAAAGGAGATATAGCAAAGAAGAAGAAGAAGGGTGACTGAAGATAAGAAGTATGACAGAAATGTTTGGAGGAAAATGACATGTTGCGTCGACCTCAATTAATTGGGATAATTGCTGGGATTATGTTGATCTTATATCCCATAAAATCTGTGATCTGAATGAATCTGCGAATGTCATTTTCTTCGTGATTTGCAGCCTAGATTTAAATTACAATCGTAGCGAGTGATTTTAAGCTAATTTGCACAATACATGTACACACAACACTACAATGGACAATTTTGATAATCCAGGGCATATTTAAGTAAGTGAATTGGTATTACCTTGCTATTTGCAAAATAATACTCCAATTCTGTATGTTAACTTTTTTTTAATAACCAGTATATTTCCATTCCAGCGGGCGACTCGTTCCACATAAAGACACATTTCCACTACACGGAACCAACGGACGGTGAGATGTCGTTCAGGTGCGGCGACGTGTTCCATGTCGTGGACACGCTCCACAACGGAACCGTCGGCGCCTGGCAGGTCTATAGGATAGGTTAGTATACAGTTTTAATCCTATATTAATCATTTAAAAAAAAATCTTTAATAAAAAAATAATAATCGAACGTAAAGCTGAATTGCTTATGTTAGGAGTGGGTTCACAATAGCCAAGATTAGAATCTGGGACCACTCGAATGTAAGGTTAACCAAGGGACCAAAGACGCGGCGCGCTCTAAAATTATTTTTTCTTATAAGGCTTTTATGGGGCAGTTTGAGTTTTGTTTGGGTTCCATACAGTATACACCCATATGCTGTCTGGGGCCCACACAAGATCTTTTGAAGATGGGCCACGTGCTGATTGACGAACTAGGCTCTGGCCCAGCGTTTGCTTTATGAATTTAGAAGACAGATAACAGTCACTCTGATAACCTAAGACTTTAAGCAGAAAGTATTTTTTTTTATACTACGTAGGTGGCAGACAAGCACACGGCTCACCTGATGGAAAGCGGCCACCGTGGCCTATGAACGTGTGCAACACTAAGGGTGTCACACACGCGCTGCCCACCCTGAAGGGAAAGGGGGAGAGCTGGGAAGGGGTGGGGAGGCTAGGAAGGGGAGGGGAAGGAGGGGTATAGTGAGCTCTGGCTACCCTACTTACCGGCGGGAACACAACACGATGGTTATTATGACCGCGGTCTTCTGTAGGGCGGAGGTACTTCCCCAGTTGGACAGCTCATTTCGGACGGGAGATACCGTCGTGTCCTACCTCCGTCCGTAAATCTTGGCTGCCACCGGGGACGACGTTTATGCTGCAGTTTAATAATCATTATATTGTCGTCTACAGGTCGCACGAACCAGGAGGTCCAAAAAGGCACGATCCCGAACAAGGCGCGCGCTGAAGAGCTCGCCACAGCTCAGTTCAACGCCACTAAGAAGGAGATGTCGGGCAACGACGGGAAACACAACTTCTTTAGGAGGAGACGCTCCACGCACAGGAGGAGCAAGAGTTTGGGCAAGGTCAGGTTTTGTTTAGAATTTTATAATAATAGCATGAATTATTTGAATTATTTGCGGTAGCCTAGTGGTATGGGTAATGGACTGTTGAGACGAGGTCTCGAGTTCGATCCCAGGTTTTTCCATGGCACACACCAATGGCTGTTCGATGTTTTACAAGTTATGTGAGTATTTATCGCAGGTTTATAAGTGCCCGGTTAATGACAATAGGCTCGCCTACTATTGCATTGGGACCTAAACATAAACTGGCAAAATGTGGGTGCTAGCACCTCTGCCCACCCCTTCAGGGATTAGGCGTGAGTTTATGTTATTTTATGAAATAAAAAAAAAACAAACACAAAATTGAATTTGGTTCACGAGGTCGTCGTCGACATGGTGTTTGTGCGTTAAACTACATGTCGTGTTTTTTATTGCCACTACCTTCATTTTGCATACATAAATGTGCTCACGCCCGTAATCCCCGAACTGCCTACCTCGGCAGAAGTGTTAGCACGTATTAGGGGGCGAGCCCGTTGCCGCAATCGGGCACTTTGTAAACAAATGGGTATGCCGAAAAAACTACTTAACCGAAAATGTAGCATTTTTCATGTTTTTATTTTTTTTATGTGTTCGACGATTATTTGCAATCGGTCTGCTTATTATGTATAAAATGTGGTATTAACCTCTAAGCGTATCCCCTCCCCCCCACAGGAGCACTGGGACGAGGTGGTTCTGTCGGACAGTATCAGCAAGTTCCCCGCGTACGAGCGCGTGGTGCTGAAGCAGCCCGGCTTCGTGCGCCCCGTCATAGTGCTCGGCGCCGTCGCCGACATCGCGCGCGAGAGGCTGCTCACCGAGAGCCCTGACAAGTTCTCCTCGCCTAGTGAGTGCCTCTGTTGAGCTTTGAAGCTAATTGATTAACTAATATAGATTAAATACAGAATTTACATAGGGCTAATTTACAGTTGACTAATTTACAATTGACTAATTTACAATTGACTAATTTACAATTGACTAATTTACAATTGACTAATTTACAATCAACTAACTTACAATTGACTAATTTACAATTGACTAATTTACAATTGACTAATTTACAATTGACTAATTTACAATTTACTAATTTATAATTGACTAATTTACAATTGGCTAATTATTTATTTACGTATTTACAGTTGACTAACCTTGCATTTAGTGATTTATAAGTGCCTAATTTACGTACGACATATTTACAATAGACTAACTTACAATAGACTAAATTGTAGTCAATTAATTTTCAATCCCTTAATTTGCTCTAGTCGTAACTCACTTTTAGTCAAATAATGAATTTCAGTGATATTTAAAATTATATACATAATTGTATATTTTAGATTAACATTGACGCAATGATAAATACGCTCTGTTAAGCTGAAAAAAAAACCACAGTTCATTACTACAAAATAGATTTGTTCAATTCTAGAAATGGACAGTTCCCTAGAAGACAGTAAAACGAAGTCTACCGGCATCATCCGCCTATCAAGCATTCGCACCATCATGGAGAGAGGGAAGCACGCGCTACTGGACATCACGCCGAATGCCGTCGACAGGCTCAACTACGCACAGTTCTACCCGATAGTCATATTCCTTAAGGCAGACAATAAACATATCATTAAGCAGCTGCGGGCAGGATTACCAAAGTTAGTATAATCTGTATATTTAAGAAACATCTACCCATCTATTTGTTCATTCATTACATTCATTTCATTTCATTCGTTCCATTTCATTCGTTCAATCTTTCTTTCTTTCGTTCGTTCATTCAATCAGTCATTCATTCCTAAGTCTCATTATAAAGGTGCTACGTATACAGTGATTTACATAGTTTTATGTAGTAGTGATCAAAAGTACCATTTCTCTTGGTAGTATTTAGACGAAACAAAATGTTACGTCATAATTATGCCCTTTTAAAGCACAATTGCGAGGTAATAATTACTTGTAATTCCAATACTAATTTATTTATGTTTCGTAATAGGGCCTACAAGCCAATAAAAGGCTCTATTAAAGTCAATAAAAGTATATTAAAATGCACTCTCATTGTGTCAAATCGGACTTATTGGATGTAGAAAGATAGCCATTGAATTTCTTACATATTTTTTTCTTTCTCAGGTCTGCCCACAAATCTTCAAAGAAGCTTCTAGAACAGTGCCAACACATGGAGCGGGTATGGGGCCATGTGTTCACGCAGACCATTACCCTTAGCGAGGCTAACCAGAACACGTGGTTCAGTAAGCTCAACGACCTCATACAGAGGACACAGCAGCAACAACTGTGGGTGTCGGAGACTAAGGTGAGAGTTCATATCCAAGTTAGTAGATTTAATCATAAAATTGGGGGTAGTCGGAATTTTTTGTTTTGTTATAGGATACATTTGATTCGAATTTTGAAAAAGTTGAGCTTTTCGTTTTTTATTTTGTATTTTTTTTATTATTCAGTTACAATTAAGTTGTGTATCTACTATATGCATAAAAATAGCAATGATTACAATACCTACACCTGAATGAACGAATGCTAATTAATTCATTCACTTAAAATATTGTACTGTATTTCATGTGAATTAATTATCATTCATTCATTCATTCACATTCATTCAAACATTCATTCATAAGCTAAATTGCTTGTGTTAGGAGTGGGTTAATAACGATAGTAAGATTACACTGTTCTTGTATGGTCTTACACTATTGTAAGATCGACTCTTGAACCACTAAACTACCGAATATGATCATATGTCGCTGATTTTAATGTGTGACTGTTTATAAATTTATCTTGTAACAAAACAGATTATTCCGTAACATATTCCGCTATTATAAATTGATGTTCTAAATAAATGTAAACATATTCGTCAGTGACAACAGTAAACGCATCACGCTTCGAGATGGTTGCTTGGTAAAGGCAAATTGGTGCATTTGGTAAACGTTATGTGCTCTCTATGTACCTAATTTATTTGTTATTTTGTTTAATGTGCGATTATAATGAGGATACAACATGTTTGGTACTATACACTCATGTATGATGCTATGCTATGCTCATAACAAGAACAGATGGCCCTTGGTGCCAAAAGTTTCTCGAATGGAGACGAGGTATAAGTTGACATCCCGCGAGTTGTAATGACGACATCGTCAAAGTGGTGGGTTGAATACAGACCATCTCTTACCGATCGGATCGAAGGTCGATGGGGGTGCCCTATGTTCAGCTGTGGATGTCCTATGGCTGAAATGATGAATCATATAAACGTGAAATCAGTGGAAAATGTTATCTGATTAACATTAATATTCAATGAATTCATATTAAGTAGTATGACAGAAATGATGAAAGAAGTTCAGTCTTTTCATAACAAACATTTAAGTTTGACTAATAAGATGCTTTAATAGTTTTAAACTGAAAATTTTGGATATTGGCGATTTGCCTCATCACTTCAAGTTGTATCCACATTCAATATTCATAATACCTACATTATATTAACCAATTCGTTTCTGTTCTGTCTTGCGGCGGTATAGCACGTTGAAATGGTGTCGGACATATACTTCCCTATCCCCCCATCCCCATACCCTGCCTTTTACCCCATTTCCTACCCATTGAATATATACCCCCAATCTCCACAAAGACCTGTCAGTTCACCCCAAAATTTACCTCCATTAAACCTTAACCCTAGCACTAAACATCATGACCATTTGTATGACGCTAACAGGAATCATGTAGTGCCTTATTATTATTCTGAAACATTAACCCCTTGCATGCCTAACAATGCGTATAGTGTGCCAAATACTCACCCTACTAACAACAGACATACAGTGGCGAACTACCCCTTTGATGACAGACAAAATTATTACCACAGAAAAATAAGTCCGAAATTTAAAATGCCTTTGAATGCCTCTCCAGAACTATCTCACTTTTATTCCAAATCAAATGTGTATCCACCACAAGCTTTCAGACCATACAGTGTCCTCGAAACTACAACTATAAAATCTCCAATACAGATTCAACCTAGACCATCGTCTGTAGTCCCAATGAGTCCAATGACCGAACAATACAGACCGGCTTCATTCTTCACCACAGATAACGACATAAAAAAGACAAATGAAGTACCTGAATGGAAGGCACGGCTACAAAAAGAAATGCCGAAACCTATATTCAGGACTCTAGACAAACCATTCAGACAGACATGTAGAATACCTAATTGTAAATGCAGTGAGAAACCCGCAGTTGAAACTGGGAGGTTCAGCGAAGTGAGAACTTTGCCCACTGTGTCTGAAAGGTCATTGAATAAATTTAAAAATCTTTCTCTTCCGACTTTGAAGTTAGAGGAGATTGAAAAGATAGAACAGGAGGCTAAAAATGAGGCAGAAAGAGATATCCACGCTGTCATTAGAAAACCCATATCCGAACAGCATTTAGGGTATGTTTAGCGTAGAAAGAATACAACTAAAAATGTAGTTACCATTTTAGATTTAGCACAAGTATTCATTGTTTTGTATTACTGCTTTGTTATTTGTATATTGGCTGCTCGCGTGCTTCATATTAAAGCGCGATTCACATACAGCGCGGGTGCGGGTCGGGCGCGGGTGTTTTTGCCATACATCGCCGTTTTCTTAGTAAGGTATTTTTTTACTTTATCCTGTAAACGGCGATGGATTGAAAAACGACCCGCGCCCGACCCGCACCCGCGCTGTGTGTGAATCGCGCTTTACTTGCTTGTAAGTATTGTTTGTTTATATGTATTTTATTTTGTTTGTACAATAATGGTTTAGTTTTAGCCCAATCTTTTATCCAAAGTGTGATTTTGTTTTGTAAATATTGTTACAATACCAGTGTTAAATACCACCTGTTATATAATCGATATTGAAATGTCAAGCTTCTGACCCAACGTTAGCCATAACTGCAGTTGCACCTAATATATTTGCGAGTCGTTGAGTATATAGGTATCATTAATTAAAAATAATATACACATTTGAATATCGATTGACGTGTGTAAAGAACCCCAAATACCATTAATCATTCACAGACACTAAACCCCGTTTTTAGTTTCTGTAATATGTTATTTGCAATCATTCATTTGTCTTGTCTTATCACCCCATTCCATAACCCACCCTACCGGACGTTGCTGTTCAACAAAATGGTCGAAAACACAAAATGGCGGACGTTTACAAAATTGCGGATGATGAAATTGGCGGCAACAGAGGCCCGAGCCGTTGTCCGATGACTTTTTGTTCTCAATGTCGTCGAGTACAGAGAACAGGCTATCGTACGCTTCGAGTCCTGAAAGTGACTTGGAAGTTAGTCCGCCACCGGCTCCGAGACTAGTCAAGTCATCATCCGACCCTTCGATAGCGACGACTCAAGACAATATGGATAGAGACGACGATATGAACCACATGGCCGATGCTGTGCCCCCGCCTTATACGGTTTGTATTTACATTTATTGCTTTACTAGCCTATGCCCGCGGCTCCACCCGCGTGGCTGTCAGTTATTGCGACCTAAGCGCCATCTGTGCAACTTAAATTTCATATTATCAATCATAACTCTGGTTCTACTGAACCAATTGCAATCAAACAAACGTAAGATTTTAAGTTGGAAGAAATCCTTTCAAACAAAAAACCGCATCGAAATCCGTTCAGTAGCTTTTGCCTCCATCGCGGACAAACATAAACTTTTTACAATTATATATTAGTATAGATAGATTATAATATCATCAATCATACTTATAAGGGTTTACACTAAATTATGTTAGAGACAGCTGAGATCATTATGAAGTATGGTCTTTTAAGTCTTTCGCCATAATTATGTACCTATTAATCATTTATTTCTGCTTATTGAATATTAAATAGCAGCTATCTGAGGTCAAGGAAGTACATAATTCATTTAGATTACTACCTATCTACTTTTGCGGACAGACTTGTCTTTTTATTTAAATTGATATTAGATGTCTAGTGATAATTCTAAAGCGATAAAGAAGCGATTATATTGGGTAACCTGTAAGGGAGACACCACATTGTAGCAACGTCGTTTAAACGACTACTTACACATATATTTCTGGTAGAAATAGGTCGCTTGAATAGGAACTATATTATAGACATCGTTGACCTACGTGGTCACGGGAAATGGTCAGCTATGTTTTTATTGTTGATTAAGTACTTGCTCATAAATTTCATTTACACGAGAGCTCGCTTTATTAAGTACGCTGTTGCCTACCCAGATCAGTCGAGGCAATTTAGTACAGTCCACGAACAATCACGAAGTGAGCTTTTGTTATGTGAGCTTCGAGATCAAATTTTAAATGAGCCCAATAGTTTCAAACGCAGTCGTACCTAACAGGGACGCAATTATTATTATTAGTTTAAACTAAGAAATTAATTAACTCATCCATTTTACCAACAGCAAGGCGGTTACGGAGACAGCAAGTACGGTTTCTCAGCAACCACGAATGGTGCGACCACCAACGGTTTGAACCACAGCCAGGGTCAGCATATGAGCGGGAACAGCGAGGTGCCTCCGTACCAGTGCAATCCTATGACGCATTCTCCACCACACTCGCCGTTATATGGCACAGGTATAATTTTTCGTTTACTTTTTGCTTTAAAATGGTTTTGTACCTTAACGTTTCGCAGATATCATGATACGTTTAACATGAACAGATTCGAAATCCAGGTTATTAAAAGGAGTAGTTCTCGTTTACGATATATTAGCCCTGTTAATCCCTTCAGCTAAGCTAAAATGGTTGTGCCCAAGTGGATTCAAATCTCCAAATATAGGTACTGGGATTCGAGACCTCTCGGTTCTAAAGCTACCAGCAGTGTCATAAAGAATTGAGAGAGAGGATGGTAAGGTTCGCAACAAAAATAGGTTAACACTTCTATTTATAGATCACCTTCACTTTAAAACTAAACAAACTAAACATGTAATGTATTCCTTGTTCTTTGAGGATTTAAAAAAGCGTTGATATTTCAATCTATAGTAGCATGTTCAGTGTAAATTTGGCGCATCAGCGTCAGCAGAATCATTAGAATACCGACCTTACTGTTATTAGCGTATACAGTTTATAAGTATGTTGTAATTAATGTACTGTTGTTGTTCCATTAGTCCCAGAGCTTCCCCCCCGGGGAGGAGTAGTGACCCGGCCCGCGGGCGGAGTGCTGCTGCCCGCGCCGCCGCCCGGCCGACATCCGGGACACAACCTGCGACACAATCCGCCTGTAAGTAGCCATCAACGAAAGATAAACTCTACGTCATGCGCAAGCGCACATATGTTTTGCAGCGTACGTATTGCATACACGAAACAAGGCCTCATATGCGTGTATACATAAGGCAGTGTACGACCTAAGGTCAACTTTAAACAACTTCAAAATCTTAGGCCAAAAAGTTATAAAACTTATAAAATTAGTTTTCTTTGTCTCATCCGTGGATATCCAGGTAGGTGTAGGTAACATATTATATAATATAGGTATGTAGATAATTATATCTACATACCTATATTATATAAGTATGTTACCTACACCTACACCTACACCTACACCTAAACATGTAAACCTAATTATATATATTATGAAAAAATATCAATATAGAACTCGCAACTAGTCCATTACAGGTTGAAGAGTCAGACCAGCTGATGGCCGTTTTGACACGATTTTTTTTTTGATGTGTAGTTTATTTTCTTTTAGACCGGTTTCCATGCCATATTCTTCTTTAGTTATTCGTTTAACAGTTCGTTGCCGTGCCGTGCAAACCAGCTGTATCAAAACGGCCATTACAGCGTGCTGTAACTATCATTGCTTTAAAAAGACTTATGTTTTATTAAATAAGCTTTTATTTATTTCCTTTAGGGCAATCGTCCGAGCGCTCAAGAGCGTTTGTTCGGCCCTCCCAAGGAGGCGGGTAGTGACGAGACCGCCACGTACACCGCGCGGCCCACGAGCATGATCATACAGCCCACGCAGGGACAGGGCTCCTTGGACAGGCCCCGCCATCCTAATAACCCGGTGAGTGCTTTATTTTATACTAGCTGACCCGCGCAACTTCGTCTGCGTCACCCTGTTTTTGCAACATTTTTCATTCCTGCTCCGCACCTGTTTGTTGTAGCATGATGTTATATACATATAAACCTTCCTCTTTAACCATTCTATCTATCAAAACAAACCGGATCAAAATCCGTTGCATAATTTTGAAGATTTAAGCATACAAAGGGACAAGAAAAATAGGGACAGAGAACGCGACTTTATTTTATACTATGTAGTGATTATTTATACTGTTGTCAATCAACAGTAGGGTAGACTGGGTACGGTTGAAACAATTTTCCTTTAAATGTATATGACATGGGAATTATTTGACGGAATTTAGTGATGTTTAATTATTTCGAAAGAAAATATATCTGGCCTTCAATCAGGACATGTATTGTGGCATCTGGTGCAATAATTTTACTACGAGTTTAGTTTATATACAAAGTGAGAAATTGTTACAACCGACCACATGCCAGGGGCGGTTGTAACAGGGCATGGGGTCAATTATAACAAGAACCGTTTGAGTAATTTAATGGGCTTTATTATAACAATCAATAGTTATGCCGTTCAGGCTAACGACACAGCCTTCTTAAATTGAATCAGTACTTTCACCTACATTATAATTAAGTAACAAGTATAAAAATTATCAAAATGAAACAAAACAAATCTTAGAAATCTAATACCACGTAAACCACCAATAAAACTAATCAATTTACTAATCAATCTGGTGAGGTCAATGTTTTTAAACAGTTTGTAATTATATTCTTAGTAATCGTATTTATATAATACTAGCTGATGCCCACGGCTTCGCCCGCGTGGAATTTTGTTCCCGTTCCCGCAACCCTTGGGAACCTTTTTCCGGGATAAAAAGTAGCCTATGTGTTATTCCAGGTTCTAATCTACCCCTGTACCAAATTTCAACCAAATCAGTCCAGCCGTTTATGCGTGAAAGAGGAACAAACATCCATCCATCCAAACAAACTTTCGCCTTTATAATATTAGTAGGATAGAAAAATTGCCATAAAGAAACATTTACTTAGATTCGCAGTTATGGCAAATGTAGGGCAGACCACCTGCAGTGCATTCCTCGTGTGCCCAGAGCTTACAACACCATCCACTTTTCCCTGTATCTGCTTTCTAAATATAGTGACAGACCTACGAGGCAATAACAATCCTCCTCTTCTGAATAGGACGGTGACCGTTCGGAATTTTTCTCTTCCTTCTTCTTTCTATTTTCTATTTGCATTTTCTTCTAGAGGTCTGGTTATTTTTTCTATGATTATAATTTTCTACATCTATCTTAACCTGTTTTGCAATAGATCTCTTCATTTTGCTTCATGTTCTTTTCTTATTTGTTCCTTTTCGGGTGTGTAGGTATAAATAGTCGATTTCCTGAGTCTACGTCCTTTATTTCTTGTTTGCCTTGGACGCGTTTTCGGGAATGGTTGGATAAGTTCTGGAGAAAATAGTGCAAATGCGTTCATCTGCATATTTGCGATTACTTTGCGTGGTGTTATCATTAAGGTGTTTGTACTAGTATATATTATTATATTCAAAAACTATAATCATTATTGCTATAAACTATATTCAGTATAAACTATAATTAATATTAATATTTTAATGTTTCAAATATACATAGTAAGTTACGTAAGCACAATTAGCTATATACATTTTGTTACAACTGTACCCATTCGGTTTGTTATAATCGTCCCCACCGGCCATTTTGGCAGAATACGACACATAATAACGCAATGCCTGGTTTAAAATAAAAACAAAACACTTTTTCCTTATCGTATTAAAATGCAAAAGAATATATTAAAACGCCAAAATTAAAATATTGAACTATAAACATTAAAATGGAAAGAAACTGCAGGCAAAAAAACCTACTTTAGGTTGTCAAAAAGTAATAGGGTCTCCTGTGGACAAGCAGAACGCGCCGCGGCTGACGCAACATTGTGAATCATGTTCATTCGTGTCGCCTGCTTCTTTTCCCCCTTGCACTCCTACGTCCTACGCCGCCGGTTCGGGAGATAATTGCGTTGTTATAACCGTCCTTTGTTACAACCGTACCCAGTCTACCCTATAAATAATCACGGCACTTGGTGGAACTTATTGTTATACACCTCATATTGTCATACCTCTGTATTTATTTTTGTTGTTATGCATAACTGTCAATGTTAACCTTTGAGAATGCCGCAAGGCAAACCGGATAGGTACAATAATAAATACAGTAGACAAGTACAAGTGTTTTATTTTATACTATTTAAACGATGACGACAGAAAAAGAATGTCACCACCCTTTCTTATGAAGTGTATCGTAAGAAGCGAGAAACGGGACAGTATTACTACGGGAGAAGGGAAACTCGTAATAAAATCCTAGTCCAACCCGTCTGGCTAGCGCGGATACAGTAGGCCAAAACTTCCCAACATTGAAAGAGGCCTAGGTTCAACAGTGGACTTTTTTTATCGTGCGCAAAATCCCCACGGATACCACCTCCACTAATACCAGTGTGGGTGATTATGTCGGACTCGAACCGACCAAAACGCACGCCGTTCATGGGTCCTTGATTGCCGGAAGTGAGATTATTATATTGAGGCCTATATCAGTGGAGCGCGAATGGGTAATTGATTGATTGATAACAATATTAGACAAAACGTAGATGTTATCTAGCCATGACAATAATCCGTGCAGATAAGAAATCAATCACCCCAGGATGGTTATATAAGTCAATTTGGAATATGTACATTGAATACGCATTAACCCCCCCCCCCCCCCCCCTCCTACCCATAAGATATTTTATTGTAAAAGATTTCCGCCATGTAACGCCTACTTAAATATCTTATATGAATGTATTCCCCGCAGAGTTCGTACGACGGCACGTCCCCGTACGAGTACAGCGGCGCCGTGAACAACGGCTCGTGCCGCCTGCCGCCCAACGCGCCCGACGACCTCAAAGTAGCGCCTCCCTCCATGTAAGTATAGGAATAGGCACGAGTTGTGGACCCAACTTGTGCTCAAAACGAGCTCTGTATGCGATGTACGCGTTTTTTTTGCTGTCTTTTGAGGATAGTATCTGCTATTAAAACAATTCACTCGCGCCAGAGCCTTGAAAATATGCCAAATCATGATAACACTACTCTCGCGTAGCTTCAGAAGACTTCGGGATACGATCAGGACTCACGTAAGAATGATGATGATGACTACTATCGCGTAGCTAGTGCGAAAAGCGTGGCCAGCATATGTAATATGACTGGCGATGCTGGCGTAGCTAGCGTGGCACACAGTCAAGGGTTCCAAAAAATAAAAGCATTTTTGTCTTCAGTATCATAGGTAGATAGATGATTTTTAAGCACGAGTTAAATCACAACCTTCTATGATAGTTTGAACTTCGTGATTTCTCCTTATTCATTATCCCTTAGGAATATTGTATGTATGAGTATGTAGGTATATTTGGATTTATCTCGGTTTTTCTATATTTAGATTTACGAAAAAAGTATCACTCCTAAAAAGAGAAAACTCCAGGGAAGGAAGGAGAGAAGAAACCAACCTGATACGATCCTGTTGACGATTGCTCTGACTTTCTTAAGACTTATTGTACGTGACTTATTCATAATTTCTATTTCAGTAAAATGGAACCACCGCCTCCTCCGAACCCAACCGCAATGTCCCAAAGCAACATGACGCAGAGTCCTCAAAGAAACTCCAACTCACACGAACACAACTCACTCGATTACAGAGGCCCTGAAAACAATTACAGGTGAGTTATTCTTACCAATTTGGTTGTAGAGGTCCGATGGCAGTCGCTTCACGGAATATATTGAAGTTCAGCCGCATCTTAGTAAGACAGCCGACTCCAATCCAATTTCATTTTGGAAAACCTTTACAGATATGTGCCAAAATTGGTTTCACACGTTTTGCGTTCTCATTTAAATTCATCGAAGAAATGTCATAACATCGAGCTAATTACATTATCAAGTAATTGAATCATTACAGTGATATGTTTAGTTTGGGTCCTGTCGTCTTAAATCACCCAATATAAATAAACTAGCTATAGCACGCAGCTTCACCCGCGTGGATGTCGTTTCACGCGCTGTGTTACTCAGGGTGAATGTACCAATGGTAAAAGAACTTTTGAAATCGGCACAGTAGTTTTTAAGTTTATACATACAAAATATATTTTTTTCTCCTCTATCCCGTTTCCTCTACAAGGTGGGAAGCACGAGTGTAAGGGACCTGGTGTTACAAACGTCCATAGGTCACTGTAACCACAGTCCATCAAGTGGGCCGTGTGCTGGTCCGCCACCTAAGTCGTATAAAAAATAACAAAAATATACACACTATCATTTTGTAATGATACGATATTCAAATATTTGCAAAATCTTCACAAAAAATGCAACATCTTTGGTCAGCTTAAAAACACAATGACAAATCTGCAAGTGAAAGGTGGACAGACAAAAAAATAAAATAGCCTGCTCATGCGCACAATAGTTTCTTAGACAATAGATCACAATCGTAGCTGTATTCACACTGGTCCCTTTTTTTATTTAAGAAGCTGGTTATTCGATCCCGAAAGGTTGGACGGTTGTCGTCATTATAAATGGTTGTGTGTTGTACTGTGTGCCTAAAATGATTGGGTTGTTAGAACTGGCTAAGTCTTCCGTGATTTCCTTCAAATGAAAGGTAAATACAAAGACTTGCTGTTGCTCGCGACTTGTCCGCGTGTGGTAGCCACACATATTACAATATACTTGCGCGAATGTAGACTTGCACAAATATATTGTAAGGTGTGTTAGAAAATATTTGTGTAAATTTTATTAAATGTGTATTTTGTAAAAGTCTAGGCTTGCGTAGTTATACTTGAACGTATAAGGCTACCATTAGGACCTCAAAAATAGTTTAAAGATCGAATCTCAGATCTACCGGAGATGTACATAATAGAAAGTGTATGGTTTGCGCTTACCAAATATGCACAAAAGTTTTCATAACTAAGTACTAACCAAGCCGTTTCGGAGAAGTGTGCAGGCAAACAGTGGGATCCAAGAATTTTATATACGTAATATATTCTGTTCGTGTTATTTTGACTACAGACCTTTGTCTGTTCTGACAGTTATTGTGTTTTGATAACACTTTTTGTACTTATTTCTAGTTTAGTGAAATTGTGTAACATTATATGTATTCCTTTGTGATATAGAGCTCCTGAGTACCGAAGTCCCCAGCAGAACAGGCCTCCACCCATGAATGGGAACAGTCCTCACACGCCAATGCATGCGCGGGGCCCGTCGCTACCTAATGTACCTACCAATGACCATGCCAAATACAGGTTTGTGTTCTGTTATAAGTTTTTTATTTCAATTTGTGTACCTAGGTTTAATCTTGAAAACTAAATTGGGGTTCGGATAGTCGTTTATTTATCGAATAAAAATGTAATAAAATATGATTCATTGAATGATTTTTAAATGAAGAAATAAAATTGTATAATTTTCAATCTTTTTAATCTGTACTTAAACAACAATCACAGTTTGTGTCGTCATCTGTGTACAATTTTTCAGTTAAACTCCGATTCCTGTGAGTGTTATTTTGTCTATATTTCACTACAAACAAAACATAGAATAAGAAAAAAATACAGGCAAGATACACACAATTGACGTCACGCTATTCAATAGACATAACGTGTCGTAATTTTTAAACAAGCACAGCAATTCGAGTACCTAAAAGGCTATAAAGAAGTTTCAAATTTTTATGGGAAGTATCTATGAAGATTATTTTAAAACGCTTTCTGAAAATTTGTCCGATCCAATTAGAGGTTATTAGAATGACTTAACTCGTAAATTGTTATTTTTTGTATACACTATGAATACTCTGTTATTGGTATATTTTTTTTTTAATTGTGTGTATAAATTAAATAAAAAAAAATAGTTTCTTACAGTTTCCTAAATACATATTAAATGATTGTCTGCAGTGGGCGCACAAACTCGGCCTCCCAGGCGGACTACGGAGGCCGCGGCGGCGCCCCCGTGCCGCCCTACAAGCCCGTGCCGCCGCCCAAGCCCAAGCACTACCGCCCACCCGACAACCATCATCCTAGGAACGGAGTAAGTGAAACTGTTCTAATCACATCTGAAGTACATCATGGCGAATGGTGTAGACCGTATCTATAAGAGGAATGTCCTGACCAACTGAGTTACTTGGAGACGTCTTAGATATTCGCAGCTATCCTGCCATTATCATCTTATCTTAAGTTGCCGTACGAGTATTTGTTACGAATTGTTGGAACCTTAAAAAGGTTGATAACTTCCAAAATCGAAAATATTAACATAGTGGGTTGTGGTGAGATTGCAGTTGCTTAACAAAAAATATCGATGCTCAGCCGTTTCATGGTTAAACTGAAAGCCTGAGTGGGAAAAAGTGTGAAGCTGGACAACTAACTTCATAAACGATCACTTCGAATGAATAAATGATTGAATGAATGAATGATTGAATGAATGAATGAACGAATGAATGAACGAACGAACGAATGAATGAATGAACGAATGAATGAATGAAAGGTTATTTATTAGCACGAAATATAACGGTATGAAACTGAAATTGAAGTTCACTATGTTCCTTGACTAAATACTTAAAAATGTGTTCCTCAGAGCATGGAGCCCCCTCCCCCGTCGGGCGGCCCCCCTCCCCGCGGGGCGGGCGGGGCGGGTGGCGCGGGTTCGTTCCCGGGCGCGCCGCACTACTCGCACCAGCACTCGCTGTCGCAGCCCGCGCACCGCCCACACAACCACACTAATTACCAACAGGTAGGTACTGGGCTTACACTACACTATTTACATTGTAGCTACTCACATTATTATTATGTACTACTTTAAGTATTTTGATCTAAGTAGATGAGTTCCCTTGCTGTCGTATGAAAAAATATTTTGTCGTATTTGGCTAGAGATGAGATATACTCACATGACACACAACACAAACCGTTACCTGATTGGCCGCCCACTATGGCGACATATCTAAATTGTCATGTACTTTCACGAGATAGGAGCGCGCTGGGCGAAATAACTTAACTTAAAGGATGGCCATCAACTATTCAAACAATTTCTACCATGAATGATTATCAATTTATTTTTGAACTAGTAACGTCTTACCTTGTTTTTTATAGCACGTATCAAGCCATACCATACCATAAGGGCAGTAGAAAAATAAATCATAATCGAATTTCTACAATTTTTTCTGTTCTGTGTCTAAACTATACTTTATCAACTTAATTTTTAAAAAAATTAAAAATGTTTTCCACAGAATATGTACGGTGGACAAATGCCACCGCAATCACCTCCGTACTCCGGGCCGCCGTCACACCACCGCGCCATCAACCTGCCACACAACCCACATCTCATAGGTGAGTCGGTCGAACAACCATTTTCAAGAAAGAATCATTTTCAAATGATTTATTTATTAAGTATTTTATTTAATGTAGGAACATAATAATTATTGTAAAACTTTGACATTCATAAGTGTTCTTTATGTGCCTAAACTGAATAAATGAAATTAATTCTTTAAAAACCAATAGAATGAAGGAAAGCAGCGATGGTAACTTGTGGCTAAGGATCTCGTGTTTACTAACGACATGAATCCATTCCTAACACAAGCAATTTAGCTTAGGTGGAGAATTTAACGGTATTACTAGTAATTTCAGCTATCTATTAGTAATTTCGGTATTTTTTTAATTTCGGTTACTAATAAGGTTAGGTACTAGTAATTTAAGTTATTAGTAATTTCAGTTAGATTGCTAGCATCCATTACTAGAAATTTGGTTGCTAGATCGATTACTAGTAATTTCTGCTACTAATACTATATCGAAATAAATATCTACAAAAGGATAGAAGTTGATTTCAAGCAAAATGATCGGAAATTTTCACAGCATTCTTGTAATTTTTTTTTACAGATTTAGCGGGCAGCAGAGAACAAAGAGGCTCAGCGTTCGAACTTTATAGAAAACCTCAACACATGCACAATCTGAGGTAAGTCTTTGAGTGTGGCAACATTTTACTTACCTGTATTTTACTGTACACAATTCATATCAAAACTCGTAACTATTCACGATCAAATCAATCAAATCAAGTAATTTAATCTTACATATTATCTCCTAAATACAAAATGCATGTTTCAGAAACATTCAGTTCTCCTTACATAAGTGTTGTGTAGGCCCCTGTACAATTTGCTCTAACATGCAAACACCAATCGCTTCACAAACGACTAACAATGTCTTGTCGGGCCACAGTATTAGTATGGTATTGTATGTGGTATATAAATACATATATTTTGTAACATATATCTCTATATCGGGGCGTCTGTAAATTGTAATATTGATATAATATATTGTAATCTATTAGTTGTTGTTTGTACGGTACAAACTATTGGCAGTGCGTGTCTGCATTTTAGTGCAACTTGATTATTTATAAAAGCATATTGAATTAAGTATTTCATCTATCTGTCTTATTCAATATGTATTCTTGTCAAATCTCTAAATTTTTCTACTTATTTTAAGCTCTTTTAAAATGGTTTTCATCTTACTTTATGTATTTTTCTTTCATAATATAATAATTACATTTTCAATATCTCATGATCATTATTTCAATATGCTTTTTATAGAATCACAAAATTAATTGATTGAAAATTGTCATGCTCATTCGAACCTTGCAGAATATAAAAAAAAAATGTACTAGTCCTTCAGTATTTTTTCTTATTAATCTTGAATATCTGATATGTCCTAATATTTATCATTGAGTACTAAGTGGTTCTTTGGTTGTGGGTGTCCGCAGTTCATCAGATGCCATGAACTCGAGTGTGGAGAGGGATGAGACATTTTCACCAAAAACTAAAAAGAAATTATCTAAAAAGCCGTCATTCATAAAAAATGCAGTACTCGATTTGTTCCGTTCGAAAACGAAAAATTCGCAAAAGGTATCTCGTCAGAAGTCACTCTGTGAGAGTGACTTGCAACAGAGACCTCATGTTCAACAGATGCCAATGTTGAGACGCGAGAAGTCTGATCTTGGAGACATGAGTATACATATGAGAAACCAGCAAATCAGAAACCAAATGATACATAGAAGTAACTCGTCGTCTTGTGAAAAACCTATTATAAAAACAATTCTGAAAAGACAGAGTTCTTTTTGTGATGAAAGAAACGGGTCTATATGTACCGTCAGAGATTACGATGTCAAACCGGTTGTTAAAAGTTTAAGGAGACAGAATTCTATGTGCGACATCGAAACTGAACCGAAAGTTACCCCCCTGTTGCGTAGACAGAACTCTCTCATAGAATATAATAGGAGGGGCATCTACGGACAGACCTCCAGCTTTAATATGATTACCAAAATAGATCCTATTTACCAAAGAGAGCAGCAAGTAAAACATGAACCATTTCACCCCACACAGCCGTTACCTCCAGAACCTGTATACCAAAGTAAAGACCATATTGTTTATGACCCTATTCCTAAGCCTCGAAGAACCTATACTTCTGTTTATGACACTTCATCCGAGAACCCGTATACGAGTAGATCGGAAATGTCTAACCAGAGTTTCGAGAATCCGTATGGAAACCGTCAATCATTGGATCTACCTCTGAGGGAATCGCCTTATGCGTCTAGATCCGAATGTGTAAGAGAAAACCCGTACGCGTCTAGATCTGAGTGTGTAAGAGAGAGCCCTTACGCTACCAGGTCTGAAATGATAAGAGAAAATCCGTACGTTTCTAGAACAGAGATGATGCGTGAAAATCCTTATACAACTAGATCCGAAATCATAAGAGAAAGTCCATATGCCAGTAATTCTGAAGTGATGAGGGACAGTCCTTATGGAACTAGAAGTGACTTTACATCTGAAAGTCCGTATACAAACAGGCAAGAGCTTGCAAAACAATCTGATTCTTTATATAGTGAATCGCCGTATTCTAGCAAAGAACAAATGCTACGGGCGAGAATAACCCCGGACAGCGCGTACTCTACTAAAGAAGAAATGTTGCGACAGCGATTTTCTGAATCTCCTTATAGCACTAAAGATGATTTACTAAAGCAGAGAATAGAAAGTTCCAAGGATCCTGTGTATGGTAAAAGAACATACGATCCGCCACCAAGCACATCTTGGACTGAGAGTTCGTATGGAATTAGGCCGGACAGGAGGTTACAAACACCAGTTAGTTTTCCTGGTAGAATATCCCCTATGAGTAAATGTATGAGTGAACCTCCTTATGCCACCAGAACAGAAATGATGGCGAGACTTGGGCAAACTGAATCACCATACGCTACTCGGGCAGAAGTCAAATCCAGTTGTTCTGATTCACAATATGCAAGTCAAACTGAAATGATGGATGTTAGATCTGAAAGAAGACCAGCTTCTGCAGAATGTACTTATGTGTCTAAGCAGGAAATTTTGAGAGAAAAAGCTGCGTTACTTGCCAAGAAAGAATCTAGTTATAGTATAAGATTGGAGGAGAAGCTTGAAATAATAAAGCAAAGAAATCAAGCCAAAAAGGAAATGATATATCAAACTAGAAAAGAAGCAAATGAAAGCGATGCTTCCAAAATTAGAGAACCTCTTTATGTCTCTAAAAGAGATTTGAAAGAGAGTGTGATCTATGAGTCACAACAGGAAACTAAAGAAGTGGCACAGCCTGATGAACAGGAGAGTAGTCATAGTAGTTCTAGAAGTAGTCCTTATGAGCTTAGTGATGCAAATCACTTATCTCGTAGAGAACCTTTATATCAGACTAAAGCAGAGGCTGAAAATAGTAAAACTGATATCGACACTTTCCAAGAAATTGATTTTTCGAAACTTAGACTAACTGATTCAAAGACTGATGCAGAGAAACAAAAGTCAAAAAATATGGAAAGTAATATATTAAAGGGTGAACCAATGTATGCTCCTAGATTACATGGTAAAGCTGACCACATTTCTAACGCCTTAAAGGTAACCACTTCGCCAGTTCCATATGAATCTACAACTTCCATGGAAACACAATACGCGTCCGAGTGTAGTATGAATTTTGAAAATAAACCCCAAAGTACACCGTACACATCGCAGGATTTGCTTGAAAAGTCTAATAAAGCTAGCAGGAGTGTGACGTTCTGTGAAAAAATATTAGAAAATAGTCCAGAGGTTAGTCAGAATTCAGAAAACATGTCATCCAGCCAGAATGAGACTACAATTATACATAACCAAAACACTGTGATAGCAGCAACGTCTGAGGAGAACGAGTCCAATGAAGCTAAACAAAAGGAAGTTACACCTGACGGTCCACACACCACGTGGGGGATATTTGATAGTGAAGGAGGTGTTCTAGAAGACAGACAATGGGGAGTTTCATTAATAATACCACCAAAAGCAATTGCCCCAGGAATTAAGCAAAAGGTGTACTTTACGGTGTCTGATCCGCGGCTGAGCCAACGTGTGGGGGGACCTCCCATCGATATGGACAACGGTAAAGAGGCTTTTATAATGAGGCACGCGTAATAATTGTAGTGATGTAGTCTGCACATACTAATTGGCTACCTATTAATATTTGCGAATGAAATGGCGTTGAAATGCACAGGAATGGGAATTGTGATTGTTCAGAATTAGTTTTCAAATTAGATTCGATGTTGTAGATTTTGATACACGGATTATTTTATATATGTTTAAATATTTAGTGCACGATATTATGCATTGCAGCATGTACGGAATTCACGGCGGTTGTTGTTTGAGATAATTAAATAACTTTTAGATTTTATTTGGCTTCCTAATATTGCTGTAGTTTAAGATCTATTTATATTTATACTTAATTATATTCATGCACCATTAGCGTAGAAGCTTCATTGTCACACACAGTATCACGTATTTTTTTTATTTATAACTAACTTATAAAACTAATATTGGTTATATACCCATTTATTGTATTTATATTTACGCAGTTTCTGCCCCACAATGCACTCGTACTTAGAGGTCAAGCAACGCATCCGTCGACAGTGCTACTTACATCCATCGTGATTGTATGTTTCATTAATAGATTGAATATATTTGTGCACTGTACAGTTTGTTCAAAGGCGTCTTTTTTCGCTTTTTTGTTTTCATTTTTATCCCTCATTTCAGTGCAACTAAGGAATTTTGCTGTGACAATCTATCTATTTTAATTTCTTCTTTTCGTTGTTGTTTGTCTAGACAAAAAAATAATTTTGCCTCGTAGTACATATTATGTTTTAAATTAACCAAAAGAACAGCATAAGCTATATTATCTTTACTTTCTTATTCATTTGAGAAGTAAATCGAATTGATGTGTTTGTTTTTCAAGCATGAGTCTTCTTGTGACTTTAAGTATATATTAAAATACTTTTACGACCACACCATATTATTATCATCTTAATAATCAACCTGTTATGGGGCTGTCTGTAGCAAAATGTATATTCGGTTTACGTCCTATCTCTTTTATGTTATAGTCTAGTTTGTGCATTTCATGTATTGTGCTTGTCTACCATGCTTGCTTGCCTGCATCACTACTAAACAGCATTAATGTGTCGCGATTTGTGTTTGTGTGTTCAATCGATGTTGTACGTTTACTTCACAACTACCCTCCACAATATCTGCTGCCTATAAAAACTTTTGCACCCTTTAAAGAAAACAATTACACATAATAATAAATAATATTCCTTCATAAATACTTTATATAAAAAAAACAATAATTTTCTTAATTCTTTTCCATCATTTTCTGCAAAATTGCCTTTTCAAAGTAGTTAATTTATGCCTGTGAAATAAAAGTACCTACTTGTAAAAAGCAATGCAAAGAGTCAGTTGGCTTTCCATGGGTTAATTTAATACATTAAAAACATAATGAACTATGATATATATTTAATACTTAATTGAATTATTTAATAATAATGGTTGTAATGTTCTTGGTCGTCTCATAACCCATACCAGGTCAACTGCAATGCCCACCTCCTCTACCTCTTACTAATAACTTATTTACTCCAGGTGAAGCGATGCTGTCCCCACTAGTTATGTGCGGGCCCCAAGGCCTAGTGTTCCTGAGGCCTGTGACCCTGCGGTTACCACACTGCGCCAACGCGGTGCCATCCCTAGGTCTTACCATTAAAGCAACAGACACCGAAGCACATCTCAGCACAGATTGGGATCAAATACACCTACCTGCCACCACCACTTTGAATACCGTCGCTGTTAAAGTTGATCACTTTTAATCTTGTCCAGCAAAAGTTGATCAAATATGAAATAGTATTTATTGCACTCAACTTAAGATACATTTTACCATGCGATTACAACTTTCTGATGAGGTCAAGCGTAATTTCGAAAGCACAGCGCTACTGATGTGTGATACTGCATTGATGGTATACAGACAGTTCGTTTTGTAGAATAGAATACAATATAATGTTCAATGTATTTGATTAAACGTATTTTGACGTTTATGACATTGATGACAGGCGTGAAAGAATGTCAACCCCATACATTAATCAATCTATTCTATTCGATTCTACAAAATGATTGCCATTTGTCTAGGGCCCCGGGGCCTATAGTCAAAGTAACATTCTATTGATGGAATCGCATCGAAACGAATCGTTTTCAATTTGCTACCAAAGGATTACTTGGCGATTTTGATGGTAAATTTAAGTGAAATGAAATATTTGAGTCATAAATATTAAAATTTCATAAAATTTTTGTAGTCGTATTACAGATTTATTTCAAAATCCATGCTTAACTTAGCGATTTCACTGGTGTTTGTCACTTTCTCTATAGCCCTAGTTCTGTAGTTACTCCGTATAAGTAGGGTTGTCCATAGCTACAAAAATGAGACAATATGACTATGATATTCATTGAATAGTACTGGTAATTTTGATAATATTTATCAACTAATAGTGGATGGGACATTGTCACCTTATATAATCTTAGTAAGACTTTATGCAAATATCAAACAGTACCTAATAAGAAAAAAATACGGATTTTGACTATGTTAAAGTTTTTTTTCCTCAAAATAATATTAATATACGTAAAACATTTTAGATATGTATGTATAATGTCTTGTGAATTATTCAGTTATTGAATCTATGATAGTGTCTCCTTATTCATCAATCTGAATAATATTGCAAGACTGTAAACAAAATAAAAAAATGAGTGGTGGTTATATTTTAATTATATACTTGTTTAAATACTGTTTAATCCTGTAACGTGGAATATATCTTAACATAACCCTTCCATAGTAATCGGGTATAAAGGTTATTGCATATCTAGAGAGCCAAAACGAAAAACACTTCCACATTTACCGAGATATATGATATTCCCGTTTTTTTATCGCAGATATCTGTATTAACTAGTATATAATTATCATACAAGTAATTGAATAGTATTAAAAAAATATTTGGCATTCCCACCTATATCACTCCCAGCCTTATTTTGATGTAAGTAGTGGTGCTAAAAATTAAACTTAAGTGTTAATTATCAACATTATTTCTTTAGCCGAGCCCTAACGCCAATGATAATTAAAAAATAGTGATAACAAAATCGTCTTTAGTAATACTACTCTATCTAGTTCAGAATAGAATAAAAACTATTATTAAAAAAAATAGAATATATAGTTTGTACATTTTATTCCTCGCTTTTGTAGAGGCATGTATTTAGATTTAAATGTGTCATTTTGGTGTTAGGTTCTCATAGAAAACTCGAATTTACATTGAATCTCGAAATACTTTTTTAAAGTATTTATTCAACGGCTTTGACGTAATGGAACGTTTGTGTACAGATTAAAAATAAAATGAGAAATTATATTTTTGCTTTCAAATGCAATTGGGCGGGAAATCTTTGAAGGTTATGACAGAAGATCGTTACGATATTATTTTATTACTTTTTTTTTAATATTAAGAGGCCTTACCATAACGTACGTCTATTTAGTAGCCTTAAATGTTCATATATTGTAATTGTAATATTATTATTTAATAATCAGTTGATTAAGCAAACAATGTTGTATGTATTGGAATGTTTGAGTTTAAATTTTATTATTTAAGGTTATCAACACACAATCAATAATAATTGACTTATAGAATGGGTACATACATGCCAATAATGTTGTGTGTTTATTGTTTATCATTCACTCAATAAGTTTGGCCACATTATACACATTTTATTGTCAATGTTATTGTGTGCGTGCGATGTTCCTTAGTACTTTGGCTTCCGTAGTGTTCGAAATATTGTGGCTGTTTATTTGAGATGGTTTCGTTTGAGTTCGTTTTAAGTCCGTTCTCGAGGCGGTTCAATTTAACGCTAGCTTTAACATAAAATGTGCTAAAGAAATTTGAACCTTTTTGCTTTTGCTGTAGGAGTCAAGTATGATTGCATTGGCATCGATGTATACTTTTCCAGCACGACACTGTGTATATTTTCTTGTTTTTAGTGATAACAATGAGTTTACCTTTGATTTGATAATTAAATTTTATATGTAATGAAAATAACCATGTTGTTTTATTCATTGGTACCTACTTTTTCCCCCGCGTGGGAATCCTCACGGATACCCCGCGCAGAAGTCAGTAAAGGTGTCGACCAAATCCGCACGGCCGTCATGCATTATCATAGGTGCCTACTGAAGTAAGTTTTTATTATTTGTTCATGACAAATGGTAACACACTACCAGATCCTTAGCCGCTTCTCACATTGGGCAACTTAAACGAAAATTGAGTTGTCAACTGGAGTTGCCGTATCTCAATAATCAATCAGCGAATATCAAAAATCATCGGCAAGATGGTGGGTTCTGCGGGGTTGGTGGAATTGAAGTGGACAAAACTGCAGTTTTTTTCTAGTTGTCTAATGTAAGAACAGATACTAGAATTCAGCTAGAACTGGACCTAGATAGGATGTTAACCTTTTTCCCATATAAACAATACGAATTAGTCGCCTCCCCCTTTCCTCTGCAATCAGCGGGGTGGTTAATGTTGAATTTGAACTGACTAAAATCGTACGCCGTTTTGGGTTTTTGTGGATGGAGGTGAGATTACCACATCAAGAAGAAGACAAGAAGACCCAGGCCATTAAGGTGACTTATGTGCCACCGTAATGGCCAGGGTCAGCCTGCACTAGGAGTCGGATTGCAATTGCCACCTGACTTACCGTAAAGTAACCTTAGCTGAAAGTCCAGGTAAGATGGACTTTTTTTTTATAGTGCGAAAAATCCCCCCGGATACTCCCCACCAGAACCGGTTGGAGAGGTTATGTCCGACTCGAATCGACCAAACGCACGCCGTCTTTGGGTCCCTATTTGCCGGAGGTGAGATGGTAACCAACATATCTCTCGCACCTCGGCAGACGCCGGCCATCTCTTTCGATTTTCTCATCTTTCTCTCATTTCTCATCTTTTCAGGTGTAGGGAAGGTAAGATGGACTTGGACCCGAGTGATCTTGATGGATTATCCAATGTACAATCCGTATAGGTAGGTATATATTTGTACTAGGCGGGAATCGAAACTGTGATCTCTAATTATTCTGCCACCAAATCACTCAGGTGTTTCTGAAAATGAAATATATCTATCGATTGAATATTTGTATCGCTATTTTATGTAAAGTGTAACTTTATTTTCTGGGTTACACGAAATTTACTCCTCTTTATCTTATTTGGATAACAGGTTATTAACTTATCTAAGTACAGCAAACTTGTCCCACCGGAATGAAAGATTACCTAGAGAAAAAAACCATTTCTCATTCCGTCACTACTTTCATATTTCACAAATAAATTCATACCCTATAGCTGGTATTTATTTAGTTGGTAACTATGAATATGAGAGGCACATTATGTATGAAATAATGATTTTCTCACACATTCACTTACGTCCACACAGTTCGTGTGGCTACAATGTATAAATATATGTCATAGATATCTGTTTGGAAATCTTTGGGATCATTAAAATATGCTTACCAGTCATACGTTTGCGAAAATTAGTTTTTCTAAAACGTAAAGCTAGGCGTTCACCAGACCGGGTTCAGTACCGAGTCAGGCTGCATTGTAACGCAAAATCCCTCCCACAATATATTTTCGACGCATGGGTCTGTCGATTAGCTACCCAGCCCACCTGATTGCCCTTAGCACGAAAAACTATCGAATTCTAAATGCAAAGGTATCGAGAGAAAGAGAAACAAGCATTACGATTGGCGGGCTTCACACTCGCGTCACAAAGCCTGCCCACTTTGAACCTCAAAGTGGGCCGGCTGCCATCGCAATGCTCCGTTCTCTCGATACCTTTATATTACGAAGTCGATAGTGTTTTGGGTTAAGGGCACTGATTTCTGACTCGTCCCGATACCGATTTTTATGTTTATGTGCCTGCTGCTGTGTGCATTCAGCTACGAACTCATATCTTTATGGTTTTTAATAAATAATTTGGATAAATTTCATTATTTTTCACGTAGGCTTATAACATTTTGAAATGATATTGTGGTATCTACGCGGCCATTGTATCTATAAGCATCAAACCACAGAACATGATCAGCGGTGAGTACTACAGAGGATCATAACGATAATGCGCCCGCGCATGTTGATGAGTCCGGTGAGAAAATTCGTTATGTACTGTCACCGACAAAGTGTTAATTAATTTGTTTACTTATATTATTTGATATCTACTATTTATGAAATGAAAATTTGATGGCTATACAGCATGTCTGTCTAGCCAATTGGCTTGACCGTTGTGTGTGTTGATTTAACGTTATATATGTGTACATACGTATTTTAACCCAGTTAGATATACATATTATGTTAAATAAAGATAATGGCAAACATACACCAATGTGGGCAATGCAGGACTCTAGCTCTCTTGAGATTAGATGTCGCTACCTTATTAGAGAACTGCTACACATCCGCACCCAATATGTAATTCAAATTATTATAACAATTACGTAGAGCTACGTGATTACCTACTTTTCTTTATTTTCATTATTGTGTTAATCGCAGTCGTATCCTAAGCTTTCACCTTGCAGTGTTGTGTCGTTTTCCAATTCAAATGCGTGTTTGAACCTTAATATTTTATATACACTCGGGAAAACATATGGTATCCCACCTTTACATGTGTGTCTTATTCCAATATGTACCAAGGTTACACTGTATTTGACAAACGCTGAGAATGAGGTCATAAGTATATTTGACATGTGGGTAACGTGCCAATAACTCGTGTCTTCACCCACACACTTGGAAATTACATTGTAATGAACCTACATGTAACAAAGTAGGTACCAATATCTTAAAACAAACTTAAATCACTAACACATCTGTCTTCAACTGTACAAATCATGATACAAGCTCATTACTCCTTCAAATACTTATAGTTTTATGAGATCGTGTCGCGACAACAATTTCGAAATCTGCCACATCAGTGTCACTAGTAGATATGTACCTATTTATTTAATACCTTTAACCCTTATCTCCAAGAAATACAGTCCACATTCGCACACAAATTATTTCAGTATGGTAAATGAATATTACTAATGACAGTAATGATCTAACTCCATATGAATGCCTACTGTTCTTTTATGAGTATAAATATGTCACAATTTTATTTTGCACTAGCTGTTGCCCGCGACTCTGCAGGCGAGAAATTCTGATAACGTTCCCGCTGCTACATAAAAACCTTCCTTAGATTTCAAGTAATATATAAGTATAAAAAAAAAATCTCCACCTGTCTTCGAGTTATGCTGCAACATATTTCGTGATTCATTTTTATTTATATAGATCAGCTGATGCCCGTAGAGTATTTCAAAATTATAAATTAGTGATGTCGATACATTGATATACGAAAAAATTATTATATTATATCTTGAGGCAATAATATCTACTGCGTACCTACTTATTTATAGTACATAATTAGATAAAGGTTAAAGTCATTCTCACTTGTAAGTAGGTATTATAAAAACGCGGTACAGTTTAACTGAGGTCAAATTCACCTGTCTTCGTCATTGCGACAAGAAGATTGCTCTAAGGAGGTAACAGCTATCGAAATGTAATACTATATTATTATATTGTTAGTAGGTACACATTTTCGAAATGTTTCTAAATGGTCAATTTGATGTAGGTATGAAACAAGACCTATTATCATAGGGTCGATGTGAAATTGGAGTTTTAGTGTGTTTTAGAGTGATTTTATGTTTCCAAGAAACGTACATCGGTCGATTAACCTGCGTTAATCAACCGATGTACTCGTACCAAGCCGTCTATACTCGGTCGCTCGGAAGGAGTTGAGTCCCGGTTGTCGTCACTGCGAGACTAGTCCGGCCAGGGCGGTGCAGCGCCGAGACCTCTTCGTGGAGTCGATCTACCGCTGCTGATGGCTGGCTAGAAATTTTATTGTCGTTGCATCTTTCTATGAGGAAGTCATCTCATGGAAGAGGCGGCGGAGAGGGCCAGAGAGGCAGACAGCCAGTCGGCAGCATATTCATCGCCGGCGAACCAGGAGTCGCGAGTGGATTGGTAAATAAAAGAAGGGTTAGCACTCCTTTTAATCTTATCTCGGGTTAAGTTACTAACTAGTTAAAAGCGAAGTATACATGTAAAATCTTGGAAATTAAATAGGTATACTTCATCATTTTGGTCTTGGTCTTGAATTGAATCAATCATCTTCCGAAATTTTATTTCTCATAAGAAATTCAATAGTTCACTTAGAATGAGATACATAGATGTTTCTTAAGTAATGAACATTGCATTTGGCAAACCGGGGTGTCTACGGACATTTACATTGCATGTCCCTACATACAAACACACCACCACTCAATAACATAATCGAATAAAAAATCACCTATGCGTGTTTGATATTTTTTTTTTTTTTTTTATCTTTATTTTTAAAGAGGGTTTTTTCACACAGTGAATATGACACCCTCATCGGGTCTACAATCTACATCTTATAATCTACGTTTCATACATAACCATACTATTCTGTATAGTATTCTTGCTTCCTCACTGGCTGGGCAAGCAAGAATAGTGTTTGATATTATATAGGGTGAATTTCAACAGGTCCGTTAAAATCCTCATTTCCGTGGACTTTTTTACCTTAGGTTTTATGATTAAAAAAAAAAAAAGTGTTTATTAAAGGTTTTGGTAATATATGTATTCTTGCTTAATATCTAGCAGATAACTAAAAAAACTAACGAGATACACGAGATTAAAAATTACGTGCCACGGCGATGAAACATGCGTGCACGGCAATGAAACAAGCGTCCACGGCAATGAAAGAAATGTGAAATGGGAATGAAAGAATCAACCACGGAAATGAAAATCCATATAAAACATAATATTTTATATAGGTACCTAATTACAATAAATACATATTTCGTAGGTTCAAAATCTGCAAAAGGAGTACAATTAAACAAAGAGAATAGAATCAAAACTCTCCGATTTATTTAAATTCTTCCACAACCTTTCAAACTTAACATCAAATTAACACAACAATATAGCTTTAATAACAGAAATATCAGCCTTTCAAGTTCACTAGTCTCTTTATGATTAAGTAATCTATTAACTTCGAGGAACAATTACTCCCGCAGCCTTCTTTTTAACATACCGCTCTCTTTCTTTTCTTAGATACTCCTCTCGTAATACAGGGTCGCTTCTTAATTTTTGACGTCGCTTTTGTTCGGCCAATCTTTTCCTCTCCTTTCTCTCCTCTTCTGATAATTTTGGTCTAGGCATTCTAAAAATAAACAATCCATTATAAAAATCAGACTGTAGTATGTGTGTGTGTGTGTGTGTGTGTGTGTGTGTGTTTGCACGTGTGTGAGTATTTATATGAGTGATGAATTACCAAATGTTCAATCATTCTGTAGGATTAATATGAAAATCTTTTTGTAATTGACTGTACAGTAAAAAGCTCATCAAGTCTTTCATCGTATTGCAGAAGGTTAACTTGTCGAGTCCTATAATGTTAGTATTCGGTACTACCACAGTATAACGAGTAATCATACAGTATGTCATCGCCTTTGATGTTTGTAGAAATGCCGCCTCCGTCTAGATATGCAGGGTTGTCACATTAGTTTTCATTTATAATTACAATTTCTGCAATATTTATTTAACCCCTATTTAGTTTCTTTGTTCTCCCAAAACACATCAACTCACGCCAATATAAATAACTAGCTGATGCCCGCGGCTCCGCTCGCGTGGATGTCAGTTATTGCGAATTTTGGTCATTTCTCCGGTTCTACTCAACCAATTATGAACAAACCAACATTTTAAACTAATAACATTGCAGTAGTTTCAAGTCCATAGCGAACAGATTGTTTTTTTTTAAGATATTGGTATTTAACATGTATGTTATATTTTTACTGCAATATTTTTAACTGCTTTTTTTTATTGTTCAAAACATAACATTACATGGTTAAACAAATTTTGAGCCATCCGCTTAAACCACGAGGGTTTTTATGCGAGCGGGAGTTCGCTTATTGACATTAGCAAGTACATGAATACACTTGCAAGTACAATATACATTAAGCCTTTTATAAAGGGTTTCTCTGTTACATATTTTTGCATTATAAAATTTCGGATAGTATATATTGAAAAATTCTGGTTCCGTATACATTTCTAGACTTTAGCATATAGTAAAATAAAAAACGTGAGTACAAATGAGACAGCCCTGAATCGTTAGTACCGAGTAAAATGAATGGTTCGCTCACCACGACTGCTCTGTCTAGACGGCTTTATCGACAGACTGTATGAAGTATAAATCGTTAGACTGTGGTACCTACTACCTTTATAACAGGTAAAGATGTTTATAATGCCTAATCATACTATGGCGATGAAAACATGAGTCACGGAAATGAAACATCTGGCCACGGCAATGAAACATCTGGCCACGGCGATGACACATCTGGCCACGGCAATGAAACATTTGGCCACGGCAATGATTTTTTTTTCATTACCGTGTTTATTTTTTCATTGCCATAGCAAATTTTGGCCACGGAAACCACGGCAATGAAAGCACGGCGATGAAAAACAAGGCAAAAATATAAAATAACAAAAAATCCAATAATTATTCGAAGTAATAAACACTTCACAAAAATAAACAAGAGAAATGGCGTTCTACTGAATGTTTAATCAAGAGGATAAATTTATTGAAATAGAGAGTTATACCTATCCACGGCAATGATAGAAAAAATGTCCAGAAACGAAAAAATGGTATACTTACATTTATGACGCGAAAACGCAGGCACTTGTGTACGTCCTTCCACGTCGAGCACTTAGGCGGCACTAATAGGCAACGTTTAGCGCATATGAGGGGGGACGTACGTCGTTAGATAAAACAATATTCTAAAACATGTTTAGAACACGGCGATGAGAGGTAGTTCTGGGACAAATGATTTTTTATTAACCATTCGTTGTATTGTTTAAATATTTGAATAAATGTATTTCGTAACAATACTTTAACTATTCACGTATCAAATAAAACTAGGTATTAATAAAAATAACCAATAGATTTTTATCAATGAGGCATAACGTCATAATACGTGACGTGTGGACAAACACGGCAATGAAAGATTTCGAGGTTTAATATTTTTTTTTGAAGTACCTATTATCCTATTTAATAGAATATTTAGTGCTACACATAGATCACTATTTCATCTAACCAGAAAAAAATATCAGAGCATTATAACTATAATTTATAGTACCGATTTCATCGATGCCACGCAATTTTTGGCCCCGGGAAATTCACCCTATAAGTCTATTGTTTGATTGTTTGGGATACAGAGAACAGTAGCAAACGAATTAATTAATTGTTAATTACATAGCAAGTCGCAACAATAGGTAGGTATCCGGATTATGAGGTGACCTGTCGCTTTGACAGGTTTTATGCGAAAATGGCAACAATGAATAATACCTATTTACTGGTAATTTTTTTTACTCTATGTCATAGAAGCCTTCGAGAATGCCGTGATCGTCTTAATTAAATATTGTGACAAACTATCGTTCAGATTTCAGTTCAGTAGAAAATATGGGTAATAAGTGACTTAAGTAATCTGTGGTAGCCTTGTAAAAAATAATTGGAAGGCTACATTCAGATGCGTGATGTTCAAGAAGTGAATACGATCTTTTGAAGTCCTTTAAGGTTTTCCAAAAAGACTTTCAAGGGTTCACTCGTCGGGGTCTCCGTAGAGCCCTTCTTATTATTAAATGTTGGATTAACAGGACTCCCTGAGGTTACATACTCAGTGATTTTTTCAGTCGTTTGCCAGTGATTTGTGGCCTTTATGTTATCAAACAACCATAGGTCTGGTGTCTGTGCATCACTTTAGAACGGGTCAACCAATTTGACGGATTTCTTTTTACTGTGTTGGTAATTTTTAGGACAAGACTGTATCGTGTCAGATACCTACTAGGACTCGCAGTTGCTGACTGCACAATAATTACAAATGAACAATTTACTGATCTATCAAAAGAAGAAAATTCAAACATCCGCCAGTTTCACGTCATGAGCTGACATTTAAAAGTAATAATTACAAATAGTAGGCCAGCGCCTAAAGGGCGAGAACCCTAGCATTAGACCGCGTCATTGTATGATCTAATTTTGACCTATGAGTAAAAGTTCGAGTACACAAGTGAGGTGATTTAATTATATAAGTAGTTATAAAATTTCATATTGTAATACTAGTAGGTACCTACTTGGTAATAATAACATAACATAAACTCACGCCTTTATCCCTGAAGGGGTAGGCAGAGTTGCTAACACCCACATTTCGCCAGTTTATGTTTAGGTCCCAATGTAATAGGTGGCTTATAAACCTGCGATAAAAACACACATAACTTCCTAAAGCATCGAAAAAACATTTGTGTGTGCCATGGTACACCTAGGATCGAACTCGAGACCTCGTCTCAGCAGTCCATTACCCATACCACTTGGCTATCGCGGTACGCTGTTGGTAATAATACAACGTTAATTACCGATGTTTAACTGATGAACTGCAATGACGCTATAGGATGGGCCGGTCAAGAGGCGACACAACCGACGAATAGATATGAAATCAATTTTGAAAATGCAAGGTTATGTACTTATTTTAGTAACACATTACATATATATTTGAAATAAATGCACAATTTAATATCTGCACCGTACCGTACCTTCGCGAAAGACAAAAAACATTAATAGAAAACTTTTGTGACACATCTTTTAATTTTAAATTACTAATATTCCCTCTAACCTCTCCAGCTAAGTGTGAATTCACGTCGGCGGTATAATGGCCGGGATTTGAACCCCCATTAAGCTTTAACACTAACGATTAAAGACTATGTAAGCGCAAGCATGTTGTGTGAATATGTGATAGTCGCTTGTAATCAGAACAATTCTCATGAGATGTTATCAACACAGACGCACCTCGCTAAATACATCTAAAATCTAGTTAATTCCTCTTCCGAATAATAACTAAATTGGCTAGTTATGTACCTTATAATTATGTATGATACAATTAGTCCGTCTTATTTTAGAGTTAAATGTAGATGACGTAAGCAAAAATAATAATAAGAGGTTCAACGGACGCTCTGCTTCGTTGTTTATGTAATGTCAACTTTTTGTAAAACATTTTTTGTTTATAAAAGTTCAAACATGCATATTTACGTACCTACTTTTGGAACCTCCAAGCGATTCTCCATGGGTAACGAAGTCGGCTGGGCATCTCTCACGTAAGGGAGATCATGTATCATCAAGAGAATGATCGGTAGTATCGGCACTGTCCCTGACATTGTCAACGTATTCAGCACCTTGTCCCTAAAGTTGCATAAAACCATGACTCTATTCTTTCATGGGCCACGGAGGGCATGCCCCGTTACCCATGGAGGGATTCAGACTCAATATTCTCCTATAGAGAAATATTTGGCACTCGGATTCGACGACCGATGAAACTTCGGCGAGCATCCTCGCTATCTGGTTCCCGAATTGAAGAGCACAGTTGCGGCTCTGGCGAGTCTGTTGGAGCACATAAGGGGTCTTCAGGGGGTCAAATGGAGATGGTTGCCTGCCACATTCTTGTTCTTGAATCCGGAGATTGGCAAAAAATTAGATCCGGGGCTGTAATTCTTACTTACTCAAACACCATGGTCGTGTCGAACAATAGTATTGGTTGAGTAAACTGCAATAAACGACATCAACGCGCGCAGGTGCAAACACAAATAAACCTAGTGGTAGTAAGATTTTAAGAAATCAGACTTCTGAAATTTGTAATACTGACATGAAGGATAAATCAGAATTCAGTAGGACGATGTTCTTAATTTTCCCTCAAAACTGAACTGTGCGATTACACTTTCACAATTAGAATAGCACTGGTTTATTCCAAATATTGTCTGCGCAGCATGTGGTTAACTTCTTCCTTAGTTAGCGGATGCGCGTGTGAACCATAAATAATACGCCATCAGTGTAAGTACCTTACACTCATTAAGTACATTTAGTATCCGCGGATTCTTACCATCACCTGATGTTGATACCACCACCATCACAGTCAGCTAGGGGGTGTGGGGACATGCTTGTTAACCTATATTAATTACTCTCCGAAAATCTTAGTTCATTAAGCCTTTTTTACATTGACATTGAAACTGGATAACAATAGGTATGGAATTCCCGAATTCTGCTAAGGTCAAAAATATTATAATTATGTTTGTGAATTTTTCTAGTGTGGCGCAAGCGCACATCGTGAACTTGACCTTATTATGGGAGATTTGATGGATCTTCTCATATTTATGTATAAGTATCCCTAAGTACCCAATTACATTACGTGTGGGACACGTAAAGATAACGATATACTTACAGCTCTTAGATAATGTAAATACCTATTGTTAACCTGCCTATATATCTAGGTTTACGTCTTGAAATTTGTATACTCCACGGTAACCACTTTCTATATGTGTAAAGTGTGCTTGTTTATTTTTTTTTTATATAACTTAGGTTGCAGACAAGCACGGGGCCCACTTGATGGTAAGTGGTTACCGTGGCCTATGGGCGAGTGTAACACCAGAGGAAATAACACTCGTGTCGCAACCCCTGTAAGAACAGAGACATTCTGTGTCGTCAGCGCAAAAGATGTAGGATAAGCCTTTGGTTTTCCCACGGACAACACAAAACCTCTCTAGTGAGCTCTGGCTACCCTACTCACCACCGAAAACACAACACAAGGTTATTAAACGACGATATTCTGTAGGGAGGAACTACTTCCCCAGTCGGACTGCTCGATTGGGACGGATATACCGTCGTGTCCTACCTCCTCTATAACTTGTTATATTGTTACCTAAGTGGTATAAAAGAAAAAAAAATCGATGTCTATTTATTTAGGGAATCACTTTATCATCACTATCACTACATAGTACCTATAAAATAAAGTCGCGTTCTTGAGAACGCTCGGATTGATCCCTATGTCCCTTTGTATGCTTAAATGTGTGAAACTACGCAACGGATTTTGATGCGGTTTTTTAAACAAATAGAATGGTTAAAGAGGAAGGTGTATATGTATATAACATCATGCTACGACCAACAGGTGCGACCAGCAGGAATGAAAAATGTTGCAAAAACGGGGTGACGGAGAGAACGAGGAGACGAAGTTGCGCGGGTCAGCTAGTAAAAACTAAAAAAATTCTAACAAAAACCATGTAAGTACTGTGAGTACTACCGCACTTACTTCAGGGCAAAGTTAAGCGTTTATTGCATAGTCGTCATCCTGTTTCGCGTCCATTTGGTGTAACAAATAGACACTAGCATAACGTTGCCCAATACTAAGAACGTGAGATGAGAATATTGAAAAGCTCAAAGCTTTACACGAATCATGCAATTGCGGTTAGAAATTTTAAAAGTTGCTTTGTTTGAGGAACAAGAAGCTGTCTTCATGCCTCATTTAGCAGATGTTTCGTTCTCAGGAAACCTACATCCAGTAGTGTTTAGCTTCTTGCAAAAATCTTGGCTGAAGTCTTATTACTGTAACTTAATATCTTCTTTCTTAATATTTTCAATTGTTTATGAAAAATATATGTTATAGTTATACTTTTAAAGGTTTTGTGTTATGGTTTTTCATAGTATGTATCGCTCAGGTAAAATAATTAATTTTCAAATTTAGAAACTTTGTAATATGCAAATGGCGGTACTTTTTACTTGCTAATTTTTAATTTTTGTACCTACGCAATGTTTTTTTTTTTTGATACTTAAATCTAAATATTTATTAAGGTGTGCGAAAGCATGTACGAAATTAAACTCAATTATACGCGTTGGTTCACTTTACATATTAGGTACAAGAACTTTTCAGTATAGGAATACGGGAATAAAATCTGGGGAAACATAAGGTAAGTTGAATTTCCTCATTTACCTTATCAGTATGAACAAGGGCATTTTCACAACATAACAGTCTTAATACTTTCGCCCTGTAACTTACTGAACTACATTAATATAATAAACCATTAGAACAATAATATATTAGTAATCTACAGCCTTTGTAGCCGATCAGAAGTGAGGGTAATGTGTGACATTCATGTAAGTATTTTGTTTCCCTCTACAGGCGCCTAACATATGGATGGATTTTGATGAATTTAGGTTTCGAATAAAAAATATTTGTTGCCCGAGTGTCATAGGCTACATGAAACATATAAAACAAAACTATACTATGTACTAGGTACTTATATATATGCTATAATATGTATGTGTCAAACATTTTTCCCTGTATCCACTAAAACCATTGTAAAAATCCATTGATGGACCTTTTTCACTCAAACCCTGATTATGGTATGGATGTGGAAATCAGAAGATTACAAATATGCGGAGAGGAGATTGCATATGTGTCATGTCATAACTAAAAAAATAATAATAAATATATTAAAACCCAACTGCTGGTCAAAAGATCTAAACAAGCTTGACATGCGGTACCCAAAAAAATTCTTTCAGTTTAAAATTTCACGTTTGGGTACCGCTTGCTAAGTAACTTGTTTCAATCTTTTTACCTCGGGTTTTTTATTTTTAATAATTCATTGTTAATGTTCTTTATTATTATGTACCTTACTAAAGTTTTTGACCTGAAGTGGTTGGTGACTTGGAATGTGTTAAGCTAATATCGATGGCAACTGTAGACACATTAGAGGCGACCACTTTCTGTTTGTTTATTAATCATTTACAACTATTGACACACTAACTGGCACTCATCGGTAGTGAGAATCTATTAGCTTATTGTTATTATTAGTGAAGTTTCATTAAAACAACATTGGTATCGATATAAGTACATTAGGTATAGTGGGCTACAAAAGATCCTCGATAATTTGAATGAAAAATTGAATGAAGTGATGCCACTATACAAAACTAATTTAGATCGAAAAATATGTTCTATTTGATTCTCTAGGTCCATTTACACAATGCCATCTAGACCTACGGAAAGCATAACTTAACTAGTTTGTGTTATGGGTTATAGAAAGCGGATACACCTACATTCTTTGATTATTTTTTTTTCTAAATGGGTGAATTTCTCAAACGTAAAAATGAGTCGGCGGCACTGAAAATCATACCTTAAAGTTCAGATACGGCAAATCTTTTTTTTGTGTAAGAAAGCAATTAATTATCTTATTAAAGTCATACACATTAAGTTACAAGAAATTATTTTAATAATTATTAAAAAAATGATTTCCCACATAAAATATAAGTTTGGTGGCGCGTCCACAACCTGTTTTATAAAGAAAAATCACATCCCAATCAACACACCGTCAGTTTACAGGATATACCTATTTTTATTTTTATTATGTATTAGCTTTTCTACCCCTTGAGTATTTAAGTCAAGTATTTAGTGCTATATTTTATCTTATAAAAAATGTATAAGGTCCGTCCGCGATAAGTTGCAAATTTTGGTGTCAAAAATAAAATCATACCGTGAATCGTATTAAAAATAGATACTGGGACGTTACTATCATCGTTCGAATCATTTAGTTATGTACTGTCACGCACCAGTCCCAGTGGTGTACCAGCTTGCTCCGATTACCCGCTAAAAACGAAAGTAATACTCTCGTAAGCCCCTCGGACAACATTTCGGTAATTTTTGTGTTGATCATTTAAAACGTTTGAAGCTCGTTATTTGTTTAAATACATAATGTATAGCGTAAGGGTCCGGTATTTGTTCAAAATAATAGTAATGTAAATATAATATTCTGTATAGTATTTTGTCAAATCAACTTATTTGGCACAAATCTAATTTTGGTGACCTAATTTTGGTGATTTTGGTGGTATTTGACTAATCACCAAAATTGCTCAGTTACACCAAAATTAGATTTATAATTTCTGGGGATTATTTTAGCGATTCTATGTATATTTTCATTAAATTAATGATGAAAACGAATTCATGCTCGAAACAGGATTCCAACCTACGTCTACCGGAATGCTGTTCCGGTGCATCTACCGCAAAACACGTGTGCTGGCAGAGCATTTCAGGACTTAATGGTGTGACGTAGAAAAGAGTCGCCGAACCGCTTGGTTCTTGATGGAATTGTTTGTACCGTATGTGGGTAACATATAAATCCTGCGCGCGTTGTCCTGTGTAGAAAGGGAGACGGTGGGACCAGTTGGAAGAGCTCATCAGGACACTCACCATGGTACAGCCGATAGAGGACTGCCAATGAAGCTACATCTCTTCGTAGTTGTAGAGGTTTAAGACTTTTGGTGACCTCGGGGCTATCTATCATTCGGATTGAACGCCGCTGCAGTCTATCGAGAGCGTCTAGTAGATACTGTGCGGAGCTATCCCAGAGATGAGAACAGTATTCCACGCAAGGACGAACTTGTGTCTTGTACAGAAGACATCTCTGCTCCCGCGGAGCCCCATTGGGAAATGTGATCCAGGTTTCGGTCAAGCTCAGAGAGAAGTTGCCTTCTTTGCTCCTCAGTGTCAGCCCGCTTGGCCGCGGGATCACCCATGCAGGGTACTGACATCTGCATAGCAGTGGATGCTGCCTATATAGAGAGAGAAGCGAACTGTGCCAGACCCTATCGAAAGCTTTGACGAAATCAAAACTGATGGCCAGTGACTCGCCCTGCTTGTCCATGGCCTCACCCCAGAGATGTGTGACGTACGCCAGATCACCCGTTGAACGTTTTGGCCTGAATCCGTACTCATGGTCGTGAATTATGGAGTGATCCTCTAGATAACGTATGAGTTGTACGTTGATGATCTGCTTAACACCTTGCAAATGTATAAGATTACAGCTATGAGTCGATAGTTTCCAGGTTCAGAGCAGTCCCCCTTCTTGGGGACTCGTTGAACGTTCGCTTCCTTCTAAACCCGCGGGACCGATCCTGAGCAATAAAAGAGGCGATACAGCCGTGTTAGCGCTGGAGACAACTCAGCTGCGTATTTTCTCAAGACCACCGCTGAAATACCGTTTGGGCCACTGGCTTTGCAGACGTCGAGTATGCAGTGTGATACGAACGTCGCGTTGCCTGATACGAATATCAGTCATTGAGTGGCCACAGCTGGTAATGATTGGCGGCTGCACACCACAGTCATCGAGCCGGGAGTTGGCCGCGAAGAGATTAGCCAGCAAGTTAACTAGCTCTTGCGGCTGGTGAGCAAGTCCTGGGTATCCCCAATATCCTGGGTATGATACTGCCAGTGCCCGTAGAACTCAACCCTGGTTTGGACGTGAATTTCACCGGTAATGGTGGAGATTACGACCCTTTTTGGATTGTACGACCTAGCTCACAGTCTCATGACACATGCTTGTGCAAACCGCATACTAACAAGGACTTATTAGTTTTATCTTTGAAAAATAATAAGATAATTAAAGAAAATTTCACTTCAGAAGTTCTTCATAATTTGACTTATCTAATTTTGGTGCTAAAATACCAATTTTGGTGTATTGACAATTTAGGTGTCGATAATATTTTTGTAATTTTCGGGCTTAATTAGACTTTTCTAGCTTTTCAAGCATCTATTATGCGTATTCTACCTGATTATAGAATAATATTATCCATATATATAGTAACAAAAAAAAACACCAAAATTAGGTAAAATTTCGTAGATGTTGAAATTCACCCAAATACACATACATACACATTCCAGGTACAGTACTTGTAACGGCGGCCACCATGTTTTGGACCGCACCCCGGCTTACCATCAGCCAAGGTGCAGTCAATTTGAAGGCCTAAGTATGACAAAAAAAATGTACATAGTAACACCCAGACAACTACAAATAGACATATTTAAGCATAATATTTGTACTGAGCGGGAATCGAAACCGGGCCCCTGCATAGCAGTGTATCGCCGCCACAGAGGTCATAACGTCAGATTAATAGTGTTAATTCTTAAGGTGGACACACACTGTCGCTACAGTGCGATATGCTAAAAGCATTTCGCGTTCTACTTTCTAATATACTTCAATATAAATACTTCAATATTTAAATATAGATACTTCAAAGTCGTTTAATTAGCATTGCAAGAGTTCAAGTATCTGACAAATGTAGCCAATTTAAGATTTTAGATTTCCTTTTTTACTGTCAAATGAACAACAATTTAAAAAAATTAAGCTACTAGCCTACAGAGCACGTACCTAATTCAACGTTTTCAGTTTAAAAATGGAAGAAGTAGTCGGTATAATAAGCAAGATATGACGTTTTATCCCCTCTTGTAAAGTTTGGTGTCATGCAAATATATACGCGGCGACGATCTATGCTAGTTTTTTATACAACTTAGGTGGCAGACTAGCACACGGCCGACCTGATGGAAAGTGATTATCGCGGCCTATGAATTTTTCATGGCGTCTCACTTGTGCTGCTGACCATGACTTACACCCCTCCCTTCGGGGAGGCGGGGGAAGGGGTGTAGGTTAAGCAATTTTCTGAGCTGTCAATTCAGAACGCAAAGCAGGGTCTCTCGGTCTTATCTCTGGTAACCCTATTCACCGCCGGAAACACAACACAAAGTTTATTATCAGTCGTGATATTCCGTAGGGCGGAGGTACTTCCCCTATCGGAATACCATCACTAAGATATGTCTTAGTGATGGTACCCTCACTTTTCTTCTTAGCCTATGAACGTGTACAACACACAGGCGTTACACTCGCGCTGCTGACTTTGGAGTAACCTTCTAATGCCCTTCTTGAAGAACCCCATACTGTAGTCGCCTGTAAACACCACGGCAAGTCCATTCCAGAGCTTGAGCTTCTGCGGGTTGCTCCCATACCGCATGGTACGCACCGTTACAGGTCGTCACAATGATGTATGAGAATGAATGGTTGCCTGTGGCGAACGGTGTGATGGTGGAATTTTACTGTGGGCATCATTTTAAACCATTCATCTGACCACAAACCATTGTACAGGCTGTAGAACATACATAATTAGTTAAGTGAGCTTGCAGTATCTCCCCACATTCAGGGGCTAGATGGGGACAACATGGTTCACATCATTGCAGGAAGGGGGTCATCTTAAAAGAGATGTCCCCGGGTTTGCCGGGGTGCGAGAGATGTATCTGGTATAATCTCACGTCCAGCAATCAAGGACCCATAGACGGCGTGCGTTTTAGTCGGTTCGAATCCGGCTATACGACGACGATAATCACCTCCACCGGTTTCGGCTGGAGGTGGTATCCGTGGGGATTTTGCGCACGATAAATAAAAAAAAGTATCACCGAAGAAATATCAATGCAGAGCCCGTGGTTTATTAGGAAGCAGGGTATAAAGACATCGTTGTAACATACAATGACAAGCTATCCCCAGTAATAATTTACAGATATGGTTTCGAGATAGGTAATTGTGGATGATACTCTGTACTTTCTATCGATTGGCAGTCATTTGGCCGTTTGATCGAGTTTTTTGTTTCGAAATATTTCGAGATACGATGAAGGGGATATACCGATAGCGCGGTATATTTAAGTACCTAGAAATCACTTTTTAGTTTGTTCGTTAATTTATTGCGTGGCGGTAGTGAAAGAGTCTCAGGTTCGATTCCCGCTCGGTGCAAAAATTTGTGGGCATAAATATGAACATTTGCAATGATCTGGGTGTTTCTATATATAATATGGGTGTATTTCCAAAACAATGTATCTATACTATATGTATTTGCATCTAGGACCCACAACTCAAGCTAGTTAAGTTTTGCTTACCATATACCCGTAGGTCTAGGTGGCGTTGTGTAGATTATCCTATAATAATTATAATTTAAGTATTTATGTCATCAATGTAATCCATCTATGTACCTATACATATATGTATGTTTCTGGTGAGACAGTGTAACTTTGAAGTAACACAATTCAAAAGAAACGTCTTGAAAATGAAAAAGAAATTAAAATGAAAAGCTATAAAATAATTTTGGTAACATCTATACGGTTGTGAAATATATGAATATACCATGGAGCTGCTATTAGTGGTTTTTTGTTTATTTTATCATTTTTGTATCAGGTGAAACAACTATCCATGTCTTTTGGCGTAAACGAAAACTACAAAATACATGAAATCTGAATATTTATGACACATAACTACTATGCAGCCTTTTGAAAAGTGACGATGATATTAGTTATTGATTTTATAACTAAATAAAGAATCTTCATCCTAAAAATCTACATTCAACTTTCAAAGCGTTCTTGTGTTATGATACACGATCTCCGTGTACTATCATACTGCCCGCCATATACCTTGGACCCAAAATGCTCTATTAAATACATTACTCGTTTTTTGGGGTATTTTTTGAGACCAGGTCCCGGGTTCGATCTCAGGTTTTACTATGGCATACACCAATGACTTGTCGATGATTTTCGAAGTTATGTGTGTATTTATCGCAGGTTTATAAGTGCCCGGTTAATGGCAATAGGCTCGCCACCTATTACATTGGGACCTAAACATAAACTGGCGAAATGTGGTTGTTAGCACCTCTGTCTACCCCTTCGGGAGGCGTCAGTTCATGTTATGTTTATGTTTATTTTTTTAGGATAGCATGAAGTGCTACGGCGGTGGATCAGCTCACACTCGATCGGGAGCGGTGATCACTGTGCGGTATGAAATGAACAACCCGCGTAACTTATGTCTTTCGAATATAAGGCCCTCTCTTAACCTTCTGCCCTCCCTCCTTCCCCTTACCCCCTCTTCTCTATATGGTCTCCAGCACGAATAAGACAACCAGTGTTCCATCGTCCATAGGCAACGGTAACCACTTTCCATCAAGTGGGATGGGTGCTTGTCTGGTCTCCAGCACGAATGTGACAACCCCGGTGTTACCAAAGTCCATAGGCTACGGTAACCACTTTCCATCAGGTCGGCCGGATGCTTGTCTGCCATCTAAGTAGTATGAAACATATCTCGATTTGTACCCAAGATATATGGCGGTTGCTATACACCGATCTGGTGACTAAACTAACACCTCACGTAGTCAAACCAGTAGTTATTAGAACATGATAAGAGTAATCAACTTTTTATATTATTTAAAATAATTATGTAAGCAGTTAAGTATTTACTTAATATGTTACATCGATACTTGTGAACACACAATATGATAGCTCTAAGTGAAATCGATATTATAAGTACCGGTGTTTCCATTATATGTAGGTAGGTACATATTTACATACTTATTTAAAAAATTCCCTACTAGGGAACAAGCCCTGTATCGCGGGGGACTTTACAAACATACAACTAACGGACACAAAGTACACCCGGACTCAGAACAACTATTTGTGGATCACACACATTTTTGTCCTGTGTGGGGATCGAACCCATAACCTCGTGCACAGCCGCCGCATACTACGCCCACTGAGACTACTACTTCGGAGGCAGTTTTGTGTTGTGGCAGGCATGTTAATGTGTCATTTAAAACTGCTAGTACTAACGCTTCCATTGCTATAGCAATCCTCGACAAGTAAAAAATAAATAATTCTAGCGTGTTCGTGACGCGAGACCTCTAGCTGGCAAAGCGCTCCCTCATGTTTTCAAAACGACCCAAGGCCTGCTAAACAAAAAATCTGGATCAAAATCGGTTCATCTGTTTAGGAGCTACGATACCACAGACAGACATACACAGACACGTGAAAATTATAACACCCCGTTGTCTTTACGTCGGGGATTAAAAATACGTATCCATAATGATGATACTCAGCTTTTCTTCTTGGGGTTAGGATCAGAAAGATGGCAGTCGCTCCCGTAAAAGTCAATACGAACCCATAATGGGGGAGTAAGTGTGCAGATCCTGGGTAACAAGTGAATACTTTGATACCAGAATTGCCGCTCAGATAAATAAATTAATTAATATTCTCAGACAATCTACACAACTTCACCTAGACCCATGGTAAGCATAGTTTAACTAGCTTGTGTTACGGGTTCTAGAATGCGGATAAACATACTTAGATACATTTTTTTTGTAAATACATACATATTATACATAGAAACACCCAGACCAATGCAGATATTCATATCCAAGCACACAAATATTTGCACTGAGCAGGAATCGAACCCGCGCCTCCTGCGTAGCAGTCGCGTTCACTACCGCTACGCTACGGAGGTCGTCAAAATAATCAGATAATAATGATGTTCATAGTAAATGTTTCCACATTTATTCATGCACATAATTATACACTAAAACCTTAAAGGAATCGAACCGAAACCGCATGGAACTGTACAACAATGGCTCAACCATTCGGTTATTATTAAAGTTTCATATTAGTCTCGGTTCAACTGAGCTTCGAAACAATGGAACTAACAATTAAGTTTAAACCAAAGCTAACCAAAATACGTTGGCTATCCAAATACTTCGGTAAACCACAGGTTCAGGATATGTTTTGTAAAATTGGTACTATTCATTAGAAAACCGATAAATCAAATTACCCACATAATAGTTTCTGTGCCTCACGAGCTTACAATGTTGAAAAATAATATACAAACTGAAACATTAGCTGACTTCATCAACGTCGTAGTAGCGCGTAGTAATCTTCAGTTTTCATGAGCTCTCTGCCAAGTGACGAAAGCCTACTAGGGTTTCTGAGACTGTTTTACATGAAAAAGAAAGAATGAATTTGCTCATAAACATTGTAGAATCATTCTCTGAACCTTTCCCTAACTCAGTTGGGGTCGGCTTTCCAGTCTAACTGTGATGCGGCTGAACTTCGATATTTTACGTGACTGCTATCTGACCTCCACAACCAATGGTCTAATGACCAATGGCGATATCGAAATTCCAAGTTAGACTGGTTGGACTTTTGAGGGCTCCAACTACACGTAACTACTGCCACAGATGTTTGTATGGCAACCGGGGTAACATTGTAGAATACAGATTTTAAAATTATATAACAGCCCAACATGCCGCAACACGCTGCAACCCCAGTCTCACACACGCACTGCTATTTCATAAAAAAGTCTATGTTGAACCTTTTTGTCTTTCAATATCACGATTTTTAATACCTCTGGGATACTAGACTTTTACTTTAAACTAGCTTTTAATACCCCTAGGAGTATTAAAAATATTGATATCGAAAGACATAGTTTTTGACCTAGGTTTTTGACCTAGGTTAATGTCAAATCATTTTTTACTTTAAAACCATAATTACCTTTGCTCTTGAGTCAACACATCCCGTAGTAAATATCCTAAGAGCGTATTCGGTGGTGGTTGTATAGTGATAAAAGCACGTGCGCGTACGAGGCGCTCGGCACAGTTCGCGCGCACTCGCTAGCGCTCTGTACGCACACGGTGAGTTATTTTTGTTAATGAAAAGTGCTAAAATTAGGATTATAGATTAAACTTTTGAAAGTTTAACAGTGGTAAAAGCGGTCATTTATAATTCCCTGTAAAAATTAAAATAAATTGCCCTTAACTTGCCTTTAATTGAAATTAAGTAGATAACTGAAACTTGCCCAAATTACCCAAAAAAACTCCTTTTTGGGTAATTTAAAAAAGTAATAGGCATGTGAAACGTTACTTGTTATTTCTTTTTGTTCAAAATAAATGTGATTTAGCATTTCGGTTTAAGCTCAGGGGCTTTACAGAAAGTTAGCGCGAAAATGCCAGTGGATTCGTTATGTAAAGTACCTATGGGATTTACATGAATCTGTAAAATAACTACTAATTTAATGAAATTTGAATATTTTTGACTCGAAATATTTTATTTCACATATTTTTACTATTAAAATCACTGCAGTTTCGAGTAATTCAAATTGAACGGTTGACTTCGACGCGATTCCATCAAAAAAATGTCACTTTGTCAAGATGCTTTGGATACTATTTCAGTTCAGTTAGATTGATACGAAAAATCGTTAGCATTTTGAGAATTCATTTCAATGTAACACAAGTTACGTTGTGGACTGTGAATAATATTCGCAATGGTATCCGGAACCAGACTCGTTTCCTTAGCTGAAAAGGTTTTCTTTCCAGTTGAGTTAATTAAAAAACGTTTTCACATAAAGGATGTTCTCAGAAATGTTTGTTTAGTTAATTGCCCACGGCCACGGACTGAAGGAGTTGTACCCCTATAGTTTAATAATAATAATAATAATTTTTTTCTTATTGGATCCTAGGTAAAAGTGAACACGAAGCTCAGGATCCGACTTGCAGCTTTTCCGGTTCCCCAATAGGTTCTAAACGCCATATTGTCTTACCATTCGGACAGTTTTACACGTGTTATCGCAAACGGCAAACGGTTTCTACCAATTTAGGTGATATAGCTAATAATGGTGTAAGGGACACTCCCGAAGCCGAAGGACCCTGATAGTACTTCAAAAAAAAATTTTTTTTGATGTAATTTTTTCATGCCAATATGTTGTGTACCATGAGTTCTACCAGGGGCCTTCGGCTTAGGGAGTGTTCCCCTTACACCTTGTATACTTAAAAGTTGCTTGATTTTGGATGCTATAAAAATTCAACCCAAATTAAAAGACGTAATTTGAGTAAGTTATTCAACTTTAACTTATCTCATATTCTTTTGAACAATTGTCTGAAAACGATGCCCCGGGCTGCACATGTCCTTAGGCCACGGTAACCATCCCACATCAGGTGGAACATATGCTTTTCTACTACCTAAGTGGTTAAAATTTAAGCTAGAAACAGCTTAAAGTAACGTTAATAAATCCAAATTATAATTGATATTTAAGAACATTTCCCAAGCAGATAATTGAAACATTTCTAAATCTGTATTATTTAACCATAATTATTCACAGCAAACACCACATTAACACTGCGAGTGCTAATCACAATTAAATTGTGACTAATAAAAACTGTTTCCATACGCACGTACAATGTATTGGAGGTTACATTCTTCTCTCATTCATAATAACCATAGGCTTTCCGACAATGCAGATTTTTTTGTACGAAATATTGTTCTAACAATTGACGTTGCACTGGGTTGAACGTGAATAGATAAGATATTTTAGGGATATGCATCGGGTGGAGTAAAACGTTAGGTGATAATTTTCTATCATTAGAGAAAAATGTAGTAAAGTCATTATTTAGTTCGAAATTTTGGTTACTACTCAGCAGCTACGCTGAGAATAACGTGAATAATACCAATTAAATCCCGATAGAACTTGTTAAATAGTGGTTTGAATTCCAATAGAGTAAAGTTTTGAGTCATATCTAGGGTACTTAATGACTTGTACTCATAACTGCCATGCGAATGTATCGAAAAAACTGCTTTAGGAATTCGCATCGAGTTGCAACGCATTAACTGCACTTAATGCGTTAAACTCCTTCACGCACAAATAAAACTTCTGAATATAATTCCACGATGTCATGAGAATTTATCACAAGAATGAAATATAACAAAAAAATGTAATAGAACTAACATTTAAAAATATTTTTTTGCTTTAACACTGGACATAATATTGTGTAAAACAGTCAAAGAATTAATTTCAGTAGTTACCTACAAAAATGAATGTAAGTTAATCACTGCATTTGCAATCTCTTCAGAACTAATAAATTTATACGCCCCAGAGTACCAGTTCTGTCAACCTAAAAATAAATATATATGTATATCTGTAGTGTAGTAATGTACTGAAAATTCAGTTTTTTTTTATTAAGCGATTATGTTCACGATACGAGATAGGCCGTGTCTTTTAAACATAAATCCTACCATCGCCTTCGTTGAATCTCGAGTTGGAGACTAGAAAGTTAGCTGAAAAAGAAGAAATCATAAAAAGACTATAGGACAATGCGAAAGGTATCGAGGGAAATTAAATTAAATGAAGGAAAAAGAGAGCTTTGAGAGAGGTTTCATAGCTCCCCCAAGTAACCGAACAAAATTATAGTAGGTACCTACTTAGTTTATACTAATCAATATAATTAATTTATTCAATCTTAAGAGAGAGTAGGGCTCATTCAGCCAATTGGACACGTTTCATTTGGGAAGATAATGTGATATCACATCTCATAATGCCGCGGTAGCCTAGTGGCATGGGTAATGGACTGCTGAGACGAGGTCTCGAGTTCGATCCCAGGTTTACCATGGCACACACCAATGACTTTTCGATGCTTTTCGAAGTTATGTGTGTATTTACCGCAGGTTTATAAGTGCCTCGGAGAGCACGTTAAGCCGTCGGTCCCGGTTGCCATACAAACATCTATGGCAGTCGTTACGGGTAGTTGGAGCCCTCAAAAGTCCAACCAGCCTAACTTGGAACTTCGAGATCGCCATTGGCCATTAGACCATTGGTTGTGGAGGTCAGATGGCAGTCGCTTCACGGAAAATATCGAAGTTCAGCCGCATCACAGTTAGACTGGAAAGCCGACCCCAACTGAGTTGGGAAAAAGGTTCAGGGAATGATCACATCTCATAATAACTGACCTCGGAACCGGTAAACCAACAAACATGGTAAATATCCCATTGACTTTCATGATAGTAATATATTTTACATGTTTGTCAGAAACCGCAAAGACGTTTATAAAGCTGAAAACAATTATGTAAGTCCTGAATCACTCTCTCACCAAACAATTACACAAGGCTGAAAAATAGAACAACAGCTGATTGTTTGTACGGACTCCGTCTCCTAACTAGCTCGTTTTATCTTCATTTAATCGTAATGTAATCTGTGTTAGGTTCGCACACTCGGTTTCCGGCACCACTTATTTTGAGCAATCTATTCATTGGGCAATTTCCGTGCAAAGTAGTTACAGCGCATCTTCATTATATGAAATACTTTTGCAGATTGTTAGAAATCATTAGTTTGGAAGTTTAGTCAAAAATACAGTAGAGGAACATTAAATATTTTAGAGCAAAACTCCCGCCAATTTTAGTTCGTTGTTAAGTTAAACTATTTCGATGTCTGATAGTGTTAAAGAATATACATCCTGAAGTCTTAATGTTCGAAATAGATAGAGAGATAGAGAGATTTAATTTTACTCTTTGACAAGTAATTGTTATTAAGTGTATCTGTATCTGTGTAAAACTTATGGATGTCAGATGCGCGTGACATGCGCGATAGACACAAGTTAATATCTTGCAAAAAAAATAAGGATAAAGTATTCTGTTCCCTCTTCAGAGTGCAGATCGTAAAAGTTCTCTCTGAAAATATAACTTACCAATTAATTTAATGTTCTTCTAAGAAAGAATGCATAATAATACTAATGTAGACGATTTCAAAATACATATCTTCAAATGTTTGGACATTTCAAATTATGTAAAATCAAATTCAAATCTTGAAATTCAAACATTGTCTGAAGATTATATCGATCGCGTGACAAAACAGTTTTTTGAATAGCTTGTACAATTTGACACGCATTCTATAGTAAATTCTTTGTTTTTGTGCAATTATTAAATAATATAACGAAAGCTTATTGCTACATAAGGAAGCTGTTATTTTTTGCAATAAATTTGAATTTTAGACCTGCTAGATAATTAGAATGTGCATGTTTTTCTATGCAAACAATAAAGTAATATGTATTGGCGTAACAAAAATGCCGTGTATAAAGATAGAAAGCATACAATTTTTTAACAGCAGTCACATAGAAAGGAATTAAAAATACTTCAATATGTGATCTATATTTGAATGTTTTTCATAATTCAATGGTAAAAGATTTCTAAAACTGTTGGGTACAGAGACGGTAAAAGTTGATAACCAAAGAATAGGTACGTATTTCCAAATCCCTGAAGGTGAGAATTGGCAATACAGTTTATATGTTATAGGGGGCGAGGCCACGGCTAAACTCCAAATCTCATAAATTACTGTAAAATTCACACAGATCTCACGAACCATTAACAACACAATGGCCGTATTTTTATTGATGAAAGCCGAATAATGGCCTGTGTAATTAACTTGGCGTACACATCCTTCGATTTCATTCATGGGCTATTATTATCAAAGTATTTCGCGCTTTAAATAGAGCTTTTTGATGTTTATCAGAGTCATATATTGATTGCGTGTGCTATTTATGTAAATTCGAGGTCAGCTATGCTGTTGTTGTTATAAAATGGTTACGTAAGAAGATGTATAGCATATCTACCGAAATATTGTTCTCAGAATTTAACAAAATTTATCTATTTTATAAGTTTAGTTAGGCACCTTCAGCTTCAAATTCCATCAATTTCCTCATCCATGACCAGAAGACCAAAAGGAAGGTAGAATGTCCTTAAACCAAATAGACCGACGACCTAAAAAAGGCGGTTGATACTGATTGGATGCCAAGGGCGGAGGATTAAAAGCAGTGAGCATTAGGAGAAGCTCATGTCCAGCATTGGACTGCAATTGACTAATTGATTGATATACATATTATTATTGTCGTTTGTTTTGTTATCTGTCCTGAGGAAGAAGTACTCAGACTCCAATCCACAAGCATCTTCGCTTACCCACTAATAGAGGACTAGTGGGAAACATATTCCGCCTGCAGGGATGTGTCAGTCACGTTTCTGCAGACAGCTTTAGTCCGAGTTGTTGTGGAATACAGCCCCAGGCCACGTTTACATCTAATATGGAATCCTCAGTATCTCTGTCGTGCAAAGGGTGTTCGTAATTATTCAATTTACGTAGAATTTTGAGATAAGTGTCCAATTTAATAGTTGTTTAGATTTGTAGGTATCTATTTTATTCATTTACGTGCACATTCCAAGAATGAGTGAGTGAGAAGATTGTCAGGAATAAGTGAGTCAACATAACCTGACTATAATTTACTATCTTTACTATGATTTAGACGTTTTGATTTTGATAGTGGGCTAAATGTTACGCTTGTTGCACCAAAACTACGCTTATTTAATTGTCAGTTACTTTCCATACCGATCTGGAAGAGGGCGGTTTAAGCAATAAGGCCATCGATAGTCCACTATACATCTTTACTATAACTAGGCATATGATCTTCGTTCCTAAGATCGTAATAATAATTATTATTCGTTGATTAATCATGAATACTTGTCGAGGGCAAACTGAAGTTAATAAGTATAAGTGAGACATAGACGAAGTATCGGTAACTTTGTGGTTGAGGAGACGGCTTCAAGATTGAGAGCTTCCTAGATCGAGGCCTGGTAATTACACTATCCACGTGGAACCTCTCCTAACACAAGTATTTTATCTGGAGGGGTTAGATCTTAGTATTAATATGTAGCTAAATTTAATGCAATTTTGTATTTCATTTTACAGTCTTGCTAGATTCCAATAGGGGCAAGCGCACTGATACCTATAGTACAGGTTTCGGACTAGTTTAGGATCAGGGTGTTGTGTGACACCTTCCGAGTTTTATAATAGCAACGTTAAACTGTAAAATATAGTGTGTATCTCAGTTTATGAGATTTGAACAAAATTTGATTTGATTTGATTTGATTTGATTTGGTTTGATTTGATTTGATTTGATTTGATTTGATTTGATTTGATTTGATTTGATTTGATTTGATTTGATTTGATTTGATTTGATTTGATTTGATTTGATTTGATTTGATTTGATTTGATTTGATATTAATTTACACTTCTGCGGTCGTGACGTACAGAAAGTACCTATTGATTAAGCGTTACTTTTGAGCCTTTAATTCTTATTTTGATGGTATCTGTACTTAATACTTTTTTCTGCTCACATCTCATTCGATTATACATCTACCTAGTGATAGAGCCGCCTAGTAGATGAAATTGTAGCCCGCACAGAGGGCTTACACACCTGAATGTTACGGACATACAGCACCCAGATGTAATATATTGAAAATATTATCGAACGTTACAAACATGTAATTTTTACACCTATTTGTTTATCGATAAAAACAAATAGTGTGTGAATTATTGTACACGTTAGTTACATTATACAATTACTTGTTGTTACGAGAGTGAGTCGCTTGGTTATCACATTAGTGTTCTAATGTAACAAACAATTGAATATCTCTCTTGTTATAATATTTTAGTAAAAGCACAGTTGAACGAACTGTAGAAGTATAGTTGTATAACTTTTAGTCACTTATTTCATGTACACTTAAACCTATTAACACGGAGGAAACACTGAGTGGGCTAATGTTTAATAAAGTTTGGGAAACATTATTGTTACTCATCAAACTTGCAAAAATATTTTCTAGTCAGAAATATAATCAGTACTTCTACCAGCTACTTATAGGCGTGAGTTTATGTTATGTTATGTTTTAACAGAAAATTGTTAGTAATTTTGTATAAATAAATCACTGTTTCTACGAAATGTTGAGTACTACCGAAGTGCTTTTGTTTGGTTTTGAATAAATTAATTATAAATCCAATCGCATTTTTTCAATTCAAAGCATCCTAGTCACGTCCAGATGTTGTCTTAGAAATGCAATCTAAATCTATTTTTGCTTGATTACTTAAATCAAGGGAGCATTATATGTACATACCACTGCTGTTACCAAAAAGTTCCATAATAACCATTGAATAAGCTCTAACTACTGTGCGTAATGATTTATAAGGTTTTTTGTTTACAGGTTTAACTTAGCTCGAGAGTAGAGCACCGACACCATGCTACGTTTGTCATTATTTTGCTGTAAGTACCTAGAAACTTATCGGTATGGTAGCGAAGAAAAAATACAACCACCCTGTCTCATTAGAATTGTGTCGTAAGAGGCAACATATGGAAAAATACGCAGATGATATCATTGTAAGAGATCGAAATCTCGAAATGAAACCATTACCAACCCATCTGGCCAGTGTGGAGGTCAAAGCCTCCCAACATTGGAATAGGCTTATGTCCAACAGTGGACTGCGATTGATTGAATGATTGCTGATGTCTTCGTAGGTCGGGGTCGCGTTTAGAACCGATGGTCCATTTGCTTACTGATCTATAAAATGTTATTTTGGTATTGACGTTATGCCGTTTACTGGTCTATACAGAATAAATGATTTTTTATTTGACTGATTGACGTAGAAACTTGAATATGCATACATTTAAACATTCATATATTTATAACTCCCCCCCCCCCACTCCCCTCCGCCAACTAGTGAACAGAACATTTGGGAATAAACGGGACTTTCGAGGTCAAATCAATTTAGCCTGCAAGCTGTTAGGTGCACTTTCAGGAGAATGAAGTTCAGGTGTTGGTGTAAATAAGATATAAGAATAAGAAGGAATAAACAGATCCCGGACTCCGAGTTGAACATCTGGGATGCATGTCATGGTCGTATTCTTAATCATGTTGAACTATTGTCACTCTGCACCTATCCTTTCTATAACATAACATCACGGCACGCCTATATCCCCGAACGGGTAGGCAGTAGTGCTAGCACCCACATTTCGCACAGTTTATGTTTAAGTCCCAATGTAATAGGTGGCCCGCCTATTGCTATTAACCGGGCACTTATAAACCTGCGATAAATACACGCATAACTTCGAAATGCATCGAAATGTCATTGGTGTGTGCCATGGTAAAACCTGGGATCGAACCCGATACCTCGTCTCAGCAGTCCATTACCCATACATCTAGACCATAAAATAATAATTATTGCATAAAAGTCTGCAGGTTATACACGACACGGCTAATAACCAAGAACGTGCAATATTTTGTTGCCGGAAAGAAACTCGGAGTCATTCCGACACGTACGAGACCTATTGAACTTCAAATAATGAAGGAATTACAATTGTCAATGAAAGTAATTTTCATCACCATACCAATGCTCACGTCCATTTCTTTCCGGGATAGACAGAGATGAAATTAACACACACATTTCACCAACCATTGTATTCGGGTTTTAAGGAGTGAGCCTATTGCCGTATTTCGGGCGCTATTCTTGAGTCGAGCCATGCATCTGAGGCTGAGTTTTAGTTGTATACATCTGTCTACTGTTCACTAGTCCTATACCTTAATCACCTTGTACAACACCGCATGGTAAGAGATAGGTGAATGGTCCAAATTCTAAAAGGAGTATTCTAATATTCTAATAGGAGTATGGCAGAGGCCAGGAAACACACCACAACGTACTTATTACTAATGATTGTATGTGTGAGTATAGTGACATCATTGATTACCATACAAATCTGTCGTAACACATTTCTACTAGTTTTTTCAGTTCTGTGACTATCAAATTTATGAAACAATTGACGTTTTGTGTTTTGTATGGGGGGCGTAATTTCAGTTTATACAAGCTATAAGTATATGTATTAAATGCAGCGCAGTTTACTACAATTTAGTGGTGTTCCTGTCATTAGTGTTAATCTTAGTGAGCATAGTTTCTAGGTTAACCCCATAGGCATTGAGTTTCAAAAACGCACAGGACTATAAACGTGTGGCGACCTTGACAGAATCTCATCTCATCAAAGTACTCTCACTGTAGTATTTTTACTCTTATCTCTGCTCTCTCTTATTTATAATTTGTTTTATGTTGTATTTTATGGGAGATCTGCCGTCTGGACCAATTCCCGGGTACCTGCGTCAGAGCCTGCTCCTTCAATCTTGCTAAGGTCTCTTTCAGCCTATATTCAATAACATGTCAATAATATTCTACTACAAGTTAAGCGTGCACTCTTTTCCCATCTCTAAAGTAATTCTCATTGGCAAACGTCAGTGCTAATTAACGATGCATCTCTGTGTTAACACCCTCATTCAAATTTGAACCCATGCGGTTTGTAATAAGGTTGAAATATAACTGTCTCCTTTAATCATTTGTGAATCGTAATATGTTTGTTTAATTTGTATCTTCCTGTTCTATTGTTAAGTTGCGATCGTGATGAGACTTACGAAAGATGCGCCATCTAGTGGTCGGAGTAATGAACTATTTTGAATATGGAGCACTTCCCTGTTTGAATTTAGAACGACCACGAGTTTTGCTTACAGCTTAATGAAAAATGGCGACACCTTTTAACACTTCGCGGAATTCCGCGCTTAGTGAGAGATTTAGAAAGTAAGACAATTATCACTACTTTAGTAATAGGTCCAAGACCCGATCCTTTCAAATTTTTTGTTTATTTGTGCGGTCTAGGCTAAACTGTTAAACTAAGACTAGCTGCAGCTTTGTTAACTGGTGGGTGCTGCCGGAACAGGAACTGGATAGGCTCGATAGTACCTGGTTGATATTTTAGGCTACAAATAATCAAAAATAATAAATGAATATTCTAGGACAATCTACACAACGCTACCCAGGCCCATGGTAAGCATAGCTTAACTAACTTGTGTCCACTCAGGCCAATTTAAATATTAATATTTATGCACACAAATATTCGGGAATCGAACTCGTTCACTACCGCTATGCCACAGAGATCGTCAAAAAGATTCAAGTCTTAATACAGTTGACTGTCAAGAAAAATTGTGTTGTGAATCCTGGGTGAATATATAATAGGCCATAGGCACAATATAGTAATACTCGTTTATAAGAAGGATAATCCTATCCTACTAAAATATTATATATTATTATAGGCAAAGTCTGAGTTTGTGTGGTTATAGTAGAGCAGGTAATTTCTGGATTTACTGACCCAATTTTCATTAAATTTGTTACAAAGATAAGTAGCGTGCGGTCACGATAACCAATGCCTACACAGGCGAGCCGTGTGCAACAGCTTGTATAGAATATTTAACCGCTTAAGCCGCACGATTTACATGAGTCGATTCGAGTTCATACATTTTCTGGAATATTCGCACTAATCACTAATCAAAGTTTAAACAGGGCATTAGGATGTCGCGTCAGGGCCAATCTCGTTGCGACATTGCGTCGATAGTCTAGCGACTGACGCATCACCATCATTGTCCCACGCGATCTCATCTGAGAACTCCATTGTGCCCGGAGCGGTGTCACTCAATCACTCTTACGTGCTAGTCTACACTAGAATGTATCGCTGAAGATGTTTCGTAAATGTTAACATGCAAGTTAAACTTAATTTATTTAGTTTGCAAAATGTAGTTTTTAACTTTATACTTAGTATAACTTTATACTATAGTTTTTAACTAGCCGCGGTAGTCTAGTGGTATGGGTAATAGACGACTGAGACGAGGTCTCGGGTTCGATCCCAGGTTTTACCATGGCATGGTAACACACCAATGACTTCAATGCTTTTCGTAGTTATGTGTGTATTTATCACAGGTTTGTAAGTGCCCGGTTAATGGCAATAGGCTCGCCACCTATTACATTGGGACCTAAATATCAAATGGCGAAATGTGGGTGCTAGCACCTCTGCCTACCCTTTCGGGGATATAGGCGTGATATTATAAAAAAGAAAAAAAAAATATTAATAGTGTTAAAATAACAACTTTTCAATGATCATTTTTATAATCCATGTAGTCACAGAGGTCCGATGGCAGATGGACGGAAAATTTCGATGTTCAGCCTCCATAGTTAGACTAGAAACCCGACCCCAACTTAGTTGGCAATAGGCTCAAAGAATGATGGGTTGGGGACAGAGAAAGAATACTCACCACCCCACCTCATCCGAAAAATAAGAAGCGACTAATTCTAGTCATATGTAAAATAAAACGACTACAAAGAGGAAAATATTACTGTAAGAGAAGGAACAATCGAAATCAAACCCTGTGCGGTTGGTATAGAGTTTTATTTCGAGTTTATTCAGCATCTGGCCGGCGTGGTAAGGCTAAGAACATGTAGCGTATTTCACCCGCACCTACTGCGTTTGCGGGCCCGCATTTCTGTAGAGCGCAGATATGCTTATTTCCTGCAGTGGACAGTATTTAGGTACCGTTGTGAAAAAATGAATTATCTACTATTAATTGTATTAATTTGCCATCCTTACCGATTTTATTAGGTTCCTACATATCAATGTCAAATAGAAACACTGAAATGAGATTTATAATTTACGGATTTTTTTTTTATTTCTACGCGAAAATTCCCAGAAAAAGTTGTAATATCTGTAAAAATCACACTTTCTCTTTTATTTTTCAGTGCTACTGGCTCTGGCGGTCGCCCAAAACGGTTACGAGTACAACAAACCCGATAGACAATTTGGATCAACATCAAGTCGTCCGGGCTCTTCATCATCTCCTGGTGGCACCAGCACACCATTCCCACTGAGACCTCAAAGCGACGACTTCGTAGGCCCTACTACTGGGTACCCTACCGGCCCTCAAAACTATCCAGGGTCCATTCAAAGACCTGGTTTCCCAGGTTCATTATACTCAAGCCCGAATAAACCTTCTGGTCCTGGAGGCTATCCTGGAGGATCTGGTGGCTCGCCTAGCGGTCCAGGTCGTTACAATGGAAGACCTGGTGGATCACCAGGCGGATCTGGAAACTACCATGATAATACTGGTGCATCGCCAGGTGGATCTGGAAACTACCATGATAATAACTCTCCTGTAGGACCTGGTAGCTATACCGGGGCACCTGGATATGATACTAATTCTATTCAAGACTCTCAAGGACCATCAGGAGTGTATCCAGGGCAATCAGATGCTCCCTACTCTCAAGGTTCACGTAGACCTTCTGGTGGCTTCCCGGGACAAGGATCTAGGCATCCTGGACCAGCACAGAACTATCCAGGATCACGTGGCTCTAGTTTTGATAATGGAGGTTTCTCCGACAATTCAGGGAACTACGAAAATGGTGACTACTCAGCTATTCCTGGCGAACCTGATAAAGATTATCCAATTCTGTCCTACATTCCACGGACTAATTTCGATTGTAAAGTTCAACAATATCCTGGATATTATGCTGACGTTGAGGCACGTTGTCAAGTGTTCCACGTTTGCGCCAGTAACAGAACGTATGACTTCCTCTGCCCTAACGGCACCATATTCTCACAAGAAAACTTCGTGTGTGTTTGGTGGAACCAATTCGAATGCGAATCAGCGCCGGGGCTATTTGAGTTAAATGCTAAACTTTATGATTACTCAATAAGAGGTTCCTCGAACTCACAAGGTTCGAATTATAATGATTATTCTGGCTCTAAATACTCAGGAGCAAGAAGACCGCAAGGATCATACTACCCAGCCTCGGCAACGTCACGGCCTAGTGGGACTTATCCAGGTAACTTTGGACCACAGGGCCCGACCACCCCGTTCCCTAGTGTAACATTGACCAACTCATTGTCACCCTCTCGAAGACCATCTGGGTACACAAGCCAAGAAGGTAGATATCCTAGCAGTCAAGACTCTTCAAGTAGCAAACCATCAGGAAATGGGCCTCAAGGACCATCAAGTAGCTACCCAGGCACGCAAGGTCCGTCAGGAAACTACCCAAGTTCGCAAGGTCCTTCAGGAAACTACCCAAGTTCGCAAGGTCCTTCAGGAAACTACCAAAGTTCGCAAGGTCCTTCAGGGAACTACCCAAATTCACAAGGTCCTTCAGGAAACTATCCCGGATCACAAGGACCTTCTAGCAATTACCCAAGTTATCAAGAATCTGGAGCATACCCTAGTGGTCCTCAAAGTCCAACAGGACCGGGAACTCAAAGTTCTGGATACCCAAGCTCAACAACACCATATCCTGGAACCGATTCAGCAAGCCAAGGTTACCCATCAGGGAGACCCAGTGGACCTAGTTTCCCTGGAAGTAATGGAGGAAGACAACCACAACAGCCCAACAGAGAATATTTACCGCCAAGAAACAAGCGGGCTAAGTATAGTAAACACTAGGCACAACGAAAGATAAAATCTGTGGTCAATTAAAGTTTGATACTTTATAAATAGTTAGATAGATGGAAGTATAGAATAAGGATAAGGATGTCTTGCTACATTTAGTTGATTATAAGAGAGCCAGTATTAAGCATATTTTTGACAAACTATAAAGTCGGTGCTGACTTTTTCAACTGAGTACAATAATTAGGTACCTTATTTATTAGTTCTTAATACTTAGGTAAACTTATCGAATTGATATTTTATGAAATAGTCACCAAAATCATGATGACTTTATCGAAAGTTACCAAAACTAGTGTTTGTACATTAAGTTCAACATTTTACTCCTTAGCTCATAAGTTAGATTACATCACATTTTTGTAAATACACATTATATATCATTCCATTAATAAAGGACTATATTCAAAAGAGTATTCATTAATTAACTCGGGTCTTGAATTACTTTATTGTCATTCTGTTCGTAGGCCTAACTTTCTCCTATAACAATCTTACTACGCACAAACTTACGAGCATTCTCTCTGAATATAACATTAACACTGTCCAGCTCTGCACATTTTACAGGCAGATTATTTCCGTCGACTACCACTTTTATTAAACCATTTAGATTATCACTACGATGTGCTTTCTGATACTCTAACACATCAAGTAGCCTCTGCAGACTTGGAAACGTTAAATTATTATATGCTAGGTTCAAATAGCATAAAACCATATTACCTTTACTGTAAATGTCACTGTCTTTGTTAATTATTTGAGATTTTTGGAAAGGATGATCGAAAGGGCCTAATGCTGCGAAGTTATTTTTCACATTTGCTGAGTTTACATCCAACGAATTTGTACTACTTTCAGTTCTCGAGTTACTTTTTCTTCCTACACCTTTCAAAGGTGAAACTAATGATAGTGATGATATGTGTCTTCTAACTGTCTTCTTGACCTTATTATTACAAATACTTTCAAAATCTATTGATGCACAATTTTCGTAACTAGAAGAAAAGTTCTTCAAATATTTCATATACTGTCTACGTTTATCAATAATTTCATCATTTGTCAAAGGAAACTCCTTTAATGTGTGAAATATATGTCTGGCACCTTCATCAGTTATTAGATTATCAGCCAGGTTCAAATATCGCAAGTGTCGATTATTCCTCAGTACCTCACTTATAGACTTAGCACCCTCATCTGATATACGGTTGGAGGATAGATTTAAAATGACTAATTTACTTTCAGCAGGCTGTCGAAAATGCAATTTGGATACTATTTGCTTGCACACTTCGTCGTTTAAATAACATCTTTGTAGAGATAGATTTTGAAGAGATGTTGCTTGTTGTAAAAGAACATCATAATTCCCTTCAGGTAGGAATGAGGCATCTAAACAAATTTCTGTAATATTGGTAGCAGAAAGTATATTCTTTAGTTCGGGAATAGTGTATTTGTCAATGCAACAGTCCTTTATTGTGAACTTAGTCAATTTCGTGTAGCTAGGAAGGATAATACCTAGTACCTGCATCAGCGAACGTGGTATCCGTCGACATCTGTATTTGAATATAGATATTTCTACTAAACGATTTTTAGAATTGTGAACTGTAGTTAATGTTAGAGCAGTACCTTCTAAGTCTGATTCACGGAGCTTCTTTCCCTTTGTTCTTGAATCATTTACATCTAAACGATAAGTGGAGGTATTAGGTGTGAGTGTTTTTTCTATTTTGACTTGTTTTTCCTGCTTCCGACGCTTAGGAACCTGTAAATCTGAAAAAAAAAATTAAAACAAAACTGTGTCACGTAAGTACCTACCTTTAATATTATCTACAGAAAAATGAATCCCTTCGTCACCGCCATAACGAGAACTTAACTTTACCAAATTCATTCATCTCTAGAAAAGTTTTTAGATACATTACATGGATAGGAAACAACACAGAAAAATTGTTTCGGAAGTAAAAATAAATTGCCAGATATAGATACCAATTCAAAATGCTTACCGGGCTTATTATTTCTGCATACATCAACTCTGATAGGGCACTCGAATTTAGCAACAGCAGCTTGAATAATATCTGCAAAATCTACTTGGTGTTCTATACAGCCATGTTCCAATATTAAGCCTGACGAACTGCTGGACTTAAGGATATTTAAGGAGTACATAGAATGAAATCGACTAAGTAATTTGTTATCTTTAGCCATTTGTCTGAATGATATTTAAAGCTTTTGGTAAAAATGGAATTATCAGAAATCAATGTTAAAATATTGATGTATTCAAATTAATGTAAATGGTCACAAATAGTGAGTATATTCTACTAGTGCTCTTTGAAGCAAGTCAAAATATAATTTATGTCACACGTAGATTTCATTATCATGAACGAGTAGGCATGAAATTCAAAATAAAACAAAAGACACATCGGTAAACATTCCAAGTACTTAAATCATATTCATTAGGTTCTTCATTGGCAAGTACAAATATAGGTGCAATTGTAAGTTACCAATTGTGGGAATTAGGAAACTTCGAAAGTCGTTGAGATATTTGTGTTTATTAGGTAGGTTAGGGACGTAAAGGAAATATTTATACTTAGGAACCTATTTGTGAGGAATATTTTATTTTTATTTATTTACCAGTATATTGTTTTCTGTTTACCAGAATCAAGTATCAAAAGGATATTCAGTTTAAATAACAGAGTTTGCTGAACCTAGGAAAAAATTGGCAAAGTAAAAAAATTAATAAGCCAAAATTAGGATCTCTAATGTGAAACATAATACTGAAATAACAGCTTAATAGCCTCTGTAGCATGGTGATGGAAGCATAGGTTCGGTTCTCGCTCAGTGCAAATATTTGTATGCAAGATTTGTATTGCATTGGTCTGATCGAGGCTCGGAGAGCACGATAAGCCGTAGGTTCCAGTTGTCATACGAACACATATTGGCAATCATTGCGGATAGTTGAAGCTCTAAAAAATCCAATAACTAGCCTTACTGCAAAACTTCGGTATCACTTCACGCAAAACATCGAAGCGCAGCCGGACACCGGGCTTCGAGTTTCAAATTTGGATGTGACCAGGATTAGCACACAGATGAGGATAAATACAGAGATAACAATTACTGTCTTCTTCTAAATTTTCTTCATTGAAATATAGGTACTTACACCAAGTACTTCGCGTTAGTGATACATATAAATCGTTAAAATTAAATGCAAACAAGCCAGGTCAATACGAGTAAACGTATCTTAACAATTTACATAAGAATAGGAAAAACGTAGATTATATACCTAGCTATTTAATCACAGTAACAAAAAGCTGTGCTTTTGCACGGCTGCGAAATGCGACTGTTGCTGAAGCGATACTAGTAGGAGCTGTATGTCACGGAGATGCTGCGGCGCATGTGTAAGATGTGTATGTAAGTAACCTAGTCGGTTCCAGTCCGACCTCTACCCGTTTTGGCAGAGGTGGTATCCGTGGGGATTTCGCGCACAATAAAAAAAGTTTCAAAGCCATGTTATCGCCATCTTTCATGTTGGTGACATGGGCACGTGTGGCTACGTTTTGCTACAAACGCCACTAACGTGATTAATGAATGTTAGGCTACGCAGCCCCCGCCGGTAGGCAGTGTCGTAAACTAGAGGAAGATATGCGCATCTTGCGAATTAGAGAAATAGAAGTCGGTAAGCGGACTACGGACTTCACGGCGAGAGTATCAGGTGCGAGCCAGACCCTAATTCTACTAATTTTCAACCATTGTCAAGGCACTGAGATTACAAAATCTGCCATTAAATTTTACCGGCATAGATTTAAAGCTCAAAATTAAATAAAAGAAGAGGTCATTATAATAGTTTTATTCACTCTACACGGTACCTTTTAATTTTAGGCTCACATAGCCGTAAGTCTGATTCTACTAAATATTATTAGTAGAATTACTAAATACTCAACGTAAATAACTAAAGACTCAACTTAGGATAAAGTCAAAATAGTAGATACATACTATTAATGCTAGCCTTAATTAGCATCTAAAAAATAAATTTATTCTTAACATAGAAAAGTTGAACTCGAATCCTAGCTTTCAGTTGAACTTAAAATATAACTTAATTAGAAATTATATAATTAAGTAAATACAATACCTACATACTGATCTATTAAAATCAATCGTACATTCAGTAGGTACATAGTTGTAAATCTTAGTTTCAAAAAAACAGTACTAATTGAGCTTATTTCCAGAGAAGAATAAAATAAAATTGTTTAAAAATAGCAGCAAAATGATCAATATATTCTTGTAAGCGCGGGAGTGGTGAGTTTGGTGTCTTGGCGTGGCTACGAGTATAGGTAATAATTATGATGATTTCGGAACATTTGATCGTGCGTGAGTACCAACTTAATTATAGTTAACTTACTCATGTGTTGCCTACTTAAAACCTAGGTAGGTATAGATATTTTTTCTTAAAACATTACAAAACCTTTCATAAAAATATCAATAGGTACTACCTGGGCCTGGTATACCTACTGCTGTAGGTACTCAACTTAGATGAATAGGTACATAATAGAATAGAAAAAGGTATCTGAATAACATAAGATATATAAAAATTATAGTCCATTAATCAAGATCATGAAGAAACGTAATTCAGCTTTACTATTGAAGCCTAATCACAAACGTAAAACAGAAATCATTTCACCTATACAATAATATAAAACCAAATACCTCTTAACATCGATAGCAAATCAAATTTTCTAAAGAAGTAGGTAAAAACATTGTAACTTAAGTGTTTAATGGTAATGGATTCGATCAATTTTTATTTTGATCTGAATTTCGATAAACTTTTTATTGAAGAATGTCGCTTTTTTTCAATACTGGGTTTTGGTTGTTTACTATCTATGTAGGACTTTAAGCTGTTAGTAATTCGATCAAGCTCTGGACACGATACCGGTATATTATTTCCATCGATAACGATCCTAATCAAACCCGTAGCAATAGAATAGTCTACTATTCGATGCTGATATGCTATTACTTCATCAACTTTCTTTAAAAATGGGTAATTTAATGCATTATATGCCAAATTTAATGAGCATAAAATGAAGTTCCCTGCAGTAAAGAACCTTCCGTTCTTCAGCACTAAGTTTGAACGAGAGTATGGATCTATATATTCAAAGTTTTCGGGATGTGCTTGTGAGCTGACTGTACTACACTTTCGTGGCTTCATTTTCGATGCAGCGTAATCACTAATGTTGGATGTATTAGGATCTTCGTATAGTACTACAATTTCCGACTCGAGACTTTTTCTGAAATATGGATACTTTTTCTCTGAACATTTGTAACGTCTTTTTTTCATCTCTGATACTTCATTATCAGTTAAAACAAATTCCATCAAAGAGCTAATCAGAGCTGTTCCACCAACATCAGTAATTTTATTACCTGCTAGATTGAGATGCAACAGACGACGATTCGTTCGAAGCATTTCTCCCAAAAAAAATGCCCCTATATCGGAAATATTATTTGAAGCTAATTCCAATACATTTAGAGAGCCTGTACCAAGTTTACCAAAAGCCAAATTCTTTGCCATTTCTTTGCAGATTTTATCATCTATTCTGCATCTATTCAAAGATAAATAGCTCAATTTAGAAAAATCTTGGATAAGGGTATTATACCGGCCCTGGGGAATGATTGAATTGTCGAGTGAGATAATAGTTATGTTTGAATGCGGTAGCATTTTGGTAATTTCCCATAGAACATGGGGAGTTAAACCCCCCTTACAAATGTTCAGACGATTTAGTTTCGGGTGAAATGGCAAGCAAAGATTTATAGCTCGAATGACTTTTTTTGGAATACCGCCATGGCATTGTGCAAACGATATCTGTTCTAGTTGAGTTTGGGCGTCATAAAGAGCTTCTATGATTACAATTTGTTTTACTTCGCTATCATGTTTTCTTGAGCGCAGAAGATCTAAGGTTCCAAAATTTCGATTCTTACTATTACTGTCCTTCTCTGCTTCCTCGATGATATCATCCAAACGCCTCGAAGGCACCTTTTCTACTTCAAACTTCATTTCCTCTTCTAGATAAGAAACAAGATAAGTATTTATAATAAAGTGGTTATTCCATTTTTATACAATACCTACCTTTGTGCAATAGTACCTACTCTATCTACTTGGGATCCGAATAGGTATCTATTACAAGTGGTTATAGGGTGGCAAATATTACAAATATTCAATAATGATTAGGTACTGAATTGCCCTACCCAAATCTAAAACCAAATGCTATGGAAACAATAGATATTTAACTGTTATTATATAGGTGGAAAAACTTGGGCTAGTATCCATTAGTGAGACGATTTATAAACCAGGGTTTAAACAGGCAGGTGTGCTCTAGTCTGATCAGTGGGTAACCTTGACGCGGTAGTAGTTTTGCTGGATAACCGGACCGCTTATTGGTATTTGATCAGAGGGCCTTCGTACTTCTAAGGGCGTCCCGGCTGTCAATAGTCATTCATAGATCAACATAGAGGTTCATAGACACGGGCTACAGGTACAACTTTGTCAGCGATTGGCCATCACCTAATCAAGCTGGGAGGTCAGAGGGCAGTCCCAAGCCACATCATATTTAAGCAGACTCCGGACTTTGAGGTAAAGACGGTGCACCGGGACTAATGCAAGAATAATGATGACTATAGAGTCCAGAGTCACCTTAGATATATGGCGCGAGTCAACAATAGGGCCCGAAGTATGGCAATAGGCTCACCCTCTATTACGTGGGACCAAATAAAATATTTAGTAAAATGTGGATGTGATTATGTAGGTATGTAAGTATGTGCGTAAGGGACTTTACAAAACATAACAGGGTGCATGAATACATTGCATAGTTCGCAACCTACCTAGGTAGTCTTCTAGACAACATTACTTACCTTCATTTGCACGAACCACAATAATCACCTGAGGTACACCCCACTCCCGGCATACCCAGGGCAAAAATTTGTCGAAATCTATCGGAGTAGGGGTAATGGAGCTCTTTCTCTCTGACTTTGAATGTCGTTCTCCTCTACCATACGAAGATAAATTACTGGGTCGAGATTCTGGAGACGGCTGTCTCATAGGTTTAACCTCTTGGCTTCCTTTTATTACACGGTTACCTTTAATTTTTTGCATTTTTTGAAAACAGCGGGTCTTTTAAATAAAGATAATCTACTTAGAGTAGGCTAATACGTAGGTATATTTATTTATTTAAAGGTGTATCGTGACAAACCGATGACAAATTTAGGAAAGACACATACATACAAAGAGAATACAATACTACATAGATTGATATATACATCCCCATAGATAAGTTGAGGTTGTCTCAGCCACAGTGATTTTCGAATAGGTACTCCAGAATACTGCTTTCCTCTCCTATCAAGAACACTCCTATCAAGGTGTGTAATATAAAGTGTAATATAACCTTACGGTGCAAACTTGGTATGGAATTAGTCATAGAACTAATAAGGTAGGTATACCTGCCTAAGCTAGCGAGCTATGAAAACTTGTGTTATTCACATTAATTGCTCATCGGTTCAGAAAATCGCCTAACTGCATTCTAATAATGGCAACACATCACAATTTTTGTTGTTTAAAAACAAGTCCATCACTAGCTCACTAGCTGTCATTCATGTCATGCATGGTTGTCCTAGGAATTGCATTCTTTTTTGCGATTTGTAGTTTTTTTAGTTATCTGGTGATAAGTTAAACAATATATCGTATGGCGTTATTAATTATACGGACACCATTTGATAAATAATACAAAGTGTTCTGAATAAGCCACTGTAGTGGCAAGTGATATAACAGTGTTGTGTACTGCGTATCATGTAACTTTGTGGAGTTTGTGGTTTATTTTGTTCCCCGAAGCATCTATTTCCGACTCGAGAATTCTTGTTGCCGTGAGTATATTTGTATTACTTCCTAGTTTAATCTTTAAGAATTTCGTGAAAGTAACTTCGATTCACTAATTCGTAGTATTTATGTACTACAATACTATAACATAGTAATAGGGAGTAATGTCAAGGTTCATCTTATAAATACCTGTTGTTCGTGAATTCAATATTGATTGAACTACCTACTGCTTATTGTTTTATACTATTAGTTTCCTTATATAGTCTGATACAAATAAACAAAATTTATGAGTTAGTTTGTAGTGTATAAATTCTAACTTCTTATTGAATGTATACATGGTATGTACTCCTAATATAAAACCAATCTATACACTTTTGTCTGTCTGTCTGCTTCTACAGGCATTACCAATTCTAATGACCACATTGCTAATTAGTGTTTAACTTAAGCTACTTGTATTTTAGTGAAAGAATTGAGATTGTCAAAAACATTACTTAATATAATTCATGTTGATGAAGGTGTATGCACAATCAAATTCAAATTAAATTTTTTTATTAATCGCCCCATAGATGGTTGTATATGAGAATTTAGAATGATTCATACGAGACTTTGTAGCTTAGCAGTCAGAGCATTCCCCCCTGTAAGGGACAGATCGCGGGTTCCAATCCCGTTAAAGCATTCGCTTTTCCGTATCTATATTTGATTTGAATTAGAGTTAACATAATTAGTAACAGCATTGATATATAGATATTATCACAGCTGTCCTCTCTCTCTCTCAATCTACCCCTGTGGCACTAAGGCCTCCCCCAGTAGTTTTCAAAACTACCTGCATCTCGCGAGACACTTTAGTTATTAATATAATATAAAACTGTACTTCTTCATTTTTTATGTTCGAATTTTTTAGTTGTTTCAATAATACACCTACTTATTATGTTATTTAATTGCTAGGGGGTTTGTTAATGATATACTAATCATTGTCATTTCCCCCTTCTGGTGCTTAGCAAGAATACAAATTAGTACAGTCTAAGTCTATTAAACGCAAGGACAAATGTTTAACGGATCACATTTTAATAAGAAATATAACACAGCAGTGTCGACATTGAATATTAAGTTAGCTGCTACATGTTGCAAATATAGATTTTGAAATTGTAGTCTGCTTGTTTGAAATAAAACCATGCGTTGAAGACCAAAACAATATGACACTCTATTATGTAATTGATTTGGTATTTTTATTTGTTTACATTATGTTAAGTATGTAGTTAACTATAATTTTCAATATTAATTTAAATTACAAGTTAATATTTTTTTACAATATCTAATTACAAGTTATAAATAAAAACTTAATTATGCCAGTTTTCATTATTAATGGTAGCCATAGATGTTCAAGGCTAGGCTTGTGCAAATACATGTTAATGAAATTTGCACAAGTATCTTCTAACACGTGTTGCAATATATTTGTGCAAGCCCAAATTTGCGCAATATTGTAACGTGTTCGACTACATAACGACGAAAATTAATTCACCAAAAAAAATTTATTCAGTTCAATAAATGATTAATTTTTGTGTTATATCTTGTTAATTTCCATTCATTAAAACAGACACTCAGAAATATAATAAAATTTAAGATAGGTCTCAAAAGTGTGCAACAGTTTTTGATGTTCTTAAACTAATGTAATTACTGACTAAGCAAAGTTTCTCTGACAGCAGTCTTAAGAGGCATTGTTTACAATTTCACACACAGGTACATCAATATTCACATTCACACCATATAACTTGGTCCCTTGTTATGGTGTGAAAGTGAGGTAACAGTATTCTACCTACCTGACTATGTGTTATGAAGAATTCTATATTTGATAAATGTTTCAGAGCATATTATTGTTGAGAATTTTTTCTTCTTTCATAAAAACTTCATTGTTCTGGGTGTTTCTATGTATAATATGTATGTATTTACAAAAAAATATGTATCTATGTATGTTTTTCCGCATTCTAAAACCCATAACACAAGCTAGTTAAACTATGCCTACCGTGGGTCTAGGTGAAGTTGTGTAGATTGTCCTAGAATATTTATTATTCATTAATTGAATAATGAGTCTCGAAGATTGAAAATAGTGAAAACGGTCACCGATTTCATTATAACTTTTTACAATCATCAACTAGCTATCACATTCCCCGATCTTCATTAATTAGTAGTATTGTCTACATCCTAGCACTGTTCCTGGTTGCATATGAAAGATTCACCACTCCACTTAATTTTCTTAGTTTTGATTTGGCTAATGTATAAAGTTTTTTTGCTTAGTTACTGCCCTCAGGGCTACTGTGAGTAAAGCCTTCTTTTTTAAAATGAAGGTAATAGGTTCTCCCCGTATTACGTGAGACCAATAATCATAGTTGGCGAAATGTAGGTGTTTAATACACCTCTGCCCACCCCTTCGGGGGTTACCGGCGTAAGCATATGTATGTACTAAGGGGACAGACCATATTTAAGTTTGATTTATTTATGTAATCAAAATGACTTCATTTTATACCTACTCTATAAGACAAATCAAAGTTGACCTCATTCTTAAAAGTAATGCAGGTGAAACAGGAAGACGTTATCATTAAGTACAAAGCTGTACTTGAACCAAGCAATAACCACAGAATAGATAACAGTAATGACGTACTATAGCATACTATTCAATTCCTAAATCATTATTAGTTTGCAAACCTTACTACTTCTAGTTATGTTCACTGCCAAGTTCGCAATGCAACACGTTAGCTCCAAGAAAATGCAATAAAAACTCACGGCCGTCATTTTTCAATGTTTTTAATTAGAGTGTTTATGTTTACCACAGAATAGAAAAAAACTAGTAGAAATGCGACGCGATAGTTTCAGTAGCGGAACGGATGTCGCCAAACTCACAAATATAACTAGTATCTAGTGATGAATAATTGCTTTGATGCGTTGTCGTCTGCGTACCTATTTATAAATTCTTTAATGCCATATTAGCTCAAATCAAATCATTCGTATTATAAAACAAAAACACACTACCCTTATTAAGGTAATAGTAACTATATTCCCACCACCTTTTTTTATAAATTCAAAATAGCTGCTACTTTGCTATAGATATAAAAGTATTTATAGAGTTTCATACTAAACTTTGAATCGAACAAGTTTGAATATTTTCGAAAAAGTTTAGACGTAGGTATTCTTATGAAAAAGGTTCATAATGTCGAATTTATCCTTCATTGCGTAAATATGCATAGCAATGACACGCGTGCACCGACTATATCACACTTCCACTTGTTTTTTATTTTCCATGATGTTTACGCACCGTATCAACGAGTTTGCTACCGCAATCAATACACCACACGCAAATTTTATTATTATGGTCACATTCTTTATTCCGTTATTATATTACACTAGTTACTCAACAATCACTTTCATAATTATCTAGTTAGGTATTTCTGAAAACACCACTATGTCAGTCGGACTCATGCTTGACCTAGGCCCTTCACCTGTCTAAAGCACGGATACTAATAGCTAATAGGGCCCATCCTCCAACTGATGACGTCACTGTACAGTTAAATGGTCTTTCCTATGTGATTCAAATGATCTAAACAATTACTTACACATTTTGCGTTCGCACCGAAGTTTGCGATATATTGCTACTTCTTAAATGCATATTTTAAACCTTGGTGGAAACAAGTGGTAAAATCTGCTACTGTTTGCGAGCAGCTCAAAAAACACTAAATTGATGTTCGTTGTTTCATGATAGAATTGGTTATGAGAGAATTCAACTTATTATCATGGAATGAATGAGCTGATTTTCCGATCTCAATGATGTCGAACACCCATGTTTGTCGTTCATACTATAAAAGGAAAGACAAACCGTCTCTACCATGGTGAATGTTCTGATGAGCTCTTCCAATTAATCCCACCCTCCCCTTTCCTACACAGGACAACGCGTGCATGGCTTAGGTGTCACTCGCATACGGTACAGAGTATTCCATCAAGAACCAAGCGGTTCGGTGAGTCTTTTCTCTGCCGTACCATTAAGTCCTGGAATTCCTTGCCGGCGCACGTGTTTCCTTCTTCCTACAGTCCCGGGTCCTTTAAGCGAGGCGTGAAAAAGCATCTGATGAGGCCGTCAAGCTGAGCGCCACCATTGTAGCTCTGAACGGGTTTGCAATGGTGACCCTATCTCATGAGACTTTGCCTTCAGCTTAGCATCAGGCGAGGTGAAGTCAAATTGACGTGCTATAAAAAAAAAAAAAAACAGATCGCAAAATTTTCCAGGACTTCTAATTCCAATACCTGTGGACAAACCATGGCATCATATTAAGTATACTTTCGTTTTCTGAGCGAGGAAGAGGGATAGAGTCATACCTATATATATAGCAGCATCACTTTTCTCTCTTCATCATCACCTTTGGACTGCATCCGAGCTTCACGACTCGGAGTCCGCGGTCCGCTTTCCGTCTTTTACTTCCCCACTTCGCAGGGTCTTGAGTATCCTTCGTAGTGAGACCATTGGAATGGATATCATCTTCCATGACGCTTTATGAAACCGGGATCCGATGAAGGCACCTGGCGGCATCCCTTTTCTATATTCTCACCAAGAAAAAGGACGCATACGCATAAGTTCATGATACACCCACAATTTTACCAACAAGTTTAACGGGCTCTCTTTTACAGATGATCCACAAATAACGCTGCATCATGAGCTGGCTCCGTAACACGAGCCTCTCGTTCGCCCGACAGCTGTCGCGCTCCCTCGACCCCCGCCACGACTACGAGCCGCACGCATGCTACAACTCCTTCTGCAAGCACTGGCAACAAGCACACGATATCATAGTCAAATCTCAGGTACGTAAGCCACTCTATCTACTCTCTGGATTACTCTGGAGAAATGTAATGGAATATCCAGTTCATGCTCATGAAGAGTGAATGTAATTGTCGGTATTGTATTGCCCACTCCTCCAATTTATTGCCGATTAACTTCGATGTAAGTTACAAGGCGAAACAATTGACATTGAGGCTAGTCGGTGTGTCATGCTTGGCGACGTGGAAGTTCCTACTGATGAGCATACCAGCATACTTATACTTGCTTTTAGTTGTGTACCTCCCTACCTGCGGAAGGTATGGGGCAATTTTGGCGTGCGAAGAACACTTAAGGTCTTGGTTTTATTGAAACGTAACTATTTCGTAGAACCACATTGAGACCTAGGTTTAGATTAGGACTAAATATTGAGAATGTACCATTACCTTTCAGCCTCAACACCTTCATGATGATGTCCTAGGCGTTGTCAATCATTTAGAACAGCTAACTACACTGTTGGTACTGGAAGCCAGAGCGAGAGAGATCAACACAGCTACAAGCCCTGCCGCCTGCCTAGACTACTTGCTCAGTGAAAACTTGTTAGACAAATTGTACGAGTGGGCTGTATGTACTGGGAAGTAAGTATTAATACTTAATTCATTGATGGTCTATTGTGCTGTATTGTTCTTCAAAAAGCTTCAGAGAAACAATAGCACAATATACAGTTTATTGTATGAGTAGTATGAATACTTAATATGTTTATACGAATCGTACACACGGTGTTATTCAGAATGATAAGAGACTCGATATAACCGCCTCATATCCCTAAAAAAAGTATTGTACACAGATAGCGGTGTTTAATTGTATTGCAAGCATGCTATGCGAAAACACTCTGCGGATTAGTAGGTAATTATGTGGAGACGTTAGCCTGAATGACAGTGTTTGGTTCTTCGAGAAGCTTGGTACGACAGCTTGGAATTTAAAATGAACACTTTCTTTACACTTTCAGAGAAGTAAAAAAAAAAAAAATTATTAATGATTCAAAAGTAAACTGTATTCACGATACTTGGTTCGGTTCTGTCCGACAGTAAATATAGGTACATATAACCCAAAAGTTCTGCGTTTAGAATTTGGGCCATTGTCTTTCTTCCCGTGCGGCTGTACAAGCCGACTAAGGGATAGGGTTGTTTAACATCAGACAAATTCAAATTCAAAAATCATTTAGGGTCGGGTGTCTCACAATGAACCAGGCAGCTACATTTAACCACCTACTTATTTCGGAAATATGACGTTGCCGATCTGAGCTAATAGGGGTAAAAGAGATGTATTTTCCTTCCCCTTCTGCCCACTAGTTTGACTGGCGATAGTGTGCGAAGAATTTGTGTGAGAAACATTTTTACGAAAATTGCTCAAAAAGTAATTTTTTTCTGCAAGTTTGTTTCTTTTTTCACGTTTTTGCTGTAAATGATATTGTTTTTTTTATACAAACCCTGTTTTACATAATAACCCAACACATAAATGCATCATAATTCGTTACACTGCGAGATTGTTTTCCCGGAAAAATTTTGAGGTCAGTTAATAAAACGGGGCCTGTCCTACAATGAGCCACTTTTGGGTGGTACACATTGAACCATGGTTCACTGATACCCCAGTTCACTCCAGGTGTTAAATTGGACTAAGATTGCAATTTTAATTATACGAAAAAATTAACGCTTCACCGGGATTCGAACCCGCGATCTTTCCCTTACAATCTTGCCCCTTCCCCCTGTAAGGGAAAGATCGCGGGTTCGAATCCCGTCGAATCATTAATTTTTTCCTATCTAAATTTGATTTGAACCGTCAGCATACTAATTGATTTCAAAATTTTCTGCACATAATTATTTTGATTCGTTATAGGATTAAATACAAATTAGTCTAAATATATAATATAGCTAATAAGGTGGTTCAATGTGGAAAATACCCTGGTTAAATGAGTACATCCCGATGGACACATTGAACCAAATCTCGTTTTCCATAAATTGTTTCTTTACTCTGAAACCAAATGGAATTTAAACAATAAGTGATTGTATAATTGTAGCTAGATAAATTTACTAACAATACACAAAAAATTGAAAGCATTCATCGAAAAATGAGCACGCTACAAGACTTTGAAATTTACCCGGTTCAATGTGAGACACCCTACCCTATTCTGTATAGACCATTGAACGGAACTTACAAAACGTCAAAATTAAAAATATAGATCATAGGTTGGTTAGCAAATTGACCACCGGGGCACCAGTTCGAACCGCGGCTCTAGTCTGAAAAGATTCATATATAAGATCATATAAGTATAAGAGGCGCAAAGAGGCGCTCCATAACCGGGGGCCAGACGGGAACACCGTGGTCCCTCTACCCGAAGGGGTTCATCTCGAAAGAGAGGGCCCCGGGTCTGCCGGAGTGCGAGGGATATGTTCACTACTATCTTACTCGTACCTCCGGCAATTAAACGACCCAAAGACGGCGTGCGTTTTAGTCGGTTCGAGTCCGACATACCGTGGGGATTTCGGGGGAAAAAGAGCCATACACTGCTATGGGATCTTCGGGAATATACAAACGTCAGCATGTATAAATTGTATGATACGTTTATGTAATTACTAATTTATCATTGACCTATACAATTTTATGTTGATATCTCAAAAATTTTCCTGCATGAATCATATAGGTATAAGCATTGTATTAATGAAATGTATTATTATCGTCACTAGATTTAGTATAATACAAATATAATAAAAAAATAATCTCTATTAATTGCCATGTCTAAATAAAATTACGCCGGGACTAACCTACTTGTTTTGTTGAAGCTCTTTTGTATTGAAATTACCTACTCATTCGACAGTTCATCGATTACGGAAACATACCTTGATTGACGAGTTACTGACGCAGGATTTCATCTCGGCACACGCCCATGAGGTCATATAGGTCATCATTTCAGCCATAGGACGTCCACTGCTGAACATAGGCTTCCCCCATAGACGTCCAATCCGACCAGTTGGAGGCGGTCTGCATCCAACGGGGACCCGCGACTCGTATAGGTCTAATAAAATCAATAAAAACATCTGAATTTAGAACCTCCCCCTTTTTTAGAAGTCGATTAAGAAGGAGTGAGCGGTTTACAAGCTCTGAAGTGAATACCTCGGGTGCAATCGAAAACAATCCCTAAAACGTGGATTATGAAAGTCTGAAATGGACAAGCAATTCTTGATCAATTTGAGTGATATTTTCTTTTCTTTTTTTTTTAAGGAGAATGTTGTACAACTTTACAGAAATAAATGAATTATGAATGTGAATTATGAAAGTCAGAAATGGACAAGCAATTCTTGATCAATTTGTGTAATATTTTCTATTTTTAAGAAAAATGTTGTACTACTTTACAGGAATAAATGAATTATGAATTGTGAATTATGAATGTGGATAATAAAAATCAGAAATGATGGACAAGCAATTCTTGATCAATTTGTGTAATATTTTCTATTTTTAAGGAAAATGTTGTACTACTTTACAGGAATAAATGAATTATGAATTGTGAATTATGAATGTGGATAATAAAAATCAGAAATGATGGACAAGCAATTCTTGATCAATTTGTGTAATATTTTCTATTTTTAAGGAAAATGTTGTACTACTTTACAGGAATAAATGAATTATGAATTGTGAATTATGAATGTGGATAATAAAAATCAGAAATGATGGACAAGCAATTCTTGATCAATTTGTGTAATATTTTCTATTTTTAAGGAAAATGTTGTACTACTTTACAGGAATAAATGAATTATGAATTGTGAATTATGAATGTGGATAATAAAAATCAGAAATGATGGACAAGCAATTCTTGATCAATTTGTGTAATATTTTCTATTTTTAAGGAAAATATTGTACTACTTTACAGTAATAAATGAATTATGAATGTGGATGATGAAAGTCAGAAATGGACAAGCAATTGATCAATTTGTGCTATCGATATGGGCTGGCTGACGTACGTGACAACATTAAAGTATAAGCTTATCAATATATCGACAATACCTTGGTACAAGTCGTAATCAGTACGTTGCACGCGTTGGTAGCTATTCACTGATAGCATCTATCTAATCTAATACTTTCTAGCTATATTATTCGACACTGGTATATCTAGATCGGTTTACATAAATGCTTAATGGTGAAGAGTGCACAAGAGTAGGTACATGGCTTCTAACTTCTATGCCTTTCTTTTCACAATTGTTACTGACTAGGGGCCGAGACTTGCGCAGATGACGAATACTTCGAAAAGGAAAAAAAAACCCCACTGAGTTTCTTGCCTGAGTCTTCTCAGGCCGTGGCTGCGTTTCGAGCCGGTGTAGTCCATTTACTCACTAATTTATAAAATATTATTGATATTGACGTTTTGTAAGTGCCGTTTAATGATTATACAGAAAAAATGATTTCTAAATTTTGGAACCTTTACAACTGTATTGAATAACACATACAACGGATTGAAAGTAAATAGCAACAATTAATTAAGCACCTACATGTGTGAATTGTGATTCTGTTCATTCCATGAGAACCCATTTCAGTTAGAGAAAGTAACCATGTATAATGAGGTTCCTCATGGACGGTATCAGAAGTTTCTTACAAGATCTCCAGCACCCATGTGACGCCCTGGTGTTGCACACCTCCAATAGGGCACGGTAACCACGTCCCGTCAGGTAGACGGTTCGCTTGTCTGCCCCATAAGTAGTGTAAAGTAACTATATCTGTACTAAACTTCAGCCAGATCCATTCAGCCGTTTAGATTCTTGACAAAAATAATTAGTATGTATATATGCTGACGCCTATTTCCCTCCAGGACGATAGACTATCAGCCCGCCATTTTCCTCTATCCTTAGGTACTTCACGAGCTTCCTCCACTGTCATTAAACCTTTCATAAAAGTTTGCCCCGCCGCGCGCCGGCTAAAAAAATCTATATTATATAAAAATGAATTGTTGTTCGTTAGTCTCGCTATAACTCGAGAACGGCTGGACCGATTTGGCAAATTTTGGTGTTGAAATTATTTGTGGAAGTCCAGAGAAGGTTTAAATGGTGCATTAATATGAAAATGCTCGGAATGCGGAAGCGGGAACGGGATCAGAAGTCCGCGCGGGGAAAGCTTCGGGCGTCAGCTAGTAATACTATATTTTTTTTTGCCGGCGCGCTTGTAATGTATTTATTCTAAAAGTTTTTACAAAAGTAGATAGTCTTTAGTTTCCCAGACAGTTTACTTGTATCTCCAATTATTTCGGATCTCTTCATACTGATCTAAATAAAAACATCAGGCGAGGTAAAGTCAAATTGACGTGCCATAGATAAAAAAAAAAAAAAAAAAAAAAACATAGTGAACTAATTTAGAGAGAAACTCAAGCCTCATCGAAATATATGTATTGATAGTGGTGGCCTTCGTAACGTGACGTGATTAGTTTGCCATTTAATCTAATGACCGAAGTATTTATTAGCCTAATGTTAGCCATATTATTTATTTATTTATGTAAATTTATATGTTATTGTTCATTTTACCTTGAATTGTATACTAGTTATACCTACCTGTACAAATTCTGAGACTTCGATCGATGTGTTTTTATTTTATTCTTTTTTTTTAATAACTTGTGTACCGAGACAATAAGGTAAACGACGCACTTAGCGCCTTCTTACATTAAGCAACTCATGCAAAACTCGAATTGCTGAGTGCGAAACTCGAAATTGACATCTCAACGACCAATCAGCAGTTCGCAAAAAATATCAACAAGATGGTGGATTCTGGTGATTGGTCAAAATTCTTGTGTTTTTTTCTAATTACCTAATCTCATAAGGGCCTTAGAGAAAGGTGTACCTAATATGCTAATCATATTCAGCACTTTTTTTGGAAGACTTGTCTGTTTGTTTGCAATGAACGCAAAAACTACTGAACTGATTTTGATGTAGACTTTGTGTGTTTGATAACAAAGATTGTTCAAAAAACGCTAATTGTCATTCACGTGGCGGCTCCGCGGGCATGAGTTATTATAATTTATGCCTACCTGATCCAATCCTTTGCAAAATTAATTAGCTCTAGAACCGTTACGGCAAATCCTTATCAGAACAATTTTAATCAGACGGTGAATGACACCAGATAACGGTGTTTTTCGTTTTGTGCTACTTGTGATATTAATTTATATTTTGTATGTACTTAGCTTGTCTGTTGCATCTATCTAACTATAGATATGAATACAAAATAGGGGGAACGCAAAATCATCGACAAACGATATTGGATGGAGGGATGGATAAAGGATAGGATGGAAACTACTCTAGATACTGGTAATAGCGAATTTCACTTAAAAGAAACATTCGTTTATTAAAAAAAACCTAATTGTCTTCAAATATTTTCAAAATAATACTTGCCTTTGTACAACCGAAAATTTGAAAACTTCCTGTATTTTTATTTCATTAATTGTAGTCTGTCGTAAAAAGATGAAATCTCTAACAAACAATAAGGTAAATGAAAGTAAATCCATAAAATCCATATTTATAAAATGTGTACTTTCCTTAACAAAGCACTTATACAAACACGTGTGCAATAGCTATCTACTGTAATAATATTAAATACAAATAAAGATATAATAAATCATCATTCTCTGAGCCTATTCCCAACTCAATTGGGGTCGGCTTTCTATTCTAACTAAGACTGCCATCGGACCTCCACAACCAAATTGGCGATATCGAAGTTCTGCAGTTAGGCTAATCGAACTTTTGAGGGCTTCAATTAGTATGTCGTAGTAGTATGCTTCAATATAGTAATCAATATGTCGTATGTAGGTATATGACGTACCAAATAATAAAGTTCAGTGTTAATTACCACTTAAAAATATAATTACTACGGTTGAATTAAAATCGCTCTAAATAAAAGTTTTATATTATATGCGATAATTGCGAATGTTGGTTGACGCACACACACACACACACGCACACACACACACAAACACACACACACACACACACACGCACACACACACACACGCACGCACGCACGCACGCACTCACACACGCACACGCACACACACGCACACGCACACACACCACTCACAAAATACAAAATTTTATGGAGGTATGTAGGTACGACTAGACGTGTGGTATGACTAGACCCGTGAGTCATGACTTGTGTTATTACATTTATTGTTCGATAATTATTAAGGTTTATAATCGATAGCAAGCTTGACTTTCGTGAGTAACATTCTATAAATAAAGATATTATGGCATTCATCTCATGTGTGTATTTTTCGGAATGGTCGATGTAAACGCAAGCTGAACTCTAAAGAGTCCTACTACCTACTTCATTAACACAGTGTCGTTATTTGAACGTACAAAATTTTTCAATTAACACTTTTGTGCTCTAGACACGTGCTAGGTCGTCTATATTTACTTTCCGAATCAGTCGCGATTCATGATTCGTTTTATTGTTTTTTTTTTCAATAACCCATAAAAAAGTGACGTCACAGGTCTATTAAAGGACCACCGTGCCCACAACGATGGATCCGGGCCTGTCGTAATCGTTAGCGTTTGGCCAATATCAAGTGACAATTTTTCCTTTCAGACGTATGCAGGTGTGATAAAGCAGTCCAATAATAATCTTGTGTGCCTTAATGTCTTTCACAGCAGAATTACAAATAAGGTGCGGGACCTTAAGCATTTCTCATTCGACAATATTTATGTCATAATCGTCTATGTTGTCTCATGCGTGTCAAGCATGTGGCCGTCGTTCCGCGTCGTGCAAATTGTATGGATATTTTTTGCACGATTATGTGCAAATTGTTATCGAAAGTCGGGTATTAACGCGATCATAATGGTAAATACATTATTTTCCTTTTAATTTGCTTGACGTGGTCACAAACTGACTCTATTTGCTGACTGTATTTACCATATGATCGCGTTATTACCAGGGTTTCGTTAACCATATATATCATCCAACGCGTAAGTTTAAAAGGGAACATGTGCAAAATATCTGTATGCAATTAGCTTAGCACGAAATACACTCAAAAAGCAGGAGGAATAATGGAAGAGCTTCTACCTTCATTATACATTGTGCGATTATAGGGCCAAACTGAAAACTAGCTCTTTAGAGGCATGTGAATAAATACATTGCGATACATCCTTAATTATATTACTCTCGGAATACATTTAGTTAGTAACCTTCGCCGGTATGCGCAAAATAAAAAACAAACTCAAACGAAAGTTTGCACGCAATCATAACCGTTTATTTAGCACAAGAAATAAGTGTTAACATCAAACGAGTGTCCATTAAAATAATCATGTTTACAGAGTCATTATATAATACCTATGCAGTTCTTGATAAAAACTGTAGTAAATATTATTCAACGAATCACTGTCTCAGTCATACCTAAGACTACAAATGACATAAGATATGATCTTAAAACAAGTTGTCTTACTGATATTATTGTGTAATGAATACAACGTATTGTCTAGCTAGAAGTTATTTTGAATGAAAGATTGCGAATAACAGAAGTTCTGTCCACTTTCACTAGAAGACTAAAGTGGAAGGAAAAAGAACTATGTGTGTAAGTGATAAAATAGCATAAGTTCTCAATGAGAATTTCTGCAATCTGAATGTAGAATTTTTTTCATTTACTGAAGGTCGTATATTTAGCAGAAAACTGAATAATACTGTATTATACCCCGGCGTCGACGGCCAATAGTTTTCTCGTTCTTTTAGTCTCATTATGAGACAATACTCGTCACGACTCTTGAACACTATTATAGTTTTACTTTGCTATTTTTCAAAGTTACTGCATACTTGAAGTTAAATATTGTATCATTTAAGATATGCAACAGAAATTATCATAAAAAAGTAATATACTTACCTTAGGCCGCCATTTCCGGATATTAATTATTTATTATATAAAGTACAGTGTAGTACAGTCCGTATTCTAGTTTCATGACTGCTACTTACCTATCATATTGTTATATCGATTGGCTATAAAGGTGGGAACAAATTATCGGACGCGTCCGTAAGCCGCGACTGATACAAGCAACTTGCTTGTATCTGAATAGTACAAATAAACGAAACTGTGCAAACTATCGGTCATAAGTAGCGGACGTGACCTTGAGCCGTCCTTGAGCGCTCGGACGTCCGAATTGAATCTGGCCGGCTGGATATTTTTGCTTCCGCGGCGGACGGTGTGAACGTGGAGCGTCTGTGTGTTGTCTCTGTCACATATGAAGACAATCGTGCACATTATTAAGCCGCGTCCGCCAGCCGCGGCTTACCGACGCGTCCGATAATTTGTTCCCACCTTTAGGCAATATCAATGGGGATCAGACACACGGAAACTTTTATGGCGTGGCTAACGTGGCTCTGGTACCTTTTCTTAAAAAACTTGACATTGGCGTCTCGCCTTTCATAATATTGTATTACATTTGCGAAATTGTAATGATTCTGCTTCAGAAGAAGCCATCTAAGTTGAAGTTGAGTCAAAGCTGAGTCTCAAATTATTGTCTAAACACAGATGTTTTTCAAAAATTTGACATCCATTCTATTAATATGTTGAAATTGTCGCATAGCCCCTTCACGCACTCCCATCTTAAAATATATAACTTAAGTATGTTACTGTTAGCGTATGAAATGAATTCCCTTGCAGAGGTAAAAGCTACAAGCAGGTAGAAAACAATGACAATAACTTTACTGTACCATACAAATCTAGCTTTCTACTTTTCTTATGTTCAATAGGCTCGCATTTGGCCACCATGTCACCTGGTGGTAAGTGATGATGTGGTCGACGGTAGAACACGCTTGCCTAGAAGTAACCTATTCACTCTAGTCTACCTTAAGTTACATTATAAGTCGATTATCTTAAGGTAGAACCTCCTTCACTACGTGAGCTAATTTATCGTACTCAGAATGCAATTAAACCAACAAGTACTTATCAATTAAAAACTTCAGATTAGGTACAGTCACCTGCAGTAATATGAATACGTTTTAGAACTTTTTCACATTAAACTTGTCGAATTTTACCGTTTCATGTCATAATGTTGACTTGTCATTTATTATTGTGACAAGGTTCCAAAGTGTACACATATTATTGCAGGTGACTGTACTTCTGGAAATCTCCTCACGTTCCCATTATTTCTAAGTCGTTTCTAAAATTGCTTTTATTTGTTACAGATACGAAAATGTCGTTCGTTTGGAACAACTCAAGCTGTTTGGGCATCTTATCAGCCATTATAGTACACAAGTATGTGAACGTTTATCTCTGTATCTATAGTTATGTGTCACATATGCAATAATGCTTGTTAATAAATGTTGTAAATAAAACCTGCACTAGGAAATTTCGAATTTGAACTTGTCTAATAAGTCTGAATCTCGCAATGAAAGTAAAGTAAGATTGAAATAATCACTACATAGTATAAAATAAAGTCGCGTTCTCTGTCCCTATGTCCCTTTGTATGCTCAAATCTTTAGAACTACGCAACGGATTTTGATGTGGTTTGTTTTTATAGATAGAATGGTTAAAGAGGAAGGTTTATATGTATATAACATCATGCTACGACGAACAGGTGCGGAGCAGGAATGAAAAGTGTTGCAAAAATGGGGTGACGCAGACGAAGTTGCGCGGGTCAGCTAGTATTACATTTAAGAGATAGTGGTAAGGCCCCAGGTCTATTGTTTTTAAAAACGTATTCTTATTTTACAGGTGATAGCCGCGGAACCGTTGTTGAGGCCGCTGTTGAAGTTGCTCAGCGGTTTCAGGAATGAGTTACCACCGCCTAATGTTGAGAGTAAGTGCCTAATTCAATACAACTACAATGTAAAACAAATCTTAACATTTCTTGATATAGAATTTATAATTACCTGGCTTCAGAGTACTATGTAATCTGAACTTTAAATCAAGTCCCTCCCTAGATTTTTGTCTCAGAGAAACAACAGTGGCAAATATTCATATGAATTGTCACACCTGTCAAGGCAGAACATTAAGTAGTAGCTAGCAACGGAATGGGAGAGGCATTGCTTCTTCCTTTAACGTTGTTGCGCATGCGACTAATTTCGTGCAGACTGTTATGTATGTACACGAGCGAGACAAATATAGTACTAAATGAGACAGCACTATTTGCATTTGTGAGCTAAGACGGGGCGTAGGACCCGCAGTCTCGAATTAAACCAGTGTTACGCAGACGTATTGTTATTATTTACTCCCATATCTACCACAGACAACTCGCTCAAAATCGTGCTAAAAATTCGCTCAAAATCATGCAAACAATCCATACGATTTGCTCGATGTGCCGGCGCCGACCGTTAGCCAGAATGCACTATAAAGGATTATTATAGATTAACAACATTCTTCTTATAAGGTGCTGAGATAACGGTTTCACTCCATTTTAATGTAGGAATTTCCTGAGTATTTCACCTTGATTGTTATTAAGGTTAAGCGATTGATAAAAACAGGGTCACTTGATAGTATTATAGGCGCTTAAAATAGGTTACGTACTTGTACGACCCGAAAGTTTGGACTCACTGACCAAAATTCTTCGTTTGACCTTATTTTAGGTACGTGTTCGACCCAAAAAAAATTTGACCATTTTTGTACTGGGAAACGGAATACGCGAAATATGGCACTGTTATTTTGTAACATAAAAACAGTAAATTGCATTCAAAATTAGATCAGAAAATGTAAATGCTGCAACGGGATACGAACCCGCGATCTTTACCTTGCAGAAGAAATGCTTTGACCGCTGAGTCACTATGCCTTGTCAAGCAGTTGCATACTATATACTTAAAAAATATCACTACAAATGAATTGCAGTATTAATTGTAATAGATTTAAAAAAATATTTTGATTATATCTATAATAAATTAAGCATTTGTGCGCTGCCGCAGCGTTTATCCGGTATTAGTATTATAACTGCCTTAGAAGGTTTGTAATCTTATTGCTTGCACTTCCGCGAGGGTTATATTACAAGCATACTCAGTATAATTATTGAACTCTACAGCAAATGATATATAATCTAATTTGTCCTCGCACCTGGTGTAAAGGTTAGCTATTACGATTCACCACGTGAATGCAATCAGTTTTAAAGGGCTTTAGATACAGTGACATTCTATTGGCGAAAACGCCAGTGAAATCGTTTAGTAATAAGTCACTATAATATGATATTGACATGAATCTGTATTATGATTACAAAAATTTAATGAAATATGATGACTCGAAATATTTTATTTCACATATTTTCATTATTAAAATCACCGCAATTTTAATTAATGCATTGATAACAAATTTGAATCCATCAATAGAATGTCACTTTTTCGGAGCTCCTGTAGCCTTAGCACGAAATACTATCGAATTCGTAATGTAAAGGTAGGTATCGACAGAACGGAACATTGCGATTGGCGGGCTACACACGCACACAGGTTCACAAGAGGCGGACTGCCAATCACAATGCTCTCTTCTCTCGAAACCTTTACATTACGAATTCGATAGGAGTACATGCTAGTGCTACTGGTCTCCTTTGCACCGGACAGACGCGGGACGGGTTATTTGACTAACTAACAAAGCTTTATTAGCATTAGATATTTTTTACAATAAATACCTTTACTTATATTGTTTTATCCTGTAATGTTCCTGTGCTTAACCGAGGTATCGATATATACCTGAACGCACAATATTATTGTGTTATTTCCAGCTGAACTAGTGACAGTCCTCAACCAGCTATGTGTGGCGCTGATGCAGAACATGAAGTTTATAGATCTGTTCTTCTTGACTACGCACACCCAGAAAGGATCACATGCCGAGTAAGAGTCCTTATGTTGTTCACTGTACTTTCTTAAGTGAAAACTTCTTGAGGCGTCTTGTGCAATTTTCATAGAAAATTTTGGTGGAGGAAAAAAAATTGAAATCGAATCGTGAATATCAATAGTAGCTAAAATAGTGCTGCGTATTTTCTGGACTGCATATCAGCTTGTTTACCATCTAACAGGATGCCTTCAGTTCACTGACCTAATATAAAAAAGAACCTCCCAAATGTCAAAAACGTCATTGTCGTAACCCCAGTTTGAGAATCGAACGTTGATCTCGTGATCATTTTTGACATATCTTCTGTCATATTAGAAGGATTAACCTTTTGAACTAACTCGTACATTCTAGATTTTAAAACTCCCTATAAAGCTCTACAAATATAGTTAGATTATTTTTTTTACGGCACGTCAATTTGACTTCAGCTCGCCAAGGCAAAGTCTCATGAAAGAGGGTCACCATTACAAACACGCACAGTGCAACAATAGTGACGCTCAGCTTGACGGTCTCATCAGATGCATTTTCACGCCCCGCTTAAAGGACCCAGGAATTATTAGTAAGGCCTATATCGAGTTTTTTGAGATGCCTAACGCCTATACTGTCTGTTATTAGGCATAGTAACCATAGCAGAGATTTCAATCTTTGCTGATTTATGTATTGTTCTAGATTCATCATAGTCCGTCTTTTACTATCGTCCGTCCACCGCGAAGGCAGTACAGGGTCAACAGCAAGAGATGCCTTGCTTCTATGCGCTAAAATGTCCGCCAGATGTCCAGAACTGGCTGAGTTCATGTTGGCTGGGAACACTTGTCCAGTGCTAGCAACAGGTATGCTTGGTATTACCTATTATAAAAAAAACTAGTATTAACAGTCACACTGCCGTTTCCAGTCATATTATTAGCTCTATTTTCTTGTTGTATAAACAAGGACGAAACAGACATTAATTCTATTGACGTAAATAGACCCACAGACTCTTTCATTACCGCGTTACCGAATTTAAAGTGGCAGTGGTAGTGACATGTGACTTTTAGTATACATAACATAACACATAACATAAACTCACGCCTATATCCCCGAAGGGGTAGGCAGAGGTGCTAGCACCCACATTTCGCCAGTTTATGTTTAGGTCCCAATGTAATAGGTGGCGAGCCTATTGCCATTAACCGGGCACTTATAAACCTGCGATAAATACGCACATAACTTCGAAAAGTCATTGGTGTGTGCCATGGTAAAACCTGGGATCGAACCCGAGACCTCGGCTCAGCAGTCCATTACCCATACCACTAGGCTACCGCGGTCTTAGTATTTCCGTAAAATAAACTCAAAAAGAGTAGAAGATAAACCAGCGAACTCCAGACTCCAATGAGCAAGTTTTCGCTGCTTTCCTATGATGACAATGAATTTAATGAAATAAAATCTTTACTCAAGTCAGACAATGTACATTTTCGATTGCAGGTCTCAGCGGTCTTTACTCCCTTTTGCCACGCACTCTCGACGAGAAAATCTACCGCCTAACGCCCGACGATGTCAACCAAGTACATAAACTGACGTTGTTCATCGATTCTCTGGAATTTTGTAATGCTGTTGCACAGGTATTTAATACTTGCCTATATTTCTTGATCCCTAAATAAACTCAAGCAACCCAAACATGGAGCTTTAGGTTTTCATTCATATCTTTCATGCAAATAACATGGTGGTATACCCATCGGCACGTATCTTGAACGCGAGAGTAACGAGGCCCACGAGTGCTCAAAAGTTAGCTCAAAAGATATATAGAGCTCATTTTGCTCCTTTTTGGGCAACATCATCAACAGGTCCACAATTTGTGTCTATACTTATATGCATGTTTAATTAATCAGGCGTTCTTGTATATATATGTTGGTGTGAGTACACGCCATCCCATTCGTAGAACCTCTCCACATCAAAGGTAATCACATAAATGTTACTTACTCAAAAGTCCAACCAGTCTAACTTGGAACTACGATATCGCCATTGGTCATTGGACCATTGGTTGTGGAGGTCAGATGGTTGTCGCCTCACGGAAAATATCGAAGTTCAGCCGCATCACAGTTGACTGGAAAGCCGACCCCAACTGAGTTGGGAAAAGGTTCAGAGAACGATGACAAAAATATATCTTCCCTCCAGGTCGCCCACCCATCTATAAAGAAGCACCTACTCGATCTGCTGTACCAAGGATTTCTCGTCCCAGTAATGGGTCCAGCGCTGCTACAGGTAAATGTTAAAATGGTGGTGGCAGGTTATACAGCTGTGTATTTTGACCTGTGTGACGCTTGGATTTGATACTTGTACTTTGTAGACAGGGTGTGTTAAAAAAGTTGTTTCGTTACCACAATGTTGTAAAACTATAGAATTTACAAAACGTGTACTTTCAAAAAAGTTAAAGAAAATGTAATATGGCTAACTCTTGTTCTTTTTTGTTAGTTCACGTTTTTTATATGGGGGTATATAGTTTAGAAGCGCTCATTAGAATTGTACCTATCATTTTTTAATTAGAAAAAGTTAACACGCGTGGCATAGAAGATAGGCATTGCAACAAACCAGGCTGGGGTCTTATAATTATGTGTAGTTCGTTGACGTGTTGACTTTTTCTTGTTAAAAATGACCAAGTATTCATTCAGTGTGTGGTTACTGTGATTTATAAATTCAATATTCTGCAACCATAGACTTTGAGCGGAATACTCTGCGAATATATTGGTCCCTTATTGCATTTTCAAATCTGATCACGATTAAAGTAAAACATCACGTATAGGACGCAATTTTTATATTTGTAACTAAAATGAATGTGCATTTTGACTAAAATGAAAAAAGCCGTTGCATGATTAAAGAACACTGAACAGGTTGTATTTAACCTACAAATACCCGGTATGCGAAACATAATCACTTATGTTAGAACTTTCATAAGCTTATGCACGACAACTTACTAAAGATTGATCGCAATCGTATCCATATTAGAGTACTCCATTTAGGACAACCGATTCTTATTTTTGGATTACATTAAAACCTTTTCCGTACCGTTCCGTACCTACCTCCAGAGGACAAAACAGAACCCTTATAGAGTCTGTCAAAACCTCTTTTACAATCGGTTTCGTATACCTAAATGAATTATATTTATTTTATTAATAGGGATGATCATAAATATTCATTTGCTTAGTCTGTATCAGCACCTGTCTGTAACGGCGGCCATTTCCCTTTTGGAGTAAGCTAGGGTAGCCCTAGCTTACTATCAGACGAGATGCAGTAATTTGCCTGTCTAAACATATAAAATATTTTATACAGAATTATTAAACTAACTTTTGAACTTGATTTCATGTGGGTAACGACCGAACCATCGTCATTCAACTAAACCGTACATTATTGATAACACACTTGTACTTCTCCACCATATTTATTGCTGTACCAAACCGCTTTCGCTTCGGGGCATATTCAAAGGTTTACATTGACAGTTAAGGCGAAACCGGTTTAGTACAATAATTAATATAGTGGAGAAATACAAGTGTGTTATCAATAATGTAAAACAATAAGTGCCATCAATCAACAGTACAAATAAGACTAAACCGTAGTTGTGAACTCTATGTCGTATCCTGATATTTTCTGGTAAAGTTTTATTGTAATCGGTTCAAATGTTTAGTAACGACCATCTAACAAACAGACAGACTTCCACATTTATTCCACTGCGGATTATTACTAACTATTTAGTGTTTGTTTCAGTACTGGCAGGTGAGCATATAAGAAACGTATAGGTGTCCTTTTAATTTTACTTTTTTTTATTTATCATCTTATTCTATATTCAAATTTTACTTTGAATGTCCTACAATGATATAAAAAAAGTATTTTAATATGTGCCATTATTAAATAAGTATCTATTGATATGAATAGGTTTATACATGGTATTATTTATTTATTGTACAGTTGGATATTGTGTGAGTATGTTAGTATATTATTTTTATTGTGTTATTTTGAGTACTAACGTGTGCGCGTATTAATTTGTATAGCTTGGCCAGCGATATATATATTTATAATACATATTAAAATCACACGACATTGAACATGCTGTATATGTTGTCGTATATAGGATGTTTTATGTCGTGTTACTTTATGCCACATTATCTAATACTAAGAATGTTCCTGGATACAAAAATTTTAGATATTATGTACGTTCGTTTTAGAACATTAATACTTAATAGAATAGATTGGTTGGGATATGGGACAACGTGTGTCCCACCAAAATGGAACACAGGTTATCCCATTTTGGTGTCATGTGATGTCTTCATTAACGTAGTATATAGCTCTCCAAAGAGCGAAGCGAAGTTTTCAAAAACGCATCTTCTGTCAACCCCATAACAATCAAAATCTACTGACAATTTCGACAGTTGACTTTTTTTGGATTAGATATAAAAATACGCATTTCGATTCCGCTTACCATACGGAATGGCTCTCTTTCATAATAGATCCGCTATTCAATTCAGGAACATTCTACCTAAGTAACAGATAAACGGCATTTTGTTTAAAATCATTAGTTTTAATAGAAATAGTTCAGCAATGTGGTTCCATGGATGGCATTCAGACTGGTTATGTTATTATTTAACAGATATATTTATCATGCGTATAAATTGTAATGAATGTAGACAAACATTAACAAAACATGTTTGAGTTTATAACAGACTGCTATATTCAGTTATAGGTAATAAATCATTCCTTCCATAGTAAAAAAATATATTTATAATTCGAATACCATTTACCTCCACCAGAAAATAGCAGACTGTCTCATTTTTTTAACTTGGAAAGTTATTAAAGTGTATTATTGTTTTGTAATTGGTCATACTTTTGACTTTATATTTAAATACAACCGTCATAATTATCAGAAAATTTAAAAATAGAACAGATCAAAAACAAAATAATACACTTTCTTACCCTTTCACATAAAAAAAAATACGAAGATACTTACTACATCACTTTTACATTTATGTGTTCCTTTTTTAAAAGTATCTTCGATTTTTTTTAATTCGTATTTGTGCGGCATGATGTGGTATAACATCACGTCAGTGGGCTTTCATTGCACGAGCGGGACTGCACCGGTGTGGCCATACCGATAAGCGGTTAAGTGACGGTAACATCATTCATTAATCGATACATTGCCGGCGACGATTCGATTCATCGATATTCATATATTTACATAATTTATATCGATTCATTCCAATATGAAGTGTGACGTGTGAAAGTGGTTGGTGGAGGTTATATTTGTCAAATATTCACTTTGTTCGGTTGCACGTGTGATGTCTGGTCTCATAGCATGGAACTGTAGAAGAGTCTCTCTTCTAATCAAATTCAAAGAGATTCTTTGGAGTCTCTTTAATTAATGAAATCAGTTGTTTTGCTCACGAGACAAACGCTCAACAGACTCGACTCTTAGGATGTTGGAGCTGCTGGTTTGATTAAAAAATAGTGCATATGTATTAAAAGCAAATACTGAAAGGAGGTGGCCTAAGTAACTGCCCAGGACTCGGGCCTATCATTTATTGTACTATCTGCGTTCGTTCTGCGCAGTCTCTGCATATACTCTGTAAAATGCTCATCTCTGTATATACTCTGTGGGACGCTCCTTTCTGTGTATACTCTGTGCCTACACCAGTGCCGTAGCACGAAGAACTATCGAATTCGTAATGATAAGGTATCGAGATAGCGGAACATTGCGATAAGCAACCTGCCTACTGTGAACTTGTGTGATGCGAAGCCCGCAAACGACAATGCTCTACTCTCTAATACCTTTACATTATGAATGTACTAATGAAGTCGGCCTTACAATCGAGAGGTCTCAGGTTCGAATCTCCGTGAACCCATTCCTAACACAAGCTTAGCTGGAGGGCTTAGCGGGAATATTAGTAATTCCAGTTGCTAATATTATTTAAAAAAAACGATAGTTTTTCGTGCTACGGGCACTATTATAGGTACATACTATACACAGAGAGGAACATCTCACAGAGTATGTACAGAGACAGCTAGAGGCACAGGTGGTCGAATATGCTATTATCAAATTGGGTCTTACATACTACAAGGCGATTTCAAACAAATCGCCAGTTGCCTTCAACGACATCAATGGAAAGAGATGGGATGGCCTTAATATACTCCACCGGGAACCAACCTACTTACTAGTTGCATTAAGAATGTCGAATGTTTGTTAATTTAACATTTGAACAATAAAATACATTTAGAATTAAATTAACCTTCTTTCAAACTTGAACCTAACGTTTTGTTGCAGCAATGATTCGATTAATGTTTCACAGTTGGACATTCAGATAACACTTGTTTATTTGTCTAACCCACATTTAATATTGCACAAAAATTAACAACAATTTGTGATATTTAACTCATTATTTAACACTAGATATGAAATCATATCGATGAATACTTTTTAGACAAAATAAAATATAAAATATTAAATTTAAAAAAAGAATAGTTCATATAGTCATTAAATTTAAAAAAAGAATTGTCAATATAGTCATTGTTTTTTTTTTAAACTGTCACTCAACCGCTCGATTCCCTATACGCAATAAAGCCTACTAACGCAGTACGCATCGTAGACGAAAAGGGGCGCATTGCAGAGTGGTGTGAACGAGCAGACGGCCGCTATGGCGTACCTCGAACTGTTGCTCCGTTGTGTGACAAGATGGGGCCTGCTGAGAACAGTACTACATTTCCTCTTCATCTATGAATATGATGGAGTGAGGGTCATCGATGTTCTGCAGAGGAGACTTGACGGAAATTCACAGGTTTGTGGAACTTGTAGCCGACTTATAATATAACTCAATAACTCAATATTATTATATTTAATGAGTATAATGACTAGAGCCCAAATGAGCTATATTCTAAAACATATTCACATAATTATATATACTAGTGAATCTCATAAGGCGTATATACAAAGGTGTAAGCGAAACGCTCCCGAATATTGACATAAAACGGCAACACTGTCGACTCTCTTCTCTTTCTTTCACTTTATTAACCTCGTCCCCCGCCACACCGCACGTGCCTTGGTGCGACATAGCGATCAGCGATCACAGTCAGACTATAGTCTATATATATAAAAATGAATGACGTTTTCCGTTGTCACGACATAACATGAAAACGGCTTGACCGATTTGGCTGATTTTTTTTTTTGTAGTTTTCTAATACTCTGTACAAGGTTCTTACGGTAAAAAAAAAATATAAAGAAAATCTCTCAGAAAGATTGAAAAACATACATCAAAGCTACGCTAAGGCGGTACGAAGTTCGCCGGGTCAGCTAGTATATTATATAATTTGAAAGTAGGTACCACAACCCTTATTAAGTAATGATTTTTTACTGATTTTCCAGCTGGCAATGGTCGCTCTATCGGTCATGGAAACCCTCATCGACTTAAACTGCGAAGATGTAATGTTAGACATGGTTTTCAAACATCTGATCAACGGACACCACCTCATTGGCAACTATAGGCACAAGATCACCGACCCCGCGCAGTACAGGAACGCCGCTGTGGCCTTTTTGGGCTTATCACCAAAATGTTGTTCAAGGTCTATGGAGAAGGTAAAGGAACAAAGATATAATGATAATTAGTAAATAGAATTAGTACTTTATGGGTACAGTCAGTGACAGCTATTATAAACGACTAGTTTTGGCCCGCGGCTCCGACTGCGTAGATGTCGGTTATCGCGTAGAACATACTTAGGTTCTATCATCAATGGTTTCTGCAGCGCATGCAATGAACGACGTTTCAGGCCACTTTTTTACACCTTGGACTTACCTAAGTTTAAATAAGGATCCCTAATTTTTTCTAGCTATAAATATAGCCTATGTTACTCAGGAAGAGTGTAGGTTCCCAATGGTGAAGGATTTTTTGAAATCGGTACAGTAGTTTTTGAGTTTATTCATTACAAACAAACACACACGTAAAAAAACTCCTCTTTGTAATATTAGTGTAGATGTAGATACTCGTATGTAATACATAAAGTGATGAATAAACATTTTTGTTGTACCTACCTCAATAATTGCCAAGTTTATGCAATCACAAAAAAGTAAGATTATGGAAAGAGTTTGTGATACATAATACTACCTATTAGCGAAAATATTCTTTAATGAAAATGAGAACAGACAAAATAAGTGAATACAGGCTATCCAATGTTGTTAACTTGTTTGTTTGCATATGATGTTGTGGGTATTTAATACCTATGTGACTTTAATCTATGCAGACGAAGCAATGGTGTGACGAGCTAGCACTGAGCGGGCGAAGAGTGCTGGACTTCAACCAGGAGAGGCGGATAAACGGAGCACACGACGAGTCGCCGGTGAACTATCTAGTCCACGAGGCTAAGTTTAATTACGGGGTAAGTGTTACAGCCAGAGGCTTAAATCCAAGACGTTGATTGGTAGTGCTTGTGGGGCTAAGCACGTAATTAATTTCCTTGCGATTTACACAGCATAGCAAGGGATCGGGTCAAAATTTTGGCGGCAATAGGCTCGCCTTCTATTCCTTGGGACTGGAAATAATAGTTGGCGAAATGTGAGTGTTTAGTGCACCTCTGCCTTTCGGTCTTCCCACTGACTACAGAAAATCTCTCGAGTGAGCTCTGCCCCAACTCACCGCCGGAAACATAACACAAGGTTATTATTAGCCGCGGTATCACTGCGCGAGCTTTCGTCCAGGCTAGAAAAGGTGTTTACCCATCCGAACTCTTATGTCAGTCAAATACACTTTAGACATAACATTACATGACATAAACTCACGCCTATATCCCCGAAGGGGTAGTCAAAGGTGCTAGCACCCACATTTCGCCAGTTGATGTTTCTGGGGATGTTGATGGGGAGGGTAAGGGGTCCCTTCCACCACCTTGGGGACCCAAGCCAACCTCACCTGCCCGTGGTGCCCTCTGCCGACCAACGAACGAGGCTCTGGCTACCCGCCAACCCGCACTGGACCAGCGTGGCGGGTATACGGTCCGAAAACCCCCCAAGATGTTGGTGTGCACCAAACGGCCCCAAGTGCCCGGGGGCTCCAGTCGCAACACTGACGCGCCTGACGGGCGTCAGTCGAGCGCTGGGGCCAGGGGTGCTAAGAATCACCGGGCGGGATCCCTCCGTCAGACGACCAAAGCATGCACAATGGACAACCGATGCAAACGTAGGTTGTCACTGGTGACACACAACATCTGCACAATGAGGACAGACGAGAAGCTAGCAGAGCTGGAAGAAGAATTGAGCAGGTTGCGCTGGGACATCGTTGGGTTATGCGAAGTCCGAAGAGAGGGAGAGGACACAATAACCCTGAAGTCTGGCAACCTGCTCTACTACCGGGAGGGCGACGAGAAGTCGCAAGGTGGTGTCGGGTTCATCGTCCATAGGTCCCTCATAAACAACATCATATCCATCACGAGTGTGTCGAACAGGGTCGCGTACCTGGTACTCAGAGTGTCCAAGAGATACTTGCTGAAGGTCATACAGGTTTACGCACCGACCTCGACACGACCAGATGATGAAGTGGAGGCTATGTATGAGGACATTAGTAGAGCCATACATGCCTCTAAATCACACTTCACTATTGTTATGGGGGACTTCAACGCAAAACTGGGTACGAGAGGTGATAACGAGTTGAGAGTGGGGCAATATGGGTTGGAGGCTGGCCGACTTTCTTGAGAAAGAGCGACTCTTTATGATGAACTCTTTCTTCAAGAAGCCGCCCCACAGGAAATGGACCTGGATGGGCCCCGGTGGTCGTACCAAAAATGAGATCGACTTCATCATGACGACGCATAGACGGATATTCAATGATGTCTCAGTGATCCATAGGGTGAAAACCGGAAGTGATCACCGAATGGTTAGAGGCACATTGAATATTAATGTTAAGCTGGAGAGATCCCGTCTGATGAGGTCTACGCTCCGACCTAGAGCTTCCCATATACAGTACTCCGAGAGCTTTCAACTCGAACTTTCGAATCGCTTCTCTTGCCTAGAAGAATGCAGTACAGTGGACGAGATAAATAACAGGTTGGTTGAAGCTGTTCATTCAGTGGGTTCCAAATTCTTCAGGCCCCGTCGAAGAGATAGACCACAGAAGCTCACCGATCACACCCTCAAACTCATGGCCGAACGACGCTCTATGAGGCTGCAGTCTACCAATGACGCTGAAGCACATCGGCAGCTCAATAGACGTATCCAGCAGTCTTTGCGACACGACATCCGTGCCTTTAATACTCAATGTATTAAAGAAACGATTGAGCGAAATAAAGGCTCCAAAGTGTTCGCAAGAGACTTGTCTATTGGGCAGAGCCAGTTGACAAAGCTGAAGAGGAAGGACGGCAGCGTCGCGTCGACTAAGGCAGAGACAGTTGACAAAGCTGAAGAGGAAGGACGGCAGCGTCGCGTCGACTAAGGCAGATGTTTTGGGGGAGATCGAGGGGTTTTATGGACAGCTTTATACCTCAGTCACTAAGCCTGCTACTGATATGGTTAAAGATCCAAGAGCCAAGCTAACCCGACACTACACCGAGGATATCCCGGACATCAGCCTGTACGAGATTAGGGTGGCCCTCAAGCAGCTTAAAAATAACAAGGCACCAGGAGAAGACGGAATCACTTCGGAACTTCTGAAAGCGGGTGGAACACCGATACTTAAAGTCCTTCAGAAGCTCTTCAACTCCGTCTTATTCGAAGGTACTACGCCGGAAGCATGGAACAGAAGCGTGGTGGTCTTGTTCTTCAAGAAAGGTGACAAAGCCTCTCTTAAGAACTACAGACCCATCTCGCTTCTGAGCCATGTTTATAAGCTGTTTTCGAGGGTTATCACGAATCGTCTCGAACGCAGGTTTGATGACTTCCAGCCGCCCGAACAAGCCGGTTTCCGAAAAGGTTATAGTACCGTAGACCACATTCATACGCTGCGGCAAGTCATACAGAAGACTCAGGAGTATAACTTGCCACTATGTTTAGCGTTTGTGGACTACGAGAAAGCCTTTGATTCGATCGAGACATGGGCAGTGCTACAATCTCTCCAGCGGTGTCATATAGACTACCGGTACATCGAAGTGCTGAAGTGTTTGTATAAAAACGCCACCATGTCAGTCCGAGTACAAGATCAGAGCACAGCGGCGATACTGTTGCAGAGGGGAGTGAGACAAGGAGATGTAATATCTCCGAAGCTCTTCACCAATGCAATGGAGGATGCCTTTAAGCTACTGGAATGGAAAGGTCTCGGCATTAATGTTAATGGCGAATACATCACTCACCTTCGTTTTGCCGACGATATCGTGCTCATGGCAGAATCGCTGGAGGATCTAAACACAATGCTCGACGACCTCAACCGAGTCTCTCAACAGGTGGGCCTCAAGATGAATATGGACAAGACCCAGGTTATGGCGAATGCTCATATTCTAAGGCCCTCCCCAGTGTCAGTTGAAGGCTCGACCCTCGAAGTTGTAGACAAGTACGTCTACCTTGGACAGATGGTCCGATTAGACGGATCAAACTTCGAGGCGGAGGTCAATCGTCGAATCCAACTCGGCTGGGCAGCGTTCGGGAAGTTACACAGCGTCTTCTCGTCCAAAATACCTCAGTGCTTAAAGACAAAAGTCTTTAATCAGTGCGTGTTGCCAGTGATGACCTATGGCGCCGAGACGTGGACCCTCACTATGGGCCTCATAAGAAAGCTCAAGGTCGCACAGCGAGCTATGGAAAGGGCTATGCTCGGAATCTCTCTGCTAGATCGAATTAGAATTGAGGAGATCCGCCGACGAACGAAAGTGGTCGACATAGCCTACAGGGTTAGCAAGCTGAAGTGGCAATGGGCGGGGCACGTAGCAAGAAGAACAGATGGCCGTTGGAGCCAAAAGGTTCTTGAATGGAGACCGCGTACCGGTAGACGAAGCGTGGGACGGCCTCCTGCGAGATGGGCGGACGACATAGTCAAAGTCGCGGGTACCCATTGGATGCAGACCGCCTCCAACCGGTCGGATTGGAGGTCGATGGGGGAGGCCTATGTTCAGCAGTGGACGTCTTGTGGCTGAAATGATGTAGTCAAAGGTGCTAGCACCCACATTTCGCCAGTTGATGTTTAGGTACCAATGTAATAGGTGGCGAGCCTATTGCCATTAACCGGGCACTTAAAAACCTGCGATAAATACACACCAACCAACCAAGCCTGGGATCGAACCCGAGACCTCGTCTCAGCAGTCCATTACCTACTACTAGGCTACCGCAGTTATACTTTAGATAACACTTTAGAATACTGTAAAATTACTGTTATTTATTATATACTAAATTGTGACCATTTTCCAGAACCCCAACGAAACTCTATATGGTAACTATCACGCATACATTTGCGACTCGCGATTCCAAATTGTAAGTCGAGTACTCGCGTGTTCAAGTTGGACTTCTAAATACGACAGTGTCATACAAAAGTGCGAAACGAACAACAACACTAAAGAACCGAAAGAGACAGCAGATGCACAAGCCCTTACGAAAGAACAGGACAGCTTGATATCTTGCACTAGTGGTTATGAAACTAAAACAAGTGACAGTTCAGAGAATCAACCTCATAGTTTGACGTCGTTGAATGAACAAGATGAAGCAAAGAATGAAACGACGAATCAAGTATTGAATGAAGCTACTAATAGAATATTAAAGGAATCGACTTATCGAGTGTTGAATGAACCAATGAATGAAATGTCAAATGAAGTATTGAATGAAGGAAAGGAACATGATAGCCTCACGTCTCTGGGAGAGAGTAGTGGATACGAAAGTTTTAAGTATAAAGATGGTGATGATAGTGAAGTGTTTGCTGAAGAACTATTTAGACGGAGTTTTCGGAAGAAAGAGGTGAGGGAATTCAATGGAGAACCTTTAATAAGGAATAGCAGGGCCAGTGCTGAATCAACTGTCGGTGAGTATTTGTACAACATTTATTCCATTAGTCATATTATATAAAGATAAATTAACATGTTACAAGAAATAGAAACCAAAATTATCGTCTCACCAGTCAAAGAGTTCAACATTTATATATAATTAGTACCAGTATATTAGCGCGATTCACGTATAGCGTGGGTACGGGTCGGGTTGCCATCCATCGCCGTTTACAAAATAAAGTAAAAATTTTACTATTTATACGTTTTAGTCGGTTCAAGTCTGACATAATCACCTCCACCGTCTTTGGTGAGCGCTCTCACTAAGAGCTGAGTATTTGTGGGGATTTTGCGCATGAAATAGAAAAAAAATATACATACTTAAAACATTTTATTTGTAAATAGCCGTGTTCATGCATACAAATATTTGCATTGAGCGTCCATCGAACCTGCGTGGCAATCGCAATCACTGCATACCGTCACCCCACATAGGGCGCATAATTTAAAAACTGAACTTTTTAATTAATCGTCATATGAAACGTGCAATTTTTCATTCATTATCTGTCTAAAAACAGAATATTAACTAGCTGACCCGCACAACTTCGTCTGCGTCACCCCGTTTTTGCAACATTTTTCATTCCTGCTTCGCACCTGTTAGTCGTAGCATAATGTTATATACATATAAACCTTCCTCTTTAACTATTCTATCTATTGAAACAAACCGCATCAAAATCCGTTGCGTAGTTCTAAAGATTTAAGCATACAAAGGGACAAGAAAAATAGGGACAGAGAACGCGACTTTATTTTATACTATGTAGTAATGCCCTCTATGTTTCAGGCCCATTGCTAAGCACTCTCCTAAAGAAGATCTCGGCCCTCCTAGAATCTGACTTGGTAGTGAACTGTAGAGTGACCAGCGTGTTGACCAAGTTGTCGTCTTTGCCCACTCCACTGCTTACGTCACTGCTGCTGTGTCCTTCGCTTGATCTACAGCCAAATGTGCCTTCGTTGTTTCATGTGAGTGAACAAAACATGACTGTTGTAAATACTCCTCTCCCTCCTCCTTCCCCTCCCCTTCCTAGCCTCCTCACCCCTTCCTAGCCTCCCCACCCCTTCCCAGCTCTACCCCTTTCCCTTCAGGGTGGGCAGCGCGTGTGTGACACCCTTAGTGTTGCACACGTTCATAGGCCACGGTGGCCGCTTTCCATCAGGTGGGCTGTGTGCTTGTCTGCCACCTACGTAGTATAAAAAAAAAAACTCTCCAAACTGTTGATTGGTAGTGCTTGTGCGGCTAAGTGCATTTTAATTTCCTTGCGATTTACATTGCAAGTAATCGGTTAAAAAAAAGTTCCAAATTTATTTAGCTGCAACAATTTCGGTTAGGAACTTATTTTCGCTATACCGATTTCTTTTTACAAAGTGCCTGATTGGCGGCAATAGGGTTACGTGGGACCGAAAATCATAGTTGACGAAATGTCGTTGCTTAATACACCTCTGCCTACCCCCTCGGTGATTACGGGCGTACTTATGTATGTACTCTCCAAACTGTTTTCGTGAAATTCGCCTTGTTGTTATAGTAGTCAGTTTAACTGTACAGTCAGCGTCAGAAGTTGATGATTATTTACAAGTATTAAAGATTTGAAAATAAGTTTTTTAGAAAGTAACTTTACTTATAACCCCTCTCATTACTCCCCTCTACAGGGACAGTTCAAATGTGACACCTCTAGTGTTGCAAACGTTCCTAGGCCACGGTAACCACCTTCCATCAGGTGGGAAGGTGCTTGTCTGCCACCTAAGTAGCATAAAAATATTTTTAATGAAATTACTGATTCATCGCTTCTTAGGCTCTATTAAAATATTTGATGAATTTTGAATTGATAAAATAGTTATGTTTTAAGTTTGAAACTTGTGCAATTATCATTCTAATTTTGGTGCTTCCTGTACATTCCATGTTATTCAATCACTTGTGCGACTAAAAGTCACGCTTTTATGACGTCACTCGACTTAAAACAGATCGCTAATTTCGTTCGTTGTCGTAAGTCTTCGGTAGTATAGTGGTAAGTATCCCCGCCTGTCACGCGGGAGACCGGGGTTCGATTCCCCGCCGGAGAGATCTCTTTTTGTTATTTTGTATTTACATTGTAACATTTCTGAATGGATTTCACAATTGTTTTTTAAATATATTACAAAAATAAACATTTTTTTATCTTTTAAAACCGCAATATCCCTTTATTAGGAAAATATTTCTCTTTTTTTTTTCATTACTTGAGTGCACGTGTTTCCTTTTTCCGTCCCGTATCCCACACTACAGCTTACCATCAGGCGAGGAGAAGTCAAATTGAGGCGCCGTTAATAAAAAAAAATGTAACCTTATGTTCCAGACATTAAACAAGCTAAAGGAAGAAGTGGACGAGTTGACCGAGGGCTTAGAAAATTCTGAAGGACTTGTCGACAAAGCTAGAGTTTTCCTAATACAACGGGAGATGGCGCTGGTCAAGAGCAGATCACAAAGTAATGATGACAGTAAGTACATGTATTCTTATAGAACTAGTTGTTGCCTGCGGCTTCGCCCGCGTAGAATTCTATTCCCGGTTTTTTAGAACTTCAAATAAAAAGCCGAATCGGTCGACCGTTTTCGAGTTTTGCGCTTACCTACATCTGTTTTATAGGCCACAGTAGTACTCCTGGTATAACTTGGTTCATTAAAGAAAGGTTTTATAAATGGCGGACGTTATCACTTCCTCTCGCTCGCACACTAGTACTGTCTATACTCACTCACGCGCGTACCGTCAACACAAAAAAAATATTGATCTTTATTTTCCTCCACGCTCTGTGCTCTTGATGCGATGCATAAAAGAAAGGATTCTTAAATGTCGGCTTGTACTTGCGTTGACAGATAGTACACCTAGCATACAAAATTTCATTTTTTTTTTCAGTTTAAAAAAATATAAACAAGACCGTTATTCATAATAATGTTAGTTCCTTATTTTAACCAACATCATGATCTTCCATGATCCTCCTTATAGAATGTGATATACGTTCCTTTTTCAGGATGAAAGGACTCAATGTGCGTTTAAAAGGACTCTATGTGTAAAAGTAGGTACTGTTTCCGATGAAAACAAAATAGATGCCGTCACGTGTCGCGGGCGAAGCCGCCGGCCGCAGCTAGTTAGAAATTATTACGACCCGGTCTTGTTTTTATTATTTTTCATATGAAAAAAAATATATTTGAAATTTTATATGCTAGCTGTACTATCTGTCAACGCAAGTACAAGCCGCCATTTATAAAACCTTTCTTTAATGCACCAGCTTATACACTACCTATTGGCACAAAAATATAACGATTTGATATCTTTTATATTATACCGTTTAAATAACGTTATTTACTCTCCTTCACTTCGTGTTAGTGAAGCTAAATGAAACAATAGTTTCATAAAAAAATAAAAAAAGAATGTTTTTTTTTTGTAGAGATGATTTTTTATGAATTATAGTTTCATTTAGATAGAAAGTCAATAATGCTAATTAAAGATGCCTCGTGTTGAGGTTTGTCGTTCGCTCTTGCGGAACATTCTCGAAATTATTCAAGAAAGTATGTTTAATCGCCAAATCTAATCATATACGGGCTACAATAGAAAAATCTGATAATAAAATTAAGGCAACATGGAATGTCATTAACAAAGAAACCTGTAAAACAAGGTCACGTGATCGCTCCTTCGACTTAAAAATAGATGATCAATACATTACCACTGATTCTGCAGTGGCCCATGCTTTTGAATCTTTTTTCACAAATATTGCAATTACTACTACGAGTGAATTAAATTCGTCGCAAAACGTAGCCGATTCCCTTCTTAAATCTTGTGTTCCTAAATGTAATGTAATCTTTAATTTTCAGTATATAGACACTGAAACAATACTTAAAACATTTAAACAATTAAATATAAAAAAGACTGAAGATCTCTGGGGCATTTCAACCAATATAATAAATTCAATAATGCCCACTATTGCGCCCTACCTTGCATTCATATTCAATAAATGTATAGATGAAAAACAATTTCCAAATCTTATGAAGTACAGTAAAATCATTCCGTTATTCAAAGCAGGGGACAAAAGTGACCCATCCAATTTTCGTCCCATCTCTATATTACCAGCGCTAAGTAAAATTTTTGAAAAAATAATATTTAATCAACTGCTTTCACATTTTGCAGCCAATGATTTACTTCATAAAAAACAGTTTGGTTTTACTAAAGGCAAAAATACAACAGATGCAGGAGTCGCACTAGTTAAACATATATTTGATGCATGGGAGGAGAAGCAGGATGCCATTGGTATTTTTTGTGACTTATCAAAGGCTTTCGATTGTGTTGATCATGAGACCTTGTTATTAAAGTTAGATTATTATGGTGTCTCGAATAGCTCACTTAGCTTACTTAGGTCTTACCTCACTGGCAGAGTACAAAAAGTAAACGTTAATGGCACCGATTCTTCTGGCGCCCCGCTAGTCATGGGAGTACCCCAAGGCTCGATATTAGGACCCCTTTTGTTCCTGATATATGTAAACGACCTTCCATACTTCATTGAAAATCTTTGTGAAATAGTATTATTTGCTGATGACACTTCATTAATTTTTAAAACTGACAGACAAAAAGTAATACTTGACAATGTAAATAATACCCTTTCTGTAATATTGCATTGGTTCACGAGTAATAACCTGCTACTTAATGCCAAAAAAACAAAATGTGTAAAATTTACGATGCCAAATGTAAGACATATAGACTCAAACATTATAATGAATAATGAAACTGTGGAAATAGTCAATACCACAGTTTTTCTTGCCATCACACTAGATAATAAACTACAATGGGGTTCTCATATCACAGCCTTAGCAGGAAGACTTAGCTCAGCTGCCTATGCGGTTAGAAAGATAAGGTCACTAACTGACGAGAAAACGGCACGATTAGTTTATTTCAGTTACTTTCATAGCGTTATGTCATATGGTCTGCTGCTGTGGGGCTCAGCTGCCGATATTGCAACTATATTTATATTACAGAAACGAGCTATACGAGCAATCTATTGCCTCGGACCCCGTGACTCGCTGAAAGAACTGTTTAAAGAAATTAATATTTTAACAGTTGCCTCACAATATATTTACGACAACGCCTTATATGTAAGGAAGAACCTAGACCTCTTCCAAAAAAAATCAGACTTTCACAACTTGAATACGCGAAATAAAAATAAACTGGCGATACCGAAACTAAGGCTTCATAAAGTCAGTAATTCGTTTGTGGGCAAATGTATAAAAATATATAATAAAATTCCTCAGGATTTGGCTGACCTGCCACTTGATAAGTTTAAAATAGAATTGAAAAGATTTTTAATTAAAAAAAGCTATTATAAAGTAGACGAATATCTTGATGATAAAAATGCGTGGTCATAATAATCTCTTGCTCTTGCACCCAGTTATTATAAATAAAAAACTAAATATTAAAAAGAATAACGATAATCTACCTGAGTTTCTTGCTGGTCTCTTCTCAGGAGATTTAACTACCGAACCAGCGAAAGAATCATTTTCTAATGATTTATTTACTAAGTATCCTAATTTATTATCAATTATAATATTTTTGACCAATGTAGGTACATAATTATTGTAAAACTTTGACATTCATAAGTGCTCTTTATGTGCCTAAACTGAATAAATGAAATTGATTCTTTGATTGCACACATACCACAGCATTTCTCCTCAGGCAAGAAGTCTTTTTACTTGCTTTGAGGGGTGCGGTTTGACATTCCTTTCTATGACAATTAGTAATTATTTGCTATTGTTATCGTTGGAATTGTTAAACCGTGGGTGAGTGGGTCCCCCTCCCTCCCCCAATATATAATTTCTTGTAATGGATTTCCGTCAGGTAACGCCCACATCGATATCGTAAATTAAACGAAATAAAAAAATGCCAAATCCCATATTTTCTGCCAGTGTAGTGTACTCGGAGTAGCTTCGGTTTCGGAAACGTTTCCCTAACGCCCTGTAAAGCTATATTCATATGTTTCAAACATAGATATGAATAAAATCTAATCTATATTATTTTACTTATACTATTGTAGACACTATCCACGCCCGAGACGTATCACCAGCGCAGAAACCAGATGACTCTCCCTTCAAAAGAATGGAGTCTAAACGAAGAAGTTTCTCGAATAGCCTATCCAACATATTCGGTAGAAGATTGTCTTGTAAGTATGGCCTAAATGCGGCAAAGGAAATATGTACAACTTTTTATATGAAAAGGTGCATATATTTCCTTTGTCGACTGTAGTGTGTAATGAGTACCACAAAAAATAAAAATAAAATGAATATTAATAATATTTCAGCAACTAATTTATTTTCATGTTGACAGCTTCATCCCCTTCGCAAAACACACACAGTCTACAAAATAACGTCAACGCTAGTCCACAGCGACGTCCAATATTCACACAAGAGTCATATTGGAATCAATCTATCACTCTTCGTTCAATATTAAATGCAGTAATACTAGATGAATGGCTCAAGGAATTAGCAGCTTTGTGTGAAGAACACGCTTTAAGATTATCGTCAGAATATTACGAAGACGAGAGTTACATACAATCTGTGGCGTTATGACTGAGAGCCAAGGCCGCTGATGGCTTCAATATAAAAAAAAATAAAAACGTCAAATCCATAGACATATTCATTTGAATGTCGAAAGTCGATAGTGTTGGCCATAAATTGTTTTTAACTTTTAGTCAATTTGTTATTACGATGTTTTAGTTATCGATACGAAAAAAATCGATATGTTTTTAAAGATTTGTAGTAAATATTGTAAACAATGTCAATTTAGCGTTCGCCATTGCGTAGAAGTAGTTACTCCTCACATTTTGTTAGTCCAAGAAGTGTTTTAAAAACACGTGTTCACAACCATGGGTGTTGAGAGTTGCCTTTTAGGTATAACGCAAGTATAATATGTTAATATTATCAATCGACAGTATTTAATTCGATGTGATATTTGGGCTTTAAGGAAATTGAATTAGACAATATAATTAGCTGTAATGTATCAAATCTAAAACCCATAACTAATGTTTAGAATTATAATCATACTGTTATAACAACTGTCTGTGGCCTGGCGGTAGTGAACGCAACTGCAGTCTCGGGTTCGAGTCCCGCTCAGTGCAAATATGTGTGTGCTTAATATGAATATTTGCATTGGTCTGGGTGATTCTATGTATAATATGTATGTATTTACAAAAAAATGTATCTAAGTATGTTTATCCGCATTCTAGAGCCCATAACACAAGTTATTTAAGCAAGCATGGGTCTAGGAGGCGTTGTATAGATTGCCCTAGAATATTTATTTATTTAAATTAGGCTGTCAAAAAATCATTAAAGCTCAAATATCAGGTACAATGTCGAACAAAATTGTAGCGTTAGTTTTTTAGATTGTACTGCGTGTACACTTTTTGTGTAGTGTCTAAGCATCACATACTTAATTCTAGGTACCTAACTTTACTAGTAATATTAGTAACAATAATTTTTAACATATTTGAAATCAATTGCCATCGATGTAATTTTGAACTGTGATTTTATAATGTTCAAAAATTGGTAAATATTTATTAATACATAATGATCGTTTGTGTGACTGTGTGTTTGTATAATGATTTTACTAACAATTTTATTTTTTTAACTTGTATTTGTGGATAGACATTTTTTTAATGATGCATTGACTTAAGTATACCTTATAACTATTAAATGAACAACAAAACTATCTCTCAAATTTGGATATTTTTTCTTCATGTCACTTAAATAAAATCAGAGTACTTTGATATTGGAAGCTATGAAATACCTTACATCAAAGAGGTAAAGTTATTTTAATCGCTATATTTTCTTAGCGCCAGTGATTACAATATTATAGATAGTAAGATGTCGCATATGCCTATGATCAATTATTGTAAGGGTAATTTCATACTAGTGCAGATTTCGAAGCGTATTGAATTTTATAAAACGCCGTCATTTCAGGATACAATTCTTATTATCTCTTTTGAAATAAAACAAAATACAACCTTATTGTTCTAAATAGGTGCAACTTTGAACGGCTGGTTGACGGTATACTAATTAGTGACTTTTTATTGTAAAGAATTTAGCTTCGATTCGCTTCATCTCTGCCCTAGAATGAATTGACTCTGAAATGAACAATTTTTGTGAAATAACTGAGCTACTGTTGTAGTTCAGATTTATTAAACTGTAAACTAAAATGCCGAACAAATGAAATAATATTTTTAAGGTATATCTTCAGTGTCAAAATAATTTTCTTGCATTCTTTTACTTACTGACATATTATACTAATTATATTTTTAATTGATTTAGAAATATATATTAATTTGTGTGTAAAACGCTTATGTAGTTATTTTCGTAAAACGATTATTTATTTAATTGTTTAAAATAATATTTTACGTTCTTTTCTCTTCCAATTTAAACTGCGAAATCAAAATAAATTTATTTAAAATAACAAAAAATTATATAATATGATTTTTATGAACAAGCTCAAAACTATTGGGCAGTAAACTATTCTTGACTTTATTATATATATTTATTAAGTAATGTGCTACTGTTAAGTTACATCTTAAGCAAAAATTTCAATGTCGTCCGTTTCCGTCCCAAGGATGCAAATATTTTATTTACATACATTCAACAATGAATTCTTATTCAAAATTGTATTTGCGCAAAATTATACACTTTGAAATTGTGTGATGTCTACAGCAAAGACAACTTTTATATAAAATATTTTCTGTGATATAAACAAGTAAGATTGAATTCGAGTCATTTCGATAACATCGAATATTATTTGAGGCTGTTTTATGGCAAACCAACATGTTTCATTCGGATATATCATTTTACAATAATTAACCTATAGTATTTTTATTAGAAAACTAAAACACGCATATCCGATGAATTTTAATGACAAACAAAATTAACATACGTAAAAAAATGTATTGTAATAAGTTTTTGAATAACTTGCCATTTTGTATCCGTATTCAACCTTGCCAGTGAAATCAAGTAACCATTCCTCAAATCCCAGAAGCACAAAGCAGACGTGAGTTTATATACCTACTTAAAATTATAACTAATAAAGAATGTGAATAATAGATTTGTTTCTTTTTTAGTCCTTTTAGTTTTGTCCTACTGTGGCCTACTAACAATATGGGGGCATTCCCCTTGGTCAACACCCCGTTGTTAGCACTGTTTTGTGCAGCAAGCAGTCTGTAGGCACGGTTTCAATAGTAAGTGTATAATAAAATACAAGTTATGCTCCACAGCTGACTAAGCATTTGGTTTAAAGTTGAATGTCTTGCAAGTGTACTTGAATATTGGCCTATCTTTGTTTTTGAGGAGCGAATGCTGCTGACATCCTCAACCTCTAAAAGAAGAGAAAAGTGCATCCGAGCCTCATTTATTTAGCGACTGTGTTGGTTTGCGGATAAGGTTAACCTGGACCCACCCCAATCCCACCGCAAGCAATACCATACTGTATTATATTTTAAAAGGAGTGTGATGTAAGCTGTTCCCATAATAATCGATTTTGTTACCATAGTATAGTATCGTCGTGAGATTAAAACCAAAGAGTATAGTAATATATAGAAGATTAAAACGTGGTTATAATCTTTTAGGTGATAGATCTACCATTTTTAGTGTTTGATTTACAATTTTAAGTAAGTACGAACTTTTGATGATAAAATTTTAATTGGTTCCTAAAATATATTTCCCTAATACAAAAATAATATAGAATTTTTATTTTCATGCAGCTATATATTACTATACTTTATGAGTACATCTAGGTCTGTATTGTTCAGTCGATTTTGTATTCGCCCAAAATACTACAATAGAAGTTTTTCAAGAAGGGCATTAGAAGGTTTCTACAGCGTAGGCGGCACGAGTGTGGGCCCTTTAGTTGTAAACGTCCATAGGTGACTGCTTTCCATTAGATGGGCCGTGTGCTTTCTGCCACCAAGTGGAATAAAAATTCAGTGAGACAAAAAACGTGCTCTCCAAACTTATCCTGCAAATAATTGACAACAAGCATCAACATTGTCAACAACGTCATTAATGTCAGTATGCTAGGCTTGTTTTTGGAACAGCTCCTGAAATATTGAATTTAAAATTATTATTATAGTTTGCGGCCGAATATTGTTCACTGCAAACCATTTTCAAAAAACTAGTTGTAAACTAATTGCACAATTATGTCAGACGACGAGGTAATTCGTTTTGAAATTACTGATTATGATTTGGACAATGAATTTAACCCAAATAGGAACAGAAAAGCCAAAAAAGAACAACAGATTTATGGTAAAGTATATGTTTTTCACCATTGTACTATATAATAATTATAATGGTGAGAACCAGGATGAAAGCGGTCTTCTCCACAAACTCTTAACCGTTCGGTGGTTTCACTGTTCATCGATAACGCTTTGATGTCCCGGCCGATTGCTGTCCACTTTGCCGGGGTTTTCTTGCCGCCTTACCGTAATTTTGGAGACGTGTTGTTACCCCTCAATAATAATTTGTACCCAGCAGAGTTCTATAATATAAATAATTACCAGTATTGTCACCCTATCCTACTAAAATAAAATAAAAAAAATTGTGAAAATGTTTGAATGTTTGTTACTACATCACGTTCTAACCGCTGAACAGATCTGGTTGAAAATTGGTACAGGGATAGATTAGATCCTAGAATAATACATAGGCTATTTTTTTTTTATAATCTTGTTTAAAAAGTTCACATGGGCTGTGGGAACTAGATCATAATACCATGAGTTGAATTAATAGGCCTTAGCTTGCAGGGGAGTGTATTCCACAAAGACAAATAGATACCTACTGATCCAAATGAGAAATTATATAATTAACGCAGTATGTATGTAGTAAAGAACATAATAATTTTATCAGGTTTGATTCCCGCTCAGTGCAAATATTTGTGTGCTTGAATATGAATATCTGCACTGGTCTGGGTGTTTCTATGTATAATATGTATGTATTTACAAAGAAAAAAATGTATCTATGTATGTTTATCTGCATTCAAGAACCCGTAACACAAGCTAGTTAAACTGTGCCTACCATGGGTCTAGGTGACGTTGTGTAGATTGTCCTAGAATATTTATTATGTTCATTTATTTGTCTGATCTGGGTGGAATAGAATTATATGTAATTAAATATATATTTAATTATCTGATTTGGATAGGGTATGCAGTATGCCAGCCAGTACATAATATTGGAATATTAAATGTATAACTAGGATTGTAGTCACTTATGTATTTAAGTAATGACTATTGTAGTTGATATTATAATTTTCTTTTAGGCATGTGGGCGAAAGACAGTGATGAAGAAGATAATGAAGACCACATTAGGAAAACTGTGCGGAAACCAAAAGACTTCTCTGCTCCTATTGGCTTTGTGGCGGGTGGAGTACAACAGGCAGGCAAGAAGAAAGAAGCCAAGAAAGGTAGGTATAGTTCGACAGATTTTTTTTAAATATAAAGAAATTTTATAGCAATTGGTATGCTAACTGTTCTAAATGGATTTATATCCAAAAATGTGAATGCTCTGATGCGAATTTACATTATGACAGGGGACTATCGGAAAGAGCCTATAAAATCTTGTTGGACACAAGATTTCATAGGCCCTTTCCGATAGTTTATATTTTTCTTAAGTTGATTTACGAGAAATTTCCCTTCTTTAGGGGGGCCCCTGCATGCACAAAGGGGAAGGGAGACTTGGTGTGGACAAAAGATACCCAAATCAATTCTGGCCATACTGGAATGTGAATGTGCAACAATGTGAATCCATTCCTATCACTAGTTATTGCACTTAGCTAAGGATTAGGGAAAATTTAATAATTTCGATTTTTTTTAAAAAAACGTTTATATTTAAATTTAATCTTACAGAAATACAAACATCAGAAGCATCCACATCACGTCCAAAGTTTGCTGCGGACAGTTCCGATGAAGACGTAGTACCTCAGAATCCAGACGAGACAGAGACAGCAGGTATTAGAAGACAAGGACAAGGCATGAGAACTGCTAACTTGGGTGGCAATGTTGGAGCATGGGAAAGGCATACTAAGGGTATTGGTGCTAAACTACTGTTACAGGTAGGATACCCTGTATAATTTTTTATATAGATTCAGGCTCAATTTACACCGCGGCGGAATGAAAGCGAACGAAATTGTAGGTACAAAGTATAATGAACTTTGTGCGAATTGCGATATGATCTTAGTTAGGGGAATTTTCGAGAAAGCTTGACGATTCCGCGATAGATGTGCGACCTTTGTTGATTCCTATTAGTTTGTATACTATGCATTGATCTAAAGTTCAACATGTTTTGTCCCTACGATTTCGTTCGTTTCCATTCCATACAAAATACAATGTATCTACTCATAGTGTGTATATCTGCCTCTTAGAACTGGAGAAATTGAAGGTACTAATTACATTATTATTTTTTTAAATTTGACAGATGGGTTACCAACCTGGTATGGGTCTAGGTAAGGACCTACAAGGTATCTCCGCACCGATCGAGGCCACAGTCAGGAAAGGGAGAGGTGCTATAGGTGCTTATGGACCGGAAAAATCCATGGTAAGGTTCATTTTCATTTTAATATTATGTGATAATTATTCTTTCTCATTTCTTTTAGCCATACATATTTATATATCTATCAGGATCTTTTAACCTGCTTCTAAACTGTTCAGAGTCTCTGTTGAAGCTACCTGTGATTTTTATACTGCTGGTTTTATCTGCTATATAAAAAACATTCCATTTCTCTCTGATCTTTGCTTGATTGATTAATATTAATGTATTTAAAAAAAACTGACATTATTAAAATGGTATTCCAGAAAAAAGCGAAACTAGAACAAGAGCGTCGTTTGAAAGAGAAAGAAGACCAGGATAAAGGAACGAAAGAGAAGAACTACAACTGGAAGAAGTCTCACAAGGGTCGCTACTTCTACCGCGACGCGGCCGACGTCATCCAAGAGGGTAAACCCACGATGCATACTATCTCCAGGTAGGATTTGGATATATCAGATGCTATAGGAATAACTACCTATTTTTGGATTGCATTATATACATAGTAAAGGTGATAAGTAGCAAAGTGAATATATCATAACGTAACAAACTCATGCCTATATCTCCGAAGGGTTAGGTAGAGGTGCCAGCACCCACATTTCGCCAGTTCATGTTTACGTACCAATGTAATAGGTAGCGAGCCTATTGCCATTACCGGGCAATTATAAACCTGAAATAAATACACACATAGCTTTGAAAAGCATCGAAAAGTCATTGGTGTGTGCCATGGTAAAACCTGGGATCGAACCCGAGACCTTGTCTCAGCAGTCCATTATCCATACCACTAGGCTACCGCACACTAGGCTACTATCCAACTGGGTTGGAAAAAGGCACTTAGGATGATGAATAACACGTCCGTGTTTGAAGCTTTATCGTCTTCTCTGCTGGGTTCTTAGAATAGTTCTGGTTGCAGCAACGAGCTGTCTCGCGTGCCGGTGATCGACATGACGGGCAAGGAGAAGCGCGTGCTGAGCGGTTACCACGCGCTGCGCGCCGCTGCGCCGCGCTTCGAGCACGAGCCGCGCCGCAAGCTCGTCAACTTCGCCGCGCCGCAGCTCGCGCACAACCTCGAGCTCGTCGTCGAGTGCTGCGAGCAGGTATCCTCAATCATCATTTCAGTCATAGAACGTCCACCACACTGGAGTTTTGGCGGGAACGCGAAAAGTGTCATAACGCTCTCGTGTTGCATTTTCTATATTTGGTGTAAATTCAAGTTATTATGTGTAAAAATGGTGGAGTTTTAAACATAACAGCTTAGACAAACCGCACAAGTGTAGGAAAGTGGAATATTGTAGTGAAATCAAATAGCTTTTAAGCTACCCAAAAATAAATGAACTTTAGGTACTTATTCTTACATGTCTGATTTTTTAATATGTTATTGAAGGAATTATTTAAAAATTATATTTAATCAGTCAGACAAATTAGAGTGACCAAACATCCCCTAAGACAAAAATTATTCAGCCAGAAGTATGAGAGCGAGAGCACTATGCGCATGCGTATAGCATAGATGGTAGCTTAAAAGCGTCTGACAAAAGCTCTGGTCCATCAAAAGTGTCTGACACTTATGATATTACTTTAAAATAATATTCTACATGATATATATAAAAATCAGCCATGTGAATTTAAGTTAAATAATTCTTATTTTTAGTTACCTTTCCCATTTGGTACCTGCCCAGGTGTCACTCGGCAAGTCCCACAAAGCGCGTAGGTATTCAAGGCACACGATACGCTACTGAAAACTTCAGGTTTCATCCGTGTGAAGATAAGTAATGTCTGATTCCTCTGGGATCTCACTCTATAAAGAAAATCTCTCAGAAAGATTGAAAAATATAAAGCTCCGCTAAGGCGGTACGAAGTTGCGCGGGTCAGCTAGTAGATTATAAAGTTCAATCTTACTTGTACCTGATCGGCTGTAGGCCCGTGGTAAGTAACTTCCTGCGACCCGTGGGTAAGATCACGCACCGATCATACTTCTAACAACGATGGTCGGTAACGGCCCGTGGATAAGATCATGTAGTCAAAACGTCGTTTGTTGATCGGCAGAGGGCACCACGGGCTGGTGAGGTTGACTTATGGATCCCGAAAATGGTTGAGATCACTTTCCCGTTTCCAAATGTCAAAGGCGAAGGTCTTATGACATTAGGAAACTTAAAATTGAGGAAATTGTGCCTAAGTCTTACAATTCATTTATAGGATATCATCCAAAACGCCCGCGAGCTCCAGGCGGCAGAAGATGAGATCGTTGTATTAGAACGGGACCTAGAAGAGTGCAACCTCAAGCTGCAAGACGAAGACAGAGTTATATCAAAAGTGGAAGATATATTGGAGCGAGTGGAGATGTTGAACAAGCCTGATATATCACTGGAGCGGGCGCATGACGTGTTAGCAGAACTCAAGGTACAGTGCTTTAATGTAAAGGAAGTTACTGAACGTCTGAAGATATCCCTTCGTCACAATATTATGTTTTTTTATATTACTTATAGCTGGCAGATATGCATGCGACCCACCTTATAGAAATTGGTTATCATGGCCTAGGGACATTTACAATACTAAAGTCACATTCGTGCTGCCGTCCATATAGAGGAAAGGGAGGATGGGGAAGGGGGAGGGGACAAGGTTAAAAGAGTTTCAGTGCTGTCAGTGCAGAAAACAAAGAAGGGTTACAAAATCTTACCACTGACAGCACAAAACCTCTTCAGTGAGCTCTGGCCACCCTACTCACCGCTAAAAACACAACACAAGGTTATTATTAGCCGCAATGTTCTGTAAGGCGGAGGTACCTCTTCAGTCGGACTGCTCAATTAGGATGGGAGATTTTATACCTGATTTAAAGACAGAGGAATGACTATAGATTAATTAATTGAAATCCAGAATATAAATAATCACATTATAATAATTTTGTTTAGGAATCCTTCCCAACCGAGTATGAAATGTTCGGCTTAGGAACGATAGCGGGTAACATCGTCAGTCCCCTGCTGTCTGCGCTGATAGCTACATGGGATCCTTTGCTAGCTCCTGAGGAGCCCATACCTACGTTCATTAAGTGGAGGAAGCTGCTGACCGAAGAGGCGTACAACAGTTTACTATGGCAGCATATCGTTCCACAGATTAGTGCGGCAGCTGAGTGAGTATCTTCTTTTTACACTTATAAGCCTAAGAGATGATGAAGCCTCTGTGGTATAACGGTAGTGAACGCAACTGCTACGCAAGAGGCGCGGGTACGTTGGTAGTCGTTTCACTGAAAATATCGCAGTAGAGCGCATCTTAGTTAGACTAGACAGCCACCCCAACTGAGTTGGGAGTTGGGCTCACAGAATGATGAAGCTCAATGAAAAAAATATCGCATTTTGGCTGCGTTACCACTGACGCGGAGCGGGAGAATCTTTCTCCTCTACGGGAAAAAAGATTAACCAATCGGATTGCATAAAAAAATCCGCTCAGCTGCAGGAGCGGAGTTTTATGCAATGCTATTGGTTAATGTTTCTCCGCACCGCTCCACACCGCCTCAGTAGAAACGCACTTTAAGAGTGCTTACCTTTTAGGTAGTGTTAAAATTCTACACTGTCGATTGCTTTGAGTGCAATACCATAACAAGTGCTTTCTTTTTTCGTTATTGTTTATTTTATTAAGATTAAATTAGGCCAATACCCTGTAATGATAGCGTTAAGGGAAATGAATAAATAAAAAAATAATGTCACTTGTGTGAGGATAGGATAGGTATCTAAAACCTTATATTTGTGTCTATACTATTATATAATGGTAAAAAGTTTATTGTTTATCTGCGATGGACGCAAAAATTACTGAACGGATTTCGATGCAGTATTTTTTCTTTAATCCAACTTAAAATCTTACGTTTGTATGATTGCACTCGGTTAAGTAGAACCAGAGTTATGATTGGTAATATAGAATTTAAGTTGCGCAGAAAGCGATTAGGTTTACGCGGGCGGAGCCGCGGGCATACGCTAGTAGTATATATATGTGTAATAACATTACAGAAACTGGAACCCTCGCAATCCAGACCCCATGCTTCGTACAATAGCCGCCTGGCAAGAAGCCTGCCCAGTGTGGGTCTCACAGAACTGCGTGACTCGCTACGTGGTCCCGCGAGTGTTGGCAGCGGTTAGAGCTTGGGACCCTACTGGGGACACACAACCGGTACACGAGTGGGTTCTGCCCTGGCATGAAATGGCAGGTTAGTAAGGTCTCACTATCACTACTACGGAGGTAGGACACGACGGTATATCCGTCCCAATCGAGCAGTCCGACTGAGGAAGTACCTCCACCCTACAGAATATCGCCGTTTAATAACCTTGTGTTGTGTTTTCGGTGGTGAGTAGGGTAGCCAGAGCTCACTAGAGACGTTTTGTGTTGTCAGTGGGAAAACCAAAGGCTTATCCTACATCTTTTGCGCTGACGATACAATGTCTCTGTTCTTACAGGGTTTGCGGCACGAGTGTTATACACTCGGCCATAGGCCACGGTAACCACTTACCATCAGGTGGGCCGCGTGCTTGTCTGCGACCTAAGTTGTATAAAAAAAATCAAGAATAAATACTGCTGTGAATTTGGTTAAAGTTTGATGACGAGTGCTGTAACTGCTACCATGTTGCATGTGCTAATTGAGCAGTCCGATTGGAGAAGTACCTCTGCCTTACATAATATCGGTGGCTGATAATAATCTTGTGTTATGATACTGGCGGTGAGTAGGGTAGTATCACCTTATGGTATGTTGTTATAAGGTCAGTGGAAAACAAGTCGCGATACAGCACATAGTTAAACATGTTTATACAAATTAAAATTTTTTATTGAAGTGTGTTAATCTGTACATTTTATGTGGTAGGACATAGCGAACACAATATAGCTTATAAGACCTTTATATCTTATCTGTTTCACAAAATAAATATTTTGATTATGTCATATCGTACATACATACATAATTATGCTCACACCCGTAATCACCGAAGGGGCAGGCAGAAGTGTATTAAACACTCACATTACGCCAACTATTATTTTCGATCCCACGTAATAGGGGGCGAGTCTATTGCCGACAATGGGCCACTTTATAAAATATAATAAATTCCTAACCGAAAATGTTGCAGATTATGATTATGATTAAGATTATAATTGTGATCATAATTATGATCATATTATTATACTCAAATAATGTTGAATCTCTTAGACTCGCGTATACCGGTTGATTTTATAGTGGTTTCGGAAAAAAAGATTTTGGCCACAACTTCGATAATAAAATCGTAAGGAAGTCTTAATTTGGCGACAAAAAAATTTTTTTTTACACCTTCCATACATTTTTCTGTTCACCTGTACCTACATTATTGCCATAGGTACATAAAGTGATTTTTTTTCTTTCTAAATTAAAACTTCCAGTCGATTTTGCTACCGAAACTGTGTGTGAAACCAAATATTCTTTTTCCGAAACCACTATAAATCACCATGTATAGCGAGCAATAAACATTTTTACCATACATGAATACCTACACTGGCACGGTGCTACAGGCGCGGCGCTGGCGACGGCGGTGTACCCGCTGATCCGCTCGCGGCTGGCGGCGGCGCTGGCGGCGTGGCACCCGGCGGACGCGTCGGCGCGCGCCGTGCTGGGCGCGTGGCGCGGCGCCTGGGGCCCCGCGCTGGGCCCCCTGCTGGCGCAGCACATCGTGCCCAAGCTCGACCACTGCCTGCAGCACGCGCCGCTCGAGCTCGTCGGCCGCCCCAACAGTGAGTCACCGAACACCAACTCAGGGTTCTTCAGACTCAAAATTTAGTTTTTGTTCCTTCTATTTAAAAAATACCGCTTTGTTACTCTATAAGCAGGAGCGTAATAAAACGGGGTGAATAGGAATCCAGGGGTGGATAGAATTAAAATGGTCAAAGGAATATTTTGAATAATTGCTTTTACAAATTTTTTACTAAGTCCTCAGATATTTGATGATTCTGTTATTAAAATTAACTACTCCAAATTTTCGCTTGAAGGAAAATAAATACAGAATTTAGCTGAACATTCTATTTCTATTCATCCCGTTTTACCCGGTAGCTCTTTTCTGTTAGAAACTTTTTGGCGGGCGGTACAGTGATTTGAATTTGGAACATAAGATTCATAGAAATCGAACGCAATTTGTATGGATTACTTGCTGGTACGTGTTGGCTGCACAGCGACGCGGTGACCTGTTCTAATTAAAAAAAAAAGTATAGCGCGCGAATTACCTATTTGTTATTGTAATCAGTACATACATGTTTTATTGTATTTTGCAAATATATTGAGTTCAATATCGAGTTATGACACTGACAATGCAGTAACTACTGAAATTATTAGATAATAGAAATATATAAACTTATTAACAAAGAAATGCTGGAATAAATATTTTCTCAAAGAAAAGAAAACGTATATTAGTGACGAGACAATTTCACGCGTGATTTCTGTAGTTTTTGGGTGTAAACTACAGTGAGAATAATGCCAATCGGAAAACCGAAACCGTTTGCTATGAGTTCTAAACATTTTTAAAATATTAGCAACCGAAGTTACTAATATTCCCTTTAACCCCTCCAGCTAAGCTCAATGGCTTGTGTTAGGAGTGGGTTCACGTCGGTAGTGTAATGGCCAGGATTCGAACCTGGGACCTCTCGATCGTAAGGCCGACTCCTTAACCATTAAGCTACCGCCGCTTCAGCATTGCAAACAATCATTGCATAACCAAAGAAGCTGGCTCTGTAGCGAGCACGGTCTGACGTGATGCCTCTCCCCAGCGGCGTGGCTGTGGGTGGTGGAGTGGCTGGGGCTGCTGGGCGCGGGCGGCGTGGCGGGCGTGGCGGCGCGCGCGCTGCTGCCGCGCTGGCTGGCGGCGCTGGCGGCGTGGCTCAACACCAACCCGCCGCACGCCACCGTGCTCAACTCCTACACCGACTTCAAGGTAACGACCTCTCTTCACTACATACTATAAAACTAAGTCGCGTTTTCTGTCCCTGTTTTTTTTTTTTATACAACTTAGGTTGCAGACAAGCACGCGGCCCACCTGATGGTAAGTGGTTACCGTGGCCCATGGGCGAGTGTAACACCAGAGGAATAACACTCGTGCCGCAACCCCTGTAAGAACAGAGACATTCTGTGTCGTCAGCGCAAAAGATGTAGGATAAGCCTTTGGTTTTCCCACGGACTACACAAAACCTCTCTAGTGAGCTCTGGCTACCCTACTCACCACCGAAAACACAACACAAGGTTTTTAAACGGCGATATTCTGTAGGGTGGAGGTACTTCCCCAGTCCCTTTGTACGCTTAAATCTTTAAAACCACTCAACGGATTTTGATGCGGTTTTTTAATAGTTAGAATGGTTAAAGAGGAAGGTTTATATGTATATAACATCATGCTACGACCAACAGGTGCGGAGCAGGTATGAAAAATGTTGCAAAAACGGGGTGACGCAGACGAAGTTGCATAGTAAATATAATAATTATGGTTCCAGTCCACTATGGGGGTGACGATTAACTTCGAAACTAGATTGAGGTGTGCGTCACATTTTCGTCACTGGAAGATGCGATACTTACCAAGCCGCTAGTAATTTGGGCGCAAGGTTCTGAGGTTAATGGGGGACGGGTGGAGCCGCCCGTCACCCTAGTAGGCGGCGACGACGGCGCAAAGTGCGCCTCTCCATACCCGGGGACTCTGTGGTCCCTACACCCGACAGGGGTCACCTCGAAAAAGATGTCCCCGGGTCTGCCGGGGTGCGAGGGATATGTTGGCTACCATCTCACTTCCGACAACAAAAGACCCAAAAGACGGCGTGCGTTTTAGTCGGTTCAAGTCCGACATAACCTACCCATCCGGCTTCGGTGTGATTTTTCGCACGATAAAAAATAAATTCCACTTTGTTCCGTTTTGGTTCTTCATATGGCCGGGGTTTGACATTGCCTAGGGCTATCCTATCCCGCACCTTGGCCGACCAGGACCAGGACCATTTTTTTGTTTTTTTTTATACCACTTAGGTGACAGGCATGTACGCGACCCACCTGATGGAAAGTGGTTACCGTGACCTATGGACGTTTGCAACAGGGGCGTCACATTCGTGCTGCCGACCATATAGAGAAGAGGGGGGAAGGGAAAGGAGGAGGAAAGAAGGTTAAGAGGATCTCTGTGCTGTCAGTGCACAAGACAAAGAAGGGTTTCTCAGTCTTCTCACTGACAACAGAAAACCTCTCGACCCACCGCCGAAACACAACACAAGGTTATTATTAGCCGCAGTATTCTATAGGGCGGAGGTACTTCCCCAGTCGGACTGCTCATTAGGACGGGGGATACCGTCATGTCCTATCTCCACCGTCTCCGGTGTTTTTCTACGTGAGCGGAAGCGCGTCACCGCAACGCGATGAGAAAATATTATTACGTTGTGTCGCACGAATACGTCATAATATGACCGCCGTACTCACATATTAGCGAATTTGGTACAGCTTAACAATACCATTTGTTGTTTCTTCCAGAAAATGTTTCCAGAAGAAGTTCTCAAAGAGCCTGCGGTCCGTGACGCGTTCCGGAAAGCTCTAGACATGATGAACCGCAGCGCTGACCTCGACAATGTGGAACCGCCTCCACCTCCTCGCTTCACAATCACCGAAACGAAAGAAACGTCTAGAATTGCTGACGTATTAGCCTCCACGACCCAACAGAAGAGTTTCTCAGAACTACTCGAAACTAGGTGTCTAGAAAAGGGCATAACTTTCGTGCCTATAGTTGGCAAGAGTAGAGAAGGTAGACCGTTGTATAAGATTGGTAATCTGCAGTGCTATGTGATAAGGAATGTGATTATGTACTCTACTGATAATGGTAGATCGTTTATGCCGGTTGGGATGGAACAACTATTGAGTATGGTAGAAGATTAAAGATTGCTGTTCAAAGTAATGTATTTGTTTTTTTGATAAATTGTAGCTATTTAATAGAAGATGGTACTCAATTATTGTCAGTCAAGGATACCTCTAGATGCTACATTTTTTAGATTGCTAATTCACCATCTCCCTGCACTTGTCTCAATAAGTCTCCTTCAAACATCCCTAAAATATATCATTTATCTTGGTAGAAAGTTTGCAATTTAGAATGGTAAAATAAAATAAATAAATAGACACCAAAAATTATTTATTAACAAACAAGAACATGCAACTAATAATCAAAACTACAGCGTATCAGCGAAAGTTGATAAAATGTGGTCTGTGGGGATTTTGATAGCGAACTCTTTCCACGATGAATGCAAATATATTGCATTGAATTATATGTAGAGTTATCCTTATTTTCATTTACGTCATAGGTATATATAATAAATCTTTTTCCTGTTTCTTTTCGTTCCGTCGTTATTAATGCAAGACTGACTGACAGCTAACTGATCTGGCCTCGAATTCTGAATGACAACATTTTCGAACTACCTTCCCGCTTTTGTAAAAGCCGACACATTTAAGTAGGTCTAGTTTTACACCAATCTCTCTTTTATAATAACCAAATGTAACCTACCGTCTTCTCATATTACGATTACCTGTCACTCAGAATAATTGCCATGTGATTATACCATAAACGGATTTTATTATTTTATCATCTCCCGCTGCTAAGATTAAATCATGCAAGCATGCAACTAAATACTAAATACAACTACAAATACACTTCTACATAAAACCGTATTATGTACTGTCAGGGTCAAAAGAAGTTTTACCGTATTCCGATGTACAAATAACTTCAGATCTAAACCTTTCATGAAATTACTAAATATGAAATAAAATTAACTGTACTGTTTTGTGTCAACAACTTTTGTCCCCGACTGTATCTAACTTAATATTAATATTCGTACTTTTTTCAGTTAAATTACAACACAAAATAGTATTATAATAAATTGTAAAATTAGGTACAGTTAGTGTTTGTGTTAAATTATTTCGAGGGAGATAGTGGAATAAGTATATTATAGGTAATGCAAGAATATTATCTACATAAATACATATTCATAAAAGGGAAGGCTTTTAAATTCAAGATTCATCAGCAAAACCAGAAAAGTACAATTATCAGGCTCATTGGGTGGGATTTATTGTGTACTATTTTCCCTTCGGCCAGATTGGAAACCAAGGATTGGAAACCGGTTTCCATAACAGAATTATTTTTCTTTCAAGTCTATTTATCTGCTAAGTACTTTTGTATATGAATGTACCATTTGTTTATGTGACAAGTTGTTGCCCAGCTCGCCATACCAATCGGTATGGAGTAAATCTATACAAATAAAGACAAAGATGGCAAAACAATAGTCATTTGTGAGTTTTCAAATGCACCAACACCGTCACGAGGTAAAAACAATAAGTAGGAATGTGCAAATATGTCTTCATAAAGATATTATAGTTTAATAAACTTGAAACTTAATGTTTACACTTCTATACAAATAAAAAAATGAATCGCGAAATTATGCTGCTAATCGTAAAACTCGAAAACAGCTGAACCAATTCGAGTATATTTTTTTATTTGTTCCTTGAACTCTACGGAAGGTTTTTATGGAGTAGCGAACGGGATCAGAAGTCTACGTGGGCGTAGCCGCGGTCAATAGCTAGTTAAGTATAGATTTCTAAAATTGGCCGCGGTCTGAAGAAATCGGGTGGATTAAGTAAAGTAGAGTAAGTATATTACCAAGAAGCTCTACAGCCTGCAGTTAGTGACAAAAGCTATTCTAAGTAACTAAATTATATTCGGTGCCATAGAACTAAAATCGCTATCGGTAGACATCTATGTAACAAGGTGGGCTTTTATGTTAATAATATGCAGTTAAACAAGCTGAGCAAAGTATGGAACTAAGTACTTGTTTATTATTCGAGTAGTGACTAGTACTGTGACATTACTTTAATGATTAAAAATTACTAATGGCAAACCATATATTGTATATTATATGGTACAGTCGGCAAGAATTGACACTTAACTTATACAATTAAAAAGAATGTAGAAAGGATAAAAATTTTCCCTTAGGTATCCAAAAGACTAGGTTCAGGTTATAAAAAAATGCTGATTTTTATAACCTGAGTTAAAAAGTTATTGGGTGGTCTGTACATATTAAAATGTTCAGCGATTCTTGCTGGCGGTACCTGGGGTCTTACCACCATCTTTAAAAAAGTTATAATGTTTCAATCTTACTTTACTTTGCATAGTGTGAAACAGACTCGGACCATTTAATTGTCATCCTATTTGTGTAAGCACTGCATCTTGTAAGGGTAAAGTCTAACAAATTATATAAATGCAGTTTTCCACTACAGTAAGAGATACTATATTACCATTGTAAGACTAGTATCGTGAGTAGCTTGATGGATGCAAAAGGACCGATTCGCAGTATCAAAGTCATAGTAAAATTGAAATTATGCTGCTAGATAAAGTAGCAGTTTATCCTGCAATCTAAACCATCCCTTCTAAACGTGGCGCCACAAAAAAAAACAGTCAACTAACACTAATGATCTTACTAACTACAACAAAATAAGCTTATTTTAAGCAATAGCATTTTTCCGCTGAAAGTTATAAGCGCGCCAAGTTTGCGCGCTATTTGCAATTCCCAGCATAAAATTGCACAAAGCAAGTGAATAGTTTACAGGAGTTATGACCAGGCAGTATCTCGTCCAGACCAAGCCTGTGGCAGCGAGCGTAGCTGACTGTGAGGTAGATACCACTTCTAGTGGGCGAGTGAAGCTGTCTAACGATGTCAGTACAAGGGCCTGGAAGTATATTGCAAAATAATTAATAGTAGTTCTTGAATGAAATACTAGCGCTTCCAATTATGCAAGTGCTTGTATTATTGCTCCCTTTGCAAGCATCGCGATTGAATAAAATATGACCCTTCGTCCACTAGAACCCCTATTTCCCCCCTTCTAGTTAAAATACAAATAAATTCCTAAGGCGGGATTCCAATGGACGGCGGGAAATCAATGTGACCAGCCTTTGATGCGTAATATAAAAATAAATTAATGCTTAAAATTTTAAAGGATGGTCACATCGTAAAACATTTTCATATCATTAGAAATTCAGCAAAACATGCTTGTTGCGTGCAGAGTTGTGAAAATTGCATGCAATAATAAAGTAACGTCTTACTTGTAATACACCCTCATACCGTGATCCGCAGGCTAAGAAATCAATCCTTACCATGAAGTGATACTTAAGATAATAAAGACCGATAATATTCATAATTAATTATAGGTAGGACATAATAGTAAACGTTTTTATTTTTCAGAGCGGGTAGTCATACATTCATAAGTTCTAATTATAAATGTATGACTACCCGCTCTGACAAATAAAAAGTGAGTGATATGAGTTTTAGTTTTTTTTTGTTGCCTAGCCAATAGAAATTTGTCAAGAAGCATGATAAATGTAAGAAAATAGTTACGCAACACTCGATCGAAGGCCATAAACTGTTAGTAATGAAATTAAAATGAAAGTAAATAAGAAAAGATTTATAATATAAAATATATATTTCACAATCAAAAAGGTATTACAAAAATAGACGATCTCTTTACAAAACTATTTAATGTCGCTGCTTCACATAACTGATATAGGTAACAATACAATCGGGTAACAAGTAACAACCACGTTTACGTTCACAAATATCACAGTTGACGAAAATGATTAAATATAATCATCATTTCTTCTTAAATTAGTTACGCTTTGAACGCTTTGCGTGACATTGGAATAATTTAGTACCTATAAATTCGTTATACTAACTCAAAAGTCCAAAGTGATAATTCTGAAACTATTTTATAAGCCACAAATCAAAAGAAACATTGCAAATTTATTTGGCTGTGAATAGATACAAAAATATCATGACAGGTAACTTGAATGTGACAGTGGACAAATGGTTGAGTCGTAGTTTATATATAGATATGTTTGTTTGATAACAGTAGAGGTGATAGAGCTGTCTTCCGTGATTAAGCAGAAAATGGACAAGTGCAGAAGTATTTTCAATACAGACATATAATAATATACTGAAAAGTTCATTAATGTAACATTATTTCTTCACATCAGTATGTAAATTTATCTGCAAGGTCTTACAGATAACATAAGTATACAATGTATAAAGAAGGCACATATAAATATGCTCTTAATACTTAAATACAGGTCATAGAAAACAGTTTAACAAATAATAAATCTCAGGCTACCCAAGATAACATTTATATAGATATTATATCTTATCTTATAAACTTGCACTTGAAACATTTAGGATTTTCAAGATATCGTGTTGAGTAACTACCGCAACTTGAAGTATTTTATTGTGTGTCTGTTCAAATCTGTCACATTACAATTACATGTTCAAATATATATTAATGACGTTACGTATAGATCGGATGCGTTGATTACGCTTAAAGTATAAGTAGATGTATCTTTTTCCCCAAATTAACTAAACTACTGTCTACAATTTACTGTAAAATAAATAAATTATCTAAATAAACGTAATAATTTAGCTAAAATACTATAATACCCATATATTTTATACACGTATCTCAACGATTACGTTATATCTAAGTCAAAAATAAAAACGTAATCAGCTACAGAATGTACTTAATCACTAAAGATTCAAAAACATTACTAGTTGTATACGATCACTTGAAATTCTTTACTTCTAACGCCAATAATGGTAATATTTAATTATGGTAAATATTTGCATGAACTGTCAACCTAATATTTTAAAAAAATATTTTCAGGTTACAGTTCTATTCAGTAATAATTGGAGTAGCCTTATTCTTTTTGAGATTTCGTTGATAATTAAAGGCTCTACTTATCTGGTAGAGGCTACTGATGGCTACAAACACGTTGACAGCAAAAAGGCTGTAGTTTTTAGGTATGATGACGAGAGAGTATCGTGACCATATGATGCCGGTTGCTGCAAGGGACGCGGACTGAGGAATAGATAAAGTTTCGACAGGTCGTTTCAAGTCACCCAACCCAGCCATCACCAACCCCTGAAAGTGAATGATACAAAGTGTGAGGGTATGAATTCTTTTGCAAGAAAACAATTAACATACAGAATATTTTAAACGAAATCATTTACGGGTGAATTCACAGAACGAGGAGAGTTAATAGACGAGAGTAATAAGAAGTAGTAAAAGCAACGGAAAAGTGTGTTTTTCATAGAATGATTTAGAAGGAAAACGAGAATCTTTTAACAGGCGGAGTCAATTTTATGCTAAACATTCCAAAGAAATCAAAATTTAAAATATTTTGTAGAATTCAACATTGTGGTTAGGATAAGAAATTCGGATGATTCTCATTAGTCGAAGTAAATAAACTCTCAAAAAAAGTCCTAGTGGTTCCATGAGCCAAATTAATGGAACTTCTGGCATTACTAGTTCAGTTACCAAGGCTCCATGGAATTACTGGGAAAAAAATCTTAATAGTTCCATTGTGATTTGTCCCATAGAACTACAGAGACTTTTTTTTTTATTAGTTCCACTATCAAACTCCATGGAACTAGTAAGGGAAAAAGTCTCAGTAGTTCCATGGGAGAAATAGACACTGGAACTAGTGAGTATTATTCGAAAATTAAACATTTTACAAATTGAATATTCCATAGTTCAGAAGGTTTCATTTGGCAGTTAATATTTCTTGATACAAATTGGGTATTCGAATTGGGGCTTCTCAATATTAATACTTGTTAATCCCGTGCCCACTCCCTCCATCTGACTGATGGAACCATATTAGTAAATGGTTATTGGGAGTAAAAAGTGATGAATAAATTGCTCTACTGCATGACTTGTGACTATTCGAAACTACTAATATATTGGATGGACCGTTACAATGTTTAGAAAGTTTATAAAATCGTAACATTAAAATTTTCGATGCTTAAATTTGCACCTATTAAAATCACTAATGATGTATATTTTGTATCAGCTACAGTAAACATGAATTAATATATTAAGGAATCAACTACGTAGAATGTTTGTGTATAAGTACAGTTCAATTTTGATCTATCTATCTACTCCATATCTACCCATACCACTTAGCTACTCATTAATTGGTATAAACTAAAATGTTTACTTTTATTACACCCTGTTGACTATTTTATCGATTTTATTCAAGTTTAGCACTATTACCGTACATTCGTCACCATATTACATTAATTGTAAGTATAAGTACACACATTAAATTAATTGTAAGAAATAGTTTTACCTCTTTACGAAATCTGATATTTGAAAAGGCTTTTATAGTTAACTTTTATCATATACATATATTAAAGCATTCTGTAAAAAATATTTTACGTAAATCGGCATAGAAATAAGTTCCTATTCAATGCGTAACTACTCAACTCTCTTGTAAATTAGTAGGTACGGTTTAGTGCACATAGTTTAGATGTCAGACTAAATAAAAATACCATAGAAAAAACGCCACAAACGATATGAGATTCAATTAAGTTACGCTAACCCCAATATCAATACGGACATTACAAATTACAAACCAAACCAAGCCAAACCTCGACTTTTTTTTTAATACACAATCTGTAGGCTGAATATATGTCAAGGTCAATATTTGAATGAGGACGATAGAAAAAAAACGCTGCACGCACACAACACACAACTGACGTTAATACGATTGACGTTAAACTAAAGTAATATGCAATGTAAATGGAGGGAATGACAATTTCCAATAGATGCAAGTAAAATTAAAATGATTTCTATACTTTTCTTCCTCTATCTTTCCTATCCTGAATAGATAACTGGTACCGGTAAGCTCGAAATACTTGGTAAATGTTCGACGTCGCTACAAATACATTGACAGCAAATAAACTATAGTTCACTGGTGTTATAACTAGGGAATAGCGAGACCAGATGGCGCCAGTGGCAGCAAGGGCAGCGGACTGAGGTAAAGATAGCTTTTCTGCAGGACGAGTTAAATCACTCAAACTGGCTATCACCAATCCCTGAAAGTGAGGGCTATTTTATGAAAGTGAAGAAGAGTACAACTGTTATAAAGTTGGTATAATTTACTTTATAACAACAAAGAGGAGGACAATTCATTCATAATAAAACGTACAGTACTTAATTTATATAAAAAGTACAGAAGAAAAAGAAAACAAAAGAAAAATTCCAAAGTATTTATAATTGGAAAAAATGAATGTCAAGACGTGACTTGAACCCGCGACCACTCTCTTACAGAGAGTGAGCTAGTTTAACAGTAACTGATAAGTAGGTAGGTACCATCAATTAGATAAAAAGTAAAGAAAAAGAAAATATTCAAAAGGATTTAAAATTGAAAGAAGTGAATGTCTCGACGAGACTTGAACCCGAGACCGAACTTACTTTTACAGATAGAACGCTTCCTTAAAAGTAGCTGATTTGTAGGTGTGTAAGTACCATAATTTAGATAAAAGTACAAAAGAAAAATGAAAAAGAAGTCAAAAGAATTCTCTCTAGACCAAAGCAACTGAAGAGACTTACAGGTAGAATGCTTGCTTAATATTATCTGATACGTATGTAGGTACCACTGAAGGTGAATAGCTAAAAAAATGTCAACGATAGCGACCGATGTCGGTCAGAATCGCACTATACCTGCATCACCATTGGCAGTAAGATGAAGTTAGAGATCTATCGAACAACTGTGTCGTGGTACAAATAAAGCAATAAAAAATAAATAGCTCACAAATGCTGCATAAAAAAAAAGAATTCTCTACACCAAATATCATTGAGTAAAGATATTAAAAAATAAAATATTCTAACTGTAATTTCCGCAGTACAAAACCATTACACTGGCCAACATATCATATTATTTGAAAGAACAACAAACATTCATAATCTAACTGATGTTGTACTAATTTATTCAACTGCCAGTTATGTAATCATTAATTATTTTCTTCTTTTCCTATTATTTATTATAACATGTTGATTCATAAATCCCCGACTCATTTGACTACTATTAATTATAGTTATCAAAGAGTGCACAACCACTTGGTTATAGTTCACAGGTAGTATGTTAAGGTTGTGTCCTGTCCAGACAAGGCCTAGTGTGGAAAGAGCGGCTGTCTGGTAAATAGATATCTTGTTACTGGGACGGCACAAATCACCCAAACCTGCTATCACCAATCCCTGAAAGTGAGTGATATGTGGAACAAATGAAAAACAAAAGAAATAAAAAAATCCTGATCATATCTATTTTTTTCTGTATTCATCATCATTCTTAGTGTCCATAGTTTGAATTCAGGGGTTAGCTTATTTTTTGGTCAGGATTTAATCAGTGAGTGCCATTTGAGTTATTAAAAATAAATTGATTTTTGAAAGAAAAAAATAAGTTCAGCAAGTAATATCAGTCTGTGTGAGGTGAAACTCACGAGATTATAATATAATAACCATAGACAGAGTATATTCAGAGTATACATAATATATACTCACACCCGTAATCAACAGGGATGTATTAAACACCCAAATTTCGTCCACTATGATTTTAATATTTTATCTCTAATAATAACAAAATGACATGAGAACAGCTAAATGACAGCAAACTTGATGCTAGTGACTTCTACATCTCCTTTTGAGTTTCTCTCCTCATTGAGATTCATAAGAAAAAGATAAAAATTAAACACATGAACAAACATACACAAGACAACATAAAAATGAAACATGAGCAAACAAACATGTATTTCCTTTTCCAAGAAATGACTCCCTTCCCCTAGATAGAATAAAACCAAAATATAAAAAAAATTCTGGCATGAAAGACACATTTTTGATTTAAAGTGAAATCAACATAAATACATTATAACAGAACTGATACACAAACATTTATGTATTAATGGGTAGAAATTATTCTACCCTTTAATGACTTACGTATTACAGAAAACTGTCAGTTTAAAGATAAATTGCTCGGACATAAACCTTTTACGTAAAAGAACACATTTTGGGTCTACCTAAAATTCCCAACTCTAGTTCAAACAAAACAAGAATATTTAACAGAATTTTTATTAATCTATATCTTTAAAAATGTTTTCAATATGTAACGGTCATCAGACTACCCATAACCGTAGGCAAACGGTCATATTTATCTAGCACATTAATTACCCGGGTAACTGTAATATTGCTATATTTTATTATAATATTATGTATAATTATATATCTACATTGCTTTGAATTTAAAAAAAATAAAAATATATATTAATAATAATACCACTGGTAAATATAATAATTTATGAATTGGTTAATTTTATATCCCATTAAAATTAACATGCACCAATGATGGCCAGTTTAATTTATATTTTAAAGTATATTTACACATGCCTAAAAAGTAAAGCTATACTTGTAAGTAATCTCAATTTGTTCAAATGTTTGTTTTTATAGATTTTTTTAAACTTGACTACTTTACCCTATGGATTCCATTCCATGACATGATCATGAATAATATATTTACAATATCAGCAACTAATTATGTGTGGACCCATAAAGTAAAATTATGAGCCTACAAGTAATGCAATAGATTATTCATAACATTCATAATACAGACGATAGTTGCCCTTACACAAGGCGAAATTATAAATAGACAATGGCCTTGAATAATATGTCCGCATTACTTACCCATTTGAAGGCGGGAGCCCAGAAGAATATAGTTTTAGGACCTATAATAAAACAGAATGTCTGTGAAATTACACAATTAAATTTAAAACAAAACTACTATAGATTTACGGTTAATAACTCACCAGCAGGATGCTCCCATAGTGGACGGAATCGTCCGGGTACGTATCTATCTGCGACAGTGACTACAGCTTTGTATACCTTACTCATTTTCTTGGTTTTTAGATTACAGGGGTAGGAATGGAATGGGCAGTGGATAGGTGTAGATACTGCACTAATGATTGTGTATAAATTTACATGACCATTACTGGCGGTCACGAGCAGAACTTCCTGAATTTAAAGGCTAATAGACATCGTCAGAATCGGACGGGCTATGAAATTGAAATGAAATTACGGTAATTTGACATAATTGACATATGAGAACTTTGACAAGATGTTTTTTTGTCGTCTTTTATGACCTAGTAACTAAGCCTTTTTAAGGCCTGAACAAGTAGATATTAAATAGATCTTCTTAGATAATCGAAACATTAGAATTCATAGATGGTTTTAATAAAAATTAAGAAAACGATGCTTATATTTTTTTATTATTATTTCGTTGTTTAATGTCAACTTCTTTTTTTTATTGAACGCGACAAACATTTTGTTTTTTTTTTAATTCACAAACAAACATGGGCGCGGATGTGCGTGTGATAGATGTGTCAACGCACAAGAATTTTTAATTTTGTTTATTTTACGTTAACTACAGAATTTATTGCTGATTTTGTGTTTTTATATTAATCGAACTTATGTTGTGTGTGTTTTAAATTACGTCAGTAATATGGGTACCAGCACAATGGGTAGCGATTTACATTCTGATAAACAGGACAAACTGTTGAAGCTGCAAGCTCGAAAGAAAGAATTAGAGCAGATGCTTGCAGCGAAAAATGAAGAGCTCTACAAGCTGTGCGTGCAAGAAGTTCAGTTAACTGGTATTATGCCGCCTGAAGCGCCATTGAGCCCAGAAGTGCCACAAAGAGAAAGATTAGGCAGCGTAAAGAGTGTTGACAGGTCAAATGAAGGTAAAGATGTTCAAGACGGATCAGATAACTCGTCGAGACGACTTAGAGCAGCTACTGGCGATCGTATGCATGATCCAGATGCGCATCTACGTAAAAACTTGTCACATAGATTGTCGACTCCGTCAATATCAGGGATGTCAACTAAAAGTGCACATTCAAGACACGTACGTCGCCCAGAAACTAGCTGCTCTAATTTCTTCCCTTCACCACCTCAAGAACGCAACACTGATACATTTTCAATTCATACATCTCATACTTATCCAGCATTGGCTGGACGGCATGACACTATGAGTGAAAATATTCAAAATGATTTGCAACAAGGTCCTGTTTATAGACACCATACTATAACAACAGATTATATGAATAAACTATATTGTAACAATACTCCAGAGGCTCACAATGTGTCTAGGTTACGAGAGACGCACTTTAGTTCCAGCCACCCAGATATAACGACACATTATACTCATGGTAATGTTGCACCACACCCAGTACAAAATGGAATGCGTAACACTCCATTATTATATCAGTATGCCTCACATTTAAAAGCACAAAGCCAACATTTGACTGGTCTTGTGCAGCATCAGCATCCAGTACAGTCGAAACGGCGTCCAGAAGGTGTCCGACGTAACACCTTACAAAGAACCCAAACCTATCATTTAACATCTCACAGTGACTACAATCAGTTACATTTAGAAAATATGAAACACGAGCCCCCAATGTTAGTGTACCAACATCGGTCACAGACAGATATTCAGGAGCAACCACATTATCCTATAGAAAGGGTAGTCCCTGTACCAAATACACTACCACTAAGAGAGCATAATATAATGAAGAATCCTATGCACATGCAGCTACAAGTGTCAACTGATGACTGTGTGAGGGATGATAGGAGACATTACCCTGACCCTTTGACCCCAGTCAGCACAAAATCAGTTTATGCATATGATCCCGCAAGCATGGGTAAGTTTTCACCACTCTCTCAAACTGATATGAAAGTAAAAGAGAAACAATGGTATGAGACTTCGCTAGATTCCCCTACAAAATCAGAGGCACCACTTCTAAAGAAAAGTTCAAGTTTGAAAAGAACTTCTAGTATAGGGAATTCACAAGCTTATGAAATAATGATTTCATCTGGTCGACATTCCGCTATGCAAAGTCCCAATCAGATTCCTCAAAGTCCACCTGTACTATCGCCTGGTGCAGTGTCCTTGGAATCCCCAAAAAATTTGACCGTTATTGAACAAGGGAAATGTATCCCTTACAGAGAAGAGACTAAACCATTTGAAATGTCCGATTTTTACAAATACTCGACAAAATTTAGACAAGCAAATACTCAAAAGAGTATTCCTAATAATCCTGGGCCAAGTCTTAACACGGGTTACAATAAGTTGCCTATGGAGTTGCCCCACTATGCCCAAGATCATTGGCATGGACAAACAAATTGAGTTTTAATTTTAATTAGTATACTGTAAATTGTAAAATTTTATCTCTGTAACAGCTAATTTATTGACAAAACTTATGAGAAGTTATTATAATTATTTTAGTATAATTTAGCTCATAGTATGTACTTATACCTAATTGTTATTTAATTGTGAAGTTAGGGATGTATGCCTTTGCCTTGATTAGGTTAAAAAATTGTGTGTGACACAAAGACAAGAAAAAAATTATAAACTAACATTTACACAATATAAAATTGTGATGAAATAATAGAGCATAACTGATACGTCACACATTTGTTGATAAGTTTAGAGCTGTGATAAAAAGATGTTCAATTTTATTGACAATAAACAATAGTAGGTATAAAATTATTCTGAAGGAGAAAATCAGAAGTTCACCACTATGTATAAACACTCAATATAAAAAAATTCATATCCAATCATATTTGTTGTTCTTTATTGTGAGCAAATGTGATTGAATCACAATATTATATAATATAATATATTGATTGTCTATACACATCCCATGATTTTTTTCTCTTTGATCTCTTCCTTTATTAAGTACAATATTTTGCTCTTAGTGTTGCCATGTCCATTGCAAGTTGCCTTATATTAAGTCATCCTACAACGCTTTGCCCACCGCTTTTAGGAATACCATCATTAATTGCCTTTGTGTTCTCATATCTTTTGTGATATATTTTTCTCAATTTTATTAGTATCTTAACTTTCTCTTGTGTATAATGATGAATTTGTTTTTAATAATTCTTTTTAGATCTAAGTATGTTTAATGTAATAATATTCTGCAATTAAATGTCATATAGTATTAGGAATTGAAGAATCATAAAGGAATGAATAAAATTTAAAATGTTGACCTCAAGTGGAAATTGATAAGGATATGAAAATACATTAATATGACAACTTCAAAACTAGGGTAGGAAATTACCCTGGAGTCATTTTGCCGACAAATAATTAATATGCTAAGAAATTCTGTTATACCTTTCGGCACGGAACCTGAAACAGGAGAAAAACAAGGCCCTAGCTGATTGTTTTGATGTAATCTATTATTGGTGCTATCCTCAAAAGACGGCCCAAAATATAGAGCGCGCATTTTGAGTATAGTTTGGTCCCACAACTCGTGCCTGTACCTATACCTAGTTTTGTGGTCATCATATTTTTTTTTAGCTAAACAGGTATCTAATACTTTTGAGTAAAGTTGACAGCTAGTAATTTGTAAAATAGCCTTAAACAGGTATCTTATATATTATAGGTGTTTTTCTTGAGTTCAATGCTCAATTTATTTTACTTTTTTAGAAATTAACAACTGCATTATTGAACTCCCATTATTGTGGCAGGGAAACTTTTAAAATATACGATTTGCCCTAGTGTTACTAATGCATCATCTAGAACTCTCAAATCGACGAGGTGACCAGTTTGCCGGTTGATGTTCGTCGTCTATGTTATTTAATTTATCGGATTCTTATCAGAATCGCAATTTTATTATTAAATTTGTGGATTTTGAAAGGCTTTTTTTGTATTGGGCACGTCAATTTGACTTCAACTCTCCTGATGGTAGGCTGACAAGTATCAGGGTAGGGGGTCACCATTACAAACACGTAAAATGCTACAATGGTGGCACTTAGCTTGATGGGCTCATCAGAGGCTTTTTCACGCCCTGTTTGGACCCGGTACTGTAGGAACCCGCTACTTACACTAATGTACGCTATTTTCGTAACGTGGTCAGTTATAAAATACCTACTTATAAACCCTATTAACTAACTGCAGTACTTAGTATTGTGGAATCGTTTTAAGTAAATTATCAATTTTGACTTGAAGGTATAATTTGTTTATAAAATTGAATGAATGTACTGATACTCAAAGACTTAAAAGTACTTGCCAAGCAAATTTTAGCCTTACTGCCATTTGCCTTCGTCCAATAACAGTAGCTGTTTCATTATTCTATGTATAGATTTAGGGTAGATATAGTCATAATATCAGTGAATGTACTGTGAAATGTTTAAAGTTATTTTTATAGTGTTTTGTCTAAGTATTTTGTGCGTGAAGCACCGTTTATGTGGGTCAAATAAAGTTTTTATACTATTTTATTTGTTTTTCTTTTTCGCACATTGCACACCTAAAATAGTCATCGAAAACCTTCGATAAATTTCTTCTTTAGACAAATTTGTTAGTGTAAAGTCAGTAAACCCCTACAAATGTCTTTTTATTTGGTAGGTAAATTAGTTAAAAAAGCCGTGATTTACTCATCACGATAGATCTCTTATATAGCTATAATTCCAGGGTACTTGATGGTGTTAGTAAAAAGAAAAGTGACTTCTCGAGAGATAGTCCACTTTTCCTCGTAAGTTAAGTAGTAGGTAGATCCTTCACCAATCTCAATTGCATTAGGAATTAGACTGCGCAGCCCGTGTTAATTTACTAAAAGAGCTTACAGAACTCGTTAGGCAACACCATGCATCGATCAGTCTCCGGATGCGGACCAGTTTGTTTTTAATTGCTTCACCAGGAGGATATTGCGCAGAACCAAAACGTATAACCTACTTGTCACCGAATTAAACACAGTTAATACTTGATAAAGCGTATAATTTATAATGAACAGCGATGAGACAGTCAAAATGAGAGATTTAGAATTTTTTGTTGTAATATTAATTTTCTGTAACTTCAGGAAAAGGTCGTGTAACGAACGTTTGCCTGAATTGAAGCCACCGTTTAAATAGTCATCGTCTTTATTTAAAAATATATTTAAAACATATTTTATTGAATGTCGTTGCATCTTCATCCGAGCTCTCACACTGGAACTTAGATCCGTTCTTCTGCTACTCTTTTGTTGGTGTGACTTTTATGGACTTAACTAAAATACTTAGATGAAAACCGGCGCCAAAGCTGTCGCTTAGCAAGTGTGCCTACTTTTTTTAACCGTGCGAAACATCTCCACGGATACCCCAATTGGAGCTGGTTGGATAGGTTATGCTGGACTCGCACCGACTAAAACGCACAGCATGCTCCTTTTCGAGCATTACATGCTCGTCGCAGAAGGACGCGCAGGCAACTCAAGCAAGCGCGCCTACTAACAAGTGAAGTTGACTTTTACCCCAAAGGTGACGGTTGGCGGACAGTGTACCTAGTCCTACACTCAAATATGTTATTAGTAACATCTTGTATTAAATTCTTTATTCGAAAAGACCTTACCGGCTCCACCGATCGGTCCGTTGGAGCATCCTTCGTCCCACATGTTCACGCACCGCTTGCCAGGGTTAAAGCCGCTCCCTAGGTAGTTATCATCGTTCCCTTGACAAATAACGTACTTTTAACGGTGTTATTACAAAATACGCGGGACAACTGTAAACCAGACTGCATATATTTGATAAGCAGATATAGAATACAATGTTGTATAGACATTCATGATATTTTAAAAACGAATGTCTTATCTTTGCAAATTACTTTGTATGGCTGCGTTAGCTAGGTGCATCTATTCATTTACATTGCTAAGTTCGATTGTCATGCAAAATTATATAACACCATATCCGCGCAATCGATTAACCAAAAGGCTCAGCTTTTCAAAAGATTGCGTTGCCATGTACCTAACCCCTATATCAAGATGAACGATGTATCATACAGACAAAGGAAAATATATAGGTAAGTCGCATCGTATCAGGAGGTCAAAGGATTGGCGAAGGAAAGAGAAGAGTGGCGATTACTCCAGCGATAAGAGCAGAGAGTAAGTAAGAAGTACCGATGGTGGTAGTAAGTAATATATGTCGCAACTTACCAGCTCCAGCAAGTTGATCGTTAATGCAGTCTTCATCCCACATGTTGATACATAAATAAATTAAGTTTGAGGTTCATAAATAAATTGAGGTCAAGTCGGTAGGTACTTACTCCTGCTGATTGATAGACAAACTTCTGGTGCCGACTTCGCTCTCGCGGGTTAAGAGGTTCGTCGGCAGTCGTTCCTATAAATAGCACATAACCTGAACCAAAAGGAAGAAACTCTGATGCAACCGGAAACAACGCTGAGATAATGAATAAAAATAAACGAACCACAGTTGACCCTATTTTTTGTCTAGTGCGGAAATCCTCACGGTGATCCCCACCATCTCGACATCGAACCGATCAAAACTGCACGGCCGTCTCTGGCCATCAGTTGCCGAGAGTGAGGTAGCCTTTTATCCTACCCCTCACATTCTGGCTGGCCCAGAACCATCGAAGGCCCTCTCGGATGTTGGACTACGGTGTCTACATCTTTCTCTGGATAGGAAAGGCCAAGCCTAATATTGCCGCCGTGGCCTGCTCCGTCATGCGACTCTTTCTGTCACCCCCAGACCCGTACTCATGGAGCACAAACTTCAAATTTTATTTCTTCTTTCAAATCGATTTAAAATTGGAAGAAGTGAATGTTTAGAAAGGACTTGTACCCTTGACCAGTCTCAGGAAGAATGCGACCACTGATCATTCATATTAGTAGTTGCAACGTACTTAATTTATCAGCTTATACTTACAAATGAAAAAAGGCTGAAAAGACCGCAACCAAATTATTTTTATTATAATTATTATAAATAATACAATCCTATTTGGTTAGATGAATTTAATTTGTGATTTCAAAAATGATTTACATACAAAACATCCGCATAAAGTTATATGAAAAATATCGAAATTTTCACATTATAATCCACGTCATTATTTCATTGTTCTATTGTTCATCTATTACAAATTTTAAGACATGCGTCAGGCGAAAAAATATGATGAAGTAAATAGGTCTGAACCCTATATTGTGAGTTTTTATACTTCTATTTATTTATGAAAAATGCTAATTCTATTTTTTCTCTCTCTGTAACTATATCAAGATAAACGTTTATAGTACAGACAAAGGAATAAAGGAATACCTTCGAGCCTTTGCAGGTGCGTAGAGATGTTGCATCCTTGGCAGTATTTCACCGTCTCTACTATGGTGAATGCTTTGATGTGCTCTTCCAATTAACCCTCTCCTTACCTACATAGGATAACACCAGCAGGGTTTAGATGTCACCCTATTAATTCTTGGAATTCCATACCAGCAGTGCAATTCTCTAAGCATACATCGTAAGGCTCGTCGATGAACTCGACGTAGAGCACAACCTATAACTGACAATAAGAGAATTGTACTGCATACAACTGCTGTGCCTACATCGAGTTCATCGTAGAACTCGACGCAGAATTTTTAGGGAATTGCATTACTTCAGTTCTAGGTTGGTAGCGTCAGTTCTAGGCTGTACTCGTTGTTGAGTTCGTCGACGAGCTCGACGATGTATGCTTAGAGAATTGCACCGTAGCTCACGTGTTTCCTTCTTCTTACAGTTCCAGGTCCTTTAAGCGGGGCGTGAAAAAGCATCTGATGAGGTTGTCAAGCTGAGCGGCACCATTGAAACACTCTACGTGTTTGTAATGGTGACCCTCTTTCCTGAGACTTTATCTTCAGCTTACAATCAGGCGGGGTGAAGTCGAATTGACAAGACCATTATAAAACAAAATATCACAAGTAAACAAGACATCGATCTAGTTTATTTTTCAACGCTATCTATGCTACTTTTGGTTTAGAATTCTGTTAAAGAATTATAGATTGGTGTCCAGGAACTTCTGTTGCTCGCTGTACCTATCCGAAAATTTGATTGTATCCATTTTATGGTTATTGGTCTGTCTAGATAGCCTTATATAGATTGTTATTTATTTATTATAAATCTCGGCACTTACTGACATAATCCATGTTATTGTACACCATGCTTTTGCAATAAACTGTGGATAATGAACTGCAGAGTACGACAAATGCCTTCATTTTGAAAATAAAATGGTATTAATTTATGAATTTCAATGTGGTAATAGTAGTACTAACTTGGAATATTAATTTGTACTCGAAAATGGTATCGGTATCCACTTCTGATAGGTTATATCAATACTGACCCGCGCTGATATGTCTGCGTCACCCCGTTTTTGCAACATTTTTCATTCCTGCTCCGCACCTGTTGTTCGTAGCATGGTGTTATATACATATAAACCTTCCTCTTGAACCAATCTAACTATTAAAAAAACCGCATCAAAATCCGTTGCGTACTTTTAAAGATTTAAGCATACAAAGGGACATGAGGACATGAAAAATAGGGACATAGAACGCGACTATGTAGTGATGATGCTGGATGCTGATGTTTATGTTTATGTGTATGCTGATAACTTTCAATAAGTTTACGCACGCTTAAGATCCAAAGACGGCGTGCGTTTTAGTCGGTTCGAGTCCGACATAACCTCTCTCACCATCGACTTCTCGAGTATTACTTGCTCGTGGATAGAGGTAGTGGCAGAATACGTGCTCGGGCTCCGCACTTTCGTAGTGAGCAAGGTGCTGAGTGAGAAGAAGGTTATTTTGAGGGCCACCACAGGGCACCTGCTTCTTCTTTTATATTATTTAGGCACATGCCTACTTTGCCTCTAGCATAATCCGCCACTATCCCAACAACGCAGGTGGGATTAGTAGAGACGAGTTGCACCAGTTTTCTGTTCGGCTTTGAAATCAATGGAATGTTATTCTGAATACTTCATAATCCAATAATGATGTCACGGTAAAATAGTTAAAATAAAACAACATTCACTAGACTTTTATATATTCTTTTTGCTATTTAACATCTTAATTGAATAAGTAAATCTATTTAAATATTTTAATAATCTTACAAATGCATATAAAATTACTATAATTACAACAAGTAGATCTAAGTAAAGCCTTTGATAGAATGGCACATGAAGTGCCGGTGAGCGCAACAATGGCGCGCCACGTGTTTGAATGACGTGCCTCACCCAATGTGTTATTTCTTTGCCCGGAGGTACTGTTCGGTCGTGATACACAACAGAAAGTTCCTTAGCCTTTTCAGCGTATCTGGGAACAAAATACACAAATTCAGACTTAACACAATAATTACAAAGGTTTATAATTAGGTAATCTTAATTGGTTGTCTGTAGAGATCGAACCGAGAACATACTTACTTATAAGAGTCTTAGCTATTATATGCTAAATAAACTTATCAAGTAAGTTGTAATGAAACTAAATGAAGATAAAGTCAAAATCAAGACAGATTCATCATGGGAATCGAATTGAATGAAAACCAGTATTTTCATTCAATTCGATTTATAATTGGAGAAAGTGAATGTTCAGTCGGGACTTGAAATCGCGACCAGCCTCTTACACGAAGAATGTTCTGACCAGGTAGCTATCGGACCAGGTCTAAAGCATTACAAATTTTCCTTTAAGTTTTAGGGGGCGACGTGAGAGCTATTTACTGACAATCTTACGAGCTATCGGAAATAATAAACGATTTTTCAATCATTGAATGATTTGGGACTCTTTTGTCCTCACTTAGCCTCCCTTTTTGGGCTATTGTGCGTGCAGAGTTACTGGCTAAAGTAGCTAGCCTAGCACCGCCCAGAAGCTTACTGAGGACTTCACAGGTTTCGCGGAGCGACCTCACTGTGTCGAGGATTTGTGATCGTTGGGAGGGCTACTGCCTCGCATTCCAGTATTACGTGGGCGGCAGTTTTCTCGGCAACGAAGCAATCCCTGAAAAAGGATCTTAAAGGACGCAGCCAAATTTGCACCAAACCTCTATATTTTTGGATATGCCGTGCTCATAGGTGATTTCAAAACCTTTAAAAATTGTTTTTATTGCGATTATTATAAATACATACAAACCTTGGGTTGGTAATTAAGTCTTCGATTGCAGATTTCAGTTCATCGACCACTGTGCTCGAAAATCGTACCTCACGAGCAAATCCTTTTCGAACAGCCTTTGCAATATTGTTAAATTGGTCCGCGAAAATTGGTATACCAATGATAGGTACACCAAAGTGGACACTCTCTGTTGTAGATAGTGAGCCACCGTGGGTAATAAAGAGGACGGTGTTGGGATGAGCTGGAATTTAAATAAAACTGTAAAACTCCATAAAATAGGGTCTAAAATAGTGTATTGCTCGTGTGGGTTGGCACAAAAGCACAGAGGAGATTATAAATATGCAAACGGATATTGTGGTTTTCCAGATCGTGAGTAAAAGAGCTGTTTTACGTTAGTAAGGGTTTTCCAATAAGAGGTGTTATTTTGATATTCAAAAAAAAATGCCATTTTTTATATAGGTAAATGATCGGATGTTGATTTCATTATAAAGAGGAAGGTATGCCGCTAATAGGGGTGAATAACATCAGGCAAATGATCACCATGACCACCACGACCACGCTTACAGGACCATATCCTGTTCAGGAAATTTTCCATCCTTCTTTTTATATTTCCTGCCTCTTTATAATGAAATAAACATCCGATCATTTATATTAAAAATGACATAACACATCTTATTGGAAAACCCTGTATATAACTCAATGAGGTGTTCAAGAGAAATATCAAAAATATAGATCTGAAATAAGGTTCTACTATTCCTTTCGCTGGAAACTTTGCTGCCTACTTATTATGTCTAAGATCAATAAACGAAACTCACAAAGTATGCTGTGCTGCGGTGCCCAGTTCAAAATATGAATATTTTTTGGTATGTTTGCCAAATCCTCTTCATATTTCCACAGTACAGTCTGCTTGAGTTCTGCAAACATCTTAATGAGACCGTCTTTAATCTCCTTTGGTATATCTGTGCTTTTTAAATTTGATCCCATACTAAAATATATTACTCCATTTGTCGCGTTATCCATAATTTTCTGTAAATCCTGGAAATATTGCCTCGATTTTTGTTATATTGCACCGTTATTGCGATGCACCAGTACCTACTTATTAGGTTCCCGTCCTGTGGCATAATATCAATTTACTCTAATGTCAAGAATATTGACTTTCTATTGATAAATCTCACAATATGAGCCAGAACTGGTGGTCATTAAACTAATCATCGTCAGTGTATAATTAAAAAATACTTAAGCCTAGCTTAATAGCTGAAAGAAACCCAAAATCAATTGTAATGCATTGAAGTTCTGACGTCAATTTAGAAAGAAAATTCTTTTAAAATCCTTAATGGTATATTATTGATTTTCAGTAAAATTATTATTACTTGGCACCTAACTGAAATATCTAACATATAATTAAGAATATCATCATTCTCTGAGATTCCCAACTCAGTTGGGGTCGGATTTTTAGTCTAACTAAGATGCGGCTGGACTACGATATTTTCCGTGAAGCGACTGCCATCGGTCATCCACAATTAAATTGGCGATATCGTTCTGTAGTTAAGCTAGTTGAACTTTTGAGGGCTCCAACTATCAGTAACGACTGCCATAGATATTCGTATGGTAACCGGGACCGACGCGACGGCTTAACGTGCTCTCCGAGGCAAGACCAGACCAGTGCAAATAGCCATACAGAATCAAGAATACTTCAGCCAAAAACATAATCATTAATTTTAGTAGCATAAGGTATACATTTGGAAAAGAATACGTACATCAGGCAGTGGCTCCACTTCTTCGTTAATGTGATATCCGCCCACAGGTATGTAATTCCGTGGAATAGGGATTGCTTGACCCAGAGAGGGGTGAGAGGTACCAAATACCAGTGACGCGTTGTACTGAATGTCATAGTAAGAGGGCACTTTCCTTCCTTGCTCCACTATTATTGGCGCCAAAAAATCTTCATAGATTTGTTTCTCCAATTTGTCAAAGTATCTGTTTGTTAATTATTCTTTAATAATACTATGCAATATTTTTGTGTATTTAAAAATATTAAATATGTTATTAACTAATCTCAAAATATTATTGTCAGTATTTCTTTGTAGTATCTTAAATGACGCTTTCATTGAATAATCAAAAGTTTGAATTAGGTTTTTTTACTTACATATATCTCATGACCTGAACTCTTAATTGGTCATATAGTTCTTCCACTCTTTGCAAAAAGGTAAACGGTGGCACGTGAGTTGACTTCAAATGTCCGTTATACGCAGGATTCGAAGGCTGATCTATCAATTTCAAGATCGACCAGTGAGTATCCGTGCTCGAAATCCAAATAAGCGGACAGTTGTAAACAGCCGCAAACCTGTAATTAACAACATTAAAATAGTATATATTGTTGTATTTGTGTTGTGTGTGTAGGAGCGTGTGTACGCGCGTGCATGTGTATCTAAGTGAGTTTTTGTGCGTTAGTGTGTGTATGAGCGTGTGTGAGATAGAAGAGTACGCATTACCCAGCAGGCAGTTCAGTGAATAACCATTCAGCTACCACCACATCAAAATGTTCCTTCGGATCATTGAGCAACTTCTGAACATTGTCATTTTGAAAAGTCAATTTTGAAACGTTTATCATTATATTGAATAGGCTATTGAAGTTTTCAAATTGCTGGCTCATTAACACTGGTAGATTGAACATGTGAGCTGAAAGGAAATAGTTTATCTATGGTATATTGGCATCATCATTCATCGGTTATTTACTAAGTAGTTATCTACTTTGAACTCACTCGTCCGCAATTTAGTCGTATGTTAATTGAACACTTTTTTACATTGATAATGTAATTTAAAATCTAAATCAGTATTCTCTTATAAGAACCCTTGGTTTCAGTTTTTTTACCTGGAAGGCCCTTGGAATTGGCACTGATGTCGATCATGCGAAGGTTCGGACTAGCAGGCTTGTAAGGGAATGCTGAAATATATGTCACCTGAAATTAAAACTTAGAGTGAGTGAGTAGATAATACCGACGTCAGACGGCCAATTCCGCTAATTGAAAAAATAGTTGAAGTTCAATTATATCCTTTTTTACAAGCTTCTTAATATAATTAGGGATTTATCTATGAATACATTTTAAATACACATGTGTGATATAATGTGTCAGAGACACCAAAAAAGAGAAAACCAGTCGTGTCAAAACGACAATTTTACAATTTTTAAGAAAGAACATTGACATCGTGACCGTTTTTAACATTACAAAATTAGCGAATATTTTTTTACGAGAATAGACTGCTTTCTTCGTTATTGTTATCGCTTTTCGAAATGTAATTTCATTTTCAAGGTATAATATGAAGTATTAAGATACCTCCAAGCATTCTGATTCTGACAAGTATCGATTGTAATGTGTTCTTCAAAAAAAGAAATAGGTTCTCAATTGGACTGTATATTTTTAATGTTTGTTATTCTTATTTTGAATGAAGCATTCAAATGAAGGCAATTTGCTGATAGTCCCTTACTTACCTACTTGTGATTTTTTGTACAATGATCTGAATTAAAAGTATGTTTTGTTATTAGTACCTAATGATGTTACTTACCTCATGCCCATCTTTCAACAAATTTCTGACGATTCCATCACCAAGGTTTGCATGACTCCTGACAGGTATAGGAACTACCACTAAGATCTTGTATGCCTCACAGAATGTTAAGATCACGGTGAAGTAAATCAGGTATATAGTCATTGCTGACATTTTCTGTTATAAAACCATACAATAATACTATAATAAAATTATATTCATGTTTTAAACAAGACTACTCACAAACTACACTTCTTATAACATACGTAACCCTGAACTAAAAAAATTAAATTGACACATACACACACACAAACACACACACGCACACTCATACACTACGATACCTAATAAGGACACCAAACACAGGATATTATTTACACTAAATATTAAAAGGATCACTGTAAGAATTGTAAAGTGCATTGTAGTTTTATTTGTTTTGACTAGTACACTGTGTCTTATGATACAGGATTCCCTAGTCATAGTATAAGAGACAGGATTTAAAAAAAAATGTGTAATTTTATTTTTAAAATTAAGTCCGTTTCAGCTAGCCATATTTTATTGTGCTAGCCGCTGATTAGTAAATATTAAGCGCTATTTGCCTGTACATTACCTATGTCTAGGTATAGAACCAATATTTATTAAATCTTATTATTATTATTCAGTTGCTTTTTAGAAGTTCCTACTTTTGTTTTTAGAACAGATTTTAAGTGTACTCGTATCTTCTTAAAGTCATGTTGTATCAAAATTCTTCGGTAACAAAGGTTTTTTTCAGGGGCTTTAAATGATTTCTCTTAGTATCAAATTATGAATTTTTCAAATGTTAATAAGTTTGATCTTTATTATTTTTTAAATAATTATTTTGCGTAAATAATGAACAATGCAGTAACAAAAAAACCTACCAAAATCTTACCACCCAAAAAATATATTTCGTAATTATATCTGTTTTTAAAATTTAAAAAGTTCAAATTTATAATCATGTCCTCGTGGATAGAGTATTTATTATTTAGCTGATTTTTGTTAATAATTTAAAATCATTAGTTAGGGCATTACCATGCACCTGAGTTGCCTAAATGTACAAAATTCTGTCGATATTTTGTAACCTATTTTTACCAATATGCATTTTAAGTTGAGGGCTAAATTTCAATACGGCTTCACTGTTCGAACACAGGTTTCATGTCACTTAGTTACTTTTCTAATATTATCATAGTTTGAATAAGTACGAATGCCTAGTCTAATTTTTCAACAACTATCAATTGCTTTTATAAATAATTCATAATAATTATTGGAGAATAGGGTTATACATACTTAGGTATGTCAATTTTATTTACAACACACTATTTCTCCTTCTTCAAAAAATTTAAACTAGTTATATCACAAGATGTGAAATAGTCAACTGGTGAATCTCGATTACTTATTACCCAAAGGAAATAGTTGCTATTTATAGGTACCTACGAATTTTTCGTGTGAATTTTTTTTGTGCACGTTATTTATTCATGACACGATTATAATGTTAACAATTATTTATGTTAGTTCTTTTAACATATAAACTGCTATTCTCTATTTTCTGAAATTAAAATGAGGTGTCTATCCAATATGTAAAATTAAATTATTAACCGTTTTCTAAAGTTGAATTAATTTGTTTGGTTGTTTGTTTGTTCGTTAGTTTATTCGTTCGTTCGTTCGTTTGTTCGTTGGTTCGTTCATCGTTCGCACAGTCTCCGACAGGGGTGTGTGTGGCGCCTGTGAATATATTTGCAGAACGCATCTGCATAGAGGTCATTGTAACAGCGAGGATGATTTGAGATAGTATTTATGAAAATTTTGAACAGTCAAAATCAAAATCAAAATCAAAAATCATTTATTCTGCATAGACCAGTAAACGGCACTTACAAAACGTCAATACAAACAATATTTTATCAAATGCAAATGGACCACCGGTTCGAAACGCGGCCCCGACCTGAGAAGACTCCGGCAAGAAACTCAGCGGGCTTTTCTTTTTTTTTTTGGTCTATTTACAATAGTTTACTTAGTCTAGATACAAAATTTAGCTGAGTAGCAAGTGGAGTGAACAGTTCATTTCCAGGCTTGTTTATCATCCAAATAATCCTGGATTTTATAGTAAGCTTTTTGACATAGCTTATTTTTTACTAAATTTTTAAACTTATTGATAGGCAAATCTCTCATTTCATAGGGGAGCTTATTAAAAAAGCGTATACAATTACCCTGAAAAGAATTTGAAATTTTGTGGAGTCTACTATCACAGACAACGAGATTATTTTTGTGTCTGGTATTTAGGTTATGCCTATCACAAACTCTTGGAAAGTTTGTAATATTTTTTCTAACATACATCAAGTTTTCGAATATATATTGTGAGATTACGGTAAGAATGCTTATTTCCTTAAACTTATCTCGGAGGGAGACTCTTGGGCCCAAATTATAAATGGCTCGCACAGCCCGTTTTTGAAGAACGAATATTGCATTTAGATCCGCGGAATTACCCCAAAGGAGAATTCCGTAGCTCATAATGCTGTGAAAATAGCTGAAATAAACTATTCTAGCCGTATCCACGTCTGTTAAAGTCCTTACTCTCTTTACAGCATACGAAGCCGAACTTAACCTACTGGCTATTTTTTCAATATGTGTTCCCCACTGCAGCTTAGCATCGATGCTTAAGCCTAGGAACACTGTCGATTCCACAAGGTTCAACACTTGTCCATTGAGCTGTACATTGGTTTCCACCTGTGTAACATTAGGTAGTGTAAATTTTATACATTTTGTTTTGTTACCATTAAGGCAAAGATTATTTGTACTAAACCAATGAACCACTCTTGAGATTGCGCTATTCACTTCGTCATAATTGTGTAACTGTCTTTTAATTTTAAATATTAACGAAGTATCGTCAGCAAATAAAACAATATTATTTTTATCCCCTACGTAGTAGGGGAGGTCATTAATATAAATTAAAAATAAAAATGGTCCAAGTATCGACCCCTGCGGAACGCCCATAGAAACCACAGACCCTGCTGAGCGTGTACCGTTAACGTCGACCCTCTGAATTCTATTGTTCAAATATGAAGTCAGAAGCTCGAGAGCCTTGTTCCTTATACCATAATGTTCTAATTTCCTGATTAACGTATCATGGTGGACGCAATCGAAAGCCTTGGATAGATCACAAAAGATACCCAATGCATCATGCTTATCCTCCCAGGCCTTATAAATACAATTTAATAATTCTATTCCAGCATCAGTTGTCGAACGTCCCTTAGTAAACCCAAACTGCTTATCATGAAACAATTTGTTTTCACCAAAATGCGCCAGCATCTGCCCCAGAATTAATTTCTCAAATACTTTACTCAAGGTCGGCAACACTGAAACGGGTCGAAAATTAGAGGGGTCTGTGGCGCTGCCAGCCTTGAACAAAGGTATGACTTTGCTATGTTTCATTAAATCAGGAAATATGCCGCTACTAATACAATCATTAAACACAGTTGCTAGGTGGGGAGCAATGACATCAATAATACTTGATACAGTTTTGACAGATAATCCCCATAGATCCGCGGTCTTTTTAATATCAATAGATTTAAAGGCTTTTGTGATGTCGTAGCTACTAACAACTGAGAATACGAAAGTATCCTTACACTTGGGAAATGAATCCGTAAGCAATGACTCGGCGGATGCAGCAGACGACTGAAGAGTTTTTGTTGTTAATAAAGGTATGTTTGTGAAGAAACTTTCAAACTCTGTCGCAACTGCCAAATCCTCCGTGACATGGCGATCATCTATTTTTAAATGGAAATCTCTTACAAATGATGAAGATCTCCCACATTCAGAATTTATTATGTTCCAAGTTGTTTTAATTTTATTCGCAGAATTCGATATTTTGTTTTTAATGAAAATTGATTTTGCCAAGGAACAGGCTCGCTTAAATGTTTTGGAGTAATTTTTTACATAATTCTGAAAAGCAGGGCTGAAATTGTATGATTTTTCAGAATACAGCTCATACAATCTCCTCCTGCTTTTATATAACCCTGATGTCGCCCAGTCGCTGAAAACCGTACGGCTACCAATCGATAATGTAGAGGAGATAGAACGCCACCCTGGGGTACACCAACAGCAATATTACACCATAGGAGCTCAGCAAACCCTGAAATCCTCAAGATGATGTATAATACCTTGTGTCAGTCTGTCATTGGGTATTGTATACCTGTCTGGGGCGGTGCACACAAAACGCATCTACTCAAAGTAGAAATTGCACAGAAGGCAATACTCAAGGTCATGACTCATAAGCCGTTCCGATACCCAACTGAATATTTGTACCGGGACTGTAAGGTCCTCACTGTTCGTCAACTTTACGTGCTGCGGTCTCTAATTAGAAAACACAAAAGTGTTGCTCCTTCTAACCCCACTAGACGGACTAATTATCCCCCCGGTATTCAGCACAAAACCACCTTCGCGAAACATCAGTACTATATACTTAGCACCCATATATACAAGCAAATTCATAAAAAATTAAACATCATGGACATGAACAAAAAAGAACTAGAACACCATGTCACAACTTGGCTTCTCAAACAAGACTACTCACAAACTGAAAATCTTATAACATATGTAACCTGAACTAAAACCTAACAAAACTATTAATTAATTACACAAACACGCTCCTATACACACCACACACACACCCACGCACACCTCTCACACATCCTCACACACCACTCACACTCACTCGCACCCACTCACGCGCGTGTACACACGAGTACACACGCACACTGGACACAGACTACAGGCACAAATAATTGTAAAGATCATTGTAATTCATTTATATAATTTATATTGACGCGTACACTGTCTCTTATGATACAGGATCCCCTAGTGTAAGAGACAGGTTTCAAAATAAAGGTGTATATTTTGGATTAGTGCTACTGGACTGTACTAGCATGTCAAGATATAGAACAATAAAAATTATTATTATTATTATTATTATTATTATTATTTAGAACGCGCGGGTTCGATTCCCGCTCAGTGCAAATAATTATGTGCATGAATATGAATATCTGCATTAGTCTAGGTGTTTCTATGTATAATAAGTATGTATTTACAAAAAAATGTATTTAAGTATGTTTATTCGCATTCTAGGACCCATAACACAAGCTAGTTAAGCTATTTTTACCACGGGTCTCTAGATGGCGTTGTGTAGATTGCCCTGGAATATTTATTTATTTATTAACTAGAGAATGTATTTTCAGCGCGAATACGTAGTCGGCGACCACACAGGCAACTTTAGTGTTTCATTTATATTATTATTGTGTTATTACACATTTCCTATAACCTGAGCTGAAGTTGAACTACTGCATTCTAGTTATTTGCTTTTGGTGCGATGTTTTTTTGGTCAATCGCCAAAGATATAGGAGAATTTCGAATGTTTCAGATGAGGCTTCGTGTCTTAGCGGTCAGGGCGTTGCCTCTGTAAGGGAAGTCGTGTCGCCAAAGAGTCTAACAGCATGACATTGTGAATTCTAATGTACGTATAATGCCAGGCCAATTTCGAATTAACCATGCTGATGATTAATTATTATCACAATGTATAATCTGTGGGGCGTCCGAAGACAACCGTCTATGTTCATTTCTTTTGATTTTACATGATTCTGGTTGTTTATTTTATCTGCACACGTTTGTACAAGGATTTGGCCTATCGTTAACTTTAGGCAACAACATGCATCGATCAGTTTTCGAATGCGAATCAGTTTGTTTTTATTACCAGGAGGATGTTGAGTGGAACCAAAACCAAAACCTACTTTTCACCGAATTAAACAAAGTTAATACTTTATAAAGGGTATAATTTATATTCAACAGCGATGAGACAATCAAAATGAGAGGTTTCAAAGATCTAGTTGTAATGTTTATTCTTCTGTAACTGCAGGAAAAGGTCGTGTAAAGAACGCTTGCCTGGATTGAAGCCACCGTTTAAATAGTCATCGTCTTTTCCTGAAAAATATATACAATAATAGTTTAATTAATGATGTCGCGTCTTCATACGAGCGCTCACACTGTGGAACTTCAGGTCACTTTCCTTTTTATTGGTTGTTTTTGATTTTTATGGGTGCCATTTCTGCATTAACTGCAAACCACCAAACAAATGCTACTAACAAGTAAGGTTAACTTGTGTTCCAAAGGTGCTTGGAGGTATGTACGTGTACACTCAAATAAGTAGGTAACATCAAGAAGTTGGTAACACCTTGTACTAAATTCTACCTATATTTAAAAGGCCTTACCGGCTCCACCGATCGGTCCGTTGGCGCATCCGTCGTCCCACATGTTCACGCACCGCTTGCCAGGGTTAAAGCCGCCGCCTAGGTAGTTGTCATCGTTCCCTTGAGAGAATAACGTACTTTTAACGGCCTTATTACAAAAAACGGACTAAATGTAAACCAGGTTGCACCTTAAATTATGTATTTAAAAGTAAATATAGAATACAAAATGGTGTATAGATTTCACGATATTGTAAAAACGAATGTCTTATCTTTACAAAATACTTTGTACGTTGCGTGGTGTATCTATTCATATAAATTTCTGAGTCCGATTGTCATGCATAGTATAACATTATATACGCGCGATCGATTAACCAAAAGGCTCAGCTTTTCAATAGATTGCGTTGCCATGTCAACGTCTACATATTATTGTTTTTCTCTCTGTTTCGAACTAAGATGAACGTTTATCGTACAGACAAAGAAACATATATATATATATATAAGTCGTGTCGTATCAGGAGGTCAAAGGATTGGCGAAGGAAAGAGAAGAGTGGCGATTACTCCACCGATAAGAGCAGAGAGTAAGTAAGAAGTACCGATGGTGCGTGGTGGTAGTAGGTAATATATGTCGCGACTTACCAGCTCCAGCAAGTTGATCGTTAATGCAGCCTTCATCCCACATGTTGATACAACGCAACGCTGTTGAAATAATTAGGTTCATAAATTAATTGAAGTCAAGTCGGTAGATATATTATATTATCAGACAAGGTTCTAGTGCTGAGTTTGGTCTCGGCGGTCAAGAGGTTAGGCGGCAGTCGCTCCCATAAATACCATATAACCTAAACCAAAAGGATGAAACTTGGATGCAACCGGAAACAAACAGTTGACCCCTTTTTTCCGCTGTGCGGAAATCGCCACGGATACCCCCTCGCCGAAGTCATCACGGGTCACCACCCGACCAGTTCGACATAACAATCTCGGATTCGAATCGACCAAGCTGCACGGCCTTCTCGGGCCATCAGTTGGCGAAGGTGTGATAGTCTCTGGCATATCTCTTACAGCCCGGCTGACCCAGGGCCATCGAAGGCCCTGTCGGGTGTGGGACTACGGTATCCACATCTTTCTCCGGATAGGAAGGGGTGAACCTCACGCTGCCGCCGTGGCCTGCTCCTTCAAACGGCTCCACCTTTCACCCCCAGGCCCACGCTCATGGAGGACAGACGTCAAACCACAGTAGACCATGGGAGTCAGTAGCCCGAGTGATTCTGGCTCGGTTTGATAAATCAGTTAGAACAATTATTCACCTATTTGGCCCTGGATTTCATCGAATGACTCTACTCGGGAGGGGTTACCCCAAACCAGAGGATTATAAGCACCTGCTGTTAAGAGGACTAGTAACCCTGATAGGGCTATCCCTGCGCTAACGTAGGAGCCAGGGTGGGCTTGACACAAAGGATCCAATAGGGTCGAAGTGTCCGTGAAAGCTCTAGAGCACGCACCCCAACAAGATATGATAAGATAAGATCCACCTATTTTGTGTACTTTCATTATCTTTTCTTCTAGCATCTACAGAATAGGTACCTACCTACCTAATCCAACACGGTATATGACATTCACATACTCATGATAGTCAGTTTTAACACATTACACCGTAACTTTAAATTTTAAAGTTTGTGTTGAATTATTATGAGAACATTGGAATTGCCAGACAAAATAAGTAGGTACCTAGGTGTAGGTATATATAGAGGACGTGCTGTTTCCTACGGCTCCACCCGCGTGGATGTCGGTTATGTCAACTTAGCCCAGGCCCATTTCAAACAGTTTCAAATATCTATTTAAGTGTAGTTACACTACACAACGTCTATTCGTCTCAAAAATGCATGATCGTATGTAATTGATTTATAATTTTCTATTTCCAATTCAATAACTTAAATAAAATAAAATAAATTTATAATTTGAACTTAGATATAAGTAGTACCGTGGTAGCCTAGTGGTATGGGTAATGGACTGCTGAGACGAGGTCTCGGGTTGTGTTCCAGGTTTTACCATGGCACACACCAATGACTTTTCGATGCTTTTCGAAGCTATGTGTGTATATATCGCAGGTTTCTAAGTGCCCGGTCAATGGCAATAGGCTCGCCACTTATTACATTGGGACTTAAACATAAACTGGCGAAATGTGGGTGCTAGCAATTTCTTTTTCACTTTTACTTTACTTTTACTTTCAAAGAATATCTTGGGATATGGAAATAAGTGTACTAAGTAATTTTATAATCGATTATCATTTGGAAATATCTCTATTATGACAATCTCTCGTAGTCGCCCAATCGCCAATCCTTTCTCGAGGTGTAATCTTAATCTCAAATAGACACATTTCATCAAAATGTGTTCAGTGGTATAGCGTGAAAGTGTAACTAAACAGACAGGAAGATAGACAGACAAAGTTACTTTCGTATTATGTTATTAGTATGGGTTTAATTTGTGATTTTGATAAAGATTTACTAAACACTCGCTAAATCGTCATTTTCACATTAACCCACGTTATAATTTTATTGTTCTATTGTTTATCTTTAACGAATTTTGAGACAAGGCGTCATGCGAAAAATAATGATGAAGTATATACTTATAGATACCCATTTTTTCCTCTCCGTGCAGAAATATAAATATTATTATACCTACCTCCCGCCGAAGCGAGGGTGTTTCTATCTAGTTTATTTTATTAACGTTGTCTATACTAATTTTGGTTTAATTAGACTTAGGGTTATTTTTATTTATGTTTTATTTTTTAAATAAATAAATTATTAATTCTTTTAGGAACATGTTAAGAAATAAGATATCGATCTAGTTTATTTTATTAACGACATCTAGGTATGCTACTGCTGGTTTAATTAGACTTAGGCTTATTTTTATATTTTTTAGTTTAATCGGTGATCGGTGTCCAGGATCTTTTGGAGCCCACTGTATCTATCTGAAAAATTATTTGTCTGCATTCCATAGTTACTATGGGTACTTATGTACTGGGTCTAGATAGCCTTATCATCGTTCCCTGAACCTTTTCTCAACTCGGTTGGTGTCAGCTTTCCAGTCTAACTGTGATGCGGCTGAACTTCAATATTTTCCATGAAGCGACTGCCATGTGACCTCCACAACCATGGTCTAATGACCAATGGCGATATCGAAGTTCCAAGTTAGACTGGTTGGACTTTTGAGGGCTCCAACTACCGGTAACGACTGCCATGGATGTTTTGTATGTCAAACAGGACCGACGACGGCTTAACGTGCTCTCCGAGGCACGACCAGACCAGTGGAAACAGCCATATTCATGCATACAACTTTTTGCACTGAGCGTCGATCGAACCCGCGCCCCGTGCGTAGCAGTCGCGTGCACTACCGCCACGCCACGGAGGCTGTCTAGATAGCCTGATATAGATTGTATTTATTATAAATATCTAGGTACTTACGGACATAATCCTTGTTATTATACACCAAACTTTTGCAATAGACTATGGATAATACACTGCAGATTACGATAAATGCCTTCATTTTAAAAATTGAAGTGGTTTTAATTTAAAAATTTGAACGTGGTAATGGTCTTTCCAAATGGTGAATTCCCTTTAACTGCTCGCATATATTTTCTGAGCTTTTTATATGGGCAGTAGCACTTGAAATATTAATTTGCACTCGTGAATTCGTGAATGGTATCAGTATCCACTTCTGATAATATTATTACTGTATACCTATGCTTATTTATTATGCTAATGATTGATGAGCTGCCAAAGTTAATTAAATTCAAGCAAATAATGATAACTTTCAATAAGTTTCCGTTTACATAAGTAGGTTTTGTTATGACAAATTTTAGTAAAAATATATTGTACTGGACCTTTCGTTATTATAGTTTTCATAAGCTTTTTTATGTAGGGTAGAGCCGCCCGACACCTTAGCAGGATCCTTCGACCAGGCAAGGTGATCACCCCTGGCGGGCCGCGGCTCAACGGTTGTCGTTGGATTGTTGTATATATTTATATTGTACCAGCGCGAGAACTTCGCTTTCGCGATGCAGGATCCGGGGTGACGTAGTAGTAAGTCTTGCTGTCGCTAGATGGCGCTGGGTAAATGTGGTATCGCTACATCTGTAATTCAATTCTGATATCATCATGACAAGGCTGAATGCCGTGTGACTGACTATAAAATGGCAATTGTTGTTCTAATGAAGTGGCAAAGTGAGCTCTATATGAAGTAGCAATTCAGAGGTGGATTAATCGTTGAGAGCGCCATAGGCAAGCATCTCATGGACTCCGTCGACTTCTTCTCGAGCATTACTTGCTCGTGGAAAGAGGCTTCGCACTATCGTCGTGAGCAAAGCGCTGAGCGAGAAGACTGCCTCTTTGTGGGCCGTCACGGGGCACCTGCTTTTCTTCTGCTTATTTCCCTATAACGCCCCTTTGTACCTTTGCCCCTAGGCACGTGCCTACTTTACCTCTAGGATAATCCGTCACTGTCTATCTATACTTAAAAAAGTAGTGCGACTAGTAGAGATGAATTGTACCAGTTTTCTGTTCAGCTCTAAAATCAGTGGGAAATCATTCTGAATACTCTATAATCCAATAACGATGTCATGGTAAAGTGTATAGATTAAATTAGGAAATAAAAGGATTAAATATATAAAATAGCAAAAATAAAACAACATTCACTTGACATTCATATATTTTTTTTGCTATTCAACATCTTAATTGAATAAGTAAATCTATTTAAATACTTTAATAATCTTACAAATACATATAAAATCACTATAATTACAGCAAGTAGATCTAAGTAAAGCCTTTGATAGAATGGCACGTGAAGTGCAGGTGAGCGCAACAATGGCGCGCCACGTGTTTGAATGACGTGTCTCACCCAATGTGTTATTTCTTTGCCCGGAGGTACTGTTCGATCGTGATACACAAAAGAAAGTTCCTTAGCCTTTTCAGCGTATCTGGGAACAAAATACACAAATTCAGACATAAGAATAATAATTGCTTGTCATCATAATGAGCAGTTTTCCAGTAGATATTTATAGCTTTCCTAAAGACGCGCTAGATGGCGCAGCACGGCATTATTGGTAAGAAGAGTGTGGTGTCACATCTAGTGTTTTACAAAAAAAATGTTTGTAATAATAATTTGGTGATAGAGTAGATTTGGTGGTGGCGTACCAACCGCATCTTTAGGAAGTTCAAAATCAAAATCTTAAACAATGTTTTCAATACGATTATTACATACAAACCTTGGGTTGGTAGTTAAGTCTTCGATAGCAGATTTTAGTTCCTCGACCACTGTGCTAGAAAATCGAATCTCACGAGCAAATCCTCTTCGAACAGCCTTTGCAATATTGTGAAATTGGTCTGCGAAAATTGGTATACCAATGATAGGTACACCAAAGTGGACACTCTCTGTTGTAGATAGTAAGCCACCGTGGGTAATAAAGAGGACGGTGTTGGGATGAGCTGGAATTGAGAATAAACTGTATAAGTCCATAAAATTGTGTATTGCAGGTGTGGGTTTGAACCAAAGCACAGAGGAGATTATAAATATGCAATCAGATATAGTTGTTTTCCGGATTAGGAGTAGAAGAGTGACTTTACATAAGTGTATATATAACTCAATAAAATTCGCTAGAAACTTTAAGATCAAAAAATACAACTCACAAAGTATACTGTGTTGTGGTGCCCATTTCAAAATATGAATATTTTTTGGTATGTTTGCCAAATCCTCTTCATGTTTCCACAGTACAGTCTGCTTGAGTTCTGCAAACATCTTAATGAGACAGTCTTTAATCTCCTTTGGTATTTCTGTGCTTTTTAAATTTGATCCCATGCTAAAATATATTACTCCATTTGTCGCGTTATCCATAATTTTCTGTAAATCCTGGAAATATTGCCTCGTTATTGCGATGTACCAGTACTTATTAGGTTTTCGTCCTGTGGCATAATATCAATTTACTTCTAATGTCAAGAATATTGACTTTATATTGATAAATCTCACAATATGAGCCAGAACTGGTGGCCATTAAACTAATCATCGTCAGTATATAATTAAAAAATACTTAAGCCTAGCTTAATAGCTGAAAGAAACCCAAAATCAATTGTAATGCATTGAAGTTCTGACGTCAATTCGGAAAGAAAATTCTTTTAAAATCCCTAATGGTATATTATTGATTTTCAGTAAAATTATTATTACTTAGCACCTAACTGAAATATATAATTAAGAATATTTAAGTTGGGGTCGGCTTTTTAGTCTAACTAAGATGCGGCTGGACTACGATATTTTCCGTGAAGCGACTGCCATCGGTCACAATTAAATTGGCGATATCGTTCTGTAGTTAAGCTAGTTGAACTTTTGAGGGCTCCAACTATCCGTAACGACTGCCATAGATATTTGTATGGTAACCGGGACCGACGCGACGGCTTAACGTGCTCTCCGAGGCAAGACCAGACCAGTGCAAATAGCCATACAGAATCAAGAATACTTCAGCCAAAGAGATAATTTTTTATTTTAGTAGCATAAGGTATACATTTGGAAAAGAATACGTACATCAGGCAGTGGCTCCACTTCTTCGTTAATGTGATATCCGCCCACAGGTATGTAATTCCGTGGAATAGGGATTGCTTGACCCAGAGAGGGGTGAGAGGTACCAAATACCAGTGACGCGTTGTACTGAATGTCATAATAAGAGGGCACTTCCCTTCCTTGCTTCACTATTATTGGCGCCAAAAAATCTTCATAGATTTCTTTCTCCAATTTGTCAAAATATCTGTTTGTTAATTATTCTTTAATAATATCTACTATGCAATATTTTTGTGTATTTTTTTTTTTTTTACGCCTATATCCCCGAAGGGGTAGGCAGAGGTGCAAGCACCCACATTTCGCCAGTGTATATGTAGTTCCCAATGTAATAGGTGGCGAGGCTATTGCCATCAACCGGGCACTTATAAACCTGCGATAAATCCTGCGGTCATTGGTGTGTGCCATGGTAAACCTGGGATCGAACCCGAGAACTCGTCTCAGCAGTCCACCACCACACATACCACTAGGCTACCGCGGTTTTTTTTTTTTATGTATTGTGTATTTAAAAATATTTAATATGTTATTAACAAATCTCAAAATATTACTATCAGTATTTCTTTGTAGTATCTTAAATGACGCTTTCATTGAATAATCAAAAGTTTGAATTAGGTTTTTTTACTTACATATATCTCATGACCTGAACTCTTAATTGGTCATATAGTTCTTCCACTCTTTGCAAAAAGGTAAACGGTGGCACGTGAGTTGACTTCAAATGTCCGTTATACGCAGGATTCGAAGGCTGATCTATCAATTTCAAGATCGACCAGTGAGTATCCATGCTTGAAACCCAAATAAGCGGACAGTTGTAAACAGCCGCAAACCTGTAATTAACAACATTAAAATAGTATAATATGTTGTATTTGTGTTGTGTGTGTAGGAGCGTGTGTACGCGCGTGCATGTGTGTCTGAGTGTGTTTTTGTGCGTTAGTGTGTGTATGAGCTTGTGTGAGATAGAAGAGTACGCATTACCCAGCAGGCAGTTCAGTGAGTAACCATTCAGCTACCACTACATCAAAATGTTCCTTCGGGTCATTGAGCAACTTCTGAACATTGTCATTTTGAAAAGTCAATTTTGAAACGTTTATCATTATATTGAATAGGCTATTGAAGTTTTCAAATTGCTGGCTCATTATCACTGGTAGTTTGTATATGTGAGCTGAAAGGAAATAGTTTATCTATGGTATAATGGCATCATCATTCATCACTGAATATTTCATCGGATATTTACTAAGTATCTACTTTGAACTCACTCGTCCGCAATTTAGTCGAATGTTAACTGAACACTTTTTTACAGTGATAATGTAATTTAAAATCTAAATCAGTATTCTCTTATAAGAACCCTTGGTTTCAGTTTTTTTACCTGGCAAGCCCTTGGAATTGGCACTGATGTCGATCATGCGAAGGTTCGGACTAGCAGGCTTGTAAGGGAATGCTGAAATATATGTCACCTGAAATTAAAACTTAGAGTGAGTGAGTAGATAATACCGACGTCAGACGGCCAATTCTGCTAATTGAATAATAGTTGAAGTTCAATTATATCCTTTTTTACAAGCTTCTTAATATAATTAGGGATTTATCTATAAATACATTTTAAATAGATATGTGTGATATATGTGACAGAGGCACCAAAAAAGAGAAAACCAGTCGTGTCAAAACGACCATCATAATGTGCCACAATCTATAACTGCATTTTAGCAATACTAAGAAAGAACATTGACATCGTGACCGTTTTTAACATTATATTATATAAATTAGCGAATATTTTTTTGCGAGAATATACTGTTTTCTTCGATATTGTTATCGCTTTTGAAATGTAATTTCCTTTATTTTTCTTAATAATATGAAGTATTAAGATACCTCCAAGCATTCTGATTCCGACAAGTATCGATTGTAATGTGTTCTTCAAAAAAGAAATAGGTTCTCAATTCGACTATATATTTTTAATGTTTGTTATTCTTATTTTGAATGAAACATTCAAATGAAGGCAATTTGCTGATAGTCCCTAACTTACCTACTTGTGATTTTTTGTACAATGATCTGAATTAAAAGTACGAGTATGTTTTGTTATTAGTACCTAATGATGTTACTTACCTCATGCCCATCTTTCAACAAATGTCTGACGATTCCATCACCAAGGTTTGCATGACTCCTGCCAGGTATAGGAACTACCACTAAGATCTTGTATGCCTCACAGAATGTTAAGATCACGGTGAAGTAAATCAGGTATATAGTCATTGCGGACATTTTCTGTTATAAAACCAAACAATAATACTACAATAAAATTATATTCAAGTTTTAAACAAGACTGCACTTCTTATAACATACGTAACCCTGAACTAAAATTTAAAATTAAACTGACACATACACACACACACAATTTAATTTAATAATTAATAATACATGGGAATATCAGGGACCTATGTATATATAAAGTATATACATGGAGTGCCTGTGTTTAGATATGCATGTTATTTAAATTCATATTGTTTATATGAAAATTCATAATGATAATAATGTACATCTATTTAATCAATAATTACAACAGAATGAAATACTGTATACCTAAACGATAAGGACAGAAACAGGGAGCTTCATTCTGCCAACAGTATTACAGTTTGGCAGAAGTTAAATGTAAACATCAGCAGTAATGTTCGTAAATAAACATTTATTTCATTTCAAAAAAAAAACACAAACACACACGCGCACTCATACACTACGATACCTAATAAGGACACCAAACGCAGGATATTATTTACACTGAATAGTAAAAGGACCACTGTAAGAATTGTGAAGTACATTGTAGTTTTATTTGTTTTGACTTGTACACTTTGTCTTATGATACAGGGTCCCCTAGTCATAGAAGAGACAGGATTTAAGAATAAAATGTGTAATTTTATTTTTAGAATTAAGTCCATTTCAGCTAGCCATATTTATTGTGCTAGCCGCAGATTAGTAAATATTAAGCGCTATTTGCCTGTACATTACCTATGTCTAGGTATGGAACCAATATTTTTTAAATCTTATTTTTATTATTCAGTTGCTTTTTAGAAGTTTCTACTTTTGTTTTTAGAACAGATTTTAAGTGTACTCGTATCTTCTTTATCATGTTGTATCAAAATTCTTCGGTAACAATGGTTTTTTTCAGGGGCTATAAATGATTTCTCTTGGTATCAAGTTATGAATGTTTCAAATGTTAATAAGTTTGATGTTTATTAGTTTTTAAATATTTTTTTGCGTGAATATTAAAAAATATACCTAGAAAATAAACCTACCAAAAAATATTTTGTAATTATATCTGTTTTTAAAATGTAAAAAGTTCAAATTTATAATCGTGTCCTCGTGAAAAGAGTATTTATTATTTAGTAGATTTTTGTTAACAACTTAAAATCATTAGTTAGGACATTACCATGCCAGGTTTCCTAAATGTACAAAATTTTGTCGATATTTTGTAACCCATTTTTCAGAAAAGATTACTTGAGTAGATCTTAATATTGCCAATAGCTACACTTTTCTTACTTAGCAGTTAGCACGGGATTTTAACAATACGCCTTCACTGTTCGAACACAGGTTTCGTGTCACTTATTTACTTTTCTAATATTATAATTTGAATACCTAACTAAATACCTAGTAACTAAAGTTGGTAGTAGGTATTTACATTATTTTTCATCTAAGTACTATCACTTTTATCAATAATTCATAATTAATATTAAAGAATAGGGTTATACATACTTATGTCAATTTTATTTACAATACACTATTTCTTCTTCTTCAAATAATAAAAACTATATTACAAGATGTGAAAGAGTCAACTGGTGAATCTCGATTACTTATTACCCAAAAGAAATAGTTGCTCTTTATAGGTACTTTTCGTGTGAAATTTTTTTGTGCACTTTAATTATTCATGATACGATTACAATGTGAACCATTATTTATGTTAGTTCTCTTAACATATAAACTGCTATTCTTTGAAGAAAATTAAAATGAAGTGTCTATCCAATTTGTAAAATTAAATAATTTTTCTTTTTGTTAACACTTATAAATAATAAATTTTATTCATCAACATTCAAAATAAAGTCACCTTGATACTAAAGAGACAATAAAATAATTATGTACTAATTGAATAACCCGCCCCTGATCTATCCCGGTGCAATGGTGCCCATCACACTTGCTGCGTTTCCACGCTGGATTGCGACGGCCATTCTCTGCACCAGGAAAGATCCGGCGCGAGAGTCCCCAGTAGCATCTATGAGTCTCGGCCCTATCTCTCCCACGAGGCTTTTGGCCTCTTTTCTCCAACTCCCCAGAGTCTCCACCGCTACTGGGACGAAATGGTACAACTTCTCTCCAGCTCGGCGTACTTGAGCCTCTTTCTCAAGCTGGCGTTATCCGCGGCGGCCGACGGGGAGTGCACGGTACGACTCAGCTGCATGCCACACCATACCCAAGGGCTAGATGGGGACACCATGGTCCCCACATTTAGGTAAGAGGGTCATCTCAACAGAGATGTCCCCGGGTCTGCCGGGGTGCGAGAGATATGTCTTGTATAATCTCACCTCCGGCAATCGAGGACCCATGGACGGCGTGCGTTTTGGTCGGTTCGAGTCCGACATAATCACCTCCATGGATTTTGGTGGAGGTGGTATCCGTGGGGATATTGCGCATGATAAAAAAAAAGGTGGCTGGCAGCTACAGTGCTGACGCAAGTTGCGTTCCGCAATAGACACTTGCCGGTTTTCCAGGGCACCAAAGTCAGCCCGTCTGGCCTCTTACCGTCCGACCTGCTCAAACTCGGAGGCTCAAGCACACAGGGTACGTTCGCCGATGTAAGGGCTCGGCGGACGATATCATTAAGAGCGTGATGTCGCGGAAACCTACCAGTGCAACGCCGACAACTCAAAGCGTGATGGTCTACCACTTCCACCATGGAACCGCAGGTGCATATGTGAGGTTCACACAGCTTATAGCCCAGGTGGAGAAGAGTCATCGTTGAGTCGTAAAATTAAATTATTAACCGTTTTCTAAAGTTGAATTAAGTACATATTTATTTGTTCGTTAGTTCATTCGTCCGTCCGTTCGTTCGTTCGTTGGTTCATTCATCGTTCACACAGTCTCCGACAGGGGTGTGTGGGGCGGCTGTGAATATATTTGCAGATCGCATCTGCATAGAGGTCATTGTAACGGCGAGGATGATTTGAGATGGTATATATGAAAATTGTGAAGAGTAGAGGAGATAGAACGCCACCTTGGGGTAGGTATACTAAAGGCAGTATTGCACCAACTAGATATTGTATCTTCAGCACGAATACGTATTCGGCGCCCACACAGGCAACTATAGTGATTCATTTATATTATTATTGTGATATTATTTTTTAATATATTAATTTCCAATAACCTGAGCTGAAGTTGAACTACTGCATTCAAGTTATTTGCTTTTGGCGCGATGTTTTTTTTGGTCAATCGCCAAAGATATAGGAGAATTTCGAATGATTCAGATGAGGCTTCGTGTCTTAGCGGTCAGGGCGTTGCCTCTGTAAGAGAAGTCGTGTCGCCAAAGAGTCTAACAGCATGACATTGTGAATTCTAATGTACGTATAATGCCAGGTCAATTTCGAATTAACCATGCTGATGATTAATTATTATTACAATGTATAATCTGTGGGGCGTCCGAAGACAACCGTCTATGTTCATTTCTTTTGATTTTACATGATTCTGGTTGTTTATTTTATCTGCCCACGTTTGTACAAGGATTTGGCCTATCGATAACTTTAGGCAACAACATTCATCGATCAGTTTTCGAATGCGAATCAGTTTGTTTTTATTACCAGGAGGATGTTGAATGGAACCAAAACGTGTAACCTACTTGTCACCGAATTAAACAAAGTTTATACTTTATAAATGGTATAATTTATATTCAACAGCGATGAGACAGTCAAAATGAGAGGTTTCAAAGATCTAGTTGTAATGTTTATTCTTCTGTAACTGCAGGAAAAGGTCGTGTAAAGAACGCTTGCCTGGATTGAAGCCACCGTTTAAATAGTCATCGTCTTTTCCTGAAAAATATATACAATAATAGTTTATTAAATGACGTCGCGTCTTCATACGAGCGCTCACAATGTGAAACTTCCTAGTCGCTTTCCTTTTCATTGGTTGTTTTTATGGGTGCCATTTCTGCATTTACTGCAAACCACCAAACAAATGCTATTAACAAGTAAGGTTAACTTGTGCCCCAAAGGTGCTTGGAGGTACGTGTACACTCAAATAAGTAGCTAACAACAAGAACTTGGTAACACCTTGTACTAAATTCTATATTTAAAAGGCCTTACCGGCTCCACCGATCGGTCCGTTGGCGCATCCGTCGTCCCACATGTTCACGCACCGCTTGCCAGGGTTAAAACCGCCGCCTAGGTAGTTGTCATCGTTCCCTTGAGAGAATAACGTACTTTTAACGGTCTTATTACAAAAAACGGACTAAATGTAAACCAGGTTGCACATAAATTATGTATTTAAAAGGAAATATAGAATAGAAAATGGTGTATAGATTTCACGATAATTTAAAAACGAATGTCTTATCTTTACAAAATACTTTGTAGGTTGCGTGGTGTATGTATTCTTATATATTTCTGAGTCCGATTGTCACGCACAGTATAATATCATATCCGATTAACCAAAAGGCTCAGCTTTTCAACAGATTGCGTCGCCATGTCAACGTTTACATTTTTTTCTCTCTGTTTCGAACCTAGATGAACGTTTTATCGTAGACAAAGAAATATATATTAAATAAGTCGTGTCGTATCAGGAGGTCAAAGGGTTGGTGAAGGAAAGAGAAGAGTGGCGATTACTCCACCGATAAGAGCAGAGAGTAAGTAGGAAGTACCCAAGGTAGTAGGTAATATATGTCACGTCTTACCAGCTCCAGCAAGTTGATCGTTAATGCAGCCTTCATCCCACATGTTGATACATCGCAACGCTGTTGAAATAATTAGGTTCATAAATTAATTGAAGTCAAGTCGGTAGACACTGTTATATTGTCAGACACGGTTCTAGTGCTGAGTTTGGTCTCGGGGTTAGAGGTTATGCGGCAGTCGCTCCCATAAATACCATTTAACCTAAACCTTGGATGTGGATGCAACCGGAAACAAACAGTTACCTCTTTTTTCCCCCTGCGCGGTAATCGCCACGGATACCCCCTTGCCGAAGTCATCGCAGGTAACCCGATCAGTTCGACACAACAATCTCAGATTCGAATCGACCAAACTGCACGGCGTTTCCGGGCCATCAGTTGCCGAAGGTGAGATAGTCTCTACAGTCCTGCTGACCCGGACCCCTTCGAAAGCCCTCTTGGGTGTGGGACTACGGTATCCACATCTTTCCCCGGATAGGTAGGAGTAACCTCACGCCGCTGCCGTGGCCTGCTCCTTCAGGTGGCTCCACCTGCCACCCCCAGGCCCGTGCTCATGGAAGACAGACGTCAAACCACAGTAGGTCATGGGAGTCAGTAGCCCGAGTGATTCTGGCATTGGATTCTGGATTGATAAATCAGTTAGAACAATTATCCACCTATTTGGCCCTGGATTTCATCGAATGGCTCTACTCGGCAGGGGTTACCCCAAACCAGAGGATTACTGGCGGAATACTAGCGATTAAGATGAATAGTAACCTGATAGGGCTATCCCTGCGCTAACGTAGGTGCCAGGGTGGGCTTGACACAAAGGATCCAATAGGGACGAAGTGTCCGCGAAAGCTCTAGAGCACGCACCCCAACAAGATAAGATAAGATAAGATCCACCTATTTTGTGTACTTTTATGATCTTTTCTTCTGGCATTTACAGAATAGGTACCTACCTACCTAATCCAACATGGTACATGATATTCACACACGCATAATAGTCAGTTTTAACACATTACAGTAAAACGGGGTGAATAGGAATGCAGGGGTGAATAGGAATAAAATGGTCAGCTAAATTCTGTAGTTAATTTCTTTTAAGCGAAACTTTGGACTAGTTAGTTCATCGTAATAACAAAATCATGAAATATATAATAACAGGCTTATTCGAAATTTAGTAAAAGAAATTATTTAAAATATCCCATGGACCATTTTATTCCTATTTACCCCTGCATTCCTATTCACCCCGTTTGACTATACACCGTAACTTTAAACTTTAAAGTTTGTGCTGAATTGTTGTGAGAACATTGGAATCGCCAGACAACAAAATAAGTAGGTACCTATGTATAGGTATATATAGAAGACGTGCTGTTTCCGACGGCTCCACCCGCGTGGATGTCGGTTATGCCGACAAAACATAGCCCACGCCCATGTCCAACAGTTCCAAATGCCTAAGTACTTAGTTACACTACACAACGTCTATTCGTCTGAGAAAAGAATTACACTCAATTTGACTCATCGTATGTAATTGATTTATAATTTTCTATTTCCAATTCAATAAGTTAAATAAAAGGAAATAAAATAAATTCATAATTTGTACTTAGTTATAAGCAGTACCGTGGTAGCCTAGTGGAATGGGTAATGGACTGCTGAGACGAGGTCTCGGGTTCGATCGCAGGTTTTACCATGCCACACACCAATGACTTTTCGAAGTGATGTGTGTATTTATCGCAGGTTTATTAGTGCCCGGTTAATGGCAATTTTATGATCGAATTTCAATATTATCACGCGGAAATATCTCTATTATGGCAATCACTCGTAGTCGCCCAATCGCCAATCTTTTCTTAAGGTGTAATCTTCCCCTCAAACAGATAGACCATCAAAATTCGTTCAGTGGTATAGTGTGAAAGCGTAACTAAACAGACAGAGTTACTTCCGCATTATTAGTATGGGTTTAATTTGTAATTTTTTGACAAAGATTTAGTAACACTCGGAAAATCGTCATTTTCACACTAACCCACGTCATTATTTTATTGTTCTATTGTTTATCTTTAACGAATTTTCAGACATGGCGTCATGCGAAAAAGAATGATGAAGTAAATAGGTACCTATTTTTTCCTCCGTGCGGAAATATAAATATACCTACCTCCCGCCGAAATCAGCGAGGGTGGTTATGTCGGACTCGAACCGTCAAAGCCGCACGACATCTTGGGCTATCAGTAGCCGAGGAAGAGGTAGCTTCTGACATGCCACTCACGCCGCGGCTGACACAGGGCCAGCGAAGGCCCTCTCAATAGTAGATATATGGGTCCCCCAGATTGTGGGTATTTACTTCACACTATCTACACTATATTCTTATTGTGTCTGTTACTCTGAGTACAGGAGTACAAGTTTTCACAATAAGGATAGTGTGAAAATAAACATTTATTTATTTATTACTAGCTGATCCGCGCAACTTCGTCTGCGTTACCCCGTTTTTGCAACATTTTTCACTTCTGCTCCGCGCCAGTTGATTGTAGCATGGTGTTATTATACATAAAAATCTTCCTCTTCAATCACTCTATCTACTAAAAAAACCGCATCAAAATCCGTTGCACTTTTAAAGATTTAAGCATAGGTACATAGGAACATAGGGACAGAGAAAGCGACTTTGTTTTATACTATGTAGTGATTATAAGTAAGTATCTATGTAAATATTTGTGCGTATGAACATGAACATTCTTCTTCTTCTTCTTCTTTTTTTCTTAGATGGCAACATATCAACACAATTCAGGGGACAATTTTGCCAGTGTCGAGTTGGGAATTTCCTTTTATTTTGTGATAAGTATACCTAGTTGAAATGATTGTTGATGATGTTGATGATGATGATGATTATGATGATGATGATGATGATTATGATGATGATGATGATGATGATGACGATGACGGATGATAGTTGCCCTAGTAAAGTAGTGGAGACTTTACTAGAAGCTTTTCTTAGGGATTTTGACACCAACACGAAAAATCACAATTAACTACAATATTCCACTCTTCTACACTTGTGTGCTTTGTAGAAGCCGTTATGTCTAAAACTCCACCATTTTTACACATAAAAACTCGAAAGCACACCAAATTTAGAAAATGAAACACTGCAGCGCAGCGCTATGACACTTTTCGCGTTCCCGCCAAAACCCCAACATGAACATTGAAAACAATAATGTAAAGTGGGCTCCAAAAGTTCCTAGACTATTTAAAAGTAAATTTGTATGAAATATTACCACTACTGAACTACTAGAAGAAGCTACTGGATAATAGATGTACATTATGATTGGTACTACTTGCATGAGTTTACTTATTTAAGAACATCTAAAGAAATAAGACATCAATCTAGTTTATTTTATTAACGCTATCTATGCTACTTTTGATTTATTTATACTTAGGCCTATTTTTATTTATAATTAATGTATTTAATAAATAAATAAATATTCTAGGACAATCTACACAACGTCATCTAGGCCCATGGTAAGCATATCTTAACTAGCTTGTGTTACAGGTTCTAGAATGCGGACAAACATACATAATACATTTTGATATATACATTGATACAAGGCTGTCAAAGAATTATTGATCGGTGTCCAGGATCTTTTGGAGCCCACTGTATCTATCTGAAAAATTATTTGTCTGCATTCCATAGTTACTATGGGTACTTATGTACTGGGTCTAGATAGCCTTATCATCGTTCCCTGAACCTTTTCCCAACTCGGTTGGGGTCGGCTTTCCAGTCTAACTGTGATGCGGCTGAACTTCGATATTTTCCGTGAAGCAACTGCCATCTGACCTCCACAACCATGGTCTAATGACCAATGGCGATATCGAAGTTCCAAGTTAGACTGGTTGGACTTTTGAGGGCTCCAACTACCGGTAACGACTGCCATGGATGTTTTGTATGGCAACCGGGACGGACGGCTTAACGTGCTCTCCGAGGCACGACCAGACCAGTGCAAACAGCCATATTCATGCATACAACTTTTTGCACTGAGCGTCGATCGAACCCGCGCCCCGTGCGTAGCAGTCGCGTGCACTACCGCCACGCCACGGAGGCTGTCTAGATAGCCTGATATTGATTGTATTTATTATAAATCTAGGTACTTACGGACATAATCCTTGTTATTATACACCAAGCTTTTGCAATAGACTATGGATAATAAACTGCAGAGTACGATAAATGCCTTCATTTTAAAAATTAAAGCGGTTTAATTTAAAAATTTCAACGTGGTAATGGTCTTTCCAAATGGTGAATTCCCTTTAACTGCTCGCATATATTTTCTGAGTTTTTTATACGGGCAGTAGCACTTGAAATATTAATTTGCACTCGTGAATGGTATCAGTATCCACTTCTGATAATATTATTATTGTATACCTATGCTTATTTATTATGCTAATGATTGATGAGCTGCCAAAGTTAATTAAATTCAAGCAAATAATGATAACTTTCAATAAGTTTCCGTTTACATTTGTAGTGGTCCAAGATCCCAGAGCAATCAGACATTACTTATTTTCACACGGATGAAACCTGAAGTTTTCAGTAGCGTCTCGTGTGCCTTGAATACCTACGCACTTTGTGGGACTTGCCTAGTGACACCTGGACAGGTACCAAATAGGAAAGGTAACTAAAAATAAGAATTATTTAACTTAAATTCACATGGCTGATTTTTATATATATCATGTAGAATATTATTTTAAAGTAATATCATAAGTGTCAGACACTTTTTATGGACCAGAGCTTTTGTCACACGCTTTTAAGCTACCATCTATGCTATACGCATGCGCATAGTGCTCTCGCTCTCATATTTCTGGCTGAATAATTTTTGTCTTAGGGGATGTTTGGTCACTCTAATTTGTCTGACTGATTGAATATAATTTTTAAATAATTACTTCAATAACATATTAAAAAATCAGACATGTAAAAATAAGTACCTAAAGTTCATTTATTTTTTGGGTAGCTTAAAAGCGTCTGACAAAAGCTCTGGTTCATCAAAAGTGTCTGACACTTATGATATTACTTTAAAATAATATTCTACATGATATATATAAAAATCAGCTATGTGAATTTGAGTTAAATAATTCTTATTTTTAGTTACCTTTCTCATTTGGTACCTGCCCAGGTGTCACTCGGCAAGTCCCACAAAGCGCGTAGGTATTCAAGGCACACGAGACGCTACTGAAAACTTCAGGTTTCATCCGTGTGAAAATAAGTAATGTCTGATTGCTCTGGGATCTCACTCTATAGGTTTTGTAATGACGTAGGTACTGGAGACCTTTCGTTATTATAGTTTCCATAAGCTTTTTTGTATAGGGTTTTTTTTTATTTATGGCACGTTGATGTTAAGCCGAAGGCGAAGTCTCATGAAAGAGGGTCACCATTTGATTGCAAACACGTTCAGTGCTACAATGGTGGCGCTCAGCTTGACGGCCTCATCAGATGCTTTTTCACGCCCAGCTTAATGGACCCGGGACTGCAGGAAGAAGCAAACACGTGCGCCGGTAAGGAATTCCAGGACTTAATGGTGCAGCAGAGAAAAGACTCACCGAGACTGCCCGACACCCTAGCAGGATCCTCCGACCAGGCAAGGTGATCACCCCTGGCGGGCCGCGGCTCAACGGTTGTCGTTGGATTGTTGTATGTATTTATATTGTACCAGCGCGATAACTTCGCTTTCGCGATGCAAGATCCGGGGTGACGTAGTAGTTAGTCTTGCTGTCTCTAGATGGCGCTGGGTACATATATCTGTATTCAATCCTGATATCATCATCACAAGGCTGAATGCCGTGTGACTGACTATAAAATGGCAATTGTTGTTCTAATGAAGTGGCAAAGTGAGCTGCCTCTTTGTGGGCCGTCACGGGGCACCTGCTTTTCTTTCAGTTAATTCACTCTAGCGCCCCTTTGTACCTTCACGCCCTTAGGCTCGTGCCTACTTAGCCTCTCGGATAATCCGCCACTGTCCCAACTATACTCCAGCATTGCACCAGCTCTCTTTTCGGATCAGAAATCAGTGAATAATTATTCTCAGTAGTCCAATAATGATGAAATAACAAAAATAAAACAACATTCACTAGTCTCTTATATATTCTTTTTGCTATTCAACATCTTAATTGAATAAGTAAATCTATTTAAATATTTTAATAATCTTACAAATACATACAAAATCACTATAATCACACCAAGTAGATCTAAGTAAAGCCTTTGATAGAATGGCACGTGAAGTGCAGGTGACCGCAACAATGGCGCGCCACGTGTTTGAATGACGTGTCTCACCCAATGTGTTATTTCTTTGCCCGGAGGTACTGTTCGGTCGTGATATACAAAAGAAAGTTCCTTAGCCTTTTCAGCGTATCTGGGAACAAAATACACAAATTCAGACATAAGAATAATAATTACTTGTCTTCATAATGAGCAGTTTTCCAGTAGATATTTATAACTTTCCTAAAGACGCGCTAGATGGCGCAGCACGGCATTATTGGTAAGAAGAGTGTGGTGTCACATCTAGTGTTTTATAAAAAAAATGTTTGTAATGATAATTTGTTGATTTAGTATTTGGCGTACCAACCGCATCTTTAGGAAGTTCAAAATCAAAATCTTAAAACAATGTTTTCAATACGATTATTATATTATAAATACATACAAACCTTGGGTTAGTAGTTAAGTCTTCGATAGCAGATTTTAGTTCATCGACCACTGTGCTAGAAAATCGAACCTCACGAGCAAATCCTCTTCGAACAGCCTTCGCAATATTGTGAAATTGGTCCGCGAAAATTGGTATACCAATGATGGGTACACCAAAGTGGACACTCTCTGTTGTAGATAGTAACCCACCGTGGGTAATAAAGAGGACGGTGTTGGGATGAGCTGCAATTAAGAATAAACTGTATAAGTCCATAAAATAGGGTTTAAAATAGTGTATTACAGGTGTATGTTTGCACCAAAGCACAGAAGAGATTATTAATATGCAATCAGATATAGTTGTTTTCCGGATTAGGAGTGAAAGAGTGACTTTACATAAGTGTATATATAACTCAATAAGCCACCTCAATCAAGGGAAATATCAAAAATATAGATCTGAAATAAGGTTCTACTGTTCCTTTCGCTAGAAACTTTAAGATCAAAAAATACAACTCACAAAGTATACTGTGTTGTGGTGCCCATTTCAAAATATGAATATTTTTTGGTATGTTTGCCAAATCCTCTTCATATTTCCACAGCACAGTCTGCTTAAGTTCTGCAAACATCTTAATGAGACCGTCTTTAATCGCCTTCGGTATATCTTTGCTTTTTAAATTTGATCCCATGCTAAAATATATTACTCCATTTGTCGCGTTATCCATAATTTTCTGTAAATCCTGGAAATTTTAATTCGATTTTTATTATATGGCTCCGTTATTGCGATGTTCTTATTAGGTTCTCGTTTTGATATAATATCAATACTTGCAATGTCAAAAATATTTGATTGATAAATCTCATAAAAGGAATTACTAACTATCAGGCTAGGTCAGTAGACCATTAAAAAATACTTGAAGCTAGCTCAATTACCAAAAAAAAAAACTCAAAATCAATTACTGCATTGAAGTTCTGACGACAATTCAGAAAGAAAACCCTTTAAAATTAATATGTTTAATATGCTGGTTTTCAAATGATAATGTTATAACTTGGCACCTAACTGAAATATGTAACATTAAGAATACTTTAGCAAAAGGATAACTTATTTTAGTAGAATAAGGTACATTTGGGAAAGAATACGTACATCAGGCAGTGGCTCCACTACTTCGTTAATGTGATATCCGCCCACAGGTATGTAATTCCGTGGAATAGGGATTGCTTGACCCAGAGACGGGTGAGAGTTAGCAAATACCAGTGACGCGTTGTACTGAATGTCATAATAAGAGGGCACTTTCCTTCCTTGCTTCACTATTATTGGTGCCAATAAATCTTCATATATTTGTTTCTCCAATTTGTCAAAGTATCTGCAATATTTATGTGTATTTAAAATATTTTATATTTTATCAATTAATCTCAAAATATTACTATCGGCGTAATATCTTTTTAGTAGCTTAAATGACGCTTTCATTGCATAATCAAAAGTTTGAATTAGGTTTTTTACTTACACATATCTCATGACCTGAACTCTTAATTGGTCATATAGTTCTTCTACTCTCTGCAAAAAGGTAAACGGAGGCAGATGAGTTGACATCAGATGTCCGTTATAAGCAGGATTCGAAGGCTGATCTATCAATTTCAAGATCGACCAGTGAGTATCCATGCTTGAAATCCAAATAAGCGGACAGTTGTAAACAGCCGCAAACCTGTAATTAACAACATTAATATAGTGTATTTGTACTTACATTGTGGATGCGTACATCTGAGTGTGTATGTTTGCGTTGTGTGTGTGAGAGAGAAAAGTACGCATTACCCAGCAGGCAGTTCAGTGAGTAACCATTCAGCTACCACTAAATCAAAATGTTCCTTCGGATCATTGAGCAGTTTCTGAACATTGTCATTTTGAAAAGTCGATTTTGAAACGTTTGTCCATATATTGAATTGGCTTTTGTAGTCTTCAAATTGTTGGTGTATTATCACTGGTAGACTGTACAGGTAATCTGAAAGGAAATAGTTTATCTATGGTATACTGACATCATCATTCATCACGGAAGATCCATCATTCTTAGTTTCAGTATTTTACCTGGAAAGCCCTTGGAATTGGCACTGATGTCGATCATGCGAAGGTTCGGACTAGCAGGCTTATAAGGGAATGCTGCAATATATGTCACCTGAAATTAAAACTTAGAGTGAGTGAGTTGTACAGAGACCAGAAGGTCAAGTCTGCTAATTTAAAAGATAGTTGAAATTTAGTTCAATTATAACTTTTTACAAGCATCTTAATAAAATTTTAGATTTATCTGTAAATACATTTCAAATAGAAATGTACATATTCTAAAGTAGATTATGTCAAAAAGGCTATTATAAAATCCAAGATTATTTAGATATTTGTACCTAATGATGTTACTTACCTCATGCCCATCTTTCAACAAATGTCTGACGATTCCATCACCAAGGTTTACATGACTCCTGCCGGGTGCAGGAACTACCACCAATATCTTGTATGCTTCACAGAATGTTAATATCACGGTGAAGTAAATCAGGTATATGGTTATTGCTGACATTTTCTGTTATAAAACCAAACAGAATAATACTAAATATTAATGTTTGAAAGAAGCCTTCTCACTAACTGAAATTGTTATGACATTCGTAACCCTGAACTCAAACTGAAACTTAAATTGACACACAAACAAACACACGCGCACACACATACACTACTACACCTAATGGTCCAAGATCCCAGAGATTGCTCTGGGATCTTACTCTTTTTTAATTCATATCATTATTCAGTTGTTTTTAGAAGTATTTTCTTTTGTTTTTAGAACAGATTTTAAGTATAGCTTCTTGAATTTATGTAGTATCTAACCTCTTCTGTTAGAGGGATGCAATACCTTTTTTCAGAGGCTATAAATAATTTCCCTTGATATCTAAGTATAAATGTTACATAAGTTAAAAGTTTGAAGTTTATTAGTTTTTGAATTAATAATTATTTTGCGTAATAGTAAAAAATCATGTAGCAGTTCTATGCAATTTAGTTGCCATACACCGACCTAATATATATATATATATTTTATTTATGGCACGTCAATTTGACTTCACCTCGCCTGATGTTAAGCTGAAGGCAAGAAGTGTCAAGAATATATTATACCGAATTCGATTTTTTTACTTAATAATTTAAAATGTATAATCGTGTCGTCGTCGACGAATATTTAATATTTAGCTCATATTTTTTTAATAATTTGTAATCATTAGTTAGGGCATTACAGCTCATGCGTCACCTAGAGGATGGATCACTCATTAATTAATGATCGACAATATGGTTTCAGGTCGAAACGGTCGACGGGTGATCTTCTGATGCATGTTTTTTTTATTTTTATTTATGACACGTCAATTTAACTTCACCTCGCCTGATGTTAAAAGCTGAAGGTAAAATCTCATAAAAGAGGGTCACCATTGCAAACACGTACAGTGCTACAATGGTGGCGATCAGCTTGACGGCCTCAACAGATGCTTTTTCACGCCCCGCTTAAAGGACCCGGGACTGTAGGAAGAAGGAAACACGTGCGCCGGTAAGGAATTCCAAGATTTAATGGTGCGGCAGAGGAAAGACTCGCCGAACCGCTTGGTTCTTGATGAAATATTCTGCACAGTATGCAGATGACATCTAAGCCCTGCACATGTTGTCCTGTGCAGGAATGGAGAGAGGAGTGTCTGGCGCTTTTATATTATTTCATCGCCCGCAGCGCAGCTCATTCGCTTGATTGCTCCTGAAGATGCCTCGTGTAGAGGCGAAACACGTGTCGAAGTTTACGTCCTTCGCATTAGCGGAATACTGCACGGTAAAACATCACTCTCTGGTAAGATTTTTTGTTTTCTTACTATGAAGAGGGTGGTTTGACATTCCAATATATATTGTTGGAGTGTTGAACCGCGGGTGAGCGGTGGGCCCTCCTCCCTCCCCCAATATAAACCTTCTGTAAAAAAAAAAAAAAGCATTTAGAAATGGCCACCCCGACAAGTCGCACTTCGCAAAACATCTATTAGAGACGGGACATAGTTTAAAGGATGGCCACACGTTCGAGATATTACATTGTTGCGATAAAAGTATTAAATTAACAGTGTTAGAAAATTTAGAAATAATAAAAAATAGTACCGATATACTGCTGAATGAACAAACGCAATTTCATTCGTCCCCATTACTAAAATTATTTTCACACCGGCAACACACAACATCCGATGTTTCATCGAACGGTGGGGGTAGCGATGAAATAATATAAAAGCGCCAGACACCCGCAGCGCAGCTCATTCGCTTGATTGCTCCTGAAGATGCCTCGTGTAGAGGCGAAACACGTGTCGAAGTTTACGTCCTTCGCATTAGCGGAATACTGCACGGTAAAACATCACTCTCTGGTAAGATTTTTTGTTTTCTTACTTTGAAGAGGGTGGTTTGACATTCCAATATATATTGTTGGAGTGTTGAACCGCGGGTGAGCGGTGGGCCCTCCTCCCTCCTCCCTCCCCCAATATAAACCTTCTGTAATGGATTTCCGCCATGTAACGCCTACATCTATATCGTATCTAATAAGTACTTTGCGGAGCCATCCCAGAGATGCAAGCAGTATTACACGCAGGAGCGTATTTGTGTCTTGTAAAGAAGACACCGCTGCTTCGGCGTGGAAAAGCGTCTCACTCTGTTCAGGACTCCAGAGTTTACGTGAAGTTGTCTTGATGATGCTTTCGATATAGTTCTTGTTGTTCAGTTTGCAGCGAGAATCCATACCGAGTATATTGAGTTAATCCTGTTATAGCAGTGGCGTGCTTTGAAGAGTGGTAGAGGGAAGGAAAGAAGATGTCTTTGCTGGAAACGCACATGCCTGCTTCTTCTGGCATTGAAATCGACCAGGTTCTCAAACCTCATTGGGAAATGTGATTGAGGATCGGGTCAAGCCCAGTGACAAGAACCTGCCTTTTTTCCCCAGAAAGAAGGACACAGGCTTCGTGTCACTTGGTTACTTTTCTAATAATGTCATTTGAATTATTAAATACCTAATGATTGAAGGTAGGGCTTACATTATTTTTCAACAACTATCAAATGTTTTTATCAATACTGAATAATTGTTATAGGAGAAAAGGGTTATACATACTTATGTCAATGTTATTTACAATACACTATTTACTGAAACCTTTATTGAACACTATTAAACTTCTTCAGAAAAGAAAAACAATATTACAATGTGTGAATGAGTCAACTGGTGAATCTCGACTATTTATTACCCTAAGTAAACAGTTGCTCTTTATAGGAGCCTACTATTCGTGTGAATCTTTTTGTTCACGTATTTTATTTGTGATACGACAATAATGTGAACAATTAATTATGTTTGTTCTTTTAACATATTATAAACTGCTAATTATTTTTTAAACACAATTAAAATGAAGTATAGTATCTAATTTTTCAAATTAAATTGACCGTTTTCTAAAGGTGTATTAAGTAGATAGATATTTATTTAACATAACATTAACTCACAACTATATTCCTTAAGGGGTAGGCAGCGGTGCTAGCACCCACATTTCGCCATGTTCAGATCATGTTTAGGTCCCAATGTAATACATACATGTAGGTGGCGAGCCATTTGCCATTAACCGGGCAAGTGGGCAAGTAGGTATAAATATAAACCAGCGATAAATACATACATAACTTCGAAAAACATGGGCTCGAACCTGAGACCTCGTCTCAGCAGTCCACTATATGGTTTAATTAATAAGGTATTATACACTTTATGGTACACCAAGTAAAAATACGAAAATTAAAATCTATATGACTACGGAAGTAGTACAATGGGCGGCCTTATCGCTTTCAGCGATCTCAGCCAGGCAACCTTTGGATGATAATTAAGAACTGCAGCCTTAGGTAAAAACACACAAATCTCCATTTACATAAATACACATAATGCAGAATGTATATAAAATAATTGCAAAGTGGTCGTGTGTGTATTTAAAAAAAATATTTGGCTTACGTGATATGTACGATACTTTTTTTGTTTTTTTTTGCATCGTCAGCAAAGAGTACGAGTTTCATGTCAGGAATCTCATTACAAACGTAATCTGCCAGATCATTTAAAAATAAGTTAAAGGAGATAGGTCCCAAGACGGATCCTTGAGGCACCTCTCTCCTTATTATTATTGCTTTAGATTTATATAATTTTTCTTTACCTTCTATCACTACTTTTGTCGCAACAAACTGCTTCTTATTTTATAAATAAGATTGGAATAACCTCAGACTATTATTACGTACTCCATAGTGCTCCAGTTTTTTCATAAGCAATTCATGCTCAACATTGTCAAATGCAGAACTGAGATCAAGGAATAGTCCTGCCACTTTGTGTTTCCACATGACCCACTACACTAAACTCCCCCATATCACCTTCATATCGCATTTATTTAACATCTCAGGAATTGGTTCAGCTAGTAAATCAATGTTCTCTTTACATACTAACAGAGGAATGCCATCAGAGTTTTTAGACGGCATTTATCTGATCATCTTAAATATCTCGGTTGGCCAAATAGGGTCGAAGTTATAGAGTTCTCTACTCTACCGATATTTTCAGTTAAATATGTCATTGCTACCTCACTCTGATCTCCGGAGCATAACACATTGGCATTTGCAAAGGTATCTGAGAATAAGTTGACTATCAGTTGGGGTGTAGCGATAATTCTATTATCAATTTTAAGAACTAATAACTAATAAAATACCTTTCCGCGGTTTTGCGACAATTACAATGCCCCAAATTGTTTTACTTGGGTTTATTGCTTTACCTATCTCTTTCTTGACTACGTTCTTTTTTTGAATTTTCAATAAATTTTTTATATATTTAAAAAAAAAAACAACCATTAACTGTCATGAATTAACGTTGTCATTCTATAAATACACCTAAAATATGAATATAATTACACCTAACAATGTGAATATAAATACACCTAACAATGTGAATAATTCGTACGAAGTTATTTATTTAAGAAGTGAGCATACAAGAACAAAAACAATGGATAGATAAATTGATTTGTTAGTTGGTTTACGCAATTTTAGCTGTTAATTTTAATTTTGGGTACGGACGGGTGATTCATGCGTCGGCGTTCGATTAATGATCCCTGTCCTCCATGAGCCCAGACCTGGGGGTAATAGGTGGAGCCGCTTATAGCAGAAACAAGTGCACCTAAACCGGAAGCTAAATGGTGACACCCGAAAGAAGCCAACTCAAAACTAGAGATTTCCCTGGGTTATCAAATATTTGTGTTGTCTTTCAAAATGCTAGGATGAGCGTGGTGGGTGGAGGACGTAGGAGTAAGAGTGAAAGTGGGAGTGGAAGGAGGAGTAACTCCGCCAGGTGCATATGTGGTGCCTGTGAATATCTGCATAGAGTGGTTGGGTGGTAGGAACAGGGAGAATAGTTTGAGATAGTATTTATGAAAATTGCACCGAGTAGAGGAGATAGGACGCTACCCTGAGGTACACCAACGGAAGTATAACTCCATCTGAAGTTTCCGCCACGAGAAGCTATAAATTAAGTACATTGAGTAACTTTTACTAGATCGGAGAGTTAACTAGCGATAATAATAATGATTTAACCAAATACAATACAAATAATTTAAATTAGTATACGGGTAATACGAAACTAGCGACCAAATCCAATTAGTCGGGTAAACAAGTCAAGTATTTACGAATTGAAGCGCTGCCGCGCTGTCGTTCAATGATTTATTTATTTTTATTTATTTATTTTCAAACTTTATGCACAGTAAATTGTACAACGGCGGACTTACTCGTAATGCACTATCTGACAGTTTACCTTAGGGTGATGCAGAGATACTTTGAGGTAGGTGCAGGTAGAAGAATGAACTACAAATTATAATACATACATGTAATACACATTATAATACTTACGATATATATTTATATACCAAAAAAATATAAGGAATACCTATATACATACCTACACTATATAATATACATACCTATATACATACATTTCTTATAATACATGTCAAAATTAATACAGAAATACACAGATAATATCTAATATAACATTGTTGTTTTACCCATTGCTAGTAGCTGTAGAGCTGTCGTACTTCGTACTTAAACGTAGCTCGGTTGGTGGTCATCCTGATTTTGAGATTTATGGCACAGGAATAAGTCCGACACCGTGATCATAAACATTGAGTCCGTCATTCGCGCGTCGACGCGTTCATTATCGAAGATCGAATCTACACCTCCTGTGTAGCAGTCGCGTTCATTACCGCCATGCCACAGAGTCTAATTTATAATATAAATGGTTAATTGTACTCGAATGTCATTTTCAGTTTTCCCACATAAAAAGGTATGCGACACTGTAATTTATTTAATAGTTGTGTGGAAACTTTAATTCATTCATTAGGCAGTAACGTGTGGTTAGTAATTCAGGAAAAATAAAATAACCTGATTATTACTAGGTCTTTACATATGAAATTGTCGTTCTGTTTGAAGGAATCGGAGGAAACCCAATTTTCAGTACTAAAATTTTTGCCCATTAGGTCCCAATATATGAGCCTTAGTTCTGTCCTCCGTGGCGAGCCTATTGCCATTAACCGGGCACTTATAAACCTGCGATAAATACACACATAACTTCGAATAGCATTGAATGTGTAAAACCTGGGATCGGACCCGAGACCTCGTTTCAGCAATCCATTACCCATACCACTAAACTACCGCGGTTTTTTATAGGAATGACAAATCAAAATTTTATGATTATTTTTGTATATGTGAGTGACAACATTAAGCAAACAGCTACTTTTATTATACTTTTGATTAAAACCCCGACATAAATCATAATTTAAAAAGTAAAAAATAAATAATTCATGCGTTGTCGTGTCGGGGGACCTCTAACTGGTGAAGCCCTCATACATGTTTTTGAAACTATTCAAGGAAGACACAGATTTGTCCACACATGGAGAACTGCTGTCACCTCTTAGCTGGGGCGCCTGCATGCCAGTTTGACCCCTGCGACACGGTACAAAGACGGGCGCTGAGGATCGTCGACAATTCCATACTCTCAGGTAGAGTGGAACTTCTGAACCTCAGGAGGAACTTTGCCTCACTGTGTGTGCTCTACCTTTATAATGGTTTGTGTTCAGAAAATACTGTTTTTCGTACGAAAATCCCCACAAATATGGTATGATTTTTGAGTATGTCATTACAAAATGCATTGAATGAACAAAACACAACCATGTATTTTATTTCTTTTTTAATTTAGAAACGTTGCCATTTAACATCTTTCTTGATAATCTCACTAATGCATATAAAATTACTATAATTACAGCAAGTAGATCTAAGTAAAGCCTTTGATAGAATGGCACGTGAAGTGCAGGTGAGCGCAACAATGGCGCGCCACGTGTTTGAATGACGTGTCTCACCCAATGTGTTATTTCTTTGCCCGGAGGTACTGTTCGGTCGTGGTACACGAAAGAAAGTTCCTTGGCCTTTTCTGCATACCTAGGAACGAAAATACGGTTACTATTACTAGTAGCATTAAACGGGTTCTTGTTGTTACGTTCAATTCATCATTCCAAATGACTATCTATCTATCTATCACGCCTATATCCCCGAAGGGGTAGGCAGAGGTGCAAGCACCCACATTTCGCCAGTGTATATTTAGGTCCCAATGTAATAGGTGGCGAGCCTATTGCCATCAACCGGGCACTTATAAACCTGCGATAAATACACACATAACTTCGAAAAGCATCGCAGTCATTGGTGTGTGCCATGGTAATCCTGGGATCGAACCCGAGACCTCATCTCAGCAGCCCACCACCCATACCACTAGGCTACCGCTGTATTTTTTTTTCATTCCAAATGATTTTGTAACTAAATAAGGATAAAGTCTTAGAACAAATCATATTAAATAACTTGAGTAGAAGCATGACATATTTTTTACAGAACTTCAATAAACCCATCGCAGTCCAGTGTTAGACACAGGTCTCTCCCAATGTCTGGAAGGTTGGGCCTACGGTTTCCACGTTGGTCAGACGGTGTTACCTATTGGGAGATTTCCTTCTCTCCCGATGATATCGTAAGCGTATTTTTCCGTTTATCGCCTATTACGACACCTTTCGAATGAGATGGACGTTTAAGTATTCATTCTCCACCTCCACTCGGATAGCACTTGTGTCATATTACTATTCCTTTGAGTCATTCCTGTCATTTCTATAATACATTTTAGTAACTTCTGTTGTTAGTATGGAATATTGTTTATTATTATTATTACCTCTTTTAAGGGTCCGTAGAGCAAATTATCAAGTTTTTTTAAATTTATTTATGACACGTCAATTTGACTTCACCCCGCCTGATGGTAAGCTCAAGGCGAAGTCTCAGGAACGAGGGTCACCATTACAAACACGTAAAGTGTTACCATGGTAGCACTCAGCTTGACGGCCTCATCAGATGCTTTTTAACGCCCTGCTTAAAGGAAAGTTATAACTTAATCAGTTGCTATAAATATACAAACCTCGAGTCAGTTGTTAATTCTTCAATAGCTGCCTTTAGTTCATCGAACATCATAACAGAAAGCTGTACCTTGCGAGCAAACCCTCTCCTAACAGCCTTTGCGATATTGTTGAACTGGTCCGCAAAAATCGGTATGCCAATGATGGGTACTCCAAAGTGGATACTCTCTGTTGTCGATAATAAGCCACCGTGAGTAATAAAGAGGACGGTGTTAGGATGAGCTGGAATTAAAAAAAAATGTAAAATGATAATTTATAGTGGGTCGGTTTTTACTTTTTTGATCTAATCAAGAGTAATTAAATGTTTCGTAAATAATACTGGTCATATTTTAGTGGACAGTGTTCAATCGAAAAGAGAATCAGCTTTTTTTTTAAAAAAAAATTCATAAACTTCATCTGTCAGTAAAATTGGTACAATAATAACAAATGACTCACAAAGTATACCGTGTTGCGGTGCCCACTTCAAAGTATGAACGTTTTTAGGTAAATCGTATAAATCCTCTTCATATTTCCAGAGTACAGTCTGCTTGAGTTCTGCAAACATCTTAATGAGACCGTCTTTAATCGCCTTTGGTATGTCTTTGCTTTTTAAATTTGATCCCATGCTAAAATATAATACTCCATTTGTCGCGTTATCCATCAATTTCTGTAAATCCTGGAAATATTGGCATTACGTTATGTATGCTATATTTGGCCCAGAGAGTGATGAAACCGCGGTAGCCTAGCGGTATGGGTTATCGACTGCTGAGACGAGGTCTCGGGTTCGATCACAGGTTTCACCATGGCACACACCAATGACTTTTCGATGCTTTTCGAAGTAATGTGTGTATTTATCGCAGGTTTAAAAGTGCCCGGTTAGTGGCTATAGGTTCGCTACCATTGGGACCTAAACATAAAAACTGGCGAAATGTGGGTGCTAGCACCTCTGCTTATGGACGTGAGTTTATGTTTAACAATTGAATTACTATCGCTGGGGGGTGAAAATCATTTAAAATGAGCATTGTGACAAATATGAAACAAAAATGAAAATGTAACAAAAATGAACGGCGTAACAAAAAATAACAAAAATGAAATATTAGGGCTCGTTTTCAATGCACATTATAGTCCGACAGTTATTTATTTTATTGATTTCGTATAAGGAGTTCCGCAATAAAAACCCTTTTTTTAGCATTTGTTTTATTAATTAACTATTGCAGATACAAGCCTCCGTACCTTTATAATAACTCCCATGAAAAAAAAATTCTTTTGGAGACAATGAAAGGAGATCAACGTAATATTAGTTATCTTATCAGACATTATTCTCAGATTAATCGTAAGCTACATAGTTAACTTTTGTAGTCTACACTAATCCAACCTATGAATATATCAAAATAAATACTTTATACATATATGTGTAGTAGAAAATAAAGAAATATACCATAAGCACAAACAGAGAGAGAACTATGCATAGAAATATAAATTGTACTTCGTACTAATATTATAAATGTGAAAGTTTGTGAAGATGTTTGTATGTTTGTTTGTTTGTATGTTTATTATTCAATCATGCTCTAGCGGCTGGGTGGTCCGATCGGGCTAACACATGCTTTTTATCCCGGAAAAAGGTTCTAATAGTTTGCAGGAACTGAATCAAAATTCCACGCATTCCACGCAGGCGAAGCCGGCTAGTAATATGCATAAATTAACAAACGAATAAGAAGCTAGACAAACTAAGGTGATGATTGATGGCGAGCATATAGTGAAAAATTAATCGAAGGATAAAAGATAGTCAGACAGACAAAAGAATTTGATGAAAACAGAAAGCGAACAGAAAGACAAAAAATGCCCATACCCATATTTTATAAAAAAAATACACTCAAATATAATTATAACAATATAATCTCTAATAATAACACCAGCAATGTGATTGCGACTTTAGTTCATTTTTGTTATTTCATTTTTGTATTTTTGTTATTTCATTTTTGCAACGTAACTAAAATCATAACAAAAATGAATAACCGTTATGCTTTGAAAGTAACTTCAAGTATGATAAGCCAAACAAAAATCTCAATTAGTTCCAACCACCTTTCATTTCAATAAATGTCAGCAATAACATGCTTAATTGGTTAATTAAATAATGTAAGTGCTCACTTACCTGTGTTGTTTCGAGCAAAACAAAACTGATGTTTTAAAATTGGAATTTTGCTCGCAACTATGAAACACGCGGTATTCACCTATTTCTACTCGGAGACAAAATGGCCGACTCATATTAGATTCTGGTATGTGATTGGCTCGTTATAGTTTGAAGGTTGCCATTTTACAAATTGTAAATAATACCAAATTTTGGTGTTACAAAATCGAATAACAAAAATGAACAAAATAATGGACATTACTTTGTACCCAAAATTTTAATATTTTAAATAATTAAAATAAAATATGTTTTACCGTAATCAATGGGTATTAACAACGTTTTGGCAAAAAGTTCATCAATATAATTAAATACCGTAGATTAGATTTATTTAGATAATTTTTGTTACGCAGCCCGTGAAGAGGACAAATTATTTTGTATGAAGATTTTCCGAGTTCCATGAAAAAAGAAGAATATATTGTGTTTATTATAGACAAAAGTTATATTAATCTGTGTAATATAGCTAGATAATATATATCAGAGTACTAATAGGTACTTCTCACAATTGCTGTAGTAGTATTTTGATGTCAACTACAAAATTGTAGTCAGATTTCGAGGTATATGCATTATATTTTATATTTGGATTTGATGTAGGGTGAAGTAACGTACCTACTAAGAATAGCATTTCTTAACGGATAAGGAAATAGTTGGCAAATAATACTTACATCAGGTAAAGGCTCCACTTCTTCATTAATATGGAATCCACCCACAGGTATATAATTTCGTGGAATGGGGATTGCTTGACCCAGAGAGTGGTGAGAATTAGCAAGTACCAGTGACGCGTTATGCTGAATATCATAATAAGAGGGCACCTGCCTTCCTTGCTTTACTATTATTGGCGCCAAAAAATCTTCATAGTGTTGTTTCTCCAATTTATCAAAGTATCTGTGTGACATTTTTTTTATTTAAATATAACTTAATCTATTTATACAATAATAGCCTATGCCTGTTCGCGTGGCTGTCGGTTATCGCGACCTAAGCGCCATCTGTGTAACTTCAATTCTATATTACTAATCATAACTCTTGTTCTACTTAACCGATTGCAATCAAACTATCGTAAGATTTTAAGTTGGACCAAACCCTATCAAACAAAAAAAACCGCATCCAAATCCGTTCAGTAGTTTTTGCGTCCATCGCGGACAAACATAAACTTTTTACAATTATATAATAGTATAGACGCAAGTGTAGGTACTTAGTTAAGTAAAATAAGATGTTTGTTAAAAGTATTGATTGGTAAGAAGTTCTAATTCTAAAGCCTTCGATATATTGACTCGTTGTTCAATTCTCCAGTTGTTGATAGGACAGATACGTATATACTCGTACTAACAATACTGTCTACTGAAGAATAGCGTCATTGTCTCTTCAATGTTGTTAAATTGTTTTAAATTGACTTTGAAACAACATATATGATTGACAAGGATATATTATGTAGTGTACGGAATTATTTGTACACCTATAGTAATTGAATTTACAGTACTATACTAGCTATTGGTTCTGCTAAAACTTCACTGTATTATCATCTGACAGATGTCATCTGTACAGTAAACATCGACTCCGTAGCTACAATTTAATTAAAATAGATTAAACTAGTTAAAACCAATAAAATTAACACCAGTGCGTCTTTAGTGAAACTAATCGGCATAGTTAGTACTCACCAGTGTCTTATGGACGTATACTGTCATCTTCTAAAAACAGCTGTTAGCACTTTGTTAGCACAGTGTTACGTACATTATTATAATAACAACAGTGATTTAAGTGAACTGGAGAACTAAAACACCAAAGATGCAGTGCAAATACACATTTTAGCAGAACGCTGCCCGCAAGATAAGCCCGGATAACAATATATAAACTTTGTGAAAAAACACAGTGATCCGTTTTTTCTGCACTTTCAAAAAGGTAAACAAACCAGTATTGACAAGAGGCAGTGCTACCAACATTGGTGCAACCTATACTGTAGGTGTGTTCCAGTATTGTGGGCGCGTTCCAGTGTTTTTTACAATTCTATCTGTAAAAATAAACAGCCACTATAGAAGCGTTCCAGTGACATCAATTGGAATTGGCAACGTGAGCTGCCATTGTGAATTTGTTGTGTACTTCCGTGCTCAAATTGAACATCTCGTGGCAAAAATGAATTGCTGCGGCTGCAAGAATATTTTGCGTACTAAAAACTATTTGAAATGCAATGGCTGTGCTTCCGTATATTGTTACGAATGTCTTGACATCACGGCCGAGTCAACTAAACAACTAAGTGCGGAACAACTGGCGTCACTGAGTTGCCCTTTCTGTCAGAATGTGACTAGGCGTAAAAATAACGACGATAATACTCCTGTTCGCCGAACTCAAAGATATGATTCATCTGACGCCTCGCTAAACGCTTCGTTTAGTCAAGTCACATCCGAGTCACTTGTTGCAATGAAAATTTCTGCAGGCTCTGACACATCATGCGAACCAGTAACTTTGAAAAGTATTAGCCAACTTTTGGATAACAAACTAGCCCTCGACTCATCATTTATGACAAATTTGCGCGCCGTTCTTCTGAAGGACTTGATGGGTATGGTTACAGAGGAAGTGGGTCGTGCGGTTGAGGTGGTAAAGGCTGATTTTACTACCACAACTGACTTCATCATGATGGAGCAAAAGGATATCAAGCTGGATATTACCGATAAGGATAATCGTATCAAACAACTTGAGTTAGAACTATTGAAGTCTCAAAATGCCTTAGTTAAAATCCAAAATCGGTTATCAACTGTTGAAAAAATATCACGCGACCTAAACCTTGAGATTCATGAGGTACCTGAGAGCAAAAACGAGGATCTGATGAGCCTATTTAAAGAGCTATGTGATTGTTTACAAGTGGTGATGTCTGACAATGACATAAAAGCTTGCCGCCGAGTTGCGAAAATGAACATTGGCTCCAATAGGCCTCGTAATATCTTGGTCACCCTCTCATCGCAGCGCCTGCGTGATACACTTTTGTCGGCGGTAACCCGCTTCAATAAATCCCACCCTGACAACAGGCTGTCGACCACGCATATCGGTGTAACTGGTTCAACTAATAGAATATATTTGTCTGAACATCTATCTCCGGAAGTCAAAGAATTGCATAGCGCCACACGCAAATTCTGTAAAGGCATGGAATATAAGTTCGTTTGGGTGCGCTTTGGACAAATATATGTTCGTAAGGATGAAACACATCCTGCCATATTAATAAAAAATGTTGAATCGCTAAATAAATTGCGTTAGACTTTTGTTTTACATTTATATTATGTTACTATTATCTTTGTTTTTATTTATGGGTTTAGTTTTACTTTTGCAATGTTAAATATATACTACCAAAACGTCAACAGAATGCGCAGCAAATTGTCACCATTCAGCTTAAATTTATTGAACTGTAATTTTGATGTCATTTGTCTGTCTGAAACTAACTTAAATAGGGGGGTGTTTGACGAAGAATTTGTTGATGCTCGTTACAGTGTCTTCAGAAGGGATCGTGAAACAACCTCATCTGCCAAAGATGAGGGAGGTGGAGTCTTACTTGCTATACAAAAGAAATATCATGTGATCCGTCAGGCATCATGGGACACCGATATGGAGGATGTCTGGGTCAGTGTTCTTCCCTTCTCGCGTGCTAGTCCTCGGCTTAATATGTGTGTTTGCTACCTGCCCCCTGACATTGGCTTGCAAAATGTTGAACGCTTTTATACTCACTGTCAAAATTTAATACTTAATTGCGCTCCATTTGAGCACTTCTTGTTAATAGGAGATTTCAATACCCCTGACTTTTATACAGCTTTCTCTAATCCATCATTGACCACAACACCCCTAATACAAAAAAGAAAGCTCTGTCTACTTAATGAATTACTATCGCTATGTAATTTAAAACAATACAACAATATCATCAATGATAATGGACGCTTACTCGACTTAGTACTATCGAATACTGATTCCTTAACTGTTAGCGGTACACCTGCACTCATCAAGGAAGATAGGCATCATCCAGCGCTTTTGATCTCTTTAACTTCACTACACATCACCAAGGGGCTGCAGCAGTGTAATTCTGCACGGCTTAATTTTAGTAAATGTGATTTAAATAAAATTAAATCTGAATTTAGCTCTACGAATTGGCACGAAGTGTTATCTTTTACTGACGTTGATATATGTACCGATGCCTTCTATGATACAATATTTAAAATAATAAAAAAACACACACCAACCACTAATTCCAGATCTTCGTCATATCCCATTTGGTATAGTAAGTCTCTAATCAAGTGTAACAAAGAAAAAAATAAATATCACAAATTATTTAAAAAATACGGAAATCCTCGAGATTATGATGTATTTTCATTACTCCGTGGTAGATGCAAGACTCTTACTAAAAATTGCTACGATAAATATGTTGCAGATGTTGAAGATTCCTTAAAGAAGAACATCAAATCTTTTTGGAGTTTTGTCAAGAGTCGTAGGGGTCAAGCGTCAGTGCCTAATACTTTGACTTATGAAACAACTTCATCGTCTGACGGCCAGGGGATTTGTGACCTCTTTTCTCGTTATTTTGCTTCTGTATTCGATGTAAATTCAGATTACAGAACCAATTCCGTGAGTCATAACCAATCAGACTATGCATATGGAAGCTTTTTAAGTTCACTGTCTCACGTCTTAATTGATGACAGTGACGTATTAGGTAAAATAAAAGAATTAGATGCAAATAAGGGGCCAGGCCCTGATCTTTTGCCTCCCTCTTTTATCAAGTGTGTTGGAAAGGAGCTATCACTTCCTTTGCGTGTTATTTTTAATAAGTCTTTGGTCAGTGGATACTTCCCCAAATGTTGGAAAACTGCACATATCATTCCCGTATACAAGAGCGGTGATAAATCGGATTGTAAGAATTATCGGCCTATAAGTATTCTTTCATGTTTCGCCAAACTATTTGAGTCGCTAGTTTATAGTCACCTCTACAATCATATGAAACCATTTCTCTCGGATAAGCAGCACGGTTTCGTTAGGGGCAAGTCTACAATCACCAACTTATTAGTGTATAAACATTATCTTTGTCAGGCATTTGCTGCCGGTGGTCAAGTCGACTCTGTATATACCGATTTTTCCAAAGCCTTTGATAAAGTCAATCACCTCCTGCTTTGTCGTAAATTGGCATCTTACGGTGTCCATGGAAGCTTATACCGATGGATCTGCTCATATCTTGAGAACAGGACTCAGTTGGTTGCATTGCGGGGCTTTGTTTCATCGGCAACTACAGTAACATCTGGTGTGCCTCAAGGCTCCCATCTGGGTCCACTGCTCTTTGTTGTATTTATAAATGATTTAATTCCACAATTAACTTGTAACTGCCTTTTGTATGCCGATGATTTAAAGATATTTACGTCAATCTCTAACATGAACGATTGCTTGGCCCTTCAGCAGGATATTAATACGATATCAGAGTGGTGTAAAGCCAATTTGATGTACTTGAATGTTGATAAGTGTCTTATAATATCTTTTACTCGAAAATGTAATAAACTTATATGGAACTACAATATTGACGGGGAAATTTTAAAGCGAACACAAACTGTAAAAGATTTAGGTATACTTTTTGACGACAAGCTTTCATTTAGGGATCATTATAGTCATATAATACGCAAGGCCAACGAACTCCAAGGCTTTGTTCTGAGGTCTACAAAAGGTTTCAAAAAACCCAGCAGTACCGTGTACCTTTATTTTGCTCTGGTGAGAAGTACTCTGGAGTATGGTAGCCCCATTTGGTCACCAAATTACAAGGTCCATATTGATGATATTGAACGTATTCAAAGAAAATTCCTTAAAATTCTCAACTACCGTGTAAACCCAGGCCGATCAAATTTAAATTATGAAAGTAGACTCATCAAATACAAGGTGCAGCCACTAGAAAGCCGACGAATATATTTTGACTTAGTTTACCTTTACAAAATTATACACTATATTATTGATTCACCTGAGTTACTTTCTCAAATTAGCTTCAATATTAAATTTAGTGCCCGTAGGGCTAATGATACGAACATATTTGCTCTTTTGATATATAAAAACAATATTTCTTATTATAATCCATTAACAAGAATGGCACGTCAATATAATGGTTTGGCGAAAATCTATAAATCACTTGATGTTTTTGATTGCAACTATAATAGATATATCAAAATTGTAAAAGACATCCTTCATAGTGTGCTGGGTTTGGATGGTTCTGTCTCTGGTGGAGTCATCCAAATCTAAACTTGAGTATTTATAAATCAGTTTATATAGTGCTACTTTCTGTTTCTCTATGTAATGTGTGCACATATTATTTACGTTACGATCCAGATCTAAACATTGTATTTAAGATATAATACGTATATGATTGTGATGTGTTTTGTGCATTTAAATAAATAAATAAAATAAAATAAATTATATATATATATAGATAAAAATCTTAGCAATGAACTACAGAAGATTTTTGTGGCTGTTGTTTCCCAACATATTAATACGCTGAAATATTTATTCAATTTAAGTGCTTTTAACAACCTTAATGTTAATAACCTTTGTTAACTTACGTGTATCTCCAAAACTGAACTCTTAATTGATTATACAATTCCTTCACCCTCTGCCAAAAGGTAAACGGAGGCAAGTTTGTTGACATAGCATGCCCGGTATACGCAGGATTTGAAGGTTGATCGATCAATTTTAAGATCGACCAATGAGTGTCCAAGCTCGAAACCCAAATGAATGGACAGTTGTAAATGGCAGCAAATCTAAAATTAACAAAATTTATAATGAAAACAGTGAAGCAGCCCCGGCAAAGCTACCCTACATCTTTGTCCGGTATTGTAATATTGACGGTGTGACAAACAAGAAAGAAATTCCTGATATTCACACTGGTGTGACAACTTGTACGGTGTGACCGGTGTGACTGTATGTTCGGCCCGGACTTAAGTCCGTAGTGTTATACATATAAAATGTTAACATTTTATATGTATAACACTAGATTTTAATACAAATAACTATGGAAAGCGGTAACTACAAAAACCATATTGATGCTCGTTCACGTTAGCGGAAGGATTGCAATATTAACCCCGACTTGTTAACTCTTATATTAATAAACACTTTAAGGTACTTAATACCAATATGTGATATTTACCCAACAGGCAATTCAGTAAGCAACCATTCAGCTATCACTACATCAAAATGTTCTTTCGGATCGTTGAGCAACTTCTGAACGTTATCATTTTGAAAGGTCAGTTTCAAAACTTTTATCACCACATCAAATAGGGAATTGTAGTCATCGAACTGCTTCTTAATTATCACCGGTAAAGTATACAGATGACCTGAAAGTAAAAATTGCGAAAATTATTTTTTCCATGGAGCCGTCATCATTATCATCGTTGGATTGTCCCATTTGCATATTCTTTTCTGCGTAAAATATCCACGGATACCAATCTCATCGGATTTGGTGAGAGAAGTTATGTCGGACTCGAACCGACTAAAACGGGCGCTGGCTTTAGGTCTTTAGTTGCCAGAAGTGAGATAGTAACCAAAATATTCCTTGTAGACCTACAGACCTGGAGCCCTCTCTTTCGAAATGACTCCCTTCGGATGTCTCAATCGCATCTGAGGTCTGTCTAGGGTCCAGGATTTCTGATTTTCCTTCGGCAGTTCACACGATCTTTTGGCATCCATGATAGTGATTACGATTGATATACAACCTTAGCCTTTTGAAAGTAGTATAGCCAGACATTTCTTACCCAAAATCAGCTGTCACAAAATCGTTTATCCATGGAAAAACGGCAGACAGAAATAACGAGAGATGAAAATATAATTAACGAGCATCGCTCGCTCAGCCGTGTACGTCATTTTTATTCCTATCTGTAAGTCCTGACCCGGAGTTATAGGGATAAGAAGTTAATTTCTAATGGTACCTACCTGGTATGCCTATAGAATTGGCGCTAACGTCGATCATATGTAGGTTAGGATTGGCAGATTTGTACGGATACGTCGAAATATACGTCACCTGAAATCAAGGAATGCACAGCACTATAGCACTCAAGAACTTACTTCTACTATTTTGATTATCGTTTAATAGTTAGGATCACATCACTAAATAAAAATATTCCATTTCTGTCATAATATTTCAAAGTTCATTTATTTCGAGTAGGTATTAAATACACAAATATTACCTACATTGCATTAACACAATCAATAGCGTCATATATTATTATATATTCTATTCTTCTATAAAAAATATTCCACAAAAATAAGTTTGCGATGTGTTTATTCCCAATGTATAATATAACAATCGATATAGTGGCATTATTAGATATAACGATTAGTGTAGAGGGCTTTACAACCAGAGGTCGGCCCAAAAAAAGATGGATGGACTGTGTGAAAGAGGATATGGCAAGGAAGGGAGTGACTGAGGAAATGACATCCGATAGGAATGTATGGAGGAGAATGACATGTTGCGCCGACCCCAAATAATTGGGACAAGGGCAGGAAGATGATGATTAGATATAACGATTGCGTGATTTTTTAAGATAATCAGTAATATTTTGTGACATAGCTTGCATGCTATGCTACTTACCTCATGTCCATCTTTTAACAAATGTCTTACAACACCATCACCAAGGTTTGCATGACTCCTGCCCGGCAAGGGGAACACAACTAAGATCTTGTACGCCTCACAGAATGCCAATGTCACGATGAAGTAGACGAAGTACAGATTAATGGCAGACATTTTCTGGATAAAAATGAGACTTCAATTCAAAATACTTTAGAAAATTTCCTAAAGATATGTTTTCTATGCTAATTGTGTTTTACAATTATAGGTGAAACAATTTTATTAAGTACCGCGCCTTCACTGACACATAAAACCTTACACGTAATACACTATCAGGATTTCATGGTTTTATGCAAATGTAGTGGAATAGATACGTCAAATACTAACTATCTACAATACTACAAACGCAAATCACCACCTAAAAAAGTTAGACGTTTACTGTAAAGATTAGAGAAACTAATATGAATTTTGGGGGCTGTATAAAGAATTGAACGTAAGTATAAAAGGGGACGCGACAATTTAAGTATATCTATATCATCATCATCATCATCTCTACTATTGATGATGATATCGTATAATATTTAGTATAATATTATGGTTACGTACGGTTTTTTTAATAGATAGAGTAATTAAAGAGGAAAGTTTAAATGTATAATAACATCATGCTACACCCAACTGGTGTGGAGCAGAAGTGAAAAATGTTGCAAAAACGGGGTGACGCAGACGAAGTTGCGTGGGTCAGCTAGTAGGCTGTACCTATATGTAAATGACTTCACATTCACGAACGATGCGAGTGTTAAATTAGAATTAAAGCTAATATAATTTAACTGTGAACAAACAGTCGTATTCTTTGTTATTGGTAATTTAATTACTAGTTAAGTTAATTAGTATAGGTATAATTAAGAGTCATTAAAATTATTTTTTATGAATCATCCACCTAGACATTACATTTATTTTTGGATATATATTATTCTCATACCTACTAAATGTACAAAAACAATAAAAATTTTACAAACCGCTTCGAAGACCGTCCATCAATTTTATCTGCCTAATCTACTAGTTTACTTATTGCAACGAATTATTAATCACATATTTCAATACTGGATAAAAAATTTGGAGGCTATGGATTTTTTCACTTCACCATTTACTCAATGGTATTGTTAACACAATTACTTAAATTATTTAAAAAAAGAAAACAGCCTATGGTGAGTTCACAACACCACTAGCGTGCCTCGAGTAATTATACTGAAAGGAAACGATTGCCCTTTATACTGCATGTGTCAACAATTATTTTGTACTATTTGATATGATAATGTCACATGTAAACAGAACAATAAATTATGTACTCGTATGAGTATCGTGCAAAATACAAATAAAATGAAATTTAACTGTCTGTCTATCTGTTACATAAAAGAGGAGTTGATTGTTTGCAAGTTATAACATAACATAACATGAACTCACGCCCATATCCCCGAAAGGGTAGGCAGAGATGCTAGCACCCACAATTTTGCTCCTATTACCTTTTACATTGGGCTACCTATTACATTAGGAGCTAAACATAAACTGGCGAAATGTGGGTGCAAGTTACAAAAATCTCTCTATTCAGGGAATTAGAAAATATTTGGACCAATTAGTGTGTGTGTGTTAATTAGTGTGCGTGCCAATATATAACAATCCTTCTTACATAAACGGCTGATTGAAACTGGGTGAAATTTGGCAGAGAGATAGCTCGTCGGCAATTGTTTTTACGGGCACAAGTTCTGTTTCTGTTTCTGTTTCTGTTTTTCCCGAGGCGGGCTGAAGGCAGCAGGTAGTATAATACACCCGAGGATTATTGCACAATATTAGTACACAGAGTTGATACTCTGTGTACAAATATTGTGTAATAATTACCCATCGAGGAGATAAATCATTCCTACCGTTCCTGGCTATTACTTTTTCCTGGTGGACGCGAACGAAGCGAGAATTTCAAAATTAAATAACAGTATTAGTACTAAATCAAATACTATATATGAAGAGACTGAATTTAGAGTGATTATATCGACATTCAACCATCAATATCGTCAGTGTCATCGACATAGACCCCATTAAGATAGATAACACTTGTTGATAATGACACAAAATGCATTACAACTAAGTTTATTGGGGGCAAAATAACACTTCAACACTAGTTAGTAAGTAAGTAGAAAATACCGGCAAAGTAAATTAATTACACGTGATATACAGGTTTAGATAATTGGAATTAGAATATAGATACTAATTACCTTTCATAGGGAATAATATTAACATGATACTGAATAGCGAACGCTGAATACGAATTTTACACTTTTGTAAAATACTTAATAGTATGTATTAGATAGGTTTTTTTTTATAATATCACGCCTATATTCCCGAAGAAGTAGGCAGAGGTGCCCACTTTCGCCAGTTTATATTTAGGTCCCAATGTAAATAGGTGGCGAGCCTATTGCCAATAACCGGGCACTTATAAACCTGCGATAAATACACACATAACTTCGAAAGGCATCGCAGTCATTGGTGTATGCCATGGTAAAACCTGGGATCGAACCCGAGACCTCGTCTCAGCAGTCTCTACTAACCTACCGCTAGGTGTTTATTAAACTCCTATAGGTATTCTTAGTTACCTACACCAAACTGCTCTTAATCTTTTCTACTATGTTTTTCTCCATCCCATGGTTGCCTGGAAGAGATTGCCTCATGTGCGATAAGGCCGCCAATTGTATGTACCACATTAAACTGTACCGCTCTAATTTATATTTTACTTCATTACTATGTAGTATTAATAAAGTTAGAACAAAAGTTATAAAATTCATATATTATACAATGGCCCCCAAAAGTTCCTGGACACCTTAAGATCTATAATCCTTTGACAGTTTAAGTCTAATTTAACCAAAAGTAATATAGATAGTGTTAATAAAATAAACTAGATCGCTGTCCTGTTTCTAAACTCATTAAAGTAGTAGTCTAAACTTAATTACATTGTATGTGGGTGACATCTAAGCCATGCACGTGTTGTTCTGCGTAGGAACGTCGCGTCGCTGCAACCTTTTGAGAGCATATAGTAAGTACTTTGCGGAACCATCCCAGAGATGCGAGCAGTATTCCACGCAGGAGCGAATTTGTGTCTTTTAAAGAAGACACAACTGCTTCGGCGTGCAAAATCGTCTCACTTGGTTCAGGAGTCCGAGTGTAAGCGATGCTGTCTTGATGATGATATCGATATAATTTTTGTTGTTTTGGTTTGCAGCGAACATCCATACCGAGGATGCTGAGATTGTCCTGCAGTGAAAGTGGTGCTCTGAAGAGTGGGAAGGTTGCTTTGCTGTAAACACACATGCCTGCGTCTTCTTAGAATTGAAATTGACCAGGTTCTCAGAGCTCCATTGAAAAAATATGCTAGTGTAGAGTACATAACAAGCGTGTGAATTTATCACTAGCCATTTGAAATAGAACGTCTTATATCTTGTGTACTTGCATTATACTAGGACGAATAGCAAACAAAACCGAAAGAATAGATATATAATTGATGTACATAAGATCATTAAATATTTAAATATAACCACAGAATAGATAATAATAGTACTGACGTAATACATACATACTTACAATAGAAATAGCGAAGCGTAGCCAGTAGCCTTAGCACAAAATACTATCGAATTCGTAATGTAAAGGTATCGACAGAACGGAGCATTGCAATTGGCGGGCTTCACACGCACACAGGTTCACAAGAGGCAGACTGCCAATAACAATGCTCCATTCTCTCGAAACCTTTACATTACGAATTCGATAGGAGTTCATGCTAGTGCTACTGGTCATTACATTACTGACGTGAACTCACTCCTAACATAAGCAATGTAGCTTCATTGGAGGAGTTGAAGAAACATTAGTAATTCCGCTTGCTAATATTCATTTAAAAGGAAATATAGCTGTTTTGGTAAAATTTTAACTTGAGTCAATATCTCAAACCGGTGTGGTGGTGCATAGTTTATTTTGGTACAATTTTATTTTTATTTTTAGTCAATATCTCAAACCGGTGTTGGTTTAAAAAGTGAGAAGTAAACAGAGTTTCAATATTTTATTTTAATTAATCTTCTTTTTGGTATTTACTTTCGCTTTTGTACAATACGTACCACGGAGATATTTTACTAGTCTTATAACACTACAAAGAGTAACAATTAATATTGCAGCCAAATCTAAGTAAATCTTTTGATAGAAAGGTACGCTGAATGCAGGTGAGCGAAGATGTAGAGCACCACGCGTTTCAATAACGTGCCGCACACAATGTCTTATTTCTTTGCCTGGAGTTACTGGACGGTCGTGGTATGCGAAAGACAGTTCTTTTGCTTTTTCTGCATACCTGTAAATAATTTTTGTTTTTTGTACATATGTTGAGACAGTATTTACATACATACATACATATGCATAGGTGTATTTAGCACCCGTATTTCGCCAACTATGACTTTCGGACCCACGTAATAGGGGGCGAGTCTATTGGGTATAAAAATGGGTATACCTATAGAGTCCTAACCGAAAATGTTGCAGCTAAATAAATTTGGAAAAAAAATAGTCCCGATTCCTTTGCATGCGGTGTAAATCTCAAGGAAATTAATTACGTGCTTAGTCGCACAATCACTACCAATTAACGTCTTGGAGAGTATCAGAAGGAGAGAGTATTTGTTCTTAAAGAATTAATATATAGTTGTTCAACCAACTTCTTAATTTGCATAAGAATTTTTTCGATAACCGTGCAACTTTCTTTAAAGTTTTATTATTAATTTGATACTAACTTTGGATTGTTAATCACTTCTTTAATAGCAATCTTCAGTTTATCTGCCATCTCATAAGAAAGATCTACTTCATAAGCAAAACCTTTCTTTACAGCCCTGGCAACATTGATAAATTGGTCTCCAAATGCTGGTATAGCAATGATGGGTACTCCAAAATGAATAGTTTCCGTCGTTGATAGTAAACCACCGTGAGTGATGAAGATGACAGTGTTAGGATGAGCTGAAACAAATGACAGATATATTATAAAACTAGCCTATGTCCGCGGCTCCACCCGCGTGGCTGTCGGTTATCGCGACCTAAGGGCCATCTGTGCAACTTAAATTCTATATTACTATTCATAACTCTGGTTCTACTTAACCGATTACAATCAGTTTGTTTGATTAGATTTTAGATTTGAGTTGATTAGATTTTAAATTAGACCAAACTTCTTAAAAAAGCCGCATCGAAATCCGTTCAGTAGTTTTTGCGTCTATCACGGACAAACATAAACTTTATACAATTATATCTTATATATAAGTATATATATATATAAAATTCTAGTGTCACAATGTTCGTTCCCGCACCTACCTACTCCTCCGAAACGGCTTGACTGATTCTCATGAAATTTTGTGAGCATATTGAGTAGGTCTGAGAATCTGCCAACATCTATTTTTCATACCCATTAGTGATAAGGGTTGTCCACCCTTAAAATTTATAAGGCAAAACAAGGTTTGCCGGGTCAGCTAGTAATAGTATAGATTCGTACTTCACCCTAAACTATTGAAATTCCTTCAGAACAATGAACTATAGTGGATGAACTAATAATATTAGGCCTTGTATTTTTCTTCTCTAGCGTAATTGTAGGTCGTCAAATTGACTGCACCTTGCCTGATGGTAAGCAGAGGCGCAGTTCATAACATGGTGGCCACTGTTACAGGTGTTATCCCCATCCTGGCGACCTCGAAGGTTAAGAGAGCCTTTGTGCTGAGTGCAGAAGACAAAGACGGGTTTCTCGGTATTCCCACTGACAACACAAAACCTCTCCAGTGAGCTGTGGCTACCCTACTCATAGCCGAAACACAACACAAGGTTATTATTAGCCGCGGTGTTCTGTAGAGCGAAGGTATTTCCCCAGTCAGATTACTCAATTAGGACGGGACCTCCGTCAAAGATATGATAAATATTTGGGTATTTCTTCGAAATTTCATTCTTCGCCTGATTCATCTGGCCAAAATTAATTTTCACTATCGGCTTTGTAACACATGGTCATATGAAAGTATAGATTCCAAGGACCATATATTTAAATGAGGGACTCATTTTTACACAGTAGTTTTCAAAATATCGACCTTCAAATATTTTGTGCCCAGATGAATCAGTAGGTATTGGTGACAGATAAATCAGAAACAAAAATTTAATTTGAAAAACTTTAATACTTAATCAATTAGATAAACCTTTTACAATTAAAAATCACAATACAAACTAATATTCTACTATTCTTTAATTCCGGTAGCACACGATTAATCAACTAGCTGAATTTTTCTTTTTCAGATAGGTTTTTCTTTTGTCTTACATATACACCTTTAACCCATTTAGTAGTAGTCGTTTATCTTTTTCCTGTAATTTTCATTGATTCTTTTCAATTCCAAAATTTTTTGATAGGTACTCAGGATCATTTTTCTTATGTTTTCCATACTTACGCATTCTGTCAGTCTCATTTTCTTCTTTTTTTATTATCAGGTTGTGGCATTGTTGTAAACTACAATATTAAAAGAAAAAAATAAATAAAAAAAGAGATATATAAAAATAAATAAGTTTTCGTGTTTTTTATTAGGGAAAATTAATCTTAAAATTGCCGTTTTATCAATAGCGTAACAGTATAAGTTATATAGTACAATGTAACAAAAATGCTAATTAAAATATTTAAACCAAATACATACGAAAGTATAGCGGCTATATACTTATAGCAGCTATACTTTAATATGTATGTTACAAATAAAAGCAAATTCACGCTATAAAACCGCTCCTTTCTAATTCATATGGTGTTTTGACCATATGAAGCAGGCCCAGTTGAATCAGGATTATGCCCATAATTATGCATAACTCCTTAATCATACAGGCTTCAGTGTTAAAAGATTTCCACATCAAAATATTACCTGAAAGCATCACAGCAAACGCAAATTTAGGCTTTAAAACAATAAAATAAATTTTATAAAGTAGGCGTTGTAATCAGAATGCTACCTGAACCAAACACAGATGAATCATATATTTACCTTCGTAACACCGGGTTCTCTGGGTACCAGCTGCACGTCCACCTCATAGCTTGTTCGTTGCACGACTGATTCCCCCCACGCGCAAAATCAGTCTCCTATCAGTATTATTCGGTCAACTATGGTCAAGCGAAGCTTACACCATATTAATCAGAATTATACGCCGGACACTTATGTTTTACTTATTTATAAGAAAAGTATAAATAGTTATAAGTACTACGCATTATTTTGTAAAAGGACAATTCATTTTCTTTCAACAAAATTATTATTTAAATGAATTTATCAAATGAAAATTGGCACATCAAACATTTTCTTTCGGAAAATGGTAGACGGACGCGTTAGATGAATCAGAAGAACATACTTCAAATATTTTTATTTTGTATTTAGACAGCAACTTTTTCAAAAATATCATTTGTAGTAGTGGCCGTTTAAACACAACACAACGAAAAGTCTGAGCTTATTGCTACAAGCGTTTAAGTACGTTTACAAGCATAAGCTTATTTGGTTTAAACGAAACCGACGGCACGCTTGTTTCTAGGTGCGCACTGTGCGCAGGTATGTTATGATGTACCTACTGTCGCCGACCGCGTCGCATTGCACTGGCGCGCGTCGGAAAATAGACTATATGGATCAAAAATAAAGTCGTAAATATAAAATTTTGTCAATATGATTATGCGGTTAAATTGAATATAATTTGACAATATAGATTTAAACGTGTTTAAGACTACATTACTTCAAGTTGTATAAATTTTCGTTGTGTTGTGATGCTTTTTAAGCTTTATTTTGTTTTATGCTTTTTAGTACGCGGTTCGCTGTCGGCTTAAAGCGATCGTCTGTGACGTTACGTATGTACCTATTTCGCGAGTTTTCGAGTTCGAATGCAAGTTTCGTATTTTAATTAGGTATCCAGTTTAGTAGTTTATAAACTTATTGTATATAGTTAGTGTTCAGTGTATATAATTTTAATTGTGAATATAGTAAATAAGTATAATAAAGTGTACAATTTAATAGGTATAGCGTAGTTATAATAAGTGTAAATAATATAAGAGTATAATCTAGTGTACCTATATAAACAATAGAGACTGATAACAATGTCTGTGTTCAAAATCGTTAGTATAAAATATCTCCAATGTTCCAACGACTAATTTACTATTATATATTAACACAATTATTTATTAAGTAAAATAACAAAACATGTCCAATTTACGTACGTTTATAAACGACTTAATAAAAAAGCGTTTTAAGTGAAAAGCACTTTTTTAAGTCTGCTTACAAGCACAAGCTTAAGCGTATTAAGCGTTGGGACAATAAAGCCGTTTATCACACTACTAATCATTTGACCAAGTTAGGGACAAAGCTAAAGTAGCCAAAACAAAAATTTACCGGCAATTATGTTACTTAGTTATAGAAATACACCCATAGAAATAGAAAATTTTGTCTTCGAAGAACTACCCATTTACCAAGTATGCTTTGCTGTGGTGCCCAATTTAAAATATGAACATTATCAGGTGTATCGGGAAGATTTTCTTCAAATTTCCACAAAACTGTCTGTTTCAATTCACCAAACATTTTTAAGAGACCATCTTTAATAACTTTTGGCATGTCTTTACTCTTTAGATTTGATCCCATACTGAAGTATATAACACCTTGTTTAGCGTTATCCATTATATTCTTCAAATTCTGGAAATAGACCTCATGATTGTTTTTTCACACTAAATATAAAGCGCAAAATATTAGAAATCACACAAAAAATGGCTACCGCGTGAATAAGGTTACGCACGCCAACGAATAACGAGTGCAGTATTTTACCAAAAAAATTTGTTCAAACCGATTTTTTTTAATTACTTATGTAACAGACAAGCACACGGCCCACATTTTTTTTATTGTGCGTAAATCCCCATGGATACCCCCCACCAAAGCCAGTTGGGGAGGTTATGTTGGACTCGAACCGACTAAAACGCAGGCCGTCTTTGGGTCTTTAGTTGCCAAAGGTGAGATAGTAACCAACATATCCCTCGCACCCCGGCGGACCCCGAGCCATCTCTTTTGAGATAACCACCTTCAGGTGTAGGGACCACGGTGTCCCAGTCTAGCCCCGATATATGGGTAGCACATTTTGAGCCGCCAGCGCGGCCTGTTTCAGCTAGGGTGACAGGCGGCCACCCGTCACCCCAAAGCACACGGCCCTGATGGAAAGTGGTCACCGTGGTCTATGGACTTTTGCAACACCATTGGCGTTACACTCGAATGAAGAAAATAATAATAATATTCTTTAACAGCACAAACACCATAGAAAATGACTGGTTCATATTTTAGAGCATGCTATGAACTGATCTTTCTGTCATGGTTTTTTCTTTTGAACTGCATTGATGGTGATTAGCCCTTATCCAAGTAAAATAACAATTACCTCATGTAATGGTTTGACCTCTTCATCAATGTGGTATCCTCCCACAGGTATGTAATTATGAGGTATACTGACAGCTTGTCCCAGAGACACGTGTGAATTGGCTAACACCAGTGACCCATTGTACTGTATTTCAGAGTAAGGTGGTAGCTGTCTTCCTCTTTTCACCACAATTGGTGTTAGTGCTCTTTCGTATACATGCCTCTCCATATCATTTAAGTACCTGTATTTTGAATAATTAAAAATGTTTATAATTTTTTTTGTGATTATTTTACAATTATTTTCATAATTATTATTGCTATTAATAAGGGTATTACATGGGCCTTCTATAATTGAAGCATGTGTTATATCATGTCATTGATAAGGTAATTATATTCGTACAAAATCATGTCATGTAATTTTTAGATTAAAATTTGAAAAACCGAATGTCCAGACGGTACTTGTATCTACTATCGGTCTCTTACAGGAAGAATGTTTTGACCGGACTAGTTCGGTCCGTGCCTAAAGTATTTGAAAATTTCCTTTGGGTTTCAGGAGGACACTTCAATGTTTTAATTGTGTATTGTTATGACGAAACAATTCATAAATAATTGTAAATAATGAATAATAATAGGTAATAAAAATAACTATTTGTTTATGCATAAGTTTTTCTACTTACATGTATCTCATATACTGTACTTTTATTTGTGTATATAACTCTGTAACTCGTTGCCAGAAGGTGAATGGAGGCGAATTGAGGGACATGATGTCAGCAGTATACGCTGGGTTTGTTGGCTGGTCTATTAATCTTAGCATTAGCCAATGAATATCCAGACTTGAAAGCCAAATGTACGGGCAATTATATACTGCTGCAAAACTGAAACAGAGTTTTAAAAAGTATAATAGTAGAATTTTGGTTTCTTTGTTTCTAATAAAGAACCGCGGTAGCCTAGTGGTATGGGTAATGGACTGCTGAGACGAGGTCTCGAGTTCGATCCCAGGTTTACTATGGCACACGCCAATGACTTTTCGATGCTTTTCGAAGTTATGTGTGTATTTATCGCAGGTTTATAAGTGCTGGGTTAATGGTAATAGACTCGCCACCTATTACATTGGGAGGGACCTATACATAAACTGGCGAAATGTGGGTGCTAGCACCTCTGCCTACCCCTTCGGAGATAAAGGCGTGAGTTTATGTTATGTTATGTGTTTCTATTAATACAGGCAGCATGTGTAGCTTGTTGAATAGGGGAATAACTTTATAGGATATGCCAGAAGCTACCTCATTCTCGGCAACATTCTTGCATTGGTCTGTATGTTTCTATGTAAATGAGTAATATGTAATGCATATATTTACAAAAAAAATGAATCTAAGTATGTTTATCCGCATTCTAAAGCCCCTTACAAGAGCTAATTGAGCTAGGTAGCGTTGTGTAATCTGTCCCAAAATATTTATTTATTCATTTAACTAATGGCTTTGCGGTTTTGATTGTTTTGAGTCCGACATAACTACTCTCGCTGACATCGGTGGGGGGTATCCGTAGGGATTTCCGCAGGGGAGAAAAGCATAACTTGAGCGCCTGAAGTTTTTAATATTCTAAATTACTTACTTTAACCGCAAAGTAATATAATATCGTGAGGAAATGGGATGGTCAGAGTTCAGAAGGCATTATAATGATTGCACCACCTATTTTCACCTTATGAAGTTGCCGTCACTAATTTTGATGTTCAATTCCAACGCCTACGCTAGGGAAGTCTTCTTGCTAGAATTTCTTTATATTGCGGCGCGTTCTTTATTTGATTCGTGGATATAGTTATACAAGAAAAGGTTGCATTGTACTACATCTATTATCGCCCAGGGCAATGTTGATACGTGTTCGAATTACATTAAATAACATATTGAAGTCTTACCCAGCGAATACATCAGTAAATATCCATTCAACGATCACTAAATCAAAATGTTCTTTTGGATCGTGCAGCAACTTCTGAACATTTTCATTGTAAATAGTGAAATTATGCAGTTTGACAATTATTTGGGTAAACATATAGGTGTCACTAAAATCGACCTCCTTTTTTAAAAAGTTTTCAAATTTCATTGTGTCATCTGGAAAATGCAATGATAAATTTTATCAATTTACTTTTATTACACATGAGCAAATAACAATTCACCATCAACTTAGGCATGTCCAAATGCAGAGCCCTAACAATGCCGCAGGCCTGGGGCTGATAGGAGGCTACACCTGTCATCCCTAGGCCTGCGCTCATGGAGAATGAAGGTCATTCTGTGATCTCCAACGACCGAGTCGTCTCCGCTCCGCTGCGGGCTGTGCGGGACCTAAGTCTCCTTCAGATCCACTCCGCCGCCTCTTTCTCGAGGATTACTTGCCTGCAGAAAGAAGCAACGGAAGGATGAGATATGCTCTGGAAGGAAAACTTACTCGGCATAATTTGAGCATTACTGCTGATGTCCACCACCCGGAGATTGGGAGAAGCAGGCTTATAAGGAAACGGTGAGATGTATGTTACCTGTAAACAAAAAATAAAATTTCAAATTAAAAATTCCTAAGCTTCCAACTTTCTTTCTGATTTACTAAACAGTTGTGACTGAGGAAGTTTATTTATATACATATTAATTTGTTATATAATCATCTTCTTACTCTTGTCCCAATTAATTGGGGTCGGCGAAACATGTCATTGTCCTCCACACTTTCCTGTCAGATGTCATTTCCTCAGTCACTCTCTTCTTTGCCATATCTTCTTTCACACAATCCATCCATCTTTTCTTGGGCCGACCACTGCTTTTAAAGTCCTCTATATTCATACTTTTACCTTTATCTTTACCGCTTTTTACTACACGTTTTTTCGCCACGTTCTAATTACTGTTGTCCAATAAAAAGTAGACAAAAGAAAATCACAACTTATTTTAAACCTACTAATTGCCTACAAAATAATTGTTCAACGGGCCCTCAGCTTTTTCGTGAACAAAACAAAGCATGAGACGATTACACTCCTACACCAGAATATAGCTGGCATATTGGGTAAGCAGGACAAACTTACAATTGCTTTACAAAACCTAAAAAATAATCATCAGATTGATATCATCTGCATATGCGAATCATTTTTAAAACGAGGTACAGAATCAAACTTAACACTAGATAACTATAGGTTGGTGTCATGTTACTCTCGAACAGACAAACGCAGAGGCGGGACATGTATATTAGTTAGAAAATCACTAGAACATAAAGAAATAAACAACATAACCCCGCCCATCCCCCACCACTTCGAAAGCTGTGCAACGGAATTACCCGAGTTTAACCTTATAGTAGCATGCATATATAGAACACCGCAGTCGAGTGTTACCATATTCCTCAAAAAATTAGAAATTCTTGCTCACCAACTATGTAAAAATAACAAAAAGGTTATATTATGTGGTGATTGGAATATTGACTTTGTTAAAAATACAAAATCGACAGATGACCTAAAGTCCATACTAGATAATAATAATGTACAGAATCACATAACAAAGCCCACACGAGGTAACGCATGCTTAGACTTAATAGCTAGTAATATCTGTGATGTCAAGCCAAATATATGCTATTTGGGACTCTCAGACCATGAAACTGGGCAATTGATAACGGTTAACCTGGAAACTCGCTACAATCCAAAGAAAAAGCCTAGGGTTTGGTTCAAGAATATCAGAGACTTGTGTGATTATAACATACAAAAGTTTACAGAATATTTATCCTGCCTTTCATTTTCTGAAGTCTACGACATGAATAATACAAATGACGCATTTAACAGTTTTCATGACACGCTTATATTATTTTACAATTTGTGCTTTCCAGTAAAAAAAGTTAAATGTACGGCGAAGCCCATTAAAAATAGTTGGCTAACAAAAGGCATTAAACGATGCTCCGTCAAAAAACGCATATTATATATAAAATATCGGTTACATAAAGATAATAAAAAACAAAATAAAGTCAACTATGAGCGATACTCTCGTATACTCAAAAAATGTACAGGAAAAGCGCAACAAATTACAAACCACCGTTACATTACCACGTCCAAAAACAAATGCAAGGCAGCATGGGATGTAATTAAAAACAAGACGAACCACAATACTGACAGACATGAAATTGACACTATAGAAATTGACAACGTAATATACGATGACCCAAACCAAATATGTGACTTATTTAATCAATTTTATATTAACATGACCAATAAAAAACCACAAACTAACACCCAAAGTGACATAACAAATATTCCGCAGAACCCTAACAGTATATTTTTGACTCCCGTAGATGAAACTGACATATTCCGAATTGTTAATTCTCTTAAAAATACCAGCTCTACAGGATATGACCATATTAGCACCAAATTAATTAAGAAATCTGTTTTAGGCATATTAGCCCCACTTACCTATATAATTAACCTCTCCATATCAGAAGGCTTATTTCCCACACGTATGAAGACCTCTATAGTTAAGCCATTATACAAAAAAGGACCAAAAACCAACGTTAATAACTACAGACCTATAACCCTAATCCCAATATTAGCAAAAGTATTCGAGAAGGTTATGTATAACAAAATTTACTCTTTTATATCATCATGCAATATACTCAAAAATCAACAACATGGATTCAGAAAACATAACTCCACTTCCCTAGCGTGCTTTTCACTAGTGAGACAAATTACACAAACACTTAACGACAAATCAATGATAGCATCCGTGTTTCTAGACATGACAAAAGCCTTCGACTTCGTCTGTCACAAAATATTGCTTTCGAAACTGTACAATTACGGAATAAGAGGAATTGCCCACTCGTGGATAAAAAGTTACCTGGATGACAGATTGCAATGTGTGGAACTGACAAAAATAGAGGGCAATCAAGAAGTAAAGTATCAGTCGACATATATGCATAATAAATTTGGTGTCCCCCAGGGCAGTATTTTAGCTCCTCTTCTGTTTATACTATATATCAATGATCTCCCGGATGCTTTATCACATGAATGTATCCTATTTGCTGATGACACCACACTTATTATCAAGAGTGACAACCAGACGACATTGGAATTAGAAATTAAAAACACGGTGAATAGAGCTACTCATTGGATGGAACTAAATAACCTAAAAGTAAACATAAATAAAACCAGCCTCATCCAATTTAAAACTTATAATAAAAAAGTACCGAACCTTAGAATAGAGCACAAAGATGAGATTATAAATAACAGCGAAAATTGCGTATTTTTGGGTATAGTAGTTGATCATTTTTTAAATTGGAAACCCCACATAGATAAAGTTCTCAATAAAATTGACCGTTTTGTCTATGTTATAAGGAGGATCTCCCAAACGGTAAGTATTGAGGCAGCCCTTGCTGCGTATCATGCATATGTAGCCTCAATACTTCGGTATGGACTTATTATATGGGGTAACTCGACAGAAGTCGATAAAGTGTTCAGGGCTCAAAAGAAATGCATCCGAGCAATATGTGGGATAGGCCCCATTGACAGCTGTAAGCCTCTGTTTAAACAATATAAAATTCTCTCCTTACCTTGCTTATATCTGTTTGAGATTTGCATTTTTGTGAAGAAACATCCTACATTATTTAAAAAGTTAGGAGATTCCGAAAATAGTAGAACGAGGCATAAAGACAGGCTTCAAATGCCAAAAATCAATCTGGAAATGTTTAGAAATAATGTTTACGGCATGTGTATTAAAACATATAACCATGTACCTGATAGTCTTAAGAAATTACCGATGAGCCTATTCCGCAAGAAAATTTGTGAATTTTTATGTAACAAGAACTATTACGACATTATGGAATATTTTGATGACAAATTTTTAAATGTATAAAGCCTATTTGCTCAATTACTATATTTTGACATATATTATTATCTAAGTAGATTCTGACATTAAATAAACATTGAATTTTAGTTTAGACGAGGTAGAACATAGCCTATGAAGCAATTATTAATTACAAATGTGTGGAGGTAATGCATGTAAAAATCTGGTAGGGAATAGAAATTTAATATTTGCACGCCACAAATGGCAGAATATGCTGTATATTCTAAATCACCCCAACACCTGTAACCAACCATATTCTAGGAAATAAAGATTCTTATTCTTATACATTTCTATCATCTCTTCTCATAGTATGTCCAAGGAAATGAAAAATTGTCATATCTTATTTTATAATTTTTTGTCACATCTCACATCTACTTTAACATCATAATTTTGTACAATAGTATATTCGATTGAGATTATAACGCCTTTCAAAAAGGCAACTGCAAGCAATAGTGCGGCTGTTTTTTAGTCACGCAAATGTTATATCAGCGTCCTTTCTCAAAACACGAGTAACTTGAGTGTTTAGACGTGATGGTTCAGATTCAGGGGTAGTACCTCAAGTCAATCTCATCTGTTAGTTGATGCACCTGCTTAACAACGGATTAAAGGCACTGGTTTAAGTTTTCCTTTTGGGGTTGGGTGAGCAGACGGCTCCGAGCTTCAAAGTGCTTCGGATGCAACTGAGAGGCAATCATTGTGAGGAGGATGGTCATGAATGGGTCTGTCACACTCAATGTCATCTTTTTTGTTCCTGTGCGAACATCACCAGGTATACCTGCCGCCGAAGTCAGTGAGGGTGATTATGTCGGTCACGAACCGACCAAAACCACACGGCCGTCTTTGGCCACATCTTGCCCCGTATAAAGAGGAGCGTGCAGGCTAGGGTGCTAGGGTGACAGGCGGCTACAACAGTCACCCACAGAAGACGGAAGATTTTTTTTTCTAGCCAGTCGTCCATGATGGGTCTTACTGCCGCCGCTATCACGGCGTGCCCTTGTCAGACTCAACGCTTGAGGCCTTGCCACCTCTTAACGTAATATTATTTGAATCTTACTTTACTTTCATAATATGATTCGGGGCATCAGCATATTCGAAATACTTGTGTTATATAATTAAAATGACTCGGACTATTATTGTCATCCATCGACATTTGTGTACAGTACATAATTTTCAACGGTCCGAGTCCGGATCTAACTATGAAAGTAAAGTAAAATAGAAACTGAAGGATTACATAGTTGTTATTTTAAAGGAATCAATCCGTTCAGAAGTGTAAGCTAGGATGTTGAAATGGTTAGGTATGCGTATTTTTTTCTTTTACTAACTTTAAAACCCAATAATATACCTAAATATAAATTCACCAAAATTAATATTTCATAAAAAATGTAGGCTTGAGTTGAATTTACTTCTGCAATTATTATTTAAGTAACAGTAATATTTTAAACTCAACTTACCTCATGTCCATCTTTGAGTAGATGTCTGACGACGCCATCACCAAGAATCCCATGACTTCGACCTGGTAATGGAAATACCACTAAAATCTTGTATGCCTCGCAACATGACAACAACACAACGAGATGTACAGCACACAACCTCACTGAATACATATTTTTTTTCTTATGATTGAGCAAAACTGCGATAGGTACTACTAATTATCTTTATTACAGTTTAAATATTTGACTTCACTTTTTGCGTAATACTTTAATACAAAACAAGATGTAGCATCATTCAGATGTTACATATTTTGTCTTCCTGCCCAGTTAAGGACATTCAATTGACTGATTCTCAACTACGCATAAAGTCAAACATTCGCTATGGAGTCAACTAGTTTTGTCGTAGCAGGTTGCCATCTGAGAAGTAAACTTGATTGATGTGTATCAATCCCGCTCCAACTCAGACACGAGTCCGAGCGGTCTAATATCTACTGTGACATTATATCGTTGTAATTAATTGTGTAGTTAGCTAAATTGAACATACTCGTGACGTTTTGGAGGATACCGTTAATGAACATCTACAGTATGTTGTTAATATGTTTTTTTTTTCAGTTAACTGGAACTTGTAATAGATTTTATATTACTTATCAACGAACAAAAGTTCACTTTAATAACTTTATCGTACTTATAATTTTTAGAAATACATGTGAAAATAATTGGGTTGAAATATAAATCAAAGAACATAATTTTGAAGCGTATCCTGCTCTTTGTAAGTACGCGAGTACACGAAGCGCTCACAGTCAAAGAAGTGTCATATTGTTATAATAGTTGTCTGCTTGTCTTCATTATTCATCCCTTGGGGTCGGTGCAACATGTTATACTTCTTCAGTCATTCTTATCATTATGACCTCTGTCACTTCTTACTTTACAATGTCTTCATTTACTTTACCCATTTTATTAATATTTCCCCTAACTTCCTGTTCCCTTAGTACGAAACACTATCGATTTCGTAATGTAACAGTATCGATAGAACGTAGCATTTAGCATTGGGAGCGTGCTCACTTTGAACATGTATGTGTGAATCCCGCCAATCGTTCGTTTTCTGGATATCTGATTATTTTTAGTGCTAAGGGCACTGAAGCGTTCACCAACATTTTTACCCTATCTAACAACATTCTCACTAAAGATAATATTACGTGTTAGGATAACACACGTAAATTTAGTGCTGTGCAAGTCACGATCATTGGAGGCCCGCGTCTGATTATGGTTCAGGGTCATATGACCGTACAGCACGGTATCGTTTTTATCATATAATTTTATCTCGTAGCATAAGTGTATTGAAACAACAGGCTCAGAATCAGAGTGATTAATCTAGTAATAAATAAAGATATATACTTAATTTATGTACCTATCTTCATAAGCCAGACGGACCGCAAGATAATCAAACAAATTTCCAGTTCATTTGTCATAGAATGGCGAATAAACAGGAGTTTTACTACCTCATAATGAATACGGAAATGATAGCCATAGTGCTGATACCAGCGACGCAAGCACGTGTGCGCTAATCGCCCGCGAATGCATATTTTTTTTGGTTGGCGATTTGTAGCAGTGTGCCATTTGGTTTTTGGATAGTACATGATACGATATGAGAGAAAAGTGGTACCATGTCACCATCTTTTCCCCCTACGAAAATACAACGGACCGCAAGATAATGAAACAAATTTGCAGTTCATTTGTCACAGGATGGCAAATAAACAGAAGTTTTACTACCTCATGATGAATACGGAAATGATAGCCATAGCGCTACATTATGAACGTACCAGCGACGCAAGCACGTGTGCGCTAATCGCCCGCGAAGGCATATTTTTTTTGATTGGCGATTTGTAGCAGTGTGCCATTTGTTTTTTGGATAGTACATGACACGATATGAGAGAAAAGCGGTACCATGTCACCACCCTTTTCCCCCTACGAAAAGTATAGCAAGGATAATGGTCGTATTGTATCATAAATTTTTCACAAACCATATACTGCTTTGGTGTTTTGAATAGCTGCCGCATCCTTTTATCGTTTACATACACATGTATTCCCTTACATATCTCATTTATCTCTGTACCGATACTGGTCTTAACGTGACCTTGGTGAACTTTTTTAGTAAACTCATAATTGATAACCACAACTTGTTACAACGTTACATTATGTACGTAACCTTTGGAAGAGAAGATAAAAACGTAACTACTATACATACCTACTACTTAGCTGATCATAATACTGAACAACGACAATCGTAGCCTTTGTACCTAACCCTAATTTATTTATAATAATGCAGTAGCACAAATGAGTAAGAAAATACGTAGCAGGTAATATGGTTTTATATAGTGATAGTAATAGTGGCTCGATATATGCTTATCTCCGAAGTTTCGAGCTAGTATTTTTCAGATTATTATTTGTTCTCTTTATTATTCAGATTATTATTTGTTCATTCAGATGCTAGGCGAACCAAATCTCCAGCTATTGAATCAATTTCAGAGATTTTCTGAGGAACCTTGTGTCAAAAACTAGGTAATCGAAAGCGTAAACAGTGGCAAAAATATTTGCAGAAGAATAAATTGCCTAAACTAACCCGATTCTACAAATTATTTATTGGTAATATAAATCAAATAGTATATAAATCAACAAATGTAATTTTATTGTTACCTTAATTGTTCTTTTTCTGTTCTTTCGTTTTGCTATCTACGTTCTTCTTTGTACAAAATTTACAACATACACAGCACAATAACTTTCCAGTTACTAATAAAGATACTAAAATAATAGCAATTAGATCTAAGTAAAGCCTTTGATAGAATGGTACGTTGAGTGCAGGCGAACGAAGATGTGGTGCTCCGCGTGTTTCAATAACGTGGCGAATCCAGTGTGCCAATTCTGTGCCCGGAGACACCGGCCGGTCGTGATACACAAAAGACAACTCTTTAGCTTTTTGTGCGTACCTGCAATTAATAGTGTAATTACTATAACAATGTGAGATGTACACAGTCATAACTAAATGTTTGTGGCTCCAGCCAATCTCACCAAAAAGTTGGCATATTTTCAGGACGAACAACAAACAGAACAACGGATATAAAGGTTAAAAGATATTATGTTCAGGAAAAGCAGATACACTTATCAAAAACAATGTAGAGTCTTGAAATCAGCACCTTTGGACACAAATGGGTAATCGCTTTGAGAATGAAAATAATGAAAATGAATATAATGGATAGATATTAATAGGCAAATGTAAAGGGTCATTCATCAAATCGCTATAAAATACTCTCGAAATTCGGGGGTTTGACACCTTTTCCAATGCCAACTCTATTTTCTTGTTACACTGTTTTGAGTTACAGTTCAGTTCAAAATGATTGTCAGTTGTTTATGTATTGTTAATGATTTGATTGTAACTTATGTACTCGTATCACAAAAAAATAGTACGCCGTATAACCTATATTAATAATCATGCAAACCTAATTTAAAATCTTTTTGTATGATACTTAGAGTTTAAATGATAAAGTAATGCTATCAATAGACAAGTTTTCTTATCTTTGAGTAACGCGTAAATTGAGGTAAATAGGGATCGAAGGGTGTGAATAGGGATAAAATGGTGGTAAAAATTAAATAGTGGATAAAGTGGAAACTTTGAACTAGTTCATTGTTATCACAGAATCATCAAATATCTGGTAATGTGCTTAGTTAAAAATTTATGAAAGAAATTATTTAAAATATTCAATTGACCATTTTATCCCTATCCACCCCTGGATCCCTATTCACCTCGTTTTACGTAGGTCGATATTTATTTACTGTTGTTGCAAATTGTGTGTGCGTGCGGTCAGTTGTGTGGGTCGTGTATGTACACGTGTGAATGTGTGTGTTTTGAACCACGCACATTTCTAATTTGCAACAATTACATATGTATAGGTTATGAATCAATTTTTAAATACTTTACTATGATTTTGATTATCTGAGAACTCATAGAAATTTCATACATACTTTGGGTTATTAGTCACTTCTTCAATAGCAACCTTCAAGTGTTCAGCCAAAGTATATGAAAGGTCTACTTTCCGAGCAAAACCTCTCGCTTCAGCTCTGGCAACATTGATAAATTGGTCTGCAAACACTGGGATACCAATGATGGGTACTCCAAAATGAACAGTCTCAGTCGTTGATAGTAATCCACCGTGAGTAATGAAGAGCACGGTGTTAGGGTGAGCTGGAATAAAATATAGAAATATTATAAAATGCATAATTGCGGTCACACTAAAATGCATTCAGCAAATTATATCAGCCTGGTTAACGTCTCTAAAATAAAGATTCGTGTTCCTTCAACTTTTTCTTCAAGCGTTGAGGGTAAACGGGATTTCTGCGCTGAATACAATTTGGTAATTTTAACACTCAAAGTAGTGATTTATTACAAGGTGAGAGCGGTTGATGCAGAAATTAAACGATCGAAGAGCGCAACATAATTTACGCAATGAAACCAACAATAAATAATGTGTTTCTATTCTGTTTAGTCCTGTGTCAATCGCGATTGATCGAATCAAAATGATCGGGTCGCGAGCGATATACGAGTGAGTCAATCATCGATCTCGAAGTTATTCGATCGTTTCGCGACCCGTCGATCGTTTGGTTCTTCGCGGTTCACGATCGATGAACGAGACGTGTAGGATAATAACAATGAATTCGTAGGCCGTATTGTTTACCTTGGTACCTATTATACTATATCTAAATTATTTTCTAGAAATAAAAGGCTTGCAGGTCTATAAAAGAAACATTGAGCGATTGCGATAAAAACTAGTAGGTAACTTTATGAATTCCTTAGATCTTAATATATTCCTATCAAATCGACATATTATTTATTTGTAAAATGATCATCATTATTTAATTTTATGAGCGGGTTTCCAACCATAAACAGATTCTAATTTCGTGTAAATATCGACAAATATAGACAAACATTATCCTAATCTAGCCTAATAGGTACGATTCCAATAAATTGGCATTTTAAACCTCGGGAACCTGATTGAGGAATGAAATCGTGATAATGAAGACTCGCGACCCGCCAAACGATCGAGTCTTTTGATTCGATCATTTTGTTGACGGGTCGCGATCGACCCGGTTCGCGAAGATTGATCGATCGACACAGGACTAATTCTGTTCCATCCAGATGTAGAAAATTATTACAATGTAGTGAAACTCACCAAGGATGCTCTGTTGAGGCGCCCATTCAATGATGTGTACATTTTTGGGTCTATTGGGTAGATCTTCTTCGAATTTCCACAGAACAGTTTGTTTCAGTCCACCGAACATCTTTAACAGATCGACTTTCATAACTTCTGGTATTAATTTGCTCTTCAAATTTGATCCCATGCTAAAGTATATAACTCCATGTTTAGCGTTGTCCATTATTTTCTTTAAATCCTGATGAAAATAATACTTTTTTGTAATGATGAATAGAATTAAATGCTACTTAATAGTGCTCAGAGACAAATAGTTACTCTTTCGTTAGACATGATGTTAATTTACATTATAAAATACCAGTTCATATAAGTTTACTATTTTACAAATACTTCATAAAGGATTTTATAGAAAGAGTATTAAGTGAAAAACTATTCTTAATTTTGTATTCTTCTTCTTTGTTTCATAGTCACAGTTACTGATCTAGCAAAGAAATAGTACCTCAGATAAAGGCTTCACTTCATCTTCTATATGATATCCACTAATAGGTTTATAACTTTGTGGAATGCTCACTGCTTGTCCCAGAGACACGTGTGAATTGGCCACTACCAGTGATGCGTTGAATGTAAGATCATAATAAGAAGGCAGTTGTCTCCCTCGCTTAGCTACAATTGGCGTTAGTACATCTTCGTATACTTGTCTCTCCATATCGTAGAAGTACCTGATTTAATATCGTTATGAATTGTGATGATATTTGTTATCTGACTGCTTGAGTGGATTAGCAAAAAACAATAATATGTATAGCAATAAAGGCAACAAAAATTTTAAATAGCTTTACACTAAACTGCTTACATGTATCGGTAATATTTCACTTTTATCTGTGCATATAATTCTGTCACACGCTGCCATAAACTGAATGGCGGTAAAATGGAAGACATAATATCTGGAGTATATGAAGGGTTGTTAGGTTCATCGATCAGTCTGGTTATTAACCAGTGAACATCCACAGTTGACATCCAAACGTATGGGCAGTTAAATGCCGCTGAGAAGCTGAAATAAGCAATAAAACTTGTTGGACAAAGTTTAACTTAGGTAATTTTATTTACGTTAAATTATTTTATAAATATTTTATATTGGACCCAGGCCAGGTATCTGCTCTTTGGGCCTTGGCAGGTATGAGACCAGTTGCTATCATAATATTCATAATAAAGGCAATGTAAAAAGGAAGTTTTCGAAGTAACCGAGTTCATCGCTATGGTGATGATGAAGAAAGAATATGTTGCAGAAGAAAGAAGAAAGAAAGAGTTTGTTTTATATAAAAGAAATAATGAAAGTTCGTTACATACTCAAAATCACAATTATATGAAAGCTCTATCTATATTTATTAAAAATTGAAACAGTGAATCTGCCGGGACTCGTTCGTTTTCCAATTTACTTGTGATTTCACCTTATTAATTGAGGGAATTCTTAACATAATTTTATGTATACGATGATAAGCTTAATTTTTTAAGTACTTTACCCAGATAGCAGATCTGAGAACATCCATTCTACGAACACCAAGTCAAATTGTTCCTTTGGATCGTTGAGCAACTTTTGAACATTTTCATGGCGATAGGTCAAATTTACCATGTTGATCATCATTGGATAAAACATTTTCACGTCAGTGAAATCGATCTCTTTCTTTATTATGGCATCAAAGTCCATTACGTGCGCTGTAAGAGATAAACTGTGGATAATTTATTTTTCTGGAAAATTTTAGACTAGGCTTCGAATTTCCAAAAAAGAATCTAAAAATACTCTATTTACGTGTGATTATTGTTAGCCTCAAATATTTGGCATACTATGAATATCTTCATGCTTATTCTTAGAGAAATGCATGCACATGCCGAAAATAAAACTTACCTGGTAACACTTCACCGTTGCTGCTGACATCAATAATACGAAGGTTAGGTGATGGCGGCTTATATTCAAACGGTGAAATGTATGTCACCTGAAGAACAAGAAGAAGCTTCAATAGTAGCTTATAAGGAAACGGTAGTAAAACTTATATACTAATAAAATATTATAAAGATAAAAGATTTATACCCATAGATATTGTTAACACTTTTCTTCAATAGTAGTTTTTATAAGTCGAAAAGTGGAAATGGAGTCACTAAAATAACTTGTTGTTTTTAATTTATTTACACAAATAATACTATATTTTTTAATAAAATGGGGACGCAGAAGCCTAGTGAGTGGGACAGCTCGCTTATTGCTCGTTTCGAGGAGCAGGTGAGTGTCAAAAAATATATTTAATTTAATTTATATTACGGATAAACTCAAATACTACATGATCGATTTAAAAAAATATCCCTGGATAACTTAGGAATAGGAAGGAATTGACTTGAAACCGGAGTACGATGTTAGTAATTTACAATAATCAGTAACGAAAAAAGGCTATATGTATAAAGAAAAGTACTAAACGTACTTATGTGGTTTCTTTGTTTGATAGATTTTGGTTAGATATTACAACACATCTTTTGATGTAGATTTATAAATTGCCTGTCTAAAGGCTGAATTTGAAGCCACGGGTAATGTACGTAAGGTAGTATTATTTCAATAAAAGGAACATGACATTTTTTTTACGTCTGAAGTCAGTACACAATACCTTTAATGATTGTTTTTGGTTTGGTAAAATATGATTAATTGTTATAATCATTATACTTTTAATTAACTAAACGAATATTCAAATATAGTAAAGTTCACGAATGGAAAATATTCGAAAAAACTATTTGCCATGTAAACAATATTTGTAATGTATACAATGTAAACCTATGGACTTAACATTACATAACCGTGTGATAATATGATCATTGCATAATCGTGTGTCAAAATTTATTAGATTTTCACATTTGGTGATGCTAAACTATTATTAAGACCGAAATGAAATATTGAACTCACCTCATGCCCAGCTTTGAGTAGATGTCTGACAACACCGGCACCAAGTATTCCATGGCTCGGGGAAGGCAAAGGAAATACCACCAAGATCTTGTATGCTTCGCAGCACGATAAAGCCACGGCAAGCAATATCAAACACGTCTTCATTGTGGACAAATCCTGTTTAAAGTGATAAAACTAATAAAATAATCTTGTTTCAAATTCGTGAACGATAAATTTTAGCTTAGGTATTGACCTTACCCATAGGCTAAATTGTTCAATTCAGCCTATGTGCTATAATTCATAGAGCACTGTGAAGTGATTGGTTATCAATTTTATTTATATACTTGTTATCTGAAAGGCATTCTTATGATTAAAGACGAGTCTGGAGTTTTTGAAGTAAACAGAATCTATACTAAGTATTTATTATAAGTATTAGTAATCATCAATGTAGGAAGTATTTACACTTGACTTTCTAGTGCATTAAAAACATATACTTACCTAGCTTTAAAAAATTAAATATTAAAAAGTAATTATTTAAAATTCTTGAAATAAGTAATTCGTTCTATTTCGCTATAAGGATTTTATTTCACTATATTTACGGTATTTGTTTATTTGATTAACAGTACACATTTGATTGGTAGAAGAAGTAGTTGAAGCACCTATATATTTATAGGTGCTTTAATTGGACACTAGACACTTATTTCACTTCAAATAATATATTATGTAGGATTTACAGATAATTCAACAAACACACTGCGACCACGCAAATAGATAATAACTGATCGTAATATTTCACTACGAGTGATTAAAACCCTAGTATTCAATTATCAATCAACCGTATAAATCTAAGTATATGACAATATTTGAAGCTGGCGATGTTTGTACGGACCTACCTCTCCAATGAAACGTGGTACTACGACTAACGGCTATTGTGTATTTAGGCTGTTAGAACATCATGATTGATGTTAGATACTCGCATAAGTGTACAAGGTTTAATAAAAATGCAATACGATTTCACGAAGTGACCATTTTTTGATTACTAATGCTAGTAACTATTTACTTGTATTAATCTGTGCTAATGCTTAGAGTGTCTTATTTTTGTATTGTAAAATCGGTGCCCCTTTTTTTGCATACATTTATGAAAAGTGATGATTATGATAACACATCGTTAGGACAGTATTGTTTTGACGTGACAACGTCTTATAAATTGGCTTGCCGGGTGACACTTCAAGAAACTGCGTTACGCTCCGCTCACGTTATGCGCTCACAATGAGAGCGAGTGAGAGGCACGCGTCCCTTCCACTCGGGCATGGTTAGCCCGCCTAAGAGCGAGAGAGACAGAGAGATAAGAGAAGTCGTTGTCACGTAAAACTTTCGCCCGTATACCGACTTTACAGGCAACCAATTTTTTTGACTAAAAGAAATATGCGAGTTAATATGAACCCTAGTGAAGTATACCTAATAGGAAATCTCTCATATAAATCTCCTCTATCTGATATAAACTTGATACTCCGATATTATATACATACATACATAAAATCACGCCTGTTTCCGATATTCATTTGGCATAATCTTATTTAATCGTATCGTATATTTACGAGGCATAAATATTTGCAAAGAATGTTCATATATATCTAAATTAACAATAGCATAATTTTAATATTACAAAATTTCATTTAATATAATTACCTACTTTTCGCAAAGTAATCTTGTTTAACCCTAACGTTTATTTAGAGTGACAATTATTTCGTATAACATTTTTGCAGCATATAATGAAAACGGAATTACAATTTATTAATTTTCTTGCACATACTGCTATCGTTTCTAAATATAAAACAGTGAAAAGATAACTCTTGTGACCTGAAAAGATAGTAGCCAAAATAAACTACGGTAAATTCGACTTCGTGTAATCTGGTCCGTCCTACCCGTACTTCTTTTTTCTTCGTAATTCTAGGTTTAATCACAGTCGTATTCGAAGCCTTCAGATCAGAGTCTGGGGTTACGTTTTCCAGTCTAACAGCGTGTTTAACTAAACTTAGATATTTTCCGTGACTGCCATCTGATCTCTACAGTCCATTAGCGATATTAAAATATTGCAGTTAGACTACTTGTTGAACTTTCAGGACTCCAACTACCTGTTACGATTGGAAGTCCATAAGGTGAGGAGCAGGTGGATATGATAAGCTCGCCGAAACTCCGCAGCTCCTGAGCTGTGACAGAAATCATGCTTGCTGCATGTTGAATCCTTTCTGCACGTGGCATGTAAGGGGTACAGGTGCTTGTTGGCAGATCTGGTATATGTTAGTTCGCATTGTCCTTAAAGGGTAATAAAATCACAAATGTTCGCAATCAACTGTTTTATTATCTTAATTTTTCTTTTTCTGTTCTTTCGTCTTACTATTTACATTTTTCGTACAAAATTTACTACATACACACCTCAACAACTTTACAGTTACTAATAAGATTACAAGAATAATTGCAAGTAGATCTAAGTAAAGCTTTTGATAGAATGGCACGTTGAGGGCAGGTGAGCGAAGGTGTGATGCTCCGTGCGTTTCGATAACGTGGCGGACCCAGTGTGTTAGTTCAGTGCCTGGAGCTGCTGGCCGGTCGTGATACACAAAAGATAACTCCTTAACTTTTTGTGCGTACCTGCGATCAATAATTTCATTTAACAATGTGAAATGAGGGAAAGCCAGCGCAAAAAATGATTTGAATGTACCAACGCTGGTATTATTCTGGCAGTCGCTGAGTCACGAAGCCAATTCTAAAACATTAGAATTTCTCCTATAGGTACAATCATCTTTGGGCGCTAGTGGCCTGTAAGGGAAAGATCGCGGGTTCGAGTCCCATGGAAGTTTACACTTTTTCCGAATTTGATTGAGTTATGACTAAAGTTTGTAACGCGGATGAATTTACACTTGTTCGATTTTGTACTACTAAAATATATCATAAAGAGTATTCATAGTTAAAACATACTTTGGGTTATTAGTCACTTCTTCAATAGCAACCTTCAAGTGATCAGCCAAATTATATGTAAGGTCTACTTTTAGAGCAAAACCTCTCGCTGTAGCTCTTGCAACGTTGATGAATTGATCTGCAAACACTGGGATACCAATGATGGGTACTCCAAAATAAACAGTCTCAGTCGTTGATAGTAATCCGCCGTGAGTGATGAAGAGCACGGTGTTAGGGTGAGCTGTAAGAAATGTATTCACTTTATTTCTATTGCATTGCCTCGGTCCAAAAGTTTGGTTGCTATAAAACCGTTTTATAATCAACTTATCTTCAGGCAGTGACTGTCCACGTTATTTCTCGTATAAAAGTCCATTATAACGCTCTGTCCAACTTCGAACTTTATCCCAAAACATTACGATCGAAGTAATCAAATATAAATGCAAACTTATGCAATGAAACCATTGATATACAAAAAACAAGCCCAACCTAGATACACAGTCTCGAACAAAAGTAACATTCGAATCTGTCCCTAATCACACATAAGTAGTTATAGTTATGTTATAAACATATTTTTTTACAAATTCAACTTTACGAACACGACTTAAAGAACTTTTTACAAAGCAATGTACAAAGTGCGTGTATGAACACGAGCGATGCGAGACTTTTTGAAATGAGTGCTCATTTTATGCGGACAGTTTTGACACCCTGACTGTACATCTTGGGTTTTTGTATATATCAATGAATGAAACCAACAATAAAATTAGTTTCATTTCTGTTACAGTAACAAAGCTGGTCATTTGCTTGTAATTTTATTGATGTAGCTTTTGCGTTTATAATAGTAATGTGATAGTGAAACTCACCAAGTATGCTCTGCTGCGGTGCCCAATGTAAAATGTGTACATTTTTTGGTGTGTTTGGAAGATCTTCTTCGATTTTCCACAGAACAGTCTGTTTCAGTCCACCGAACATCTTTAATAGTTCATCTTTCATAACTTTTGGTATATCTTTGCTCTTTAAATTTGATCCCATGCTGAAGTAAATAACTCCATGTTTAGCGTCGTCCATTATTTTTTTCAAATCCTGGAAATTATATTTTTATAAGTATGATAACATAACGAAGAATCTGTCTGTTACTAAAAAGCCCCCATGTAATTAGTACGACACGATTAACTATTACGTCACATATTCTTTCATTAGGTTTAGTACTTTATATGCATTCTAATTATGAAATTTGGAACTTAATAATATTGTAACTAAAAAAATACAACATTTTTCTTTATTTTATAGTATGTAGGAAAACAAAAAGGTCATCATAATATTTTATACTCTATGATTCCCTAGTCAAATTACCAGTCTAGTAACGAAATAGTACCTCAGGTAAAGGCTTCACTTCATCTTCTATATGATATCCACCGATAGGTTTATAACTTTGTGGAAGACTGACTGCTTGTCCAAGAGACACGTGTGAATTGGCCAATACCAGAGATGCGTTGAATGAAATGTCATAATAAGAAGGCAGCTTTCTCCCTCGCTTAGCTACAATTGGCGTCAGTACATCTTCGTATACTTGTCTCTCCATATCGTAGAAGTACCTGAATTAATATTGCTATGAATTATTGTGATGATATTTGTTGTCTTACTGCTTGAGAATCCCATAAAATATCTATAGCGTAAAATGTTAGGTACTCATAAACGTCAAATAAAAATGGCCGTCATAGAGTATTTAAATAACTTACAAATATATTAAATTGCTCACATGTATCTCAGGTACGTCACTCTAATTTGTGCATATAATTCTTTCAATCGCTGCCATAAACTATATGGAGGCAAACTGGCAGAGTTAATATCTGGAGTATATGCAGGGTTGTTAGGTTCATCAATCAATCTGGTTATTAACCAATGAACATCCACGGTTGAGAACCAAACGTATGGGCAATTAAAAACTGCTGAGAAACTGAAATTACATAAAATAACTTGAAAATTATATTTGCATAAAGTTAACTTAGAATGTATTCTGAGAAGGTGTGTTTTTTTCCAATTCGCAAAATTCCTCCGGATACCACCCCCACCAGAGTCGGTGGGAGTGGTTCTGTCAGATTCGAACGACTAAAACGCACGCCATCTTCGGGTCTTTGGTTACCTTCTAGGTGAGATTGTAGGTGACAAATCCCTCGCACCCTGGCCTTGAGTCACATTACTAAAGAGATGGCCCTTCGGGTGTTCAGCCAACATCCATTTACTAACTACACATAATAAATTCGATGCGAACTGTACTTTATACACAGTAATTTATTTATAATTCATTGACGCATCACAAGCGTGTTAAACTAGAAATATATTTATTATGTTACCCAGATGGCAGATCCGTGAACATCCATTCAACGAACACTAAGTCAAATTGTTCCTTTGGATCGTTCATTAATTTTTGAACGTTTTCGTGGCGATAGGTCATATTTATCATGTTGATTATCATTGGGAAAAAAGTTTTCAGGTCACTGATGTCGACCTCTTTCTTTATTATTGCCTCAAAATTCAGTGCGTGTGCTGAAAGAGGTAAAAAGGTAATATAGATAAAAGAGAATATATCTCTCTATGACAATTAGTAATATGTTAATGTTGCCATCGTGGGAATTGAAGAGTAGTGCGTGAGTTGTGGATGTCCCTCCCTCCCTCAATATATTACTTATGTAGTAATGACTTTCCATCATGTAACGCCATTTAAATTATAGACTATTTATGTTGCTAGATAGGTCTAGCTAAACTTCTAATCTTCAAAATAATCTAGATCGACTTCATTTTTTACGCTTTATGTCTGTTGAGATCAGAACTACCCAGGACTAGCCAATGTGAAATGAGATATTGGCACTTGTACTAATGAATTTAACCATTGTATCAAAGGTACCAGCACCCTCCATCCTTCAATATGTAAAAAACATTGTCAAACTTAATGTGAAAATATTGTTGGGTTTCATTACAAAAATCAAATAGAGAATGAGAATGACGATAACGAGACTAAAATATATCGCTGAAGCAAAACTTACATGGAAACAGCTTATTGTTGCTGCTGACGTCAATCACACGAAGGTTAGACGGCGGGGTTTTATATTCAAACGGTGAAATATATGTCACCTAAAGAAGAAGTTAAAACAATATTTTATATATCGCAAAATATATAAAGCAAAGTTTAAAAATGAATGAAAATTTGTTTGTGCTGTAGTTCTGTCGGTGAGTCTTTTCTCTGCCGTACCATTAAGTCCTGGAATTCCTTGCCGGCGCACGTGTTTCCTTCTTCCTACAGTCCCGGGTCCATTGACGTGAAAAAGCATCTGATGAGGCCGTCAAGCTGAGCGCCACCATTGTAGCACTGAAAGTGTTTGCAATGGTGACCCTCTTTCATAAGACTTTGCCTTCAGCTTAACATCAGGCGAGGTGAAGTCAAATTGACGTGCCATAAATAAAAAACAATAAAAATAAGTTGAACATTGGCGAAGCTAAGGCTAGTAACAAAAATAGGAATGTTTATTGTGACTTGAAGGTCTGTGAAAGATTATTAAGGAAGATTAACTGATCTCGTTATTAACATTATAGTGTAATCAACCAGTACTTTTCGTGTCAAACTTTTCTCAGTGTCCTAAAATTATGATTGAGATGTAATTCGATAAGGATGTACCAACCTTTTGGATTTGAAAAAAAAAGTACTCATTTTATTTGTGAAAATGGTAGAAGACGTAACAAATCTACTTGGTACTTAGGGGATAAACCTTTATCATATTAAAACACAACTTTTCTCGAGAGCTTTTTGGTAGAGGAGAAAAAGGATGAGGTATGCTCTAGCGTTATTCTCGTGGTATTAGCTGTTCTTGCGAGGTTTTCTGTTCACAGAACTAGTATTTAACTTGTAAATGAGTACTGCTGTAACTACATCTAGAGGGGTAATACTCAAGTAGGTACAAAGGGCTACAAAAGTTCCTAGACAATGTAAAAAAAAAGATTGTATGAAGTGATGTGACTACAAAACTACTAGTATTAGAAGTTACTGGATAATAGATCTACTTATTAATGTGATTAAGTTTAGACTACTACTTGCATAAGTTTACTGATTTTCTTATAAAGAAACAAGACATCGATAGTTTATTTTATTAAATTCTAGGTGACCCGCGCAACTTCGTCTGCGTCACCCCGTTTTTGCAACATTCATTTCATTCCTGCTTCGCACCTGTTGGTCGTAGTATAATGTTATATACATATAAACCTTCCTCTTTAACCATTCTATTTATTAAAAAAAACCGCATCAAAATCCGTTGAGTAGTTTAAAAGATGTAAGCGTATAAAGGGGCATAGGGACAGGGAACGCGACTTTGTTTTATACTATGTAGTGACTATGTTACTTTGGTTAAATTATACTGAGGCTGTCAATGGATTATAGATCTTAAGGGGTAATTTCACCGACCGCATTTTTAGAGTTTCTTCGCATGAAATCACTATGTAAAACGTTTATCTATGACCACTCTATTTTTTTTCATGTAATACGAACACTAGCTTATATGAAGTCACTACTGAAAATACATTTCTCTTAAACATAAAATTAAAAAAAAATTAAAACATGCTAGATTCCAATAACGGTGGCGTGTCCGCGATGCACCTTTAAGCGCATTTACCTCTTTAACTCCGCTGTGATTGCAAATTTTGTACTTAAATTAAGATTATTATGTTAATTAATATATGAAGCAACCATATTTACTGCTTTCATTACTTCTATTATAACGCAGACATCGTGACAATGTCGATAAGGAACGTCCGCGCCTAAAGTGCAATTTCGGTGTGTTTTTTTTAAACCCTTATACAACGTATACACGTCAATTTAAACGATCTATCTTCTTACGCACGCGGAGTTCCAGTCATGCTCTTGCGTTTACGCAGTAATGGCATGTCCGATTCTGCCCAGTTTTCCCGCTAATACGTAAGTACCTTCTTATTTCTAAGAGGGAGTACGAAATTTTACAATCACGGTGGGTTACTGTATGAATGAATATTTGGTTTTAACATTACGATTTGCGAGTATGTTGTGTGTTGTTAGGTACCCTCAGCAATCATACATTTCACGTGACGAATGCATCACTGAGTTTTGTTTAATTTCATTTTTTCTTGATGTTTCTAACTTCGGTGGTGCAATATCGGTGGTTTCGGTGGTAGATTTATTGCCACCTATATTGCATCAATACTAAAATGGCTATGAGTTTCCATATCTTTGGTAAGATATTTACTCACAAGGTAATAAATAATAAAATTACTCATTTTTTTGTCATAATTAACGTATTTACTATTACTACTGAGAGTGGGGCAATATGGGTATGGGAGGCGTAACCGAAGGGGTTGGAGGCTGGTCGACTTTCTTGAGAAAGAGCGACTCTTTATGATGAACTCTTTCTTCAAAAACCACCCCACAGGAAATGGACCTGGATGGGCCCCGGTGGTCGTACCAAAAATGAGATTGACTTCATCATGACGACGCATAGACGGATATTCAATGATGTCTCAGTGATCCATGGGGTGAAAACCGGAAGTGATCACCTAATGGTTAGAGGCACATTGAATATTAATGTTAAACTGGAGAGATCCCGTCTGATGAGGTCTACGCTCCGACCTAGAGCTTCCCATATACAGTACCCCGAGAGCTTTCAACTCGAACTTTCGAATCGCTTCTCTTGCCTAGAAGAATGCAGTACAGTGGACGAGATAAATAACAGGTTGGTTGAAGCTGTCCATTCAGTGGGCTCCAAATTCTTCAGGCCCCGTCGAAGAGATAGACCACAGAAGCTCCGAATCACACCCTCAAACTCATGGCAGAACGACGCTCTATGAGGCTGCAGTCTACCAATGACGCTGAAGCACATCGGCAGCTCAATAGACGTATCCAGCAGTCTTTGCGACACGACATCCGTGCCTTTAATACTCAATGTATTAAAGAAACGATTGAGCGAAATAAAGGCTCCAAAGTGTTTGCAAGAGACTTGTCTATTGGGCAGAGCCAGTTGACAAAACTGAAGAGGAAGGACGGCAGTGTCGTGTCGACTAAGGGAGATGTTTTGAGGGGGATCGAGGGGTTTTATGGACAGCTTTATACCTCAGTCACTAAGCCTGCTACTGATACGGTTAAAGATCCAAGAGCCAAGCTAACCCGACACTACACCGAGGATATCCCGGACATCAGCCTGTACGAGATTAGGGTGGCCCTCAAGCAGCATAAAAATAACAAGGCACCAGGAGAAGACGGAATCACTTCGGAACTTCTGAAAGCGGGTGGAACACCGATACTTAAAGTCCTTCAGAAGCTCTTCAACTCCGTCTTATTCGAAGGTACTACGCCGGAAGCATGGAACAGAAGCGTAGAAGTCTTGTTCTTCAAGAAAGGTGACAAAGCCTCTCTTAAGAACTACAGACCCATCTCGCTTCTGAGCCATGTTTATAAGCTGTTTTCGAGGGTTATCACGAATCGTCTCGAACGCAGGTTTGATGACTTCCAGCCGCCAGAACAAGCCGGTTTCCGAAAAGGTTATAGTACCGTAGACCACATTCATACGCTGCGGCAAGTCATACAGAAGACTCAGGAGTATAACTTGCCACTATGTCTAACGTTTGTGGACTACGAGAAAGCCTTTGATTCGATCGAGACATGGGCAGTGCTACAATCTCTCCAGCGGTGTCATATAGACTACCGGTACATCGAAGTGCTGAAGTGTTTGTATAAAAACGCCACTATGTCAGTCCGAGTACAAGATCAGAGCACAGCGGCGATACTGTTGCAGAGGGGAGTGAGATAAGGAGATGTAATATCCCCGAAGCTCTTCACCAATGCAATGGAGGATGCCTTTAAGCTACTGGAATGGAAAGGTCTTGGCATTAATGTTAATGGCGAATACATCACTCACCTTCGTTTTGCCGACGATATCGTGCTCAGGGCAGGATCGCTGGAGGATCTTAACACAATGCTCGACGACCTCAACCGAGTCTCTCAACAGGTGGGCCTCAAGATGAATATGGACAAGACCCAGGTTATGGCGAATGCTCATATTCTAAGGCCCTCCCCAGTGTCAGTTGAAGGCTCTGTGTCAGTCGACCCTCGAAGTTGTAGACAAGTACGTCTACCTTGGACAGATGGTCCGATTAGACGGATCAAACTTCGAGGCGGAGGTCAATAGTCGAATCCAACTCGGCTGGGCAGCGTTCGGGAAGTTATACAGCGTCTTCTCGTCCAAAATACCTCAGTGCTTAAAGACAAAAGTCTTTAATCAGTGCGTGTTGCCCGTGATGACCTATGGCGCCGAGACGTGGACTCTCACTATGGGCCTCATAAGAAAGCTCAAGGTCGCACAGCGAGCTATGGAAAGGGCTATAATCTAGGCTAGGCTCGGAATCTCTCTGCTGGATCGAATCAGAAATGAGGAGATCCGCAGATGAACGAAAGTGGTCGACATAGCCTACAGGGTTAGTAAGCTGAAGTGGCAGTGGGCGGGGCACGTAGCAAGACGAACAGATGGCCATTGGAGCCGAAAGGTTCTTGAATGGAGACCGCGTACCGGTAGACGAAGCGTGGGACGGCCTCCTGCGAGATGGACGGACGACAAAAGCAAAATTGCCTTTGGCAGCATGATGTAGCATCTGCATCATGCATCCAAGCCGTTAGTACATATTGTTTAGATAAATATATCACAATTTATAATTTCGGTGTGATCTTGCAATTTCGGTGGGTTGACAATTTCGGTGGTTGTTCTATTTTTATAACAAATGCAGTTATTTGTTTCCTTCTAAATATCTAAAATACTAATGTGTTCTAAAAGAACACCATTAAATTTTTTCATCGGTAAACCTATGATTGAAAAATACCACCGAAATTAGCAAAAAATGAGGCATGCGTGAAATTACCCTAAGGTGTCCAGGAACTTTTTTAGCCCACTACTACCCTACTATGTTCACAAAGAGTAAAGATGTTTAACTACTATTACCCCTATAAACCATATTTTATAGAACAATATAAACATACGGCCTTAACAATATAAACATACGGCCTTAACATTGCATAACCGTGTGATATTATGATCATTGCATCATCGTGTGTCGAAATTTATTTGCTATTCACGTCTGGTCATGATAAATTATTATTAGGACTGACTCACCTCATGCCCAGCTTTGAGTAGATGTCTGACGACATTAGAACCAAGTATCCCATGACTCGGTGAGGGTATAGGAAATACTACTAAGATCTTGTATGCTTCGCAGACTGACAATACCACAGCAAGCAATATCCAACACGTCTTCATTGTGGATACATTCTGATTACAAAGACATAAATTAAGGAAATAATCTTGTTTCAAATTCGAGAACGTTTAATTTGAACTTATTGACCTTAATCATAGACTGAATTGAGCATACACGTGTTTCAATTCCTAAGGATTCAGTTAATGGATTAGTTGTCAATTATGTAATAATATCTTAGGTGCATTTCAAAAATAATAACTGTATATTAACAATATATAATCGGCACATTCACTTATTTCACTTGAATACCACTTAAGAATTCAATTAGAAATATTAGGTACTTAAAATAAAATTGATATAAAAGGTTAGTAGAGTTCAACAATATATACACACCAGTTAACACACAAATTGATAATTAGATCAAACAAACATCTCTATACACGACGATATTTTTGTAGCTGACGATGTACATACGAAGCTGTTCATACAATGAAACGTGGTATACAACTAACCGCTATTATGTATTCTGCCTGTTGAAACACCACACATGATTGATGCTGGTTATGTAGCATAAAAAGTTTAATAAAATTGAGATATGATATCACAGAGTGACCATTTATTTTAATATCAATGCCCGAGGAACTAAAAATAAATGTGTCGATTGAGTTTAGTTATTACTTTCGTAGCGTAAAATATTGTAGGATAAATCTATCATTCAATGCAACAATCGTATAACTTTTTGATGATAACTTCTAAAGCTATTCACGAATAGCGACAGAGTTAGGCAGTGGTATACCTATTATGACCAAGCATATTATGACAGAGGGACGTCGTGGTATGGTAGAAAATTTCGTGATTAAGAAACAGAAAAAGATGATCAGATTTAGACACTTAGGAAAGATGGAGGCAAGGAGATGGATGAAGAAGATTTATGAGGTGAGGGTAAAACGGTAACTCGATAGGTGTGGCTTACATTATAAGAAAAGAGATTGATGGCCTACATTAGACGAAGGGCAGACCAAAAATATCAAGACTTAGCCAGTACTGGTTGGAGAGGCCACACGGTAGCCTCTCGTACCCGCAGACGCAGGTGATCACCGGGCACGGGTGCTTTAGGCATTACCTGCGTTGGATCCAAAAGGAGCCAACGAGCCTTTGCTCGCATCACAGTGATGTGATGCGAGCAAAGACTCGGGAACGCACACGCTGACCGAGGCGGGTCCTAGTGGTGGCCCTAGGAGTAAGTGTTGTCTCGCTCGTCGTCTTACACACTGAGATGGTACGATGCGCAAGTAATGCTCGAAAAGTTGGCGGTGGAGCCGTTCCGGAGAAGACTCCGTGCCCGCACAGCCCGCGTTTAGCGAAAGCGACTTGGGCGTCGGAGGTCACAGAATGACCTCCGTCCTCCATAACCGCAGGCCTAGGGTGACGGGTGGAGCCGCCTGTCACTCCACGGTATTGGTTATGTACACGGAATATCTATATAGGTACTTATACCGTATCTTATACCGTATACGGAAGCCTCAGACGCACCAGGCACTAACTCATAAATACCGATTATGATAATGATATATAAATTTATCAAATCACGAAAAATAGGTCACCATCAATCACAAATGATATCTCAAGTATCACAACTTTTACGTATTAAGTATACCGATACATACCATCCGTATTAGATAGCCGTAGTCTGCATATGAAACCTCGTAACCGACTAGGGTGGCGACCAAATACCACAATATTTAAAAATATTATAGATAATATATAAAATACATATATAATATTGCACAAGTACTACTACTTATCAGTTGAACTTCATCATACTATAAACCTAATCAAATCAAATACTAAATTATATCTTGTACCTACCTATAGCAACCCGTTATCTGCCGATAAAAACTTCATATTTTTATCGGTAATCTGTCTCTGTTTGACTATTTTAGTTACCTCGACTACAGTCTATGAATCGATAAAGCCATGATTACGCATCCATGTTTCATTATCTAAATTATTATATATAATTATAATATCGAAGTTTATCATTACATACAAGGTATTGTACGAATATTAGGTCGTAGATACGGGAAGTGATTATAATATATGCCAGTCATACCTACTTGCGAGTGTAGTGCAATGTTGTGTAATTATATTCAAAATAAGTAAAGCTCGCTGAGTTTCTTGCCGGAGCCTTCTCAGGCCAAGGCCGCATTCCGAACCTGTGGTCCATTTGCTAAACTAACCTATAATATATAATTAATTTTGACGTTTTGTAAGTTCCATTTAATGGTCCGACTCCGATCTGAAGAGATTTCGCCAAGAACCACAGCGGATTTTTCTTTTTTTTAGTCTATTTACTAATATTGAGGTACTTATGTATCTAAAATACAATAATTTGCTTGAGTAGCAAGTTGGGTGAACTGCTCATTTCTTGGCTTGTCTATCATCCAAATAATCCAAGATTATTCTACAATACTCTACAATATTCTACAATACATTTATTATTTATTATCAATACATTATTAAAGTAACAATACTCAATTATCTTCTACACTGACAGCACAAAACTCTCTTAACCTTCGCTTCAAGTTTCAGTTCCAGCTTTTGTTTGGTAGTTAACCCTTCGGCGTTGTATTGAAAAAAAGACGGTCCCCTTCGATGTGACCAGGATTATCGCAAGGAAATTGAATGAATATGCCTCATTGAAAGCGGTTAGGAACAATGTTACGCAACACCAAGGTCTAGTGATCATATCTAATAATAAAAATACAACACTAGTAAAGATAACCGCAGTTTTCGTTCGTCTGACTGTAGTTATAATTAGATCAAAATAAAATATACGTGCCATACGAGTATTCTTTATTGTACATAGTTAAAGTATTTTTTTGTATTTTTATACTATTTCATTATTACCTATCTTGTTGTCTGTCTGATACTCTCCAAGACGTTAATTGGTAGAGTAATTAATTTCATTGCGATTTACCTACACCACATAGCAAGGAATGAACGTAGCAGCTAAATAAATTTTTCTCCAAATTTATTTAGCTGCTACGTTTTCGGTTAGAAAGTTATTTCGGCATTCCCATTCTTTTACAAAGTGCCCGATTGGCGACAATAGTTATTTTTGTTTTTATCATACGAAAAAGCCCTACGGATACGTCCCCCGCCGGAGCCTGTTGGGGAGGTTATGTCGGACTCGAACCGACTAAAACGCATGCCGTCTTTGGGTCTTTAGTTGTCGGAGGTGAGATAGTAGACGAGATAACTATCCCTCGCACCCTGACAAACCCAGGGCCCTCTCTTTCGAGATGACCCCTTTTGGGGTGTAGCGCCCTCGGGTATGGGGAAGCGCAGTTTGCGCCACCGTCGACTATAACATACCCTATGCAGTTACTCATAATATGTCTTTATCTGCAATAGCTTCGTCAATAAATTGTTGTGTTATTAGTAAGAAAAGGTTAGTGTAATTAAACAACAGAATATTTAAAAATCCAAAAAAATTATTTAATTTTTCAATTACAACTTCTTTTTATGATCTACATTTTTGATTGTACAGTAGGTATGCACTAAAAATACAGTTCAATAATTTTATGATAATATAAACTACAATTAGAATGATAGCAAGTAGATCTAAGTAAAGCTTTTGATACAACGGCACGTTGAGAGCAGGCGAGCGAAGATGTACGGCTCCTCGTGTTTCAATGACATGCCGCACCCAGAATAATATTTCTCTACCTGGAGTTACTGGACGGTTGTGATATATAAAAGACAGTTCTTTCGCTTTTTCTGCATATCTGTGATGAAAAATGTTGGATTTATTATTTATATTAATACAAAATTTCGAAGTTATAAACAATCATCAAAACGTTCTCATCTTCACGAACTTATATCAGAACGTGGTGGCAGATTTCTAGAAAATTTAATAAGTGTACATAAAAAAATTAATTTTACTGACATTAAAATGCTTTACCAAGTTTCTCTGTATGAAAAATTACCTTTCATTGAGAGAAACTAACATCAAAATACCTGATACCGTAAGTATTGGAGACCAAATACTAAGTAATTATGCATTACGTATGATAAATCCAGCAGTAACGAATACATATAGATACTAACTTGGAATTTGTAATTACTTCTTCAATAGCCGCCTGTAGATTATCTGCCATCTCATATGAAAGCTTCACTTCACAAGCAAAACCTCTTTTAACAGCTCTGGCAACATTAACAAATTGGTCTGCAAATACTGGTATACCAATTATAGGTACTCCAAAATGAATAGTCTCAGTTATTGATAATAATCCGCCGTGAGTGACGAAGATGACAGTGTTAGGATGGGCTGCAATAAGATAATTTTATTCAAAAAAGATAATAATTATTTCAATTTGCTTTCATGCTTGTAACGCTTTGATTGTTAACCTAAATTATTCCAATTCTCTAAATACTTACCAAGTATGCTCTGTTGAGGCGCCCAACTAAGAATGTGAACATTTTTAGGTTTATTAGGAAGGTCTTCTTCAAATTTCCAAAGAACAGTCTGTTTCAATTCTCCGAACATCTTCAAGAGTCTCTCCTTCAAAATCTTGGGAATATCCTTACTTCTCAAATTTGACCCCATGCTAAAGTATATTACTCCATGTTTGGCATTATCCATTATTTTCTTTAAGTCCTGGAAATAACAGACAGTTTCAATCATTTACGGAAAGATAAAAAATAACAGCAAACACGCTAGCTTTATTTCGCAAAAGCAAAACAATGTTTTATTATAGCCTTATTTAAATGCTCAGACCTTTTTAATTGGCGGTCTTCAACGAGAACTGCTGCTTCGTACTTTTCATATGCTATATGTATTCATTGGGCTACTGTGGTGTTGTATAAATAAATACGTACCTCAGGTAAAGGTTTTACATTTTCTTCTATATGAAATCCTCCTATAGGTATGCAATTTTGTGGGATGCTGACTGCTCGTCCCAGAGACACGTGAGAATTGGCCAAAATCAATGATGAGTTATATTGAATATCATAGTAAAACGGTGGCTGTCTTCCTCGTTTCAGCACGATGGGCGCCAATGAATTTTCATATATACGTCTCTCCATATCGTTGAAATACCTGATTTTGGATTCTCAAGTAATTACACTACAACCATTACTTTGGTTACTCTGTGTAATTACTAAAATTTGGTTACATCGAGGGCTCTAAACGCCTGATGATTAGAGTAACTTGATACATGAGTACAAATTAAGATGGCTTAAAAGAAACAATATAAGCACAATTTATTACATAGTAAAAATAATTTACGATAATAAACGTGACTAACTAGAGATCAACTTCAAAATATGTGTAGCATGTTGTGTAATACTGTTGTATTTGATAGTAGGTATATGTAGCGCTTTCGATTAAAATAAATATAAATTATATTAAACAACTTACATATATCTAAAGATCTGGCCTTCAATTTGTGTATATAATTCCGTCACCCGTTGCCAAAACGTAAATGGGGGCAAATTGTAAGATATAATGTCTGAAGTATATGCGGGGTTCGTAGGCTGATCAATCAGTCTTAACAAAATCCAGTGAACATCCAAATTTGAAATCCAAATGTATGGACAATCGAAAACTGCCGCTAAACTGAAACACCATAACAATTTTGAAACATTTAGTAATGACTCGTTTTTTAATAGATAAAATCATGCTATAATCATATTTAATTTTTGGAGCAGTTTTTTTCAATATTGATTTATTAATAGTGACCTCTGTTCGACAAGTAAGCCAGTCACTTGTTAAAAACGTTTATTTACCCAGAAAGCAGATCTGTGAACACCCATTCAACTATTACCAAATCAAATCGTTCGTTTGGATCATTCAGCAACTTCTGAACATTGTCGTTCTGAATAGTGTACTCTGCCATGTCAATCATCATGGAGATAAATAGAGCCTGGTTACCGATGTCGACCTCTTTGTTGATTATTGTTTCAAACTGTAATATTGTCACTGGAAGATGTAAATATTAGGTTTAGTACTGGATTTTATATGGCTTTGAACATCGTCTGATACTCTTCAAGACGTTAATTGGTAGTGCTTGGGCGGCTACGAGTATGCATGTAATTAATTTCCTTGCGATTTACACCGCAAAGCAAGGAATCGGGTCCTAAATTTTTTTTCAATATTTATTTAGCTGCAACTTTATCGGTTACGAATTTATTTTCGATATACCCATTATTTTACAAAGTGCCCGATTGGCGGCACTAAGCTCGCTCCCTATTACGTGGCACCGAAAATCATAATGGCAAAATGTGGGTGTACAATACACCTCGGCCTACTGCTTCGGGTGTGTATGGGTAAATACTTGAGCATATACCTATAGACATTAGTCTGTTGCATCTAATAACCTAAGGAGGTCAGACAGTAGTTGCTACAATAAAAGCAATCAATCAATAAAAAAGAACATAAATAATAAGCAAACTCCATGCTGTGGGGCGAAGTTTTTGGGTACAAGTGAGAACAACTCTATTTTTTTCTTTTTATTTATAGCACGATTTGACTTCACCTCGCCTGATGTTAAGCTGAAGGCAAAGTCTCATAAAAAAGGGTCACCATTGCAAACACGTTCACGTTCAGTGCTACAATGGTGATGATATGATGATGTAAGGAAATTTTAACGAAATTATCTCATACGATTGCCAGCTGATAATATAATCAAGTAGATACGTAATGATAACGTAAAATATACCTCGTCATTTAGACGCTGCAAATAAATGAAGCCTACTATTTATTATCTGAGAGTGCTGGAAAGTTTTGTGTTGTTGTGAACATATTTCTTTTGGAATCTTTTATTTCTTTTGATAAAATGTGTAAGCATGGGAGATGGAAGAACTGCTGACATAATGAGAGGATACTTGAATTTAAGGATTATTTCCAAATATTTGAATAGCAACAATTTTTAACTCTACTTGAGATAAATTTTGTTAAGTATTTAAAATGTCAGAGTATGTAGATCGATTCTAGGAGGTTTTTTGTAATTTTCTATACAGTCGTAGGTACTCAGTGCTTTATGTCTGTGTCTTTTACCGACCCGCCTCTGTGCGAAAGATGAAGTAGAGTCCGTCTCAGCGGGGCTTTTCTTGCTTAAGACGATCGAAAAACTGATGGAAAATGGTGCTGGATACTGGACCTGGAGATTTGATTGTTGTTAGATACTGGAAGAGTATAAAACTCACTTGGCACTACTTCTATATTGCGACTCACGTCAATCACGCGAAGATTCGTTGACTCAGACTTATAAGGAAACGGAGAAATGTAGGTCACCTGAAAACAAAGATTTTTTGACAAAGGGCCCATATTATTAACATTTTAATGGTGCATATTTTCTTTTGTTTCTAAACTTTTAAACTGTCTGTATCACAATAGATAAGTTCTTTACATTATACCCCAATATTAATATATTTGTAGGGGACGTAGTAAGCCTTCCCGAAGAGTGAAACCTATGCTCGGCCCCTCTCCGTGAGTAGCGGCGCTGCCGTGAAACAAATTACTTCACCACTATGGCAACTTAAAAATGTCGTCGATACGACAGAAGAAGAAGAATGCATTTGTTAAATCTAAACAAATCTTTCGTATTTTATGGTTGAAAGAAAATGCTCTTCGACGGTTTATTTTAGTGTTATTGCGAGAGTTTCTGTTATTTGTTTTGTGGTAAATATAATACATATGATGGCACGCAACTGTAAATGTTATCCGAAAATAGATGATGCGAATAGATCATTGTTTGTTAGGATTTGACGACTTATTGTACTAAGTATCTTTAAATACCTAATTAATCGTAGTAGGAATATTTGCAACCTCTGTACTATCATTGATATTACCGTTAATAAACTAGCCTATATATTATCTCAATATCGATATCGCCATTGGTCATTAGACCATTGGTTGTGGAGGTCAGACGGCAGTCGCCTCACGGAAAATATCGAAGTTCAGCCGCATCACAGTTAGACTGGAAAGCCGACCCCAACTGAGTTGGGAAAAAGGTTCAGGGAATGATGATGATATATTATCTCAATCAAATCAAAATAGTTACTTATTTACACCACCCGTAACAAGTAGAAAAGAACATCAATTTAAAATTTAAAAACAAACAATCGAAAATCAAAAATATGTAAATTCAAGGTCAAATGAACAATACACTCGAGAAAGTTACAACTCTTTGGTCCATATAACAATAATAAAGATATGTATTAGTTTAAACTGGATACCAGTGCCAATATAAGTCTTGTTATTATTATTAAATAAGGTATTTCTTTGAGTTAACTAAGTATCATTAAATATGTTGATTCTACACTAAATTAAAGAATGCCGATAAGATGCCGGTAATTTTTTAGGTTATGAATACCTAGTTTTAGTTTTAGTTATTACTTGATGCATAGATCCATTTAAATTTTTTGTTAATGACAGATAGTTATGTAAGATTACTGTCAAAGTTGTGTTTTCGTTTAATTAAATATTATGATTACCTATCTCATACCGAATCATTACGAATGTTTACACAACAAGTAGGCATGCAGTGCTTACCTGCTAATCTGTACATAAAATCACATTAAAAACGAATAATTACAACTATATGCATTATGTATACAATTATAGTATTTTTATTTTATTATATAATCTATATAAAGAAAAACAGAATTTAAATCTTACCTCATGCCCATCTTTGAGTAGATGTCTTACAATACCATCACCAAGTATGCTATGGCTCCTTGAAGGTCTAGGAAATACCACCAATATCTTGTACGATTCGTGAACAGGCAATATAATGGCAAGCCATATCAACAACAAAATCATTTTTCAAATTACACTAGAGAAGTATTGAAATAAATAATTCATTCCTGTCAAAAAACTAGAACGAACTACTCCACAGATATTAGGCGCGCCACAGAGTCACCGAACTGCAAATGAATGAACGGAATGAACGTGACCCGAAAATAGTCCTAACGTTAACGCGGTACTCACAAAGACTCACAGAACTTTAGTCTTTATTGAAATGATGTTGTCTACTGTTTTGCTTCATCAACTAACTTGTTTTCAAGGTTGACGGCGTTATTTGAGTTAAATATAACTTTTTTTACATCTTTTTAGTTTAAGTTATTTTTAAAATTTTCAAAAGCAACTCTAAATCGAGATCAGTGCATATAACTAATAATAACACCAACTCACCATAGAATCCAATAAAAATAAATTTATTTCCATGTGTATTCCCGTAATTTTTTCGGTGATATCACATTGTTGTATTTAGAATTTAGAAAGTAATAATCTAAAGATTTAGAATTTTAAGATCTGATTTAAGAGAAGAGATTAACGTGAATGAGGGGCAATCAAAAGGAATCAAGAAATGAGAATTCATGATCGAACAACATTAATATTACGAGTTACAAGAGTCAGATAATACAATTTTGTTTTCGTGATGTAAGAGGGCGCTAGAGTAAAGTAAAATCCCAGTGGGACCGCAATCTTGTAAATATGAATAGAGAGGTCTGAAATATATGAATCGAGAGAGAAATAAAACACTAGTCACATATTTTATTTTCTACGATCTTTTAGGAGTAGACCCAACAATAATACAGTTAAGAACAATATTAGATAAATTACTTCGTAGGGTTCAATTTCATATACAGTGGTCCGCCTGCTCAAAATAACCGTGAACAAGTAACCAAATTTGATAAGCATCGTCTGTATAAACGTGATCGAGATCGATCATGACGCTTGCAACAGTGTCGATATATCGAACACTCAAAACCACAGAAATATCATTAAATGGTAAATACGCAGTTGACTCTAATACCTGAACTTTTGATAGTCCAGAGAATTTAGCAAATAAAATATCCTACTAAGCCTGGCTGAATGTAAAATTTCAGCCGCATCACAGCTATACTGAAAACCGACTACTAAGTCTGGCACTTCATAAAAATTAGTTCTCAATACTCAATACTCAATACATTTATTGCATTCCATAATGTGATACAGATGTTAGTTCCAGCATTGGCGGCTAAAGGTGATGTAATATTCGATTTCCTTAACAGGAGTAATTTTGGTGTTTACAAGAGACTCGCTTGTTGTAAAAGATAAGGAGATCGGCCTAATGCGATTGTCTTATCTATAAAAACTATGATAAAATACAGGTAAAAACATAAAAAACCTGCATAACTCGGTATAATAATAAAGTATCATGAACATTGAACTTGTCAATTATATTTTATCCAATAATACTACATAACAGTATTGATACGGAAATCTCTCAGAGTAGATGTATGTTACTGTAGTATAATAATCACATCACAAGTTTGTTAGATCTTTGGAAGAAGAAAGCAGCCTTGTGGATTCACGCCTAAAATGTAAGTTCTGTATAAATTCTTGGAGTCATACCAAAATTAGATGTTAATTGAATAATAAAGATTAGAATATAAATGTTGTTAATCAGTGATGCTGACCAAATGAACACAATAAGATTATCAAAAATATGTCACGTATGTATGTATCTCAATTATGATATGTATGAATTCAGATATGTATGAATGATATAGGGTTCTGGGTTAAAATTATACATGAACGTACGAACAAAAGTTTTATGTCAGCGATAAATCACGGAATAACGTTGATGAATAATGTTCAGATACGATATAGATGTAGACGTGACCAGGCGGAAATACATTACAAAAAATATATATTAGGAGGGGGGATAACAATATAAATATTGGAATGTCCAACCGCCCTCTTCAAAGCAAGTAAAAAAATTCTTACTAGAGAGGAGATGTTGTATTATGTTGTGCAATAATCCGCAAGTGTGAAGGACAAACCTCTTCATGTTCAGCTGAATGACATCATGACTATTATGATATTTTTATTTCTAATAGACACCATAGTACTTTGAACTCAATAAAAATAGTTTTTATATCGTACTCTAATTGAAATATTTTTATAACAAACAATATATTATGGATACGAGCGCTAAATAGTGCGCGGTTATCATAGTTCATGGACACCTACAAAACTGTGAATATTGATAGTCAGATTCCAACTTCACGAAAAAACTCAGTAAGAGTCAAGTGTGGAGAAATACCAATACATTTATAATAACTAAGCCCAAGTATAGATTCCTCGTGAGGGATATGCCACCTCAACCTTGGCAAATGGTGCCCCATGAGCGACGTGTGGTTTTGATCGTTCGAGTCCGACATAACCACCCTCGCTGACTTCGGCGGGGGGTAACCGTGGGGCGGGAGGGGGGAATGTACAGATTCCTATTCACGCCCTTGAACTGGAATAGCCGTTCAGCTTTAGTGTTTCGGAGAGTTCAATAACATATTCTATAAGAGTTCAATAGGATTTGGTAAAATCTTTCACAGATAAGATTTTAACAGGGAGTATCAGTGGTCTAGAGAATTTTAAAAATATCATTATGCTTTACTTTCTTCAGTTTAAATTTCCAGAATTATATTGACTCGCACGTAGGATAAATCTAAAAAGCATATTAATTTGCATTATTTTTAATGTTTCTCCCTCTCTTAGGGCGCGTTCCCACTATGTCGTGACGACAGATAATCGTGTAGTTTTAAGTATCGTGGCTTATATATGTTTAAATGGAGGTGTTCACATTTAGAACGACACAATTTACTGTCGTCTACGACATTTTTTGCAGTGACGACACTTTGTCGTGACAGTGGGAACGGCTAGCACGACAGTCGTAAAACGATAAAAAATCGTGGACGGCAACTCTATATAGACGAACACGTGTTTTCCCTTCCCTCTCGCACTCGCGGGAAACGATAAAATGTCGTCGCGATCCAATGGGAACAGCTAGATACGACAGTCGCTAAACGATAAAAAATGTTGACGACAAACAATCGTTATAATGGGAACAAGTAGAGACGACAGTCGTCGAACGATAAATTAGTCGTTACGACATAGTGGGAACGCGCCCTTATTGTTAGGTGCCTGCTCAAATTTATTTAAAAGAATACGAACCATTTGCCGCTTTTCTTGGTATTCCGGCCTTTTACCTGCTTAAGTATATGACTAAAATTTATTTGAAAAGTGTGGCCAATCTGTTTCATTCGGGACATTAGATTCTTTATTTTGTTACGTTTTAATGGTTAACAATTTTATATTTCCAGAAAATGACTGGGCTAATTTACTTCCTATTTGGATTGGCTATTGCTATAAATTCGAGCCATGCTTACAGAGCGTTGGTAGTGTATCCCATGCCATCTAGGAGTCATGGAAACTTAGGTGATGGTGTAGTCAGACAGCTTCTAAAGGACGGAAATGAGGTTGGTACAGTTACTACGGAAGTTTTTTGTGTTTATCTAATCATAGAATATGCCAATGATAAGTTTTAATCTGAATAAAGTGCAAGTGGTTGTAATCCGTTAGTGTACTATAGTAATATACCCAGAAGAAAGGCGAAGAATTACATATAAATTATCCAAACAGTTTGAATTATCTGTTCAAATTGGACAATGACGATGAAGTATAACACTTTCGATTTCTTAATGATCGTTAGGTACCGGGTTCGAATTTTGGACATTACCCTACCGATGTGAACCCCCTCACAATTCATGTAATTAAGTTTAGATGGAGGTGTTAACGGGAATACCAGTTATTTGGTTTACTATAATACAGAGCGGAAAATAGTTATTACTTAAATTAACTTTAAAGTGGCAGACAAACACAGGGCCCAACTGATGGAAAGTTACCGTTTACCGATTACCGTGGCCTATAAACGTTTGCAACACTAGAGGCGTAATACTCAACCATATAGAGGGGAGGAGGGAAAGGAGGGAAGGTAAAGGTCAAGAGAGTTTTTGTACTGTGTACAAAGTTTCTCGGTTTTCCCACTTACAACACAAAACCTCTCCAATGTGCTATCCTACTCACCGCCAGAAACACAAAAACCGGTTATTATTAACCGCGGTATTCTGTAGAGTAGAGGTACTTCCTCAGTCCGACTGCTTAATTAGGACGGAGGATACTGAGATGTCCTCCCTCCGTTTACTTAATCTTCAGACTTTAGAACATTTCGTTAATATGCATTCAAAATTCAGGTGGTGTACGTCAATTCTTTTGAATATAAAAATGCTCCTCCAAACCTACGCCAGGTTGACGTTAGTTCAAATAAAGATGCTATGCCTGGTATGTATAATTTGTTAATTCTATTAGAAACTTGAATTTTATGAAAACAGAAAAAAGTTAAAATATATTTTTTTTTCATTTCAGCGAATTCTCTAAGTATTACAAGTCTGTTAGAAAAAAAAGTTGTTCCAAATAATCGTCACTTTATCATGCGTGTTATGTTAACTATATTTGAGAAGACTCTAGAGGTAAAAGCATTCCAAGATCTTTTGAGCGATCCAAATGAACACTTCGATGTGGTGATTGCAGAATGGATGTTCATTGATGTATTTGCAAGGTGATTTATATTTGCTTCACTCAATATTCAAGAAAATATGTTCTGTAAATACCTAAATTAAATTTATCAAAAGCAAAACAATCTTGAGCTATTACAGTAAATATATGTTGCTGTTACAATTGAAAGTTATATAACATGTCAATTAATACTTCTTTTGATCCGGTGGATCAAGTAAAATTTTTTCCCTGGTCAAAACGTGCCCATTATGCTAGCGGCGTTTCCCCGTTGCACGGCCAGGGAAATACTTTGTATGAGATATTGGCTCGACCTCGCATCCTGCCTATCCTTCTGCAGTCGGCCACGAACCTCTTGGCCTCGGAGCCCCTACCTAATACTTCAAATCAATAATTGTTAATCTTTCATTTTCTTTACAAATAAACGAAATGGTTTATACTGTTGATGAAACAATATCAGCTGCATGGATCTTAATTCTTAAAGTAATTAATGCATAAGTTTTAATTTCTCAAACACATTTTTTTTTTAAATAAATATTATGTTATTCTAGTTTGGGACCTTTGTTTGGCTGTCCGTTTATATGGGTATCTCCAGTGGAAGTTAACGGTCGTGTTTTAAGATTGGTCGATGAAATGCCAAGCCCTGCGTATGCTGCAGATGTATTATCATCAAATACACCACCTTTTACATTCCAACAACGATTGGAAGAGTTATGGGGACGAATAAACGAGGCGTACACGGATTATATGTAAGTACTGTCAAATGTTTTCCATTAAAGTTTTCTAGTAATTTGTGTTTTCCATCAATAGTAATGTAACCATAAAGTTATTCATAGAGGAACAAAGTGAGGAGGAACATGCGTATCTTTACACAAAACCTAACTGTAAGAAAGTGACATAGAGACAGAGAGAGTGAAAAATAAATAGCAGTGACGTCAATGAATCTACACTCCCAAGTCCGTGCCACTGACATTATGAATTTGCTTAGGCGGTAATGAAAGAGTCTGTGGGTCTACTTACGCTAGTAATAGAGTTTAAAACAAAGGTAGATGTACCAGTCAAATTTGATCAATATTAAATATTATGTTCTAGGTACTATGATAAATTACAAGCCGACGTATATCTTCAAAAGATAGCTCCATACATGATAGCTAGAGGCCGACAGCCACCAGCCTTCGAAGATATTCGATTTAATGCGTCTTTGATACTGGGTAACTCACATGTATCTATGGGAGAAGCTCTCAGAATACCACAGAGCTATAAACCCATAGGAGGTTACCATATTGAAGAAAATGTGAAGCCTTTACCTGAGGTACCTTGATATACGCTTTAAGATTATTAGTTCCATAAATTGATTTTATACGCATGTCGATTGTAATATTGTGTATAATTTCGATTTCAGGATCTGCAAAAAATAATGGATTCCGCAAAAGATGGAGTTATATATTTTAGTATGGGCTCAAATCTCAAGAGCAAAGACTGGCCAGAACAAATCAAGCAAAACCTCTTGAAAATGTTCGGCGAATTGAAACAAACTGTGTTGTGGAAATTCGAAGAGGACCTGCCCAATGTACCAAAAAATGTTCATATTTTAAAATGGGCACCGCAACCGAGTATATTATGTAAGATGTTTCTGTAGTTTAACGTTTCTAATACTGCATCTATAAAGGTATTGTCAATCGTAACATAAATACTCATAAACTTATTTATTCTATTCTATTACTAGTAGGCAAGGTGTGTTATTATGGAAAACATTTTTGGATACCACGTGGTTACGAGCTCCATGTGGTAATTGATAAAACCTGCTAAAACTGTATTTATATATTGGCACCATATAATATGCGTACATATATTCAAACTTAACTTGAAAATAATTTGTCAATTTGTTCCAATTATCATCTCTTTGAATAATAATTATAATCATTTCATTTTCAGCTCATCCAAAATGCATCCTTTTTATCAGCCACGGAGGGTTATTATCAACTACTGAGACAATCCATTACGGTGTACCAATTATTGGAATACCTGTGTTTGGTGATCAGTTTGTTAATGTGGGAAGAGCCACTAAAAAAGGGTTTGCCCTTCAAGTCGATCTGACTCATAGTGTAGATGAAGACTTAAGAGTAGCCATAAAGGAAATGTTGTCTAAACCATCGTAAGTATTAGTTTACATTCCCTGTACATAATAAATTAGAATGAGATATTAAAATCACATATAAGTTAATATGGGCCTATTATAAATCGTTGTCTAAAATTGTGATCTAACTACTACTTAGCTACTTCGAAAAAATACTTCGTTTTTTTAACGAACTGTCACGACAACGTCATCTATATATTAAAAAACACAATTATCAAATAAACATGTATCTTTATTTTCTGGGGATGATAAAGCTATTAATTATCCATGCATTCCAATGTAAAAAAGCTTCGATTTTTTTTGTGTTAGTAAACATTTTTTGTTAACAAATTTATTTTTAAAATAACGTGTATTTTTACAGGTATAAAGAAAGAGTGTTGGAATTGTCAAACATATATCACGACCGTCCTATGAAGCCTGGTAAGGAGCTGGCACATTGGGTGCGTCACGTGGTGGAGACACGAGGAGCTCGGCATTTGCGTTCGCCTGCACTCGCGGTTCCACTTTACCAACGACTATACCTCGATGTAATTGGTTTAATTGTATTAGCTTTACTTGGAATTTGTAAATCATTAAAATGTGTGTGTGCTTTTGCATGCCCAAAAAAGACAGTAGATATTAATAAGAAAAGGAATTAAAATTTTGTAAATAAAGTCTAATTTTAAGAAATTGCTTTTTTATTGTATATGGAACAACAAGTCTGTCATTTTATTAGTAAAGTATACCTCATAAGTAAATCATAAATTTTCCTTGTTATTACAGTGCACTGCTGGTTATATTATAAATCTTTAAATATGGTATATAGCTGCCGATGCTCTGACTTCCGCTTCGAGTCACCCACACCTCTCTAATGTGGATTGATATTCTGCACTCTAACTCTAAAACAGAAGACTCATTAGCTTTAATTGCATTCGGAAGATCGTTCAGCCTATTGCCACTACATCTAGGTTAGAATGTGGGCAATGCGGAAAAGTAAATACCTAGTAGTTAATACACAGTTCTATGAAAACTGGTTTTCATGATAAACATCAAGAATACCTATACTATTAAAATATCTGAAAACTATTTACGAACTAATTTATGTACAAAAACACGAGCATGAATATATTTTAAACTGATAACATTATGCACTACTTGCTCCTCTTCCTCTCCTTTTCTTTTCTCCATATTTATTAATTTCATTACCCCCGATCTTCAAAGTACGTATCACTTGTATGCCGATGACCTGCAGTTGTATAGTCAAGCCACTGTAGATAGTATCTCAGAAGCTATTGATAGGGTTAATGCAGACTTGGGCTTAATACGTGACTGGTGTGACAGGTTTGGTTTGGCCGTCAATCCCGACAAATGCCAGAGCATTATAATAGGTAGTAGTCATATGATGAGAAGGTTGAAGGATGTGGCTATACCATCGATTATCTTTGATGGGAAAATCATTCCTGTCACATTTAGCGTTAAGAACCTGGGCTTACATATAGACTCAACCCTGAGTTGGAGGGTTCAAGCCACAAGCGTTTGCCAGAGGGTGACAGGAACGCTTAGGACTCTTTACCGCCTTAAAAACTCTTCCTTCTGACACTAAGACAACGCTTCGTTCGTAGTTCACTGTCCCACTCACACTTCAAGTCTTGTGCACTCTTCTTTCGCTGTGCAATCCATTCTTCTTTGGAATGCGCTTCCTTTAGAGATCAGGATGTCACCAAATCGAGCTACATTCAAAAACAGAGTACGCCAGCTATATAACGAATCATAGGCGGAATTGTACTCATAGCACTTTTCCACATATATATTTATATACTCGTATATATATTTATATATACATATATGTATGTGTATGTACGTGCATTCAGAATAGAATATTTGTGTAAGTATATATATATTTGTATTTATGTAGCTATAGGTATACTATTATTTACTGATTTAAGTACATCATTATATTTATAGTTTGTATGTTTATTATTTATACCGTACTGGTCGATTTCTCACCACAATACTTCAAGCACCTACCTTGACAAATCTCTGCATCACCCTAAGGTTGACTGGTAGAAAATGCCAATGGCATTAAGTCCGCCTTTGTACATTATTATGTAATTGTGCAAAAAGTTTAAATAAATAAATAAATAAATAAATAAATAGTAGTACAAAAAATAATTCATAGAAAAATTAAGTACTCATTCACAACTTTATATTAACAAGATTATACTGTACAGTTTAAACAAATATACGCATGATAACCATTAATATAACACAGATACCGAATAAAGTAAACAAAATTGATAACACTGATACACTCAGTAATGCCACTCACACTATTGAGATTAGTCGTTAGTGGCATATAACAATATAAACGCTGTTATGTTTTGATAATAAAATTTCAATATTGTGACAAGACAGTGAGTTACCAATTTTAATTAATAGGCAATACATAATTATTTTTGGCTTACCAATACATAATTAGGTAAATATGATCAAATTTGCCGACAAAGAAATGGAAAAACCGAATCCGATGATAGAATAACCAAATATTTATTTTTGTAGCCATACAGTAAAGAAAAATAAATTGGGCTCTTAAACGCTTAAGTTATTCTGATTTCTGTGAAAGAATTGTTCCAGAGTAGATTTAACGTCATTAACCTATATTTTACTAAATTATGGAAGTTCAACTAATTAGTTCATCAGCATAAAAATGTATAACGTGTCAAATTTTTTTATGACCGGTATTATTAGTATATTTGTAATTTCGCCTAAATGAATATACATATGTATATATTTATAATAAGGTATCTTTTATCTAGGTGATGGCCCTAGCAGTGCTGACTTGCTTCTTGTTAGGTCATATTATATCATTGTATCCATCGAATGCCTACCGAGCATTGGTGGTAACCCCTACCCCATCAAAGAGCCACGCTATCCTTGGACATGGTATCGTAAGACAGTTACTACAAGATGGCAATGAGGTTTGATTGTTTTTGTTAAATTATTATATTTTGTTATATCTTTCTTAATGTTATTCACTGAACTGACGTTAGAGTACTTTATTTCACTGAGTGTATCAATCATACTATTTCATATTTGTAGGTTACATACATAAGTGCTTTCAAATACGACAAAAATTCACCTTCAACTCTACAACAGATTGATGTTAGCAGTACTAAGGAAGCATTGCCTTGTAAGTGTACTTAAATAAAAGATATATGAATAAAAATTAGATTGTGTTCACATGAATACAACCATGCATAAATCGACTTCAGCAACTTACAAAAAGCAGAAAATAATTTCGATGTGGGTACGTTGTGGTGTGTGCGATGTTTTAAATGAATCCACTGATTTGTCAGCTAACAAATTATTTTTTTTGGTTTGGTTATCATGATAATTTTCATTATATTTTAGCATCTTTGATTAATTTGGAACATATATTAAACAAATCTGTTACTGTAAATGAACATTATTCAGTAAAAAAACTTTTCACTGATATTGCTATCAATACTGCTGAGAATAAAAATGTACAAAAGTTATTAAGCAATCCTGAGGAACATTTTGATGTAGTTATTCTCGAATATTTGGATAATGATTTACTTGCTGGGTAAGTTATATTAATATACAATAAATCTCATTTATAAGCTTACTATTCAGTACAAATGAGACAATTTCAATACGAACATTATATATTTCAGTATTGCTGCAGTATTTGATTGTCCGTTGATATGGTCATCTCCTATGGAAGTCAATGCGGATATTCTGAGTCGGGTTGATAAACTACCAAACCCAGCGTATGTTCCTGATCTCTTGTCCTCAAATATACCACCATTAACATTTCAACAACGCGTTGAAGAATTGTGGTCCTTGATAAAGGGGCATTATTGGGATTACACGTAAGTTATGATTTTGTATTGATTTATTATTTAAGAATTTACATAAGTACAAAAATATAAAATTACATTTTTAGGCACTTTGATGATGTACAAAGTGAGGCTTATAATAGGCTGATAGCGCCATATATAACAAAGAGAGGACGTAAACCACCGACTTTTAATGAAATCCGTTACAGTGGAGTCATGGTACTCGGCAACTCGCATGTATCTATGGGACAAGCTTACAGCTTACCACAAAATTACAAAGAAGTTGGAGGCTATCACATAGATGAGCCCGTTAAACCTGTACCTGAGGTAATTTTTGAGACATTTTTGTTTATACTTTAAAGGTTTACAGACCAATACCAATTAGATGTACTAATTGTTAATGGTCAGCATGGAACAGCATAATAAAAATATAGCTAATTACAATTCATCATACATATGTGTATATTTACTTGTTACGTTTACTAATTTAACAAAATAAATAAAATAGATAATGATGTGAAATGTTAATGCATCGTGAATTAATAAATAATAACAATAAAATTGTGAAATGATATATCATGTAGAAATTAGCAAAATATGTTAATGATAAAAAGCACCTTCAAATACCTACACAACGCATAAAAATTTCTTCGTAACCCATCCTAATATTCCTCCTGTAGTGTATAATATTACTGACAGAAGGTTTCTAATACCAGCAGTACTTCATTCAGCATTAACTTAAGTTACACAATATCGATGTAAAATAAGAAGCTGCAAGAGCAAAATAATGTAAGCAAAAAACTTGAACAGAAAATGAAAACAAACATCAAATTTGTTCGGAGGAAATCTCTAATACTTGTAACATGTTTGATCTGATTTCATCAAACACAAGAACTTGTAATTGCACGAAACATAATTAAGTTGAATCATTAATAAGAATCGGGAGCAATTGCGTATATTGGGAGAGATCCAGCAGTAGCACACTGCTAGACCTCTTCCAATGTCCGCAATAGGCTAATTGATTGATTGAACAATAGAATGGGCTAGGAAATAATGTTTTTATAATCCTAATACTAAGGCTAGAATATTAAAATAATACTCATATTTATATGACGTCGTAGTAGGAGAATAAAAAGAAAAATCTTTAATGTTCTCAGAAGTTGAAGAAAATAATGGATAGCGCCAAAGACGGAGTGATTTACTTTAGCATGGGCACAAATCTTAAAGGTGCAGAATGGCCTAGTGCTATTATCACTGGTTTACTTGAAATATTTGGAGGTATAAAACAGATCGTCTTATGGAAATTTGAGGAGATGTTACCCAACTTGCCTAAGAATGTCCACATATTGAAATGGGCATCGCAACAAAGTATTTTATGTAAGTGAAGAATCGTGATGAACGGCGTTTTAAGTTTTGATTATGTTCGGTGTAGTTATAACATATGTAAATTTTGAAATTTTCTTTAGCTCATCCAAATTGCATAATTTTTATAACACATGGAGGTCTTTTGTCAACAACGGAAGTGTTACACTTTGGAGTGCCTATAATTGGGATTCCTGTAATAGGTGATCAATTCGTCAATATCAAAAGGGCTGTACGCAAAGGTTTTGCTATGAAAGTGGACTTAAGTTATAATTTAGTGGATGATTTGAAAAGAGCTATAGACGATATGCTTTCAAATTCAACGTAAGTTTTTACACAAAGTTATTTTTATAAGTTAGTATTATCAGTCGGTATCCGAACTTCGATACTTTCCGTGAAACAACTGCTATTTATCCGACCTCCTCAACCCATATCCAAGCTATGTAGCTAGACTCATAAGACATCAATACTACTAGTATAAATAGACTGGGGTGGGTCTATTTAGGCTAGTAATATTAATGTCTATGGGTATTGTAATGTCTATTACAGCGTTACCGTACATAAAATGTCTGTTATGACTTTTAGTGCAGAAACATTGACGTCACTGCAATATCTATTTTGGTTAATGTTGGTAAAATCTCATTTAAACTTTTCACAATTAGTCTATTCTGTTACTTTCCCATGGTTTTGTATAAAGATACGTATGTCACTCGCAAACCTTATTCCTCTAAGGGTAACTTTATGGCTAGATATCGCACTTTTTACGCTATCAATTACCTACTCATACAAGTGTCTTAAATTATATGCTGTCTAGGGCATTTTCAATCTGGCAACGAATTACCTATTACATTTTGTGAATTGGTTTGTGAAAGATAATATATTGTATTCTCTTTACAGATATCACCAAAAGGCAAAAGAATTGTCATTCATTTATCACGATCGACCTGTGAAACCTAATCAAGAGCTATCCCATTGGGTAAACCATGTCGTGCATACCCATGGTGCACCGCATCTCCGGTCTCCTGCTTTTCACCTACCGCTTTATCAGATACTTTATTTAGATGTATTGGGTATAATATCGACTGTATTAGTTCTAATTTATATTCTGTTAAAGCGCATCTGTATTGCTATATACTCGAAATCAAAAATAGATATTAAAAATAAAGATGTTTAGAATTTTTTATATGGCTTTACAAGCAAAACGTCGTGATTTGCTTAACTGGAATCATGAAGTTTTTATTTTAGTCTATTTTGTTACTATTTCTTAGAATAAAGCACGTTTTAGAATAGGGATATTTTTTTTTAGATTTCCATAGATAAATATTATTATTACAAGTAATAACCCTAATTCGTATATACGAACACACTTATTGTTCGGGAGCTTGTCACTCATTAAATAGACAAAACTAATTTATGTACAGTCGACAACAGAGATACGGTACCATTTTTTCATAAAATGTGGTGCCTCGTCTCTTTTGCTGACTGTAACATTTGTTATTATAATTGTTTACTATATCGATACCTCTGGGCTCAAAGGTCGTAAAGGACATTTTGGCGAAAATGACTTTTTGATGCAGTTTTACTCAGTTTTTAATTCTCTATCGATCTGTATATTCAGTTCTACGAAATTCGCAAAAAAAATGCCTTTACGACCCACATAATCTGAGACTTTACGCAAAGTTTACCGTGAAAATATGGAAGTAAGTAACACTTACCTACTAGAGCGAAATTATTTTGGTAGTAAAGGAAAGTATAAACAAACTTTTGGGTGTAAAATACATTAAAATTTCCAATTGTCTTATACTCCCTATAAGTCACCTCAAAAATTTGGATATTAAAGGACACCATATTTACAAATTGTCCTATACACCCTAACAATTTAAAATAAAAAAACATAAATGTCCTTTACTACCTAGTTTCATTCTATTTACGTGTTTCCACTAAGGGCGTAAATAAACATGAATGAAGAATAAGATAAGATAAAGATAAAGATAAAGATAATTTATTTGTGGAAACAATGGAATTGGCCCATAATTCTAGAATATTCAATAAACAACAAGTTTAATCTAACCTTAATACCTAACTTAAAATTAAACACTAAACTATTACTTAACTCACAATTTCGGGGAATGTATTAAAAATCTATCCAAATTATCTATAAAATTTCTAACCTAAACTAACTTATTAAAATGATTCTAATGGGTACTCGTTATTCATACTTATATTCAAATAGCCTCATAAACCAGACTTATTTATAACATTTACGTGCAATCCGAATTGGCAGGAAATTTTAGATAACTTACAAGGCACTAAAAAAGAACATAGACCCGATTTAATAGCCAGAATTTTTAAACTTAAATTACAGGAACTTTTAGATGACATTACAAGGAAACATATTTTTGGAATACCGAGTGCGTGGTTTAACACCATTGAATTTCAGAAACGTGGGCTTCCACATGCGCATATGCTTATTATTCTAAGAAATGAAGATAAACCAAGGTCATCAATAGATTATGATAAATTTGTGTGTGCAGAAATACCTGACTCAAAAAAAGACCACGAACTTTTTCAGACTGTGTCAAAAAACATGATCCATGGGCCATGTGGCCCTGGGTATATAAATTCACCTTGCATGAAAAATGAAGGAACTGTCTCTAAATGTTCTAAAAACTACCCAAAGACATTTTGCGAAGAAACTAGAGATGGTACCTAAAATGGAGGTTATGCCATAATAAGAAGAAGAGACGATGGAAGAACAATAAAAAAGAAGGACTTCGAGTGTGATAACAGATGGGTGGTACCCTACAATCCCTATCTATGTAAAAAATGTAATGCTCACATAAATGTTGAAATTTGTTCAAGTGTCAAAAGTGTGAAATATATAGTTAAATAAATATATTTATAAAGGTCATGAGCAAGCAAAGACACAAATCACCAGTCCAGTGATCAATCGACATTAAGCAATGAACACCATGATGAAATTAAGGCTTTTATTGATACCAGGTATGTTTCAGCCCCTGAAGCAGTTTGGCGAATATTTGAATTTTCAATGCACAAAATGAGTCACACCATTATACAGTTAGGTGTTCATTTGGAAAACCAAAAAACTGTCGTATTTACAGATCAGAATGTTCATGAAGCAGCAACTAGATCAGCTGAAAAATCAACGGCCATTACTTCTTCGCGTCAAAGGGCCGACTTGCTTCAGTGATGTTAGAAGTTATGAAAATATTATTTACAAATCATTCCGAGAAGCTGCTCAAGCAAGGGGGCTACTTTTTGACGATCAAGAATGGGAAAGGTGTTTGAATGAAGCAATTGGTTTCAAACTGCCTCGGCAATTACGACAGCTGTTTGCGTTAATATGCGTATTTTGTGAAGTAACTGATCCTAATGCTCTTTGGGAAAAGTATGCATCACATTTTATCGAAGACTTTAAAAGATCACGTCCTGAAATATTATCCAAACAGTTGGCTTTACAAGCAATTGATGGAACATGAAAACTCCACGGAAAGAAACTAACAGATTTCGGACTTCCGCAGCCAGATATTGATGAAAATAATGTTTTCTTATCTGATCCCGTTTATGACTGTGACCTTGAAAAAGCAAATGGCTATGAAAAATACCAAAAATTGAACACCGAACAAAAATATGTGGTCGATACAATACTAAACGTTGTGAATAATCCCACAGAGAGAAAGCTGTTTTACTTTGACGGCCCAGGAGGAACTGGTAAAACTTTTGTATTTACAACTATTTTACATATTTTAAGATCTGAAAACAAATTATGCCTACCCATAGCGTTTTCTAGTATTGCAGCAACTTTGTTAGATGGTGGTAGAACAGCCCACTCGCGATTTAAAATTCCAATTAATTCAGATGCAGATTCTACGTCTCATATGTCGTTAGGGTCACCAGCAGCTATGTTATTGAAGGAAACTCATTTAATCATTTGGGATGAAGCACCCATGACTAAATGTCATGATACTGTTGTAGTTGATCGACTCTTTCAAGACATAATGAAAAATAAATTACCTTTTGGAGACAAAACTGTGTTATTCGCAGGAGATTTTCGTCAAATTTTACCAGTTGTAGTTAATGGGTCACGAAATGATATTATAAAAGCTTCAAGATAAGCACTTTTCAATGTGGTCAAACTTTACTCAACTCCAGTTGACTCATAATATGAGAGCTCACGATGATATAGAGTTTGCTCAATGAGTATTAAAGGTAGGCGATGGATCAGCTGATGAAGATAATAATGACAACATTGAACTGCCTCAGCGATGCATTGTAGATAATTCAATTATAGACCATATTTTTGGTGTTTCCCTTAACACAAATGATTATAAAAGTTATTCAATGAAATCTATCCTTACTCCCAAAAACGATGATTGTTTTCAATTGAACGACCAAAGTTGTCGACAAAATTCCCGGCCCGCTTAAAATTTATGAAAGTTCTGACGCTGTGGTTGAGGACGATCATAATGATGTTTTAAACTATCCTGTAGAATTTTTAAATTCTATAACGCCTGCAGGAAAACCACCACACATTCTAAAATTAAAAGTTGGTTGTATAGTAATGCTTTTGAGAAATTTGAACCCAACTGTTGGGTTGTGCAACGGAACCCGTCTTATTGTTAGAGCGTTAGCTTCACGTGTCATTGATGCCGAAATTATTTGTGGTAGCCATGTGGGAACCAGAGTTTTCATTCCTCGAATTCGGCTCCAGCCATCTAACAATCAACTGCCTTTTAAATTTAGTCGGCATCAGTTTCCCAATCGCATAGCATTTGCTATGACAATAAACAAAATCCAGGGACAAACTTTCGACAAAATCGGTATATTTTTACCTAATCCTGTGTTCACACATGGACAGCTCTATGTTGCCTTCTTTCGAGTACGAAGATTCGATGATGTAAAAATTCAAATTATCAATACCGCTGAACAAGGCTCGAAAGGTGATAAATATTTATCGAAAAATGTTATATTTAAAGAAATTTTATAATAATCAATCTGTGATGTTTAATAGAGAATATTTCTTTATAAGTACCTTTGACAAATTCTCGGATAAGTACTCATTGAGAACGCGGACAGTGGTAGTGGCGGCGCGCGTAGTCAACGAGTGAGAAAGAGGGTAGACCGATACGGTTGGCCTCAATAAGAACTAGCTCGGCGGTCGTCAGTACACCGTGATCATGGCGCTTGCAACACCGCCGAAATATCGGTTACGAAATGAAACCAACAAACATGGTAAATATCCCGATCGTTTTAATAGTGAATATACAGAAATATCTACCTATATTTTGCACCTAGATGTGTATTATGAGTCAAATTTACCCGAGCGAAGCCGGGTTTTCATCTAGTTATAATTATTTCATGATTATTTGTAAATAAAATACAGTAGTATACCATAATCCATCTAATAATTAAGTTTATTTAAAAATGAAAATGAGTTAGCAAGTGATCCTTAAGACCTAAAAATTATTACACTAGTCGATTATTACCTTATTTTCTTCAGTATTGTGCAATGAAGTAGATTTACACCCTTCGGTAAAATCTTAGGATGGAAATTTGACGGGTGTAAAGGACTTTTATTTTCAAATTTAAGGTCGTAAAGGACATCTATCTCGGTAAATACAGCACTAGGGTATTTTTTTTAAACTGCTTTAGAAAATACTATGAATTCTAAGCACTTTTTGCCTTGGTTTTATTAAAATAGCTCAAGAAACAAAAAAGTTAGAGTAAAACATATTTTTTTATTTTTGTTTTTTGCTTCTCCTGAAAAGTCGCATTTTGTCCTTTACGACCTTTGAGCCCAGAGGTATCGATATACTCTTTGATCATGAATAACATTGGCTATTGAGGCCATGGAGTCATATAAATTCTGTCCTCCCTGATTGTGTCAAATGATAATGCAAGCAGCCCGTACTGGAACTGAATAGAAATATAATGTCACAAGGTATATCTGTAGACAGCTAGACTGACGACCTGAAAATGGTTACTGAGTTAGACTGAATGCTGAAGACGGAAGATCATATTGAGAGAGGCCTATGTCCAGCAGTGGACTGCGATATGCTAAATGATTATGCTAAATGATTGATACCTTTAGCAAATTATATTAATTACACCTATGTAAGAACTTCCTGAAATAATGTGAACATGCTGTACATACGTAATATAAATGAGATGAGAAGATATATCTATATCTATAAATCAGTAACAGCGTTGATGAAGTCTCACGCCCGACTCCCGACATTTCTTTACCCTTCCTCAGTAATGTCAAACTCGTGGCGGAGAGAGGTCGTCTATGCGTACAAACGGCCTAGTAGATTTCCGTTTTTATCATTATAATTTGTGATTGGTGAAAATAACAGTAACAAGTAAGTCTTTTATTATTTCTTTACGTCAAAAATACTCGTAGCTATCGTATATGAATGAGTTGTAATAGAAAATATTCACGGAACAGCTGTACTCTTAGTACAATGAACTTGAATGTTGAATGATATTGCGTAAACTGTACTATACGACTAAATTGGAAATACGTTTCACATCAACAGTTTCCTTAAATCGCAGTCTCGGTTATAGTGATGAAATAGAAACGTAATAAGATAAAGGTCAAAATCAAGATCTTTAGCCGGCTTTTGATACTAGGATAAGAACGTGCCTCTAGTACTAGATATGTCCACTATAGTACAAGGTATTTATACTAGGAAGTTTAAGTAGAGACGTTAAAAAAGGTTCCTAATTCAAGTTTACTGACCACGAACTTAAATTAATAAAAAAATTACAGTCTTTTAAAACAGAAAGAGAATTTGAATGAAATATTAACACATGACTGCGCATGTTGTTCTTTTGAAATAATTTGCTATGAGTGAATGGTTATTAAATATGATTAAAAGAAGAACGGACGTAATATTCATCATCGTAAATAAAGAAAAAAAACCTCAGCCCACCGTCTGTTTTTGTCAGTAGATACTTCACAAGCTTCCTCAACTATTATTAAACCTTTCATGGAAGCACGTCATCTTTGAGTCATTTTAACCTGCCCAGTATTTTAATATTATTTTTTAGTCTTTGTTACCTCAGTAATAAAAATCTAATAATTAATTTCATTTCCTATTTCGACCTGGACACTGTTGCAAATTGGCAATTTATTACTATGTTAATATTTATCAATTATATATCTGCTTTTATAATCATTTTTGATTTGTATATAGATCATTTTTAATTACCAATAGTAGCGTTAAATCGATCAATAAATAAACGGATAACAGTGACAGTATGATCGTGTGTCTATGTAACAAATTAGGTATCCACTCGTTTATCTGTATCAGCAACTTCGGCATTTACTAAGAGTTTATAAATATACATCTTTTCTTTTTTTTCCAACGATGTGTTAAAATACATATCGTAGTAAAAAAAGGTTAAGGCATAAGTTGCTGAAATTTTCCAACTAAATCAACATGAATAGGTCCAACTTATTTATTTGTTCGATGTAATTTTTGTGAGCGTATCCATATAGCTTCTATATCGATTATAACCAGCCCATAAAAACGTAATAATCACGGATTGGCCTTAAGTATCTATCAGATATATGGATATGAGATAATTTAAATCTTGGAATTGTTTGGTAATACAAAACCTAAACTATCTATTCTAATTGTGTTTCAGATAATGGCGATGTTCATAAAAGTTTTGCTCTGTATATCAATATTAACGTATCCTTCTGACGCCTACAAGGCATTGGTGGTGACCCAAATGCCTTCCAAGAGCCACTCAATTCTTAACGACGGCATCGTCAGGCAATTACTCAAGGATGGCAATGAAGTCAGTATGTCTCAAAACCATGAATTTTTCAAATATTTTCAACTATAGTGTGTTGTATAAAATATTCTCTCTGCTTATATGAATTCCATCTTATTCAAGATCGCAGAAGATCGAAGAGAAACGAGTATCTGTAATATTGGTATAGTTATATATATATTTGTTTTAGGTTACATATATAAGGTCGATAGAATATAAAAATGCTCCTCCTACGCTTCGGCAGATCGATGTCAGCAGCAATGAAGAACTTTTACCTGGTATGTCTTAAAATTGATCGTTGTTCGGCAGTATCTCTCGTAACATTGTATTGATATATTTTATTAGTTTATGACCATTTCAAAATATATTGTCAAATTCACAGTAGTGTCAACTTAAAAGTAATACATAATTTGCACAATAATTCCCACTACATACTTCATCATACTGGATTGCTAACCTCTACGCCAGGAGCGATCAGGAGCAAGAGTCCCCTCAATAAATTGTATTTAATATTACTATAACTAGTATTACGTATATAATCTTAGCATGATTTTTTTCTTGTATTTTAGCGGATTCCATTAGTATTAAAGCTATAATGGAAAACACAGCGCCAAATGACCCAGAAGTCGTAAAACGGTTTATGACTGATATTGGTATAAAAACTTTAGAAAACAAAGACGTACAGAAACTATTAAGTGATCCTAAGGAACAATTTGACGTAGTGATTGCTGAATTCATGGATAATGATGTATTAGCTAGGTAATACCTTAATTTAACTATATTATGTGTATTATGAATATTCCATCTTCTACTATATAAAAATAAGTCGGGTTTTCCTTCCTGATGCTATAAATCCAGAACGCACGAACCGATTTCCACGGTTTTGCATTCCTTGGTAAGGTCTTGGGATCCGTGAGGTTTATAGCAAAGAAAATTCAACAAAAATTTCAACAGAAAAGCGGGAAAATCATTTTTCACATGGCGAAACGGAGTTCGCCGGGTTTGCTAGTTTCATATCAGTACGAACTGCGTACAAATTAAACTAAGGATTTAAAACAAAGATCCGTTTTAATACCAACTGTTATCAGCACATGCCAACACAATTGTACCGTGTCTACTATAACAGCAAAACACGATACAATTGTGTTACTTGTTCATAAGTTATATTAGTTCCATTTTGAACTCTCTCATGAATGCACCAATCTTCAAAAAATCATGTCTTTATCGTGCCTGATGAATAAAAGTATAAAATTTATGTAATGATTACTTTTTAATCACAGTTTTGCAGCAGTATTCAACTGTCCATTGATATGGATGTCACCCATAGAGGTTAACGCTGATATCTTAAGACGAATAGATGTTGTACCAAATCCTACGCATGTGCCAGATTGCAAGTCTACAAATGTGTTGCCATTTTCATTCGAAGAGCGTGTGGAAGAGTTGTGGTCCTTATTACAAACAGAATATTTTTTTTACAGGTAAAAGTTTTCAATTTGTAAGATAATATTAATTGCACGATAATTTGCAGTCATAAGTTTATTATTGGTTTGAATGAAGACATAGAAGTGTTATTTTATAGGGTCGTGCGAACTCCTTACAATGCTTTATAGCCAGCAAGTGTAAATGGTTTTACTTTGAAAATTGCAATTTTTAACACAAAAATATTTTAAAATGAGTTGCCTTAGTTTCACTTTTAATGTAGAATATAAATATTTTCAGATACTTCGATGAAATGGAAACTGAAGCATATAACCGACTAATAGCACCTGTGATATTAAAAAGAGGACGTCAGCCACCGCGGTTTCAAGATATTAGGTTTAATGCATCTTTGGTGTTGGGCTATTCACATGTTTCTATGGGAGAAGCTGTCCGTCTACCTCAAAACTATAAAGCCATCGGAGGTTACCACATTAATGAAGATATTAAACCTTTACCAGAGGTATAAAAACTTAAATTAGACCAAGGCGGTCAGTGTATTTGTGTGACTAATAGCACATTATTTTGCGGTTTGAGCAATTCATTGGTAATTTTTTTTTTGTTAAAACTGCTTCTAATGTATTCCATTTTAAATATTACATCAGATATTGGTAAGAAACTTCGTTCATTGAGTTAACTGACAATCATAAATAGAGTTCTTGGTATAAAACATTAAATGAACCATAATATTGAAATGGATTATATTTTAAATTTATTTATTCTAATGACACCGACATTAAATAGACTTTGATTTCTTCTCGACAGCCTCTGTGGCATGGCGATAGAGAACGCGACTGCTGGAGGACCGGACTCGATTCCCGCTCTGTGCAATTTGAATGTATGGCTATTTGCACTGGTCTAATCGTGTCTCGAACAGCACGTTATGTCGTCGTCGGTCCCGGCAGTCGTTACGGGTAATTGGAGCCCTAAAAGTTCAACAACTGGTCTAATAATCTCAGTAGTACGATATCGCCAATGGGTTGTGTAGTTCAGATGGCAGTCGCTTCACGGAAAATAATTATTGAATTCAGCAGCTTACTAGTTAGACTAGAAAAAGCGGACCCCGGACTCCGGTGTGACATGTTAAAATGTGACCGTGATCAGCTTAAGGACGATGATGAGACTATAATTTCTTTAGGACCTGAAGAAAATTATGGACAACGCCAAAGATGGAGTAATATACTTTAGCATGGGATCAAACTTACGAAGCAAAGACTGGCCAGAGGATATAAAACGGAATCTATTAAAGATGTTGGGAGCCCTGAAACAAACTGTATTATGGAAGTTCGAAGAACAGCTACCTAATATTCCCAAAAATGTTCACATATCAAATTGGCTACCACAATTAAGTATTTTATGTATGTTATATTTAAATTTGGTATAGTATAATCTCTTTATGACACCTTTCAAAAGTGTTCAATGCTAAATCTGATTTGTTTTCCAGCTCACCCAAATTGTGTTATTTTCATAACTCATGCTGGTCTTCTATCTACTGCTGAAACTCTACACTTTGGAGTACCAATTATTGGCGTGCCTGCATTTGGTGATCAGTTTAGTAATATAAAGAAAGCTGAAAAAAAGGGTTTTGGTATTAAAGTGGATATGACGTATAATGTAGTTGAAGATCTAAAAGTTGCGATCGAAAAAATCACAACAGACTCTATGTAAGTCAATGTTATATTTAGTTTCCTTTTGTATTTGAATGTCCCCACACTACCTAAGAACTTATTTGTGATTTTGCTGCAAAATTGAATAGTTAAAAATATTGAAATAGTAAAAAATAGTTTTGATAGTAAAATCGTTTGAACTAAACGATTTTACTATCAAAACTATTTTTTTGCTGAAACGTCTATTAAAACACCCGGTATATTGATTAATTATATGAACTAGCACTGTGTTCTGTAATAATTGTGTACGTAACGTGATCTCATTCCTATGGAATTAACTAAAGCTTTTTTATTTACAGATACCGCTTGAAAGCTAAGGAATGGTCAAAAGTATATCATAGCCGTCCATTAAAGCCCAGCGATGAATTAGCGTTCTGGGTTCGTCACGTAGTAGAGACACGTGGTGCCCCACATCTGCGTTCGCCAGCTTTAGATGTACCATTCTATCAACGTCTCTATCTCGATCTTATGGCTATAGTCTTAGTGGCTATAATATTTATTTATAAATTTCTTAGATTAATCTGTACCTTTATATTCTCAAGGAAAGAAGGGACCAAACAGAAAACGAATTAGAATTATTATAGATATCTGATTAAATTATTTTTGATGTTGTTTTATTGACTATTTTATTATTGACTAGTTTATGATAAACACGTCCAAAAAATATATTACTGTTGATATTATTTGCTAAGTTTTTCTTCACCTATTCAGGTATGTGGTTATATCTCGATAGTACCTACCTACTTCTCTGTCAATATCACCATTTACCTATTACAACTATTTTTCTTATCTTATTTATGTCATTTGTTGTATTTTAACTTTTATTCGATTTGCTATAACTATGAATATGAAAAGAATCTAGAATCAGTTTAGGGATATGAGGTATCGATTTCAAAGTTTAGGTAATGAGTGAAAAAGATAATTTTACCTCCATCGTTCATCCGTTTGATGAAGTCAGAATGGTTTGGGCAAAGAGTGTCTCGATCAGGATATGAGGAAAAAGGTGTTCGTCAAGGAAGTATTTAAATTCATATCAGAAGCAATGGTTTTTCCTAGTAGATTTTCTACAAATGTTTTGAAATAATTATTTACCGATGCGACACCTACTATATTTAATATGTGAAGTTGGTGTATGTACGTTTTAAGAAAGTGAACTACTACTTATAGTTGCATGTTATATTCTTGGCTATGTCTTTACTCCAATTTCTTATGATGCTTTTTTAAAATCAATTGTATTGTCTTATGATTAATTTGACTATGGTAACTTAGAGCGGTACATTATTTTTCCAGAATAATAAAATGTAGCACTCTATAATGAAGGTTTCATCAAAGTACATTCATCAAAGCTATAACACGCCTTAAAATATACGATTAGCAATACACCTAATCTAATCATCGAGTGTTAGGTGTTGCCAATGGCTGTAAGTTAAAGTAGGATTGCAAAACCTCAAAAAACCCGAATTAATATAAGTATTATTTACTTTATTCTTCATTAAAATTCTTTTAATAGTTTTCATTATATTATTCTTTATCACAAAAATTAATATTGTGAGATAAACAGCGTTAACAGAACTTCAGCGTTAAGTAAGTACATCAGAACTTATTTGTTAATTAGCAGAATATCCCTATACACCCACAAATTATACAGAAATAACAATTTTGTAGCGATAAGATATTATTATGTTTTATCAAACTTGAAGATAAAATTGGTCAGTGCATTGTAAAAAAATATTTCAGTACAAAATAGCCCGTAGAATTTGCAATCTACTTTTGTTTTAAGTCATAATAAAGATAATAAAACACGATTGTATGCATGAATTTATATTAAGTATTTAGTGTAATGACTGAAATTGGTACGATTAGTAGCTCTGTTAATGTATAGTATTTGGAATTGAACCAGCCAAGTAACCAGTAAGTAATTGGAGGAAACCCAATTTTCAGTACTAACATTTTTGTTTTTTTTAGTAATGACACATCCAAATTTGAGACAACATTAGGCAAAGACATATTTTTGAATGATGACAGCTGTAAAAAAGTAATACAATCGTACACATCAAAATGGATAGCATTAAGGCAGTACTGTTTTTAAAGATCGAATTTAATATACCAAGCGGCTAATAAAAGCAAAATTTAATACAGAGTTGTAAAATCTGGAAATTCACTCTTAAACAGAATATAAACAATAGAAATAGCTATTAAATTACAGTAATAACCAAGTCATTAAATCTGTAAGAAAATTTCGGAAATTCTATTATATACACCTATTATATACACAATAATCTACATTATGACATTTATTTTGTGTAGGGTTGTGAAAGAATTAAAATACAAGCAAATGTGAATTTCTTCAATAATAAGGATGTAAGCGAAAAATCTGAAGCTAACGACGATTGTTACACAGTTAGGTACAGTATTGAAAGAAAACTTGTAGATATTGATCCGCAGGCCATGTTTTTACCCGTGGGCGAGATGTCCATTAATTCATACCGTTACTGGACTAGAATTCCCAAAATTATTCTGAATTTAAGTACTTAATGTAAAAAAATGTTGCTTGTACACAATTAATAAAAAATATTGATGGTGATGATGATGATAATGGAAGAGATTGGAAATAAAAGAAATGAGTAGCCTACAATACAATACTTCCGTCAGAGTGGTTAATTTAGTTCGATTTTATAGCAAATACTTTTATTAAGTTGAATATAAGTTTCACATTCACACACATTTATTTCAGATAATGAATGCTCTCATTTATTTGCTGATTGGATTGACTATTGCCTTGAAATCGAGTCATGCCTATAGAGCGCTGGTCGTATACCCCGTGCCATCGAGGAGTCATGCGAATTTAGGTGATGCTGTAGTCAAACAGCTTCTTAAAGACGGGAACGAGGTTGGATCAGTTGCATATCTTTTTCTATTTATCTGATCTTAGATTATGTAATCTGATGATATAGTATAATGCTATTTTTTATTGTGTGCATACAAGTGTTCAATAAATTATCTAGTAATTTATATTGCGAGTGTTTTAAGAATTATAAGAATTGTAACTAACGAAATTGTGAGGAGGGAGTTATTTTGCTTGTAAATGATAATATGCTTTTTAGGATGAATGGGAATGTTTCTATTTTTTGACCCTTATATATTTTCATTGGTAAACACCTGATTTTAATAAATACAGGTGGTGTATGTCACTGCTTTTGAATATAAGAATGCACCTCCAAACCTTCGACAAATCGATGTCAGTGAAAATATGGATGCTTTCCCTGGTATGTATGAATTTCAGATTATTAGTGTTACGTGGGAAAAGATTCACACATAGCTATTAGGAGAATATCGTCTATTTTACAAATGAAAATGGCATTACTAAACAACTATATTACCAAACAATGATCTTCTTAATAGTGATAGTTTATTTACGGACATGCAATACTTGTACAAGTGACACATTTCTAGAAATCACTTTGTATTGGAGACTAGATAAAATGCTATGTCATTATGCTAAAATTAATTGTGAGCCGTAGTCTAGGGCAGATAGTTTTTTTCGTAAGAATAAAATAATAACATCATCAGGCCTGTTGGAATTTGAAGGAGTTAAACAAAAACGGAAAAATAAATTAAACTCAATATGAGGTTTAGAAGTTAAAATTATAATGCCTTTCATTTCAAACAGGTCTCATGCTGTTAATAATTTTTCGATTTTGTCGTTTCTAGAGCTATTTGAATTGGCCTATCAGAAGGAATTTTACACTCCCTTCCCACTTATTCAAAGTAAGTTATTATAGTAGAACATAATATACAATGGTTTTCTCAGGGTAAATCATATATTTTTTTACTTCAGCCCACACTCTCAGTATAACAAGTATTTTAGAAGGAAAAGTTGTTACAAACGATCGAGATTTAATAATGCGTGTTATGGTATCTTTAATCGCTAGGACACTAGAAATCAAAGAAGTACAGAAGCTAATGAGCGATCCGAAAGAACATTTTGATGTAGTTATTGTAGAATGGATGTTCAATGAAATATTGGCAAGGTAATAAGAAAAGAAAAGATATATTATATTTCATATAATGATTAAGAGATATATTTATTATCTCCTAATAAAACTTATTGTCAAACCTAAATAGTAGCATTGCTTTTCAATAAGTTCTACAAAAATACCAAAAACATGTCCATCAAACCAAATTGGGCACCAAGATATGCCTTGTCTTATCTAATCCCACCTCGCCTAATCAAGTACCCATAGTCGGCGTGCGTTTTAGTCGGTTCGAGTCCGATATAATCACCTCCACCGGTTTTGGCGGAGGTGGTATCCGTGGGGATTTTGCGCACGATAAAAAAATATAGTGGCCGTGACCGAATTGAAATATCAGTTTAAACTGAGACCAGTCAATCTTCAGTATTGTTTATTTCATTATTTTGCAAAATAATTATATTGATATGCAGTTTGACATAAATGTATTAAATGCTACTGGTAATTTCAGTTGGGCACCTTTATTTGGCTGCCCACTCATATGGATGTCTCCAGTGGAAGTTAACGCTCGTGTTATAAGATTGGTTGATGAAATGCCAAGCCCTGCGTATAGTGCAGATTCATTATCGTCCAATATAGCTCCTTTTACATTCCAACAACGATTACAAGAGTTATGGACACGACTTGCAGAGTTCTACTCCGACTTTATGTAAGCATTATAGTCTGTAAGACTGTAATTCATATCTACTTGTGTATAATTTCAGAGAATTTACATAGCATAAACTCACGCCTATATCCCCGAAGGGGTAGGGAGAGGTGCTAGTACCCACATTTCGCGAGTTTATGTTTAGGTCCCAATGTAATAGGTGGCGAGCCTATTGCCATGAACCGGGCACTTACAAACCTTCGATACATACAAAGTCATTGGTGTGGGTCTACCAATGTGGGCCCTGGTAAAACCTTTTAGACCTTTCAGAGAATTTTATGTTGTTCATTCGAATTATATTACTAATAGTTTAAGTTAATAATAATAAAGTGTTATAGGTACTACGATAAACTGCAAGCTGATATATATGAGAAATATATCATCCCAAATATTGTAGCCAGAGGCCGAAAGCCACCTACTTATGGAAAACTTCGGTTTAATGCATCTTTGATTTTGGGAAATTCACATGTATCTATGGGAGAAGCCGCCAAAATACCACAGAGTTATAAACCAATAGGAGGCTACCATATTGATGAAAATGTCCAGCCTTTGCCTGAGGTAGTATTAGTTATTACTTTGTTTATTCTTTTTATGAGGGTTTATTTCACACGACGGGATGCGGGGCCCATAAAAGCTAAAATAAACCATGAACAAGTGTAGAAGAATTGACCTCGCCTCCAATGTATAAGTTTTCATTGCCGCCAGGATTCGGATGACGATGAATTTGATAATAAAGTCTAGTCAATGCCATTAAAATAAACTATTGTAAAAGTTTCAGTCGCCTTCAACCTTAATGATAAATCAAAAAATATGAAACATTTATGTTTACAGGAATTAAAAACAATTATGGATACTTCAAAAGATGGAGTTATATATTTCAGCATGGGCTCAAATCTTAAGAGCAAAGATTTACCAGAACAAATCAAACAAAAACTTTTGAAAATGTTCGGTGAACTGAAGCAAACTGTGTTGTGGAAATTCGAGGAAGACCTGCCCAATGTGCCAAAAAATGTTCACATTTTGAAATGGGCACCACAACCGAGCATTTTGAGTAAGATAATTACGTAGTATAACATTTTTGAAACTGAAGCAATAGTTTATTTTATTTGTCATTGGTTTTTTCACAGTAGATGGTTCATTCTTTGTGTATAAGTATTGACATTATCTACCATTTCCTAAATTTATTAAAACGACTCAAGATTTCGTAAATGTTCTTTCTGGGTATAGTGAAGAACAAAAACGTGTGTACAAGCCGCTTTCGTCGATCTACTGCATGGAATTCAAATATATATCTATACATAATAGTCTGACCACCTATTTATTACTTCTCATGTCTGGGCTGCAGAACCAATTTTGTTCAAATTAAGCTACTTTTAATTTCAGGAAAATACAATTATTTCAAAATAATAGTTTTCTAGTGGGTCATCCGTGTTTTACAGGGAATAAAGAATAATAATGTTATTTTCAGCTCATCCAAATTGTGTACTTTTCATCACCCATGGAGGACTTCTATCAACTACGGAGACAATTCACTATGGGGTGCCAGTTATTGGTATACCAGTGTTTGGTGATCAGTTTGTCAATGTCAATAGAGCCACTAAAAAGGGGTTTGCTCTTAAAGTGGACCTAACTTATAACGTAGATAAAGATTTGAGAGTGGCCATAAAGGAAATGTTGTCTAAATCCATGTAAGTACTTAATTTTTTATACTTTACTAAAGAATTGGAAGTAAATTGACTGAAAGAGTATTTGTTAAGATAGTTGAAAGTGAAATCGAAATTATGGTTAAGTATTTTGAGTATTTACTCGAAAATTTGTAAAATATTTTTACTAGGAAGCGAATGAATGAATGAAATTGGAATTTTAAAGTTAAGTACATTTTTAGAAGGTTAAAATTAGATTTGACTTTTTAGATATAAAGAAAGAGTGAAGCATTTGTCACAGATATATCACGACCGTACCATGAAGCCTGCTCAAGAATTATCACATTGGGTACGTCACGTGGTGGAAACGCGAGGAGCTCCACATTTACGTTCTCCTGCTATCAACGTTCCACTATACCAACGGTTGTATTTAGATGTAATTGCTTTGTTTGTAATAACTTTGCACGTAACTTTTAAATTATTACGCTTTGCGTGTGGTGTAGTATGTAAAAAGAAGGTTACCACAAAGGTAACAGCTATCAGTAAAAAGAATAATTAAAATACAAATATTGTTAATAATTCGGTGTTTAATTCCTGTGCACATTTTCACGCATAAATCTTTTAGTCCTAATACTTGTCATAGATTTTTTAGTCCTAACGAGCGAAACTCCTAATCATCGAAAGTTACTATTATTCATTTACAAATATCTTTTGAGCTAATTTTATTGTCATAAACTGGGGGAGCGGTGCAGAGCTCACGCGTAATCTTCGTGTTTTTTTGGATAAGTTAGGTTGGATTAGTTATTTTTCCATAAACACCCAGAACCAGGAAAATGTCGTCTACGTAACGTACTAGCCCATAGTAGAATCGTAATTCGGTGAAACAGGTGTATCAATGGTTTTTATGTGATCTCAAGTAACCAACGAGTATACTCCTTAGAATTGGCGACTAATTCAAAGGTCACGATATTGCAAACATGGAAAGCTTTTACGCAGGAGTATAATATACCTACACGCTGATTTTATAGAAAAAAATATTTAGAATACAATTTTGTTACCAAAATCGTCTGGCCGAAATATTTTTAGGTAATACTTATTGTATATAAATAATGTATTATGAACAAAAGAATATATGACATGAGAAAAAAAAAAATTTTGCCGAATTACTAGATACTTCCAAACGATTTTACTATCGAAGCTGCCTAAATTTTTTATTCTGTAACGATTATTATATCTTCAGGTAGAGCGCATTTTGGGGTCAAGATATATGCCGGTAATGCTTGATGGTAAGATAAGAGACTTGATCTTGCCTGATGGTAAGCTGAAAACAAAGTCTCAGGAAAGAGGGTCACCATTGCAAACACGTCCAGTTTTACAATGGTTAAGAGAGAAACGGCAGCGATATTCAATACGAACTAACTTGATCACACCAGTGGCTAGTGTCCCTTATGCGTAGCAGACTTAAAATGTCAGAGATGGTCAAAATATTAACCAGCCTCTGTTTTTTGAACGAGGACAACTCCCCAACTAGTAAGTAAGTATCAGACACAACTACATTGTCTTCTCTGATATGTTAATAACTTGACGTGTTCCTCTGTCCATCTCTGTCTGTCTGCTGGTGGTATACTGTAGGTACTAGCACTGTTTGGCGTCTAGCATACTCGTTGAGTACAGGAACAAGTGTATAACGGGTACGTGGGAGGGCATGCGATATCAGAGGCAGAAATAAAATAATACCGTTTTGTCTGAGTAGCTCCCTCACCATTTTTCACTATCAATTCGCATACTGCAGTCCACTCGATTCGATATAGACCTCTCCCAATACCATAGCTTTCGGTTTCATTTGCTTTCCACCTTTTACTATGCCTACACTTAACAACGCGTGCATGCTAGCAAAAGGTACTAAATTATATTTACCTTAATATGAATGAATTATATCACCATTTATTCAACAACAGAGAATTTTTATTTACACTTGAATTATCTCCTATTAATCTTACGCCCCTTTTTCTTTCTTAAACAATACTTGCACTCTAAAAATACATATAAGCCGTTTTATAATAGTCATAACAACAAGAACTGATACTATAGAAACAGCTATAAGATCTAGGTACAGTCGTTGATAAAGTGGTAACTGAAGTGCTGGAGAGCGTAGATGCGGAGCACCGCGTGTGCGCACCACGTGACTGATCCAGAATAACAGCTCCTGTTTCGAAGTCATTGGACGATCATGGTAAGCTGCAGATATTTCCTTCGCTTTCTTGGCATACCTGGTAAAATGCATACAAAATTTATCTTAAATACAATTATTATTACTTCAGATTACCTTCGCAGTAGCAGAATCGAAAACAATTTTGTATTCTTTAGGATAATTTTCGCTCACATAAGTACAGACATCAATGAAATAATATTTGATACAATCAAATAGTATCATTGCATCAGTAGCTAAAAGGGCAAGTAGTTTGTTGATAGAGAAATTTAGTTGAACAGTGGACTGCAATAGTTCCGGGACTATTTGAACAAAAAGTGGACGAAGTAATGGGTACTACACAACTACTACTCTTAGAAGCTACTGGATAATAGTTCGACTTATTAATGTGATGATTAAGTTTAGGATACCACTGCTCAAGTCTGCTTATTTTATTATAAAGAAACAAGACATTGGTAGTTTATTTTATTAGCACTATCTGTGTTACCTTTGATTAAATTGCACTTAGGCTGTCAAAGGAATATAGATCTTAAGGTGTCCAAGAACTTTTGAAGCCCACTATATACGTGTGTGAATTAACACACCTAGAACATGAAGTATATTTTCACTTACTTTGGGTTGATGAGGGTGTCGTCAATGGCATTCTTCAGATCTTCGTGCATCGTGTAACTCAATTCAATTTTCTTACCAAAACCTTTGTTTTCAACTCTTAGTGCATTAGCAAACTGATCAGCGAAAACTGGTACAACGATAACAGGAATACCGAAATGAACAGCTTCTGTTAGCGATAATAAGCCACCGTGGGTTATAAAGAGAACCAGATTCGGATGAGCTGAGAAAAAGATATGATATACATTTATTTGCAACCTTGTAATTAAAAAAGAAAAATGAGTTATTATGTAATACAAACATTCTTTATTATTTTTTATAGATTTTAGTGTCAACATAGCTTCTTGCTACTTAGGAGTATTAATGTGATGGCAAAGTACACATACACATACACACACATAAAAACACAACACAGACAATAAATCTACAAAACTGCCCAATAAATCTATTTTCATGATAAATCTATCTGCTTAATAAATCTATCTGCCTGATAAACTTCTTCATTCGTGTACCTAACCAACTCTTTATCAGAAGGGCAATAGAATGTTTCCACAGGGTCGGTAGCACGGTTTTAACTTACCCAAAATACTTTGCTGTGGAGCCCATTTCACTATATGGACATTATTAGGTAATTCTGACGGCATTTCTGTCTCAAATTTCCATATTACTGTCTGTTTTAGACCTCCAAAGATTTTTAAAATGGCTCTTTTAAATTCTAAAGGCAAATCCTTGCTTTTAATATTTGATCCCATGCTGAAGAATATTACTCCGTGTTTAGCGTTGTCGAATATGCTTCGCAATTTCTGTTATAAAAAAAAATGGGCCAGAAAAATAAAATTCTATCAGACTTTCCAACTGTACTTAAAACAGTAGGTAATCAGATGAAGTTTTACACTACCTTAATAACTTAACAATTAAGTTGTGTATGTATGATTTTAGATTGACATGGTCATTAACAAAGTCACTGTTAAATCGATCGGGATATTTACCATGTTTGTTAATTTCGTCGTGTAACCGATATTTTGGCGCTGTTGCACGCACATGATCACGGTGTACCTACTCATACTAATACTTACTATTTTACACTTACATACTAATACGGAGTACACCGTGATCATGGCGCTTGCAACAGCGCCGAAATATCGGTTACACGACGAAATTAACAAACATGGTAAATATCCCGATCGATTTAACAGTGACTAAGTTGTGTATGTTGTAATACATGATTTTATTTAGTAGTCGTATACATTCATATCGTCGGTAGATTGTTTGTTTGGTGGTAATATACGCGTATACCGTCAATATATTATAGGTTAATACTTATAATATAATTACATTATGTCATTCTTATTTTAATATTTTTTAAATCATCGATTGTTTTTGTAAACTTGTCTGTTACATAAATTATTATATTCTTACCTCTGGCAATACTTGAACTTCTTCATTAATGTGATAACCTCCAACATGTTTGTACATCTGAGGCAAAGCTATAGCATCGCCCATAACGACTTGTGTGTTACCTAGCACAAGAGATGCATTGTGCCTAAGTGCTTCATATGATGATACTGGTAGACCTTTTTGTTTTAATATTGGAACTATAAAGCGTTGGTAGGCTTCTTCTTCTCTGTAGTAGAATTTGCTGGCAAAGAAGTTAAGGGATTTAGATTAGAAAAAAAAATATTATAAAGTCTGGACTAAGTCCTCTTTTTTATTTTTTATTGTTGAACCGTCCAAAACCGCTCGGCCGTCTTGGGCCACCAGTTGCCGAAGTTGAGGTAGCCCTGGCATATTCCTCACGCCCCGGCTGATTCAGGGCCAGCGAAGGCACTGTCATAAAAATTCACGCGACCGTCACCTACAGTAATGTATACTAAGACTATTTGAGAAAAATTGTTGTGCTTCTTTGATTGTAACACAAGTGGTCAAACAGTTTAGACAAGTGGCAGTTTGTTAGTCGTCATTTTGTGGAATAAAATAGAATAATGTTCAACTTATGGGATTGATGCGTATTTTTATTATCCACGTATTTCATTATACATCTGTTGACGACTGTCAAAAACGTCTATTATTCCACAAATATTGACGACCAATGAAGAATTAACACCACTAGCTGCCCTGTGAATTGTGTGCTTTTATACATTTTAATTGATATCAAAAGGTAACCCTGATTTGGAAATTGAATTCCTTATGGAATGGAAGCTCTCAGAGAGAAACCGAGTAGCCCCGATGAATTAGCACACTTTACAAAACAACTTACCACGCCTCGATGAAAACTCAAAATCAATTCTACTACTTTGATTAGAGTGGAAATGCTGTCGACTCGACAGAAAAAGAAGACTATTATTTAATGAACTATCCAAATGCATACACCTCGTTTGTAAATAATTCCATAAAATATGACACAAACAAAATTACAGGGAATGAATTCATATCTATTGTGTTTAAATTGACCTAGTAGATATACTTACAAATTCTTCCTTAGTAATCCATCTATTTGAGTCCAAAGCTCATGCACTCTGTTTACAAAAGATAACGGATGGACGTAATCGACATGATAGCTATTAGTATAAGCCGGATTGGTTGGTCCATCTACAATATTTAATATAATCCAATGCGGCTCAATCGTCGACAACCATATTAATGGACAGTCAAATATAGCTGCGAATCTGAAATTCACAATATGAGTTATTTTATTTTGGTTAACCATGAATACAATGATACGTTTCAAAATATCATAAAGTGTTTCCCTATCTTCTTGAGTCTATTAATTTTACCAAAACTGGGAAGCATTCGGTGTAACTGCTGCATCATCAGTTTTAAAGAGATCTGATATTCTCGGTGTAGTCGCGGTACAAAAATAGAAACAAATAATAAATACTTCACAGAAATAGGTCATAGGACAGGTAACCGAGGGGTATACACTACTGTACAAAAATAAAGAAGCCCTAACGCAGGTCTAAAGATTAAATTAGGCTAGTTAATTCAAATACAGTAGCAACGGTGCTCATAATTTTACATAAACAAATGTCACCAATGAACTTAAAGATCATAGATTATCATAGATTGCGAAAAATGAATTCTCAGATGGGACTTGAACCCACGACTAGTCCCTTGCAGGGCTATGACCACTGAGTCACGTTTTGAGCATTCAAAATGTTCTACGAATAAATAAACATCTTGGGGCTATGGTGCGGTAATTGGGCAGGGTGATCAAAACGCACTGTAAAAGTTATTGTAACATTGTTTCGGATGATTCGTAAAATTTTACACATTGTATCGAGTTTAGCTAGCATAACTCATTTGCATTTTACACTGAGTCTTTGTATTTTTTTGATTAAGTAATACATACTCGTAATTAACTTACACAGAATATAGGTCGCTGAACATCCACTCCCCAATTACAACATCAAACTTCTGATTCGGCTCATGAATGAATTTCTGCACATTTGGAATTTCCAAGGTTTGAGTTGCTACGTTGACCAGTAAACCAGTCATGGAGTCTGTGTCTTGGAAGTTCACCTCTTTATCCATGATCAGCTTCACGTTCATTGAGTTCTCTGATGAATATATTGTCAATTTTAGTTGCGTATTAACGTTAAATTTCATAATTATTTATTTTCTGATTTCGATTTCTAGAAGATCATTTTTTAGTTGGAATAAAAAATCGGGTATTAATGTTGGTTACTGGTGGAAAGGTATAAATATACCTCATTGCTCTAATTACCATACACCATATACCATACAATACCTTCCTTCTATGGAGAAGGGAGGTATTGGAAGTTAGACAATAGCAATATTATAGTCTGTCTAAAATTTTCATTTGGTATTGGAAAAAATAACGTACTACGTCATCACCATAATGTAGACGTGTTTTGCTGATTGCATGCAAGGCCAAGATAAATTCAATACAATACCAATGTGGCCACATATATCCAGCGCTATCTAGCGACAGCAAGCCGTACTATTGGGTCATTAGCAATCCTGCATCGCAAAAGTAAAGTTCTCACGCTGGTAAAACATGTATTCAACAACTCAACGACAACCGTTGGGTCACGGACCGCCAGGTGTGATGACCGCGCCTGGTCGGAGGATCATATCACCTTGTTCCTTCACACTACAACAGCTTTTAGCTTCTTCTACTTTCATAATTGTTTTCATACATGTACACAATCAAAATAATATTTCAATTACTTAGCCTGTGGCAGTCTACTGACGGACATAGGCCTCTCCCAATTTGTGCCACTGCTCTTGATTCGATAGTTATTTTTATTCTATTTACCATTACAAATTCTAGTAGGTATTAAGTGAATCCACTTACCACTGAACAACTTTACATTTTCTGATACATCAATAATATGTAGATTCGGATGGATCTCCTCTTTGACGAACGGTGTGATATATGTCACCTGTGACAATTAATTTCAATCAATCAATTAGGAGACTTTGGCCTACTGTTTCCACCCTGGCCAGGCGGGTTGGTACAGGGTTTTCTTTCTCTCGCCGTGATATCGCATTTAGATTCTTCCGTTAGTCGTGAGTCGTGAGAAAGGACTTCTCACGACTCGCTTCGGATGACAGGAGATGGTGGTGATGATATTTTTTTGTCACCATACGATGAATTTTATTTTCGAATAATTTCCCAGATACCTATTAGTGGTCAAAGTTCCGGCTATATACTAGCTTGGCCAGCGGCAGACAAGAAAATCAAAAATATATTTTTGTGTACAGAAATGAATCGTTAATAATCCAAGCAGTTTCACATTCTGGTGGGCCATCCAGTCCATGGAGATTTAATAGATGTATTATTGTAGTAATTATTGCCAAATTAAATTGTCATCAATGTAATTCTCATGGCACATAATATGTGGGTGCTACTCTATTATTTTGTCGTTTTAAATGACTTGCAAAATTGTGAGTTCAATTATGAAAACCAACAGGTAGAGTCATGGTAATGCTAAAAAAGATTGTGTTTTTGTCTACAAATTATGTATTAGTTTTTCAACCATCGTCGCAGTTTTATTATGTAACTAGCTGTTGTCTGTGGGTTCACCCGCTAAATGTCGTTTTAAAATTTTAGTGTTGTATTTGACTCTCTTTACATGCCTCCCTATTCAACTCTCCACTCGGTTGATTAGAACCAATGATAAGACGTCATATACGCGGGTGCAGCCATGGACCGCTTTTTTAAATTAAGAATATTGGTCTCTTAAATTACTAATAGTCTCTCTAACCCTTCCAAATAAGCTCTATGGCTTATAATAGAAGTGGGTCCACATGGATAGCGTATAGGCCAGGATTCGAATCTGGGACTTCACGATCGTAAGGCCGACTCCTTAAACCCTTAGCTTCCTTACTTACATGTCAACTTACTTCATGTCCTGCATCTATTAAGTGTTTAACCATAGTATCTCCGAGAATACCATGACTCTTACTCGGTAAAGGAAATACAGCCAATATTTTGTAGCCATCGCAGTAACAGAAATTTAACAGTATACCCAAGGTGACAAATCTTGACAATGTCATTATCTGAAAAAAATAATGAGAAGAGTACAGTATCCTATCAATCGGGGCCTGGGGGTGACAGGTGGAGGCGCCTGTCACCCTAGCAGAAGCAGGCCGTAGCAGCAGTATGATTCGCACTCCTCCCTATCCGGGGAAAGTACGGACACCCCACACCCTAGAGGGACTTCGCTGGTCTTGGGTCCGTCGGGGCGTGGGGGATATGCTAAAGGCTACTGATGCTCCAAGACTACCGTGCGGTTTTAGTCGGTTCGAGACCGTTAGTCCGACATAGTCTCGCTGACTTCGGCGAGGGGTATCCATGGGGATTTCCGCACAAGGAAAAGAAGATATTGAATGATGATATTGAAGAAGAGATTGTATATATACTTAATGACATCTATGTGTTATAGTCTGCTATTTAGAACAAACATCATGTTACTTGAGTACCTATCTATGTGATATCGAAAGGCAATATACTCACTTTGTCTCTGTATATACCTATACTACCTACTAATAAATATACGATAATATTTGCATAACTGAAAAATATTATTAACTTTGTAATTTCACAACCAAACTCAAGAACTTTTAATCGTCTCTCTCTCGTGATTATTTTCTAGATAAACACAATATAATCACGAGAGAACAAAACGGATTTCAAAAAGGGAAATCAACCACAATGGCAGCGTTCTCTCTGGTCAAAAGGATAACTGAATCAATAGATAGGAAGGAGTTAGTCGCGGCGATATTTTTTGATATGTCCAGTGCTTTCGATTTTGTCGATCATCAAATACTCTTACACAAATGTGAGCTATACGGCTTAAGAGGCGTATGTCTGAAATGGCTAGAAAGCTACTTGAAAGATCGAAAACAATGTGTAGAAGTTACTCGCGCAAACGAGGAACAAGTTGTCACTTCATATAGATCTCCCTATGAAACAAATGGTGTCGGTGTTCCGCAGGGCAGTATCCTAGGATCGCTACTGTTTTTGATCTACATAAATGACATCCCAAAAGTTACGAATCATAAGTGCACCTTGTTTGCGGACGATATCTCAGTAGTGGTTACACAGAACAAAAATAGCAGTGACGACTACAAAATAATACTGCAAAAGACGATAGAAGAAATCGCTACATGGCTAAAAGTGAATAACCTAAATGTAAACTTCACTAAAACAAATATTATACAATTTAAAAATTATAATAGTAACTCAACTAAGCTGAACATTAAGTTCCGGGGTTATGAAATAGCAGAGACAAGCGAAGCAAAATTTCTAGGTATAACACTCGACAGCCATTGCAACTGGAAGGCTCAGATAGATAACGTATCCAGCCGCATAAACAGATTCGTATTTGCACTCAGAAGGACTAGAAGGTTGACAGATGAAAGAACGGCGCTAATGGCGTATCACGGATATGTAGGTTCCCTGCTGAGATATGGTGTATTGTTATGGGGTAACTCGACCGAGAGAAATAAAGTATTTGTTTCACAGAAGAAGTGTGTCAGGGCAATTTGTGGGGCCGCCCCACTAGAATCCTGTAGGCCACTCTTCAAAAAGCTCAAATTATTGACCCTGGCGTCCATATACATTTACGAGATTGGCATATTTGTGAAAAAGAATCCATATATATTCGAAAAAGTATGTGAGAATAGGAAGTATATATCTAGAGACCCAACTAAGCTCTTATTACCCATGATGTCGACAAGTTTACACAAAAATAATAGCTTTTGTATGTGTATCCAAGTTTATAATAACATACCAAAAGACTTAAGAGAGTTACCTCTGACTCGCTTTTCACATTCATTAAAGAAGTGGCTTACGGATAAATGTTTTTACACCATAAAAGAATTTATGACATGTGGAAGTAAATGGGAGTAGCATATCCAAATAATTTAGTACTAGGTGACCATTATAACTGTTAAATATTATTATAATTGACATTCAGAATACAGATGACATTTCTAATTATTTTGTTATGAGTAAGTTAACAGATTCTATAAATTTATGCAATTAAGAAAGATAGGTATGTATGTAATTATAAGAACTGAAAATTGTACCAGTTATCAAAAATTTGCATGCTGCAGTCTGCGGCTAAACATGCTGTGCTTTAACATAATATTGTAAGATCCATGTTACCATGTTTAAAGGCAAATAAATTATTCTTATTCTTATTCTTATTCTTATTCTAATGGGCCTCGCGTTTGTGGCGGTTTTATAAAAAAATGCGATGTGAAAGGAAACATTATGATGAATGATATGCATAATGCGAAGTATATTTAAACACTTACCATCTTTTTAAATTAAAAAAAGAATAATATCAAACAGATTAAAAATACCATGTCACACTCGTAAAGTCTATTATAGATGTACCCGAGACTGAATAGAAGTAACCTTTGCGCTGTCTAAAGCAATACTAGTGTCAACAGTTCAAGAACACGTGATATCATATAATATTAGGGCTGTGTAATTGTTACGTGTACTGCAGTTAAAATTATAGTACAAAAATATATAATTAAGGCTTAGTTGCTCCACCTACCTGTTAGAGTTAAGGTTTCCGTCAAATTTAACTGTAACAGTAGCATTGATTCTATTGGAATGGCTAAATGTGTTGCACCAGAGTATTAAGTAGCTCAGTTAAAGTTATCTTTTTAATAGAATTTGACGTTTGAGCGCCGGTTACAGTTAGCGTCAAGTTATGATATCATTTTAACATGTCAAATGGAGCAACTTGTTTTATACCTGACCGGTACTTTAACTGCACTGTCAATGTTAAAGTAAGATCGTGCAACCCAGACTAAGTGTTAGATAATACGATGGACATAATCTAAAATTATTCATCCCTATTCATTGTTAACAAATAGAAGCACAATAGATATATTTCCTTGTCTTTCTTATGTTAAAAGATCTTACTTTGACTTCATGGTGAAGACATAGAGTGAATGAATGATTCTCAGTTTTTAGCATCATTCTATTCATGCAACAGGGATCACGAAGTCTAAAAGAATGAATGAAAATTATCCGTAGGTATATATCCGTATATATTTTCGGTATACTTAAATATATATATATATATATATATTTATATATTTATCGTAAGTATTATAGTGTGTATTACATGTATATATTATAATTTGTAGTTAATTCGTCTACCTACACCTACCTCAAAGTATTTCTGCATCACCCTAAGGTTTACTGTCAGATAATGCCTTTGGCATTAAGTCCGCCATTGTACAATTTACTGTGCATAAAGTTTGAAAATAAAATAAAATAAATAAAAAAGGATACCGAAGTGTAGCTACTGTAGCCAGAGTACTACAAGGGCGCAGTGCACATTTTTTTTTTGCGATATATCCACGGATACTAATCCCACCGGAGCCGGTGAGAGAGGTTATGTCAGACTCTAACCGACTAAAACGCACACTGTCTTTGGAACTATAGTTGCCACAGGTGAGATAGTAGCAAACGCATCCCTCACACTCCGGCAGTCCCGGGGAAAGCATACTGCATTGAGTATGCAGATGTCCAGGGGCTTTTTATTTCAGCGGTTGACTAGTGGAAGTAATAACAACAGCCTTGGCAACCATACAGGAAGCCTAAGAGTGTCTCGAAAGATAATATCTAAGATCGATTATAACGATTAACTATCGTTATAATCGATCTAAGATATATAAGATCTAAGGGTAACCCCTTAGAGCACTCTGAGGGCAAGGCCAACCATCCGCGCGACTGCGCCAGATAAGCTGGACAAAACATTAATTGATTCATAATAATTCAATACTTGTTTTCAAGGTCCTTTCAAAAAACCAAGTAGCTCGGTTATTTTATGGGGGCCTTACCACCATCTCTTAAAGCAGTATTGTTTCAACCTTACTTCATGTTTTGGTACCATCATCTCTTTATAACAAGATTGCAAACCACATTCTTGACTCAGCAGTTTTGTGACGTCACCTTCATATTGTTCATTCAATTTGATAGATAAACGTCAATCAAAAATCAGTAAAAATAACAAGAAGCTGTGGTTTTATTGAAATGATTATAAGAAATACGTCTCAATAAATCATTATCTTGTCCTAAAAAGTAAGTGTAGGTACCGTGTTTAATTATGTGAACTCATAAGAATAAATAATTATAAACTATCTAATGATTAGTACCTACAAATTTCTACCGTTTAGATGGCGATTGTATACGAAATATTTGGTGTTTAGAAACTCATAACGCCGAGTCCATTTATGAAAACAGCTACGCAGTTACGTGAGCAATGTGAACCCTGTATGTTGGAGGAAATAATGCGGAATGTATTAATTGATGGTACTACCTAATCGCAAAGACATTGGTTTCTATCCAGTGTGATGAATTAAAGCCTCCGGCGAAGGATCATATCTCAACAGACATTTGTAGAGACCTAGACTATCTGTTAAGGCCCCTCACTTGTATCAACTATGTATGTAACATCAAATTTTATGTTCTAGATGTTGATTGCCATTGATTGGATTATAAATTCATGCAACTGATTCGAAGATGTTATCGGACAAGTAGGAGTCCAATTAAAGCCATAAGACAATTCAATTGAACAAATAACATCCCTTTCCAATAGTGTTTGGCTACATAAAAGTTTATTTTAAGATTATAATCACTTTTATACTCGTGCATCGAAAATCACTTGTGAAGTAAAAGTATTTGGTTTATTTAATAATAATATTTAGTCAATTAAACCTGATTGTTTTTATTGTCCCTATTTAAAAAAAAAATCACATCTAGATTGTGTATGAAAACCATGAGGGGGTTATTATCATTATTTGTTTTGGTGACTGCTGTGGCGTAGCGATAGAGCATTCGGAAGCGGGTTCGATTACCGCTCAGCAAGAAATCTATCAGCCTCATTTAATAAAATCCAAGCTATTATCTCCCTATGTAAAAGACAAAAGTGAATGAAAGACAGAATGTGATGTGTGATAGAGACACAGTGCGCATGTCTATGATGTCCGTTTCCATAGCAACGATTGTTATAATAATATACAAACTAGGTGCGCGCCCTGACTTCGCCCCCGTGCACATTTAATTATATATATATATATGTGCATAGACTTTAAAAAAAAATCACACAAATTGTCCTGAGAATAATGAATTCAACAACAAATAAATTAATAACATAACATAAACTCACGCCTATATCCCTGGAGGGGCAGGCAGAGGTGGATAAATTATTAAATAATGAAAAATTCTACTGCTGTCTAAAAAATAATGTGGAGCTTTTTCACTTTCGGAAACTTTGAATGCCATGAACTAAAGAACTTTAACTATCTATCTAATCGTGACCCGAGAACCTTTAGTTAAAGTCTCGAATGGCATCAAGTACGGACACAATATTGCTAATTACAAGTTGTAGGGTAAAAGCCGGATAGTTGCGCCACTTTTCAAAAAAGCTATATAATTAAGAAATATGTGCTTAATAAGAATATTGCAAGGTGTATATCAAATTATAGGTCTTTGAGCTACTATAGAAGCCTATTGTTAAGAACATAGTTATTATAGGTTTTGAGTAAAACCTGTTTTATTGGACCTCTCAAAGAGAGGATAGTTGCCCACTCTAGCGGATAGTTGCCTAACGTAAATAATACTTGAGAGGATACTTGCCTCATACGGGGATAGACGCCTCACAATGACTTTTGATGAAAAACAAATTCATATCGATTTACTCAACCAGTCTTTATTATCTTTTATTAAATTCTAATCAACGTTATACAAAATATAACAAAAATAGCCAAAAATTATACCCCGTATCCCGTGGAATCCCGTACATTCGCGATATTTAGTTGATTCCTTTTTTTTATCCAACTCTTGGAATGCAAGACCTAAACTTTCCTCTGTACAGCTTATGTGACGCGGCACCAAGCCGGCTTTACGCTGATACTTACGAGGCATTTTGCTCACCTAAAAAGTTAATTAATTATTAATTTTATTTTATTAACGGGTAGAATGAACTCTGGGGCGTTCATAGGCCACGGCAACCTCTTTCCATTAGGTGCATATCTGCCACTTTAAGTGGTAAAAAAATAAAAATAATAAATAATCTCAAAAAAGTTCTGACACGGGTGGGCCTAGAACACACGACCTATATACTTATTGTATTCTAGCTAAGTTGTGAATAAAAAAACACAAATAGAAAATATTTGCCTTTGTTCGTGAAAGAATTTATAGTTGCGAATAGTTGCCCTCAGAGCAACTATCCGCACAAGTTTCTAGGGCAACTATCCTTTTTGATACGGATACTTGCCCTTTTCATTTGCGAAATAAATAATAATTATTTTACAAAAATATATAATAAACTTTGCAATGTAAAGCCTAATGCACGCAAAGAAATAAAAGGTGGATTGGAACCACAATTAGTAATAAAAATATTCAACAGAAATAACTTACCAATATAAGTTCGACACCTGTCGAATATTCACCGCGGAAGATTTTCGCTTGCACGAGTGAAACGCTTGCGTCTATGGTGACGGTTAACGTGGCCCTGAGGTCTATGGGAGGTGTACTTACAACTATAGTAAAACGCTAATGCCACTTACATCCGTAACATAGTGTATTCGAAACTGTGGCAAGTATCCCACCGGCGCAACTATCCGGCTTTTACCCTAAGTGACTTCGGGTGGACCGTCATCTTTTTCATTGCGCGGTTGAGCTAGCGCCAGCCATTTCATGAAATGAATATGAAAATTTAGAAGACCCACCCGGTTCTTCTAAAATTATCATCAAGAAGGTCCCTTGCACCGGCCCTGTTTAAATTTCTAGTTATATACTCACTACGGCCCTGTTTGATTGCTCATTGATATTTTTTTCTTTTTTGAATATTCATGGTTTTTGACTTAATATTTTGCCAGTTATTTAAAAAAGGTAAGTATTTCTTCAAAAACGTTTTACGATTTACATAATTTTCTGTTAGAAAGAGATGGCGCTATACAATTGATATAGCTCCATCTCTTTCTCACACACTCATCCTTTTTCTTGTTTCAATCTTGAAAACAACCTTACTCATATTCGTACCATGAGCTTACAAAACAGTATTATTTGATTCCTGCCAACTGTCGAAAATGAATGAACTATTTATAATCTTTGTCTATTCCCTGCTATAAATCATTCACGTTAGGGCTGTGACCCGTAGACGATAAATCGGAGATCCTCCGGAGATTTTAGATTTACCCAATGACCCGGTTTTCTTCTTCAAAAACTTCGGAGATTTTACGTATAGTTAAATAGTGTTCTTTATATTTTCCTTACATTCTTGATATTTTTTTTTTGTAAGGAGTTATTTTTAGTAAGGTGATTATGTTATGGATGATAACTCAATGTCCTAAATACTAAATTAAAATGTTCACAAATCATCATCATCATCCTTGCGTTAGTCCCGGTCGCTTCCGAAGCTTTCACCAAGAAGTCCGGGATTCGCTTCACGAATATGACCATTTTTAAACTTTTAAATATAATTTCAGCTTTTACCGGAGAATAGCCGGAGGCATTCTGACGGTTTATTAAAACCGGAGGTAAATCTCTTTAGAGTCAAGCCCTATACCTAATGTGTTTTGTCAATAAGATTTCTTTTTAAAAAGTTTTTTTAAAAGAGTATATTTAAAAGAGGTTTGCTTTGAAGTAAAATATGTATTAGGGTAGGTTAACTTTATCTTTAAATTTGTATTTGTTTGATAGATATTTAAAAATCACTTGATATATTTCATACAAATTATACTTGTATTTATAAGCATACCTCGGGGTACGAGGGGGCTATCTAAAAGCTGGATATGAGGAAGATGACTCCATCGGAGTGATGGAATGCCTTATTGCTCTACTTCGATGAAACCGCGTGCGACTTTAGTCGGTTTGAGTCCGAAATAACCTACTCGCTGGTTATACGGGAGTATCCGTCAAACACGAAAAAAGATAGTTTAATCGTTAGCTAAAGCATTTATTCTATAACTTTGTATGAATAAATATGGTTTCCTTGCTTCTTGGGTTATGAATATGGTTTATTCAATAGTATTTTGCAAAACAATAATAAATCCGTCGCCTTCGAGGAGCTTTAATAAGATGGCTAATTTTGACATAAAAACAATATTACTAAAAACAATATTGTAAAAAAATCTCATCATGGTACCAATTGAATGAACTAAAATGGAAGTGACGTCACAAAAAGGCTAAACAAGAATACTTTATATGTATAATCTACGGTTGTGGTACGAATATAAGCAAGATTACTTAAAATGTCAAACAAAACGCTCCTGCAATAAGACTGTTTCGTAAACGGTGGTGGTAGGCCCCCAGCTCTGCATTTTTAACGAGGTAGGTAAATTTCTTAATATAGCTAGATATGTTAATTTTTTTTTTTTTTTTTTTTTTTTTTTTATAATATCACGCCTATATCCCCGAAGGGGTAGGCAGAGGTGCTAGCACCCACATTTCGCCAGTTTATGTTTTAGGTCCCAATGTAATAGGTGGCGAGCCTATTGCCATTAACCGGGCACTTATAAACCTGCGATAAATACACACATAACTTCGAAAAGCATCGAGTCATTGGTGTGTGCCATGGTAAAACCTGGGATCGAACCCGAGACCTCGTCTCAGCAGTCCATTACCCATACCACTAGGCTACCGCGGCTATTTTTTAATTAATACTCTGATTCCCGTGGCTCCACCTGAATTGGTGTCGTTTATTGCGAACGTGTGGTGTGGTGTGGTTGAGTGAAACCATCACCGGTTTTACTCAACCTATTGAGATAAATTTACTACCTAAGTACTTACACTTAATTTACTCTTAAAATAATTCAGTTATCGTCGTTAAAGTTTTCCACCACCAACATCATGTATTTCATTATTTTTACTAAAATTTGTTAGTTTATAGTTTTAGACATGTCGCTTCCTAAACATGACATTCTCATCGTGGCATTCTTTTACAAAGTTCAGCTTTTAACAAAGTCATTGCATCTGAACAGAAATGTTGTCATTATGGATACTGTAAAAATCTACCGAAACTATCTACCTACTGTAATATAGCACCTCATGTAACCCATATTTGCAAGGAATAAATGAATATGAATGTTTGATTGCATGATAGTGAAAAAACGACATAGACACTGTTTTTATACAATTTTATGAAAAGTTTCTATTTTAATTCAATGACTATACGCCTTTATAAGATAAATAGCAACACGTAATGAATGCTATGTTGATGACAGATTCAAAAGTTTAAAGTTGTAACCATTGTTATATTTTTTTATACCACTTAGGTGGCAGATAAGCACGCGGCCCACTTGATGGAAAGTGGTTACCGCGTGGAATGTGGACGTTTGCAATACCAGGGGCATCACCATTCGTACTGCCGACCATATAGAGAAGGGGTGAAGGGAAGGGAAGAAGGTTGAGAGAATCGGCGCCTTCCTGACTTCAAGTGGTAGCAAGTTCTTTAGGAGTACAGATTGTACGGGAAAAGAAAAATGCTCGAAATTTGTTCTGTGCGTAGGAAGCTAACAAATTAAATAAACCACGTGCGCCCAATTGATACTAAAGAAGTCAAAAATAATATTAAATGAAAGTAGATAGTAGTAGCTATATCCAGGGATTACCAGCAATACGTCTGATTGCAACAAATAAGTACAGCAAATGATAAAAACATTGTTAAAATATTTTTGTCAGGCGGCTGATACAGAATATTAGGAACAAATCAGATTCGTTAACCTCAGAGAAATTCCTTCTGATACTTACTGATATTTTATTAATTCTGCGAAGAAGCAAGTTCATGCAATGATATAAGTACTAATAATAATTATTTATAGTATGAATTAGGAGGCAGTAGGATTGATGTTTGAAACTGATATAAAATAGGATAGTAACGTTTTAAAGGTATATAGTGTCTATGCACCTCACTAAGATCTCGGGACCCAAGTTTACAATTATGTGAGGAATTGAATTAAAACAGCTGCTTTTTCTAACATAGTTAATTTAATTTAAACTGACTTTTTAACCAAGACTGTATCTAAAGATTATTACCTTTAACCTTCTTTGTTAACATTACAAAACATCTATTTTTTGCATTTCATTTTTTGCATTAGATTTGTGTAATTATATTGCATGAATTAACATGTCTCATTTCTTTTTTTTGATGAATATATAATAAATAATAAATTAATTATGTACTATTTCCCGCCCATCGCACCGTACCAACTCACATATTTCTGTTGCGTATTTTAATATACTATCCTCTTTACCTCTACTACATTCCAAAACCTTTTCTAAGCTCGCTATTTTTTTTATTAAATTTATAGTTTATTATAATAATACAATAACACAACATGATCTTTTATGCTTTGCTTTCATAAAATATAATAAAAATGGCTATGCTCACTTTATTTATTTTATACGGTTATATTTCTGTCTTTATTTTAATCTTTATCTTTATTTTCTCTACTTTACTGTGGCTAACAAACCTTCAACAATAAGTAACCCTGTAATTCATGTGAACGTCTTAGTCAAAGAACTTGTTATTTCTTAATTTTTCTTTTTCTTGGCAAGATTCTTTTCAGTTTTCTTTAGTTTCTTTAACACTATCTTTAGAGATGAGCATAAGATAAAAGCAATTCCTGCCACTAAAGCTACTAGGTCTAAATAAAGTCGCTGGTAGAGTGGTATATTAATTGCTGGAGATCGCAGGTGCCAAGCGCCTCGTGTTTTCACCACGTGGCGCACCCAATACGTGAGTTCATCACCAGGCTTCATTGGACGATCATGGTAAATGAGTGAAAGCTCCTTGGCTTTCTTTTCATATCTGAAAAGATGAAGGTATAATTAGATATTTTCCGTCTCTACTGATACGAAGACTTAATTGGTAGTGTTTGTGCGGTTAAGCACGTAGTTAATTTGCTTGCAATTACACCGCATAGCACCTGCGATAAATACACAAATAACTTGGAAAAGCATCGAAAAGTCATTGGTGTGTGCCATGGTAAACCTGGGATCGAACCCAAGACCTCGTCTCAGCAGTCCATTACCCATACCACTAGACTACCACGGATAGTTTTAATATAATATACTTACTTGTCATCACTTAGCATAGTTTTAATAGCTACTCTCAAATTATCAGGCATATTGTAGTCGAGGTTCACTTTTATAGCGTATCCACTAGCAACAGCTTTATTGACATTTGTTATTTGATCGAGCATTCCCGGTACCCCTATGATGGGTCTTCCGAAATGGATGGTTTCAATCGATGATAGAAGACCTCCATGGGATATGAAGAATTTGCAATTAGGATGGGCTGAAAGATTAATATTGAGAATGTTAATTGTTTATACATTATTAAAATAATAAAGACGTTGTACATTATTAAATCCTTGAGTATACAGCACGGGTCTTTGCGCGCGATAGGTGTAGTGGCCTATGCAGAATAAATGCTTGATTTTTAACTTTAACTTATTTGTTGGTCCGGTGTGCCCTTCTAGATAAGTAGCAATTTGTAGAATGATAAATGTGTGTGATTGGTATAAGTTTATTTATACTGTTGATTGATGGCAGTTGGTGGAACTTAATTAATTAATTTTAACATGATTTATTTATATTATACTGGTACTTCTCCACTGTATTTATTTTTACACCTAACCGGTTTCACCTTGCGGCATTCTCAAAGGTTTACATTGGCAGTCATAACTGCTAGGTATACGTTTACGTTTGTCACAAACGTCAAAATAGGTCTCGATTTGAACATTGTCTTCACGCGAATAATAGAAATTGTTAATAGTGCAACCCTATGTGAATACGACATTATTAGTAATATCATTGTCACCAATGTAGGGCTAAGGGCAGTGAAAGATAATGTGTGTAAAGTAATAAAGATAAATGTGTGGGATTGGTATGAGTTTATGTATGATATAAACATCAAAATAGGTCTCAACCCCATGTATTGAACATTGTCTTCATGTGAATGGTAGAAATTCTTAAGGCTCGGCCCTACGTGACTACGACGTTATTACTAATGTCATTGTCACTTAGTACCAAGGGCAGTGAAAGTATCGACATAGTTAAATACTTTTAAGACTTTATAAAATGTCTTATTGTTACGTAGTCTGTACTTACCTAAAACACTTTGTTGTGGTGCCCATTTGACAATATGAACATTCTTTGGTACATCTTTCAAGTCCGCTTCATACTTCCAAATTACTGTTTGTTTCACTTCACCAAGCACTTTCAATAGATCTCTTACAAATTGAATGGGTAAATCTTTGGATTGTAAGAATGTACCCATACTAAAATATATCACTCCTTGTGGCGATTTATCCATTATATCTTGTAGATTCTAGAAAAAAATAAGAAGCGGTTTGAATACAAAAGGAATTCTCGATTACACATACATAAAAGGTTTATCTTGCAGTGAAAAGATTGGGACCTAAACATAAACTGGCGGAATGTGGGTGCTAGCACCTCTGCCTATTTTATTTAGGCTTGAGTTTATATTATATTATGTTATGTAAATTTTACATTATTATACCTTAGGCAATGGTTTCACAGGATCATCAATATGAATACCACCAATATATTTGAAGTTTTGTGGTGTACTTGGTCTATTGACTATTGCATTATGTTCATTTCCAAATATCATCGATGCATTGAACATAACCTCTTCATAATCTGGCAAAGTTCGTCCTCTTTTAGCTAAAAGCGGTCCGAATGTGTTTTCGTAAATAGCTCGTTCTGCAGGTAAAGTATAAAATCTAAAACAAATAGAAATAACTTTTACGCTTCTGTATTTAAAACTTGATATAAGTATAGACACGAATTACGAATACGTTCGTTACTCCTTTATTTGAGTCATAATTATAAATATTAACCACAGATTTCACGGTAAAACATTTATTTGGTTTTTATGTAAACAGTCTGTTTGTTGATTACAGTCTAAAAGCTTGTAAAAAAGCCGGTAGTAAATGTAACAATATCGTGATAGGTACTTGACTGGATAAATTTCAAGGATAATCGTACATTATTTTAATATTATTTTCTTTTTTTCATATACAAAGTTTGTTCGAACTTCGAACTCAGTAGGTAAATTTGATCATTATGAAGTTTAAAGAACTACACCATAAAAGTCTTTGTAAATCTTGAAAATTTAAATAGAATAAAGTCTAATGTCTGTAAAAGTATTTCATATTAATCTCACGTTTTATAGACCATCCACCTAGCTCTCGAATAAAGCTCCTGAACTCGCTCTGTGAAGGAGAAGGGTGGAATATTGCCTCCATAATAATCAGCGTCATATGTTGGGTTGGATGGATCCGCAATCAACCGTAGTACCTGCCAATGAGCACCCATAGAAAAGAACCACAGCATTGGAGTGTTATATAAAACTGCCAGGCTGAAAAATATAAAAAAAGAGTCAGTTATAAAGCATTGATCGTGTTATGTAATAAAATTAAAAAAAGAAATCTTAAAATCTATTGGTAATCTTAGCAACCTAGTGGTGTGTGGTGTGTTTGTGTGTGTGTGTGTGTGATGGTTTTTATTTATTTAAAGGTATGTTTCCAACACTCAAGGCTTCATAAAAATTACCATACCATTACATTTAAATTATGGGGTTGGAAACAATGAACAATGTTTGTATAATGGGACTCATGAACCTATACTTTATGTAACACATTCATTACATCATTGCTGTTGTGAAGCGTATTGTTTGCGCTTGTTGCTAGTGAGATATGTCTCTTGTCCACTATGGCTTAAATTAAGTAAATACTTCTTATAACAATTAGTTGACTTACCCAGCATATACTTCAGATTCTATTAAGTCCGCAACGACGGCATCGAAGTGTTCATTAGTGTTTTCCAACAGTTTAGTTACATTCTCATTATCAAAAGTCATTTTGGCGATATCCCGGCAGAAATCTTGAATTCCTTTTAGTTCATTTTCAACTTTTTTATTCTTCAAAAGATTACCCGTGTTCCACGTCGCATAATCTATAAAGTTATATTTCATTAGTAGGTACGAAAGAAGTTTTTCAGACTATTAAGTTCGTCATGCTCCGTGGCGTGGCGGTAGTGCACGCGACTGCAACGCACGGGGCGCGGGTTCGATCCCCGCTCAATGCAAAAAATTGTATGCATGAATATGGCTGTTTGCACTGGTCTGTTCGTGCCATACAAACACCTATGGCAGACGTTACGGGTAGTTGGAGCCCTCAAAAGTCCAACCAGTCTAACTTGGAACTTCAATATCGCTATTGGTCATTGGACCATTAGTTGTGGAGGTCAGATGGTAGTCGCTTCACGAAAAATATCGAAGTTCAGCCGCATCACAGTTAGACTGGAAAGCCGACCTCAACTGTGTTGGGATAAGGTTCAGAGAATTATGATAAGTTCGTCATGCTACTGCTTGAAATAAAATAAACTGCTTACCTTTAAGAATTGCTTTATTGACACTAACGTCGATTTGCCGGAAGTTTTTGTCTTGTGGTATATCGAGAGGATCTGCTGCTATGTATGTTACCTGTAAATTTATATGAATATTGTGTTTTAATATATTCGGCTCAAACGTTGAACTCTGATTTAGATTGACAAAAAGTGATTCCTTATAATCACGTTTTTATTCCCAGATGGTCATGTCTAGGTGAGTTAATACACACAAAAACATATAAGGCCTCCAAATTTTTTTTATATTGTCAAGGCTTTATCTAATAACAAATAATAAGAATCATTAGCGTTATCTACTGAAGTTGTGTTATATAACTAAGGTGACCTTTTAACCTTTATAGTGGGGAAAAATCACAGTATGTGTATGATTTGAAAATGAATCAAGCAGTTTTCATACGGAACATGGTATTATGTCTACGTACGACTATTATTATTATATTACTTTAGAAATGATCCTACTTCCTATCCCACAAATATTTTAAATATGAAAGTTTGTAAAGATGTTTATGTATTTGTTTTCTCAATCACGCTCTATCGGCTGAGGAACTACCTGAAATTCTTCAATCTACTTTTTATCCCGGGAAAGGTGACCTATGACTTTAGGTGAACTTGATTACAAACTCACCTAACCGCGGGGATCAGCTAGTAATAAATACAATTAGGTACTTTTTTTTTAAATTACCGTGCCTAAATAATATAATGGAAACTTTGACTGTCGTAAATATACGCAGTTTACATAATATAGATGTGCCCTTGGGTATACATAATAAAAGATACGCTCTGGTAACCGGCACAATAACAATAGTTTTTTGTATTCCTGCATTCTACAACATAGCGAAGCAGGAACATTTGTGAATCAAATATTTCGTTTTATTATACAAAAAAATAAGAAAATTTCGGAATTAAATATAGACAGCTAAGACTAAACTCTATTCTATGTTTAGACGCTTCTATGTTGATTTATTTCATTATTTAAATTGTAAAAGGTTGCCTGGAAGAGAATGCCTTTTGCGATATGGCCGTCTATCGTACATTCTACTATTTCTTCCTGTGCATGTTGTAAATTTTGTCTTATTATTTACAAGAGTTATCTAGTTATCTAAATATACATATACCTAGTTAGTAAAAACATTTCTTTTTCTATAAACTTTTGTTTGTATAGTTTGTAATACTAGCTGTTACCAGCGGCTCCGCTCGCGCGGACTTCTGATTCCGTTCCCACTGCTTGGACTTCTGATCCCGTTCTCACTGCTCCATAAAAACCTTCCGTAGAGTTCAAGGAACAAAAAAAATTGGATTACTCGAATTGGTCCAGCCGTTTTCAAGTTATGCGCTTACCAACATATTTCGCGATTCATTTTTATATATATAGATTAAATTTTGCAATCCTAACAGTAACTCCACATATAACTAACTTTAAAGATTTAGGCTTAGCTATAAATAGATAACTCATTAAGTACTTTACCTGGTGCCCATCTTTGAGAAGACTTCTCACAACTCCTCGTCCCAAAAAGTTTATACTCGTAATAGGAAGGGGGTATATAACTAAAACTTTTAACGATATGGTATAGCACACTAAACTTAACAAAACCAATAAAATTAACGATTTCATTTTTACATTAGTCTAATCTATTTATTGGCAGTACGTACGTTCATAACAAATGCAAAGATTCAAGTCACTGTCAATATCGTACAGCGTGCTAGTGGCCTTAAAATTGTCAGGGATTGAAAACATTTTGTCGTCAGACTATAAATGTATTTGAACTTCGAGATAATATGTGAATTAAATATTGTACCTACATACCCATTATAAATACATACATACATAACGTGAGATACAAATTCATTCAACTGTCAGGTATTCTATAATAAATGAAAAAAAAGTTTGAGTTTTGGATATAGGAAAATAATATTTTGATTTTTAAATAGATGTATTAAAGGCATTTCAAGGCATAATAAAATATCGATGGTAGAAAAATTATTTGCTGTAAGTAGCTAATATGACGTAAGTAGATTTAAAATATCATTAGAATTGAAACAATCTATGTCGAATAATCCGAGTCTCAAATTTTGTAGCAAAAAATACTTACGATACGACTACGATTACTCATGAAAATTATTCCTGTCCATTTTGGTGTGAGTACACGAAAATCTAATCTATTGGTTGATTTTCTATCTTTGCCAGTTACAGCTATAAATATTTTGTTTCTCGAATTGAATATCGTAAATTATAATTTATGATAAAGTACGATAAGATGGGCCGCTAACGGTCCACGTAAGTCTATGTTTCGTAATTGTTAATAGGTATCTACCTACTGATTAATTTGCAAGTATGCCAGTATTATTTGCAGGAATAACAGAACTAGTTGTAGGGGTACGACGGAGCATACCCCTTAATTGAGAAAATTTTCTTCTTTTTTTACCATTTAGTTGGCAAACAAGCAGACGACCCACCTGATGAAAAGCGGTCACCGAGGCCTATGGACGTTTGCAATATCAGTGGCGTTATACTCGTGATCCTACACCGAAGAAACCTTCAAATGCCCTTCGTGAAGAACCTCGCATTGTAATCGCTTGGGAGAACCACGGCAGGTAATTCATTACACAGCTTGAGCGTGCGCAGGATGAAGCTCCTTTCATACCGCACATTGCGCATCGCTCCCGGTCGTCAGTTAATACAGGTGTAACAACACAGCGTATCATACCGTTATAAATCAAAATAGGCAAGAAAATAACATCAATATTGTAGATCATACAGAAAATATATTAAAACATTCTCCAAAATCTCTTCGTGAACAAACGCTCAGTGAGTTTGCACAATATACAAGATATAATAATCAGAGTAATTAATTTAAAAAATCTTATCATGTTAACCAGTAGCAGTGATAAATGTCATATCAAATATTTAACATTTTATGATACTGTAAAGAATAATTAGAACATGTATCATACTAGTTACCAGGCACACACCAATGACTTTTCAATGCTTTTCGAAGTTATGTGTGTATTTATCGCAGGCTTATAAGTTCCCGGTTAATGGCAATATGCTCGCCACCTATTACATTGGGACCTAAACATAATCTGGCGAAATGTGGGTGCTAGCATCTCTGCCTACCCCTAGGAGGATAGAGGCGTGAGTTTATGTTATGTTATGTTATGTTTATCATACTAGTACTGATGAAACATTTGGAAATTTAATGTAACTGTATGAATTTACTAATGGTGATTGCAATTGCAATAATGTTATGTATATTGTTATCATAAAAGTAAATTTAGTAACGTCGGTCACTAAAAATAAAAACAAATTAAATAGTCGTTATTCCTCTGCATATTTTCAACACCTGACTAAATTCATAAAAAGTTGGAGACTACTGGATAAACCTACGAATACTCAAAGTAGTTAGAATTAAAATTATAAAATTATAAATATCTGTACCGAAAGCTTACATTATGCCATCGCCTGATCATAATGATTATAATCTATGAAGACTTTGAAATCATTAAGTTCTTTATAGAAAAGCAAAAAAGTTGCAAAAAGTTCAGCTAAGATTATAAAATATTGCCGTAATAATATATACATTTAATACATTAATATGTCTTTTGATCTGGTGGATCAAGTCAAGGTTTTCTCCCCTCGACCAAACGTGCCCATAATGCTGGCGGCGTTTCCCCGTTGAATGGCCAGGGCAATACATTAAATAAATTTAAAAGTTGTATGAATAAAATATAAATTGGCACCACGAGTGGAATGTACGTACAAAATAAGTAGCTAGAATTGATTAAAAATCAACCAAATAACATAGTTTCAAATAAATTAATTCAGAAGTGGTTTGCTGCTTGCGATGGTAATGTATTCTGGAAAAGTGCAGTGGTTTTTTTGCCGTTTCATCTCAGGTTCTTTATCATTATACTGTTTTATTCCCAAGGGCAAAAAAAGCGCGTAAAATTTTGAAGTATTTTAGCATGCTGCAGCTAAAAAAGTACTTTGGTGATCCTACTTTTTATAAATATAATCTTCAAGTTTAGACTGAACAAATAATAAGCCATAAATAAATTTTATTTAGAAATTCTTCTTTAAATTAGAAATAATAAATGTAAAGATTAGGTATTAGGATTAATGATTCGGCATATTTACCTATTGATTTACCTGTAATATCTGCTGATATGAAAGAGATTATATTGAAACCACGTTTAATAGAATGACCAGAAATTATTTTATACTCAACGCAAATAAAACTAGCACTTCTAGGGGTAGACAGTAAAGCGTGAGTTTATGTTATGTTATGTTTTTATGCAAATAAAACAAGATTCAGATTTATAGATACAGGTATAATATTAAATTCTCTCTTGCAATTCATACTTAAAGATAGGCAACATTAACCTTATTACTAGACACTGTCGGTAATTTCCTAATTTTTCTTTCTCCTTGTAAGATTCTTCTTATTTGCATCAGTTTTTGTTTTCAGTACTACATTTAAGAATCTCCATAAAATAAAGGTATACTACGATTAAAGCTATTAGATCTAAATAAAGTCGTTGGTATAGAGGAACATTTATAGCAGGTGATCGTAGGTGCAAGACTCCACGGGTTTTTATCACATGTCATACCCAATAAGTGAATTCATCACCAGGCTTCGTAGGACGATCGTGGTAAATAAAGGACAGCTCTTTAGCTCTCTTTACGTAACTGAAAATAAAAGATTAAAAACATTTTGCTATGTTATTATTCCAATCATGTATTATAATCATAAGGTGTCATGCCACATCGAAGTATTGTATTAAACTAAGTGAATGGTATTGTGGGTAAGTCATCATGCTAGTCTCACAATTATTTATTTTTTAGCACAAAATTTTCAACACCGATATAACCCAAGCATCTTATAAGTTAATGACTATTTTAATTATGTCAAAATACATCTGTAGTTAAATGAATAAATACTCCATTGTTTTAAAGTAATTTTTATCAATTTTCAACGAAATAACAAATTCAATAGATTTAATGAACACTACTAGTTTATTCAAAATTCTTTTGATCTCCAATTATTATAATTACATCAGTTTCAACTTACGTGTCATCACTAAGCATAGTTTTGATAGCTGGTTTCACATTTGCAGGCATATTGTAGTCGAATTTTACTTTTATTGCAAATCAGTCCCGTCCCTTTAAGCGGGGCGTGGAAAAGCATCTGATGAGGCCGTCAAGCTGAGCGCCACCATTGTAGCACTGAACGTGTTTGCAATGGTGACCCTCTTCCATTAGACTTTACCTTCAGCTTAACATCAGGCAGGGTGAAGTCAAATTGACGTGCCATAAAAAAAATAAGCTTCAGTGATGAAGATAAATGTGGGAAGACCGGGCCTACATCTGCTAAGACAACAGCAGGCGAATTTAAATTTGATCACACTAGAACAGCTAACGTGCTGTTGTGTAATATGACTAGCCCCCTAGACAAGTGGTGATTTCTTGGCCATCGTTTTGTAGAATGGAATAGTTTATGACAGGCGTGAACGAATTTCAATCCCATACATTGAACATTGCACTTTATTCCATTCAACGAATCTACAAGCAACGAATTGTCACTTTCTATTTATCGTGGGTCTCGAATAATTCACACTTTTGAATAATTTAGTTCATAAATATAATGAATCCTTTTCGTAAATATGTATCTAATAATATTATTTTTTCTTTAATTTTCTTGTTGCTAGTCGTGGCATACTTATCTATGTAATTAGAAAATAAGACTACCTTTGATAAATGTAATCTAATCGGCCCAAACTCGAGATTACGTGGTCCAAAGCCCTCATGAGCTAGATTCTAATGTTAAACAAAAATTCACTCTAATATTTTAATTGTTCTTTACCTACTACTACCTAACCTACCACCATTGAATTTCTATTTTATGCCACATACTTGATACTTGATTATGCTATGAATACTACGCATGGAGAATTGAAGTAAGTAAGTATCACGGAGGACAGAATCATCTATATAGTTCTGTCTTATGTGATACTACGTAATAAGATGAATGATGACTGGTATTAACTTTTTTGCCTCAAAATAGTTAGCAACAGTTTCATTTTGGCCGTATCCGCTTCATATAAAAATAAAAATATCAATAATATGGTAAGTACTAATTAATATACATATATAAAGAAGTTTACAAGGTTGTAATGAACAAATGTTTTAGTATTGTCCCTTAGTATTGCAGGTATTTTATTACAGTAGTGAAATATATAAACTGAAACCATTCTGTTCGTACAAAGTTTTAAACTATCGACAGGATAAAATTCAAAAAGAATTTGTTCTGTATAGATCATTAACCGGAACTTACAAAACGTCAAAATCAACAAAATTTTAGAAATTAGTGAGGAAATGGACCACCCCGGTTCTATTTTACAAACTTATGGCCAGTATAGTTAAGTCTTCAACCCCTCTGATATATTTAGAGAGTGAAGTGAGCAAAAACATATTTTTAAATCTCCAAGGGTATCATCGACCATAGTAATATTTTCCCTAAGCGGATGTTTTCGTGTGCCGTGGTACGGCAAATTTCCCTACATAAAACCCAAGAATATTGTAAGCAACTCAGAAATGGAACCCTGGAGTACTTGTTATATACATATGGTACTGCTGCCTACAGTACCTATAGTTACAGTAAATTTATTAAACGAAACTATAGTTACTGAGGGAAAGACAACATTTAGTTCTGGTCTTCAATCTTAAAAAAATGGCGCTGTACAAAAATCATCTATAACAATTTCACGAAATACTATATCAGTTTTACAATTACGTTAATTTATCTATAATGTATACCTACTAATTTGATAGTATCTGTCTCAAAAAATAATTCAATAAGATAACAATAGCAAAGATACCAGCAGTAAGACTTAAAATTTAGATTATAACATTTCTATAATTAACAAATTACTAACTAAAATGAACAGCACTTGACGGTATTGTTAAGATTACACATTGTTTGATGATTAGTTTAAGGTAAATCTGAAGAAAGAGGGTCATCATTAATAATAATATAATAATATTTATTTTTTAACATAAAACACTTACATATAATTATAATGGCGGTGGTCCTACACTAGGCATAGGCCTGTCCTATGGGGGTGCAAACACGCAAAGTGTTACGATTGTGGCACTCAGCTTGACGGCCTAATCAGATGGGACTATAGGAAGAAGGAAACACGTGAGCTGGCAAGGAATTCCAAGACTTAATGGTGTGGCAGAGGAAACACTCACCGAACCGCTTGGTTCTTGATGGAATATCATTGCAAACAGCACATCCACATCAACATCATCATTTGCTTCCTAATCCGCTTTAAAATCCTAGGGCTATGTTAACCTACAGGAACAAGGAAACATGTGTGTTGGTAAAGAATTCCAAGTCTATATGGCGCAATGAAAACCGCTTTGTCTGTGCCTCAGAACGGGTAACGGGTAACTGGAAATAAAAACGAGACCATGACTAGCAAACGATCAACGAACCCGACTTCACGGACGTTAGATATTATGTCCAATTGGATTAGACCTTGTTACGAAAAGATATTGGGTACAAACCTGATCTGGTCGTGCAACTAGTACAGCTTATGTTCTATAAATATCAATACTAATCTTACATAAAACACCTAAAAAGTGATCTTTAGCATTTAGAATCGGATAGATTCGTATTTTAGAAATTTCATGAACTACGAAACTACTCAAATCGGAAAATGTTAACATTCAGGAGCGGACTAGAATTTGAATGAGTATAGGAAAATTATCCTTAGAGGAACTAGATGTGCGAGTGACATACGTATTTTTACACAAAAAAAGGTATCAGAACATACGGACCGTGAAACATTTTTTATATAAACCATGATCAACATCTATAATGCTGTAATAAAGGTGTCTGTGGTTCTATTTACGCAAGTAATAATAATGTGTATAGTTTTTAATGTCCGGAACTTGTCTAGGAACCTAAATTGGTCGGATAATTGAATCAAATATGTTTTATTTTTCCCTTACATATGTGTAAAAGTATTTACGCAACATTAACATCAACTACGTACTCATAAGTACGCCCCTTGAAATTTAAGAAGAATACTAAGTTTTTAGAACCCGTACGCCCCATTTTGAAAGTACATTAAAACTATAGGTACATTCAGCAGAAAGAGTTTGCATCGCTAACCTAGTAGGTACTTGGTAAGAAAACAAATATTCACGTAAATAGATCACTCCTTCTTCTAAAAATAGTTATTCTTAAATATGGGTTATATTTCTTGGTACGTATGGGGTCGTAGCCTATTAAATAACTTTATATAAAGTTACTTATAAGGTAAACATGTTACAATATTATACCGCTTGCACTAGGTTTGACCTAGTACAAGCAGTATTTACATCAGTAGGTAGGTACTAATACAATGTTGTATTTCAATGTTAACTACATTGGGTCCGAGTGTGTACCGGATCATTTGTAGTTATTATTATTATAAATGGCCTTAGTGTTACGGATTCAATGTAATATCAATTTTCTGTTATTTTAATACAATTCAAAATTCAGTAGACGCTTTCTTGTGAATGTTTAATTCAGAATTGCAATCAGTTCACTGCTGTAGGTAGACCTCTTCCAATGTTGGGATTGTGTCAAATTTTGTTAGACCTGATATTACATTATCATTACCATTATACGTGTACCACGATTTCAGGTAACTAAGAAAATCAATTGTTTAAAAGTTGTCTTACTATTCCTTGCCCCAAAAAGTTTATACTCATAATGGGAAGAGAATACACAACTAAAATATTATTTACTGCAGTGTAACACACAAAATATAGTAAATATATTAATAATAACAACTTCATTTTGATATAAGATGAATGATGTTTGTATTATGAATTAATAATTTGAATTTAACTGGCCATGCGCCCCTTTAAGATGCTAGTATACATAATAATATACTAAATAATAACCAATTAAAATTATTGAAATTTTTACGATCGATTCAGGACAAGTATGTCAACTTTATAAGTTAGTAATGCCATCTACATGTTTGAATTAGAAAATAACGCTAAGAAGTTTTATTTGTTGTCCCAGAGATGGCATTGAATTCTCATATGATTATGAATGGTTACTTTAATTTGTGAACAATGATTGTTATTTTATTTATACAAATATGCGTTTATTTATTTGATTTAAATTTAAGTAACATTTAAATTTATTTCATTCTCGGCTTCCGATTTATCGTGCCAGGACAAAGAGGTAGAATTTGGATATGATTGGCATTCATACTGTTATAGAGTACTTAATTAAAATTATTTTCATACAATTTTATAGGCAAACTTTTTAGAAATATTTTTGTTTTTTAATACTCTAAGAAGATAATGTTCATGAAATTCCATATGAAATACTAAAACAAAAACTAATAATTCCGTGTAGGTTAAAATGAACAGATATTTTACAGGTTTTGTGTTACAGTTGACATAAAAAAATATATTACGATGAATATGGTGTAATATGTAAGTTGAAAGGTATCATCTGCAGATATTTCAACTGATGAAATTTCGATAAATTTATATAAGATTTATCGAAATTCGAATTTATGGCATAATAATTAAACCCTTGAAGCATTGAGGAAAGTTATGACCAAACATTATTTATTTTTTCAAGTTTAACCTGTACAATATATTCGTTGTCGTGACTAAATAACTAGCTGATAGGTAATTTGAAAGTTATAGAAGATATATCTATAATGAAAATAACAACAAAGGAAAGCTTTCGAAAAACCTTAGTAGTAGTAGGTACCTAATAGTAGAGTACCTAAACCTTAAACTGCATTCGGAAATAAAGGGTTCATACTTGACAAAAAATGCCATTAAATATATTTTTGATTAGATAAAATTATCAGTAAATGAGTACGTATAGATTAAATTGTAGGTGTATTAAACGCAAAAGTATTACATTTATTGATAAGACTGTACTTTTGTCTAATAGCATCTGCCAAGTTTAAATGCATAATATATATAATACAGAACTTAACTAAAATACAATCATGAATAGTAATAACACGAAAACTGGTGCAATCTCAGAAGCCTTAATCATTGAGTCATAGAGTGACGAAATTGAATGTGCGCTCGAGATTTATAGTGAATTTTGCACCAATATAATACGAGTCTCTCGTATCCATTCATGTCAATCTAAGGTGGTCACGGTTATACACAGATGAACTTGAAACTTATCAAGTATTGTTAGCGTTACGTGTTTACTATAGACTTATTAGATAATTTTATCAAGATAATTGTTTTATTATATATTATCTGCTTTGCACAACGTGTGATAAATATTATTTGTATTAGTGTGCGAGAAAGGAAATTAACTTAACGTGAGTAAATTTTATTAAAGAAATAGATTTTTGTTATGATTTTTTGTGTATTTAAATAGCAGCTTCTAATTTCTTTTGACTTTGAGATATTCTATAACATGAAATAAGTGAGTCGCGTAGTTTATAATGTGAGAATGATATTTTTTTTCATAATGCAATAGTGAAAAAATGCCTAGTAACAATTGTTGTCTTATGAATCAAAAAGATATGCAAACAACACCGTGTCTGGTATTGATATTTACAATAAACTTATAGTAAAAACTAACGAAGAAATCAAGGTTAAACTAACGAAGGTATTGCTTATAAATGTTTTTAGTTCGCTCATAAGTTTAAATTAAGGTTTCCTTGACGTATAACTTTTGAGTTAAGGGAGAACTCAATTTATTCATATTGTAAAATGCATGTCATTTTATTGGTGACAACTAGCCGTATTATATTTATTCTCAAAAAATCAAACTGATTTCTTAGCCTTTTATCTTTATTATTTTTTTGATAATACTTTTTTGTTTATTATTACTTAATTAATATTTTTTGCTGCAATATAAATGAATGAATATTTACCATTTTACATTATTGTATTAAACAATTGCGTTTGTAGGTTTATATTTCAGACAGTTTCAATAAGTAATATAAGTAACTGTCTAAAAGATGATATTATTACTCCATTCACAGATTTTTTAGTATATTTAGGTGCGATAAGTGCTCATGTACATAAATTATGCAAATAAAGCATTAGATAAAAAGATTAGTCCAATCGGCGTTTTACACATTACATCAACATAGCATTTAACGATAAAGTCACAGCGTAATATATTTATCTATCTTTGTTATAGTCTCTTACGCAATGTAAATACTATACAAAATGTAAAAATGTTGTACTAATCTGTACCTTGTACTTATCGATATAATCCACCTACGTATCATAAAATTCATAACGTTTAACAAATACAAAAGTTTTTATTATAGCATACCTGCTCAGTTTAGTTTTTATAAAGATGAGGTCATATTTATGTAGTCACGTTTGTCTACCTGTTGTGATTGTAGGGTCATTTTGATTAATAATTTGATTGATATTATGTAATAACAGAACTTCGTATCACCAACTTGGTTGTGGTAGTCCGATGGCAGTCGCTTCACGGAAAATATCGAAGTTCAGCTGCATTTTAGTTAAGTATACTAAAAAGCCGACCCCAACCGAATGATGATGATATTACTTAATAAGTATTCAATGTGGAATGTATTAGTAATTCAAATAATCATAATTATTATCCTTACGTACTTTATCCATTATGAAATAATGTCTGAGTAATTTAAGGTCGTAGTTTTTTAATAGACCACTTACTTGTTAGACGCACACGGCCACATGGCCCACCTGATCAAAAGTGGTTACCGTGGCCTATAGACGTTTGCCACACCAAGGGCGTCATGTCACACTCATGCTGCCGATCATGTAGAGGGGATATGAAGTGATGAAGTTTAAGAAAGCTGTACTGTCAGTGCAGAAGACAAATCAGGGTTTCTCGGTCTTCCCACTGACAACAAAAACCTTTCTAGTGAGCGCTGGGTACCCTACTTACCGCCAGAAACACAACACAAGGTTATTATTAGCCGCAAAATTCAGAACGGCGGAGGTACATCCCCAGTCAGACTGCTCAATTAAAACGGGGATACTGTCATACTCATACTGTCATGTCATACTCTGTGCACTGAAGTTGCAATGCAATTCCTAAAATTGTTCTTAGCATCAATGCATTAAATTTCATCATACAGAACAGGACTTGAACCCGCAGAGTTTTTAGATGCTATAGTGGGACAATTTAAAATTGCAGTAAAATCTGACCAAAAATATAATTTCATGTGGTCGTTCTGTCGGCCAAATACCTATAACAGAAATCCATACGAACTAATCGAATTCAAAGATTGTTAAGTATATACACAAACATACACACTATGTTGGTAAAAGCACGTTTAGAAGGAACGACCATGAGTTTAAATGACGAAGAATCCTGCATTATATGTACAACATAACATTTTTTTTTATAATTTCAGATGCGGTGTATGCAAGCAGTATTTATACTCCTGTATAGCCTAATAGCTACGAGCGAATCTCTACGGATTCTAGTATGTTTTCCAATGACGTCAAGGAGTCACAGCATATTGGGTCATGGAGTTGTAGACCGTTTGTTAGAAGCTGGACATGAGGTAAAAGGAAATTTAATGTTCGTATCAGAGCATAATTATCATTCCTATCCCATGATACCGTTTTAACCATGATGACAGTAAAACACATACATATTTAATGGGTGTATAAAAAGCAAAAATAATATAATCGACAAAAAGAAAGATTCTTGAATTTTAAAGTAATGAGTTGGTAACTTTAGAGGCATGGAATAAATTGTGATAAAACAACCAAGTAAAAAGAAACATTTATTTAATTCATGTAATTAATTTGATATTGATAATTATATTTGTATTATCACTATCTGGCTGTGCTTTTTCAGGTCTTTATACGGATTTTGATGATTATGCTTAAATTCCAGGTGGTACACATCACATCGTTCCCAAAGGAAAAACCAGTTCCCAACCTAAAAGAAATCAACGTAGTATCTATAGGAGATGTCTTCTTAAAAGATGAAGCGACTAGTAAATATTCTTAGATAATATTATTTAATTCTAGATCTGGTTTTGAGTAGTTTTTTTTTCTCATAAAAATATAGCTGTGCTGCTATGTGTGTCTGCATTATTGTATAGATAAATGGTTCAGATATTTGCACGAACTGGTGTACCTGGCGGCTGGCCCCACTAAAATTTTGGTAGCTCTGGCTAACCTCTTATGCCCTATGCCACCTTGACACACCTACTGATGAAGGTGGCTCATGTTTTCTTCTCGGGATTAGGATCACACGACACCTTCGTAGTAACCAAAACAAACCAATCTACAATAAAAAAAATATAAAATTGGTTTTGAGGTTAGTTGATCGATGTTGAAGTGATGATGATGATGATGATAATAATAATAGTTGTTCAGTTAAAACTAATATATTTTTTTATTTGTCCAAATTTTGGAACGTGTCCGGTAGTTGCGCTAATATAGAATTCTATGCTTCTAGGTGAGTTATTTAAAATTAAAAATATTGTTGGCAAGGGCAACATGGCAAATTCATTATTTGTTATTTATTTTGCTTATACAATGCACAAGAGTTTCCTCGAAATACCTGATGTAGTCAACCTACTTAGTGATCCAAAGGAGAAATTTGATGCTGTAGTCCTTGAATGGTTCTTCTCTGAATTAAATGTCGGGTAAGCATAAATCTTATATTATTATTAAATAATATATGAATGATCTAACCCGAATACCATATTATACGGTTACAACTGGTTTAAAATTTAACTTAAAATCCAATATTGTTTGCAATCAATTTCACGTCCTTTATTTTTGTAGTCTTATTTACTTGTACCTTTCATGTGAGTGAATATTTTAAACCATTTTTACAGGATCCCTCATCTTTTTGGAGCACCATTGATCTGGGTTGCCTCAACTGAACCACATTGGCAAGCTCTGAAGTTAATGGATGAAATTCCGAATCCTGCTTACAACGTTGATTTATTTACTACACACGCTGCCCCATTGAATTTTTGTGAAAGAGTTGAACAACTTTGGGCGATAGTGAAAAGGTCTATCGTGATAAAGTAAGTGAATATATCAGTAGATCTAAGTCTTATAAACATTCAAGGGAATGTACAGGAGACGATGTATTATTATTTGATGATTTCTATTTCTAGCTTGGTTCAAGTACCTATGGAAATCTGGGCATATAACAGCATTTATACCGAAATTGCAGCAAAGAGAGGTGTCACTATACCTTCGTATACTGATGCTGTGTACAATGGATCTTTAATGTTCATAAACTCACATCCGTCTATAGGGGGTGCTATGAAATTACCTCAAAATGCTATTAATATTGCCGGATACCATATTCAAGAAAAGGTCAAACCTTTGCCTAAGGTAAATTTTGTCCTCTCAATCATATCATATCTATCATATAATTACAATACAGTCATAAAATCAGTCATCCTTTCTCATAGATATAATATAATCAGTTAGCCTATTGCAGTCCACAGCTGGACATAGGTCTCTCCTAATGTGAGTTGTTGCTCTCGATCCTCGATCCTCCGCATCCAGTATGTCACTCACATTACATACCTATTTTCTCGAGCAATTATGAAGCTTGTGTCTAATCAAAAATTATCATCTTAGAGCACCAATTGCCCTCGCGTGATGCACGTTAATTTAATCATTAATTAGCTTTCAAGATCATAACGATGTATTCCAGCCACGTATACCCGTTCGTGCTTTATTTTGCCAGGAAGTCGTATTTACTGAAATGGACTTGATTGAAAAACTCACTGAACTGTTTAATATTTATCCTAATTAATGCATTTATTCTACCATTTATACTGCTATATTTATCATACTAACTATATAATCGTACTAAATTTATCATATTGTTAAAGTATACCTAAGTGTAAGGAGACATAGTATTAGGATGACATGGAAGGAGACTAGAATAAAAATATGACCTACACTAATGGATATCATAGTGTGGATATAAACTATGGGTGTAAACACATTTTCTGACGAGGCTAGGGACAAGTTACAATAGCTGCTGGCAGTAGTTATTTTATATCATCAATGGACACAAAGAACAGTGAAGATTAAATTTATTCATGGTCACGGAACGGGAAATGATTGTGTCGAACAAATCGTTTACTCAGTTAACATTAGATGTAACAATTTTTTGTTATTAGGATTTACAGACACTAATGGATGGGGCCAAGAAAGGCGTAATATACTTCAGTTTGGGATCGAACATGCGAAGCGATGGCATGTCAGAAGAAATGAAGGAATCTCTTCTGAATATGTTCAGTAAATTTGACCAGACTGTCATATGGAAATTCGAGAGCGATATGACCCACTCAGTTGCCAATGTTCACCTAATGAAATGGGCACCGCAAGCAAGTATTTTAGGTAAGCTGTTTTAGGATTTCAATACGTTTTCTGCCAAACTGAACTATAAGAATGAGGCTAAAGCTGTCACCTTTTGCGTTTTGTTCGATAAAGTATAATTTGGCTTGCCAACAAAGACATTTTAGACATGACGTTGTATATTCTTCATTGCAAATAGTATTCAAGAAACTGATATGAGTTCCCTACTAACGTTTCAGCACATCCAAATATTAAATTGTTCATAACCCACGGAGGACAACTTTCCACGACCGAAGCAGTACATTATGGTGTCCCGTTAGTGGGCATTCCTCTTATGGCAGATCAATATGCAAATATGGGATCAGTTGAGAGAAAAGGTTTTGGCATTAAAGTGAATTTAGCTGAAGACATGGCTGATGAACTTGAAGCTGCTATAAGGAAGGTCTTATCGGATGGGCAGTAAGTTTTTAAAGGCTATAATATTACTTATCCAGTTCATGCAAAATTATTTACAGACTAGTCCAGTACGTTTAATAGATTAGCTTCCAAGCAACTGAAAGATTGGTTTCTATAATGTCAAATATAATGTATAAATTAAAGCAATTTTGAAATAGTCAGCATGGTAATACTACTAACTATTCCTATAGATCTATTCTTTTTGATCAAAATTTTTGAAAAGTATTATAAAATTTTTACTTCGTCCAGTTATGTAGACGGTGTGGAATATAAAGAAAGCATTTATAATATTATTCTATTCAATATTTATTTCAGATATACAGCCAAAGCCAAGGAAATATCGTCAATGTTTAACGATCGGCCAATGAAGCCTGGTAAAGCACTTCCTTATTGGGTGGACTACGTGGTGCGCACCCGCGGGGCCCCGCACCTTCGATCGCCTGCGCTCACTGTATCACTATACCAAAGATTCTTTTTAGATTTGTTAGCTCTTATTTTAGTAGTTTTATTTATAGCTCGAAAACTTTTGAGGTATTTATGGAGATTGCGATCAAAAAAGTCATCACAGAAAAATAAAAAAGAGTAATATTTTTCACTAACAAACTAATCAAAAGAAAGGTTGTTAGACATTTGAAATTTATGCATGTACCTATTTGACACTTATCAGTCTTCAATATTTATATTCTGAGTGAACATTATGTCCGTGAGTCCGCATATACATTATCTAATTTGAAAAACATGATTTGATAAAATGTACATCCATGACTTCATATTTAAGTATTTTCAATAATAAGAGTAATTGAAATGAATGATTAAAATTATTTGTCAATGTACCTAGCTATATTTTATTTCATTATTGAATGTAAAATATAATTATCCATACTTACGCGTTTTACTCTTCGGAGTAGGCAGAGGCCAAAACATACGTTATACGTGTTGGGAATAAAGGGTATGGTAAGTAAGGGTAAGGGTAAATAAGGCGCACATTGAGGAAGCCTATGTCCAGCAGTGGACTGCGTTAGGCTAATTGAGTGAACCATATATAGGTGATGCAGCGAATAGTAATTTGTATTCTGTATAATATACCGCCACTGAAAAGTATTCCATCAAGTAACATATAAATCTCCGTCCTACATATCGTGACTAACAATAAACTTGTTTCCAACAATGAGTAGGGTAACAAGAGCTCACTAGAGTCATTTTCAGTGGGAAAATCGAGAATTACTGCTCTGTCTTCTGCACTGACAGCTCAGAAACTCTTTTAACCTTCATCTCTCACCCCTGCCTCCTCTCCTCTACATATTTAGCAGCATTAAGGTGACGCCTCTAATGTTGCAAACGAACGAAAGTCAGGTGGGCCGTATGCTTGTCTGCCATCTAAGTGGTATGAAAAAAAATCGTCACCTCGGCGTTGCGTTCATCCCAGTCAATCACCTCGGAGTCAAGGTCCGATGAAATGTCAAATGCCTGAACAGACATACGTTAGTTCTGTCAACAGTAGAAGAAGTAGGAAATCTCTAATGCAATCAAAGCTAAAATTATTATGATGATGATGAGTTTTGAAGTAGGTAAATAAAGTGGAGAATGCAATATTATACCATTATTATTTCACTAGTGGAATATAAATTTAAAACCATGAATAGTACTGTGTTTATTCTATCATCTTGACAAAATTCAAGTTATTATTAATATAATATAACACTAATGCTTTTTCTTCTTTTCAATATGTTTGCTAGTATTTTTCAACAATATGTTTAAACATGAGTACAACATATGGACAATTCCTATTACTACTGCAACTAAATCCAAATAAAGCCTTTGGTATAGCGGAACGTTAATTGCAGGTGATCTCAGATGCATAGCACCGCGTGTTTTAATCACATGGCGCACCCAATATTTCAATTCCTCGCCAGGTTTCACTAGACGATCGTGGTAAATAGCAGAAAGCTGCTGGGCTCTCTTTCGGTAACTGAAAAAGAAGAAGGACTGAGATTTAATTGTACTTATGTAGTGATATTGTAGTCACACGAGCTTCCACAATGGTCTGGAAGCAAAAGAAAAACCTAGACTGTGCCAGCTCCAACTCAACCCCTGAATGTAGTAAAAGTCGACTGCGGGAGTTTTGCTTGGTGCATGATGAACAGCATTGTCTGACTCCCAATTGGCAGAGGGTAAATCGTCTACACTTATATTACCAAGGAGGATAAATGTCAGGGTGGCGGCCGCTTCGAAAACTTTAGCGAAAATCTGCAACTTGCAACTTTAGCGAAAATCACAAGGTATTATTTTGGCATAACGCGAAATGGGCCGACTGCGTTTAAGGTACTCAGCGACCTAAGGTGAAGGTTTTGTGATTATACTATAAACTTATGCACAATACTCTTGATAAATACATAAATTGTTATTATATTCAGTACTAGTCTATACCGTTGACTCTGTGCGCGTGAATGACGGTTATCGTGATTTTAAGTCATATCAAACATAAATTTTTTAGTGTGACCATGGGTCCTTCAGTCAAAAAATTGCATAAGTATATAAAACACAAACCGCAAAAAAACCGCATCAAAAATCATTCACTATTTTTTGCGTCCATCGCGGTCAATCAAACAAACAGACAAGAATTAAAAAAAAAGTTCGTGTTTAGTATCGTTAGTATAACATACCTTAAGATGATTTTATCATCAATGCATAAACACGACCACATTAAAATTACGAGTAGAGACTATGCCGGATGCACATTTCGTTTCTTTCTTTTCTTCATTTAAGTATATCTCTTATAATATATTAAGATGAATTAAAATAAACTCACGTTTCATCAGACAACATAGTATTGATTGCTACTTTCAATTCCTTTGGTAGATTGTAACTAAAATCTACTTTTATTGCGTATCCATTCTTAACAGACTTCTTAACATTCATTATTTGGTCGAACAATAGGGGCACCCCTATTATTGGTACTCCGAAATGGATCGTTTCAATAGATGATAGCATACCTCCGTGAGATATAAACATTTTACAGTTTGAGTGAGCTGAAACATTTCGACGAAAATGATAAATATTAGAAAATATTGCTTATGTTTTTAACTTTATGTTGGTAAAATATTTTTCTGAGATATGCATTATCTGTTCATACACAATGTGACAAGAGAAGAAATGTGAATATTGAGAAATTTGGTACATATATATTAAAGTTGACCACAATTAGATTGGGAACCGCCTCCTGGGTAGCAGATAAAAGTCATCTTCCGGTGTCACAGACTCAAGCAAGCTTCTGCAACGTAGCAACATTACAGAGGCTTGCCGAATAGATAAATTATAATACTGGCAAAAGGCTAGTCACATCAACCAAAAGAATATGCTGATATTGTCGATTTTTTATGGAATTTATGTTACAAGACTTCTTTCTTTACACAACCAACATCTGTGCTTTGATTATTTTGTTGATCTATATCTACCTAGAATACTTGGTTGTGGGGCCCATTTAATAATATGTACATTATTTGGCACATCCTTCAAATCATCTTCATATTTCCATATAACCGTCTGTTTCAGTTCTCCAAACATCTGGAGAAGTTCTCTAATTAATTTCATCGGTAAATCTTTGGACTTCCAGAAAGAACCTAAGCTAAAGTATATGATTCCATGTGGGGCATTATCCATCAGGACTTGTAGATCCTGGAAAAACAAAGCAGAAGAAAGTTTCAATTGACAAGAGTAACGTTGCAAATATTTCAAGTAATAATACGACGGTGACGGTGTAAATTGCGCCTCCTCATATCCGGGGACCAGATGGGGAAATACGCCGTGAATCCCACAGAAGGGGTAGGGGGCCATCTCGAAAGAGATGGCACGGGGTCTACTGGGGTGTGAGAGATACGAGTATATTGGTATCTCACCTCCGGCAACCGAAGACCCAAAGACGGCGAGCGTTTAAGTCGGTTCGAGTCCGATATAACCACTTCCTTCGGCTCCAGCGGAGTCAGTATCCGTGGGGATATTGCGAACGATAAGAATAAAGGAAGAGAACATAAACTAATTTTTATCTGACAATCCTGTCAGTCGCAGGAACGAAATCAGTATCTATTTCACGCGAGTAAAGCCGCTGGCATATATTTACGCCTTAATATTGTACTAAAACACATTAGGTATGCTTAAAATACCTTGGGTAATGGGTTCACAGGGTCATCTATATGAAAACCGCCAACGTATTTGAAATTCTGTGGTGTACTCGGTTTAGACATTTCTGCATTATGTTCATTTGCAAATATCAGTGACGCATTGTAAAGAACATCTTCATAGTTTGGCAAAGTTCGTCCTCTTTTAGTAAGAAGTGGTCCAAAAACTTGTTCATAAAGGTTTTTTTCTTCAGGAAGAGTGTAAAATCTAAAACAAAATTATGTATTATGACTGCATGGTCAATATATCTCAGTAATAAAAAAACTTTTGAAACTTTTTAGTGATATAAAAATCTTTGATTTTTTTTATAAAATTATCTTTTAGAACTGAATAGTTAACCATAATACTTACTATTGCCATTCTAACCTGTTACCCTGTACAAGTTTGGTTACTTCTAAAGTTTACTTTTATGGTATAAAAAAATAAAATAAATAAAATCTCACGTTTTATAGAAGCTCCATTTAACTCTATTCAATAATTCATTAATTCTTTGTGTGAAGGTAAATGGTGGGATGCTATTCCCATAATAGTCGTTCTCATATGCTGGGCTTGAGGTATCGGCAATCAATCGTATTACTTGCCAGTGAGCTCCCATAGAGAAAGCCCACAACATTGGACAGTCGTATAAAACTGCCAAGCTAAAAAAAATGAAGGAAATTGTTATTAACATTCTAGAGAAGTACGAGTATATTGTCTTGAACCAAAAACTTAGAACTATGTAACATACATCTGGTTAAAATATAAAATTATATTCCAAAAACTCATCATCATCTGCCTGCCTCTGTTCTAATTATTTGGGGTCGGCGGAAGTCAGTACATACATTCCTGTTATCTCCTCATCTGACATATCAACTTGCCCACATTCCATCCATGGTTCTTTCGAGTTTACCTCTACTACTAAAATCACTCTATCTACACGAGTGAAATGCTAATCTCGTTCTCCTGACCCACAGAAAACTATTCCGAATATAAAAGATAATGTGCGCAGTTCAAGAGTACATAAATAAATTACTTCATCCAGTACAGCATAATCGTTCTTGCGTTTAAATATTTGCTAACAAACATTTATTTAATTCACCCATTTCATAACAGTATAATTTATCATTTTATAATAGTATTTCAAGATTAATCAGTCGACTCACCCAGCATATACTTCTGACTCGAACAGATCAGCTATCACAGCATCAAAATTTTCCTTGCTATTTTTTAAGAGTTGTGTTACATTCTCGTTATCAAAAGCTAGTTTAGTGATTCCATAAATTTCGTCTTGTAATTGCTTAATATCAGTATCTGGCTGTTTTTCAAGGACTACATCAGAGCGATACGGGTTGTTGGCTATAAAATAAAAACTTTATATGTACAGCAGACACACAAATTTTTTCCTTTTTGAATTTTGAGAAACTGAAATTTAGTACATTTGGTTGAAGACATAGGCTACATATTTATAAATCAACGGATATGGAGCTTGTAAACTATATCGGCAAATCTGAAGTATCCTAGGTGTGTTCTATTCTGTCTTACCACCGGCAGAATTTTGGAATCCTAGTCACTAAATATCAAAAGGATTATAATTAATCTTCCCTGGTTTTGGTTTCCTTTAATATGAAAAGAGTTTCTTTACAGTCAAACAGTTCCACATGAATACGACACCCATCTGTCAAAGAGTCACTTACTTTCAAAAAGAGCTACATTTTGACTAATGTCGATTTGACGGAAGTTATTACTTTGCGGCTTATCCAAAGGATATGTTGTTATATAGGTTACCTGAAAAGGAAATAGCAGTTTATAGTGCCATTATCTGAAATACAGACTTCTCTGAAATTGTGAAGTCAAACCGCAGTCTCTTTCAGGAAAGGTGATATACCAATCCAAATTCGTTTCCTTTTAATTTTTTTGATTCATTATTTATCTAAATACTCGCTTCACTTCGCTTTGGAACTTGTGTGCGATAACACCATATAATACTTTATTCATTTTGAAAACTTATTACATGCCTGATTTCAAAAGAAGTTTTGTCTTTTGATTCAATGGAGGAAGTCAAAGATCTTTTAATTGAAATTGTTGTTCACACGTTACGTATACGGGGTTGACGGGGATATTAATTTGATTGATATTTGATTTGCCATACCTATAATAAAAAATAAAATTCATAAATAATGAACTTGCAATAAAAACGTATATTGACAGTTTCTTTGTATGTACTATGATTAATAATTATACTTTTCGCTTCAATATTGGGCTTTTTATCGTGCGCAAAATCCTCTCGGCTACCAACTTCGTCAAAGTCCGCAGAGGTGATTATGTCGGATCCGAACTGACCAAAACGCACACCGTCTATGGGTCTTTAATTGCTGGAGGTGAGATTATACAAGACATATCTCTCGCACCCCGGCAGACCCGGGGACATCTCTTTGAGATAACCCCCTTCCCACAATGTGGAAACCATGGTGTCCCTATTCTAGTGCCCCGATGTAGGGAGACGCACTTTGCACCGCCGCCGCTGCGGCTTGTTTCTGCTTGGGTGACAGGCTTAATACTGGGCTGGTGATATAGAAATGAAAACATTTCCTACGGTGGTAGTGCCACGGAGTAAGAGCGAAGTATGTATATTGTAGTTATTGCCAATATGATTATGTTAGAAAAAAGAGCTCCGTAGATTGATCGCAAGACCACACTTTCCTGAAATTAGCAAAAAAATAAAGCCTAAACCTTTTACCTCGTGACCATCATTTAGAAGATGTCTTACGATTCCTTGTCCCAAAATGTTCATACTCTTAACAGGCATGGGGAACACCACCAAAATTTTATACGACTCTGTATAGCACAGTAAACCTAATAAAACTAGTAATACAACACTATCCATTTTGGTGTATCTTAAATTTATACAGATAAATTTGAATTAACAAATTGAAATAATTAAATTTGAAAATAGTTACATCTCTTGATGCGCGTATGAAAAACGAACGTACAGATCTTAATTTTCACTTCTTTGGTGGTTCAGTACCAATGTCGAGTTTTAAGCCTTGAGAAGTCAGAGATCACAAACAATTATAGTTGTTGTACAGAATAAAACAACAGCTGCCCAATAACATTACAAGTTGTCTCAAAAGAAAGTTTATACCTATTTATTGCAGCATTTAAAAAAAGTATTAGTATATTGAACAAATTTTGTGTGTTATGTTATGTTTTTAAAATATACAATTGTGGAATTTATTTTTTAAAAATATTATTGTCCAAATGTTGTCTACATTTCTCGCGTTCATGGCAATGATTATTATAAAATTGTTCAACGGTTCGGCAGATGGACTCAGTTATTACTACCATTTTCTGATGGATATTTTTTTTTCAATGTTCCAGGTCGGTTAATTGCCGTAAACTTTAGATTTAAAATACCTCCATACAAAAACGTTCATAGGGATTAAATCAGAACTGCGTGGAGGCCAGTTCATATCACCTCTCCTGGAGATCAATTTTTCTAGAGATTTTACATACTCATGGCAGAGACGTAGTTGAAGGCGTGTGACATTGCTCCATCCTACTGAAACCATGTATTTGGATATAGTTAGAACAACTTTGCAGTTCAGGCACAAATAAGTCGTCTAACTCCACATAACGCTCTACTGTAATGGCGCACCCCCTTTCATTTTCGAAAAAAGTAAGGGCCAATATTTACTCATGCCAACATCGCAGCTTTTAGTGAATGAACGGGTTTTGATACTTGCGTTTCGGGTTCGTTGCACTCCGCTAGCGGTAATTCTGCTTTTATTCAATTTTCGTGTAATAATCTCCCCAGAGATCAGGGGCCTTATTATTACCTCTTAAAAGTAGCATTATTTCAATCTTACTTTACTTTCATAGCGTGAATCGGTCTGGGACTATTGTCGTTCATTGATTTTTTTAAACTGTGTCTTTTAAATAGTTGTAAAACTAGTGCAAATTCTAATTAATCAAACATTAACTATCTTTGGTAACTCATTATCAGTGAGTAGATTGAGAGAAAAAAGAAAAAAAATCATTTCAATTTACCAAAAGGCATCTTCATCTCAATAATTTATTCTTATGTACATGCGAAAGTCAAATCGTTCCACCTGTCTTGCCTATTATTAGTAGGTAATTACATTAAATGTTTTTCGAATGAGTAGACATCTCAAAGTTGGTGACCACCACGGTTACATCTTATCCGAAGATGAAATTTTTTGCGGATGAGATGTCACCGAAGTCCATATTCTATGCCGTTATTATAACAATGTAAGTATTGAAAGCTATTGTTCACAATAACGTAAATATAGAAGATTAAAATCCTGACTAATTCAAAATAAGTCTCAAAATCGTTACTACATCTTCAGTGCTTCACATCTGACATTGTTTTATCAGTAAGAACACGTTCATTGATATCACCTTCAATAAACTTCATTTAAATATTATAATCTCCTTGTAAGATAAAGCTATGCTGTAAGAAGAAAAGACGTTTATTGTGCCAGTATCGTCAAAATCGCCCTGACCTTAACAAAAAATATTTCACAAACCTAAAGTCTAAATTAGATCGAATAATCAAGTTGACATAGTATTGTTCAATAATTTTTACATAAATCTGATGAAACTTGACTTACTTGAATAAATAATTATGAACCTCAAACCTACAAACAGCAACGGACACTATGGTATATCTGTAAATATTTATGATAAGCCATGTAATTAACTTGTATATTCTTCATGGTTTATTTCCAACAGAGCTTAAGGTAACAATTATATAACCAACATTTAAGAAAGGCAACAAACAAGATATGAATTGTTACAGGCCTATTGCTTTAATTCCAGTTATATCTAAAATACTTTAGAAGGTGATTTACGACTGCCTGTATAATTATTTTAAAACGAAATATATGGTAATTGATGAGCAATGAGGATTTGTAAAAAAAAATAAAGACATAAATATCGCTATTTACAAATTTCTTAGGATGGTAATAACAGAAATAGAATACTTATTGACAGCTTTTGATTGTGTGGACCATCAAACTCTACTCTAGAGAAACTGAATGTCTATACTGTCAGGGGTAATATACTTGATTTAATGAAATCATTTCTTAATAATAGGCAACAATCCACTCAAATCTCCAAGTTGTGTCATGCAACTAATCTATATTAGCTATCTATTCTATAGGGAAATCTATAAAAATCTGAAAAGAATATTAGATAATAGGTCTTTACATATGAAATTGCCAAAATTTCTTTACAGATTGATGAGTTCCTTATTCCTGTAATTTAATAGCTATGTCCATCATTAATGTTTTGTTTGAAAGTTGATTTTAAGATTTTACAACTCTGTATTAAATTTTGTTGTTGGCCGCTTGATAAATTAAATTCGATCTTCAAAATCAGTACCTACTTCCAAAATGTTATCCATTTTGATGTCAAATTTCGTATTACCTTTTTTCAGCTGTCACTTTTCAAAAATGTAATAGAAGTTGCTGTTAGCTTAATGTTGTCTCATTCATACACAAAAATATCATAAAATTTGGATTTATCATTCCAAAAAAAATGCAAAAATGTTGTACCGAAAATTGGGTTTCCTTCGTTTCTTTAAACAAAACGGCAATTTCATATGTAACGACCTAATATATACTTACGCGTTATTCTTTTCGGAGTAGGCAGAGGCCACAACTTATGTAATACGTCGAGTCAAAAGTCAAAAGAAGTAAGGTCATCCCTGACTTCGAGGTGAAAACCTCTGTTTTCTAGAACAAAAATTATGAAAATGATGATGAGTTTTGAAGTAAGTAAATATTTAACCTTTATTGTTATTTCACGTATGGAATATATATTTACTAAATGATAGTCAATAAATTTAAACCCATGAAAAGTACTGTGTTTATTCAATCATCTTTACAAAACACAAGTAATTATTAACGTATATTATTATTACTGATGCTTTTTCTTCTTTTCAATATTTTTGCTAGTATTTCTTAACAACATGTTTAAACATGAGTACAGCATATAGACAATTCCTATTACTACGGCAACTAAATCCAAATAAAGCCTTTGGTAGAGTGGAACGTTAATTGCAGGTGATCGCAGATGCATAGCACCGCGTGTTTTAATCACATGGCGCACCCAATATTTCAATTCCTCGCCAGGTTTCACTAGACGGTCGTGGTAAATAGCAGAAAGCTGCTTGGCTCTCTTTCGATAACTGAAAAATAAGAAGGACTGATATATATTTGTACTTATGTAGTGGTATTGGGGTCTCACGAGTTTCCACACTGGTCTGGAAACAAAAGAAAAAAACAAAGAAATTTTAAGTCATATAATAAGACTTTAAGTGTAACCAAGGTTCTTCAGTCTGAAAACAACATGAGAACCAAATACATTCATTTTTTTTTGTTAAAACAAGCGCCATCTACTGTCTAACTATGTAACCGAAATCGAAAATTTGTAAACTTTTTATACATCTTTACACAACTGTGTATGCGAAAACAAATATATTTAGCACAGTTGTTCGTCGCTCCATAAGAATAATTTCAAACAAAAAATCAATCTGTAGTACTCTCAAAGTTACCAAAATTCAAGATCGATTATATATTATTGATCATACCGTTGTACTATTGTACAAGATTATTGCACGTAAGATTGTAAGTCTGACCAAATCGTCGCTAACATAAAAAACCGCATCAAAAACCGTTCAGTAGGTTTTGCGTCCATCGCGGTCAAACAGACAGACAGACCAGAATTGCAAAAATATATTTTTGTGTTCAGTATCGGTAATATAACACCACTTAAGATTTTTAATATTATTAATGACTTTAATATTATTAATAATAGACATGAGCGCATACAAGTATTTATAACGAGTAGAGAAGATGCACATTACTTTTCTTTCCTTTCTTCATTTAATATAGTCTCTTAGTATAATATTTAATGATTTACATTATATCATATTTAAAATAAACTCACGTTTCATCAGTCAGCATCGTATTAATAGCTACTTTCAATTCCTTAGGTAGATTGTAAGTAAAATCTACTTTTATTGCGTATCCATTCTTAACAGATTTCTGAATATTAATTTTTTGGTCGAACAATGGGGGTACACCTATTATCGGTACTCCGAAATGGATCGTTTCAATAGAGGATAGCATACCTCCATGAGATATAAACATTTTACAGTTTGGATGAGCTGAAAAATTACGATAAAAATGTTAAATATTAAAAATATCAGTTTTAACTGTTTCAAGTTTTTTAGATATGCATGACAAGGCATACACATCTAACTGTTACAGAGGTTTACTTGAGCTTTTGTAACGGGTTGATGACTTATTTCTTTGACACAACCAGCATTTCTGTTTTGATAATCTGTTGATCTACATGTACCTAGAATACTCGGTTGTGGAGCCCATTTAATAATATGTACATTATTTGGCACATCCTTCAAATCATCTTCATATTTCCATATAACGGTCTGTTTCAGTTCTCCAAACATCTGGAGAAGTTGTCTAATTAATTTCATCGGTAAATCTTTGGACTTCCAGAAAGAACCCATGCTAAAGTATATGATTCCATGTGGGGCATTATCCATCAGGACTTGTAGATCCTGGAAAAACAAAACGAAAGTAAGTTTTACCTCAAGATAGTAGATTTCAGGTAATAATAGTAAGAAAAGCAATATTGGAAAAGATCATGGAATATTTTTTATCCGAGCAATAAGGTAATAAATCGCCGGAATGAAATCAGTATCTATTTCACACGAGTAAAGCCACTGGCAGTTATTTGCACCTTAACTGCAAATATTATACAAAACCATATGCCCAAAATACCTGAGGTAATGGTTTTGCAGGGTCTTCGATATGATAACCACCAATATATTTGAAGTTCTGTGGTGTACTCGGTTTATACATTTCTGCATTATGTTCATTTGCAAATATCAGTGACGCATTGTAGATAACATCTTCATAGTTTGGCAAAGTCCGTCCTCTTTTAGTAAGAAGTGGTTCAAAAGTTTTTTCGTAGATGGCTCTTTCTACTGGAAGTGTGTAAAATCTAAAACAAAGTGGTGCAATATTGTATTATGACTGCATACTAAATGATATCTCTGTAATGAAAATAACTTTTGAAACACATTTTTCACAAAGTCTAATTTTAATAAAAATCTTTGAGTTTCTTTTTTTTATAAAATTGTCTTTTAGATTTGAATATTTATCCATAGCATTTACTTTTATCATTTATTTGTTGTACCCTGTAGTTTGATTACTCCAAAAATTTACTATAAAAGTATAAAAAATGAAATAAAAGAAATCTCACGTTTTATAGAACGTCCATTTAACTCTATGAAATAATTCTTGAACTCTTTGTGTGAAGGTAAATGGTGGGATGGTAGACCCATAATAGTCATTCTCATATGCTGGGCTTGAGGTATCGGCAATCAATCGTATTACTGGCCAGTGAGCTCCCATCGAGAAAGCCCACAACATCGGACAGTCGTATAAAACCGCCAAGCTGAAAATTTTTAGGGAAATTGTTATTACAATTCGAGGGAAGTACGAGTATATAGTATAGTCTATATTTTTTGTCTTGAACCAAAATATAGAACTATGTGACTTATATCTGGTGTGAATATTAAATTATATTCCACTAACTCATCATCATTCTGCTTCTGTTCTAATTATTTGGGGTTGGCACAACTCCATACATACACTCCTGTCATCTCTTCATCTGATGTATCAGCTTTCACATATTTCATCCACGTTTCATTCGGGTTTACCTCTACTACTAAAGCGACTCTAACTACACGAGTGAAATGCTAATCTCGTTTTCCTGACACACAGAAAACTATTCCAAATATAAAAGCATAATGTGTCCTGTCCCGGAGATACATAAATAAATTACTTCATCCAGTACAGTTTAGTCGTTCTTGCGTTTAAGTATTTGCTTAAAAAACATTCATTCACCCATTTCATAACAGTATTTATCATTTTATAACAGTATTTTAGGATTATTCAGTCGACTTACCCAGCATATACTTCTGACTCGAACAGATCAACTATCACGGCATCAAAATGTTCATTGCTATTAGCTAAGAGTTGCGTTACGTTCTCGTTATCAAAAGTTAGTTTAGTGATTCCAATAAATAAATCATGTACTTCTTTTATATCAGTACCATCTGGCTGTTCTTCAAGAACGTCACCAGAGTGATACGGGTTGTCCTCTATAAAATAAAAACTTTAAATATACAACAAACACAATAATTATTTCCTCTCTGAATTTTAAGAGACTGTAACTTATGTACATTTTGTTTGAAGACTTGGGCCACAAATATGGACAAAAATAACAAACGGATATGGAGCTTGTAAACTATAATATCGCCAAATACGAAAAATCAAATGAAAATTTAGGAATCCTAGTCTAGTGACTAGGAAATAAGGTCATATAAGTCGCAGAAATGAAATCAGTATCTATTTCACACGAGCAAAGCCGCTGGCAGTTATTTGCTTTTTGAAATACTATTTAGTTGAAATATTATTATTTTATTATTTTTTATTTTATTACGAGGAATAATCTTCACTACTTTTGGTTTACTGAAAGATGAGAAGAGTTTTTTCCCATTCAAACAACTCCACATTAATACGTCACCTATCTGTCAATAAGTCACTTACTTTCAAAAAGCGCTACATTTTGGCTAATGTCGACTTGACGCAAGTTTTTGTTTTGCGGATTTTTCAGAGGATGTGTTGTTATATAGGTTACCTGAAAATGATATAGCAGTTTATAGTGTACAGATTACTCTGGATTAGCGAAACCCGGGTATTGACGCGATCATATGGTGAATACGTTTCGGCAGCTGGAGTGCATTTTTTTTTATCGTGCGCAAAATCCCCACGGATACCACCTCCACCAAAACCGATGCAGGTGATTATGTCGGACTCAAACCGACCAAAACGCACGCCGTCCATGGGCCCTCGATTGCCGGAGGTGAGATTATACAAGACATATCTCTCGCACCCCGGCAGACCCTGGCCGGCTGGAGTGCAACCTGGCCGAAACGTATTTACCACATGATCGCGTTAATACGGGTATTGTTGATGAACAAGTGTAAGTTCCCGGTGGAGTAAACTAGGGCCATCCCCAGTGTTAACAAAAACCATGTGATGGATTCCCCACACATCTGCCTTAAGAATGAATGGCCAGAGAATTAGAAGCAATGAAGAATAGTGAAGGAGTTTCGAGCCCGTTTGGCCTTAACCAGAGAAACATACCGCATATAATTATTTTGATAGCAAACTCTAAAAAAGTGTCTCAATCATCTAGATCCGGACGGTAATGGACTGCTGAGACGAGGTCTCGGGTTCGATCCCAGGTTTACCATGGCACACACCAATGACTGCGATGCTTTTCGAAGTTATGTGTGTATATTATCGCAGGTTTATAAGTGCCCGGTTAATGGCAATAGGCTCGCCACCTATTACATTGGGACCTAAATATAAACTGACGAAATGTGGGTGCTTGCACCTCTGCCTACCCCTTCGGGGATATAGGCGTGATATTATAAAAAAAACATCTATATTGACACACTGCCCCGCGCCACGCGGCGGGGTGCAGAAAAACGATACAGCGCGCGGAGAGAGCAGATTTTGTCTTAGGGCGCAAATTTGTGTCCAATTCAAATGTGCAGTAGGAATGATATACCTATTCTTGTTTGTCTCAAAAATACGAAAATGTCTAACAGTTCTCGAACTAAAATCCCGCTAAAGTCAAGGGCGTAATGACAGATATAAACCTAGCATTTCCCCGCCATCAAGCGCAGTGGCATTTATGCATCTATGAATTCAGTGTGTTGGACTCCATGTGTTTTTTAGATATGCAAGAGCTTTGTAGCGGCAACAAGAGATCACGCTTTCCTGATATTTTGTAAAAAATAAAGCCTTAACATTTACCTCGTGACCATCATTTAGAAGATGTCTTACGAATCCTTGTCCCAAAATGCTCATACTCTTAACAGGTATAGAGAACACCACCAATATTCTATACGACTCTGTATAGCACAGTAAACCTAATAACACTAGTAATACAACACAATTCATTTTGACTTAGCAAAATTTATACAGGTAAATTTGAATTAACAAATTGAAATAATACAATTGGAAAATAACATGTCTTGATGCGTGTATGTAAAATGAACGTATAGATCGTATAGTTTTGACTGCTCTGGTAGTTCAGTATGCCGAGGTTTAGGCCTTGATAAGTCAGAGATCACAAACAATTTATAGTTGTTGTACAGAGTAATATAACTACCCAGCAATAGTATATTGAAATATCATCGTCGTGTAGACGTATTTTTCTGATAGTGTGTGCACTTGAATCTCAGGGTCCACGTTCCAGATCTTCCTCCTCCAATTTGCACGATCTTGGTCATACAGGTAGTAAGACGGGAACGCCATAGCAACGGCGGTAAGACCCATCATAGGAGGACTGGCTAGAGAGGCCACACGGTAGCCTCTCGTACCGGTTGATGCTGGTGATCACTGAGCACGGGTGTTTTGGAGATTGCTTGCATTAGATTCAGAAGGAGCCAACGTCAGAGTGCTATAACTGTCATGCGCCTCGGAGCTGCACGTGCTGACCGGGTACACGGGGTGAGAGACGTTGCAGCACCAACGAAGGTGATCTTGCATTTTAACTGCAATGTCACGGCCATGAAGGCTACCTACTGGGGCTCCGAGAGTTACTCACGCGACCATTGCACGTGGCACCATCGTGTGACTGCACATAATCACCGCAGCATAGTCTTTGTGACACGAAGCTTCTGCTTAAGTCGCTCCAGCAGCAGAGCGACTTAAGCAGAAGCTACGCTACGCTTTCACTTCAATTAGAATCAGCTAATGAAGTCTATTTCGTAGTTAGATCGAAATTACGAAACGGGTGAATTTCGCCGGTTTTCAGTACAATATGTATAATATGTACAGGAAGTCTTTTATCGTGTTATATTAGTTACTAATATAACACGATAAAAGACTTCCATTCTATCGAATCGGTTGTCATAATGTGTACTGTGTCTCTCAATGGCTTTGTCTATGACAGGGATTTATTGACAAAGCGGCAGGAAAAACTGATATGGTTAGTCTATATTAGGATTTAGGTTATGTATCCAAGATTTGAATTTAAGAATTAGTTTATAGTAACCTGTAAAGATCAACGAATTAATGTTTTATTTTAATGATCAAACATGGCTTTTTGTAGTTTTTAGTACATCTTTAAACGTTGTTGTTCAAAATGCGTTAGAACATTATGAAACTAATTAAGTATTATTTTAGTGCCTGGATATTGTTAAGATTTGGTCTATGGCATTTCCATCTTCAAGAGAATAAAATAAATTATGTAACACTATTAAAGTGTTATTCAATATGAATTTAGCGTCTCTGTAAGTTGTTTACGGTTACTATTTAATTATGCCCTTGAGATTTTCTTGATAAACATCGACATTATCTATGACAATTAATTAAATAGTTATAAATGAAATATGTTTCAGCTTACACAATACAATAAGATCAAACGAAACGATCAACAAAATCCTAAGCCAGTCCTTTTTGTTTGATCATAGGTTCATTCCCACATTGGTTTAAAAACTTACCTGCATACATTTCTGGCGTAGGATGTCAGGGTTGGAAGGCTCAGTGGTCTAAAAGAAATAAAATTAATGCTTTCAAGTTTAGTTGATTTTGAATAAACATTTTACTATGTAGATATTTATTGACTACTTTCGATAGAGTGTTGCAAACATCCATAAGCAACTGTAACCACTATACATCAGGTGAACCGTATGCTTATCTACCACCTAAGTGGTATAGAATAAACCTAAAAAGTCATGTCATAAAGTCAAAAGTCAAAGTCAAACACATGTACAAATAATAAAAAATCACATTATTGGAACCCAAAGATACAACCTACATCCAGAAAAAACATTTGATATAGGAACGTATACAATAATAGTTATACATATTTATTGATACAAATGATCAGCACAAGGTTTTACAAGACAATCATGATAAACGCCTGAAACTCATTAGCCCTTTTTTGGTAGTTCATATAATCAATAGGCAGATTGAGATAATGTTGTATTTTCTAGATATTATTTTGCCATATTCCATGCCGTCATTATAACTATGTAAGCATTGAAAGCGATTGTTCACAATAACGGCAATAGACAAGATTCAAATGCTGACTAATTCAATATAAGTTTCAAAATCGTTATCTCATCTTCAGTGCTCCACATCTGACATTCTATTGTCACTGAGAACACGTTCATTGATATCACCTTCAATGAACTTTAGTTAAATATTATTATATCCTTAGAGGATTCTTTTCCTGAATGGGAACTACAGGGCCGCCAGCGTAGTTCACAATTTGATCTTCCTAATGACAGAACCAAACAACGAATACAACACCATGGTTATTATTAACTGCGGTATCTGTAGGACGTAGGTGCGCTCAATTGGGAATGGAGAGGTCGTCACATCCTACCTCCTTCATTTGTTGTTTTATTACTATATCGCATGAGTGCTGTATCACCGTTATATCTATCTATATTCGTCTATTAAAAAGATAATGTATTTGAAGAAGGGGACCTGTAATACCTCGACATCACGATTGATATAAATTGGCCTACAAGGTTAGGTTTCGATCTCTTCATAAAACTCAGGCTTCAAAAAGCTGGTAATCCATTTGTAGGCAGATGCATAAAATTAAAAAACTCGTCAGGATTCGGATAAGTGACATTAGGTAATAAGTTTAAAATATAAGTAAAAATCTTTGATAAAAATATAGCGGTGACTATCATAATGATAAAAATCTTAATAAACAAAACTATCATGAATTATGATATAAAAAAGAAAAGAAGAACGATAATAATCTACCTGTTTTTTAGCGTGGGCAAAATCCCCACGGATACCACCTCCGCCAAAACCGGTGTGGTGATTATGTCGGACTCGAACCGACCAAAACACGCCGTCCATGGGTACTTGATTACCGGAGGTGAGATTATACAAGACATTATCTCTCGCACCCCGGCAGCCCCGGGGACATATTAGATAACTCTATCCTAGATATCGTTATCATCGACTAGATTATCGTTATCCTTTATTTTCTTTTTAATATATTGTTCAGTTTATTTATAGTAAGTAGGTGCAAGAGCAAGAGATTAGTATAACCACGCATTTTTATCATCAAGATTTTCGTCTACATAATAAAATACGCGAAATAAAAATAAACTTGCGATAGAAAAACTTAAGGCTTCTTATGGACTTTTCACCATTGTTCTACATTTTGTTATACTAGTATAACAAGCAGGAAAAAAATCCTATCTGTTCTACTATGCATTATGACAAAAAATGTGTATAGTCAGTAAATGTATTTTTTAATATTGGCTAATTCTATTCATTGGCTGACCTGCCACTTAATAAGTTTAAAATAGAAGTGAAATGGTGTTTAATGAAAAAAAGTTATTATAAATAACTTTTTTTCATTAAACACTATTTCACTTAAACACCATTTCACTTCTATTTTAAACTTATTAAGTGGCAGGTCAGCCAATGAATAGAATTAGCCAATATTAAAAAATACATTTACTGACTATACACATTTTTTGTCATAATGCATAGTAGAACAGATAGGATTTTTTTCCTGCTTGTTATACTAGTATAACAAAATGTAGAACAATGGTGAAAAGTCCATAAGAAGCCTTAAGTTTTTCTATCGCAAGTTTATTTTTATTTCGCGTATTTAAGTTGTGAAGGGATTTTTTTAAAGAGGTCTACATAGCGATACCTCCTACGTAAGTTGTTGTATCCCCAAAACTGCAATTTTACAGGAGAGCGTGTTAAAGATTCAAGTTGGCCTAAAAACTGCATTTATTGATGTATCTTTGTAAAACTTGGTTTATGAATGTAATGTTTGGTATTCTTGACTATGTTGAAAAATAATTAAGGAAATATTATGAACTTTCGGAGATTTGGCGCTTACAACACTTTTCTGGGGAATACAGACTGTGCCAGCTGTGGTATCTCATACTTACAACATTATACTGCGCAGTCTAGATTTCTTCAGTTGTTGTATCTCATACTTACAATATTATACTGCGGAGTTTACATTACGTTCGTTGTTGTAAATGATAGTTTCAACAATATACACTGGATTTTTTTATTTTAGTCTACTTGTATGTGATCATCATCATCATCATTTCAGCCACAAGACGTCCACTGCTGAACATAGGCCTCCCCCATCGACCTCCAATCCGACCGGTTGGAGGCGGTCTGCATCCAATGGGTACCCGCGACTTTGACTATGTCGTCCGCTATCTCGCAGGAGGCCGTCCCACGCTTCGTCTACCGGTACGCGGTCTCCATTCAAGAACCTTCTGGCTCCAACGGCCATCTGTTCTTCTTGCTACGTGCCCCGCCCACTGCCACTTCAGCTTGCTAACCCTGTAGGCTATGTCGACCACTTTCGTTCGTCTGCGGATCTCCTCATTTCTGATTCGATCTAGCAGAGAGATTCCGAGCATAGCCCTTTCCATAGCTCGCTGTGCGACCTTGAGCTTTCTTATGAGGCCCATAGTGAGGGTCCACGTCTCGGCGCCATAGGTCATCACTGGCAACACGCACTGATTAAAGACTTTTGTCTTTAGGCACTGAGGTATTTTGGACGAGAAGACGCTGTGTAACTTCCCGAACGCTGCCCAGCCGAGTTGGATTCGACGATTGACCTCCGCCTCGAAGTTTGATCCGTCTAATCGAACCATCTGTCCAAGGTAGACGTACTTGTCTACAACTTCGAGGGTCGAGCCTTCAACTGACACTGGGGAGGGCCTTGGAATATGAGCATTCGCCATAACCTGGGTCTTGTCCATATTCATCTTGAGGCCCACCTGTTGAGAGACTCGGTTGAGGTCGTCGAGCATTGTGTTTAGATCCTCCAGCGATTCTGCCATGAGCACGATATCGTCGGCAAAACGAAGGTGAGTGATGTATTCGCCATTAACATTAATGCCAAGACCTTTCCATTCCAGTAGCTTAAAGGCATCCTCCATTGCATTGGTGAAGAGCTTCGGGGATATTACATCTCCTTATCTCACTCCCCTCTGCAACAGTATCGCCGCTGTGCTCTGATCTTGTACTCGGACTGACATAGTGGCGTTTTTATACAAACACTTCAGCACTTCGATGTACCGGTAGTCTATATGACACCGCTGGAGAGATTGTAGCACTGCCCGTGTCTCGATCGAATCAAAGGCTTTCTCGTAGTCCACAAACGCTAGACATAGTGGCGAGTTATACTCCTGAGTCTTCTGTATGACTTGCCGCAGCGTATGAATGTGGTCTGCGGTACTATAACCTTTTCGGAAACCGGCTTGTTCGGGCGGCTGGAAGTCATCAAACCTGCGTTCGAGACGATTCGTGATAACCCTCGAAAACAGCTTATAAACATGGCTCAAAAGCGAGATGGGTCTGTAGTTCTTAAGAGAGGCTTTGTCACCTTTCTTGAAGAACAAGACCACCACGCTTCTGTTCCATGCTTCCGGCGTAGTACCTTCGAATAAGACGGAGTTGAAGAGCTTCTGAAGGACTTTAAGTATCGGTGTTCCACCCGCTTTCAGAAGTTCCGAAGTGATTCCGTCTTCTCCTGGTGCCTTGTTATTTTTAAGCTGCTTGAGGGCCACCCTAATCTCGTACAGGCTGATGTCCGGGATATCCTCGGTGTAGTGTCGGGTTAGCTTGGCTCTTGGATCTTTAACCGTATCAGTAGCAGGCTTAGTGACTGAGGTATAAAGCTGTCCATAAAACCCCTCGATCTCCCTCAAAACATCTGCCTTAGTCGACGCGACACTGCCGTCCTTCCTCTTCAGCTTTGTCAACTGGCTCTGCCCAATAGACAAGTCTCTTGCGAACACTTTGGAGCCTTTATTTCGCTCAATCGTTTCTTTAATACATTGAGTATTAAAGGCACGGATGTCGTGTCGCAAAGACTGCTGGATACGTCTATTGAGCTGCCGATGTGCTTCAGCGTCATTGGTAGACTGCAGCCTCATAGAGCGTCGTTCGGCCATGAGTTTGAGGGTGTGATCGGTGAGCTTCTGTGGTCTATCTCTTCGACGGGGCCTGAAGAATTTGGAACCCACTGAATGGACAGCTTCAACCAACCTGTTATTTATCTCGTCCACTGTACTGCATTCTTCTAGGCAAGAGAAGCGATTCGAAAGTTCGAGTTGAAAGCTCTCGGGGTACTGTATATGGGAAGCTCTAGGTCGGAGCGTAGACCTCATCAGACGGGATCTCTCCAGCTTAACATTAATATTCAATGTGCCTCTAACCATTCGGTGATCACTTCCGGTTTTCACCCCATGGATCACTGAGACATCATTGAATATCCGTCTATGCGTCGTCATGATGAAGTCGATCTCATTTTTGGTACGACCACCGGGGCCCATCCAGGTCCATTTCCTGTGGGGCGGCTTCTTGAAGAAAGAGTTCATCATAAAGAGTCGCTCTTTCTCAAGAAAGTCGGCCAGCCTCCAACCCCTTCGGTTACGCCTCCCATACCCATATTGCCCCACTCTCAACTCGTTATCACCTCTCGTACCCAGTTTTGCGTTGAAGTCCCCCATAACAATAGTGAAGTGTGATTTAGAGGCATGTATGGCTCTACTAATGTCCTCATACATAGCCTCCACTTCATCATCTGGTCGTGTCGAGGTCGGTGCGTAAACCTGTATGACCTTCAGCAAGTATCTCTTGGACACTCTGAGTACCAGGTACGCGACCCTGTTGGACACACTCGTGATGGATATGATGTTGTTTATGAGGGACCTATGGACGATGAACCCGACACCACCTTGCGACTTCTCGTCGCCCTCCCGGTAGTAGAGCAGGTTGCCAGACTTCAGGGTTATTGTGTCCTCTCCCTCTCTTCGGACTTCGGATAACCCAACGATATCCCAGCGCAACCTGCTCAATTCTTCTTCCAGCTCTGCTAGCTTCTCGTCTGTCCTCATTGTGCAGATGTTGTGTGTCACCAGTGACAACCTACGTTTGCATCGGTTGTCCATTGTGCATGCTTTGGTCGTCTGACGGAGGGATCCGGTGATTCTTAGCACCCCTGGCCCCAGCGCTCGACTGACGCCCGTCAGGCGCGTCAGTGTTGCGACTGGAGCCCCCGGGCACTTGGGGCCGTTTGGTGCACACCAACATCTTGGGGGGTTTTCGGACCGTATACCCGCCACGCTGGTCCAGTGCGGGTTGGCGGGTAGCCAGAGCCTCGTTCGTTGGTCGGCAGAGGGCACCACGGGCAGGTGAGGTTGGCTTGGGTCCCCAAGGTGGTGGAAGGGACCCCTTACCCTCCCTTGTTTATTGTGATAGTAACAATATAAATTGAACAAAATTTTGAGTCAGTAAGTATTATCAAAGCCTATGATCTTTTTTTAAAGGAAACAACATAATACTGGATAAAGGTTTTATATGAACTTTTGCACAAAAACTACGTTTTAACATGTTTACCTCTAAAGCAAGTTCGTAATGTATTCAACAAGTAGGTAATAACAGGTAGGTAGTATTTAATATTATTTTTTGGAAATATAAAGATAACTCACTATGATATTTCAGTAACTCAACAAATTTAACTTTAGAAAAAATAAAAAATACAAAACAATCGTGAAAAACACCAATAGTGAGCATCATGACTACAAAATAATTTGATTTTCTTATTATTTTTTATGATTTCCACAAAATATTCACAAGGCAATCATAACTCAAGTAACAAAACATATATAAATCGTTTCCATTAGAATAATCTTTACGTTCACTAAATTATTTTCAAAATTATAAAAATACACTTAGTTTTCATTAAGCCTTTTAACTAACTTTCTCTATTTAGAAAATAATCTGATTTTTTCATCAATAATAAAAACGAAACGTCGGTTGAAGACGAATAAGTACTTCAAATAATTAGAAACATTAATTTAAACTTACTATTCTGAATCCGATACTTCAAAATTATTATCAGAGCCAGCAACGTAAGATAGACCTCTTAAAAAATCATGATAAATGACTGGAATAATTTCACTCCGACAGAGGCCCATTAGGTCATCATATTTTGCCTTTGTTAAAGCAAGATTGTTAAGATAGAGACGGCTTATATTTGCAGTAATACCTTTTTGTCGTCTTCAGGTATTGGTAGTAATGGCAATAGTCATAGCAAGACTGTTTACCAAATCGTACCGATATTCAATTATGAAAGGATCTTCTGCACATACCCACACTTTTTTTATTTTGTTCCACTTAACTTATTTTTCCACTTGTATTTTTTGACCAATTACGCTCTATAAACTATTTTACATTTGTACATTTTGACACTCGTGCTATCTGGTACTTTATACATTTTAACATGTTGTCAGTTTGTACCCGGCGTGATCCAAAAGTTCTTTTGAGTTATAAAAATCGGTATGCTTCGTTTCTATACGTTGTATGGCTTTCCATATGGAAAGCCATACCCACCTTACCAAGTTAACCCATTCCAAAAGTGTATAAATGAGTTTATTTTTAGATGAACGTTCTATCAACGCGTGAACACTGTCCCCTTCTGCTTGGGTATGTCTTTTTTCAAGAAATATGTGTTTGATATTAATGTTAAGCTTCTGAACAATAATCACATAAAATGCAAACACTATACGATTGCGATTCTGGCCCGCACAATTGTTCAACCAGAACCTAAAATCCCTAGCACCTCGATCATGCATTTTTTGTATAAAATGTGAAAGAGATCTTGATACTTCATTAGAAACCCGCTTGGCTTCACCCTTGTGCCTCATATAACAATGGCCTTCTTTGTTTGCCATATCAAATAACGTAAAATTAAAAACTGATAACTTTAGCTTGTAATACAAAACTTAATTGGCCATGCGGTGCATTAAGAATCTTTTGAAAATCAAATGTAGCGGTAACAATTTTTCCTTGGGGAGTTATGCTTTCATTTCCACTCGGTTGTATTGAACTTTTCCTTGACACATATTCTTTTCCCAAATTACGCAAAAACTTACTCTTGGTATCGATCCATTCATTAAAATGTCTTTTCTTACATTACCTTTATCTTTCCTTAAATGACAACGGCGGTTGGCGGTTGACCTGCTTGGACTATTTGAAATATTTTAGTGAACGATTGTTCACTGTTGTATACGTTGAGCAGCTAGAAAGCACTGTGTGCACAAATGTCAAACGCCGATATATTTTCCTTTTGTATATAATATGGGCGAAAATCATTACCATACTCGTAATTCAAATGATTGATACTACAAGAAGGAGAAGGATGCGGTGTCTTATATTTTTTTGTATTAGACTCTGTTTCTTCTTCTGTTATATTATCAAGGATGTCACTATCTATCATATTTGCTAACGCATTCATTTCCGATTCATTAAAACTTATTGGAAGTGGAGACTCTAAACAAAAAATAAATTTTACTTTTAGTAAACAAGCAAGCATTTCTAGTTAATAAGCGAGCAAAGTATAGTGCTCCGTTTAAGGCTCTATGTAAATCAGATAGGTACAAAAGAGCTCTTTAAATAGTTTCACATAGTATGTGACAACATTAAAAAAAGCTTTTTGTTGAGCGCATTGAGCTAAAAGTAAAAGGTAAAATGTTATTTTTACTACATGCCACATTTATTTTTGATTTTATTCCAACGTAAAATATTGTATGTATTATATACAACATTTTATAATGCACGCTCACCAACGTAAAATATTGTAAGTACGAAATATAACATTTGGTAATACACGTTGAACTACGTAAAATGTTTTATGTATTACATACAACTTTTTTGAATGTGAAATTAACAGCGTATATTCTTGTTACTAATCTTTACAACATTTTAGGTTGATGTCAGCAAAAAATAAGATATTATACTCATTAATGTTTATGAAATAATGTAAAAAGAAACATACCAGTGATATTTCAAAGGCGTGCGTCCGTCTCAATGTCCAGCGTAGTCTGTTGTATGTAACCGATACAACTCGCGACCGCGTGATCCTCCCCGACCCGCCCGCCGCGTAAACCATTGCCAAGAACTATACAACGTTTTAGTCCGTTCTCGTTCAAAAGTTACAACGATTTACGTCTAAGAAATGCTTGAAAAAATTAATTTTTTGTTGTTTTTTCACTTTGAATACGTAATTTACAACAAAATAAAGCTCTTTTTTAGAAAAAACGAAAAATGACATTTTGTGGGATACAACAACTTACGTAGGAGGTATCGATAGGTTCTTTCTTATATAAGACGTTGTCGTAAATATATTGTGAGGCAACTGTTAAAATATCAATTTCTTTAAACAGTTCTTTCAGCGAGTCACGGGGTCCGAGGTAATCGATTGATTGTGATGAATGAGATCATTATTATTAGTATGATAACATTTATAATTACATCCATGAGCATGTTGAACGTTTTGTTATCAAAATATTTGGTCTTACCTACTAAGACTATTTTAGTTAGTGTACATCAGTCGTATCTCGTTTTGTGTCATTTATTTATCAAATAAGTTTAATTTATTACATAAAATCTTCCGCGTGTAGCGTTTTAGTTATAAAGAGATTATTATGTATGTTTTTACACTAAAGGCGGCGAGTAACCTATTACTCTCTATCTATCATCTTACCTATATGAGCGTATAATTATTATGTATCAGCATTATCATCCTGGTCGCAATCGAAACTTTCACCTTAGAATTTGGGGTCCGCTTTCTGTCTTTTTCTCTTCCACTTCGCACAGTCTTGACACGCAAGTCACCCTCCACGATGCAAAGAAGTTCTTAGGACAACTCCCGCCTACCGGGGCCCGGCCCGTATGATTTACAAAACAAATTCTATATTATCCAGCGCCTACATCATTGCTCATAGCAACAATCGTTCAATAATAAGAGCTATCTGTTTTATTTTCCTCCACGAAAATGTGAAATAATAGGGACGATTTTTTTATGCCACTGAGGTGGCAAACAAGCACGTAGCCTTGTTTGAATTTTCACACGTTCAGGAAATAATACAAAAACAAAACCAACAATAATGGTATTAGAAGTACAGTGTACTGGAAGCATGTTCATACATTATTAATGAATATACTTTCAAACTCTAAACGCAACAAGCCTGCAATTGGTGCGACACACAAATGCACCAAATGGGTGTCCAGTTCAGCATGTGTCTGGAGTAACCTAGCGCTGGTTTTCAACTGGAGCCCAATTGGACAGTGACTCACGGAAAACAAACCGTAAAAGATGTGTGCAAAGCTGTGTAGGTATGTGTAAATGAAAAGGTGTCCAGAAGCCACATATACACTGACGGACTGATAAACTGCATCAAAGTAATAGACGACTTTGATATAAATATTTTAACCAAGTATGCATACTTTCTATACAGATTTAAATTGAAACCTCTAGATTGGTTCGTGAACTTTAAAACAGCGTAGGGTCATATCTTTAAGTTTAAGTTTATGTACTGGAAAGGACCTTAAGACTTTTTTGAAGAAAAAACAGAAATTTAAGAAAAATTGGTTTAATTAAAAAATTGGTTTTAACAATAGACACAAACTTTATGCAAGGGTTTATTTGTGTTTTAATAAGGTGTATTACCCCCACGTGCCCTTATTACGGATTCTAATCGGTTCCGCATAGATTTTATAAGGGTTTTTAAAAGATCTTGCGGAATATTGTCCCATTCTTCTGAAAGTGCTGTTCTTAGTGCTGCCACTGTCGTGGGCGAAGGGTTTCTCGCATATACAGCTCTTTTTAAATTGTCCCAAACATGCTCGATGGGATTAAGATCCGGGCTGCGTGCTGGCCAATTCATTGTACGTATCCCAACCTCTTCGCAATAATGTTGAACTTGTGCAGCTGCATGCGGCCGGGCATTATCCTGCATTAAAGTAAAATTTTCGCCTATGAATCCCATGTAAGGCACCACGTGATCTTCTAATATCTCTGTTATGTAGCGATATGCTGTCAAACCCCCTCTATTACCGTTTTGACGGACCATGTCTATGAACACAAGTTCTGTTCGCCCGTTCATCGATATGCCACCCCAGACCATACATGAACCGCCTCCAAAAGGAACACGCTCCTCAATGCAACTTTGAGCATATCGCTCCCCACGTCGACGATAGACTCTTCTGCGACCATCTGCACCATATAAACATGTCCTACACTCGTCCGTGAACAATACAGAGGCCCACTGCTCTTCTGTCCAATTCAGGTAATGACGCGCAAATCTTAAGCGAGCTTGTTTGTGAGCTGTAGACAACTTTGGACCATTTGCTGGTTTAAAGGGGGTGATATCCGCTTCCTTTAACCTTCTTCTTATTGTTCGTGCACACACGTTTACTCCACGCACTACATTAAGCTCGGTTTTGATGTTAACTGACGTGAGGAAACGATTTCGCAGGGAAGTTATAACAATAAATCGGTCATCACGACCTGTGGTTGCTCGAGTTCTGCCTGTACCACGTCTCCTCTTGTAAGAACCTGTCTCTACAAACCTTCTGTATATTCTAGAAATCGTAGACTGGTTTAAATTTAAATTTCTACCAATCGTTCGTTGATCCAAGCCCTCCCGCACCAATGCTACAATTTGTGCCGCTTGTTCGGACGAAGTATCCATATTATGGTTCAAAAACTCTCGATGTGTTAAAAAACTAACCCAACAATTATGCTGGTAACAATAATTCAATTGACAAAACAAAAAAAATCAATGAGAATCAATTTAAAACTTTGCTATAAATAACACGCAAATCTGATACTACAAGTAAATTTTCTTTTCCCGGCTATATTCATTTGTTTTACTGCAGTTCTATTTTTAAATTTAATTTTTTTTTAAGATTAAGAGCCAGTCTTTCCATATTTATATAATTTAATCTAAAAAGTTTGCATACTTATTATAAAAAATCCTTTTAGAGTAAACCTGAACTTTGATGCAGTTTATGAGTCCGTCAGTGTATAATACAATTAACAGTGAGTGACAATGTATAACTGATAATAATACTCGTACAATAATATGAGAAAAGTACGTAATAAATATTACTTATTGTTCTAATATTACTATGTACTGTAGAAGATATTTTAGTACTTGAACGTATTGCGGAAAACAATAAAATTTTATAGAATTTGATGTCAGCGTCTACGATATTTAAGTTAAGGAAAATATTAAATTCTCGGAACTCAGCACAGCGCATAGGTAATAAATACTATGAACTAACAAAAGAAACACTTCAAATCATTGCATAGTCAACATTTACTCTATGTATAACTACTTAGATACAATTTATTTTGTTAATACCTACATCATCATCATCATCATCATCAGCATCATCAAATAGATATATTTATCCTCATTCTTGACTCAAATTGATTATGCTAATAATTATGCTTACTTTGGGTCCACGGCCACCAGACATAGTAACATTCTATTGATGGAATCGCATCGAAGTGAACCGTTTTCAATTTGCTGTCACTGGAATAACTGACACTGCGATGATTTTAATAATAAAAATATATTTAAGGAAATATTTTGAGTCACAGATTTAAATTTTTATTAAAAAAATTATTAATTATAATACACGTTAATGTTAATCCTATCCTTTACTGAGTTATTCCACTGGATGGCGTTTCTGCCAACAGAAAGTCACTTTGTCCCAGATAGCGATGTGCAGAACGTTGTCGAAATTTTTTGGATCATATATTCGACACCATCGCATATATTATTAACTAGCTGACCCGCGCGACTTCGTCTGCGTCACCCCGTTTTTGCAACATTTTTCATTCCTGCGCCGCACCTGTTAGTCGTAGCATGATGTTATATACATATAAACCTTCCTCTTTAACCATCCTATCTATTGAAACAAACCGCATCAAAATCCGTTGCGTAGTTCTGAAGATTTAAGCATACAAAGGGACAAGAAAAATAGGGACAGAAAACGCGACTTTATTTTATACTATGTAGTGATAGTGATAGTGATAGTGATAGTGATGAAGTAGCAATTTATTGTTATTATTTTGGATCAATTGCTTTCTTTATGGTTCAGAACATAAAAACATTTAGCAAAACAATCTAGCTAGTGTAGGTATATAAATTATTATGTTTTACAATAATCTAATGACGATATTTTGCATTCAATATTCGTAAGGCCTCAATATGGATGAGCCCTTATTATGCACTGATTCACCACAGAATACTTCTCTGGTGGTTGCCATATACCGTTGAGCTTTGTATAAAATTTGTCGTGAATGGTTTTAGTGGTGAGCAGGAGTTTACTCGAAAAAAAATATAATAAAAATATCAAAACACCCTTTAGTGTTGTTATTATTGTTACAAAGTGAATTATAAATAGTATTATATTGATTGTGAATGAAGAAAAGGAAATTAACGTGAGTATTTCAAGATTTTAATTTTCTTGACGATGTTATATGTTGCAAATTGTTGTATATTAGGTACATCGTACGTTATCTAACTATGGATTTAATTTCAATCTTGCAGTTGTAATTTTTCATTGCTTTGAACCCCGGACCGTATTTTTGTATTGACATGCTAACGGCCTACCGTACAATGCACTTACTTATAAATCTAAGCGCTTACGACATCAATCCTAGTTCAATCAGATTACCAGGTGATTATAATATCAATAATCATAATTATATGATCAATATCACCAAAAACATCTTTAATTGGGGAACACGATATGGTTATAGGACCAGGAGCTCTATACAAGTGGCATCGTTCGCTCTGCGGCAATCTCTTACAGGCAACCATTACCTTAGGATGGAGTGAGAAAGTAGGAGAAAAGTGGCATTATCCAAAGTGAAATGATATTGCAATGCACATAGTCCAACATAGTACAATATATTCCCATAGATATAATGTTTACTATGCAGTTGAGGGGAGATACCTATTACAAATACAATAGTTAGCCCGTGCGCGTGCGTCATTTCTAGGTAGTTTACCCTGACTGGTATTAGTAACGATTTCATCATGTCAATAAAATCTTTACGCTTGTTTTGTTTGAAAACCATTTATACTAAATTTGCCTGAACAATTTAATGTAAGTGCAAGATACGTACAAACAAAGTGGAACGAAATGAGATAGAGAACTAACTATATTGCATTTCAATCAAAATATGCATGAAATTATAGAAAATTCAATTATATTAATACATATTTATTAATACAGAAACTATACTTTAGCTTGGCTGGTTAATTAACTTCTATGCGAAATTAAAATAAAATTAAAGATATTGTAAAGAAAAATTAAAGATATTATTGTAAAAAAAAATTATAGTATCTAACTTTAAAAGTCAATATGGTATGAAGAAAATCAATCGCAGCAAGACCAAGGTGATGATTGTTGACCGTGCCGGGAATAATTCGCCTGAAGTGACAAAGATCGCGATCGCGCAACATAGTCCAATCATATGTCTATCTCGGTGCGCTAATTTCGAACACTGGTGGATGCATCGATGAGGTCAAGCAACGTATGAGCATCACACGAACAGCGATGGCCAAAATGCGTAAAATATGGAAGAATAGACATATAACCAAAGCCACGAAGACCAGGCTCGTGAGAACGCTTATATTCCCCATATTTCTCTACGTGGCTGAAACGTGCATCTTGCGAGATGTGGAAAGGCAGAAGATAGATGCTCTGGAAATGTGGTGCTGGAGAAGAATGCTTGGGGTCTCATGGACCGAGTTTCGCACGAACGCCTCAATTCTTCGAGAACTTGGTATCAAGCAGCGTCTATTTTCGATAGTACAGTCTCGCATCCTCACATTCTTCGGACACATGACAATCGGTCCCTGGAACGCCTTGTCGTCCAAGGGAAGGTGGAAGGCACTAGACCGCGCGGAAGGTCACCCACGCGTTGGACTGACCAGATCAAGTCCGCCATTGGAGGTTCAGTCAACGAGTGCAGCAGAATGACCTCTGACAGGCGGCGGCGGTGGCATGACGTAGTGAAGCGCATCACATCTGCCCCTTAAAAACTTACATACATAGCGATCACGACCGCTCTGTCAAGAGCGTATCGGATAAGAAGAAGAAGATGGTGTGAAAGGAACTTCATCCCGCGCACGCTCAAGCTATGAAATGAACTCCTTGCTGCAAACCACTACAATAAAGTACTGCTGTCACCTCTTTGCCGGGGCGCCTGCATGCCAGCTTGTCCCCTTTGACTCGGTACAACGATGGGCTCTGAGGATCGTCGACAATCCCATACTCTCAGGCGGTGTGGAACCTCTGAACATCAGGAGGGACTTCGCCTCACTGTGTGTGTTCTACCGCCTGTATAATGGCTTGTGTTCAGAAGAATTGTTTGAGAGGATGCCCACACCTACTTTCTATGATTGCACCGCTCGCTGTCTACACAATCTATTTTTGGATGAACATGAATCCGATAGGGATTACTTGTTAGTAATAATGCATTATATTTCAGATGCGCTGTATAATACTGGTCTGTATACTTCTATATAGTCTCATAACAACAAACGAAGCCCTGCGGATCTTAGTATGTTTTCCTATAACTTCAAAGAGCCACAGCATATTGGGTCACGGAGTTGTAGACCGTTTATTAGAAGCTGGCCATGAGGTAAATGTGCAAAATTTACGAATGTTCAATCCTTTTATTTATTTTCCTGTTCTGTATCTCAAGGTATTTTGATAATGTTGCCTTCAGGTAGTGCACATCACGTCGTTCCCAAAGGACAAACCAGTTACCAACCTAAAAGAAATCAATGTATCATCTATAGGAGATGCATTCCGAGAAGAGGCCGAAAAAAGTAATTATCCTTGATTTACCACCTAAAAACCGGTCACAGCAAACCAGACACAACATGCATTATTATATAGTTACCTGAAACAGCGGGCCTCAGTGTGACGTAGTGGTTAATTCGGCTGTTATGATAGATGGCGCGAGTTCGATGCCCATTTAGTGCAAGTGTTTTGTACTACTAGCGGTTGCTCGCGGCTCCTGCCACATGAATGTCGGTTATTGTGACCAATATCTATGTAAAGATGGCAAGGAATTTGGTATACAGATAGATTAGAGCTTGGTAAAGGTCTCAAAGTGTATGGAGGATGAATTTTCATGCCCATTTTGAACCCCCTTTTCCGTGATATAAGGCAATCCTGTATCCTTCTCCTTTCCCAAGTTCCAGTCTATCTCTGAACCAAATTTCACTAAGATCGGTTCAGTTCAGTGATTTTTGAAAATTTTCTTATTGTGCAATATTTCCCACTGAGGTATATGGAGACTGGATGTCTTTATTGCAAGATTTGATGCTCTGGCCTGGTACCCATTGAAATTTACAACAATTTTGTTTATCAATTATATTGTTACCATTGTGTAGTTTTTAATTTTGTGTCATTTGTTTGCAGGTGGGGCATTTCAATTAAAAAATGTTATCAGCAAGGGTAACATAGCTGATTCGTTTTTAATAATGTACTTTTCCTATTCATTACACAAAGGCTTCGTCCATGAGCCTAATGTACTTAAATTACTCAGTGATCCCCAGGAGAAGTTCGATGCTGTAATCCTTGAATGGTTCTTCTCTGAATTGAATGTTGGGTAAGAACTTGTAATTTTTTTTTTTCAACGAATATTAGCAACCGAAGTTACTAATATTCCCTTTAACCCCTCCAGATAAGCTCAATGGCTTGTGTTAGGAGTGGGTCCACGTCGGTAGTGTAATGGCCAGGATTCGAACCCGGGACCTCTCGATCGTAAGGCCGACTCCTTAACCACTAAGCTACCGAAGCTTCAGCTTAATAGGTATTATTAAAATGTTATTTGCCGATTTCGAATTACTGGCAAAGTGTGGATTTTGTTTTAATTTGCTTAGTGAATAATGAATAATGTGCTTTAATTTTGATTTCGTTAATAAACTTAACGTTTATTTCGTAACAAATAGTAATAATGTTTTGCTGGTAAATCTGACATGAAATTAAACTGTTATTTCAACGAAGTTCCCTAACACGGCTGTGTGTGTATACGTACGACTCTCTCTCCTTCTCTATTCCTCTCGTCTTCTCTCTACCCATGTATTTTTTAATCATAATAACCACAACATACAATTGTACCGACAATATCCAAATGTTGCAGGTGCGGAGATGGCAAAGATGATGTAGGCAAGATGGGGATTGAGAAATTCGATATTTTTTCACGTAAAGTTCCTGATGGGGCTCGTAGGACGTATAGTTTTGTATTTTTTAGTTAGGTTTACTTTGGTGTACCTACTAGCAGTGATCTTATCTACCTCCTTGGTTAAATATATAAATTAAAATGATACGATGTCAAAATAATCACTTGTTTATCCACGCACTTAAAATTAAATGGAAATAACTTAAGTAGCCTAGTGGTATGGGTAATGGACTGCTGAGACGAGGTCTCGGGTTCGATCCCAGATTACAGAAATGTGGGTGCTCGCACCTCTGCCTACCCCTTCGGGGATATAGGCGTGAGTTTATGTTATGTTATGTATGTATAACTTTATTTGAATTCAAACATTACTTATTACATTACAGAATTCCTCACCTTTTCGAAGCACCGATGATCTGGGTAGCCTCGACTGAACCACATTGGCAAACTCTGAGGCTAGTTGATGAAATTCCGAATCCTGCTTATAATGTGGATTTATTTGCGTCGTATGGTGTGCCATTGAACTTTTTGGAAAGAGTTGAACAACTATGGCGAATTTTTAAAAAGTTTCTCATTTTAAAGTAAGTGAGTTAATCTAACTTCGAATTCCGTGACTAGAACCCACTCCACGCCTTGATTCTTATCAATGCGTGGAGTGGGTTCTAGTCACCGAATTATCACTCTATCTTTAGAGTGCTCAACAAAAATACACTAACGTCTTGATGATCACAATTCTTATTAGAATATTACACTCTCTGATAGTTAATAATGCTTCATTTTGAGAGAGTAGACATACAACTAGTGTCACACGTAAAAAAAAATTATACTCTAATCTGCTCCTGTGTCTCTCTTCCTGCGACATAACAGAAATATTATTTTCGTGAAGTTTTGATTCAGTTGTAGTATTCGTATCAGCAAGGATCTTGGAGCTAAGTCATGAGAGAAATGAAGCCCTGGCGGTAGATCTCAGCTCTTTCACCACCGTTGGATCCAGTGCTATCCTTAAAAGACTACATTTTGAGTGTACAACTCATGTATAGGAAATGGTATAGACCTATACGCAAGTAATGTGGTAAAGCAATGATTATTTTCATTCTAGCTTGATCCAAGCACCAATAGAAAACTGGACGTACAACAGCATATATTCTGATATTGCAATAAAGAGAGGAGTCACTCTACCGCCATATAGCAAGGCTGTGTATAACGGTTCTTTGATGTTTGTAAACTCACATCCATCTATAGGAGGAGCTATGAGGCTACCCCAAAATGCTATAAATATTGCTGGATATCATATTCAAGATGAGGTCAAACCTTTACCAAAGGTACGAAGTTCTAATTGCTTTTAATCCTTCAGTTAACTTCAAGAAGATATCAGTGAAGAACTCAAATTAAGCGAAGTGATATAATACGTAACAGTGCAAGGATTTAAATAGATCCCTGCGACAGCCATGAAACGAATAGACAGCAAAAATACTAGATCAAGTGTTGCAACTTTGAATCTTTGAATATAGACTAATTGTAATGTAATGAACACTTCGCTATGTCATACTGTTAGATTTCTTTATTCAAGTTTTAAGAAACTGCCAAAGCTTTAAAATAGTACAGAGGATTGGCGAGCTTACTTTATGAATAATCGTATGGGCGCAATAAATTTTAACAAGCAGATTCGAAAAGGTGTCATAGTCCGCTATTCTTTAAACGCTCGCTAGTTCTTAAGTATTCCACAATATATCATAACGGATACGAATGTAATGAACGTCACATACATATACGAAAATTGAAAAGAGAATTATAAAACAATCCCAGTAATTCGTCGCATTTTCTGCAAGAAGTCTTCGAACACAGCACTAGATACGAGTATAAATAAAATAGTAAAGAATAATGATATTCTTCCACAGAATCTTCAAACAATAATGGACACTGCTAAAAATGGGGTGATATATTTTAGTTTGGGTTCAAACATGAAAAGCGATGGTATGTCAGAAGAAATGAAACATTCACTCCTCAGTATGTTCAGTAAGCTGGAACAGACTGTCATATGGAAATTCGAAAGTGATATGAACAAAGTGCCTTCTAATGTACATCTCGTGAAGTGGGCACCACAACCAAGTATTTTGGGTAAGCAACTGTCTAAAATGTATTATAAATGTTGCATATATTTCCAATATGTTTTAGATAAGAGTGATACAATTTTAATTGCTTATTAGTTATAACCTATTATTCATTCAAGACATATCTTTTATGGAATGTACTCGCACCTTAAATATAATTTATCAGAACATTTGATTAGTTTAGGGTAAATTTTACTACGATAAAGTAAAATTTGTAATGTTATATTTTATATTATTTCCACTATTAAATTTCAGCACATCCGAACCTCAAACTTTTCGTAACTCACGGAGGACAACTCTCTACTACAGAAGCAGTCCATTATGGTGTACCATTGGTAGGTATTCCTATCATGGCTGACCAGCATGTCAACATGGGATCGGTTGAAAGAAAAGGATTTGGTATTAGAGTCACATTGGCTGAAGACATGACTGATGAACTTGAAGTCGCTATTAGGAAGGTGTTATCGAATGACTCGTAAGTTTCGTAGGTTTTTTTTTTAAGGTTTCTTAGATTCTGACACTTATATGTACTTCACGAGAAATCTTTGAAAGTGGTGAAATTAAGCAATGTAAAATTTTGCTAGCAATTGGTACATTGTCCCAACGGCAACGTCCCGATTTGCAATTACACACGAAAAATAATTAGTTGACGTTAGGAGCGTTTTAGACATTGGGGACATAACGCATAAATATATATTTGAAAAGCAAAGTGTAATAAAATTTACAGGTGGACTAAAAATATGAGAACACATTCTGTCTATAATCTAATATATAAAATGAATTGCGAAATATGTTGGTAAGCGTATAACTCGAAGACGGCTCGACAAATTCGAGTAATTCTTTTTTTTATTTGTTCCTTGAATTCTACGGAAGGTTTTAATGGAGCAGTGGGAACGGGATTAGAAGTCCACGCGGGCGGAGCCACTGGCAACAGTTAGTTATTAATATAACTTAATGAAAATACATTTTCTGAATATCGGATTTAAATATGAAAAATAGATATGGTTTATAACCTGAAAGATGACCATGATGACACATTATTTATGTATCTCACGTTTGTTGCAGATTTAAAGCCAGAGCTAAAGAAGTATCCTCAATATTCCACGATCGTCCAATGAAGCCCGGAAAAGCAATAGCTCATTGGGTGGAACATGTTGTGCGTACACGAGGCGCTCTGCATCTTCGCTCCCCTGCACTCACTGTATCATTATACCAAAGATTCTACTTAGATCTCTCAGCTATAATAGCAGTAGTACTCGTTTTAATACGTAAACTTCTAAAATTTATAGTGAAAAAGCGATCTAAAAATGATTCAAAGAAAAAGAAGGATGAATGAGATCAGTCGTTACTGAATACATGATTGGTTGTTGTAGAAATATCTAGACATAATTACGTTCAGGATTGAATTAATTCTTTTTTAAGATGAATAATTTTGTATGTCAACAATTCTGTATGTAAGTAAAAATGGTCATTGCTACCTAGACATTACCAACGTTGCTTCGCCATTTCTTTAGTTTTTAAATTACCACAAACTATTGTAATATATTTGATAAAATAGAAATAAATGTAAGTATTTATCAAAGTGATTTTTTATTGGCCGTGTTGGATCCCATTGTAATGCACATGATTGAATAATTTCATTTAAATTTCGTTATTTTGTGTTTACCTACACAATACTTTACTCTACATTTCTTCACTCTACTTTACATTTTATTACTAATTTTATTAATGAGCCACAACTGCAACTTATGATAGTTATGTATACTACCATAATAATAGACAGATGGATTGCTGATTGATTTGTAGGAGATGAAGGTAGACTTTCTTAAAACTTGTTTGTTTTTGTATTACGTTTACCATATTTACTAGAGACTGGCAAAATTGCGGCGATTTCGTTGCAGAAGCTATTTTAAGAAGAAACGCAATGTAGGAGATGATTGTAAAGTGGTACGCAGTTGTGGAGCCCTTACATCGCGCACACTAGCGCTTTCTGTACCAATATACCAAAAATTATTACTTAGACGACTTTACTACATCCATTACTAGATGTATCTTTACTATTTTTATTGATCGTTATTTTACAAAGCGGATTGGTCCTGCCGTCTTCAAGTTTTCGCTTACCAACATATTTTGCGATTAATTTTTATTTACATAGATAGATTAATTTTATGCTAGCACCTACTATTATTTTTCTGCCCAGACTTTACCTTAGCTTCTTACGCCATCTAGTGTTCAATTGAGGAACTAAATTTTACAAATATATTATGCCAGACCTAATATATAATCTTGAAGTATAAATGTGCTATATTTAGTTACAAAGGACCAATTATATTTAATTGAACTTACGTAGTAAAATATAGAAACAATTTGCTCAGATTAACTAAGTCGCAAATTTTTCGTTTATGAAGGTATATTTTTGACACTAACTATGAAACGTACACAGTGTACTAATTCTTTGTGAGTTAGATTCATATGCTTTTAAGCTATATGAGTGGGCCCATAACACAATAATAACTAGAATTTCAGAATTTCTTCTCAATTTGTAGCAGCTGCAGCGCCATTGTTTCTATTTGAGAAACATACTGAAGAACCTTAAACTAATTCGAAAAAGGTGACATCTTCCATACCTTATCAAAGGTTAATCGTATATGACCATGTACACAACAATCCATCATTTCAGTTCCTACCTAAATGTATAGATGGCGTTGTAAAAAATATTCAATTTTATCATGATTATTCAGAAGCAAAATTAGCTTTGAGTGTGAATTATTTGTCGTAGGTATAATAGATGAATGGAGTAATACAACCACGTCGTGTGTGGTCGATTTAAGTAAAAACAAAACACAGAACTTACTGTGGTTCGCCCATTATGACTATTATATTCAGTACTAAAATATAAATCAGTTCCAGTTGTTATCCATATAATATTACAACTATTTGCTGTCTGTTGTTATGTAAAATAGTTTGAATTAAATGCCAGTGGTTGCTCATGCATAATAAATAATATTTAAATAGCGTAAGAGTTAAAGAGAATAGAGCCTTTTGTTAATAAGGTAATACAGCTGTTCACTTCGATAATCTAGCGGTATTGTTTCTATTACAATGAGAAATGTAACCTCAAATACCTTTACCCTCCATGACTTAAATAAACATATTATCAAAAATAAATTCAAAGCTTTATATGTATGAACAGTGAATCAAAGCTTTATTAAAGTTCAAGCAATTGTGATGGAAAGATTCAGTACTGTGACTGGACTGTATTCAGAATTCGGTATTGAAAATTTAGGATATAATAAATTATACTCGTAATTTGTACACAAATAGGAGTGTTGGTTACTGGTTACCGGTATATTCATTTCCAGAAGATTTTAAACAATATATAGTTATTTGGAAAAAGTAATATTCAAGATAAGGCATAAAACGATGAACTGAAACTAAGGAAAATGCTCTGACTAACAGGGGGTCTAAAAGGCCATTTCATGAAACGAATCGGATTGCAGTGCGTCTTCCAGTTCGTCCGACGAAACGCTTTCCGATTCGTCGGCTGTTTATAAAACACATTAACGACGATTCTTCTACAATGCGGTTCGTCGGAGGATTCGGATTAAGATGAAATGTTGCAAGTTTAAAAATATAAACACCGGTAACTTTCCGGTTATTTTAATAATACTTATAAAGACTTATAAAAGCGTGTAGATAAGAATTTATTCATATTATATCAAAAAATAGACTTTAAGAACTATTTTATACCATAATTATATATTTTAGCATAATATTTAATTAACTGGTAATAAACTGCGCTTTGTCAACGAGTGTCAATTTATGAACAAGTGATATGAGTTTCATGATTAATCGCTAGATGACGCTAAAATAAAAAAATAATTCAATTCAATTGAGATATTTTTTTCGTATTTCATTACTTCGTTCATGTTCATAATTCTGTGAGTAATAACAAGGAACATTAAATACGTTACGATGAAGTATAGTGTCCGTTTTGGTGAGTGAAGCCGTCTTGGGCTATTGCATATTGCGATAAATTGTCTTAAAGAAATATATCAGCCATATTTAAGCTATATCTATTTAATTTCAATCAATTGAGTCAAGCAAAACAAGTCACAACGATCGACGAATTGTTAGACGCAATGTGGGAGTTGCGTCTTTCAATACTGCCATTTGACATTTAGGTGATTCGTATTTGGTGAGCCGTTTTACGATTTTGTATAGAAACTTGTCAAAAAGGCGAATTGCCAAAAACGAATCGCGCGGCGAATTGCGCTGTGTGTGACCATTTTACGAAATTAAATACGCTTCGTATTTCAATGCGGATACGATTCGTCGTTAGTGGCCTTTTTAGACCCCCAGGGGGCCTAAAAAGGCCATTTCATGAGACGAATCGGATTGCAGTGCGTCTTCCAGTTCGTCCGACGAAACGCTTTACGATTCGTCGGCTGTCATAAAATGAAACACATTAACGACGATGCTTCTACAATGCGGTTCGTCGGAGGATTCGGATTAAGATGAAATGTTGCAAGTTTAAAAATACACCGTTTAACAATACACCGGTAACTTTCCGGTTATTTTAATAATACTTATAAAGACTTATAAAAGCGTGTAGATAAGAATTAATCATATTATATCAAAAAATAGACTTTAAGAACTATTTTATACCATAATTATATATTTTAGCATAATATTTAATTAACTGGTAATAAACTGTGCTTTGTCAACGAGTGTCAATTTATGAGCAAGTGATATGAGTTTCATTATTAATCGCTAGATGACGCTAAAATAAAAAAATAATTCAATTCAATTGAGATATTTTTTTCGTATTAATTCATTACTTTGTTCATGTTCATAATTCTGTAAGTAATAACAAGGAACACTAAATACGTTACGATGAAGTATAGTGTCCGTTTTCGTGAGTGAAGTCGTCTTGGGCTATTGCATGTTGCGATAAATTGTCTTAAAGAAATATATCAGCCATATTTAAGCTATATTTATTTAATTTCAATCAATTGAGTCAAGCAAAACAAGTCACAACGATCGACGAATTGTTAGACGCAATGTGGGAGTTGCGTCTTTCAATACTGCCATTTGACATTTAGGCGATTCGTATTTGGTGAGCCGTTTTACGATTTTGTATAGAAACTTGTCAAAAAGGCGAATTGCCAAAAACGAATCGCGCGGCGAATTGAGCTGTGTGTGACCATTTTACGAAATTAAATCCGCTTCGTATTTCAATGCGGATACGATTCGTCGTTAGTGGCCTTTTTGGGCCCCCAGAGCTATGAACGTATCTTTCTTGGATAATTTTTCAACAAAGTGCTAGCAACAGAACTATCAATGGTTCTTTCCTGAAAATTATCAATAAAGTGCTACCAACAGCTCTTAACGGATCTTTCTTGGATAATTTTCAATCAGGTGCTACCGACAGTATACCTTTGATTATAAATAACGTAAATAGTTTAGTCAGTAAGTAAGTCTGTCAGTCCTATTGTGAGTGTCTATGTCTGTTCAATTAACTATGCCTCATTTAACTAGACACAAGTTTTATCTGATAAGTATATCTAATCATATCTCAAAATTATATCGATTATAAGTGTGACCACCTATACCACACCATTCTAATTAAAATACCTAACCAAACATACTTTGCCTAGAGTAACAAAATGCCATTCACTACATAGTATAAAACAAAGTCGCTTTCTTTGTCCCTATATCCCTTGTATGCTTAAATTTTTAAAACCACGCAACGGATTTTGATCCGGTTTTTTAATAGATAGAATGATTAAAGAGGAATGTTTTTATGTATATAACATCATGCTATAACCAACTGGTGCGGAGCAGAAGGGAAAAATGTTGCAAAAACGGGGTGACACAGACGGGGTTGTGCGGGTCAGCTAGTTTAAAATAAAATTAAAGGCCTAGTTAGCATAAGTAAACAAATTGTTTATGCAACCTCCTTCTACGGACATGCTGTTGTTCGAATAGGATTTGGAGGTTATCCTTCAAGGGTCTTACTTTACCCATAGATGGCAAAGTCTTCTAGTGCAGTTTCACTGAGGTGTTCATGAATCATAAAGCGGCTTCAAGATTTTGAATTATTCTGCCACTTTATGCAGAAGATGAAATCTATTAATGGTAATTCACGGTTGGATATAGGTATCTCCCAATGTTGGTAGGTTTTCGCCTACTGTTGATGTATTCGTATTCATATTCATGCACACAAATATTTGCACTGAGCGGGAGTTGAACGCCACGGAGGTCGTCTTTATATGTATAAATTAGTATTTACTTCATTAATATTTTATAAATAAGAGCTGGTATTCTGTTAACACCCAAGTTTTATACTATAGGGCTTACTCAAAACTAAATAATATATCTTGGTTACTGTACGGGTTTGTTTATTATATTATTAAACTATGGAAGTGAATCATCGCCTGCGACGTCAATTAAAGTATATATTATATTATTATTTGCTGATATATTTAGCGCCTGGTTTTATATTATCCTGCTCATTCTAGGAACTATGAAAACTTGAGAATCCTATATTAATTCTACTAAAAAAATTTCTTGATCATGTAAAAACGGTTGGATTCATTGGATTGAGTTGGATGAGATGAGTGATGACATCGGTGACATTGATAGGTTAGAGTGCGGAATACTGGTATGTACTAGCATTTCACGCGGATAGAACCGCTGACAGTTTACAGTTAGTAATTCTTAATTACTGAAAATTATTTAATATATTAATTAATTGATGCAGTATCATTAGATGGTTGATATTAAGCTATCGTGTCTTTATCTGTCGGTTAAATGGAAACATCATGGCTGTTGAAATAACATTAGTGATTTATATGATTTTTGTTGTATTAAACGCCTGTTAAGTTACTATTCATACTCAATAATTAAATATTATTAAGCGTAAAAGTAACAGTATTAGATTACTTGATATTGGACTAGGCAAAAGAGAAAATAACGTTAATGGTAATGTGTATAAGTGCTACGGTAGTCAAAATATTGATAGATGGCCATTTTTCAAAAACGCTAATAATTTTTATATTAACAGAATACATAATGCCTATGATATTGTATACAATGGACGACAGTCCTCCAGTACGAGCAGTGTACATGGTAATTGAAGCTCTTAAAATCCCTGATGTTAATTACGTTGAACTGAATTTATTGACCGGTGAACATCTCAAAGATGATTTTTTAAAAGTAAGTACATAATATATCAAATAGTGTAAGAGGTAATACCTTTTTTAAAAATATGACTAGGCTAGCAATTTAGAAACTAAATTAATAGTTGAAGACTGTCTTGTATGCTGTAACCTTTGTAACAGTGAATTTCAAATATATCAAATTAAATTAAATTCAGCGGGTCCAGTTGATACATACTTCTAGGGTTTTTTGCACTAATAATTTGGTGAAGGAAAAAATAGTATATAAACAAGAAAAAATCAGCGGTGTGATTGATAATATTGACTTCAAACACACTGCTAAAGAAACTCTTTTTTTAGTATAAATCTTAAAAATAGGTGAATAATATTAATATCACCAATATCTATAAATCATTAATAGTACGTGTGACATAGAGTTTTTAAATATTTTTGTGATAATGCTCACAAAATATATTAATTCGGAATCGAGGGTTCCCATGATGATTATCACCATGCTTAAAAATTGCACCTATCTCATAATTTCCAGATCAATCCACAACATACTATACCTCATTTGACGGACGGTAATTTTAATGTTTGGGATAGGTAAGTATTATAATTATCTATGTGTTAAGGTTTTCTTATCGAAAGAATGTATCCATATATTTATCCATTTTTTGCTATGGATATAATGATTGACAATGTTTTTGTAATAATATGTAAACGGGAATTAACGTGATCATGGTATAGGTATATACATACCTTTTGAATGCCTGACGTTTCGACCAGGTTACACCGGCCGTGGTCAGAGGCTGAATGGCTAATCAAAAGGTATGTATGTACCATGATCGCGTTAATTCCCGTTTACATATTATCATAATCATGGAACGCGAAAGTTTGAAAGTTAATGTTTTTGTACCTAATATTGAAGACATGTTATTCTGTACTTCTTTAACTATGTCATTTGAAATCGACTTGAATACGAAGTAATGGATACAAATTTTGCAAAGAGTTATGTAATTTGCTTTACATTTAGGCAGGCATCGACAATGATTTTATCTAAATAATATCCTCTTGCACTAAAATAATTATAATGTTTGTTTGATTGATGAGAGAAAGAGACTTTCTCTAGGTTAGGGTGAAACTATCAGGCGAGTTGCAGTTAAATTGACTTATCTTTTTATCTTTTTATATATTATATAAAAAAAAATATACAAAATTCGCTATTTCCACTAACTGAAATCCCTAATGCTTTTTCAAACGATCACTCACAATACATTCATAAACCATAAGTTTGATTTCAGTGCAAAATTCTATACAAGTACCAAAATTGATGTCACCAGCAATCGTAGTATTTGGTCGAGCATAAAAAATTATAACTAACTTTAAATCTTTATAATTTCAGGAATCTATATTCTTCGGAACATCTACTTCCTTTACCTCAGAAGGTCTGGCCCAAATCAAGTCAGCTTACGATTTTACCGAAACTTTTCTGAATGGGGTGGAGTGGCTTGCAGGTGAACAACCTACTCTGGCAGATATTAGTTGTGTTGCAACTGTCAGCAGTTTGCATGAAATGTTGCCAATTGAGGATAAAATGTAAGTGACTAAAAGGTTCTAAAAATTCATATTTCTGAATACAAGTGGTTATAGGACCAAAGATACTGATTTCCAAATTGAGCTTACTGTTTACAATACGTAGGAGCTTTGGCGTCTATCAACCAGACTTCAACTATATATTATCTGCCCATAATTAGCTAGAGAAAACTAGCTGTCTTCATTGTCCTTTTGATACACACTTTGCTTCATAATTATATAAATAATTATTTATCCAACTAATTACCCTTCTCTAGTTTCATCCAAGTGCGTATCTCGATTGCTCCTAAAGCTTTTGGAGTCCGTTTACTTTTCCACATCACCATATTTGATTCACTAGACTTTTTATGCGTGTGGCTATCTTCTGACTATCCTTTACCAAAGGCAAGCCTGCGTCAAACCGTCATCCGTCAGTCAGCATATATCAAATTGCTGCCAAAATATATATCATGTTTATAATAAATGTTTTTGTATATGATTTTTTATTGTAGATATCCGAACATAACTGCTTGTATAAAGCGTTGTTCGCAGCAAGAGTTTTATAAAAAAGGAAACGTGTCTGGAGTTTTGGAGTACGGGAAGCTGTTGAAAGAGTTCCTGGCTCGGAAATTCTAACGAACCCATCATCGACTGTCACAGATATAATTGTCATTAAATAATTATACATACTTTGGTTTTGTGTTTTGGTACTGTTATTACTACTATGGACAACTTCACACTTTGTTTCTTTGTTTTAACATAAACGTTGTAGTCATTTTTGTTGTATAATTCCAAACCATGGTCAGTAACCAAATAATTATGCATGGTTCCTTTAAGCAATTCCCTTTCTTGAGCTTTCTGGTGAAATTTTTTCGCTAGCATACCTTGATCAGCACATCAAGTGCTGCTTATGTTTTTTTAATATATATTTAAGGACATTCTATATAGTGGTATTGAATATACCGTACAAAGTATTCAACCCTTACAACCAAACGATCATCATTGTTTGGTTGCTGCATATTAAACAGAAATATTATTATTAGTATGATTTTAGATGATTATGTTGGGCTCAGTTATGAGGTAACTACTTCCTTGTTGAACCGTATCCTCATTGCTCATAATGACACTTAAGTGACATACAAAAATGGTCACTTTGTATCACGTACAATTTATTTATACAAACTTTAGTCGTTAATCAAACAATGATTCCATTCATTTATTTATTTATGTTCCTATTATATAAATCTTATATTTTTCCAAATGTATTTAGCTGCTACATTTTCAGTTAAGGATTTATTTTCGGCATACCCTTTTTTACAAAGTGCCCGAATGGCGACAATAGACTCGCTCCCTATTACGTGGGACTGAATTATTGCCGAAATGTGAGTGTTTAATACACCTCTGCCTACCCCTTCGGGGATTACGGGCGTAAGCATATGTATATTAATAACTTTTTTAATTCTGATTCCATAATCAAATAACCTTGTTGGCCGCCAAAACAATCAACAGATACGGAGTTATCATTAGTGTATATCTATGTGTCAGTTAAATTAAAACATCGATAGTTATTGAAAGAGATTGTCGTGTGTCTGTACAAATAAAATTCATTATTTACATCAATTCTTTCAGTATCTACACTAGTCAGCTACACTGGTAAGTAAATATATAAATGTAATAAAATAGACATCAAGAAATATAAATTGTAATTAAAAATATACAAACGAATATTATAAAAATTGATAACAATATTTTTAAAAGTGATTGTCACGGATCCATCACCTGTGGTCCCTCGACAACTAACGTACAAGTTACCCTTAGTGTTGCACACGTTCATAGGCCACGATGACCGCTTTCCATCAGGTGGGCCGTGTGCTTGCCTGCCACCTACGTAGTAATAAAAAAAAATATGAATAATTTTATATTATGAATAATTAAAATATGTATAAAGACGTAATATATAAGCCTATTGCCGTATTTCAGACACTATTTTGAAGCTGAGCCCGGACTGACCAAATTATTTACGCGGTGGATTTATTAACAAAAACATTACAAAGACTTAATTAAATTCTTATGTTACAGTATCCATCATGCCTATGACACTATATAAAATGGACGCAAGTCCACCCGTACGTGCGGTGTATATGGTGATTGAAGCTCTTCAGATTCCTGATGTGAACTACGTTGAACTGGACTTACTGACTGGTGAACATCTGAAAGAAGATTTTTTGAAGGTATAGTGTTGAATCTCTTGTTTAGGCATTATTTTTTTAATAATTTGTTATACACTAGTCTAACATATTATCTAATCTATCATAATTTTCAGATCAACCCACAACATACCATACCACATTTGACGGACGGTAATTTTAACCTTTGGGATAGGTAAGTAATTATATTGGATATATTTTCCTTTTCATGAAAAAAAAATTTGAAAAGTTCAAAGAGTATTTTTTTTTTTTTTTTTTTTTTTTTTATACTACGTAGGTGGCAGACAAGCACACGGCCCACCTGATGGAAAGCGGCCACCGTGGCCTATGAACGTGTGCAACACTAAGGGTGTCACACACGCGCTGCCCACCCTGAAGGGAAAGGGGGAGAGTTGGGAAGGGGTGGGGAGGTTAGGAAGGGGAGGGGAAGGAGGGGTATAGTGAGCTCTGGCTACCCTACTTACCGGCGGGAACACAACACGATGGTTATTATGACTGCGGTCTTCTGTAGGGCGGAGGTACTTCCCCAGTTGGACAGCTCATTTCGGACGGGAGATACCGTCGTGTCCTACCTCCGTCAAAAATTTATTTTTTTTCGTTTACAAACACAAGGTAAATTTCATTTTGTTATGTTACAGCCATGCCATAATTACTTATTTAGTGAACAAGTACAGCAAGGGTAGCCCTCTGTACCCATTGGATCCAGAGAAAAGGGCCCGTGTTGATTTGATGATGCACTTCGATAGTGGTGTTCTGTATAAATGAATATACCGTATCATATTTGATAAAGAATAATTTTCTATAATGACAAAGAAATCTGATATTCCTTCGACTACGTTTGCAATCATCTTACACAGATCGCTTCCCGAATGCAAAACAGTGGCAATATAAATATCTCAATATCGTTATGTTGCAAAAATGTGGTAGGGATGGATTAAACTTCATGGTAAAAGATACTTATCATTTTCACATCACTAGTTTACAAAGGAAGCAACTGCCTTTTTGGCTCTAAACTGTTTTCACAGTCGACGTCACTACAAAACCGTCACTTTATCAGCATTTGTCAGTTGCGTGCCCAACTTTATCGTGAAAGCACGCTGAGCTTATGAGAAGACAGCCTCCAGGAAAACTTGAAATAAAATCCTGTACCAACCCATCCCGCTAAAGTGGAAACAGTAGGCCAAAGTCTCCTAACATTTAAAGAGGCCTATGTCTAGTAGTGGACTGTGATAAGCTAATTTATTTTCAAAAATAGATTTCATAACTTTATTTTGGTCGTCCTGTAAAATTTGTGACTTGATTTTGTATTCGTGGAGTGTGATGTTTTTAAAAATTTGGTGTAAATTGAAATTTTTCTGCCGAATCTACGTTTTCTTTAAGACCATAATATGATCAAGACATTGTCTATTATGATCTAATCTCATCTGTGTATCATTAACATGCACTTCACAATAAGATTGAATAGATTTATGAAAAAAAAGTTGTTTCTGAATCACTATTTACAATTTTATTTCCTACTATGAACAATAAGTCTTTATATATTTATTTGGCTATTTACACTATCACACGCACTGTACAAACAATTAGAGCTAACAATTGATATATTAAATGTAACAAAGACTTTACATTTACAATTTTAGGCAGACATATTCTTCGGTACATCTACTTCATATACTTCGGAAGGTCTGACCCAGATCAAATCTGCTTATGATTTTACTGAAACGTTTCTGAATGGAGTACAGTGGCTTGCCGGTGATCAAGTTACCCTGGCAGATATCAGTTGTGTAGCAACTATCAGTACAATGAATGAAATTTTACCTATCGAGGAGAATATGTAAGTAGCCGCAGTTATGTTAACCAAGACTTCAATAATAAATATAATGTGTAGTGTGGTGATACAGTATTTGAATACGTAATTGATCTTTTTGGAATTCTTTCTTTTTTCAATCTACTTCATCTGTATATTGGTACAGGTGATTCATAGACGAGATTCTTGTGCAGGCAATCCGCTCGAAGTAGAGAGGTTAGACGGCAATTACCCTAAAAGTGAAGATAAGTTGATGAACATTCCTCGGGCTCAAAAGTGCATACCCAGATTAATCAAAAACTCTCTGGTGCTTTTACTGTAAACATGATAAATATGTACACAATAAAACGAAGTGTAGACTGTGTAGTAGTTGAAGGCTAGACTTTGTACATGACATAAGAGTTGATTCTAACTACATCTTCACGAAACTAATGGAGCTTACACGCTATTGAAGCGCCTCTGATACGGTCATCGAGGCACATATTAATTCCTTTGTTACTAACGACAGGAGCGCATCATGGTGTTTATGTTCGTCGTTGATTGGTCTAGAACTTTATCTATAAGGGAACTCTTATTTACCGTTATGTGTATGAACTTTAGTAAAATATTTTATAGTTGCTGTAATATTATAAGTAAAATCAGTCTTAAGACTTTTCGCCTAACCTAACTTGCCAAATAGCGCAAATTGTGCTTAAAAAATGTCTCGCGAGCTAAAAAAAACATGAACAAGGCCCTCTTGCATCTGCCAGTCAGTCTAATTTATTCATCTGAATAAATCTGAAGGTGTTTTATAACTTGATACAAATACAGGCCTACGGATTGTCTGCCCTTCATATGTCAAGCTTCTTTTTGTTAAAACCTATCTGAAGTTTGGTTGCATTTAAATACTTTAAGTACTTTTTGCATTTTAACTTAAGTACTCTTACTACTACTCCTATTCTAACAGCCATCTGTTTAGTTATGATAGAACGGGACTTAATTGCGAACTATAAGTAAATGTTTGTATATTTACCCCGACGTATCGGATGTGACGTTACATCCATAGACCCGAGAGAATACGCATTTGAAGGTTATTTATTAAGTCTCAATCTGTCATAATTATGTATGTGTGTGTAAGTTTATATCAATAAGTCTGGTGTAATGTTTGAATCCTCGTAACTTATTAAGGCTATTGTGCAGGTCAATTTAACGCAATTTGGTACGGAATGAGTAAATCGAACCCATTTACATGTGTTTATTTTATTTTAGATATCCAAATATAACCGCCTGGATAAAGCGCTGTTCACAATTGGATTATTATAAAAAAGGAAATGCACCTGGCGTTTTGGAATATGGAAAGCTTTTGAAGGAGTACTTGGCACGGAAAATATAATTGTCAAATTATTTATTACCGCCTGCTGCAAATTTTATTGTCATTAAATTATATCTACATATATCATATTTATATATAGACCGCGGTCATAATAACCATCGTGTTGTGTTCCCGCCGGTAAGTAGGGTAACCAGAGCTCACTATACCCCTGCTTCCCCTCCCCTTCCTAGCCTCCCCACCCCTTCCCAGCTCTCCCCCTTTCCCTTCAGGGTGGGCAGCGCGTGTGTGACACCCTTAGTGCTGCACACGTTCATAGGCCACGGTGGCCGCTTTCCATCAGGTGGGCCGTGTGCTTGTCTGCCACCTACGTAGTATAAAAAAAAAATATTTTACTATTTTGTTGTTCTGACATTACAAGGGATCCTAATTCCACAAAGATTAAAGATACCTTGCATAATGGTGCGCACCAGCCCGCTATTAAGTCCATTAAGGTGTGGTATTTCCTGACCCACTAAAAGAAAAGAGTTATTTCACTAATGAAAGGTTTTTCAATTGACTTCATTACTCAAAATATGTAACCATTAACGAAATATTAATTAATTAGAACCGTCTACTCCCACCTGTTCTATGGTTTCAGAATAGAAAATTCTACCGAACCTCAAACCAAAGTAGTTATGTTCAGATTAAATCAAATTAAAAATATTTATATTCGGACCAGAGACCCATGGCATTAGTCACAATTTAAAAAATAATGAATAGTATGTAATACATATTAAAATACCTAACTTTTAATAAATTTATAAACAAAAGTCCGTCATTTTCTGCGAAAAACATGTGATGACTCAAAACGGTGTACGTAGATTCAAGTCCAACGTACTTAATCCGGGTCCAGCGGAGCATCCGAGGGGATTACCACACTATAAGAAAGGGAATCATGCACCAGAGCCTCAGCTGTCAGTCAGAAGACTGGCAAGTTTGGGTCTGAAAGATCCTAGTCCCCTGCCTTTTTATATGGTTCGTTAATTTGACTCAAAACATCGTCTGATAAAAAAGGAAAACTAACGTCAAAAATTACATCACTATCCAAAATTATACTGCAATAAATAGTCAATACACTATAACCGCAAATGCTCTAACTCACCGAATCTGAGCGAAGCTACACTAATCTCAACCATAAATAGTTCGAAACTGAATGTATTATGAATCAAAGAGCTGTCAACGTCACAAAATACATTGCGAACTAAAGCTAGTCGCTGAAGACATTGCGCCTTCAGCCTGAAAACGGATGGTGGTTCATCGTCTTGTATTATTGAGTTTCACTTGGACACACGGATGTTTGCGTTGGCACGTAAATTTTACACCTTCACAGTCAAGGTTTGTCCAGTCCAGCTATTCTGGTGTGCATCATGGTACATGAAAGAAATGATACCATTTGAGGATGACTACTGTTGGAGACAAATGTTCGGATATCTATTATTTGGAGTTCAAATTATTATAATGAAACACATAAAGAAATATGTTATTAACTAAGTAGTTTATAATAACTGACCGCTCGAGAGCATCTCAAGAACCTTTCTGCGTATATGATATTAGTGTTATTGCGTATGTGCTTTGCCCTCCCTCAGTTGAGGTACCAGCGGACTGCACCAACCTGGGTTTGTCCCGTGAAGGTCGCGGCATTCGATGACATTCTTAGGTCCATAGTTAAGTCGATCCTTAATGTCTAGCTTATCGAGGAGCAATTTTATTGATTCAGGGGACTCTCCCCATCCGTCACGGGGGTATTGGGTTGCGACGCGCGCGATATGTGTGTTTATTGATTTATTGGCGTCAGTGCATGGGGCGGTGAACCTTGTCACTGCAATTCTCCATAATAATTAAAAATTAGAAATAATAATGATGGCTCCATTGCGACGTATTTCGCCCTTTTCTTACACGCCGCTGCTGAAGTGTTGATGATGCGACTCATGTGCGTGACCACTGGGCTGTGCTTACGTGCTTAGAATTTATAAAGAAATCTTATGGGTAGTGTTGGAGTCCTAAAAATCCAATAACTGGTGTAATACTTCTTCGACATCGCCAATACGTGGGGGAGGCCATAATTGCGTTAGCTTTACGGAAAATATCGCAGTTCAGCAGCACTGCAGTTAGACTGGAAGAAGCGAACCCGGGACCCCGAGGTGACAGCTTCGAATGCAACTGGGATTAACGGAAGGATGATGATGAGTATTTTTCTAACATCAATGAATATAAAGAACAACAATAGAGGAAATGTTTGATGTACGATACAATCAGCAATGTGTGACATCTGTAACAGACATTTGTATTGATGAGTGAGCACGAGCGAAAATCCAATGTTTCGATATCAGCGCATTGAAATAACACGGTGTGAAGTAACATAATATATCGGGGAAAAGAGCTGCTATTTTATTTATTTTGCTAGTTTTGCATTCGTCAGTATTTTCGGCTTTGAAATGTAGTTCCGTTATTTGAACCAATACAATTGAACTGAAGACATTCTTAGGCGCAACCAATTTTTCGTTTGAATAATCGCAAAGTAAATATCGACAAAAGTAGTCTTGTTGTAAATATATATTTCAAAAATGTTAAAGGGTTAATGAAATTTAGGTCGTGTCACTCCTTATTTGGGTACAACTTCTAAATCTGGATACTTGAAAGGAAATAAGATTTTGTTGTTTGATGTGGAGATCATTCTTTGATAAGTAGTTTCAATGGATACAGTGATCTTGTAAGTAACGCATTTGTGTGTATAGGTAAATCTTCACACAGAGTTTCACTACAAGTATGTAGGTATGCTTAATTCGTTATCTTTATGAAATGTTAAACACTTTGTGTTGTGGCAAAACTTAATTAATGGTCGGTTCGTCTTTCATGAAGTTTCTTAATAAGATGTACTGGAAGATATACTGGAAGGAGTTAATTAGAAATACGGTAAAAAAATTAATTAAATTCTAATTCATGTTGGAATTTTCACAATGTTCAATACATTTAGGTATGGCGTTTATCTTTCGGGAGGTGTTTTATAGTAATTACTTAGAGACATTATACCTTTTGTTTACTAAGAGATAGTATACAAACGGAAAAATACGTAGAGGATATCACTGCGAGAGAAGGAACACTTGAAATAAAGCCTTGCAGCAACCCGTCTGACCAATGTGGAAAGAGTAGTTCAAAGCCGATAGGCTAATTTGATTGATTGATGAAAAATTGGTGATAGACTTCACTTAAGAAGAACAAAACACGAATATGTATTATTTGGGATCTTTAGTTATAATACCAATCAGGTAAGAAAACGATTGAGCAAAATATTGACCCTTAGTTTGGTCTTGAATGGGAAAAATCAATGCCATTACGCTACCTAGTGACATTTTATTTTCTCATAAATCAGTATTACAAGCTGAGTAAGAACATATTGAATAAATTTTCTTCATATATTTTATATGTTTACCCCTCTAGATAAGATAAGATAAGATAAGATAAGATAAGATAAGATAAGGTAAGATAAGATAATATAAGATAAGATAACTTTACTGACAAATAAAAGAAAACAAGCAACACTTTGATCACTTCAAACTTAACATGTCTAGCAGCAAACAGCCATAAAGGCTAACCCCTTCCTCTCCCGTGCTAGTAAAATAACTGTGTTACAGGTTGGTTAAGGATAATCCCAAACAGCACGGTGTAGCCATCGCATGGTTACTTGATTTGGATATAAATTTTCTGAGACCCTAGGTATGTATGTTTGTCGGGGACCAGGTATTGAATCTGAGCCTCGGGAGTCATAACCTCTCCAACCGACTCCGGCGGGGAAGGGAGGAATCCGTGGAAATTTTTCGCACGAAAAAAAAGAGTTAATCTGAGACTTATGTTAGCAAAAAAGTTCCTTATTTAACTATATTGACAATATTATCACTTGAAGTATCTTCCATGATTCAAACTTAAACTTTTGTTAATGTAATTTTGCGTTCCAAAGATAGTTACTAAAGAGGTTTATAGTACTAACTGCTAAAGCGTCCTCTTAGGTGAGAACAGATGGTTTTAGAGTACGACCGAGTGTAATAAGCAACTGAATTATTAAGTACAGCTAAATTTTGTTCCTAGTGAATAATGAAATTGGTAGATAGCGTTGAGAGTTTTTATTTCATAGTATGAAAATGTTTTTGAAATATACCTAAGTTTATTATTTTAATATACAATATTAAAAACCGAGTGGATTTCGTAAATTTTCATTTGTTTTTGGAGCAGCAACTCAAATGTTATATTTTATTAGGTTTATTTATAAGATGTTGAAATGAATAGAAACTATTATTTTTCTCATAATATTGACACAGGTATATTAAGAAATACATAAACATTAAAAAAGTTTTTTAGTAGTAAATTATCGTCCTCCTACTTTTATAGTACTTAAATAATATTATATTCTCCTAAAACTTTTTCACAATTTACTGCAAATACCCTTAATTTCTCTGTGATCATAGTAATCATCGCAATCTCCAAACAATATATGGTAAATATTATCGCAATAGCTGTAATAGAAGATAAAATAATAGTAAATATATTCTAGATCCATGGCAAGCATAGCTGAGTTATGAAATTTTTAATTATTATGTTTGAGTAGAGCTACCAGAGCTTCATAAATAATACAAATTGTTACAAATTAAATCACAAGTGAAACTAAATTTATAATGCATCAGATAGACAAACGTACGAACTCGTAGGTCCACAAACCAATCGGGTATACCCGCAAACCGGCAATCACTGGGAATTTCTAGCATTGCCGTTTAAATTAAAACGGTAGCCGATGGAATCGATACTACCAGTAGACATGCATCCACATTGAGGACATTCAAGAATGGGGATTTAAAACTACTGCCTCTTAAGATGTATTATTTTCTAGATTCTACTATTATATTAGTTCCTTACATATGAAGTGGCCGTTTTGTTTGAAGAAATTGGAGGAAACCCAATTTTCAGTACTAATATTTTTGCATTTTTTTAGGAATGACAAATCTAAATTTTATGATGCTTTTGTGTATGATTGAGATAACATTATGCAAACAGCAATATAACATTTCTAAATAGTGACAGCTGTAAAAAAATAATACAAAATTTAGGAAGGACTGTTGTTGAAGATCGAATTTAATTCACCAAGCGGCCAATAAAAATAAAATTTATTACAAAGTTTTAAAATCTTGAAATCAACTTTCAAACAAAGTACAAATAATGGAAATAACTATTAAATTACACGAATAACGAATTCATGAATCTGTACAAAAAATTCGGAAATTTCATCTGGAACAACCATAATATAAATTATATATAAAATATATATAAACTTATATACCTAATAATATAGATTTATAAATGATATATAGATTATTAAACACCAATGGCAAACTTTATTGAAATATGCACAAAGCCCTTGACCCAACTGATATTAGTTCATTTACTGGTACCCATTTTTTCATAATTATGGGTATCCATCAAGTCAAGTAAATGATCACCATTACCTATGAATTTAAGTAGGTTCATACATAATATTTTATAGACGTCATCATTCCCTGAACCTTTTTCCCAACTCAGTTGGGGTCGGCTTTCCAGTCTAACTGTGATGTGGCTGAACTTCGATATTTTCCGTGAAGCGACTGCCATCTGACCTCCACAACCAATGGTCTAATGACCAATGGCGATATCGAAGTTCCAAGTTAGGCTGGTTGGACTTTTGAGGGCTCCAACTACCCGTAACGACTGCCATAGATGTTTGTATGGCAACCGGGACCGACGGCTTAACGTGCTCTCCGAGGCACTTATAAACCTGCGATAAATATTTTATAGACGTATGTGCCTAAATTCATAGACTATGATGATCATTTACTTGTGTATTATACCCGACTTATAATGCTGCCACACAAACTGTTTAATTTTTTATAACCTAATATACTACTGCTTTGAAATTCCCAACCTTACACAATATCCTAACATTTCATGGTTTATTGTTTTCTGTGATACTTTATAAATATATTATAATAAAGACTATTTTTTATTTCTCTCAACTTATTCCTCAAGTGTGAATTCCTCTTATCTTCGTCTACATGCGACCCCTTGCATTTCAAATAAGGACACCGTTTGTCTGGTTGTTTTAAGGTGGCCTGCCGTCTGTTTGGCAGCACTTACGCTCGTTGTATACTGAGAGAAAATTATTATGTGGAAACATAAGTGTAATAGTAACAAATTCTAATCCTATCTGTTGTACCATATGACCGTACCTGTGCTCCAGGAGTAACTTCGTGTAAATTATTCAAATCGTACATTTATAAAGAATGATAACGCTCTTCCCTCACACGGTATGTCTTCTCATAAGTATATATCTTCTGTTAGTTGTGAATATGCATGAAGAAGTAAGTAAACCAGCATTTGCTGAATTGCGTGTAAAGTTTCGTTTGAATCCATTAAGTCGTTTTGACCTGATGCCGAGCTGTCTAGACAGACAGACAAAAATCTAAAAAAATATATTTTCAGCTTCGGTGTCTCTCTATTAAGAGTGCCTTCAACTATATTTTCTTTTTCAAAATATTATTAATGAATAGAAACGCGCCTGCTATAGATTTATTATCAGTATAGAGAACATATTCGTACAAAATTACAAGATATGAACATTGATATCAACATGTGGCGCACATTCATAGAATATCGACTACTCTGTTATCTGATAACAATTATGCGAAATAGATATGCTAACATTATTAACTATAAATAGTCAATGTTAGCATTGAATAAATGCAGGAACTTTAATAGGACAAAATAAATTGTGTACATAAATATTATGTTTTGCAAATGTTCTAGACCAAGTGTTCATAAGTGTGAAACGATTTATCTGTATTATTTATAATTAATGTTAACATGAAGCATACTAATCTAATTCCATTTATTAGAAAGAGAAAGAACCCAGGGAGTGTCGATAGCAGTGATAAAAGGCTTTCCTCACAGCGGAGGGCACTAAATGTAGCCTTGCTGCAAGACAGCGATCATATGCTGGACAGAGTTAGTGAAAATTCGGAAACTGAACCTGAAGCATTCGTTGATTTAACTAATGATATTTCAAGCCCAGAAGACCATCAGGCTTTGTATGACAACACAGACATCAACGTTTCAGCCGATGATATTTTGAGGCAAGAAAACACCCAGTTATTCTATAAAAATGCAGTCGCTTCTACAAGTGCAGATTCGGTAATGCAGAAAAGTGTAGTCATCAGTACGAATTTAGAAAGTGAAACGCGTTCGGCAGCCCCTGAAAAGAGAGTCATCAAAAAGACACCTAAATCAATAGCCAGAAAGAACGCTAAATTCATCTACCATACAATTGACCAATATGATAAACATCTGAAGACTTGTGGCACATTGAAAGGCGTGTTGGAGGATGACTCACTAAAATTATTATCGTCATGGGCACTTCTAACTAAACCTGCTAAAAAAATTGTCTGCTATTTGTACTGTATAAGACCCGAAGAATCTGATAAAATTGAAATTAAAGAAATTGAAACGTTATTATATGAGAAGGGGTTTATAACTCAAGACTCTGAAGTCAATCTTAATGAATTGAAATGGTCTGATTACAAAGAAGTATGTGTTAAGTACAAGTTGAAGACTCCAGCTAGTAAAGAAAAAGCTAAACAGGTTCTCAGTGAATTTGGAAAAACAACACCATATATTACAAAGTGGTTTGGAAAAGATAAGAACCGCAACAGAGATTCCGATATTTCAAACGAACTAAAATCAAAAGTTAGGAAAAGATGGAGGATATCAGATCACGCCCGCGAAACAATTAATGAACTACTTATTTTGATGCACTTGGACAATATATTCAACATGGGCTGTTCAATCAACCCTACAGAGAAGAAAAATAACAGACCCGCAATAACATTTAAGTCCCTTACAGTCACAAAATGTTATCCTGTGGATAAGGAAATGATAGTTGACAACGTCAGTATTATTTTTCAGGACAGAAATGAATTTTGTAGATACCTAGATGCTTATGCATTCTCTGAGAAATATGAATCATTCAAGGCAGCAACAAAAATAAATGATACAATTGTGCTAGATGCTTATCAATTGTATATAGAAATTACAGAAAACGTATGTCACGTTATATGGAATTACCGTTGTGGCTTCGTAAATTCACACCAGCGGATATATATGTAAAAATACTTCAGGATGGTGTTAGTTACTTGAAAATTTTTAAAAAGTACCAGGAAGCACTAAAAGTTCTAGACTCATTGATCTCACAAGTAACGTTTAGGCAAGATATGAAAGCTGAGTGGTATGTTATGAAGTACAAAATTCTGTATCAGTTGAAGTTATATAATGAGGCAGGAAAGACTTTGAGGGAGGCATGGAAAGAGGAATTGCCAGAGGAAACACTAAACACTTTGCGAATTTATTCACATCAGATGGTAAATAAAACCAGAATCGATCAAAATCTTCTTAGTGATATAAGGGAGTATGCGAAAAACGCCATATTCGAAAATATGATACCTAATCCTGAGTACTTTTATCAACAGCCTATAAAGACAGAAAAGAAAAAAAAGCGACATAAATATGTATGGGGAAATGAACCACTTCTTATATCAGCTGAAGCTTTTTGCTGTAATAAATACAAGGAGAATTGTGAATGGGATATTGGCGAGCACTTGGAGAACAGAATAATGAGAACCATTTATATCCTTCTGTTCTGGGATATAATATACATGAAGCCATGCGATATTCCCGGTATATTCATGAGCCATTACCAGCAATATCCATTAGATATGTTTTGTAAAATGTTCTACACCAATAGAAAGACAAGTATTGATAACTTCCTGACAGTTATAGAGAAGAGCACAGTTGATGAGATAGTTAACAAAATGTCTGTACGGTGGCAAGATTCAGCAAAATATAACATTCCAGATATATCTCGTTCTATAAAATGGGACTGCATTCAAAAAGTAGTACGTCTTCTTGGTACGCGGGGACTGGTCGTCATCTGTAGCAGACTGGTGCGAGACTACAAATACACACGCTATGGTTTTCCTGACTTAACACTGTGTTCTACAAAATTTAGTCGTATAAAGTTCCGAGAAGTGAAAACGGATAGCGATTTTGTACACGCAAACCAGTTGCAATGGCTACTCTATTTGAAGGAACACAATATTGATGCTACCATATGTTATTTACGTGATAAAAGTGAACAGGAAATATTAAATAATTTAGGAGAAGGTGCTGAAGACGTATTAGACAGTAGTAAGGGTGAAAGTAGTGAAGAAGTAATAGATAGTAGTGAAGAAGAAAGTGTTGAAGAAGGATTCGACAGTACTGAAAAGGTAGAAGAAAGTAGCGAGGGAGAAGACATTGTGGTGGTATTAGACAGTAGTGAAGATGAAATTGCCGAAGAAGCAGGAGCCTAGGAGAGGGTTCTGTAGAGCCATTAGGAAATAATCAAGGAGGAAGTACTGAAGCGGTACTAAACAGTAGCTGGGTTAAAGAGGCATCAGACAATATTCAGATACTAGATACTGGAGGGACATCGGGTCATATGTCGGATACTCATGAGGCATCAGGTAATAACCGAAAAAAAAATATGATATGAGCAAAATAGTTAAAGTGAGTTTAACACGTGTGTAGGCACAACATTCCAATTCTATACAACTCAATGGTGACTCATTGTTCACTAAGCTAGACCTGGCTGCGTTGATTAAACTTACAATAGATGTTCTGCTATGATTGCACTATTTTAAAAGTGCCAAATGCTAGTTACAATATCAAAATCATCATCAATCTCTGATTCTTTTCCCAACTCAGTTGGGGTTGACTTTCTAGTCTTACAGTGATGCGGCTGAAGTTCGATATTTACCGTGGAGCGCGATTTCGATCCCAGGTTTACCATGGCACACACCAATGACTGCGATGCTTTTTGAAGTTATGTGTGTATTTATTTATCGCAGGTTTATAAGATGCTCGATTAATGGCAATAGGCTCGCCACCTATTACATTGGGAACGAAATATAAACTGGCGAAATGTGGGTGCTGGCACCTCTGCCTACCCCTTCGGGGATATAGACGTGATATTGTAAAAAAAAATATTTATATCAGCATAACTTGGTCACCATCATCATCCTTGCGTTAATTCTGGTCGCATCCGGTCACCTCGGCGCTTGGGGTTTGCTTTTTATGCATTATTTTTTTTCTATAGTGTAATTATTTATATATATTTTAAATTAATATTTCAACACAAAATGTTTCTGTTCAGAAGTAAATGAATTGAATAGAATTTTCCAGTCTACCGATGTTGCGGCTGAACTTGATTATTTTTCGTGAAGCAACTGCCATTTAGTCTTCACAACTAGGTATAGGCGATATTGAAGTACTGCAGTTAGACCAGTTGTTAAACTTTTTAGGGCTCCAACTACCAGTAACGGTTGCCGTAGATGTTCGTATGACAACTGGGACCGACGACGACTTAGACGATGCTTAGATCTTTAAAACTACGCAACGGATTTTGATGCGGTTCGTTTTAATAGATAGAATGGTTAAAGAGGAAGGTTTATATGCATATAATTATATGCTATGCTATGACCAACAGGTACGGAGCAGGAATGAAAAATGTTGCAAAAACGGGGTGACGCAGACAAAGTTGCGCGGGTCAGCTAGTAATATGAATAAAGATAATTTAGTACAAACCTTATAATAATATGACGTCTACTAAATAAGCTCGATGGAGCGAAGAGAGAGGAGATCGAAGAGATCGTGAATTATGTCAAGAGTCGGTTATGAGATGTGTTACTTATGGAAACTAATTATTATGATATATATTATGTTGTTATAGAAAGGTATTTTATGGCAAAAAGTTATGACTGTTGATTTGATAAGTCAAACGTTATTAGTATAAATGATAATAGTGCAAGTGAATATTATGATCGGGGATGATTAAGGGAAACAAAATTAGTGCAAATGAATTTATGGAAAACGCTAGAATACCGGTGAGATGGAATATCCCGCTGAAGCAGCAGTGTATTCTATGCAAGATACAATTCATAATACTTTCCATACAGAATTGAATTTATGGCGGCGTTTTCCTCTTCTTACAGTCCCGGGTCCTTTAAGTGCGCCGCGAAAAGGTTGAGAGCCACCATTGTGAGATCTCTGGGGGCTATAGTAAACTATACGAGCAATCTATTGCATCCTGTAACTGGCTGAAGAAACCGTTTAAAGAAAATCAAGAGCGCAATCCCAAAAAAACTCAATTCGCCACATCAGCCTAATTTTGAAGAGAAAAAGTAAAGGTACCTGCCGTTGCCTCGCACTTAATGCCCTAATCAATTTACTCCCAAGTTGTGTTTGGTTAAACATACCCAAAGAAGTTGTACTTTGGAAAGATAAAAAATGCTATATTTATCTTTTACAGTATCACCATCTCTGGAATACAGAATCTCCGCCAGTAAAGCCGAGCCCAAAAAAGAGGCATGTGAACCCTTATTGCCTGTTGCTCAGTCAGGGCAGATTTCTGAGGCTTTGGTGGAGTTTTCTACTAATGAACAAGAGTACAAATTCTGCAAAAAGAACATATTAGCAAGGAGAAGAGAGCTGAGGCATTGCAAAACCTGCAAATACAATTCCTTAAAGAGAAGCACGAGTTCGAAATGAGAATATTAAAACAAAATTTAAGAAAAGCGCAGGCAAATATGCAATATGGAAGATTTTGACCTTACCTGGAGACAAAATACTTACTGGAAATACTGGAGATGGTGAATTTGGCTCAAAGGAAACCATCCATTATTTTAAAAGGAAACAATCCGTCACAGCTATTTAAAATTCGAAAAAATAACATTCTGTATTTTCATAGCATCAATCCAAAAGGATCAAGTATCTCTAATAAACAAAGTAAGATAAAAATACTGCAAACAATTTATACTATGCTATATCAGTTAAAGTAGACATAAGAGCCGGTGACAGCCGATATTACTCTGGCATCTGTGTGTACCTGGTAATAAAAATACCATGCTGAATTTGAATAGACTCGAGAGGAAAGTTGTCTGTCTAGACTAGAATGCAAATTTTGATGTATTCAAATATCATAATGTGATATTCATATTATTTCAATCGAACTTTGCGAATCAATAAAAATTATGGGTTGAAAAGTTCTTTCTATTTTTTTCAAAGATTTGTGATGCGAATATTTTTGCTGAGCAGTTAGCTAAATTGTATAAGGAGTGATTTTTCACGTTCTTGTATTGGATCGGTCATCAATTAAAAGGATGTAAACTGACACCTCAAATCTTTGTACCCAAATTAGGATCTTACTCACGTACTGATTAACTTCAAAGGTAAATCCATAAAACCTAGTTTTACAAATCTCAGTGTACCACTAACAGATAGAGTAGATCTGAATTCGGTTACCTCATGCGATAAGACACAGAACGGGCTTGTTTGTCTGTAAGCTCTTGCTTAACATAAACCAATTTAGACAAACCACTGTCCTTGCAATATATTAGTTCATATTTCAGGGTTAAGGAGTTTTCTCGATTGTAACTATGGAGTACAATTACTTTTTAAGAAAAAAACAAATATTTAGATGTTTCATCGAGTAAAATGTAGCAGCTAAATAAATTTGAAAAATAAATTTTGACCTGATTTCTTGCTATGCGGTGTAAATCGCAAGGAAATTGATTACGGGCTTAGCCGCACAAGCACTACCAATTAACGTCTTGGAGAATTAACTTTCGAATTCTTGAAGCCATATTTTCTATATTTCTCCATATTATAGGCGGTTGAGAAAACCACAGTTGGTTATCCCAAGCACGCACATAAAATAAGTACCCATTGGTCTCAGTCGACTGCTCACCAAGCGATTCTGTTAAGATGGAGATGATATAACAACATTTCGCGAAGACTGATCAACAAACAACATGTGGACGTCCCATCCTCTCATAGATACGGGATGCATGGTACAATTACACAATATCTATACTATTATATAATTGTAAAAGGTTTATGATTGATAGACTCAAAAACTACTGAACGGTTTTCTATGCGACTTTTTTGTTTGAAGGGGTTTGGTCCAACTCAAAATCTTCAGTAAGTAGAACCAGAGTTATGATTAGTAATATAGAATTTAAGTTGTACAGATGGCACTTAAGTCGCGATAACCGACAGCCACGCGGGTGAAGCCGCGGGCATAGGCTAGCATAAGTATAGTTAGTAGTATGTTAGCAGTTACTAAGCAGTTACTAATTTTGTTAATTCAATAAGTGAGTCGTAAATATTTTTTCTTTTTTTTTTTTTTTTATCTATGGCACGTCAATTTGACTTCACCTCGCCTGATGTTAAGCTGAAGGCAAAGTCCCATGAAAGAGGGTCACCATTGCAAACACGTTCAGTGCTACAATGGTGGCGCTCAGCTTGACGACCTCATCAGATGCTTTTTCACGCCCCGCTTAAAGGACCCGGGACTGTAGGAAGAAGGAAACACGTGCGCCGGCAAGGAATTCCAGGACTTAATGGTACGGCAGAGAAAAGACTCACCGAACCGCTTGGTTCTTGATGGAATGTTCTGTACCGTATGCGAGTGACACCTAAGCCCTGCACGCGTTGTCCTGTGTAGGAAAGGGGAGGGTGGGATTAGTTGGAAGAGCTCATCAGAACATTCACCATGGTAGAGACGGTAAAATACTGCCAAGGACGCAACATCTCTACGCATCTGCAAAGGCTCGAGGGACTCTGTGACCTCAGGACTCCCAATAATGCGGACCGCACGTCGCTGCAACCTGTCGAGAGCAACTAATAAGTACTTTGCGGAGCCATCCCAGAGATGCGAGCAGTATTCCACGCAGGAGCGAATTTGTGTCTTATAAAGAAGACACCGCTGCTCCGGCGTGAAAAAACGTCTCACTCTGTTCAGGACTCCGAGTTTACGCGAAGCTGTTTTGATGATGCTCTCGATATAGTTCTTGTTGTTCAGTTATATATTACAGGGTGTTAGGGAACGCTCAAGAAAACAGGGGAAAATCGATTACCAACCATTTTAACGAAATTGAGGTACTTTTTCTGATTTCAATACTTTTTGGTAGGTACCATGATTTTGGACCCTTTAAATAGTTTTATTGCGTGAAATTATCCTAATAAAAGGGTTCAATAAAAGTACTGCGAACAAAAAATGTAGCCCAATTTTGTTCAAATGGTCGGTAGTATTCCCTGCTTTTCAGGGCCTTTGCCCTAACACTCTGTATATTATATGAGTATTAAGGAGTGGCCGTTAACACAATCACACCTAACACCGTAACAATCGATAATGAACGGTTCACTGCGAATAGAATGGACATCTATCAATAAGGATTAGATACGGCTTAGAATGGAACCAGGTTTGCTTTAAACATGTATTCGCGACGAGTTGCACAACATTCTAGATTCCTGTTGTATTGTAATTATTGTAGTTGAATTTGAAAAGATATTTTTCAATCAATCAGCCTGTATGTAGAAAATAAAAGCAACTAACTAATCACTCGAGTAAGATGAAAAAGTAAACCCATATGATAAAAGGTGTTTACTTTTCGATGTTAATAAAATTATGTTAAAAGTAACCACTTCCATAAATTATTAGTAACTGTCAGAAAGCGTAGGTATATACTACTTCCAGTGGAGAGGCTTTTCACCAGATGGTCATTTTATCAATTTCCCGTGTAACAACTGGCATAGATGTTTCTATGACAACTGGGTCCCATGGCTTAACGTGCTCTCCGACGCACGACCAGAGCAATACAAATATTCATATTCATGCATAAAAGATTTGAACTGAGCGGGGATCAAACCTGCGCCTCCTACGTGAGAGCTGCGTTCACTACCGTCACGCCACGATTATAACATAACATTACATAAACTCACGCCCGTATCCCCGAAAGGGTGTGCAGAAGCGCTAGCACCCACATTTAGCCAGTTTATGTTTAGGTCCCAATGTAATAGGTGGCGAGCCTATTGCTATTAACCGGGCACTCATAAACATCGAAAAGTCATTGGTGTGTGCCATGGTAAACCCTGGAAACGAACCCGAGATCTCGTCTCAGCAGTCGATTACCCATACCACTAGGCTACCGCGGTTATAAGAGGATTATATATTATGATAATCCTCTAGTATACATAGTGAAGTTATTCCCTAGTGCTAACTGCGTTGTGTCAGGACTGGACTAATTAAATCGCACTACGGCTATGACAGCTGTCGGGGACAGTTCAACATAGTGTAGGAGCTAGCACTCATCTAATACATAAAATTCTCGTGTCACAGTTTTCGTTGCCATACTCCTCCGAAACGGCTTGACCGATTCTCATGAAATTTTGTGAGCATATTGAGTAGGTATGAGAATCGGTCAACATCTATTTTTCATACCCCTAAATGCTCGGAATGGAGCAGCAGGAACGGGATCAGAAGTCCACGCGGGCGGAGCTGCGGGCAACAGCTAGTATATATATGGAAATTGATCTTTTGATCTCTGAAACCAAAACCAATCAAGTAAATATTATTTTTATTTTGACCCTTGTCACTTTAAATGATTGGAAAATTTTTATTATTGAACTTCTTAAAAATTTATTATTTCGTTATATTATTTTATCAACAGCACTCGCGGTGGTCGATTGGAATATTTAAATACCTGTCAAAGTCAAAAACTTCAAAGTTCCTTTTACTTTGAAGTTTTGGTGACTTTTTTCCAATGGTATTCATCATTTTATTACATTGACAATCACAAGATAAATACAATTATTTTTTCATGATTACACAGGATTTTTTGTGAAATGAAGATTGTTTTTATAACAGTCCGGCTCCCGGTCTAACTCGACTGTCTAAGTTTCAGTGAAGGAGTCGCGTTCCACAAAAAACCTTTGTGTATTAAAGAATTTAAATATTTTCAGAAAGTTTTAGCAGCAAATGTTTTTGGTCAGACCGTGGTAGCCTAGTAGTGTGGGTAATGGACTGCTGAGATGAGGTCTTGAGTTCGATCCCAGGTTTACCATGGCACACACTAATGACTTTTTGATGCTTTTCGAAGTTATGTGTGTATTTATCGCAGATTTATAAGTGCCCGGTTAATTGGCAATAGGCTCGCCACCTATTACATTGAGACCTGAACATAAACTGGCGAAATGTGGGTGCTAGCACCTCTGCCTACCTCTTCGGGGATAAAGGCGTGAGTTTATGTTATGTTATGTTATGTTTTTGGTACGTTCGTGGTTACATTAGGTGTATGTAATAGTTACCTCATCATTCATTGAACCTTTTTCCCAACTCAGTTGGGGTCGGCTTTCCAGTCTAACTGTGATGCGGCTGAACTTCGATATTTTCCGTGAAGCGACTGCCATCTGACCTCCACAACCAATGGTCTAATGACCAATGGCGATATCGAAGTTCCAAGTTAGGCTGGTTGGACTTTTTGAGGGCTCCAACTACCCGTAACGACTGCCATAGATGTTTGTATGGCAACCGGGACCGACGGTTTAACGTGCTCTCCGAGGCACTTATAAACCTGCGATAAATACACACATAACTTCGAAAAGCATCGAAAAGTCATTGGTGTGTACCATGGTAAACCTGGGATCGACCTTGAGACCTCGTCTCAGCAGTCCAATGTAATAGTTACCTATCCATGGTTATATAATCCATGTGGAGACGGATAAAGAATATCACCATCTCATATCGAGGGGTGTCGTAAGAAGTAACTGAAGATAAAATACGCAAGCGATATTACTGTGAGAGAAAGAAAACTCAAAATAAAATCCGCTATCAACCAGTCTGGCCAAGCTTATACTTGACCCGAATCACGTGCTATCCGTTTCCACATAATGCTAAAGAAAACGATATAGACATAGGTGTTACCTGGCGGAAAATCATTACAAGAAATTGTATATTGGGGAGGGAAGGGACCCACTACTCACACACGGTTTAACAATTCCAACGATAACAATAGCAAATTATTACTAATTGTCATAGAAAGGAATGTCAAACCGCACCCCTCAAAGCAAGTAAAAACACTTCTTACCCGAGGAGAGATGTTGTCGTATGTGCAATATTCTGCAACTGCAATGCACAAACCTTGACACGTGTTTCGACTCTACACGAGGCATCTTCTAGAGCGTTAGCGAAGCGAAGCTTGAGAGTGCTACTGAAGATGCCTCGTGTAAGTATATAAGTTCCTCCAATATATAATTTCTTGCTGCAGAAAAGACGATGCCTTGACATAGATTTGACTTTCAGAATGGAAAGTCATTCAGCACTTGCTCCCAAAAAAGCTCACAAACTTATCTACCAATCACAAACAAGCAAGCCCCATTCTTGGAAGTGCGAAATTCAAAAGCAACTTAAAAATCGTTATGAAGTAAACGTTACAAAATGCGGGTAGATTTAAATATGATTTATTATTCGAGCCTTATCCCAACTCTGTTGTGGTTAACTCACCCTCCACAACTCAGTGGTGATATCGAAATTCTATAATTAGATCAGTATATCAAACTTTTTACAGTACCAAGTAACGGTCAACCAGTAATGACGGCGTATCGTGCTCTCGGAGGCACATCATATAAGAAGAAAAGTATGTTAGAAAAACATTTGATTATTTTGATTAAAAGCAAACTTTATTCACGGCCTAACGGTATAGTCAGCAATATAAAAAGTCATTCATTTTCATCGCGAGGCCATCCTACGTTAAGGCGGCCATAAAACGTAAACCGAGCATTTTATTACGGTCTGCTTGAAGGGTAGCCTCGATGATTGTATGTATGTTTTTAATAGTCAATACATTGATAGTTTCTTTTGCTAACGATATTATACCTATGGTATTATAAACATATAATATCGTTAGCAAAAGAATATCTATGTTTTCTCTGAAAAACTTCCTACCAATAATTTCTCATAGTTTTTATAAGTTCCGGGACTTCACGCGATATACTTTTTGAACACTTACTTTTGTCGACGTTTCGGGTGCGTTGCAGCACCCGTGGTCACGACTTGTTCACACGACGTTCAAAAAGTATATCGCGTGAAGTCCCGGAACTTATAAAAACTATGAGTAAACGCCGCGATAGTTTAAAAGTTACATTACCAATAATTTATTATACTCCGTAGGGGCATAAAAAATAGACTGTGTGTAGTTCTGATCCTATTCTTCTAGGAACATATTTCAGAGAATACTAAGTAGACTATATATTATTCTAAATCATTAACCAGATTCTAGTTATTTAGAAGCAAATGTGTCGAAACCATATATATTATAATTACTAGGGTATAATACACCCACAGATTCCTTTAATAGAACGGTACCGATTTTAAAATGTCAGTGGCAGTGTCTTGTGACTGCTAGTGCAGAAACAATGACTGCAATATCCATTTATGTCTCTGTTGATAATGATTTATAAAAAAAATGTTTCACGGTTCGTATATTGTCACTTTCCTACACTTAGGTTTTAGGACTAGGATAACTTTAATGTCGAAACAAATTCCCAACCTTTCAAATTTATAATATTAGGAGTATAAACGATATCTAGACTGTGTAAAAATATCGATGATACCATCGAACCCACCATTCTACAATTACAATGAGCCTCAAAAGTCCTGGAACTTTACCTTAAGATCTATATTCCTATGACAGTCTAGTGTAACTGTTGACTGTACAAAAATATAAGTATTGAGAAACGAATTGAGAAGGTCCTTCAATTTGAAACTATGTTAAAATTACAAAATGTTGAGAGTGTGCGAGTATGTGTCAATTCTGAAAACTTTAAATCGAAGTATCGAAGTTCGAAATAGGATAGCCCAGTGCTTCAAGTTTGAAACTAAATTTACTTCCAGTAAATAGTGTAGTTATCTTTTCCTCTTTGTTTATACTCATACACTTAGTATGAGTTTCGCGGCTAACAGCTTCTTAACAAGCATTTATAGTTACTATTAGCGGTCACCAAGCTTAAATGAGTGATTCATAATTTTCGATTGCAATAGTTAGATGAGAAGATTATAAGCTAACGTTATAATAAAACGCAGGTAGTTTTTTAACAAGCTTTCTACTTAAATTAGGAATAATTTATGAATTATAAAATTTAATTAACAGGAAATTATGCCAAAAAGACTATTATAAAATCCAAGATGATAAACAGGCTTGGAAATGAACTGTTTTCTCGAGGAAATTATTGTATCTAGAATTATGCAAATTGATTATAATACTTATGAAAGGAAGGCTTGTTGTGTTTATTGTCAGAGATTTTTCAGGCCGAGGTCGCGTTTCGAGTCGGTGGTCCATTTGCTAAACTAACCTATAAACTGTTTTAATTTTTACGTTTAATTTCACGAAAGTGCCGTTTATTGGTCTATTCAGAATACATGATTTATGAATTCTCTGTTTAAAAGAAAGAAATGGCGTATGGAGCGAACTCTCCCTCGAGTCATTCAGATTGAGTTGAACTTTTTTATATCATATTCACATCGTTTATACTAAATAAGTTGAAATAAAATGAACCCTGAATATTGCGTGATGTATTAAACCTTTTGCTGTCCGAAACCACGATGCTAAATAGAAAAGCATAAATTGATGACCGAAACCATTAAGATTAACAGTCTGTAATTGTTAGTCTGAAACTAAACAAATTAAGCAAGACTGATTAATTTGTGAACTTCCACATTTCGACCTTATTCGGTAGTCAAATAATAAACTTTGTTTAAAGACTTTCCTCTCGAGGATGGAGGGTTTGGTGGTAGTCAGTCCCTAAAAGTCAAATTAAAACCAAATTACAGAAACAAGGAATCGAACAGTGAGTCCTAAACTCCAAAGTATAAGCTTTTTGACACCTAGATTAACACTACTCAATATCTCCTTACCGGCGTGTTTCCTTCTTCCTGCAGTCCCGGGTCCTTTAAGCGGGGCGTGAAAAAGCATCTGATGAGGTCGTCAAGCTGAGCGCCACCATTGTAGCACTGAACGTGTTTGCAATGATGACCCTCTTTCATGAGACTTTGCCTTCAGCTTAACATCAGGCGAGGTGAAGTCAAATTAACGTGCCATAAATTAAAAAAAAACTCCCCGCCCTTGTCCCAAATCTTTGGGGTCATTCTCCTCCATACATTCCTATCAGATATCATTTCCTCAGTCTCCACCTTCTTTGCCTCCCAATACGTGCCACGTCGATGAGTGCCGCCTTCTGCATCCCAACTGCCCAATCATATTAAGGTGGTGGTCGAGACTCTAAGCAATCAACCCGAGGGTCGATATTATTATCAGGACAATGACAGCCGAATCAATACGCCACCTGTCATCAACCTCCTCATCATATTATTATTAAAACTGATAGCTCAGAGTATTATGTGTGCACTGCCCGTGATGAGCGGAGGCGACTCGGACGTCGGAGGTCGCAGAATGACCTCCGTCCCCCATGAGCGCGGGCCTGGGGGTGACGGGTGGAGCCGCCGGTCACCCTAGCAGAAGCAGGCCACGGCGATGGCGCAAAATGCCACCCCATACCCAGGGGCTAAATCGGGACACCATGGTCCCCACATTGGGGGAAGAGGGGCATCTCAACAGAAATGTCCCCGGGTCTGCCGGGGTGCGAGAGATATGTCTTGTATAATCTCACCTCCGGCAATCAAGGACCCATGGACGGCGTGCGTTTTGGTCGGTTCGAGTCCGACATAATCACCTCCATCGGCTTTGGTGGAGGTGGTATCCGTGGGGATTTTGCGCACGATAAAAAAAAAAAAAAAAAAAAAAAAAAGAGTATTATGTGTATGATCCCTTCTTTACCATATCTGCTTTCACACAATCCATCCATCCTTTTTAAGTCGATCTCTGAGCTCTTAAAGCCCTTTACATTCATACTTTGGACCTTTCTTACACTATTATTGGATTATTATTACTATGGTGATTTAATTATTACTAAAAAGGAAAGTCTGCATCATCGTTCTCTGTCATTAATTCAGAGAACAACAAACATATCACGCTTAGAAATAAGCTGTATTGTCATCAATTGACAGATTATTTTTTAAATTCAAATTAACTGAGTTGAAAAATTTAAACTCCAATTCTATCCTCGCATTCTGTAGGTAAAATCTAATAGGAAAAGTGATGAACTTTTTAGATACAATATAAACACATCCAGATACTATTGTGATCCTATTATCATCCAAAAAATCCTGAATTTTATATTAAGCATTTTGACATAATTTTCTTTAATAAAAATTTTAAATTTATTGATAGGCAAATCTCTAATTTCATTAGCCATATAGTTGAAAAAAGCTTGTAAAAAGGTATTATCGATGCATTCTATTATACCATCAATTATATTTTAATGTACACATGTACGTTATAACATAGTCGTGAACTTAACCATTTATTTTTTCAGTGAACTGCTAAATATTGTCAAAGAGGTTGTATCTAGAGTCAATATCAATTAATAATGCATGTACGCGACAGTTGGGCGAGACGCGGTCCGGAATATTGGCAATTACACAACAATTGAGTAGCGCCGTAATACGGTAATATTAACCTCTATGTTCGGACTAAATGTCAATAACGTTTATAGTAGTTGCGTTAAATATTTATGGTTATGCAGGTACTAACTGACTATTTGATGCGGCATATCATCATTCTCTGAACCTTTTTCCCAACTCAGTCGGTCGGATCGGCTTTTCAGTCTAACTGTGATGCGGCTGAACTTCGATATTTTCCGTGAAGCGACTGCCATCTGACCTCCACAACCAATGGGAGTGGTTGGACTTTGAAGGGCTCCAATTTCCAGCAACGACTGTCATAGATGTTTGTATGGCAACCGGGACCGACGGCTTAACGTGCTCTCCGAGCTCGATGCGGCATATATTATGTTTATAATAATAATTATTATTTATACTGTTGATTGATGGCACTTGGTGAAACTTATTGTTATACATGATTGATATTGATAACACACTTGTACTTCTCCACTGTATTTATTTTTGTACCTAACAAATTGACATGAAACTGTTATAACTGTCATAATTGTCAATGTAAACCTTTGAGAATGCCGCAAGGCGAAACCGGTTATACCGGTATAAAATAAATTTAGAGTAAAAATTGCCAAATCGTATTTTTTTTACCAATTGTACTACTATATGTAGCAATATATACCAGGAGTACTACCAGTTGCGTCCGGATTCGAGAACGTTTCCCTTACACCCTGTAAGTATATAATTTCTTGAGATGTTGTTTTTTTTTTTGTTTCATTAATTATAATAAGAGAGCTCTTTGCAAGTAAGTTCTTGTATCTTTCTAAACGTAGTTATACCTTTATATTTGGTAGGTACCGCATTTCTTTGCTTTCTTTTTAAACAGTTCCAGTTCTGTTCCTGATTTTCCAGATTCGAGACATTCAAAATAAATTTCAGAATTTGTATTGATCCGAGCTCATTTTCATTTTACGGTTCATTTGGAAACATACTAGTAAAATGATTATTTAAAAAAAATTAAATAGAGTTAATACGACAGTAGCATGTCTGTTATAATAAATAAAAATCAGATTTAATATAGTCTTAGTTTGTTTGGTTTACGCTCTATGGTACGCGTCGACCTCCAGACAAGTTTGCGGTTATTCGCCAACTCACCACGATGTGTTATCGTGGTGAATAAAAAGTTTTATTAGCGGTTTACCAGGGTGATTAATGTCCCCGGTCAATTGAGTGTATAGAGCGCTTAAAATTTAAATTCGGCTTATTTTCAAAGGATAAAAGATCAAACGTAATATTGGGTACCTTTGATGTTCTTATTTTCGTTATACATTATTTTATTCCGCTAAGTACCTACATCAAATATTTCATACACATTTTATTAGCAACGATAAATGTGTAAATATGTAATATTATATTATATTTACTGCCATGCTTTGATGTATAGCCTATCATGTATAACTCTTTTACTTCTTTTGAATCTATTATGTTATATATAATGGAAAATACAGTCGATCAAACATTAGTTGATCCACTGTATTTTTTACCGTTGCGGTGATTTAATAGTAACATTCAGATCCTGGATGGCAAGGTTTTACTCTAAAACAGTATAAGCATGATTGGATCATTGATACGAAAGAATAAGAAGATCCTGGATTAACACTATTGGACTCTATTTATCTGTTACAGTATTTTGTGAAAATAGTCCTTAATTCTTTATATCTTTATTACACTTACAAAGCACAGAGATACATTAAAAATTGTAAGTACATCATGCACATACAACGGTGAGCTTAGCTTACTATGAGTTCTCTCAGCAAACCTTTAAGAATCAGAGGAGTAGGTATGGTAATGAAGGCGGTGTGAAGTCGACATTAAAGTTAAAAGAGAAATTTTGTAACACGTACTTTCTTATTGTATGATATACTCCTCGATGGCTCCGAAAGGACGACCTCCGTGGTGTGGTGGTAGTTAACGGGACTGCTACGCAGGAAGCGTGGCTTCGATTCCCGCTCAGTGCAAATTGTGTGCATGAATATGAATATTTGCATTGGTCTGGGTGTTTTATGTATAATATGTATACACATTTACAAAAAAAAGTATCAAAGTATGTTTATCCGGATTTTAGAACCCATAACACAAGCTCGTTCAACTATGCTTACTATGGCTCTTGATGGCGTTGTGTAGATTGTCCTAGAATATTTATTATTATAATGTAAAACTGCTTTGTGTCCCAATTGAAAACAAAAAATAAATCATAAGATGTGAGTATTTCTCTATTTGCCTCTTCATAAATATACAGATCTATGTAGGTACAGGATATGAAATTCTTCAGAAAATCTTTGAATCCTGTCAGATTTACTTATACTAACATAGAAAGCTTTAGACTTTGCCACAAATAAGTGCCGACATCTCGTATTTCCCAGTAGAGTGGGATAATATTTGCGTAACTCCGCTGTATAAAGTCGATATTCCATACCCGAGGGGCTAGGAAACAATCTTCTACAAGAAGTACGAGTATGTTGGTAGATTTATAAATAGGGAAAAACTACATATACCTAGACGGCATTGCGTAAAGGTATCATACACAATGATCAATGCACACAATGCAAAATGCACATACCTACATAATGCTCACGCCTGTAATCCCGGCAGGGTTAGGTATATGTGTATTAAACACCCATATTTCGCCAACTATGATTTTCGGTCCCGCGCAATGAGGAGCGAGCCTATTATCACCAATGAGGCACTTCGTAAAAAGTACCTATGCCGAAAATAAATTCCTAACCAAAATGTTACAGCTAAATAAATTTCGATTATTCCTTATCAGACCCGATTCCTTGCTATGCGGTGCAAATCGCAAGGAAATTAATTACGTGGTTAGGTAGGCTTGTGCGGTTAAGCACGTAAATTATTTTCCAAATTTATTTAGCTGCTACATTTTTACCCATAGGTACCCATTTTTTGTACAAAGTGTCCGATTAGCGGCAATAGGCTCGCCCCCTATTACGTGGTAGGTACCGAAAATCATAGTTGTCAAATTGTTAGTGTTTTACGGGCGTGTTCATATATATGTACCTATGTATGTATATTAATAAATCAAAAAGCACCATAAAACTAGAAAACAATATTAGTATTTCTTACTTTAATAATGAAACTGTTAGCATCAATTTCTCACTAACCCTTCCAACGTCCTACTTCCAATCAAGCTCCACACCTAAATTTCGTCAATCAATGTCGCAATCAAATTGAAACCACAGTACAAACTACAAGATTGTATAATAAAGTTAACCTAACCCGTCGGATGCAATTAGTAGGGCAAGTAATTACTTTATTGGTGACCAGGAAACATGCTGGTCACGGCCTCGAAGCGTTGAAATTACTCGCAGGAATTCGTGGGATGTACCCTATACTTAATAAGGGGCTATTGTCGTACTTTATTTTAGATTTAATACATTTTAGGTTAGATAGTAATTGGTAATTTTATTATACATATACTGGTTTCAGAATATTGGGTTTTTTATAAATATATCCATGTTTTTGTGTAAGTAGGTACTGAAATTATCACAATAAAGTTTGTTGTACATAATTCTTTTACGTAAATTATAAAGTTGAAACACGTCACAATCCTTTTCATATAGGTAGCCTAGTGGTATGGGTAATGGACTGCTGAAACGAGGTCTCGGGTTCGATCACAGGTTTTCCCATGGCACACACCAATGAGTTTTCGATGCTTTTCGAAGTTATGTGTGTATTTATCGCAGGTTTATTAGTGCCCGGTTAATGGCAAAGGGCTTGCCACATATTACATTGGGACCTAAACATAAACTGGCGAAATGTGGGTGCTAGCACCTCTGCCTACTCCTTCGGGGATATAGGCGTGAGTTTATGTTATGTTATAATATGTCAAGGAGATTGAAAGTATTACATACCGACTAATAGAATATTTTATCCACCGGGCACGTCACTATTTACGATACCGTCAAGTAAGAGAGAGATCGTCAAGATCCTTTCTTAGTACGGTAACCAATAGTAAAAAAAATCCTCGTGGTCACCCTGTGTGACAAAACAGGATAACCACAAGTCCGACGCCAAAAAAAACCTTATTATAATTCGGTTTTTGGTCCTAATTTCAAAATGAACTAACTTAATTACCATTCAATAAGGCAACTAAGTTAAATACATCACAGCAATTTGGTATCTTCAACTGACGCTGATTGGGATTAGTTTTGATATTACCGTAATGCACGTTTCTATGGCTGAATTTTTAATACTGCTGAAATTCTGAAATCATGGGCTGAATAGCAATTAACTTTAATTTGTTTTTTTAAGTGTAAATAAAATTAATTATTCTGTGCAGCGTACACATGTTCGCAATACAAATGAGCGATGTTTTTCATTTCATTGCTTTGTGTGTGTTTTGTTTACACATGGAGGACAGAATTTATATGACATGGGTTAACATTATGCAGCAGCTTTCATATAACAATTAGTTTCTTTCAGTTACATCAATCATTTCCTAATTAGTAGTAAGTGTATGATGCAAAGGAAATAATCTTATCTTATCTTATCTTATCTTATGTTATTGGGGTGCGTGCTCTGGAGCTTTCGCGGACACTTCGACCCTATTGGATCCTTTGTGTCGACCCCATCCTGGCTCCTAGGTTAGAGGAGGGATAGCCCTCTCTGTCAGGGTGGCCACTCCTCTTAATCGCAGGTGCATGTAATCCTCTGGTTTGGGGTATCCCCTCTCGAGTAGATCCATTCGATGTCTTCCTAAGGCGTGGCACTCGCACAGTATGTGCTTCATCGTTTCCACGTCCTCCTTGCAGTGTCTGCATGTTTCTTCATTTATGATACCAATCTTGCTCAAAGTGTATTTTGTGCAGTAGTGGCCAGTAAACGCTCCTATTATTTTCCGGATTCTGTCCCTGCTGAGATTAATTATTTTCTCGCTCAGCCTTCCCAATTCATTGCTTAAGAATTCCTTCGAATGTGTTAGGCCTGGTTTGGTCCTCCATTCCTTAAGCTGCCTCTTTTTGGCCTGCTCTAGAATAGCCCTTTTGAATGTGGCTACGGGGAGTCCAACGAATGGTTCGGGACCTAATAAGGAAATAATAAATAGATGTCTATTACAAAAATATTTAAAATGTAGTCTGTAGTAAAAACTCTAAAGATACAAATTCGACTTAGCATTTTATGTAATAATCATGTACGTACGAATATGAGGTATATTGCAGCAAGCTAGCAAACTTGGCACAGCAACCAGAAAATAGGTATTTATTTCTTAAGCTTGGTACATTTAAATTACGAGTACTATCGCGGTACTGTGCCAAAACTGTGTGCCAAATCGAATGAAATTACTATTTCATCAATCAATTATATTTTTTCAATTCAATTAGAGATTCGTTCAGAAACCTCTGCAGATAGTTGTTGAAACTGAATTGGAACTAATAACTTAGTCGTAGAACTCAGACCGGTAGTTCGTATGATCATCGGTAGTTCACTCCCGCTATCGCCCCAAGACGGTTGTACAGGAGAATTTCGAATCTCGAATGCTTAAGACGTGACTCCTTGGCTCAGCTATAGAGAATTTTCTCTGTAAGGTAAAGATGGCCGGTTCAATGTCGTTAGAGTATTTACTTCTGCCGATCTAAATTGATTTAAAACTGTAAGCATATTAAAAGCTTTAAAATTTCATTACCGTCATTAGCACATTTGCGTACATATACGAAATTCAATATTCATTCCCGCCTTACCCAGAAACCAATACACGTTTTTTTTTCGTATTGATAAATCATTGCAATACGAGTATGGCTCGGACAGAAGTAAATAGCAGATTTATGTGTCTACCTATTCCGAAGGTAACACTAATCATTATGATAGAATGCACGTATGTACCTATACACAGCTAAACGTTTATTTTTTCTAATTAATAAATCATCCGCAAGTTCACAACGTGAACATAAATCGGAATAATTTGTGGGGCAGGTGAACTTCGCAAGCATTTTCTGTTTTCGCTTAGCTTGCTCAAAACGATTCATTGAACCCTTACCTTTGGAATTTTAATGTGAATATATGTAACATATATGTATGTATATGTACTGGTCAATTTCTTACCTTTTTATTTATTAAAAAAAAACTATTAAAATTTTACGTCAGTAAATTAAGAGGAATAAAAAGAAAGGACTGCAAGACTCTTAAAACCGTTGAGCAGGCATGATACTTAAAGGCATATTCTTTGTTCGAAATTTTTCATGTGTGCATTTGGATTTAATTGTTGGAAATTCGTCTACAAAGTCGAAAATATGAGTTTTCTCACATTCAATTCTCACCTTTATCCTCGAGTTACAATGGTAGCAATACATCGTTCAACATTAGGGTAACGATGCAAACCACTTTTGTCTTATAGCAGTGTGCTACCTTAACACCGGACGCTGCAAGCACTTAATACTTTAATGAGCTGTCCACATTATAGTGCTCTAATGGATCTCTTGTTTGTTTCTTAGTGTTACGTTGAGAAGACCACATTTAGGTTAACTGATGTAAAAACCAGTATAGTATGTAATCAACGTAAAACTACGGTATTTACTTTGGTTTGGTGTAACTTTACAAAATAAAATGTAAAAGTTCTTTACTTTTACAATTTTGTAAATGGGAATGAGAAATTAGTAAAGTGTTCAAATCAAATTTAGATCGGAGTAAATAAATGCTTGGACGGGATTCGAACCGGGATTTACAGGAAGAAGAATTCGAAATTCTCTTATACAACCATCTTTGGAGCGATGGTGCGAGTCATTAGCGGTCAGAGCGTTCCCCCTGTAAGGGATAATCGCGGGTTCGAATCCCAACGAAGCATTCACTTTTCTTCATCTAAATTTGAAGCAATATTTTAATTTGATAACCCAAATGCTCCTAGTTGGTCACCTTGACTTTTATGGGAGCGTCTACTGTTTGAACTCTCAAACCCGAAAGGAAAACCTGACCAAGCGCCTTGTCCATCAATTAACAAGTATACACCCAAAGGGGGTCATCTCGGAACAGAGCGCCCCGGGTCTGACGGGGTGCCAGGGATATGTTCGCTACTATCTCACCTCCAGCAACTAAAGATTCAAAGACGGCGTGTGTTTTAGTCGGTTCGAGTCCGACTCAACCTTTCCCACCGGCTCCGGTGGAATTGGTATCCGCGGGGATTATGCGCACGAAAAAAAAGAAAGTATACAAAAATTCTAATTACATTTTGTTATATAGGTATATTAGTTAGCTAAGATTAATTGTCTATGTACTAAACTTTATTTTAAATTGATTAGCTTTATAAGTTTTTGTTGTTCAATACAACATAAACGTACTTCTAAACGTTAGACATCTAATTAATAAAACTTCGGAAGCGTCGGTCGGCTTCCAATTTATACTTGACAATAGAATTCTTGAGAAGGAACAAACTTTACCTAATTGATGTAATTTAAGACTTTCCTACTTGTCCGATTTAATTATATAAGTGCTTATAAATATTTTATTAGCATTAAGTTCACATTTACTATGCGTTGCAAATGAGAAGATAAATCAATCGTGACAACTTCATTCCGTACTCTTCAAAATTGTACAGCTAATAACAAATGGCATTTTTATACCAGTAGTTCTGCCAACAGAACTACTCAACAGAACAGGTGGGAATAGACGAAAATTTCTATGTCGGATAGGTTCGTGTATGGTAACAACGAGTGAGAACGACTTTATGTGTATTTTCTTCTTACAAAGTACATACCATTTATGTTTAGTAGTTATTATAATAGTTTTCTTTATTAATAAATAAAAATGAAGTTAGCAACGCTTGTCCAAATGTCATTATGACAGTTATCAACTATATTTGGAACGCATGGTGAATTTGATACCATGGTGTGTGCATGTTCTGATGAGCTCTTCCATTTAATCCCAACCTCTTCTTTCCTACACAGCGGCTTAACTTGAATATTTTCCGTGAAGCGACTGCCATCGGACCTCCACAACCAAATTGGGGATATCGAATGTAGTTAGGGCTAGTTGGACTTTTGCGGGCTCCAACTACCCGTAACAACTGCAAAATAGATGTTCGTATGGCAACTAAGACCGACGCGACGGCTTAACGTGCTCTCCGAGGAACGACCAGACCAGTGCAAATGGCAATATTCATGCATACAAATATTTGTACTGAGTGGGGATCGAACCAGCGCCTCCTGCGTAACAGTCGCGTGCGCCATCACCACATCACAGAGGCTGTACTCTTTACTGTTTTGTATAGATATATTAACTATTTTGTGTATAATATATTGCCACACAAGCCTGAAAAACAGGATTACCTAGTTCAGGCACAGGCTATGCAGCACAGCTAAATAACTATAGATAACGTAAGATTGTTTTTACAAATGTAGAGCTCATTTATAATATATGTAATAATACATAATATATCTAAGATAGTATGCACTAGGTAAGTATAAAAAATAGCAATAGATAGATTAAGAAATTGAATTAATGAAATAAATAAATCAATTAATAATTTAAAAAAAAAATGGGCTCAGAGAATTAAGGTAAGTAATAAACATCACAACATTATACTTTATACTATTCTCATGTCCAAGTCCGAGTTTAAGAAGACATGGCATAGGATCTTTGATAGTTCTACATAAATACTTGACCTTTTCTTTTGCCCAAAATTTCATTAATGATAGGTTTTTGTACCATATGCGTCACTGCCCTTTTGCGTTGTCCTTCTATGTGAGTATCTATCCATGTTCACTTGATATCGTTTTTATTAAAGAGCCTTTATTGAGTCTATATTTGCTACTAGATACTGGAAGAATGTTTCTGGCGTAAAGTGTAGATATTAGTATTGGTAGACTGAAAAATAATTTTAAATTATATTGCAGTTATTGCAGCAGGATTATAAATAGAAGTAAATATTTACTTCTTTATACTCTTTTTCCAAATTAACGATGACGACAATCCTAAATACAATAATTTTAGGTCAACAAACGTTACAGAAAGTAACGATTTTACTCCAAATAATGGAATCAGCCGCCTCTTACACCAATGTTTTAAAATGGTTGACTTTCGAATGTATTTGGAATATAAGTAGGTATTTTAAATGTAGCAAGAGTTCACTGGAGAGGTTTTGTGTTGTCAGTGGGGAGATCGAGAAACCCTTCTTTGTCTTCTGCACTGACAGCACAGAGGCTCTCTTAACCTTCTACCCTCCTCCCTTCCCCTTTCCCCTTCTTCTCTATAATGGTAACCGCTTTGCATCAGGTGGGCCGCGTGTTTGTCTGCCACCGAAGTGGTATAAAAAAAGTTTGTTGTTTCATGGTATAAATATTTCACCAATTTCTAATAATCGTACAAAATTTACAACAAGATTATTATAGCAAATTATTTCCTATATTCTTTAGAAATAATCGGAAGAACAATTAAAAACCCCATGGAATAGAGAATAGAAAAAAAACTGAAAACAAAAATGTACTTTAAAGCGAAGCATACAGCGTTAGAAATTTGTTAAAATTTTCTTGAACCTTTAAAAACAATAAAAATATGTCAAGAAAATAATGCAGCAGGTAAATTTTATAAACTATAGGTAGAGAGGATTGTGGGAATCGTGGAGAATCGAAGCGATTTACTAGAGGTTTGCTATTTTCAATTCGTTTTAAGATATAGTATCAGTAAAAAATCGTAAGTTGTGTCATAATAAAAAATCAACAAAAACAAAGTGTGATCTCACATTTTGAAGAAACTACATGTATACTTATACATACACTAAGAGAATTCAAGCGCTTTGAAAATACACAAGTGCCTAGGATAGTCAACGGAGATTGAAAACTTATAATCTTCCCGAGGTGAACTAAATAAAACCGCAACGATGCGGTTTAAGGCTTTATTTTAAGCGCTCCAGTGTGCACAATATAAGAGCTTTGTCTGAAGGGACGCATAATTTGAAATTATTAATTTTAAAACTTGTAAAATAAGTACAATCAAATCAAATCAAAATACTAATTAATCTTTACATAGTGATAAATTATTATATTATCACGTCACTATACAATGCGGTTTTGATAAAATGAAAGTTGAAATAGAATCTTATAATTTAGCTCACATCATCCCTCGGCGAGTACGTGAATGTCCTTACAAGAAGCGAATGAGCTCGTGGCAGGTGAAGTTAATGCATCACGTTCAAACATGGCATCAAAACGCTCATCTCAAGAATGAGTCAAATACCAAGCAAAGGATGATATGAAGTCCATAAGGAACTATCAATGTAAGTTAAAAGACAAGACAAAGGCTACAAAGAAAAGAAACCACATTAATCCACTGGAGCAATATTCGCACCATACGAAATCATAGCAGGTAATACAGAAATATATACAAAAATATTTATTATTCCCAAGGAAGGATCCAAAGGAAAAAGAAAACAATCTAATATACACACGTGATTAATAAAATTAGAATCACGAAGACAACGAAATAATAAAGGAAAAAGTTGACCACTTACGTCAAAATCCGCTTCACGTTTAGAATTGAAATATCTGAAATGAATTTTTTCCTGAAACCAGCAAACTAAACGGTTCTAAAACCACATTTTTATAGTTACATACGTTTCGGTGTAACTAAATCAAGTTGTTTAATCTAATGCGTTCATAGTTCATTTAACAAAGACATTTAACATGAAAGAACTTTTGATTTTCTGATTTTTCACTCCAATGAACACGAAATAAATGCGCATTTCTCATTTTTGTCGCCAACACTGTTTATCTATCATGTACTTTCATCTCTTCAAATAAATATGACTTCAGCTGTAAATGTGCAGATACTGGTAGGGCAAGGTTCAATTTATTTTGGCAAAATTTCAAATATCTTTGCTAAGCAACTTCGAAAGTGATAATTTATAGACGGTTTATATAGCCATAGCCGTAGCCATAACCTGGATCCTGAACTTATTTCCTTCCTAATAGGGTAAGTAAGTTATACCTACATCTCGATAAAGAATACCCTATGCTGGAAGTCATTCTTCACAGTTTTGGAGAATATGGGTTATATCACCATAGGCAAGTGTATAGTAAATCTTTTCACGCTCCTGCACCTTTTGGCTCATATTTCAAAGCCACCTTTTTGAAATATGGGGCAAAAGGTGTAAAAAACGAGTTACCTTGTTATTGATTTAGCATATATTCATAAAAAGTCATATTGAGGACATTCAACTTGATTTATTGGCCTGACATATTCGTCATATTTTGGTCATACTCTAAAGTGGACCTAATTGTTTTGATTTACCTACTTTTACTAATTCATTATGCTGAAAGTATTTTTTTTTATACTACGTAGGTGGCAGACAAGCACACGGCCCATCTGATGGAAAGCGGCCACCGTGGCCTATGAACGTGTGCAACACTAAGGGTGTCACACACGTGCTGCCCACCCTGAAGGGAAAGGGGGAGAGCTGGGAAGGGGTGGGGAGGCTAGGAAGGAGAGGGGAAGGAGGGGTATAGTGAGCTCTGGCTACCCTACTTACCGGCGGGAACACAACACGATGGTTATTATGACCGCGGTCTTCTGTAGGGCGGAGGTACTTCCATAGTTGGACAGCTCATTTCGGACGGGAGGTACCGTCGTGTCCTACCTCCGTCATAAGCGATAATATTTTATTATATTAGCGATAATAGTTTAAGCGAGATCATCAATTTGGTTGTGAAGGTCTGGCAGTCGTTTTACGGAAAATGTTGAAGTTCACTCGCATCTTAGTTAGACTAGAAAGTCAACCCCAATTAAGTTGGGAATATGCTCAGAGAATGATATTTTTGAAAATTTAATTCGTATCTTACTACATTTTATGTTCATGTTACCTAACCTGACATCACTCGCCGATTTTGACGTCTAACGGAAGCTGTACGACGCTTCAAAATATAGTTACTCAATTGTATATGGTCAACAGAGGTATTTAACAAATAAAATTGTGTACGTGAAAGTGATATCTTATTATAAGTGCGTTAAAATACTATTAATCATTGGCATGTTTCAATCGTAATATAATTCTCCATACCTGTACAAGACAGTGCACACGTCACGAAAATAGAAATAATGGTTAGTACAATGCGATACATTTTTTTTAAAGAATGTATTCACACCATTTACACTGTTGATTGATAGCACTTGGTGGAACTTTTTGTTATTGATTATTGATAACACACTTGTACTTCTCAACTATATTTATTACTGTACTTAACTGGTTTCACCTCGTGGCATTCTCAAAGGTATAAATTGACACGCTGCAGCTACATTGCCACAATAATATAAATTATACATCAAACTTCTTATTTTGCACAAACATAATTTAATTTACTACTCAGGTAATGGTTTTCCTCGTCAAAAATTAAACAATAAATTCTACTCAAATTATATAGAACAAGGAAATTTAAGTTAGCCAGTTGTTGTGAAAAGCAATAATGTTCACGTTTTATTATATTAATCAAAGATGTAGCGGACAACTGCTGTGGTTAAAATAAACTTGACTAACATCGTTGAAGAGTTGGAAGCAACTGTCACTTAAGAAAGATTGAATTACCCGCAACTCGCCTCCTCTCTTTTGATAAAGGCGCGTTCAGATGAGTTACCATGCGTACAAATTTCTACGAAATAAACACAGCTTGATTAAAATGCTCCACTACGATTAATGATATTGACTATCAACATCAACTACCAAGGGATAAGTGAAAACCCTGCACGATCAATGAAATTGAATTTACTCCAATGAATTACATGAATACAGTTGCACAGAGTGGTTATTTCATAAATATATTCTATTATCAAAATACAAACACTAATAATTATAAAATTATTAATTTTAATACATGCATTCTTATTTATGAAGCACAAATCAGTGTAAGTATAAATTTCTTAAATGCAAACAGCTGATACTTTTTATCCTGCAAATAAATAATTGTAGTTTGAAATGTATTTTTAAGAAAATAAAGAAATACAATAAGCATGGCTTTCAAATGTATCTAGGAGCAGCCAGTCTGTGAATACCTTATATAAGAAACAATTTAATGTGACAAACTCTGTGCTTTTGGTGACAAGAAATTTTGTTACTTGTACAAGTTGGAAATTTACGTAAAAAGTTGACCGAGCTTTATTTCATCTTTGAGTCAAATAAATAATAAACCATAACTTTTCAAAGAAGCATATTAAGTCAAATTATATATTCAATTATATATATTAATGTAACTACCATGGTACTACAGAGATAAACTCTGAGGTAAACACCGAGGTAATCCATAATGGAGTATTATACAAATAGTACTTTTAGATCATCAACTTTTAAATCTTTTTAAGTAAACATTAATGTATTTTATTGGCATTATAGCAGACTAATCTAATGTAATACTGTTTGCAATCGACCATAGTTAACTGCGGTAAACGTAGGTTATACCTAACTGTAAATATGGCCAGTGATGAATGCTCAATACTCTGGAAATGACAAACACTAACTATATAGGTACATTTATTGATGTTTTTCAATGTAAATTTGTTTTTGTTATTACAACTTTTGTTGTTGATTGTACCTGTCAGTAGCGAGCATAACTCAATAACAGGCTTGAATATTATTCAAAGGGTTAACTGTTTATGACAGGTTGAGTTGAAAAATTTCATTTCGAAACTAGAGCTTTCATCGATATTTCTTTTCTTAGGTAGGCGTTAAAGGTACCTAAATTAATATACGCGTAAAGAGCTTTAAGCAGTTTTTGTAAGCTACGCATAAAATTTTTAAGTAAAAGTAAAAAAATAGTAGTAAACGATCTTTAGCTTGGTAACCTCACAAAATTTAGAAACAAATATTTGAAAGGAGCTTGGTCAATCTTCTTATCAATAATGAACTTATTTTAATCAAAATAAAGCACAGAAGTATCGAATAACACAAAATATATAAAACATAATTAATATTAACCAAATCTTAAGTTCGAATTTGCAATTTATCTTTCTAAGTCGCATTATTACTTTTGAAACAAAAGAGCATTGTTATCTCAGATTATTCTTATTTTGAATTTGGATTTATTTGAGATTTCATCACTTGTACAACGAGAAATTAAAACCGATAAGATCCTAGCTTGAGACCTAGGGATTTGCGGTCGAGCATTTGTTTGAGAAATCTGTGAGAGACAAAGACTTAACTTTCTGCTTCGTTTTGAAATTAATGAAATATGTGAATGAATGAATGAATGAATGAATGAATATTTATTTCCAAGAATAAGGTACATCGAGGTCTTCTTGGTGGTGTGGGACTGTGGTTAAATAAACGAATTGAAATGGCAGCGTAATAAATTGATATAAAACAAAACTGTTGTCAAACTGCGTTAAATGAACTCAACTCTAAGAAATTTAAGTCCTAGATAATAGTAGTCTGCCTCAATAAAATAGATTAAATGGTGGACTCTTATAATGAAAAAGTAGCTTTGCTCTAATCTCCGACAAAACTTTACGAGTAGGTAGTTATGAAGTCTTGTAATATTATAATCGAAAATAATAATATACTTGATGTAAGAAATGTTAAAATTTATGAGTATTTGAGTATGAATGCTTATTACAGTGTCACATAAAGGAGCCAAACGATTCTGGTTGAAGATTTAGAAGTTAGTCTAGTTCATAGGTTACTTTTATCCAAGTAATAGATTTCTGTGGGCCGTGTGGACAATATTTTATGCTAATACAGTAGCTAAATTTAGCCTTAAGTTTCTTCAATATGTCCTGTATTATCTCATCTCGCAATTAAAGACACAAAAACGACGTGCATTTTAGTTGATTTGAGTTCGACATAATCATCTTCAACGGCTTTGGCGGAGGTAGTATCCATGTCCATATTTAGTGCACAATAACAAAATCCTTAAGTTTCTCCATAAACAGACAGTAATTATTTCATTTTATGTTACACTTGCTGAACATCAAAAAGTAAACGTATAAGGCCTCGTATTATGATTTGTCAGCTAGTTGTCACTTATAATAAATAGACGATGGTTTTGCAACTGGTTTCATAAATCACGGGCGGCCTGCAAGTTGCCTTTGGTGCCATACTTTATTATATTTTATTCGGGTTGTAGTAAGTATGACAAATGTATTATCATGTAGGTCATAAATCATAGGATAAGACGAATTTGTATATATTGTGTGTCTGGAAATATCAGTTAGTCTTGGAACATAAATGGTTTCAGAAGTGTTTATACGTACAGAAGAAACGCAAAATCAATCAGCTTGTCATTCCCTTAATTTACTTGGAGTCGAAACAACACATTATTTTCTCCTACCCGAAGGATGAAATTTCCTCAATCACATTTATCCTGGACATATCCTCCTTCATCTAATCATGCAATACAAAAACAATAACAAAAGAAAGAAATGTAATAAAAACAGAATTTATCGATATGCGATCATCAAATCATCATAGCTTAGTAATCAAAGTAGAAGGTGTGCATATAAAACACAGATATAACTGAGTTATGAGCCAATTTAACAGCTAATAACAGTAACCACGACTGTTTGAGCTCAATAAAAGTGTTAATGAGGTAATAAGTGAGCTTTACACATCTGCAGACTTGTGTCGGCTCATAAAGGATAATGAAATTCTTTATTAACAACGCTTCATCAAAAATATGTAGGTGTCACCTTGTAATAGAATCATCCATTCTACCGCCTTCATTCGGTTAGTAGCACGAATATTACTTTAATAGATACAAAAGTATGTATACGCTAATAAAAGTTAAACATGGGTGAAAATATAGATGTAATATTATTGTTGAAAACATGTTGTGTAGAAACATGTTGTGACTGATAGTCTACCGGATTCAAATTGTAAACCTAAATGGACGAAATTTTGTAATATATATTTAATCTTATTCTTATATATTTTTCTTCAAAAGACCAATTTCTACGAAAAGAGATCAACAATCAGTCAGCCAGTCAGGTAAAAATGATTAAAATTGATTAAAAATAAGCCTTCCTCCTCCCACTCTTCAGAGCACACCACTGCCATTACAGGATAACCTCAATAACGCTGCAAACTGAACAACAAGAATTATATCGAGAGCATCATCAAAACAGCTTCGCGTAAACTCGGAGTCCTGAACAGAGTGAGACGTTTTTTCACGCCGGAGCAGCGGTGTCTTCTTTATAAGACACAAATTCGCTCCTGCGTGGAATACTGCTCGCATCTCTGGGATGGCTCCGCAAAGTACTTATTAGATGCTCTCGACAGGTTGCAGCGACGTGCGGTCCGCATTATTGGGAGTCCCGAGGTCACAGAGTCCCTCGAGCCTTTGCAGATGCGTAGAGATGTTGCGTCCTTGGCAGTATTTTACCGTCTCTACCATGGTGAATGTTCTGATGAGCTCTTCCAACTAATCCCACCCTCCCCTTTCCTACACAGGACAACGCGTGCAGGGCTTAGGCGTCACTCGCATACGGTACAGAATATTCCATCAAGAACCAAGCGGTTCGGTGAGTCTTTTCTCTGCCGTACCATTAAGTCCTGGAATTCCTTGCCGGCGCACGTGTTTCCTTCTTCCTACAGTCCCGGGTCCTTTAAGCGGGGCGTGAAAAAGCATCTGATGAGGCCGTCAAGCTGAGCGCCACCATTGTAGCACTGAACGTGTTTGCAATGGTGACCCTCTTTCATGGGACTTTGCCTTCAGCTTAACATCAGGCGAGGTGAAGTCAAATTGACGTGCCATAGATAAAAAAAAAAAAAAAAAAAAGTTAATAACAACCAACCAACTCTGAAATAACACACAACGAATGATCAGTTTTAATAGTTTCTCAAATGAAACTGGGTCACGCTAGAAAATGGAAAAGCATTTATTATATTAGCTCTCTCATCTGTATTCTAATGAAGTTTTCATAGAAACGAGAGCGAGAATTAATTTCATAACATTGTTTTCTTTTTCCAATCAATAGTCTCCTACGGCTATTTTTGCTTTTCTCGTACTTCGATATTCAGAAATGGTCTTTGTTATTTATATTCCTCGTTTTAGGTACTATGTATTTTATACATACATACATAAAATCATGCCTGTTCCCCATAGGGGTAGGCAGAGATACTACTAATCTCGCTTCATTCACTTTCATTACCTTCTTCATGCATGCTCGTCGGTTTAGGGTATGATTTTGATTTTTTTGTAAATTTCGCTATTTTCTAATATATTATAACATCGATACAGAAGTCGAGAAAGATAGATCTTTTTAGTGTTAATTATACAAATATAATAATATACCTACCTACCATCGTTACTATAGGTGAAGTGAAGCCATCTGTAAAGATGCATCTACGGATGAGTTATGTAGACATTCGCTATCGGTTTATTCATCCGGGATTGAGACATGGCATATATTGTGAAACCACATAGTCAGTGACCAGTATCAGATCAACGTCAGTGCATTAGGAATATTACTTATAGAATCCTTGACTTAGATTTGTACAGTGGACATAAGTATTAATATTTCATTAAAATCTACAGGTGAGAGCTAAAAGCCCTAAAGTATAGCATAGTATTTTCAAAATCATAAGTATGAAATTATATTAGTCGATATTAATATTTTCTTCGGTTTTACTAAATTGTTGTTGATACTGATATTGAAAACTTGAAAATGAAGAGTAAGGACAATTGTGTCATATTAGGAAAAGTAACAAAAAAAACAAAAAGCATTTGTCGTAGTTTTAATGCTTTTCACCTCGATAAATACAAATACGTTTGGTTAATATAGAACGAATAATTCATTCCCTGAACCTTTTTCCCAACTCAGTTGGGGTCGGCTTTCCAGTCTAACTGTGATGCGGCTGAACTTCGATATTTTCAGTGAAGCGACTGCCATCTGACCTCCACAACCAATGGTCTAATGACCAATGGCGATATCGAAGTTCCAAGTTAGGCCGGTTGGACTTTTGAGGGCTCCAACTACCCGTAACGACTGCCATAGATGTTTGTATGGTAACCGGGACCGACGGCTTAACGTGCTCTCCGAGGCACTTATAAACCTGCGATAAATACACACATAACTTCGAAAAGCATCGAAAAGTCATTGGTGTGTGCCATGGTAAACCTGGGATCGAACTCGAGACCTCGTCTCAGTAGTCCATTACCTATACCACTAGGCTACCGCGGCTACTATTGCGGCGGGTATATATACTATACTATGCTAATATAGAACGAATAATATTGCGATCAAAATATTGGAATAAGAAACCTCCTTTGTCCTTTGGTGTACAATAAAGAGTTATCTATCTATCTATATATCTATCATCCTAAAGTGTCGGGCCCTAAAATGATGGTGGGCCGGAACTATATCACATACAAACTTTATATTGTCAATGGCAAACTGTTACAAAACTTTTGTCTTCAGGGGATCCTCTTCCATGAATTACAGACGTGACCGAATGGAAACTTTGAGTCGAAGAACTGAGCAGTTCGATGCAATGTTTTCCCTAAAGGAGTGACCTAAGCTTTACAACCAAAGAGAAAGGAACAGGTCCCACTTACACAATTGCAAGTGCAAATTCACATGAGGAGGACAGTTTCAAAACTTTGGATTTCACATAGTTGATTTAAAAAAAATAAAAGTATGTACATGAACATTATAAATCTCAAGTTTAAATTAATTTCAAGACATTAATAGTAGCCTAGTGGTATGGGTAATGGACTGCTGAGACGAGGTCTCGAGTTCGATCCCAGGTTTACCATGGCACACACCAATGACTTTTTGATGCTTTTCGAAGTTATGTGTGTATTTATCGCAGGTTTATAAGTGCCTCGGAGAGCACGTTAAGCCGTCGGTCCCGGTTGCCATACAAACATCTATGGCAGTCGTTACGGGTAGTTGGAGCCCTCAAAAGTCCAACCAGCCTAACTTGGAACTTCGATATCGCCATTGGTCATTAGACCATTGGTTGTGGAGGTCAGATGGCAGTCGCTTCACGGAAAATATCGAAGTTCAGCCGCATCACAGTTAGACTGGAAAGCCGACCCCAACTGAGTTGGGCAGAAGGTTCAGGGAATGATGATTAATATGCAATTTTTTTCAAATCGATTTAAAATTGTGAATGTCCAGCCAGGACAATAGACTCTTGTAGTCCACGGCTGGATATATAAAAAGACCTTTTTTATTTGTTTCTTTTCATTAATATACTTTTTCTTAATTTGTATTTTTTCTACTTCCAGCTGTGGAACGCAAAAGGCTATTGATTGATTGAAGTGGACTTTTAACTGTTTAAGAAATATTTTGAAAACCAGATTATTTTCTGATGATTTTTAGATCTATATACGTAAAAATGAAATGCGAAATATACGCATAAATCGAAGACGGCTAAATCATTCTAGTATTTTTTAGATTATATCTATTCCTTGAACTCTAAGGAAGGTTTTTAAGGAGCAATGGGAACGGGATTAGAAGTCCACGCGAGTGGAGCGGCGGGCCACAACTGGGTAGAAGTGTACGATATGGTCACAAGCGCATCGACAGCGGCACTAATTAGATATTAGTGAATGAATATATGGCAAGACTTGGCTTGACTCATACAAATATAGAAAGATTTAGCTTGCCTCATACAATAGTTAGCGATAATGGCACACGATTTACAAGTTAGTTATAATATAAACGAGTAGCGTATATAATTACTTGAAATATAACTGTAAAAATAAATTATGTTCATTATCTATTAAACACATAACTATACGCTTAACAGATGATTTAGGTAGGTGATGTGAAAAATACAGAATGCTGTTAAATTATTTTAACTGTAATTTTTCAATCATTTACCTTTATAAAAGCATATTTACCACATTAACATCTTGTCGCGTTATATGATCGATCCCCGATATCACGTGATAAATCACTGTAACATACTGTCACTGGAGCGAGTTCACTGGAGTGAGGTCTTGAGGTTATACCCCTTCGTGATATATCGACGTCTTTCCACGATTCATTACTTACAAGGTAGCTTGATTGACTATCGTCTAGTATTAATTAAAGTGCCCGTTTTGTATTGATTATTTCGATTAATCACTTGTATAACGTATCAGGATTGCAAGTGATAAATCTCAATACTCAATACTCAATACATTTATTGCGTTCCTTAATGTAGTACAGTTGTTCAAGTTAAAATTAAAGTTACAATTATGGACCCTATCGGGCACAGCACAATGTTTGGAGAGAGGAAGAGTTTATCATAGGTACCTACTTATTTCTACAAGTATAACATTCGATTATATTATAATATCATTTGTTTTATTTTATTATTTATGATGTGAGTAGACTTTCTGTTAAATTTGGAGAGTATACAGTCAACACAACACAATAACACCATAACACCATCATTTTAGCTACATACTGTTACAGTCATCAATAGTCCACACTGTTTTATACCATAGCTGCATAGTATCATCCATGGTGTTACTAAATATGTTTACTCTTAGTTACAGTATAATATTATTATTTTAAAATTGCATTTTAACATAGATGTCATTTTAATATAAAGTCATTTTAGACAACGTCAATATAGAATCTCAATGTCAAGTAAAGTAATAATAAGTATATACACAATTATACAATTCAAAAATACATTGGGCTGATTTAAAAAATGTCAAAAGTCAATCTTGATGTCAAATTATTCACAGAGTACATTTTGGATTAATTTATTATAATTAAAATTATGTTAGTAAGAATAAGATAAATGTCAGTTCAGTATTAGGTATATAATTTTGTTTAAAATGAATTAATAATTTAATGACTATTAATCTTATTTTAAATAGATATAATTATTAAAATTTACAGCCAGATTCGCAAGGCTAGTTCTGGTAATAGAAACTTGCGACCACTCATTCTCGCAATGACCCCACTATACCACTTTAACCATAGCCGGTGGAGGTGATTATGTAGGATTCAGATACAATACATATCTCTCGCACCCCGACAGACCCGTGGACATCTTTTTTGAAATCCCTTCCCCTAATGTGGGAACCATGGTGTCCCCCGATTTAGCCCCGGGTATGAGGTGGGGCGCGCTTTGCGTGTCTGCCAGGCACTATTCTATTCTAATTGCCAGTAGTAAGATATATTAATTATGTATATATTTGAAAAAATGATTTTATTAACAAAAATATTGCAGTTTCGACTGCATGAACTTCAGATCCCAATCCCAAAGCTGACCCTCTGCGATAGCGTGACGGCACTCAAACATAATTTGGGTTTCTTTTTTATACTATTTTGGTGGCAGAATAAATTGGTTTTCCAAAAAAACACACCAGTGAACTCTGGCTACCCTGACCACTGCCGGAAAATACAACACAAAGTTATAACCGCGGTATTCTGTAGGGCGGACATATTTCACCAGCCAGACTGCTCAATTTGGATGGAGGATATCATCGCATCCTGTTTACTGAATTGGTTCAGTAAATCTCTGGATATACTGAACCGATTTTGAAAACTCTTTATTTTAATTTAACCCTGACAACGTTAAAAACTCACAAACTTGACCTCATCGTAATAATAGTATTGGTCGGTATAAAGATTGAAAATCATAATTTTCAGCGTGGCTTGTTGTGAATATCGTGCATTTGTGGTATGCATTATCCTTCGTGGTTGAGCAATAACGCAACTAATTGGGAAATTGCTTCCCAATTACGTCATATTAAGTACGCTTGAGTGGATAGATATAGTATCTATATTCAACTATATCTTCTATACCTAGTTTAGGTACATATATTATCTACATATTCTGCTGCAAATTACTATGCCACGCTAATTGGTAGTTTGGGCCATACTATGTCTAAATAATTGATACAGCACTAACAACAAAATTGTAAAATAGTTCATTCCGTGTAGACTATTAAACGGCTCATGCGCCACCTAGAGGATCACTCCCTAATTAATGACCGACAATATGGTTTCAGGCCGAAACGGTCAACGGGTGATCTTCTGGCGTATGTTACACATCTTTGGGGTGAGGCTATGGACAAGCATGGTGAGTCACTGGCTATTAGCCTAGACATCGCCAAAGCGTTCGATAGAGTCTGGCACAAATCGCTTCTTTCCAAACTACCAGCCTTCGGTCTGCCTCTTAGACTGTGCAATTGGGTTGCTAGCTTCCTGCAGGGGCGCCGTATTCGCGTTCTCTGTGATGGACGAGCATCGGAGTTCCTGCAGGTAAATGCTGGTGTGCCGCAGGGGTCCGTCTTATCACCCACTCTCTTTCTTCTGCATATCAATGACATGCTGACCACCGGCAGCATCCACTGCTATGCAGACGATAGCACTGTACACGGGAGCTACCACGGACATTCTGCGGCCAAGCAGTCCGATATAGCGGAAAAGAGGCGACTTCTTGTCACTGGGCTTGACCGGACCCTCAATCACGTTTCCCAATGGGGATCTGAGAACCTGGTCGAGTTCAATGCCAAGAAGACGCAGGCATGCGCGTTTTCAGCAAAGACATCACCTTTCCTTCCTCCTCCCACTCTTCAGAGCACACCACTGCCATTACAGGATAACCTCAATATACTCGGTATGGACGTGCGCTGCAAACTGAACAACAAGAACTATATCGAGAGCATCATCAAAACAGCTTCGCGTAAACTCGGAGTCCTGAACAGAGTGAGACGTTTTTTCACGCCGGAGCAGCGGTGTCTTCTTTATAAGACACAAATTCGCTCCTGCGTGGAATACTGCTCGCATCTCTGGGATGGCTCCGCAAAGTACTTATTAGATGCTCTCGACAGGTTGCAGCGACGTGCGGTCCGCATTATTGGGAGTCCTGAGGTCACAGAGTCCCTCGAGCCTTTGCAGATGCGTAGAGATGTTGCGTCCTTGGCAGTATTTTACCGTCTCTACCATGGTGAATGTTCTGATGAGCTCTTCCAACTAATCCCACCCTCCCCTTTCCTACACAGGACAACGCGTGCAGGGCTTAGGTGTCACTCGCATACGGTACAGAACATTCCATCAAGAACCAAGCGGTTCGGTGAGTCTTTTCTCTGCCGTACCATTAAGTCCTGGAACTCCTTGCCGGCGCACGTGTTTCCTTCTTCCTACAGTCCCGGGTCCTTTAAGCGGGGCGTGAAAAAGCATCTGATGAGGCCGTCAAGCTGAGCGCCACCATTGTAGCACTGAACGTGTTTGCAATGGTGACCCTCTTTCATGGGACTTTGTCTTCAGCTTAACATCAGGCGTGGTGAAGTCAAATTGACGTGCCATAGATAAAATAAAAAAAAAAAAAAAATAACGGCACCTACAAAACTTCTGAATTAAAAATCTATTATATGTTAATTCAATAAATGGACCACTGTTTTGAAACGCGACTCCGGCCTGAGAAGACCCCTGCAAGAAACTTAGCGGGCTATTTTTTCTTTTTTGGTCTATTTACAAACATTTACTTAACCTGGGTACAATAATTTGCTTTCGTAAATTTTTCTGGACCCCGCTGGATATTAAGCTGAGGTGAATTCTTTAAAGTAGTAACCAGATGCTGTTTTTAGAATAGAAGTCGGGACCGGTAATCATTCACAACCAGCGAACTTGCATAACAAGATTCTTGTAAGTGGAAGAAGCTTATGCAGTGTTACTTATAGAACTGTTATCTGCGTCTCGGTTGATCCATTGCGTCAAGAGCAGAACAAGTACCGGTATTATCTCCTTGTGCTCCTCTTAACGCCTACTCATACTCACTGACTACTACTTCTACATACTCGTTGACATTGATATGTTTGCACACTCACACCATAATTTTAAAACTGAAGCAAATGTAAAGTTAAAATCTTACAATCCTTTGTCCCATTTATTATTATGGGCTCCAATAATACATATACGCTATACGTACTTAATATTACATACTACGTCATAGTAACAAGTTTGGCAGTAAAGAACCATAAAACCGTCTATTTAAATATAGGTAAAACTATACTCGTAGTGGAAGCTTCAAACAGGATATTATGAAACAGTATCTTCTGAAAACGTTCATAAAATTGAAAATGTACGTTTATTTGATGATTCTGTGGTAGGATCGTTTGTATCATGTAGTTTATAATTAGTCTGGTATATATTTTATCTCACAATGAGGACGGAAGCCGCAAATTTTACACGTTATATGCTGAGGAAACCGCGAGCTGGCGCTAATTTATACTAGGTTCCTAATATTTTGCAGAGACTGTGTAGTCATTATTATTATTAATACAGCTCTCTCATTATACAAACAATAGTTAGCACAAGAATTTTACCATAATTAGATTATATTACCATGAAAGTGAAATTTCCTTAGCCATGCCGAGCAGTTTAACCTTAAATTTAGTTCATAGCAAATTGTACGCGAGGAAAATCTTTCGAACTCGTATCATGACGTAACGACGATAAAGAGATATAAGTCAGTACATTTACATAAACTCACGCCTATATTCCTGAAGGGGTAGGCAGAAGTGCTAGCTTTATGTTTAGGTCCCAATGTAATAGGTGGCTATTGCCATTAACCGGACACTTATAAGACACATAACTTCGAAAACCATCGAAAAGTCATTGGTTTGTGCCATGGTAACCTGGGATCGAACCCGAGACCTCGTCTCAGCAGTCCATTACCCGTACCACTAGGCTACCTATATCAATAAATTATATAATATAGTCAGTAGATATTTTACAAATAAGATTGCGATATTCACATGTTCTAACCTAACCATTGTGGTTTAAGTGAGTGGTTTGAACAATGTATTGTGATACCAATTTAATATTCTGCACAAATTAAAAAATGAACACCTCTTTGAAATGAAAAGAAAGTGGAAAATGAATCCTTTCGAGACCATGGACTTAACATTACGTCTGAAACACCTTACTTATAGTTTACCAATAAGTCTGGTTCTGTCATTATTATATGTTTAAATAGTGTAAGTTTAAATTAACATACCTTTCACATTGCTTATATCATTTAGTCTAATATTAAGAAATATTTTTTATGGAACGGTACTCAAATTGAAATGAATCCGTAACCCACATGGTACCCAAACAGAAATCGAGATAATGGAACATATCAAAATAATAAAGATCCATTGGAACTGATAATCAGAATAAATTTGTGAGTAGAATCGAATTTTAAATTGGAAATAGCATGTTCAATTTAAAGTGATTATCACTGTTGAATGGGTTTAATGAGATTTCTTTGTTTTATCATCACATTATGCGTTACGATTCATGTATACCTAGTATACTATATGAGGGAAATATACATTATTTGTAAGTTTTATTAACAGGGGTAAAATTTGAACCCTTTTTATTGCGAGCTCTCTCACTTCATGTGACATAAATAAATGGGGTTCTTCAAGAAGGGCATTAGAAAGTTTCTATAGGGAAGGCAGCACGTGTGTGACGCCTCTGGTGTTGCAAACGTCCATAGGCCACGGTGACCGCTTCCCACCAGGTGGGCCGTGTGCTTGTCTGCCACCTAAGTGGTATAAAAAAAGTACAGTGAGATTCCAAAATTTCCTGCACACCTTAAACATTGATTGGGTTGATAAAATAAATTAGATCGATATCTTGTTTCTTTATAAGAAAATATAATTAAGCAAATGCAAGTAGTATCCTAAACTTAATTAAATTAATAAGTAGATCTATTATCCAGTAGCTTCTAAGAGTAATAGTTATGTAGTGGCATTACTTCATACGATTTTTTTTCTCCAATTGTACAGAAACTTTGAGGCCCGGCTGTACAGTCACCTGCAATAATTTGTATCCGTTTTAGAACGTTTTCACATTAAACTTGTCGAATTTTACCATTTCATGTCATAATGTTGACTTGTCATTTTATTATTGTGACAAGGTTCCAAAGTGTATACATATAATTGCAGGTGACCGTACATGTTGTACTGAGCCTTAACATGTGAAATCAAAAGAACAGAATTAGCTCTAATACATTGTTAGAAGTTTTAGTTTGTGTTAGCTAATTAGAAATAGTAGTTAGTAGAAGTGCTAGACTTTACGCAATAGGGATGCCTGTATTCACCAGTTTTATTCACCAGCTTTGCAGTTTTTTTTTTAAAAAGGACAACAATTAATACATATTTTGTAAGATATTTATTATTTAAATAAAGTTAACTATATGCCCTGTGTTATAAAATAAAATAATTTTATTGATAGCATTGTCCTTTCATATATATATCTTAGAGGGTATGTAGATTCAACAATGTATATTGATTTTACAGTTAAAAAAATAACACGCAATAACAGAAATCCTTGGAATTTACAGATTTTTTGGATGTAAAGGCTCCATAGAACAATGATAGTCGCAAGTGAAGGGGAGTAATACAAATTGAATTCTGAGGAGCTTTGGGCAAAGCCTGGCAGGCCAACGGACACTCATAGGTTAAAAGATCAGCTTTACTGATAGAATTGTCTACATTTCAAATTTTAGTCTAGACTAATACTGTAGAATTTAGAAAGAATTTGATGTTATTCCAGCAAATGAAACACACTGATTTTTTTTATTATGGCATATTTATATACTTATATTCAATTTTTTATGCCCCTTAGGTGGCAAGCACAACGCCCACCTGATGGGAAGTGGTTACCAGCGCCCATCCGTAAGTGCCGTTCATTGTGTGTGAAATACCAGGAGGGTCACCCTCGGATTACATCTGAAGGGTACCACGTAATACGTATCTATTTTAATAAACTTAAGTATCTCTATACCTTAGTGAATGACACGGTTTACATTGTAGACAAAATTTTAAAAAGTTACAGTGACCCGAAAGGACCAAATTAAGCCCTAGCTAAACGTTTATTAGGCTCTATCTAAGTTTTAATCTCTGTTGGAGCTACAGTATAAACATTGTAGATATTATACGAACCGCAAGTTGCCTTTCTTTCTCCATACAAAATGCATTGCATATTCTCGGCTTTTATGTAAAACAGTTTCTGAACTTAAGCCTTTTTACCTCCTCGGAAAAAAGAAAAAAATGTTTTACAGACGAATTTCCTTTTACTACATACTTGGATTTGTTTCTTTTCTTGATTTCGCTTGCTGGTGAAATATTTAGCCCAGATTTTTTGGTGAGAGAACTTCTATGAAATAGTGCGGTTTGAATTTAAAATAGTTCATTCATTCATCTTACTTTTGTCGTGAATGTAAACGGACGTGCCCATGTAATTATTTCTAATAAAAACAATATTTATCGTAACCAGGTCAAAATTATTCGGACTTTGCAAATTTCTCGTGCTACATTGTATTTGATGTCTGGTGCATTGTGTGAAGTTTTTGACATTGACTTATAAGGAATGCGAAAAATTTCGTGATGGACTCGCCATTCAGCCGGAGTTCCCGGACCGCGCGTAGCCCACCTCCGCACTCACAAGACGAGAGCACGCCGGCTCCTACTGCACCTCAGCTCTCCGTGATCTCTACTCCAGAGATTCAAAAATGGATGAGCCAGATTGATTGCCTGCTTAACGAAGTATGCTCTATTTCATCCGAAGCTGGTAAGTTAAACAGTGAAAGCAAGCTTCGAATAGCAAATATATGTCGAAGTGTGACGCATGGAGTTTCCCAGATGGCAGTGCAGTACCAATCAGTGAAACAGAAGCTCATATCAGCCCACGCCGAAATTGAGTCCTTGGGAAAGGATAATGACACCTGTCTGCAACTGCGAGAGCTTAAGAATGGCATCCAGAATGCTGCTAAAGTGACATATTCTCAGTCCTGTGTCTCCTATGCCGACATCATAAAGACAGGTAAGGGAAATCTTGCTTGCCCTCCAGAAACTGCTAGCTTAACGATATATCCAGCCGATAAAGATAAGTCTAGTGAGGATACCAAAAAGATGGTGCAGGATATCATCAAGCCTGACAAATTGAAAATTCATGTTCGCGGGCTAAGAAAAATCAGGAACGGTGGTATAATTATAAGCACAGCAGGGAAGGATGACCTACAAAAACTGAAATCATCACAGCAGCTACAACTATCGGGCCTCAAAATCGAAGAAACTTCTAAAAAGAGGCCTAGATTGATTTTTCTCGGTGTGCCATCTGATACCGCAGAACAACACTTGTTTGATTGCCTTTTTGACCAAAATATTACCGAACTGCATCCAAGCCTGACCCGTGAACATTTTTTGAGCTCTATTAAACTAAACCATAAATCTGGTAAAAAAGACAGTGCTCACTGTAACTACATTGTGGAGGTAACCGCCGAGATTAGAAACATTCTAATTAAACAAGAACGCATATTCATAGATTGGACTTCATGCCCAGTCCGAGACTTCACACTTGTAACTAGATGTTACAAGTGTCAACAATACGGACACTCAGCTAAATACTGCCGAGACACTGAACCAACTTGTGGTCACTGTGGATGTGTTGGCCATACACTCAAAGAGTGCTCCGCTCGTGATAACTCGCCAAAATGTGCATCTTGCATGCGCTTCAACAAGCCACACAATCATGGTACTGGTGACGTACAGTGCCCGGCCCGAAAAAGTGCAGAGGACCGACTTCTTCAATTAACAGATTATGCGGGCGCCTAGAGCGCCGAATAAAACACTTTTATAGCCCTACGGTAGTCAAAAGGATATTATGGATGATGTACATGAAGAAATTGAGGACTTAGGGGATAGCGGCTCATACATGTGTTCGCCTAGTGAGTGCAAATTGGAAATAGGTAATAAAAACTCTCGTATTAAGATTTTTCATATGAATATTCGTAGCATAAATCGTAATTTTAATCAACTCTTAGCTTTGTTAGCAGAAATCAAGTGTACTTTCGACGTCATCATTTTGTCTGAGTGCTGGTTAAGCAAAGTGACGAATATTCCACCGATGTCCGGCTATGACTCATATAGTACCAATGTGAACATTAATCAAAACGATGGCGTAGTGATATATGTAAAAAGCAACATGCGTTGTCTAATTGAATGCCCTACATTTAATGAAGGTTCTGTCGTAGTGTGCAAATTTAAAAGCGACCTTGCTGTTGTTGCAATTTACCGCTCGCCATCGTTTTCTAGCACAGACGTGTTTACAAACGGTTTGTGTGAAGTTTTATGTAAGTTATCATCATTTAAGACTGTGTCTATTCTTGGTGATATTAATATTGACATCTTACCGGGGAATGATTCTCCTGCTGCTGACCAGTACCTGGAGATGTTGGCGGAACAAGGCTATCTCTCTACGCATTTTTTTGCAACACACGACAAAACTTGCTATGATCATGTTATTTTAAAATCCAAGCTCAGCTCTAAAACCTTAGTAGTTAGATCAACACTAACAGACCATTACTCAACAATTCTGTGCATTGATTATCCTAAAAGACACATGAATTCTCCATCATACATAAAGCGTCTAGACATTGAAGCGGCACTAAATGAAGTTCAACAATTAGACTTTAGTGAATTAACGAACATGACTGACCCGAACACTTACACTGACTTGCTGATCTCTAAGATAATGAAAACCATAGAAAATTGTACTAAAACAAAACTGTCAGCTTCAAAAAAGTGCGCCATCAAACCGTGGATAACCCCAGGTCTCTTAAAATGTATAAGAAACCGTGATAGATTGCACCTTAAAAGCAGAAGTGACCCGAATAATGTGACCTTAAAAATAACTTATACGCGATACCGAAATTTTTGCGGTAAATTATTAAATAAATTGAAGCGTGTGCATGAAGCAGGACAGTTTGAAAGAGCGGGGAAAGATCCGAAGGCAACTTGGAAAACTATAAAGATGGTTACAAATATGCCAGTTAAATCCACCCGATCTGCTAATTTGTTGTCAGCGGCTGAGAACCCGAAAATCTCCGCCAATTTGATAAATAATTACTTTGCAACTGTCGGGTCAAAACTAGCAAATGATATATCCAACAAAACTACTCCTATGGCTTTGCCACCTAACGTTTTCCCTCAGACCAGCTACCCCAACTCGATTGCCATTTTAGAAGCAGACAACAGGGAGATAGAGAACATAGTCCTATCACTCAAAAACGACTGCGCCTCGGGGTGGGACAATATCTCAGTATCCTTTGTAAAAAATGCAAGAACTACTCTGGTACCTCTTATAACGCAACTATGTAACCTCTGCATTAGTGCAGGGGTATTTCCAAAAGCCCTTAAACAAGCAATTGTACACCCCATCTATAAAGGGGATAAAGTCAACCCTGAAAACTACCGACCTATATCTGTACTGAATATATTCTCTAAAATTTTGGAAAAAGTACTAAATAAAAGATTGTTAGAGTTCCTTGAAAAAGAAAACATACTTTCAAATAACCAGTATGGTTTTCGGAAAAATAGATCAACGGAAGATGCTGTTCTCCACTTGACTGAAACTGTCTCTAAATCACTAGATAAAAAGCTAAAATGTGTTGGTATATTCCTGGATCTGAAAAAGGCATTTGACACGGTATCGATTCCTATTCTCTTATGTAAACTAGAGAACATTGGAATTCGAGGTTTGGCACTCTCACTTTTCCATGATTACTTGACTGACCGGACACAGTGTGTAAAAGTCGATGAAGTCACTAGCGAGTACACTCAGCTCTCCTATGGTGTTCCCCAGGGAAGCGTCCTAGGACCTACACTTTTCCTGATTTACATAAATCAGCTATGTCAGCTTTGCCATGCTGGGTGTTCCGTAATTACCTATGCAGACGATACTGCTCTAATTGTAGAGGGAACGACGTGGCAGGAGGTCCAAATAAAGGCTGCCAAGATTATGAAACTAGTGTCTATCTGGCTTTCAAACAATCTACTCACTCTGAATATATCAAAGACAGTGTACGTGACATTTGCGACAATCTCTAGCCACTTACCTCAACCAGACTCAATTTGCATCAGGGCCCATGCTAACTTGACTGACTCAAATGACAATACAGGCATGGAATTAGTGAAAACTTCCTTGACAAAATACTTAGGCGTATACATAGACGAAACGCTCTCGTGGAAAAAACAGATTGAAACACTAAAATCTCGCACTCGCAAGTTAATTTACATATTTAAAACGTTACGAGGCTCCGCGAATGCGACCGTCTTAAAAACTGTGTACTTTAGTCTTGCGCAGTCAATACTAACATATTGTATACTGGCATGGGGAGGAGTACACAAAACGATCTTGCTACCACTGGAAAGAGCACAAAGAGCTGTAATTAAAGTGATAAATAGGAAGCCCCTTAGATACCCAACTGAACAACTATATCGCAATTACAAAGTTCTGACAGTTCGTCAACTTTTTATGCTTAAAGCAATTCACCATACTCATACAACTCTTGAGTATGATCCTATCGCTTACACCTTAGCCCGTAGAAAGCATGCGATATGCGAGCCGGTTGTGCACAGAACATCTTTCGCGGCTCGCCAGTGTTACGTCCTGGGTCCAAGACTTTACAATAGAGCGAGTAGAAGCATAAGCTTGTACACTAAATCTAGATACGAATGCAAAAAAATGCTTTCAAATTGGTTGCAACATCTAAATTATGATGAAACGGAGTATTTACTTGAGGTGCTATGTTAAATGTTATCTTATAAAATAGCTAGGTATAATAAATCCTTAATGTAGTTTGCTTTTGTTTAAATAAGTAGTCGTAATAAAATGTATTACATAAATTGTACTCATTTTACTTAAGTTTACTGGTTGCGTGGGTTTGCTGGTGACCTATAAATACAGATACAAATTGGTGTATCTAGTTTAGGCACCAGTCTCACAATTGCAGTTTTTGTATAGCCATTAATATACACCTAGAAAATAATAATATTAATGTTTTATTTAATAAGTATTAAGTATTAATTGTTTGAGAGAATAAAATATTTTTATTTTTTTTTTTATTTTATTATTTTATTTTTTTTTATTCAATTTTTTATACCGACTATTCAAATTATCTTTTTGGCGAGGGTTTTCAGTTGGTTGCCAAGTTCGGTTATACGGAACATTCATTTTATAATATTACAAATTAATTCAAGCCTCATATTTGCGGAATTAAATTTACCATACTTGTTGTGAACATCTTGTACTTTCTGATAATACGTTAGTAGAATTAAAGCTTTTTATGTTTATAACTTCTTAAATGAATATATTAAATGTTATAAAGTTATTTGACAACATTGTATTATCCACTCAACACCGTTAGTAACATTGAAAATGACACAACATTTCATAATAATCTCAAACTGGCGTTATATTTGCAAACACGCAACAATATCCAACACCTGGTGTCTGAATGAGTTATGGTACTACGTGTAGAACATGCTGTATCTTTATGAATGACGATTGAATAAAATAATACAGCTTTATGTTTGATACTAATAGATTAAGTAGCTTTAAATTTTGACTAATCTTGGTTTTCGTTTTTGTTTTTACCGTGGTTATTGACTAACTGTATTAGTATCTGATTTAAGAGTACTTATTTTTTGATACTGGCAAAAAGGAAAATGAAAAGATACGAGTCAAAGAATTAATAATAATATTTAAGTGCTAAATTCATTTTACAATTTCATTGCAAGCCTCGCTTGTGGAAACATTTCTAGAAAACTGGCAGCATTGCTATGTTGTATGTATGATAATGTTCATAAATAATTCAATAAAATTACTAGAAAGCTAGCTACGAACTCAGCCAGTATATAATACGAGTGTCTATTCAACCATAATCACACACTCAAAACATGATGCTACAACGTACCCGTATTTCCGAACAATATCTGCTTTCCCATGCACTAAATGTCAATGAACACTATATATTATCAACGGTTCCAATTCTGTTGCTTCTAACGAGCCTAAATTACTTTTCTTCGTTTATAATTGAGTGAAGTTATTAAAAGTCCAAATTTAAAATACTACTTATGTAGCAGACGGGCACACAAACGGGGCATTATACTCGTGCTGCTGGTAACAAACGCCTGGCTATGGCGCAACCACGCCCCCGAGAGGCCCTGACTTGACGTCGTGGAGCAGTTTATCATTGCGTGGTAATGTGAGACCATAGACTCCCAGGAACGTGCGAAATGGAGGTGGACAAACCATAAGATGGATCCTGCGTGGTGCAAGGCTAAGGTGAACTCGTAGAGTTCACCTTAGCCTTGGAAGGGAAATAAGTATACACAATGATGATGGTAATGGTATATATCTACAGCTTGAAGTAGTAAGCATGAAACTTAATATAAAACCTCTTTTGTATTTATAGGTATAAATTGGAGCGGTAGATGGAGTTGTAATCGGGTTTAGATTCTTATTTATTTCCTGTATCATATAAATTGTAAGAGAAGGAAAACTGGAAATGAAACCCAGCGTAGAAATACAGGCTTATGTCCAGCAATGGACTGCACTACGCAAGTTTATTGATTGATGATTTTTTTTTGCGTAAACATAAACCTATTGTATAAAGAAATAATCTAACGCCATTTACAACAGAATAGGCGCCGATGTTCACAGTGTTGGTACACACTGTACATTGCTGTACGTAGTGCAGTTTGGAACTAATGATGTTTGTCAACTGGTAATTAACTTGGGACAGACTGAACCAAACGAGTGTCCAACAATCAGCTTCCAACAAACTAATTATGATACTGTAACTGTAGATGCGGAGTGTGGAAAGTTTTCGACTTTGTGTTCGTATCGTTGTTTTGAGGTTTGTTGCGGTTAACTTGTTTGTTTTTAGTCCAGATTGTCGCACGATAAAGAACAGAAATGTTGTAACCCGCACGTATAAGTGTTTCTTTACTTCTTACAATTCTAAGTTCTTTAGGCGGCGCATGCAATGAAAAAGCATATTGTGTCGAGACTGTCGATGTAAGGATCATCAACATTTGGAATGGAGGCTCATGTTTTTCTGCCTTTTTATTCAATTGATGGATTGAATATTAAAAAAAAAGTTTTAACGGATTCTAATGTCTAACCTGTATCACATGTTAATTTACTGGTTAAGCTCTGTCGAATATTTGGATAGGTATGGTATGGAAGGGGAAAGGTATGTTAAGATGGTTCGGTTAGGTACGTTGAGATAATGGATGAAAGAAGACTAACGAAACAGTTGTATGAGGCGAATGTAAATGGTACCGTTGGAAGGGGAAGACCTAAGCGCACTTACCTGGACCAAATAGGGGAAGTTTTAGAAAAGGGACGGATCAGGAGTAGGTACCCTAAGCATGCATGAAGAAGGTAGTAAAAGGGAATGAAGCGAGTGTAGCAAATGGAGATCCGTGAACTCTGCCTATCCCTATGGGAAACAGGCGTGATATTATGTATGTATGTATGTATGTATATTAACAAATAAAAATTATTACTGAACCAATGGAATTTGTGTTTCAAATAAAATTAAGGAACATATTATTGCCATAAAATCGATAAGCTATTTCACAAACGTAAGGTCGTAGTAACGAAGGCAATACTAAAGAAAGAATTTTGTCATTAGATACAGCTAGATTAAATTTAATAGAGAGGATATTACCTGTAGATTCCTCACAAATATTTCAATTTCCACTTCCCTGTTTATTGCTCCGAACGAATTTCTCTTTCATACCATGGATTAATCAATTGTACGGTTTTAGGAAATATTATTGTAATGTAATATACCATTATTGTAATAGGCACAGCAATTTCATCATTACTCGGCTTGTGGTTTAAAATATTTAAGCTTAATTACAGTAATATTGTCGTAAACTATCTGGGAAAAAATGGTTAACTTTAAATCCTGTGAATAAAACAGCTGAGTAGGGTAGCCAGAGCTAACTGGAGAGGTTTTGTATTGTCAGTGAGAAGACCAAAAAGCTTTGCTTCGTCTTTTCCACTGACAGCACAGACACTCTCTTAACCTTCACTCCCCCCTCTCCCCTCTACATGGTCGGCACCTGTAGTGCTGCAAACGTCCATAAGCCACGGTAACCACTTTCCATCCGGTGGTGAGTATATCTGCCACCTAAATGGTATAAAAAACTAAAGAAAAAGAAACCTAAAACTAGTGATAGGCACTTCTCTTATCGACTTCGAACAATAATTCACTCCGTCAGAACCCATGTTTTACTATCATACGTACAATAAAAACTTCTTCAACACTGATAACAACCTTTTTACATGTCGGACCCTTTTTTATCGGAAAGGTTTCAAACAAAACTGTTATGACCACCACGCGGGCACCTGAGACTTCTAAGAGACTTAAATTTTCTAATTCGAGATTATATCCTAAATATATACACGAGTACAAGGAAAATTTTAGGACAATTTTGTTTTTTAACGAAAGTTTTTCGCGTGAGTAGGTATACTCAGTTTAAAATAATAATAGGATTTTGGCTCGTATCATGCTACGGACATGGTGTAAGTGCTTATAATAAGTGGTTTTAATTAAGGATAGTAATTGTACTAGTGGTTTTAGATAACATGTAGAAAATTGTTGCTACATTACGAAATTAAAATTTAATTAAAAAATTCGTAACTTGGATTTGGATTTTGGGTCATAGCGTACAGACTGATGTCTTAAAAAGTAAAATAAACAATATACTACTGGTGATTAATTGCCATTTTTAAACTACACATCACTGATCAGAGAAGAGGACATGTTATACGCGCAGCGACGTGCGATCCGAATTATAGGGAATTATGAGGTCGAAGGCCCTCGAGCCTTTGCAGATGCGTAGAGATGTTGTATCCTTGGCAGTATTTTACCGTCTCTGAAATGGCGAATGTTCTGAGGACCTTAGCCAATTAATCCCACCCTCTCCCTTCCTACACAGGACAACGCGTGCAGGGCTTAGATGTCATCTGCATACGGTGCAAAATATTCCGTCAAGAACCAAGCGGTTCGGTAAGTCTTTCCTTTGCCGCACCAAGAAGTCTTAGAATAGCTAATCTACTCACGTGTTTTCTTCTTCCTACAGTCCCGGGTCCTTTAAGCAGGGTGTGAAAAAGCATCTGATGAGGCCGTCCAGCTGAGTGCCACCATTTTTACACTGTACGTGTTCGTAATGGTACGTGACCCTCTTTCCGGAGACTTTGCCTACAGTTTACCATCAAGCGAGGTGAAGTCAAATTGACGTTCCCTAGATAAATCATATGTTGATACATGTTTTAATAAACATATTGCGCAGAAAAAAGCATGAATTATAAATTTATTCATCAGCTCGGACGCACATTTCGAAATCGTCAGAAACACTCTAGCATAAATCAGGGTTAGCGTGTGGTCTGAATTATGTCGCATCAATGTAGGTGGATGCTCGTCAATAATGTAGAAGGTCAAGAATGTGGAATAATTAATGGTATTTGAGGGCGCTCAGCTACGGAATCCCACACGTTATGCTACGAATTTTCAACAAATTTGATTGAGCTTGTGTTTGGATATGGAATTTTGACTTAAGAGAAAGAAATAATATTTCTTTATCATATATTATATGAGAAGTTATAGTAAATTCGGGTACGGTTACGATAATAAATACATCGGTTCATTGATCCAATCAATATGTCTATACTTATTATACTCGTAACTTTATTTGGAAAACGAAGGAAGAAAACATTTTAACTAAAATTTGAAGAAAAAAACTAATTGAAAGTTTAAAAAAGAGTTTTGAATGAATAAGCAAATTTGTGAAAAGATTTGTTTTTTCAACCTTAACTAGACTTACAACCAAGATTGCAATTGTACCAGTTAGTAAAGTTATGTTATGATTATCATATCGTTATAATAGTAGAATATTTACATAATTTTTATGCATTTGTCTGCGAGAAAATAAGTTGTATGTCAAATAGGACTAACACAATTTATTGATCAAAAAGTACAATATTATGCGATACAAGAATTAGTAATTGACATAAACACCTACTATAACATTTTAAAACTTGCTAAAAATAAAGTTAGAAACACAAGCTAACTACTGTTTGTTCTCAGTAAAATGTATTAAAAACATCTGTAAAATGTGAATGTGTTCCAAGGAATGGGAAAAGTTTAATTTGCGCGCAGTTTTTAAGACAGATGGTCTTGTAAGGCGATTCCGAAACAAAAGTACCGTCTTACAGATCTGGGACAGCAACTTTTTTAATCGAATCCTTCTCTCCAATTGGTTTAGAAGATACTGTAAAAAAATTGTTAATGGTTGCTAACAGAACTGATAAGTCGTTGTCGAATTACAAATCAAAGTTAATTCATGGATATGTATGTAGTTTTGAATCTTTATTGTTTAAAATAATATTATTGAACACTTAGAGAGCTACTATCACGACGAGCGTGAAATATAAAAAAATGACCAAAACAACTAATAATTAGTACTATTATTTGAATTAAAACTATCTAAGACCAAGATCTACTAATAGAAATATTCACTGACTAAAATGTTTTCTTGAATCAAGATTTGAAAGAAGTTTTTAAAAGAAAAGTGGAAGTAGAAATAGATCAGATTTAAGTTCTAAGTTAGATCAAAGATATTGCTGGTCAGGAAACTAATTAAAAGTTAGGTATGGCATAATAGTTTCAGTTGACAGTTAGACATAGACTTTTTTTGAATCTAGCTTAATTGCGATAGTACTTTTTTGAAGCTTAGCTAAATTGCCTAAGATAGAGAGATAGGATCACCGGCATTGCAATGATCAGAATTTGAACCCTAGATCCCGAAATGGTAAGGTCGACTCCATAACTACTAAATTGTCAACGTTTATCTGAACTGAAAATCAAATTTATTAGAAAGCAATTTAATACAAAATAATCTTATCATTTGAATTTTATTGATCAGGGGAAAGAAGTTGTAGAAATTAAAAAAATGCCGGGAAGGTCAAATTTTATGTACGAAAATATAGACCACAGTTGAATAAAAACGGTCAGAGAGCAAATACTTTATTAAATTTTTTACTCTGAACCCTTCCTTAAAGTAATGAGAGAAAGATAAAATGGAGAAATGCATTAGCCTTGCTCACTGAAGAACGACCAACATTACTTCACACGTGCCTTGTGAGTGCTGAAAATACCAACAGTAACTTTCTACGTGCCGTTCCCCTGCAGCTTAACAGATGTCACGTATTATCCTGGTATCTTCAAACAATGAAATGAGTCGTGTTGGTCACTCCACAAAATTTTCTGCGATATCGTTTTGTTCAAAATATACAATTCTGCAGTGCCAAAAGAATACGTAACCACTTACAGGTAAACCTTAACTTGGTTTGCTCAGTAGAATAAATAATATTGTTGATTCTTATACAAATTGTTCTGTATGTACGAATATCCATCCAATGGTTGCCTGGAAGAAATTGCTGAAGTGATAACCTTTGTCTCATAGTGTAAAATAAAGAGTTCTTAGTTACATTCTTTATACCCCTATAATTTTATATATGAGAAAATAGACATAGATATACAACTATACAGAACAGAGAGCGCGAGTTTTACGTGTCTAGAAAATTACTTCCAAGCATGTAAATTTTGGATACAAATTTTAGACGCGTGGGAGAATATTACTTTCGTAGTAGGTAGTTACGAATCTGTTACGAGTCGTAAATGTAGAAGTACTAGTTTGACTTCCATGTTTGAGTGTTACTTTGTAGCCTGTGCTCGGAACTGTCGCTGAATTCACAAATATAATAAAAATCTACTTCCGTGAGCTGCAGCTTAAGGTACTTATATTGAAGTAACAACAAAATATGCAATTAATAAGCGATGTTCTTCAGCACGTTTCTGCCCTTTTTATAATAGCATGAGCTTCCTTGTTTTGTTTCCTTGACGTTCCACAGCCGGGGTGAATAAAAAGCCTGCATTTTAATTTTTTTGCTACTTTATGCACTACTTTACTATTCTATATATTTACTTGATATGTAGTTATGTACTAATGAGAAGTAGGTATCAATAAGTCAAAACTATGTAGATAAAGATAATAGTATTATGTAAGATGCAGAACGTTTTTGTTTGCAATTTTGTTTGGTTGAACGCGCATGAAATGTAAAACAATGAAAAACGATGCAAAAAGAATCAAATGCAAAACGTCTCTTTTATGCAGTACATACGTCCTTTTTTGAGGACTGATTGAACTCAACCCTGATTGTCCTACAGCTATGCGGCATATTCGAGAATTTTTCATTTGGTAACAACTGGTGGCTTGTATTGGTTTCGTAGTCATTGTTCAATTTTAATTTCGACGTTGTGACGTTTCAGTGTAAAACTGAAAATATTTTTTGGGTATTTATACCTACTAGCTGCTAGTGGGAATTCGGTCATGTTTTAGCATCCTATGAGAAACTATTTCAGGTATAAAAGTACGACAGGTACCAAAATTTCAGCCAATTTGCTTAGCCGTTAGAACGTGATTGAATAACAAACATCCATACATCTTCACGAATTTTCCTATTTGCCATATTAGAAAGATTGTCTTCAACTTTTAACTACTTAAAGGTTAGCCCGTCAAGCTGAGGGCCACCATCAGTATTTTAAATGGTGACTCTTTTTTTGAGCTTACTATTAACTTAGTTGAAGTCATATCGACGTGTTCCATATAAAAAAGTAATTTCTACGAAACATCTGCCTGATCCCTTAAAACTGCACACTAAGTAATCTTTAAATTGGCTCTAATTTGAAAGATATAAGACTCGTCCCAATTGAGCAGTCCACCCGGAGTCCACCTTACAGAATACTGCGGCTAATAATAACCTTGTGTTGTATTTTCGGCAGTGAATAGAGTAGCCATAGCTCACTGGAGAGTTTTTGTGCGGTCAGTGGGAAGACCAATTTGTCTCCTGTGCTAGCAGCACTGAAGCTCCATCAATCATCACCACTTACCCACCTCTTCAAGGAAGATATTAGAAGGGTCGGTAGTCGACTATGACGCCCTTTTTATTGTGCATAATATCCCCGCCCCTGGTACCCACTTTTCATTAAGTGCTGTGTACTTGTCTACCAAATAAGTGGTACAAAAACATCTTGAAGCTGTAAACATTTTACTCTGTAGAAATTAAGTAGCAGGTGGTCGGAAGGATTATGATCAATTTATAACAAGAGTTTGTTAGTATGTGGATAATGTGAATATGTCCGCATTGCCGTCATATAACGCCAATATACTTTTCAGAGGTACATCGTGCAGCTGCCTTGCATTCGCTTGAATATATTAAAAAGAATGTAACATTATTTATTTCGATATAAATTGTATTATCTTCATTATTTATGACTTTATATTCATCCTACAATAGACTATATAATTGTACTATTATAGTTGTAAATCAATAATTGATAAAAGTAATCGAAATTTACAAGTAGGTATATTGTTGAGTCATTTGAGTGGATATTTTTTATAACAATTAGGTGGCAGATAAACACACGGCCCACCTGATGGAAAGTGATCACCGTGGCCATGGACGTTTGCAACACCAGGGTCGTCACACTTGTGCTGCCTACCTTCTGATGCACTTCTTGAAAAATGCCATTTTGTCGTGGCTTGGAAAAGCCACAGCAGTGAGTAATTTGTTTAATACACACTTAGTATACAAAAAATCATCCTCCTCATATCCGGGGGCTACATGGGGACTCCGAGAATCTCACACCAAAGGAAGAAGGTAATCTTCAAAGAAATGACACCGGGTGTACTAGGGTGCAAGGGATTATGTCTTGTATTATATTTCACCTCGGGCAATAGAAGACCCAAAGACGGCGTGCGTTTTAGTCGGTTGGAGTCCGACTTATCCACTCACTCCAGCTCCGGCAGGAGTGTATAGTATCCGATAAAAAAGGGTTGTTTTGTTGACTTGTATAAAGACCTTCAATTCTGATATTTCACTTTTATTTTACCACCAGGTGGGGTGAAACCATTCTGACAGGACGTAAAAAAGTAATATAACTGTTTAATCTAAACACAACCTGTATACTACCACAATTTAATCACATTGGGCCTTTTATGCTTACGTTATTAATTTTTCGGGGCAATATGTTGTCATGCTTGACATAAATATATAATTTACTAGTTGTGTTGTGGTTAGTAATTGAATTTCAGATTGTAATAGATAGGAAATTAATTAGTACCTATGCTTTTTATTATATATTTAATATTTATTTTTCATCTATACTTCTGTATCTAAAAATTGAGAAGTGGACGTCTGGCGTGGTATGGACATACTATGAAAAGAGATGATAGATGATGATGAAGAGAATATTGTAAAAAAGGTCCGAAGTATGAATGTAGAGGGCTTCACAACCAGAGGTCGGCCCGAAAAAAGATGGATGGATTGTGTGAAAGAAGATATGGCAAGGAATTAAGTGACTGAGGAAATGACATCCGATAGGAATGTATGGAAGAGATAGACATGTTGCGCCGACCCCAAATAATAGGTACAAGGGCAGGAAGATGATGATGATAATGACTTCTATATTTAATTAATGAATTAGCCTAGGCCTCACCTAACGTTACAATACTTTGGTATACTGTTTCCATAGTCGCTAGATAAGTTGGTACAGGGTTTTATTTCGAGTTTTCTTCTCTCGCATTAAAATAATCTACGTTTTTCGTTAGTAGCGTAGCGCCTTACGACACCCTTCAAATGAGAAAGGGTATTGAGTATTTTTTCTCTATCCCCCCCATACTTACTAATATTATAAATACGAAAGTATCTGTTACTCTTTCACACCTAAATCACTGAACAAATTTTGATGAAATTTGATACAGGAATATATTAGGATCTGGGAAACGATTACTGACATCAACACCTGCAGAGTTGAGGGTTGAGGGTATATAATTAGTAACCACCTTTTATTATGACATAATCTATTTTCAAGATTTTATATAACTTTTAATTAAATACAATGTTTCTTAATTTTCTTATGTTCAATTTTCGCGTTAAAGATATGCGTATTGAATTGAAATTAACACGATCATTGTATAGATACATACATTCCCAATTATAGTATGCGTTAATTCTTGTTAACATTATTAAAATACATCTTCATTTTCACTCTCATGAACCCAAATTAAGAGATAAACCATTTCCGTTCGCATTATTCATTTCGTTTTCTTGACCCTACAGGAAATTTAAAAATATTTTATGAGTTTGTTACTTTTCTGCACGTAATTAAATTAAAGTATTGCATGAAGTAGGTAACATACCTAATTCATTTAATATTTCATACAATTAGTACTAAATTACTTTATAAAGTTTAAGCTTTATAAGTATTCAAAAATATTCTTTCTGCCTACTTCTATCGGGAAGGCTGCACTCCAAGTTCCACTCGTTTACCAGTCGGCTGCTAGGGTCGCACACATAGACATTACTATTACTAGCGTAAATAGAGCCACAGTCTCCGTCATTATCGCGTTACCGAATTTAAAATGTCAGTGGCAGTGACTTTTAGTGTAGAAACGTTGACGACACTGCGATATATCATCTTAAATATATAAATCAATATAGATTTATTAAAAAACGTTTCATCATTCATATATTCTGCCAGTTTCTCACGTCCTCTAAGGATAACTTTATGGTCATAACATAATCATAAATAGCCATAACCTTTCCAAGAACTGGGCTATCCAATTCAAATAAAATTTTCAAATCGCATTAGTAGTTTTAGAGATTAGCTCATCCAAATCCAAACTTTTCAGTTATACTATTAGTATGAGTGTATACGTGACTATTTCATTTGACCAACAAGATTTTCAGTGCCCTAGTATCAGATAAGCCGTCATATTAAAATTGTGTGAACCGTGGAAATGATAAAGGCACGTCCGTCGGACGGGGTTATACGCTAATATGACAGGCGTGCAAGCTGGACACGTGGGCCCGTAACGACCAACCCCGTACGTGTACATCGTACGTGGACGGATGTAATGCGGTAATGTTCTACTTTTTTTCTGTATTTTTGTGTGATGTACAAATGATGTATTTCTGTTGTTTTACCTAGAAAACCTTTTTGTTTGTGATACTCGAATGAGTTTTATAATGGTAATTCGAGTAAAATAAGAATTTGCTATGAAAATGCTGTATTAACTTCGAATTTTATGTAGGTAATTGTAATTACCGCATTGAATATATGGTCAAGCCAATTACAAAGCGAGTTCACCATTTTTCACACGTATTACGTGGGACCGAAAATCGTAGTTAGCGAAATGTGGGTGTTTAATAATACACCTCTGTCTACCCCTTCGGGGATTATGGGCGTGAGTCTATGTATATATGTAAGTTCTAAGTGCGTATTATCCATGAATACTGAACATCACACCTAAAAAAGTCATGACTTCAAAAATTCTGAGTTCAAATAACTCGTCCTCCATCTTTGTTAAGTTAACTTTTTAATTACAAGCAATAAAAAGACAAACTCAATTTGTAAAGTAAATGGCTGTGAATTTATAACTACCCTAGCCTTCTCTCCCCAAACGAATGTCTTTCGTGACCATTAGGTACCTATATAATTCCTTATCCTATTCATCACCGTGTCGGTGAAAGTACTTCCTCTAAAGAATAAAATACACGCTAATGAGAAGCTTTGCGCCACTACCAACTAATCCAACCACTACTAATAATTACAAATACGAAAGTTTCTTGATCGCGTTTTCTCTATCACACATCAATTTGACTTCACCTTAAGTTTTAGGAAAGTGGGTCATCATTACAAACACGTACAGTGTTACAATGGTGTCGCTCAGCTTGACGGCCTCATCAGATGCTTTTTCACGCCTCGCTTAAACCAAACCGGGATTGTACGAAGAAGGAAACGTGAGCTGGTAAGGAATTCCCAGACTTAATGGTGTGGCAGAGGAAGAATAGAATCCTTTCGGTTCCATTTAATGTTTCGTTAGTGCGTTCGATTTCTGCTTAGTGCAAATATTTGTGTGCATGAATATGAATATTTGCAATAATCTGGGTGATGCTATGTATAATATGTATGCATTTACAAAAAAAGTATCTGAGTATGTTTATCTGCAGTCTAGAACCCATAATACAAGCTAGTTATTCTATGCTTATCATGGGTCTAGGTGGCGTTGTGTAGATATTCTTAGAATATTTATTTCACACATACAATCCATTCAGGAGCTACATCTTCAGACAAATTCGCTTGGATAAGTACACATTCATTCTATCACTTAAGATTAATGTTAAGTTACAATATTTATGCTGTATCAGTGTACAAATCTGCCACAGACATATTTTTCCTTAACGGCTTGCCTCACTGCTTTCTTTTTAATGCATCTTTACTTATGTTACTGGCAGGTTTCAGCCGGCAAATTATTATCCAGCTCTTCGAACAATTTATAATAGTAAGGTAAGAAAAAAAAACTTAAAAAAAAATGAACTGTTTCCTGAAGTTTGCAATATTCATTCCTTTCCAGAGTTCGTTCCTTATTAGCAACACTTTTTTAATAATGAGCAGGTTCGATTCGTAGCTGTAGCTAGTGATATTGATTTATTAAAAATCGAATGATGTAGTTTTAGTTTTCATTAAAATCGGCATTTCTTATAGCTTCGGAGATGGCCATCTAGGCAAACATTAAAAGAGTTACCCTATTCATGTATAATACACAGTATAATGTATAGTACGTACAGATACAGGATAATATCCTCAATTTAAAAGTTGTATTAACCTATAAGAGATACAAAGCCTATGTGAGGTTGGCACGTACAGCCAAACGACCACTACGTGTAGACGTGCCTGCTGTCCAACATGCGTTGGTTTAACATTCAGTTAGATTTTTATTGAACGTGACGTATCAGGAAGTAGGCTACAGATAGCTGCAGCATTCTGTAATAATAATTCCCATGTTTTTATTTCACGATTTTCTTCATTTAAAATTTCGCGTTTTGGATTAATGACCATTATCACTAATCCAAAATACGAAAAATAAATTCTCCAAGGGTTCATAAGTAATGAAATAAGAGATAATTTTAACTTTATAAAAAAATTTAAGGTTGTAAATTTTTTGAAAGTGAATAGGTAATGAAATCTCTGTTACTTTATACATATTTTTTGATAGATTGACTTCGAAATTATTAAAAGTGTAGTTGCACCACCTCTTTTAGGGCAATCGATTATTATATTATGCCTTACGAACATCTATGGTAGTCGTTACGTATATTTGTTTAGTGAAACTCGGGTATGAACGCGGTTATATAATATGGTAAATACCATAATATAATGTATTGTATTTACCATATACTGGATTTGCTTGACGTTCTGGTCAGGTTGCGCTAGCCATGGTCACTAGCTGACTGGAGTACGCGCTACCCTGACTCTGAAGGCTACGGAGTGGGTGCCGTTTCTTCTTCCTCTACCACCATACTTCACTGACCGTGTCTTTGTTCTACAATGTTTTTTGATTCACTGAATTCCATGTCGAAGAATCCTTTCACGCACAATGCCAAATATATAAATGTTGCTTGGTGAAGAATCCAGTGATTGGTGCCTGCTTCCAGTAATCATAAACACCAAACTTTAAAAGTGAATATTGCATAATTTGCACGGGTAGTTGAAGTCCTACAAAGTTCAACTCGCCGAAGTACCTTCGATATAGCCATTTCTCGGAAAATATCGAAGTTCAATCGTATAACAGCTGGACTGAAAAGCCCCTCAGAGGATGGTGAATTGGTTGCATTCTATAAATTTTGAAGCTCAGAAATAGATCAAATTGATTAAGATTAGTGTTAAGTCTAAATAACCAAGACGTTGATGAATGTGGAGCCAATTTAGCTCAGTGTTATGTGGATCCGTAATCGTATCATTGAAGATTATACACTCGAGAGCAATAAACCCGGGTCACTTTATATTTACCCACTGAACTGACTTTAGCACTAAACTTGAAACCCTAATTTCATTTCATGCCTTAATTTTGTTAAGTTTAAGGTCTAGTCTTCTAAAGATAATCAATTACCGCTACTTTTAAGACTACCAATAGATTAAAAAATGTAACGTTTTCAATTCTTTACAGCAGTATGTATTGAGTGACATTACTGCAAAAGAGACGCAAAAGAATTAGTGGACTCTAAAACGATAAATGTGATGTGGAAGCTATTTTCAGTGGGTAAGTACAGAGTGACACGCATTAATTGCTCTCAAGTATAGATATCAAGTATAGAAATCAATGCAAATCTTTAAACACAATAAACGTATTTAATGGGCCTTAAAAATATTAATATCAATATCAAAATATTCGTAGACCAAGCATTGCAAGTTGCTAGAGGCTAGAGCTGTTAATTGATGGATGAATCTCTTAAGTGACTGAGGTTTAGACAGCAATTTTATCCATGAAGGTCATGACAAGTTTAGACGATAAAGAGATTATGAGAACAGACCCCGAAGCCAAACGTACAGTCGACAAAGGATATACAATTATTGCACCTTTTTACACTAATTTATTTGAGAAAGTGTACTTTAATTAAAGATATATTTTTCATATATTATGAAGTTGTATGTAAAGCTGTATCCTACTTATTTACAATTACATATCACGTATGTATTAGGTATAGTTTATCATATAAAGTTTATATAAAAGTGCAACCGTATCTCCTTTGTTATTTGTCCAAGCATTGGATGTCACCCACACTAACGCTGTTATGAACTTATGACGACAAATAATATTTGAAGCAAAATGAGAGAAGTTTTATAAGAATATTCTGCAATAATAAATTTATGTGTGTAGTTTTAAGTGAAATTTTTCCGTTCTCTTGTTTTTGCAATAAAATATCCTAATAATGTAAGTTAGTAGAACGACTAAGTTTCACAATTTGATATTAAACATTCATATTGTTTGCTTCTTTTGAAACAATACCCGAAAGCTGTCGATAACAAAGTGTTATGTTGTCAAGTCATTCATTTATTACTCTTTTTTTCGTAGTGGTAACATTATCATCTTACTTTTGTAGGTACTTTAATGTGATTATATGTCGCGTGTAATTTTTAGTTATTTTTGGTGTACAATAAAGAGTTATCTATCTATCTAGATTCCCAATTCCAAGATGTGTTTCATTCGAAGTAATAATCTACCTATCTGCAAAAGTTCAATAATTTTTATTCTGTCTGCTTAAATACAAAAAAATTAAAAGCTCCTGGCACAAATTGTCACGGAAAATAAGTCAACACGGGCATAGCTGCGGCCATCAACTAGTCTGTTAATAAAACCTCTGTACATAAACCAAAATATTCGAGGTATTACCTTCAAGTTTAACGTACCAACTGTTCAGAGACGTTAATATAGTCTTGTCACAGTTTAATCTATGAGGATAAGCACTTGACGGTGTGTAGTTTCATAACTTCTGCTGATATGAAATAGAATATATTGTGGATGTAAATGAAATACCACAGTTAGGTTTTACCGCTCTAAATGCTTTCAATATTAATGTCTAACATACTTAATAACTGATGTATGTACTAAGTATTTCTCTAGTTGTGGAGTGGAAGCTGCTTTGTTGCTTACGTGGATCTTGTTGTTTCGCTTTATTATACATTATTAATAGCACACTTGTACTTTTCCACTATAATAACATAGTGGAGAAGTAAAGGTGTTATCAATAATGTATGACAATAAGTTCCATCAAGAGCCATCAATCTATAGAGTAAATAACTCGCGTTATTCTTACTATGACAGAGGACGTGATTTGATATTACGCTCCTGTCATAGAATATTTAAGTTTGTGTTTTGAAACTGTTAATTTTGTATACTACGCAGCTATCTGCAACTAAGACATTCTGACATGACAAGTGTTTAAACGCATTCGTTTAAATACTTGTCATGTCATAATCTCTTTAGTTGCAGAAACAAATGTGTTTGGTCAAAATCTACACATTGTCAAAGTCAGTGCCAACTGGATTACTGTTCCTGAGCCTAATCCAACAAGCAACGCCTTCAAGACATAGATCCTATCGGACTAGACACCTTCTTTGAACTCACTAAAATAATCGTGTTCTAAATAAATCTCTAGAAAAATTGATTCTTCACTTTTCAACGTTTCTTTTTAGTTTCTTGAAGTTGGTTTGCCTTCATTGTTCAGTTTCATTAGTACAATATAATTCCATTTAGTATATAAACCAGCTATAAAAGACATATGAAACAAGTAACATAACTATAAATTAATGTTGCCTGCTGTTCCATATGACGTTTAACAAGCTCCTAATACATAACAATGCTTTTATTCCCCGCAGAGCAAAATGAAATATATCACCATTACACCAGTCATGCTTCATTCTTATCTGATAGGACCCTGCATGGTGTGTACTCAGGTTTGGTTCTGTAAGCCCAATAATTTAAAACAAAGATTTACATTTATTGCATATTTTATTAAATACATTACTAATACTACCGAAATTGAACTCCCTGCAATGTTTGAAGAACATCTGAAGATTTTTACAGGGCAGTATGATGACCCTAGTGTTGTACATATTTTAGGCTATGGTAAACATATTTCTATCACCCAAGTTTTTGCCACCAGAGTGGTATAAAAAGACTAGTTTACCCGTTCACCATTACAATTAATTTACTTGTGTTAGATGTCTTCTTCTATCGAATCGACGGCATTTTCTAGTTGCCATCGTGGTGTAGTAATTTATTTCACGACAGCGCCGCTAATCACTGAGAGGGCCCATGCATAGGTTTCGCTCTTCGGGAATGATTACTACGTCCCCTCCGTGTTAGAAGTATACACATGTAAGTAGTAATACATTAAGAATAAATAAATATTACACTACGTTGTGTAGTGTCCCATAAAATCAAAATGAGTCGAAAATAATAGAAGCTCTATCGTTTATCGCTACAGAACATAATACCATAAAAGTTCTTACAACCTAAACTTGTGAAAGACTATTAAGAGCTAATACTTTACAGTAACACGGTCACACACGTGTGTAGTAAACCTATTATAGCTACCGGAGTACCTGCCCGGCGATGGCAAAGAGCACACTTTAGTTCCTTTCACATTATCCCCTGAGTTACTATTGGTTCTCGAGAATACTTCAGTTTTTGGGTGATAGTTATCCCTAATATTGATCATATTCAATATCTTGAGGTACGAACGTTTTGGTTCATGAATATATTTTGGCAATTATATATTCATTAACTAGAACTCAGTGAGTACACCGTCATCTCATATAAGTAAGTCAACAAATTGTATATACGCATATAGTTTCGAAACTACTATCCCCAAATTGGATTGAAAGCTCTATATAATATGCATAGAATATGGCATAGAATAAATAAAATGTTTTAGCATGGCTTGTTTTATGGGGGGTCATTGTGGATGAATATGCTTGTGTAAATTCAAATACATACTAGCCGACCCGCGCAACTTCGTCTGCGTCACCCCGTTTTTGTAACATTTTTCATTCCTGCTCCGCATCTGTTGGTCGTAGCATGATGTTATATACATATAACCTTCCTCTTTAACCATTTTATCTGTTAAAAAAATTGCATCAAAATCCGTTGTGTAGTTTAAAAGATTTAAGCATACAAAGGGACATAAGGACATGAAAAATAGGGACAGAGAACGCAACTTTGTTTTATACTATGTAGTGATTACACAGACTGATGCAAATAGAAAATAATTACACTCATCATATCTCTGCTTTTGTCCCATTAATTGGGGTCAGCGCAACATGTCATTCTGTTCCACACATTTCTGTTAGATATCATTTCCTCAGTCACTCCCTTTTTACCAGAATAATATATCTTCTGTCACAGAATCCATCCATATTTTTATGGGCCGACCTCTGCTCTTAAAGCCATCTACATTCATAGACGTTATTATAACATTCCTATCATTTCTTCTCATGGTATGTCCATCGTCGTATCGATAATATTGGCACTGACTGTAAAACAAAATCCTTTGGTTTCAAAAACGTCAATAACAGGCGTGGTGCAGCCAATTTGTCAGCCTAACATAAAAAAAGATTAAGCAGTTATACTTCTATACTGTTCGAGTATACTTTTTTATCGTGCGCAAAACCTCCACCGATACCACCTCCCGCCAACACCGGTGGAGGTGATGTGACATTGTAGTAAAATAAACTTAAACTGGTGACTTTTTTATACATAAAAACAGCAGCAAAATGGCAAGATATTGTCACCACCTATCCCAAAGGGATGTAGACGTGAATATATGGTGTATTATACCAATACATATAAGTTTGACTATATACTATATATTCAAACTTTACCCCGTACCTTTAGGGACATCACTGTTATGGATATGGATATTTAGTAGTGTACACCAGGGAATTCGGCACAATGCATGCGTAATAGGAACCATAAATAGTGTAGCTATATTTAAGTACCATAATGTGTTATTTTCTATGGTTTTTGAGAACGTCTCACATTGAAGTTTACGGTACCATATTGTGTATTATAATTTGGGGCGTGACCACGGGTTCGATCTTTCTTCAGAATAAGAATATTTGCATTGGTTTAGCTGACTATAAATAAAGTCTGTTCCAGAAAGCCTTGTGTCTCAATCAGCACGTGTATCGGTTTGTTCGTGTGGTTGGCTTAAACCCAAGGATCTAAGTGGAATCCCATACCATACATATGTAGTTACCTATATGCCTACTGAAATGTAAACAATTAATTGGTAGTATACAGTTTGATGAGTTTCTGTCGGTAAGGTAACTTTTTCGGTTCAAAGCATACAGATTATACTGTGACATTTACGGTGTACGGTAAGGTATAATATTGTACAGGTGCTTGCCCGTGGGATATCTCCAAGCTGTCTTTACGGTTAGTAATTAAGATACCTTGATTACTAAACTCGGTAAGTATTCAAGAGAAATGTATGTGGAAGATGACCTTAGGTCAAGAGAGTACGTTCAAAGTCAAAGTCACGTTTTACCCATGAATTTCAATGAGGAAAACGTGACACCGTACTTTATTATGGTTTGGTTGTAATTACTTTCATAATTGGTGAAGTCTGTCCTATGTCTCGTAACTTGCTTAAAACAGCACTGCACTCTTTCTCACTAAGAATACAATATCTAGATCAAACTCAAAGAGTAGCAGTGATTCACTGTCGCACTACAGTATTTACGATTAAAAATTATTGTAACATTTTACGAATCATCGTATACGTATATATAAAGATTCTGAAAAAATGTTTCCACAATATCCATTAAAATATAATTAAACTAGCTGACACCAGTTGGTTGTAGCATGATGTTATATACATATAAACCTTCCTCTTCAATCACTAGGTATATCTATTAACTAAACTGCATCGAAATCCGTTGCGTAGTTTTAAAGAATTAAGCATACAATGGGAAATAAGGACATAAGGATATAGGGACAGAGAACGCGACTTTGTTTTATACTATCTAGTGATATAGCACAGATACTATATTAGAATCTATGTTATGTTTTATTCACGTATGATCCATATAACAGCCCTTAAACACTGCTCTTTACTAAAATTACCGCATTTAACCCAATAACCTTTTGAGATATGCCAACAATGTTACTAAGTATAGGGGAGAGGGGTCTAACCACGAAATAGTAACTGGTGCCATCAGTCATATTGTAGCCTGGGATCACGACATATTAGAAGTCAGAATGCGGTTTGCATATCTCCCTAACGAGTGTCCTTTTGGAGCCTCATCTATTTAGACAAAAGAACGTAATTACCTACAATTTATACTAAATGGAGGTGCTTAACTCACACACTGGGGAAAATAATAGCTTCATTCCGTAATAGTTTTGAAGAGATGGTTTTATTCTCTTATGCTAATTTCTTTATGAGGCTTTAAAATACACAGCTTAAATAATTCTGTTTTAAGAAATCATGATTCTGTGATTTTTTCCCAATTCATTAGGGGTCGGCTTTCTAGTTTGACTGCGAAGTGGCTATATTGCGATCATCATCATCGTCCTTGCGTTAATCGCCTCCACAAATGGCCTCGACAACCTATAAGTATAGGCGATATCAAAGTACTGCGGTTAGACCAATTGTTGGACTTTTTAGAGCTCCAACTACCCGTACCGACTGTCATAAATATCTGACAGACGGCTTGAAGTGCTCTCCAAGGCACGACCAGACCAGTGCAAATAGCCATGCCTACAAATATTTGCACTGAGCGGGGATTGGGAGTAGTTGCATTCACTACCGGCTACTAGGCTGAACTTCGATATTTCCGGTAAAGTAATTGCCATCTAATCTCTGCAACCCATTGACGATATCTAGTAGTTCTGTAGTTAGAACAGTTGTTGGATACTTTTTGGTTACAATTACCGGTAGCTGGTGCCACAAATGTTCATGTGGCAACCGGAACCGCCAGTTTAACGCGTTCTTCCATTTCTGTTTCAGGCGATTTGATTTTAAATAGAAATATCTCTGTATATTCAGAACTACACACCGTAGTAGGGTCCATTCGACCGCTACGAGTGGACAAAGTTAGGTCCTCCGACGAACTTATCTAGTTTGTTTAGGTATTGTTGACCTCAATGCTGAAGGTCTCGGATAAATAGCTTAAAAAAGTTTGGGACTACCATTTTTCAAGCAGTATAAAGCTAATTAATACTTTGTATTCTTATCCTTTCAATTAAAAGGTATTCAACTGAACTAGTCAACTCATTAGATACTTAAACCGTATTTTTTTTATTTATGGCACGTCAGTTGACTTACCTCGCCTGATGTTAAGCTGAAGGCAAAGTTTTCAGCTTAACATCAGGATGTCATCATCTGCAAACACGTTCAGTGCTACAACGGTGGCGCTCAGCTTGACGGCCTCATCAGATGCTTTTTCACGCTCCGCCTAAAGGACCCGGGGCTGTAGGAAGAAACACGTGCGCCGGCAAGGAATTCCAGCACTTAATGGTGCGGCAGAGAAAAGACTCAACGAACCGCTTGGTTCTTGATGGAATATTCTGTACCGTATGCGAGTGACATATTATTCGCCGCAGGGTGACGGTAGTTGCTCTTGTAAATGTCCAATCAAATCTTGACCACGTACTTCTTGGACGTGGACCACGGGCTCTAAATGTAGCTCAAATGACGAAAAGCCTCTAAGTGAGATTCTATAGATGGAATCGCGTCGAAGCGAATCATTTTCAATTCGCTATTAATGGATTACTTGACACTGCGATAATTATTAATAATAAAATATATGAAATAAAAATTTTCGAATCACAAAGATTTAAATGTTTGTAGTCATATGATAGATTCATGTCAATCCCATACTTTACTTAACGATTTCACTGACGTTTTCTTCAGTACAATGTCACTTTGTTCGTCACTATCTCACCTCCGGCAACTATAAGGACCCAAAGACGGTGTGCGTTTTGTCTGGTTCGAGTCCGACATAACCTCCCTCACCGGTTCCGGTGAGATTGGTAAACGTGGGGATTTCGCGCACGAAAACAAAAACTCAATGTCACTTTGTCTAGACCCCTAGGAATAAGCATTCATTACATTTTCAAAATAAAATAAAATGTTTATAATATTACTGTATCGTAAAAACTGTGATAAAACTTATTATAATGAGCTATTATTTGAAGACTCGCGGGGTGTTTGATATCAGTTGCGTTAAACTTTTTATAGCTTACATACTCACTGGAATAGAAAGTACTTACTTTTTATACCACCTGAATAATGTTTAGTAGGTTTTATTACAATTCATTGTATACGTTAAAAAGTTCTGCTATTACCGAGCCCCTAGGGACTGGGGAACTCTGATAGACCTAAAGCCCTTCCTTCACTGAAAGCATACTCAGAACCTCGAACGGCTGACCGCCGCGGACTATAAGTGGGGGCCACGAATCGCATTTACTGCGTCACTATACCACAATAGCTATCCTTAACAGCATATTGGGTTCACGATGGACGTGGGATTAGAGCAGGCCCCGCAGGCCTTACTGTGTAGAAACGGGCTCCCCATTATCAATTTGGATAGTTAGGTTTTTTTTACGTTATAAGTTTATAATAATCTGTAAACGGGAATTGACGCGATCATGGTATAGGTATATACATACCTTCGGAATGCCTGACGTTGCGACCAGGTTACACCGGCCGTGGTCACAGGCTGACTGTCTCAGCTGCGCACGCCCTCCGTCGTCGAGTCCGTGAGGTAGCCGGTTGTTCATGGACGGACTCGACGAACGAACCTATACCATGATCGCGTTAATTCCCATTTACAGATTATTATAATCATGGAACGCGAAAGTTTAAAAGTTATAAGTTTAGTTTAAATCATTTTATTGCCTGAACTGAATAGTTAAAATTCATTCTATCATCTCTCATTTTAGCATCAGTGATATCAGCATTCAGGAAATTTTACCTTACAAATTGTACCGGTGAACGGAGAATTGGATTAATAAAGTGCGCTACGCTGTACATAATCCGCCCAGGCTTGCTGCTTCGCCTAAAATTTGGCATGATTTATATAAAATCGCTTTGACGCCGGGTATCCTGTTAAGCCCCTCTGACAGTTGCAAGGAGGGTTTTACTTACGTATCTTGTATATATGACATCGATGACAGTTGTTCTTAGCAGCCTTCTCAAATAAGTTTAGAACGCCGAACCAATTATTGTCCTACATAATTTATTTTGCTTCGTGATTTAGATCGCAAGTAAAAGAATTTCGTAATATAAGTATTTTCTATTCCACTAAATATCGTTTCTAAAAAAAAGTAATCTAAAAAAAAAAAAATTTAATCTATTATTATTCAACGAATCCCTCTCAAGAACGAAATTACCATGAACCAAAAATTCCTGTGCATTCACCTCAATCTACAAAGGTATTCCTATTCATAATACGTATGTAATATGTGCTTATCCTTGAATACCTCTGAATTCGCCGAGCTGAAGCGATTAAATTACCTGTCGAATGGAACCACGTGAAGGCATTACTGCTAAACCATAATGGATATTTAAGCTTAGCGTTGATACTAGATTTAAAATGACTAGAACGTTATTTATGAATAAATCTAGTAGTGTTATTATACGTGTTTGGAATAATTATTTGGGAAGATAATTAAGATGCTTGTATAAGTAAACTATACAAACGTATATATACGATATTAAGGTCATATGACCTTTAACACGTTGCCTGCCATACGAGTATACTCGTAGTAATTTTTTTGTATACGTATTGCCACCATACAAAATGGTAGGTACGAGTATACTCGTAGTTGGCAGTAGAACCTAGTTCATACTACGAGTATACTCGTAGTATGGCAATGAGATAGGATTCTCATTAGCTATTGCCAATCTACGAGTATAGTCGTAGATGATTTGGCGCGAAAATTGTTTGCTCCCCTGCACTGTCTATCGGGAACCGCGGTCGCCACGCGATTACCCTGCAACCCGGCTCTCGCGGGGCTTCGTATACGATCGTAGCGATCCACATTTTTGAAATTTACATTCATAACGCCTGCATCATCTACAACTAACAAGCCAACCTTCCTCTGGAAAAGAAATTAGATGCTCTTTCATTCAAAGATAAAGTTGTAAAATATCTTTTAGGCAAGAAATTCACGAATACAGTCATCGTGAGCAGAAGGAGTAAGAATTTCGTTATAAGGAGCGTTTACCACCTACTCAAAAAAAAACTAAGACCGACGAATCGTGTCTGCACCAAAGAAAAAAACGCAAAGAAACTGTTTATTATTGTCCGATATGTCCTGAAAAACCTGCCTAATGCGTTGAAAATTGTCTTAAAATGTATCACTCCTTCATGACTTCACAGTAAAATACTGATTTTTTTTTATATGAAACTTATTTTTCTGATTTAAGTAATGTTATATTTCAAATGCCAAAGAATTTAACCCTGCCCTCCTTCCACGGCCACTGTTTTAATTTTCGTCAGAAATTAGATACAATCTACTACGAGAACACTCGTAGTTGGCAGTGCACCCCAGATTATATACTACGAGTATACTCGTAGGTTGGCAGGCAACGTGTTAAGACAAAACGGACCGAAGACGCAGTACAAAACTGGTTCTTACAACGTCTTCCTTTCGTTTAGTCTTCCACATTTTAGCGCGGGAGCGGGGACATGGACCCGATCCTGAAGGAATCTGGGCTATAAAGTTCTAGCTCCACCAGAATACGGTGGAGGCGTGGAACCTACGACTTAGGGATATGATAGCGGCGGTAAGACCCATCATGGAGGACGAGGCTTCACAGGGGCCTCTCGTATCGGCTAACGCAGGTGATCTCCGGGCACGTGTGCTTCGGGGATTACCTGTGTCGGATTCGGAAGGAGCCAACGCCCGAATGTCATCATTGTGATGCGATTGAGTATTCAGAGTTACACACGATGACCAAGTACCCGGTGCGCGAATAGGTGGGTCCTCGTGGCAGCCTTAGGTGTGCGAATTCTCTCGTTCACCGCCTTACTCACGACGATATAGAGATATGCAGAGGCGGCGAAGCTGATCCGGACGAGACTCCGAGCCCACCCAGACGCGACGAGCGGAGGTGATCCGAGCGTAGGAGGTCTCAAAATGACCTCCGTCCTCCATGAGCACAGGCCTGGGGGTGACAGATGTAGCCGCCTGTCTTCCTAGCAGAAGCAGGTAACGGCGGCACCGTGATGAGCACTCCACCCTATCCAGGGCAAGATGTAGACACCGTAGTCCCGCACCCGAGAGGGCCTGACCTAGGGTCAGCCGGGGCGTAAGGGAATATACCAGAGGCTACCTCAGCCTCGGCAACTGGTAGCCTAAGACGGCCGTGTGGTTTTGATCAGTCGAGTCCGACATAACCACTTTCGCTTACTTCAGCGGAGGTATCAGTGAGACTTTCCGTACGCGTCAAAAATAAATTGTTAGTAAGTTAGTTTCTCAGAGAATGATATATCATTAAGATAATCAAGTAAATATTCAACACAAACCTATCTGGTTCTCTCCCACTCTTCTGAACGTTGAAAAGGTTTCGCACAAACATTTAAATTTTAATAATGTATGCTTAGGATGTCGTTTCTTGAGTATAAAATAAACGAGAACGATGTTTGCTAAAACAATAACAATCTGTTATTCATTGGAAGAAAAACAAAATTTTAGATTCATGATGTTCAATTATTATTCCTAGAAATTTGTTATGAAATGTAGACTTAATTCGTAGTTGAAAACATTTGAAAATAAGAGTACATAATTATCATAGAAGATTCACGTTAAAAAATTTATACTCATCTCTAGTTGAAACAGTAGGCAAAAAGTATAATGTTATTTAACATAAAAAGAATTGAATTTTATATCTCATTTGCCTTTCGTCCAAGTCAATAGTTGGAGTCAAAAGGATGTCAATTTCCAAGTTTTTGGTACAGTATAGTAGAAATCCGTACAGTAGTGTTTACGTCCATCGCAAGCATCGACAAGAATTGAACTAAAATATTTTTGTGTTAAAATAACATAACTATTTCTTTTTTGTATTACCTTTTGTGTCACCTTTTTAAGCACATAAACAAAATGAAATGGAGTATAGATCATTTGAAAGTTTAGATAGAAGATGAACAGTGAAATTTAGTTCGAACTGAGCCGAATTTTGAGCAGTAGGTACTCGATTGACTGTTTCGACGGGTGCAAAGTAAAAAGAGGCATCTGCATAATAGCAACTTTACAGGAGAGCGAAAAGAACGAAAAAGTGTATTATTTTCTTAATGAGTGGGCCAATATTTCTGAAAATTGTATCATAATTTATTTATACTTCTATTTATTTTTATATTAAGTTAATTAAGCTAATTTATTAATAATTTAGGAGATTTTGTAGATAGCCGTTTTTACAACGAACTTTATAAAACGCTAACTGAGCCAACTACCAGCTGGTAGTATATGCTCGGGACTTTTAATATCGTGTATAAATAGTTTTTTCTTTTTTTTACTGATCTCAATTGTTCTCAGGCCAATTATAAATAAATATATATTTATAAAATATCCACTACAGAAAGTAATTTTGCAGATAACTTTTTATGCTTCGTACTTTCATAACAACATTTTGTAAATGGTTTAGTAGCCCAAAAACATCATGCGAATATAATTGCAGTTACAATACCTTTAGTTTCTTTTTTATAAGGTCGTTTATTAAACAGAAAATCCTACTACGTGATAAATACTTTGTATAAAGTTAACCGACGTAAATTTAATTGACCGCGAAGTAGAAAGAGTCAACTGGCAGATGGTCGTTAATGCGTCGTATGTGCGTTTAAAGAGTAATGCAAATAGAAATTAAAAGCACACCTTGAACTGCCTGATGACATTTTGTGTACGCTCGGAGTCCGCCGCCGCGCCCCGCGCAGAAACGACCAACGTTACTTGGTCGCATTACCTTTGTACTATTTGCAAAATTGAGTGTAGATGGCTTTTTATACTTTTAAAAATTCATTGAAATATAATGAAATCTCCAAAACCAAATATGCCAGGTTGTGGAGTCTTATTTGATTAGTACGAAAATGCAATAAAAAGAAAATCGTGAATTTGTAGTTGACTTTATTTACTTTGCACCCGTCGGTTTGTCCAGTACCCATCTGAATTTGATCAAACAAGTCGTGCATAAAACAAATCTAGGTTTAAAACAATTAGTTCACGTTAACACAGACATACAACTCTAAACCAATCAAATTTATTCAGTAGTTGAGCACATAAGTGTGTAGTGTGTGTGTAGTGTAGAAACGTGGTTTTAATTACGGCTGAGTGAGACCGCAAATTTTGTGACCGAAAGCGTTTGTCTCTCTGCGTTATATTGACATATGTGTCAGCTGTGCTGTCTAACTAGGGGTGATGTTATACGTAGATAAAATATATAATCCGTTACTTCTATTGATGGAATTTTTATATTGAATCAGTGTGGAGACAGAGAAAGAATACTAACCACCCCCTCTCATCCAAAGGGTGTCGTAAGAGACGACTAATGGAAAACGCAGACATTATCAGTGCTGTCCCAGGGGCTAGATGGGGACACCATGGTCCCCACATTTAGGGCAGAGGGTCATCTCAACAGAGTCTGCCGGGGTGCGAGAGATATGTTTTCTATAATCTCACCTCCGGCAATCAAGGACCCATGGACGGCGTGCGATTTGGTCGGTTCGAGTCCGACATAATCACCTCCATCGGTTTTGATGGAGGTGGTATCCGTGGGGATTTTGCGCACGATAAAAAAAAACAATATCAATAATATAATAGTGCGATAGAAGGAAAACTCGAAATAAAACCCTGTAGGTACCAACCCGTTTGACAGGGTAGAAATAGTAGGCCAAAGCGTTCCAACATTAGGAGGGGCCTATGCACATGAATGGAAGTTATAGGTGGTGATGGCTTCTGTTCCGGGACCCGTGTCAAATTTTCATCCCGTTTTGCGCCCCATGAGAAACTGTCCCTGTTACAATTTCAGACAAATTCGTTCAACCATGAGTAATAAACGTCTTCACAAAAGTTCACAAATCTTCTCTCTAAGTCATATTAGCTCATCCATCATTCTTTCTCAGAGCCTATTCCTAACTCCCGAAAATACTGCCATAGATATTCATATGGCAATCGGGACCGCCCGACTGAACGTGCTCTCTGAGGCAGAACCAGACCAGTGCAAATAGCCATATTCACGCATACAAATATTTGCACTGAAAGGAGATCGAACCCACGCCACCTGCATAGCAGTCGCGTTCACTGCGACCACGCTACAGAGGTATTTCATGAATTTTTTACTTTTATTAATCACACACAGTAATATAATCATTCTATAACATTTAATTTAAAATGAGAGTCACAAATGAGCATTGTTATTATTTTATTTTTACTTATTTTTAAGTTAGAAAGGTAGTAAATTGTCGCATAAATTCGTTTTAGTAATAAATTAACCGCCAAAGTAATCCAGTACTGGGTGATTGAGAGAGGTCTATCTTAGGGGCGGTAGTGCCGGTAGTCTAGTGGCTAAGGCGTCGGAATTACTATTAAGAGGGCGTTAATGAATCTCGAAAAGGCTCTTAATGGCTGGAAACAGAGCGCAAAGTGAGGTATGAGGACTCCATTCCACGACCCTCGGGCTAAATGGTCTCCCTCTTGTGATTTTTTCTATTGACTATAATATTGGAGTTCAATAGACCGTGGTAACCACTTCTCATCTGGTTAGTCGTGTGCTAATCAGCTATCAAAGCGATATTTCATTTCTGCGTGCCTCGACACTCGTTGTTTTTTCACGCCCCTCTTAAAACCCGAGACTATAGGTTGAAGAAAACACGGAAGCTATGTGTCATGCATGAAAATGCTACGATAGACGCATATTCATGGTCACGTGTAATAATCTCGTTAGGTACTCCTACATCCCCGATAACTTTCATGTCCGTGACATAGTAGATAAAATGGAAGAGAGTCGTCTTCGTTGGTACAGTCACCTTTTGCGGGAACTACTGGGTGATTCCTACTATTTAAATATCCTAATATTTGAGTAGCACCCGCCAGGCGCCGGTAGGATGAGTAGGCTCATAAAGTTCTGGCTCGACCTTGTGGAGGCTGAAATGCGTGCCAATGGTCTCAGTAGTGAGATAGTAGCATGTAGGCCCAAGATCTTGCAAAGCGGAAGAAGATAAGCTGGAAGACGGGCCCTAAGCTCCAAGTTCAAGGCCTCAATGCAAACAGAAATGATGATCTATGTGCTTATATCCAGGAAGATATCGTGAATTTTGCAAATGTCCCAAAAAAGTTATAGATGTTTGTTTGAAATGCACATTTTAATAACAAAATTATGTTGTAACCTCATGTTTTTACTGTTTAATCAACATTTTAATGTAGCGTTATAAAATGTAAAAGCTTACATCAAAGATTCTATACAACCGCGATGGAACTCTCTAAGAAAAAAGTCTCATAATAATGTAAATGAATATTAATGATAAATAATGAAAGTAGAAGCTTTATACCGAAAGCAAATCCGCAACTCATCTATGTTCACAGTCATAAAAAAGGTACGATCTTTTAAATACTTTACATTTTTTATTATCCATTATATCCATTAAAGGAGAAAACCAGGTTTATGGTCTGCCTGATAGAGAAAGACATTTAAATGACTATAACGTTGAAAGGGAAAATATAGTGATTGATGAAGTCATTCAAGACTTTTTTTTGTCGAGCGCAAAATCCCCACGGTTATCACCTCCACCAAAACCAGTGGAGGTGATTATGTCGGACTCGAACCGACCAAGACGCACGCCGTCTATGTGTCCTTGATTGCTCGAGGTGATAATATACAAGACATTTATCTCTCGCAAAGTCATTCAAGACCTGGATTTATCAAATAAAGTTAGTTACTTTATGGGCTTTTTGAAACTGCTTATCAAGGGATAATAACAATATATTGCGTCCAAGGCTACTTTTTATACCACTAAAATGACAGAAAAGCACTAGGCCCATCTAATGGAAAGTGATTACCGTGGCCTATGGTCATGTGCAATGGCAACCAGGGCTTACGAACTCCTACTGCCGACCCTGAAGAAACTTTCTAATGTTCATAATTTGCTTTTTATGTATTGTTTTTGGTCTCAAAAATCGTTCCGACCAATGCAATCGTAGATAACTGTCACGTGACCAAAATTTGATTGAGGTTCACGAGAGACAGGGGTATATTTAGTACCATGCTATAGTGGATTGGCGTAAAGCAATATCAAGACTATCAACAAAACTACAAATTAAAGAGTGAAGTAAAACATAACGTTTTACTTTACTCTTTAATTTGTATTGGCATGAAGGTTATTATGATAAAACAACAATCAAGTACATCGATTCTGTGAGATTAAAAATATTGCGTCCGATTACAAATATACGATAGTAGTTATCAAGCGATATCATTGCGTTATTTAATCATCATACCGTTATATTTAATAATATGCGGATACAAAATCGTTCTTAAAATTTCAGAATATTTTTGTTTATTGTATGTGTAGCCCTCCGGAGCGATTACGTCATAGGCTCATCATCCTTGCGTTTGTCCCGGTGTCGCATCCAAAGCTGTCACCTTTGAATTCGGGGTCTGCTTTTTCTAGTCTAACTGCGTTGCGGTTAAACGATTACGGCTATATACACTTCTTTATGTACCACTTTTTATTATTATATTTATATCGTCAATTGATCAAATAATAAGCTGCGGTGTCTAGAGAATAGTGAGGGCTGTCCCTATAACAGCGGTTCCAACCTCAAGGGCCTAGACACATTGTACAGTATTATAACTGATACAAACCGGCATAAAATAAATTTTAATCCCTCCAGTAATCCACTACACTGGTCACAGTCCAGCCCCCGTATCTTTGTGCTGCTCTCGAAAGTCAGATTTGGTCCAGAGCCAAACGCTTGGAGCTTAATATACGATGTGCTTCGAGCAGCTAATTCAGGCTTACTGCTGATATCAACTCACGTGTTATTAAGATAAAAGTGCATTTCATTCTTTTTTTAACACATTTCTTATTTATTTCTCTTTTTTGTGTTTTTTTAAGACAACTCCCGCACTAGGAAACATGCCCTGAATCGTGGGGGACTTTACAAACATACAACTAACGGACACAAAGTACACCTACCTAGACTCAGAACAACTATTTTTGTCCTGTGTGGGGATCGAACCCATAACCTCGTGCACAGTCGGCGCATACTACGCCCACGGAGGCAGTCTCACTTAGTCACATTTACATATAGGTTACACTTACAGCTATTAAGGGCACCATGGTGGTTTGAATTCTCAATGCCAATATATTTATGATGTCAAATACGTAGTCAAGATAATAGTGGTGTCTATTTAATGGAATTTGGAGGAGTACATGAATGATTTATTGCCTATTGGGAATTTATTAGATATGGATGTTAAATAAACAGTTACCATTTCTGTAGAGTAACTATTGTATCCATAATATGTGTGTGTTTAATGACTGCCCGTTTCCATAGTTCTGATTCCATTCCTGCAACTCATTCCTGCAATCTATTCCAAAGATAGGAAGTAAATTTGTTCGTATACCAGACTATAATCTACCATTGTACCAAGTTTCAACCAGATTCGCTTATTTGTTTGAACATGATCTAGTAACAAACATTCAAACATCTTCTCTCTCTCACTTAACTTGAGAGCTCAGTTCTTGTCGGTGGAATAATTGCCACTTTACCTGCCCCCAATCCCTTGAACTCATGACACGACGTGACATGTATCTTTTTCTTTATCCGTGCTATAAAAGTTACTCTTGGCGTGCTTCTTCCTCTCTTTACTTCTACCTTCCCGACTATGAAATTTGTTAAGAACATCAGGTGGCCAAACATCTTAACAAAAAATAATGTCTGCACATTGTTTACCAATATTCAGAAACATATTCATTATACGTGTAATTTTAGCTATGCTTGCTTTTGATCTAAGTGGCACTGAATACAATAGCCTTAGAATATTATAATATAGCTACACAACATACCAATATTCTGAAAGTACATGGTGAAGTATTGAGTGAAGTTGTAGACGTCCCGGGTTTAGTAGGAAGTATATTTTCCATTTTCCGGCGGCGTTATTGACACATTACGTTACCTCACACAAGTTCGCTTTGTCTCTGTCTATTTTGCTTAAAATATTTTTAGCAAAACAAAAACTTACTTAAACCTAGATATTGTATCTGATTATTACTGAATCAATTAGCCTATTGCAGTCTACTGCTGTACGTAGGCCTCTCCCAATGTCCGCCATTTCTCCCGATCTACTGGTTTTAGTACAAGATCATAATCAAATAGTTAATAGTGACTTTGATGATTAAAAGTTTTAATGTAATATTAAAACCACATAGTTTTTATGAGACCATACCTGAAGTAAAACATTTCTCAATTACTATAGAAATCAATCTACGTAATGAATACTATTTTCTGAACTTATGTAAAAAATAACCAACGAAATGAAAACAATCTACTATTTTGATCTGGCTTAAAAATAAGTAAGTATACATCTTTATTGAAATTTACGTGTTCAATATAATGCACTTTTTAATTAAGAATCTACACATTTCAAGAAGAGAGAAGAAGGTCGAAACATTGGTTGTTCCAAATTCAACCCAATAACACACGAAATAATAAAAACTTGAATGCAACTTTTTAACTTCGATAATATCTATAGCATGACATTAGTCAGTTCATAAGTGACTGCATATTAAATAATACCTAATTATAACAAAAACTACTGTTCCAAATATTTCTTACACAATAGAAAAGCAATACAAATGATTGAGCTATTGATAAGGTATAACATGTAGATAATCAAATACTGATATGTACTGATACTCAAGGATAGGCATAATTATGTATCGTAAATTTTATCTGCAATTTCTATAATACGCACCTCTAATCCAGTCTCTCTGGCTTCTGGTACGCAATACAGATGTCTTGATTATATTGTCAAGATGGTAAAATTGTACGTGTTATTTTATTTCTTTATTCTAGTCAGTGCTCAAGATGACAGATTTGCCTTGAATATTCTGCATTATAATGATTTTCATGCAAGGTATGTATATCCTAAGAGTTTTGTGAAGGAAAGGAAATATATTTTATACGTTTTATTGCAATCTATGTGAATTCGTGTAGATCGTGTGTTATTATTATAATAATTAAACCACTATTACAAAACATCGCTTAGCAAACTATATAGTAAGCATCAAAAGATAATTAACTACTAGTCCCATACATTTGTTACTTACATAACAAGATTATTATTAAAGATCATAGTTTAGTATGGTAAAGAGTTTGACGGAGTTAGGATATGACGGTATCTCCCGTCTTAATTGAGCAGTCCGACTGGGGAAGCACCTGTGCCCTACTGAATACGGTGGCTAATAAAATAACTAAACAATAAAAGAGGTTTTGTGTTGTTAGTGGGAAGACCGAGAAACCCTTCTTTGTCTTCTGCTCTAACAGCATAGAGACTCTCTTAACCTTCTCCCCTCTCCCCTTTACTTTTCCGCCTCTTGTCTATATGGTCGGCAGCACGAATATGATGCCGCTGGTGTTGCAAATATGTAACCTAATCTAACCTAACTGGTATAAAAAAAGAATATTGTCTGCGGGCCAGCAAATAGGTGACCATGACAGCATTGAATTTATCATTATTTATCTTTAAGTGCTAGCAAAATACTTAGTTTGTCACGGCTTACAAAATAGCAAGAACACAATTTTGATGACAGTGATCAAAGCCTCGGAAGTGACTGAGACTAACGTGAAAATAATGATGATGATCTGATTATATCTATCATATAATTATTAAAGTTGAACGAACTCTTTTTTATAAATAACAATGTATTTTGATTTGAATCTAAGAGATGAGATTTGATTTGGAATCCTAGATCTTCACTACCATCTCTGTAGCAATTATGACTCTGAAATATGTAATAGACATAAGTTTTTCGTTAAATATAGTATAAATACAATATTTCAAATCAGGCCCTTGTTCTTATGGGAAAATTGACTAACAATTTTATCTAGAGAGATATCCTATCTTTATAACATTACTAGGTTAAACTAATTCAGATATGATCACAGTCACAGTGCAAATAGTGTGAATATGTTGATATTGTTCTTGATATTCTGTTTCTTTAGTTTAATTGGTGGACAAGATGATATATTTGCTTTGAACATTCTACATTACAATGATTTTCATGCCAGGTATGTAAGTTAAATAAGGCGCTATTAACAGATCCTAGTTCTTAACTAACTAGTTCGTAACTCCTTCCTTCCTTTCCTTTTGATTTAGCTTATACGGCTATATGAGTTAGTATAGTTTTCGTTGAAATTTTAGTTATATTATTTTGTTTATCGATTCATTTATTTTAATATACAGTTTACACTTTACACTTATTTCATGAAAGTTAAGTAACATCCTATCAATCACTATTGACTTTACAAATTCATTAAATATGAAATGCGAAAATTGCGAAACTAGTTAGAGACTCTCGTGATTTATCAATGCTAGTGTAGAGGAGACTTTTCTGGTACATTTATAAATAATGTTTGTAAACAAAAATTGGTTTAGCACCAAGTTATACCAATATATTCATTGATGTCTGAACTTAATAAAACATTATAAATAATCTTTTCAGATTCGAAGAAACTAATTTACGAGGTGGTATCTGTGATGATTCCGCTCCATGTATTGGGGGTTTCGCTCGACTTGCAACTACTGTCCGTGAGCGCTTGGAAGAAAAACCGCAGTCTCTTCTCCTCTGTGGGGGAGACAGTTTTCAAGGCACTATCTGGTATAACTTATTCAGATGGGAAGTTACCAAGGAATTTATGAATATGCTGCCACATGACGCACACGTTAGTTCTTCTCAATTTTAACGATTTAAAAAATAAATACACCATAAGTATACCCATTTACAATTAAACAATTTAAAGCAAAAACAAAGGTGAATTAATTTGTTTTAAATAAGAAACTTAGACAAAATAATATAAATCTAATTACTGCAATAAATATATCGAATTTGTTACTGATTATTATATAGCATTTGAAATTTATAAGATCGAATTATGTCATCTTATACACGACAAATTTCTTTTCGTAGGTATTAGGCAATCATGAATTTGACAATGGTATTGAAGGAGTAGTTCCTTATTTACAACAATTGAACAGCACAATGCTAGCAGCCAATATTATTGATGATGATGAACCAACAATACAAGGTTTATATAAAAAGAGTACTATAGTAGAAAGAGATGGCAGAAAAATTGGAATCATCGGAGTTCTTATTTCCTCAACTGATGTACGTATACTATTGTATAAAACAAGTAACAAAAATAAAAAAGAAGATCTAATTTGTCACAGTTAATAAAATGGAAGCCCAAATAACAATATTTGTGTTATTTGCAGACATTAGCAACTACTGGTAATTTAAGATTCAAAGATGAAATAGAGACCGTAAAGGAAGAAGCAGCAAAACTTCACGAACAAGGAATAAATATTATTATTGTTTTATCGCATTCCGGTATAGAAATTGATAGGTATGTATACATAAATATATACATACAAACAAATAAGAAAGATAGATCTAGCTAATAAAAAATAAATGATTTATTCAACAGGGATATAGCATTGAATGGGGGTCCCTACATAGACGTTATAGTTGGTGGGCACAGTCACACACTTTTGTTCAATGGTGAAGTTGTACCAGACACTGCATTTCGTCCACAAGGACCTTATCCAACGGTTGTGAATCAAACAGAACCACATAGGCCTGTAAGTATGAAATTCATTCAGATTTATCAAAATATTATCAAATCATCACAATCATCATTAATATATAATTTATTGACCCACTAATTCTTTACCAGGCGCTTTTTTAGTTTTATAAAGTAATTAGATAATGCTTGCAGTGTCGCCAGCGTGGAATATTAATCCTCGTTTCCACAATTGTGTAATTCCAGGTTCTAATCTATGCCTATGTCATATTCAGCTTGATCCGTTCAGTCGTTAGAGCGTGATTGAATAACAAAATACAAACATCAATATATATCAACATAATATATAAAAAAATATTACTATTATTATACAAGTTAAATCGAAAATGGATGCTAACTGAACCTGCATATCATTCTTACGTTTATTTGATTTCTCTATGTGCAGGTTTTGATAGTCCAAGCTGGCGCTCACGCCGCTTATTTAGGTGAACTCAATGTCATTTTTGACTCTGCTGGCAATATTTTAGAATGGGGAGGAAACCCTCACTTCCTGAGAAATGAAATCGAACAAGGTACCTAATTTTCTTATTTGAATCTACCTAAACATTTTGTTTTTTAAAGAAATAAAATTTTACGATGAAATACTACTAAAAAAACAATAATTGCCAGAAATTTATTATAATGCTTCTTAATTTAAATTGTTTAGTGATAAAAGCTCCGGCCCGATTAAAGCTCATACATTAAATTGTAACCCTGTTCAGGGTGGTTTATGATTTCAACTAATATATCAATGATAATAAATATCTCAGCTAAGTAATATATTTATTAACCAAATGTATTTGTATTCAAGCACCAGACGTAGTGGAAAAAATTAACGAATATCTACCAACAATTTCAATGATGGCTTCTATGGAAGTCGGCAGTTCAATAGTGGATTTGAGTTCAAGCTGTGCATGCAGGGAATGTAATCTTGGAAATCTGATCTGTGATTCTTATATGCATTCTGTAGGTACCTAATCGTATTTTCCTTAAATATTTTCTTTGATACTATTCCTTTTTATGCCTCCAATTATTACGGGGACTTAGTTTAAATATCATAACTGTATCAGATAATTATTTTAGGTACTAGAAAAAGCTCAAAACAACAGCTGGCACTATGCACATTTTTGTGTAATGAATCAAGGCGGAATCAGAAGTAGTATAAATCCTGGAGGTGAATATTAAAAATTAGTTTGAATATGTATTATTCAACTGTATGAATTTATTTGATAGTAAAAGAAATAATTTGGATAATAGAGATAGAATTAAAATATCATTGACATTGTTATGTTTCAAGTCAAGTTACATAATATGAATCTTTTAGTTTTGTATTTTGCCACTAGATGGCGCTAGTATTCATTTTAGAAGTCGATGTTAAGATTCTCCATAAGCTTTATAAAGTAATCCATTAGTTCTGTCTTTCGCTACTAGATGTCGCTAGTGGTAAAATTAGAAGTCGGTGTTAAGACTCTCCACCGAGGTTTCGTTATAGCTCCGTAAATTATGTTCAAAAAGTTTGTTCTTCTTATGTACAGTGAAAAATAAAAAGTGATAACAAGTGTGAGTGTTTACATAAACCAAATGGACCTTCGATCTCGGATAAACTGTGAGTAAAATACAAGTGTTAAAGACTTAGTGAAACATCAGTGTCAAAGACTTAGAAAAATTAAAACTAAAAAACACTTAGAAAAATTTCGTTTAAAAAAGGACTTAGAAAAATTTAGTTGAAAAAAGACTTATAAAAATTTCGTTGAAAAAGGACTTAGAAAAATATCTTACTAAAAAACACTTTGAAAATTTTTGAGACTTAGAATAATTTCATCTGGTTTTAACTTAGTATAATGGCGGATAAGAAAGTCAAAAGTTACATCACACAGTTGATTCAGAATTCAACTAAAATTGAAAAGTTGTTGATTAATTCGAAAAAATGTGCTAAGGATAAGCGAACTAGAGGGTTCTTGAATATACGTATGGAGACATTGCAAGAGTATTGGACTAGCTATACAAAACATTGTGATAGCCTTTCTGAAGTAGAATCTTTGGATTCTGAATACGATATTGACTTAGAGAAAAACTTTGAACAAACTGAAGAATGTTATTTGGAGCTAATGTCATGGCTTAAGGATAGGTTATATGAGCTAAATTCTGATCAAAGTGGAACCTCAAACCCTGATGCGCAATTGAAACAATCGAAGTTGAGGCCTAAACTTCCACCAATTGCTATACCGCAATTTTCTGGTGATTACAATCAGTGGATGAGCTTTAGAGATTTGTTCTGTTCTTTAATACATGAGGATCAACGTTTAACCAAAATTGAAAAGCATCATTATCTTAAGTCAAGTCTTTCTGGGGAAGCTGAGCAACTACTCAAAAACTACTCACTAACAGAAGCTAACTATGATGATGCCTGGAAAAAGCTCAATGAAAGGTATGAAAACAAAAGAATTATTGTCAATAGCATCTTAAATAAGTTTTTAAGTCAAAAGACCTTAGCCTCTGGATCTGCAAAGGAGATCAAGGATCTTCTAGATACTTCAAGTCAATGTCTCACATCGCTAACAAACTTGCAGATTGACTCCTGGAATGCAACAGTTGTGCACATTTTAGTCTCAAAATTGGATATTGAATCACACAAACTCTGGGAACAATCTTTACAAGATTCTACAAGCATTCCTACATATGAAGATCTCAATAGTTTTCTCGAGAAAAGATTCCGAGCCATGGAAATGGTTAATCTTTCCCAAACTCCATCAAAGAATACTGTGAAGACATCTCAACAACCTTCTAAATCAACAAATAATGTCAGAAGTTTTGCTACTGAAATCGAAAGCACTTGTACTTACTGCTCACAAAACCATTACGTTTGCCACTGTAAAGATTTTGCATCACTCTCTGTCACGGAGCGTCAAGATTTCGTCAAGAAAAATAACATATGTTTTAATTGCCTAGTTAAGGGTCACTCAGTCTCTCATTGTAGACAAAGTACGGTGTGCAAAAAATGTCGACGTCGTCATCATACCTTGCTACACTTTACCTCTCCTAAGGATGAGAAGCCTGTTGAAATCTCTAAGGAGAAAGACAACCCGCAAGATAAAAGCACTGTACCTAACTCTTCTTGCAACATCAGCGTTAACCTAAAAGCTGAAACAGAAGATGAATTGGTTATATTGGCGACTGCTGTAATAAATGTAAAGTCACGAAACAAGGGTACTTACGCATTAAGAGCTCTCGTTGACCAGGGCTCGCAAGGTTCCTTCATCTCCGAAGCAGCTGCACAGTTGTTGAATCTTCCTCGCACTCCAGTGACTGGCAAAATCTCCGGAATCTCTAGTTCATCAGTGGTCACGACCAAATCTATGGTCACACTTACAGTCCACTCCAAAGAAGATCATGCATCAACCTTTAAGGTTAATGCTTACGTATTAAAGAAACTCACTTCATTGCTGCCTTCAAGTGAATTCCCTCAAGAGACTTGGCCTTCATCTATGCAGTTGGATCTTGCGGATCCACACTTTCACAAGCCAGGGTCGATTGATGTTTTACTTGGTGCCGACGTGCATGCTTACATATTACTTCAAGGCTTACACAAGTATAAATCTCTGATTGCACTCAACTCTCGTCTTGGTTGGTTAATATCAGGCAGGGTTCAACAAACTGGGTCACTAGCACAGGAGCATAATATGGTTGTTATGCAAACTAACATTGAAACGGACCAGTTACTCCGACAATTTTGGGAGATAGAAGAGAATTTATCGCACAAAAAACCAATGACTAATTTAGAAATACAATGTGAAGAACACTTCAAAAATACTCACACTCGTAATGAAGACGGACGTTATGTGGTGCGTTTACCATTCCAGAACGATCCACCCACAAACCTTGGAGATACAAGATTCCTTGCCACTAGTCGCTTACTACAAATGGAGAAACGTTTCACACGTAAGCCTGACTTCAAAGAAGAATATCACAAGTTTTTGAATCAATATGAGTCACAAGGTCATATGATGATGGTACCTGAAAACGAATTAGTGTCACATAAAGTTTATTACTTACCTCACCATGCTGTCCTTAGACCGACGAGTCTAAGCACAAAACTCCGAGTAGTCTTCGACGGAAGTGCTGCATCGGAAAATGAAAAGTCTTTAAATGATGAACTCCTGATTGGTTGTTCGCTTCAACAGGATATCAGAGATTTGATCACTAGATGGAGACAGCACAAATTCTGCCTAGTAGCAGATATTCGACAAATGTATCGACAAATCTTAATAGCCAAAGAGGATGTTGACTATCAGCGAATTTTGTGGCGTGACTCTCCGACACAACCTATTAAAGAATATAGGCTCCAGACCGTGACGTACGGAACATCTTGTGCCCCATTTTTAGCCATACGTACTCTTCATCAACTCGCTGAAGACGAAAGAAAAGATTTTCCTGCTGAAGTGGAAATTCTGAAACACGACGTATACATGGATGATTTGATGACGGGTGCATCCACAGTGGAAGATACCGTAAGGTTGCAGAAAGGATTGATGGAACTGTTAGCCCGTGGTGGTTTCCCCTTACACAAGTGGTCTTCTAATAGTAAAGCTGTTTTATCAGAAATCCCAAATGTTGAAAGAGACTCTCACGGTTCTGTAAATATTAAAGTTGAAGATTCTATCAAAACGTTAGGTATTACTTGGAACTCTGAAACTGATAATTTTGAACTTAATGTTAATTTAATTGCTAATAAGGACCATATTACAAAACGAAACGTACTTTCCACAATTGCCAAATCATTCGACCCGCTAGGTTGGCTAACACCGTCAATAATTTTACTTAAAATCTTCATGCAAAAATTATGGTTAGCTGGTCTAGAGTGGGACGAAGATTTGCCGAGTAGTCTTAGGGAAGAGTGGATCACTTACCTTGATCGTTTCAGGCACTTTAAAAACATTCAGTTCCCACGATGGCTTGGAGTGACTGATGACACAACTAAACGTGAACTGCATGGGTTTAGTGATGCCTCTTGTACTGCTTATGCTGGTGTGGTGTACCTCAGGGTTTTGAGCAAGGATGGAGAAATAAGTGTCCACCTCGTCATTGCAAAATCAAAAGTAGCTCCTATCAAACAAATATCTCTTCCACGCCTTGAACTCTGTGGTGCAGTACTTCTAGCTAGGATGATCCAACACATCAAACTAGTTTTAAATATACCGGATAAGGATGTTTACACATGGACGGATTCCACCATAGTTTTGTCGTGGTTGCGTAAAACTCCAAACACCTGGACCACATTTGTTGCTAATCGCACTTCCGAAATATTAACCCTCACCAACAGTAACAATTGGCATCATGTTAGTTCTGCAAACAATCCAGCGGATTTAGCATCTCGTGGCAGTTATCCTTATGATCTGCAACAATCCAAACTATGGTGGGAGGGTCCTCCGTTTTTATATAATAAAATTGAAATTCGAGGTTCTCCAGTTGATATTCCGTCCACAGATTTAGAAATGAAACGTAATTTAAAAATTTCATGTAACGTTAGTACTATTGACCAGGACAGTGCAATTATTTATTTGAAACGCTTTTCCACACTTACAAAATTAATACGTGTCAGTGCCTATTGTTACCGTTATTTTAAACGAGTTACGGCTAAGATTAATAAGGAGCCATTGTTAATTACCAACTATTTGAGCTCTAGTGAACTGGACCATGCATTGAATTGTTGTATAAAATTATCACAAGCCACTACCTTTCAGGACGAAATTTCTTGTTTACTAGCGAGCAAATCCGTTTCAAAATCTAGTAAAATCTTCAGACTTCATCCTATTATTGATAAAGATGGAATTGTTCGTGTTGGAGGTCGTCTTGCTAATGCAGATATTCCAAATGACCAGAAAAATCCCATTCTATTGAGTGGTGGTTGTGCACTATCTAAGCTTATAGTATTAAATGCCCATCTGAAATCACTGCATGGAGGACACCAACTTACTTTAAATTTTATTCGTCAGAGATTTTGGATCCTTCGAGTAAAGAGTCTTGTGAAGGTTGTAATTAATAAGTGTATACCGTGTTTTAGACAGAAGGCTACTCCACTGGCACCATTTATGGCTAATTTGCCTAAATTTCGAGTTAACCCTAGTCGTCCTTTCCTCACAAGTGGAGTAGACTTTTGTGGACCTTTTACCCTGAAATTGTATTCTGGTAGATGTAAGAAATTTTGTAAATCATATGTATGTCTATTTGTATGTACCGCCACAAAAGCCATCCATTTGGAATTAGTGACCGATCTAACTTCGGCTGCATTTATAGCCGCATTTCGACGTTTTATCGCTCGACGTGGTCACTGCCAGGAAATTTGGAGTGATCACGGCACAAATTTTGTTGGAGCGTCACGTGAATTAGATCTGGCCTTTAAGAATTCGCGTTCTCAGATCGTAACTGAGATTGCTGAACTTCTAGCTAATGATCGTACACAGTGGAAATTTATTCCACCGAGAGGTCCACATTTTGGAGGTATTTGGGAGTCTGGTGTCAAAAGTATAAAAGGGCATTTAAAACGAGTGATAGGTCAAACTTCTCTCACTTACGAAGAACTTAGTACTCTTTTATGTCAAGTTGAAGCTTGTGTGAATTCACGTCCATTAACTCTTGTAGATTCCACGGTTGATGAACCGCCTTTGACACCAGGTCATTTTCTTGTTGGGGAACCTTTAATTGGTGTTCCTTCACCGTCCTTGATTAATGACAAAATTAGCCCGTTAAATCGATGGCATCTAATCCAGCGCATGTTGCAGTGTTTGTGGCGTCGTTGGCAGAATGAATATCTGACGACATTGCAACATCGTTGTAAGTGGAATACTAGTCAACCAGATCTTCCGGTTGGCACAATTGTATTAGTTAAGGACGATATGCTTCCACCTGGTAAATGGCTTTTGGGGCGTATAGTTCGGAAGCATCCTGGTGCAGATGGTATAACGCGAGTTGTTACTTTGCAATATAAAGATAATATTTTCAAGCGGCCGATTATTAAATTATGCCCGCTGCCCCTAGACGATTCTGATTCCCCGTAATTAGTCTATGTGTTCATTTTGTTGCCTGCCAACTTTATACGTGTTTATATGTTTTTAAGGACTTAATTCGTCCTTGGCCGGCGGTATGTTATGTTTCAAGTCAAGTTACATAATATGAATCTTTTAGTTTTGTATTTTGCCACTAGATGGCGCTAGTATTCATTTTAGAAGTCGATGTTAAGATTCTCCATAAGCTTTATAAAGTAATCCATTAGTTCTGTCTTTCGCTACTAGATGTCGCTAGTGGTAAAATTAGAAGTCGGTGTTAAGACTCTCCACCGAGGTTTCGTTATAGCTCCGTAAATTATGTTCAAAAAGTTTGTTCTTCTTATGTACAGTGAAAAATAAAAAGTGATAACAAGTGTGAGTGTTTACATAAACCAGACATCTTCTTTTTGACATTTTTTTTAAATCATTTCAGTGATAACTTACGCATCTGTTATAATGACCACACCATTTGAAAACAAAGTTGAAGTTTATGACCTGAAAGGTGTACATATTTTGGAAATGTTAGAGTTTGCAGTCGCCAATGAACCTTTTGCTGGAGCCAGAATGCTTCAATCTTCAGGTATAAGACAAAATAAAAAAACGTGTTAAAAATTAACCTTACAACATTTTACTACTTTTTTTCGAAATAATATTTCAGGGTTGCGCGTAAAATTTGATGGCTCACGACCTCTGAACCAACGGGTACTTGAAGTCTTAGTCCGATGTATAGAGTGCGATGTCCCTAAATACGAACCACTGGATATCAATAAAGACTACAAAATCGTTTCGCAGAGTTTCATTGCAGAGGGCGGCGATGGTTTCAGTGTGAGTAATTTAGCCGAGTTTAAGCAATAAACATAAGATTTAAAATATACTAGAAAAAAACACACTCTTATTCGAGCAAAAATTCATTGGAAAGACAGAAAGTGACTGTAAATACAAAAGACGAATGTATATTTAGTATAAAGAATGTTTCGAATTATGCAGGCTTTACAACAAAAAGGTTATATACAAAATTATAAATAAATAATGAGCGTCGCTAACACTCCCTAACTCTGCCCAGATAACAAAAAATATGTAACCGTACACCCACTAATTAGTTTACGAGGTTTTCCTTAAAGGGTTGCAAGGTCAGACGGTAGTCACTCATGTATAGCCAGGATGAACAAATTAAAAAAAAAACAAAAGGAGCTGAGTACATATTCAACCAAATCCATGCTTTACTTTCATAATTTCTTCTTATTCTACTCTTTCTTCTTAAAGATGTCGTCTAAAATATTCAATCTCTAAGCAGTATGATCCAATATTGATGCATGTAAAGTTAAAATTTGCACAATATTGTATGCATAATGAATGTCACAGAAATTGATCTCTTGTGAGATGATTTCTTTTTAGATAGTATAGTATTTTTCAATAGTCTTATTAGGTATGTTATCTTTGAGACTACAAGAGCGACTGAATTCCTCCTTAATATTGCATTTTAATCGTTTATACATAAAATTAATTTCGTGAGGCCATAGTATTGGGATAATTTTGTTAGTTTATAACAAAATATATATTTTGTTCTGTATCTAGATTACACTTTAGATTGATTTAATTATTTTTATTTCTATTACCGTTTCAGATGATAAGTGAACATCGCAAAAATGTGGAAGTAATTGGCGTCGACTACGAGATCTTGATGGACTACATACGTCACCAATCACCCTTATTTGTTGAAGTGGATGGCCGAATGGATATCCAATTTGCTTGCAGAGTATAGTGGTGGCGATAGTTACGACTCAGTTTATATGTAATATTTTAGATATAAATATTTATTACGTTTTCATAATTGTATTTTTTGTCACTATATTGTCTTCTCATAGATTTATACATAAACTAATTGTTAACAGTAAAATGAAGAGTTTTAGTAACTGAACTTGTATAAAACACCAAAAAACGATTGGTCTAGATATAGGTAGTCTTCTTGTAAATTAATTAGCTTCATAAATTATAGCTTACTTATTGCTAGAAGTAAAAAAAAGTCATCACATCTAAGAAACTTACGTCATTGGAATACGAGTAACTTTTACTTACAAAGTTACGAAATGACGTTTTATAAAATTGAGCAACTGAAAGTAACAGCATCAATAATTTCTTTTACTACAGTATACGATTCTTATGACTACACGTTTTAAGGTAGTCTTATAATTAATTTTTTGATTAATATTTGTTACCTAAACTCATATCATTTTCGATCGTTAGCAAAATATCTTCTACTACACATTTTATTATATTTGATTAAATTTTTCATAACATTATTTGATTAAACTAGTAAGGATTTGTTGGATGCCTACGTCATTCATTAAATGTTGGTATTCCATCAAATGGTTTAAAAACCCCACTTTGCATAGTAACAAAAACACTATTATAGGTATTCAATTTATTTGCAGTAACACTACACTTCGTTGCCATTCAACTCAGATTAAAGTAATCTAAAATGTATCACTTCATTGCCATTCATTTCAGATTACTTTAATCTTAAATGAATGGTAATGAAATTTAGTGTTACAGAAAATGTATTGAATACCTATAAAAGTATCATGAAAAACTATTTTGTCTTACCTGCTGGTAGTGCCAAGGAATAGAGCCTAAGTGGGAAAACGTGTGGAGGTCTCGCAGACCGTTCTATCCTAAATTCATCTATGTATCGATGAAGTATACTGTGGTATCGACCGTGGTGTTTAACGAACTGATTATTTGTACAATCTGTTTACTATTTCAACTAAAATAGCTGCAACATATGCATACAGTAGGCCAAATCCTCACAACATTGGTAGAAGTCTATATCCTATGTCTAACATTGGACTGCAATAGACAAGTTATTTGATTGGTGCTTCAATACTACGACCATAATTACCATCCAAGGGTTGCCTGGCAGAGATCTCTTAAAGCGATAAGGCCGCCCATTGTACTGCTTCCATAATCTTATAGATTTTAACTATGCATTTTTATTTGATGTAAAGGTGTAAAAAATTGAAAATAAATTCAAATGATGTTGAAATGGCACAGTTTGAATTACCAAAAATATAATACTAAAATGTCATAATTAATTCAGTAAATAAGTTAAATTATCACAAAAGTTTGCAAAACTTTAACGATTCTGTATAAGAAATTTGTATTTGAAGGAAATTTATTAAGAGAAGACAGTACAACTTTTACAAGATAAAAAGTGGATTCTCTCTGGAACTTATTTGATGTTGATGTAGTGAAGTTTACAGCCCAAGAGAACTATTATAACAGATTTTTTATTAAAATTACAAAAAAGTTCTTCAAATAAAGTACGACATAGTGATATAAAATGAAACTTTCTATTAAATTTTATATTCAATATAATATACGTGATTTAAGTAAGTATTTTTCAGATAAATAGCAGATCATCTGTTGTAACAATATTATCGGTATTACCGTGGTGACCCCCATTCTGTGGTCTTTAGCTTACCATCAGGGGTGAGGTGAAATCGCACTGAACTGATCATTAAAAAATAGACCAAGCCTTAAAGAAGCGGAGTTAATATATGAAATTGGTAAAAGCGCCATCATCATAACATAACATAACATAACATAACATAACATAACATAACATAACATAACATAACATAACATAACATAACATAACATAACATAACATAACATAACATAACATAAACTCACGCCTTTATCCCCGAAAGGTTAGGCAGAGGTGCTAGCACCCACATTTCGCCAGTTTATGTTTAGGTCCCAATGTAATAGGTGGCGAGCCTATTGCCATTAACCGGGTACTTATAAACCTGCGATAAATACACACATAACTTTGAAAAGCATCGAAATGTCATTGGTGTGTGCCATGGTAAGCTGGGATCGAACTCAGTATCGCGAGTTCAGTGTTTTTTGCATAACTCATAAAATAATCAACGCATCTATTATATAGTACGAGTAGTTTCACTTCAACAAAATCTAGCATTTTAACCTAACTCTTCTTAACTTTAATCAATCCAATCAATTCGTTGGCTATTGCATAGTTTGGGAACAAAAACCATCTACGAAGCAACGCAATGTAGGGCACAAAACTCAGCTTCAACCGCTAGTTACAGAGATGCAATGTCCCATGAAATTGCACCGAGCTGGCCTTTGAAACCTCCCAGCTGTAATATATGGAGCTTGCCTTTAAATAATGTTCTGTTGTCTGAAAAGTAATTGGCGCTTAGTTCAACCTAATTGTAATCTAGTGCTTAATACTTTGTTTAACATGAGTATAAGACAAGTAGTCTTGTGCTTGTAAACTACTGTCTTGTAAAAAACATAATTATTGTTTGGTGTGTAGATTTTTATTGGAAACTTCTGTTTTGACTGATTTCGAACATTTTAAACCATGATATGCTCTAATAATGAAGTCCTATTTTCGTTATATGATGTTTTCTCCTAGATATAGCGCCAATAACGGCTAAAGGTTCTTGGCTCCTGACTTTTGTAATACAGGTAGGCACTGGCCACATAGAACGGACGTCATAACTTATTTCATCCAATAAAATTATCCTTAGAGGAATAAAGTGTGGGAGTGATACATGTATTTTTACAAAAAAACGTAGCTGTGAGGAAATGACGGAGTACAATAATGAACCGCGAAATATATTTCTTAAACAATTATTACCTATAAAGTTCACTTCGACAGAAATATATATTTGGTTAGCGAAAAACGCGACCATTATATTAACTTAATACAGTAATTTACCTTTTGATTTGCTTCACGTTTCGGCCAGGTTGCACTAGCCGTGGTCACGAGCAAGATACAGGGTCAGCATGTGACCATGTCTGGTGCAACCTGGCCAAACAGTTCAAAAGTGAAAAAAAAGAAATAGATATTTTAGTAACTTCAAAGTCTGTACACTAAAATTTACAAGCCACTGACATTTTATATTCGGAAACGCAACAATGAGTAGATACCTCAATAATATAAACTCTATTCTTCATCTTTATCCTATATGATGAGTCTTCCCACCACAATTGCGTGCATTGTGTACGGCCATCCAAATCATTGAAGCTATTCTTTCATTATTACCCATTTTGGTCATAACGTGTACATTGTGCGTCAATTTCTGACACCACAATCTAGATAGTGAAGGAAGAGACCACTCCCAGCGAAATGGCCGCCCATTACCCATACAACTATTATGTGTACCTATAATGCTTTCTTTTTACTGCATTTCTTTTTGATGTACAATAAAGAATTATCTATCTTTCTCCTAGGATAAAGAATAAATGGATTTGATGTGAACATGGAACAAATAATTGAATTTGCTGAATTAATTCAAAGCGTCGCGTCGCTTGCAAATAGGTGCTTCAATTCGTATCTGATTAATTGCTATTCAATGAGGAAATCACTCTTTAACTCTCAAAGCTAAGTACGTTCTCTGGGACTGTTTTATCTAAAATGACGATTTTCTAATGTAGTCTGTCTTTCTCATCTTTCTCATATAATTCTAACAGAAATATTCATTAAATATTTAATTAATGTACTTCTAGTAGCTCATCACTTTTAAAATATGCATAGCGCAATAATTAATGATCCCAAGCGATGACCAAGCAGTTCGGAGATTAATTTTATCATTTCTATGTCGCACCATGAAGTCCTGGATTCTTTACCAGTACACGTGTTTCCTTCTTCCTACAGCCTCGGGTCCTTTAAGCGAGGTGTGAAAAACACCTGTCAATGGTGGGGATCGTAGCTGTATCGTCAGCCATCTTGTTTTCGTCATCGAGGTCGAAGTTTGAGGGGAGGTTTAAACTTGACGACCTAAATAAATATAATAAAATATGTACAAGTGACACCATTTTATCATTAAATTATTTATTTGGGAAATTATTCTTCTTATATCATTATTCTTCAGAAGGGTTATAATAATTTAATACCTACTTATTATTCAATGATACCCAGTCAACTCTTATCTAGTAGTCGCGACTACTATGAGATCCAATATGATGATATGTGCGAGCACATCACGAATCGTTAGTAATCCCACTTTGGAAGTTGAAATAAGTAGTAGTTAGTGACCTATTTTCACAATCAACTATGAGATCCAACTTTTCCCATTATCTGTCCTGTGTTATTTTAACAACTAAAGAAGTTGTATAAGTATTGTTTTTTTTCATTTCCAGGTACATTTTCTTTTTTTAAACATAATGCTTATTGACATTATTTACTTTAAAAATGTGTTACAATATGAATATCAAAACAATAATTAGATTTCATTGAGTTTAGTCAATAGTGGGTTTTAATTTTTCGTAATGTTGTTTTCTTTAAGGACACTAATATACCTATGCATTTACTAAATTGTTGTTATACATAAACTAAATACAAGAAAATATGTTGAGGGAGAGGAGGAATACCTAGCACTCACCTACGGCCTAACAATCCCAACGATAGTACTAATACTAATAGTAAAATATTACTAATTGTCATAGAAAGGATCACCAAACAACATCACTCAAAGCAAATAAAACAAAAGCAATCTATAATTTAATACAGTGATAAAAAGATTTGACAAAAAGAGACCTATAAACAAATCTTCACTAACAAGTGAAGACTTGTTTATAGGCTATAACAATAGCTACCGGATTTGAAAAGTCATTATTTAAAAATAGAAGTTTTTAAAGTTATTCAGTTTCAATTTTTTTTCGTATATATTCCAAGTGTATCATATTTTGAATAGTCCTAAAATAGTAATTGAGTTTATGATATGTCATGCACACCTTTTCGTGACTTTTATTAGGATTATATTTCTTAAGGACAGAGTAACTTAATGTGAATAACATCTGCCTCTATCTAGTCAAATAACTTATAATGATAACATCATAATTTCTGAAATCTGACTATTTATTAATCATGTAATTTATAACGATTGTTTAAAAGTAAGTTACAGTTACTACCCTAACTTCCTTTAAACTACCATCACCTATAAGTTTACTGTAATAAACCGTTTTAAATGGAACGTTATCATAATATATGGCCGGATTAGAATGTTATAAAGCAATAATTTGCAGATTAGAAGTATTCCCATTATAGACATCTGGTTAAAGAAAACTTTTTTATTGATTTATTTCACTTTAGAGGCTTTTATTGTAATGTAGTGTATTAGTACTGTGTTAGTAGTGTATTTGTAGTGTATTCGTAGTGCATTAGTAGTGCATTAATAGCATCATGTTATATCAATCTATCCACATTTATAAAAATCTTATTAAAATTGAAGAATTCATGTGGATGGTCTATGATACATTACAAGTAATTTGACTTTAATAAATCATATTTATAATAAAAGATAATAGTGTGAAATAAACTTATTTTGGCAAGTAGGTAAATTAGACGAGCTTATAAAAAAATGTTTGAATTCAAATAGAAAGGATCTTAAATGTTTATATATGTAAGCCCGAGTCAAATGTAACCGCCGTTGTCTAGACAAACCTGAAAGGGCTTTTTGTCAAATACGTACATCACTTGCTAAAAAGGTTATTACACGTTGGTAGTGTAATAGCCAGGATTTGCCGAGAGTTTGGTTAGAGTAAAGAATAAAATAATACATGCAATCACTCAATTAGTCTATCACAGTTCACTGATGGATATATGCATCGCTTAATATTGTAAGGTTTTGGCCTATTGCTTCCACGCTGGGCATTCGGGTTGGTACAGGGTTTTATTTCTATTTTTCCTTCTCTCAGTGATATCGTCTGCGTTTTCCGTAAGCCGCCTCTTACGATATTATTAAGTAGGCGTAGTATTATTCTTTTTCCGGTTCCATATGGATAAAATACACAAACACACACTATTTTTTACGGCGGTAGTAATTTATGTGGATCACGGGATCAGTATTTCACACAGCTCGAGTCACGGCAACAGTAAATATTATTTGCGCCTTTACAAATCAATAAATCGCTATACGATATAGTCTCCCCTATTCGGTTTCAAAGAAATTCTCTTTGTAACAACTTGTTCTATAAAAACAGTCGCACAAGGAAAAACATTTAAGAAAACATTCTGTTAAGCTTTTGTGATAGTAACAAATACATCTGCTACCAAAATATCTAAAACATAAATAGCTATTAAATCATTTTAAGGGGTATCTTTTAGATTGCTTTGAAACAAAATTTACGAACATTTTGCTCTGTGGTTTACGTAATTGCACTCATATTTTAATCATTGCTAATGGTCCAAACGAATTTAACACTGCTAAATTATACTTATTAAATTTAATGTTGCGTGGGACTGGAGCTTGTAAGTCAATTAATTTAAGCTTCATGTGGTATATAGATGTATACGAGCTGAATTATTAATAATGTATTCAGAAAATTACTACTAAGAACATGATAATAGTACGACATTCATTTAAACGTACCAGTATGTTGTTTTCTTGTTTGCTAATTCCTTTTTAATTAGCCTTAGTAGCTTTTAAATACTACGAGAACTTCTTGTAAGACATTCTTTTATTTCAAAATATTTTATCAAGAACGATTCGGTGAGTCTTTTCTTTGCTGCACCATTAAGTCTTGGAATTCCTTATCATCACACATGTTTCATCTTCCTATAGTCACGGATCCTTTAAACGGGACGTGAAAAGACGTCTGATAAGGTCGTCAAGCTGAGCGAAACCATTGTAACACTGTACGTGTTTGTAATGTTGGCCATCTTTTCTTAGACTGCCTTCAGTTACCATAAGAGGAGGTAAAGTAAAATTGACGTGTAACTTATAATTTTTTTTTTTGCAGACCGCTGGCTAGCCACATTTTAATTTAAAATTTATAAATATATCACGTAGTTTTAAAACAACTGGTTATGAGAATACTATGGCAATTAATTGTGAGCAATTTTATGTAGATTAGTAAACAACATTATGTACCTTCTTCTTTCTGATCTTCGTAATGTTACTCCCAATCATCATTCAATCAAACAACGCAGTCATTTAATATCACTGTCTGTTTTCTGTTGTAATTTTTCTGGCGTGTGGACTTGATAAAGCTTGTAAATAGAGGCCACACGTGTTTATACAAAATTTATTACAAAAAGTTAAATTCGCTTAATATACCTACCTACCAAGGTACGTTGTTACTGATTATAATTAAGTAACAAGTAGGTATGTGGACCGGACAACATCGAGTGTTTGTTCCTAAGGGAAATCTAAAATAGACAAGTTGTGAAGGCTTCCGACTTTTTGTTTTAGGTATCATTGCAATAAAATTCAAACAAAAAAGTCGTTAAACTACAGCACTATTTTACTGAAAATGTTTTTTGTTTTTATTCGCAAATCTATTCTATTTTCAATATAAAAGAACGGGACTGCCCGAGAGGATATTTTATTTTAAAAATGAATATTATATGAATGGTTTAGGACAATCAGAACATAACAAACATATCATACTCAGGGGTAAGCTGTATTATTTTCAATTATGCATTTTGTATTCATTGAAAGATCATTTTTAAACTCAGAATAATAGAGATTCTCTCATTCTATAGGTGCAAACCGATAGAAAAGGTGATGAACTTCTCAGACACAAAATAAACATGACCAGACACTATTGTGTTCACAATGCGACTAATTTTTATTAATCGTTGTACCACCTCCATTTTTCTTTTTTTCGCAATGACATTTTCTGAACCTTTTTCCCAACTCACTTGAAATCGTTTTTCGGTCTAGTTATGATGCCGTTGAAATTCGATAGTTGTAGTTCCGTGAAGCGACTGCCATCTTATCTCCATAATTAACGATATCGATGTTCTGTAATTAGACTAGTCGGACTTTTGTGGGCTTCAATGGCAACGTGAACCGACGGCATAACATGCTCTCCGAGGCACCGGAAAAATTAGCAATGTATTCCTATTTATGTCTTTTTTTATTTCACCTCACCTAATGGTAAGCTGAAGGCAAAGTCTCAGGAAAGAGGGTCAGCATTACAAACAAAGTGTTACAATGATGCACTCAACTTGACGGTCTCATCAGATGCTTTATAACACCTCGCTTAAAGCCCAGGACTGTAGCAAGAAGGAATAATGTAGCTATAGTTAATTTTTAGAGAGCATTTACCGTAGGCGGGGCAATGGAACGTATTTGGACCAGCAAAATAATGTTGTTGAGAATTCGCTGTTGATTCAACCCCAAATTGTACGATATTCTAGATGGCGGAATGTTCAGAGAATGTGTATAGTACTCAGGCAACCAATTCCTTAAACACTTGAAATAATAACGTTATCCTATAACAGATACCAATAAGAATTCTACACGTTATATGGCAGTTAGGATACATTAAATACATCCTACCGCCCTCGTACTAACGCATAAAAATAATAAGTACTGTATGTAATGTGTTTAGTTGAGTTTATGTGGCATTTGAATAACAATGTATCTGTGTAAAATTTCAGAATGAATAATAATAATAATAATAATAAAGCTGAATTCTTTTGTATAGTGAAGAGTACAGTCAATGGTTAAAAGATGGTTTAAAAAGCTCCAATTCATATTACCAATCCTTTTGACATTTCATATACTTAACACATCACTACATAGTATAAAACAAAGTCGCGTTCTCTGTCCCTATGTCCCTTTGTACCTTTGCTTAAATCTTTAAAACTACGCAATGGATTTCGATGCGGTTTATTTAATAGATAGAGTGATTGAAGCGGAAGGTTTATGTGTATATAACATCATGCTACAACCAACTGGTGCGGAGGAGAAGTGAAAACTGTGGCAAAAACAGGGTGACGCAGACGAAGTTGCGCGTATCAGCTAGTAAAATATAAGACGCGGTCAGCTAGTAAAATATAAGACTGTCTTTTTGAAAAATATTTGCACGAACACTACATTACATTTAATTTATTATTATTTGTATGTTTATATTGTTTGTAATAAATGCTAGCCTCGGGCGACTCTATCTTTGAGTTACACCGCTTTCAAAATGCATGAAGCTGCGTTTAAAAATCGAATCATTTAATTTACGAGTATATATTTTGTAACATTACAAGTAGACAATACGTGTTTTTAATAAATCCATGAAATCATTAAAGGCGAAACATCGCATTAGAAATATTTATTAGAACAAGATTAGAACACTTAACATTAATATAATATGAAAATAAACTAATTAATCGACTATTTAATTTAGTTACTTACTAACATGAAAAAGAAAACAACAAAAAACTAAAATTAAAAGAAATTAGTTATTCCAGCGCATTTTGATTTACTTAACAGCAAAGTGGTCCTTAGAACCGAATATGTACCAGCAATCATATGTTTCTGTGGTTGACTAAAGTATTACAACATAATGTTACATATCACAGTAAAAGAAATATTATCCCACCAGAACTGTCGGTTAATTATCAGATACTTTTCCAGTACGTGTTGTTCAACCAGTCTGGCAGATTAAAAGCTTATTAGCTATCAATTATATTTGTTTAAATAAATGCGAAAATCGTGACTCGAAACCAAATAGTTTCAATTCATTCAGTCGATTGGTACTGGGCGGTATTTTAGTTTAAATAATTCAGTTCGGAAGTTACGGTATGGACATGGACATGTTACCAATATTTTAAAATTTATATATTTAAAAAAAAAGCCGCGGTAGCCTAGTGGTATGGGTAATGGACTGCTGAGACGAGGTCTCGGGTTCGATCCCAGATTTTATCATGGCACACACCAATGACTTCAATGGTTTTCGAAGTTATGTGTGTATTTATCGCAGGTTTATAAGTGCCCGGTGAATGGCAATAGGCTCGCCACCTATTACATTGGGACCTAAACATAAACTGGCGAAATGTGGGTGCTATGCTAGCACCTCTGCTTACCCCTTCGGGGATATAGGCGTGAGTCTATGTTATGTTATGTTATATTTTTTATACCACTTAGGTGGCAGAGAAGCACGCGGCCTAGCTTATGGAAAGTGGTTACAGTGCAGTATGGACATTTGCTATACCAGGGGTGTCACACTCGTGCACCGACTAATGGGAGAAGAGGGGTTACTAGTGAAAACGCAGCACAGTCAGATTCATGAGAGATTAAAATATTACCACATTGGTTTCCATTGTATACCCCTCAGCAACGCGTAGAATCATATAATACTATGCCAATTGTAGGTAGGTTACTTGTAGGTTACTTGCGAAAACGCAATACAGTGTCAAATTCATGAGAGATTAAAATATTACCACATGCACTTCCATTGTAGAACCCTCAGAAATGCCTAGAACAGTAAAACACTAGGAAATATTAGTAATTTGATATAGGGATACAATAGTCTGAAATAACACTTAGGGTACTTTTTATCTCTGGTACAGGCTGCCATGGGTTGCGGGAACGTGATTCGAATTCTATTCAGGCGCAGCCGCGGACAATAGCTTGTATAAAATAAATACCAACTTAGAATTTACATACGGACAGCAATCTGAATGCAATGAACTATGATTATATTCAGTTAGTGTTCGTACGAACTAGAGTAGATGCATAATTCATAGTTTAACCGACGCCGACGTTCAATAATTCAAGATGGAGGCCGAGAGACGAAGCCGAAAACGTTCGTCCACTCGTTGGGTCCAGATGTTTTATTTCAGTTATCACTTATTCAGTTGTTCGTGGCATGAATGGTGATGAGCTGGATTTAGAACTTTGATTCGAAACAACACATGTAGTGTTCATACGACAAATTTAAATAGTAGCCTCGTCAGGTTTATGCTTATTTTCACTGTATTTTAAAAGTTGAGTGTCTCAGTTTCGACAAGGTGACTGATTTTGCTTTTGTCCATATCCATGTCTGTGATTACGGTCTAGAGGCTGCATTTCATAACCGATTCTCCCCAAACATGACACACTTTTTTATTTGTGATCAAATGTCATCACATTCATTATGAACGTATCTTGTTAACTATAGACTGAAAATGTAATTATGTTGGCGTGAAATATGTCGCTCGTGAGGTCTACTGAACTATTACTTCATAATGGAGTGTACTCGTAAATTTAAGACCTAATCGAAATATATTCATGGAACATACAATGAAATTCATGACTATGAATACGGTTCTATACAACGTCTTCTAATGTAGGCTCGTTAGGTTATAATATCGGCGTCATTCGTATTCCATACTAGCAAATGTAAGTAGCCACGTCGTTCCCACTTTACATTTGATTACGCTACTCGAACGTTGAGACAGAGGGTATATTTATATATTTTTACTTAATGTCGATCATTGGTAATACGATTTACATGGTTACAACAATGTACAGTTGTTAAGTGGTATTAAAGTAAATAGTATGGATAAAAATTGAGTAGATCTATGGATAGTGATTGTTTGCTTTTTTAGTACCGGCAATAGTCCTGTACCTACTACGTATACGTAGAGTAGCTTTAAACACTTGTTTTTGTAATGCAAGTGTGTAGGTAAAGAACTAAGTAATGTCCAAAAACAAATTTGTGTGCTTTACACATAGTTATTCAGAGTCTGGGTGTACTTTGTATCCGTTAGTTGTATGTTTATAAAGTCTCCCGCGATAAAGGATTTGTTCCCTAGTGCAATAGAGGTCTTTAAAAAAATAATAATAATAAAAAAAATTCTTCACTTTTTAACCCACCATATTTTGAAACCCGTTGCTACTGCCAGTACATAATTACAAACAAATTCATTCCAAAGACCAGGTAAGTAAATCATCAATCAATAAGTCAATCGAAGTCCACTGCTAGACATAGAGATCTCCCAATGTTGACAGGCTTAGGCCTACTGTTTCCACGCTAATCAGAACAGGATTTTAATGTTCCTTCTTACGCTGTGATCGCCTGTGTTTTCCGTTAGTCGCCTGTTACGACACTTTTTTGATGAGCTTGGGTGATAAGTATTCTTTTTCAGTATAATATTATTTATGGGATCTTTTCTTTTTTCAGAACTTAGTAACAATAAGTTGATGAACTCCGAATTTTACAAAAGACTTTATAAATGTGTCGTCTACAACACTTCTAAATAAGTTTGAACATATAAAAAGTATCTCATCTTCACGCAAGTCGTTAAAAGCAGCTGAAAGGGTTATTATCTTTAAACGAAACGCGTCTGCTAAAACAACTTCAAGAGTCCTTCAGTGCAACTTGAGATCTTCAGTGTTGGGCGTAAAACTTATATTCTTTTGTAAGCTAGGTTACTTTTTATGCGGTATTTGATTTTAACACTTTTATATTGACTATCGAACAGCCAGTACAAAGCTTTTGCTGTGTCGTGGTCGTTGTTATCTCGGACCGCAATACAAAAATGGATAAAACGTCGTTTCGACGAGGAAAATCTGTGATGGAAAATACTTTTTGCGGTTAGAGTGTGTTGAAAGGACTTTAGAATGTATTTATTTTAACTTACTTCAAACAATATCACATTCATGTTGAAACTTATTAGTGCCGTTCGAAAGAAAAGGTCAATAAAATAGATATTAGTAACTGAAACTACTAAAATTTCAGATCTCCACTTAAGATAAATTGCTTGACAGCTTGTGTCACTCAAAAGTTAATTCACATCGGTAGATCAGAAATCGAACCCTGGACCTCTGGATCATAAAGCTTTAGCGATCTTTAACTACTCGTATTAAGCATCTGATTAACGCTACGTCTCAAATTGAGCTGATTTGACTTATGATTTTGTTTTGACACATAAAAACCCTGTGGCAAATGAATGAATGGTAATTGATACATATTGATTGTACTCGTAGAAACGAAGCATTTACAATTAGTCTCATTATTACAAAAATGATCAACCCTTCAAATAGTAAAAAGGTTGACCTTGACAAATAAAGATTCATCTCTCGCCAATATCTGTCGACAGTTTTACGACGTCATTTACAAGACATTACCACACTCTGAAAGCCTCACTTTTTACGCTTTTTACACTCAACACTTAAAGAGGACAATTGCTTTCTATTTAACAACCTTCTATTTACGACTGTTCACATCGTTTTGTGGCGCTGTTAAATATATATTTGACTGTAAATCCGAGTTTTAAGGTAAACAAACGTTTTTAACCTTTTATTAGCTTATTACCAGTATGTATGAAATCTGGTACTAATTGATCATTTCATTAGTAGGAAAAATCACGGTAGCCTGGTGGTATGGGTAATGGACTGCTAAGACGAGGTCTCGGATTCGATCCCAGGTTTTACCATGGCACACACCAATGAATTTTACGATGCTTTTCGAAATTATGTGTGTATTTATCGCAGGTTTATAAGTGCCCGGTTAATTGCAATAGGCTCGCCACCTATTACATTAGGACCTAAACATAAACTGGCGAAATGTGGGTGCTAGCATCTTTGCCTACCCCTCCGGGGATATAGGCGTGAGTTTAAGTTATGTTATTATTAGGTAAAGAGTTCCGTATGTATATATTATTTTACAATAAAGTCTTTTATAATTGTTATGTTAACTTCAAACTTCAAAACAAATTGTTAAGTTACGCTACTGTTTATCCCAAGAATGCCTGGAAGAGATCACTTCCAGCGATAAGGCCGCCCCGCCCATCGTACATTAAAACAACTGGTCTACTACTTATCCTTGGTGTAATTTTATTTTTTATATTTTTGGTGTACAATAAAGAGTTATCTATCTATCTATTTTAATCGTAGTCGTGGTGAAGAGAATAAAGAGGTCCTGTTATCGAATCTTGGTTATTACCAGAAGAACAGAATAACACTGTCGATGACCCTCTTTGAGCAGAAGCAATACAGTCAAGGAAATACTAGTAGGAACTATCAGTTACTGATACTCTTAAAAGAAAAACTTTATTCAAAACCAAATTGTGTCCAATTTATCTGAACACATAAAGCCACACTTTACGGAGGCATCGTATATCAAACACTGTGTCGGTTACTAGGTACGCGGGATGAACATGCTTGTATTTGAGATTTATTATGGTACCCACGGCGGCAGGTAGTTTTTTATTTTTTTATTACATCGGTGTGTCTTCCCTCTTGTATATTTTATAAGGAAAAACTCACATTACTTTTTTATTAATAGCTCGTCAACTTGACTCTACTGTTCTAAATAGAAAGTTGTGAGTGTTATTGATTTTAAGATGTGAATAATTGTATCGTATAAGGTTAGTATTACATGTATCTTTTTGAATAGGAAAATATAGATTGGTTTTATCAGCATGAGTGTAAAGGGTTGGCAGCACGAGTGTGACACCACTGGTCTTGAAAACGTCCATAGGTAACCACTTTACATCAGGTAGTCTACGTGTTCGCAAAGTGCCACCCCATACCCAGGAGCTAGATGGGGACGCCATGGTCCCCACATTAGGGGAAGAGGGTCATCTCAAAAGAGATGTCCTCGGGTCTACCGGGGTGCGAGAGATATGTCTTGTATAATCTCACCTCCGGCAATCAAGGACCATGGACGGCGTACGTTTTGGTCGGTTCGAGTCCGACATAATCACCTCCACCGGTTTTGGCGGAGGTGGTATCCATGGGGATTTTGCGCACGATAAAAAAAGCACTTTACGGTCACCTAAGTGGTTAAAAAAAGAGCTTATCGGCACATTTGCACACATATCTAGGATGATTTTGTTAACAGTAACGAGCTTTTCACATTTTCACAAATTCTAAGACCTCGAAGAACTTAGAGCCTTTGTAGTCGTCGATATTTTTTTAGATTATAGATATATTTTCGATATTTGTTCCTCAATCACGGTCGTGTAAACCGTTGAATAGATAGATATTTTTTTGGAATAACACACAGGATATTTAGGTTTGTAGATAATGGGAACGTATCTGCACTACGTGGTAACTGGCATAATCTATTTTCTAATAAAGAGAATGAATATTCATGAACGTTAAACTTAAATCATGTAAATTCATAAGATAGTGTACTGTACACGACACACTTGACAAAATGACTTCAGGCCATTTTATAGTTTGTTGCTCTAACTTTAACAGTCTATTAGTGTACCTCGCTTCAAGCGATAAACCACTCAACTATGCTCAAAGCCAAGTTTTAGATTAGATGTAGACTCCTATACTAACTGAAGAGATTGGATATATTACTAACTTTCTATTGATTAACAAATTACATCTATCAACTGATTAAGACAGATAACAAGCCGTTTAATAATACGAGTACATGTAATCATTATGGTACGTTAACATTTATCTCTGATCTAGCCTCCATGGCGTAGCGGTAGTACACGCGACTGCTGTCGCTTCACGAAAAATATCGAAGTTTAGCCGCATCACAGTTAGACTGGAAAGCCGACCCCAATTGAGCTGGGAAAGGGTTCAGAGAATGATGATGGTACGTTAACATTTATCTCTCCCTAAGTTAGAAGTAAGTTCGATTGCTATCATCATCATCATCATAATCACCATCATCATCATTATCATCATCACCCCGCGTCAGTCCATTTCTGAACATAGGCCTCTCCCATCACCGGCCACTCAGCCCGGTCTTCGATGGTCCTCCTCCACTCCCCGCAATCTACTCTGCATATATCATCGCTCCATGTCGATGGGGCGCCTTACACTACGTTTGCCGGTTCGATGTCTCCACTCAAGGACTCGTCTAACTCTACAGTTGTCGCTCCTACGGCAAATGTGACCTGCCTACTGCTATTTTAGCTTACTAATTTCTTGAGCTATGATGGATATATTTTTCCTGAAATTTTGTAATATGATTATCGTCGAAATTCAGCTAATGGGCGAAAACTGGTTTACTACAATATTTTTACTGAATAAGCTGTTTTCCTAACTTGCACGTATAATTTTATATCACGAAAATTGCCTGTCTCAAAAATCTATCATATATCACACCCCAAAAATTGTGCACCAGGCAGACACTTATTTTAATATAATGCATGTTGTGGCAACTCTTTGGAAAATCGGGCAAGTTTAACTTGGCATTCTGCCAAAAGACACACACTCACTACAGATTAATTGTTACTTCTTTTGCCAAATGCACTCCAATAGCTAGATTTACGATGGGTATTTACAGCGTTTTTGCAAATATTGTGCGTCATTTATCTTACAGAGTAGGGTTGAACAGACGATTTAGTGGTGAGCTATAAAAGAGAAGGTAGGGCGTTACAAGCTTGTACCTTCAATTAAACGTTACGATTATTTGGGCATATTGCTACTTAGCTTCAGGTACAAGTAACACTTACCTACGAACAGAACATATTTTGGTTCAATGGAGTTAAGTAACCATGTATGCGCCGACAAGGTTTGCGGGACCTTTATATTTCATAGTTACGGATATGTTGGAGTCAAATAGACTTAAACCGCAAAATGTCTCCAACTTTATTGCTTTGACAGACGATTTTCACGCTGAGCAGAATACGGACAAACCTTGGGTATGTTCTGACTACGTCTTATTGGGTTACAGGTTGTTCCGACCTCTATAACAAGCCATCTGGGTAATTTCAATGCAGATTTTCTTCCCTCTTCCTGTCTGTTGCAATTAATTGTTGTAGGTTGGCGGCCCAGTGGTCTATATCAGACTGACGATATCAGTATATGGTGAAATAACTTTTCCATAATGGGTGGTATTTGAACACAGACTCGAACTGACTCACCATCTTCGGGTTTTTAGTTGACGAAGGTGAGTTAATAACCAGCACATCCTTCGCACGCTGGTAGACCCGGGGCCATCTCTTTTGAGGTGTAGGAACCATGGTGTCCCCGTCTAGTCCCGGGTATGGGGAGGCGTATTTTGCGCCGCTATTGCGTCCTGCTTCTGTTATGTGACAGGCGGCTCTACTTCCGACGAGAACATAATGAACTCACATTTCTCAGCAAAGTTTGCCTAAAACCTAAATTTATACAACGACAATATAAGGTGCACTTATATTGTGTGTTATGTTGCGGTTGGGTTTGCCAACTGGAAAATGTAATGAACTGTGAAGTGGTTAATAATTCCGGGCTCTTGAATTTCTTTTTTATTTTTTGTTTGGAATATCAAAAAAAATAGTTTTTACAACTTATATAGGTATTATTAGGTATATACATATTATACTTTCATTTTCATTATCGATTTACACTTTCATTGTCTTTTTGATGTTCTCATAATTTTCTATTCATTTTAATAATGGTCATAAAGGAATACATGTAAGGAATAGAACAAAAATATTTGCATTAAATGGCAAATAGCATTTTCGGTTGAACATAACAAAAATGCTATTTGCCTTTAGCTTCACTGAACGCGTTATTGGACTCATAATTTTATTTTATCATGTTCATATGACATTATATTTCCTGCAATATGTAATCTGATATTTTCATTGTTGTGGCGGTAGTGAACGCGATTGCTATACAGGAGGTGCGAGTTCGATTCTCGCTCAGTGTCGATATGCTCTGGGTGTTTTTATGTATAATATTATGTTTTTTTATGTATAATAATTTTATTTTTATTAATTTTAGTTAAGTAACCGCGGTAGCCTAGTGGTATGGGTAATGGACTGCTGGGACGAGATCTCGAGTTCGATCCCAGGCCATGGTAAGCATGGCCCACACTAATGACTTTTCGATGCTTTTCGAAGTCATGTGTGTATTTATCGCAGGTCTATACTCGTAAGTGCCCGGATAATGGCAATAGGTTCAACATCTATTACATTGGGACCTAAACATAAACTGGCGAAATGTGGGTGCCAGCACCTCTGCTTACCCCTTTGGGGATATAGGCGTGAGTTTATGTTTATGTATGTGTATTTAAGTATGTTTATCCGCATTTTAAACTCATAATACAAGCTACTTTAGCTATGCTCATCGGGTCCAAGTAGCGCTAGGTGACGTTACAATTAAAGTTTAAAGTGACCTGAAAAATGTTACTTACAATCTAAAACATTAATCACCTGTTGTGAATTGAAACTCTGCAGAATGACAAGCTGTAATAAATGAAAGAAACAGAACGAGACGCTTAGCAGATAAAATGCTATAACACTTTTCTTTACCGTAAAAAAATAATATGTCGCATAACATCGCAAGAGCCGAGCCTTTGTGGCCTGATGTACGCTTATCATTTTTGATTGTAGTAGGGGGGCAAGTATGATAAACTTTTAGTTACTCGAGCGTCGTAGAAACCTATTTAATGAAGAAATAAATATTCTAGGACAATCTACACACCGCCATCTAGGCCCATGGTAAGTATAGCTTCACTAGCTTTGTGTTACGGGTTCTAGAATGCGGATAAACATACGAGTACCTAGATACTTTTTTGTGAATACTCATGCACACATACATTTACACTGAGGGGGAATCGAATTCGCGCCTCATGCGTAGCAGTCGCGTTCACTTCCACCACGCTACGTACATCGTCAGAATTGATAGATTAGATTATAGGCAGAATAATAATCTTATAATTATTCCATTTTCAGTTGCAGGTGAGGCATTTACACGATGTTATAATAAGTACATACATATATTATACATTTTAATTTAAGTATTTTTTTACTTAAATATTTATTTTCATTATTCTAATAACAAGAACAAGTACTTCTTTACTTTATAGTTATTCTAATAACAAGTACAGTCTCTGTTCCCATTTTACTGACGAAGATAACGCCTGCTATTCTCTAAGTTTTAATGACAGTTATAACTACAGCAATGCCTAAATGTAACGTCACTTTTAACAGATTCGGTAATAAAACCTTTGACAATACTACTGCTACGAGTACTACTTACGTTAAGTTGTTTCAGTTATTAGAGTACCCTATGAACAGTTTACTGTTAAACTTATGGATACTAATGACCGTATAGTGCACTATTAAAGCTGTGTATTTAGCGTAAAATTAGTGTACGTGGTGTCGGGGCCTAATATTGCTTTTGTATAGTGTGTAATATAATTACATATTACAGTATATTAATGTTAATTCAAAATTGAAACAGTATAAAAAGTATGCTGTTCTCATTTGGTAAGCGGTAGCGCGAAATTTTCGTCTCCGCATACCCGGGGGATAGATGGGGACACCGTGATCCCCGCATCCGAGGGGGCATTCCGAAAGAGATAGCCCTCGGTCATTCGGGTTGCGAGTACTTTGTTGCTTACAATCTAACCTCCTAACTGAAAAGCCGAAGACAGCGTGCGTTTTAGTCGGTTGGAGTCCGACATAACCATACTCACCGGCCCCGGTGAGATTGGTATACGTGGGGATTGTGCGCTAAGAAAAAAAATCAAAAATGGTTTTAAAACTTCTGCAAGAAGTATGGGTAAACTAGACACCGTCCAAACGATTTAACAAAACATATTTAGATTACTTAGTAGTCAAGCTGTTTAGAATTATTGCCAACTGTACCTATATACAGAAAAATTTCATCAAGGGTTATCAAACAATCTGTGTACTTTGGGTTACAGTACAATGCTATTGAACTCAAAATGTCTATCAAAATTTGTATCAAATCTCAAATAACGTATTCATGGAATATAAAACGAATTACACTCTCAAGTCAATTTATATGTGAGATTGTATATGTATATTGTATCATGAAGGGCGCATCTGAAAATGATGGATGTCTGCTCAATTACATGTGCCTAACGTACCTACTTTATATTTCATTAGTTCGGGAATCAATATAGCTTTATGTCCAAGCCATCTTATAATATACAGCGTGTTACAGAAAGGCGTGGTCATATTTTAGGGTCGTCACACATACCTAATAACGAGGTCACATGCACTAATCAAAGTACAAATAGTCAAAAACTATATAAAATTACCTAAATTATTTGATATAGTTAGTAAAAGGGGTACAGGTGGAGTCACAACACTATTGCATTTTACCCTTTCGTGATACGTTCAACTGATTCCAATATCTTTCATTACGATTTTTCACTTTTAAATAATTTGTACTTTGGTTAATGCATATGTCCTATCGTTATTAGGTATGTGTGACGACCCTTAAATATGACCACACCTTAGGCCACGTTGTATATTAAAAGCCGGCTTGGATATATAGATAAATAAATTCCTGAACGAATAACATTACAAATAGTTATATAAGACACATTTAATTTATCAGACATCCATCCTTTTCAGATGCACCCTTAAATATAATCACACCTTTCTGTAACACCCTGTAAATCATAATAACCATTACTTACACTACAACTAGATTGCTAAAACAATATTACTCAACCGCATCTGGAATGCTATTAAATTTACAGCGACTATAACTTCATTGTGAGCTAAGAAAAATCTTTAGATTACACAAACCGAGTTACTAAAGTGTCACTAACTATGAAATATTAACTTTGCGTCAACACAACGCAGTGAGTAATTGAATAATACTCCGGTGCAAGTTTTCTGACTTTTACCTACAATGATACTTGAAATAAATATTCGCAAATGAAAAATTATAGCGAAAGATTTTAATATTTGACAGTCTCGTTTTGGAATTGAATAGTAAAATTCAGTATTATTTTAGACAATCTCGATTTTTATTTGCTAAGAAGGTACATACGCTTCAATCACAGGGTTTTATTCCTTTATCATCGATTTCTGAACATTTTACCAACTCGGTTGGGGTTGGTTTTCTAGTCTAAGATGCGACTCAACTTGATACTTTCCGTGATGCTAGTGTCATCTGACTTCCATGACCAAAATTCCAAAATTCCATATATTATTGGCGAAATCGAAGATCTGTAGTTACATAACTTCGATATCGCCAATACTAGATGAAATTTTCAGTGCTTCATCTACTCTTAATGACTGCCATAGATGTTGATATGGCAACCTGAACCTTTTAACTGTATGTCAAACATCAAACAGAGTCAGTCAGACAGAGGTCAAATAACATCGTCTTTCATTTTCTTTCTGTAGATTGTCCTTAAATATTTATTTATTTCCATCAATCAATAACGATAGGCAATATCGCATTCCACTGCTGGATATAAGCCTCTCCTAATATATATTCCTGATGCTCAGTTTTCTGCATTTAGAACACACCAGTCACTTTTTTCAGGCCGTCAGTCCATCAGGCTGGGGCGCCCCACCTTCCGTTTATAGATGGACGTAATCTGACCCTTCTCTCTCACGCAACAGGCTGTCTGGGGACGCCCTTGCAATTTGAGTACATGCATTGTTTACGTGTTGCGGAATTACAGTTGTCGTGTTGTATTTTGTCATTCGTAAATATAAAGCTGTGTTCTGTCTGATGTCTCTATGCTTATGCCGGATTTTTTTCAAATATTTATTCATTGGTATATGTGTGATACATCAGAAAAAAAAATCGAAAAACTATTGGATCTAAAATGTCAATACTTGTGAAGTCTTTCGTAACAACACAAAAAATTATCTCAGATGTAAACAGTTTACGTATACCTACGTATAAATATTATTTTATATAATATTTGTAGAATAATATTATAGTACATGTTTAGGAAATGATCAGATTAGGATTCAATTTAAAATAATATTTAGCACTTCAAATCTGATCAAGTGCTTGATTAGGTTGCCGGTTCAGGTTATTAATAAACAAAAAATCTTTCATACTAACAAAACTAGAAAATATTGTAACTATAATAAATTTTCAGACACGAGTGTTTTAAATTACTCTGCGTAATATATAATTAATGTATTTATGGATATTTTCCCGTCTACACCAGGATCAGTGTTAGCGTCGTGGGTATTTGGACGACTAAATGAAATTACACGCTGAATTAATTTCACAAATCAACACTTACATATTAACATGTCTAATAATACAATTATTATTTTCTCGATTTATTACGTGATTGCGCGGAACAATAACGTTTCTTCGAATGAAGCGCGGCATGTGTCCACACGAAAACCTATTCGAGCTTCAACAAAACCGCCCTCTCGTAAGACGTTCTGTCAGAATGACATCTGTCAACACATGTCATCTTCCTTCCGCTGTTGCTCTCAAAGCACCGTCATACATATCATATTAATATATAATTTATAATAATATTATAGACATTATATGATGATGATAATGATAGATGGACTGATGACCTGAAAAAGGCGACTGGGACAGACTGGATGCGGAAGGCAGAGGGGAGGATAGGGAGCAGTGTCCAACATTGGGAGAGGCCTATGTCCAGCAGTGGACTGCGATAGGCTGATTGATTGACTGATTGATTGATTGATTGATATGATAATTATACAATACGTACTCGTACAATATATTAAAATATTATTATATTAATTACCAACATTGTAAGCATCAGCTATAGTAACAATACAATTTTTATTCTGTCTTTATTGTTGTCAATATTATTTAATTATTTATCTACTTTTCATGACAAACACAACTTGTGATTGACGGATTATATTTGTAATATTATGTAACTGAAATTAATGCTATATGTGGAACTATTAATAAAAATAAATGAAATGATAAAAATGAAATGATATTTATTTTATTATATTTATCTCGATAGCAGTAATACGATATCGATTGTGTTTCCTGTTACTCTCTAAAGTTTTCGTAACAAAATTTCCCAAATTCTGAATGTATAATGTTCCAAAGCCGCGGACTAAACAGCTGATAGCAAATAAAAGCATTAAGATAAAAGTTCGGTGTACCTAATTTACAAATTTGAAATTAGAATAAAGTTTGGCATGTTCAGTTGTTCTCATTGGGTATTTTAACCTACTTTTTAGTTTTACTGTTTAATATCAGACAGATATATACAGCCTAAAATCAGATGTGTAGCCGAGTCAACAATAATGCCCGGAATACGGTAATAGGCCCACCCCCTATTACGTGGGACTAATTACAATTGATTCACCTTCGCTTATCCGGAGGAGAATAGGCGTGAGAACATTTCTTTTTCCCTCCTTTAAAACCTTTGTTTTCAACGAATTTATACATATTTTTCAGAGTACCTAATTCGCAAATTTCAAACTAGAATTAAGTTTTGCATGTTTGGTTGTTCATATTAGATATTTAAATCAACTTTAATAAGATGTTTCTTGAACTCACTTGCAACCGGTATACAACTATGAATTTGAAAAATAAAGAGTTTAATGTAGGCTTTCCTCTCAGGGTTGAGAGCTCAGATGGTAGTCGCTTCCACAAAAGTTCTATAAGCCAAAACAAAAGGGAGCCACGCTAAGCAGACTCGGGATTCCGGTGCAAGCGGAAGATGCAACTGGGAACTACGCCAAAACTTAAACAAGCTAAAAATAAACACAATGCATATTTGTATTCGGAATGCCTAGACTCTAAAAGTCTAGATTAAACTAACCATATAAATAGATACTCTAGGACGTTCCACATACCGCCATTGAACTAACGCTAACAAGTTTAATATTCTAAAATGTGAATAAGTCTAGATTAAACTAACTTGATTGAACATCCAAAAAAATATTTACCGTTTACCGCCAATGTTGGAAACTTTCAAAAAATACGTGCTAAATATCCCGACAACTCTAATAGTAATGTGAGTGAGAATTTGTAGACACTGCTACGGTTCGTAGCGATACCTACGGTAGAATCTAAGTCTACGGTTCGTAGCTTTCAAGGCTAAACAATATAATGTAGTGTGTATTTGAGAGCCCACGTATAATATAAGCACTTAGCTTACCTAGGGCTATCACCTGAATACTAATAATACTGTCCACAAGTCTAATCCATGTAAAAGAAAACTTTCCCAAAAGACTGTATTTCTATTTAGTTTTAACACTACTAATACAGTAGCCTTAAAACTAAATAGAAATAAAGTACTGTTCTTTCAATACTTATAAGTTTTTCTTAAAAAAAGAATATTCTCAATGTTATTTAGTGACTGGAAATAAGTTTATGTTATGTTTACTGAAATAAACGTTTTATATTAAAAATAATAATAAAGCAGATAAAGGTTTTCGTCACCGTAGTTGAACCTAGGTTTACGCTCGAGTACTTATCTTAAATTATTTTGATGACATTTTAAGAAAAACCTCGGCAAAGAGCAACTCCAAGCAATGTCTGTATTTAAAAATAATCATAAAGGCAGAAAGATTACGCTAAAATCATGACGAAACGAAGTGGAGAGATGTTGCCTGTACTATATTATACATTACTACTCAGTAAACAACAAAGTCGCTTTCTCCTTATATCCCTATGTAGGCTTAAATCTTTAAAACTACGCAACGGATTTTCATGCGGTTTTGTTTTAATAGACAGAGTGATTAAAGAGGAACGTTTATATGTATGTAACACATACTACAACCAAATTGGTGCGAAGCAGAAGTGAAAAATGTTGCGAAAACGGGATGACGCAGACGAAGTTGCGCGGGACAGCTAGTATATCATAAGGTTCTTATAAAAAGGAGTAGCATAACCGGGTAATGTTCACCGCATATAAAGTAGTAGCCAAACAAACTTTTATTACACCTATGGTAAGTTGGTTTCAAAAGTTGAATGTTGAATTATCAACTACCGTTACAATTACACAAACCACGATAACTGCTTACCACAGCATTGCACCATAATCCATTAATACGTAAAATGAAGTGCCAATAATTTATGCTCCTACTATAAAATATTTCCAACTTTTTCAATCAATTGGCTTCCAATACAGCAATTGCATACTCCGCTTCCATCCATGCATATTTCAATAAGCTAGTAAGCACATCAGTTTTATTGCTAACTATACACACATATATATATATATATATATATATATATATTTTAGTGAAATAAGATTGTACAAGTTTGCCACCAGCTTCTTTACGAGATATTTTAAAAGTAAGGAATACGTTTCCCTGTTTTAGTTGTAATATTGTCCATGGGTTCAGAATTATTCGACCTCATTTCCCTTTCAATTTCATGTAGGTTGTCTAAACAATATTAAATGCAATGAAATGTTTGGTATTCTTTCATACTACTTAACGAAGCGGCGGTAGCTTAGTGGTTAAGGATAAGATAAGAATCCCGGGTTCGAATCCTGGCCATTACACTACCGACGTGAACCCACTCCTAACACAAGTCTTTGAGCTTAGCTGGAGAGGTTAAAGGGAATATTAGTAACTTCGGTTGCTAATATTCTTTAAGTATAAAAAAAAATATTGATAACATTTTATGAACATACATAATATGTATATTACACATATTATGTGAATAACATTATCTTTTAATTCAATATAACACTATTGGTTAACATAACATACCCAGTGAAATAACGAAACACTCGAACACGTTTTGTATTGTAAATAAGATGGAGATTGTGCTCACCGATATCTGCACAAAATAAAACTAAGTACCGACCTCCTATCCATCTCTCAGACATTCTAAAGGAAGGTACGCGATAAGCTGAGTAAAGCTCTATTCATATAAGCTTTTTGTTTGTAGTACCTTTTGTTGTAAGTGAAAGCCAATCGAGCGGTACACATCAAGTATACTAAGTAGTTTAGCCACATGCATGATGAATTAGACCTCAAAAGATATTTATCTTGGTTAATCTTTGTCATAAACTGATATAAGCTCTGTGAAAATATGACTTATCCTTCTTGCGAACAAATATCTAAGAAAATATTATTGACAAAATAGATTACTGATAAATACATCAGTTTATCGTGGCGGGATCGACTCTGAAAAGATTACCCCAGTTCCTTGTCTTTAATATAGTAAGACAACTGCGCGTATTTTTGTCGTATTTGTGTATTTGATATAATCCTCTTCGTTATGCTCTCAATAAAAATATGAACGATAAATAAAGTACCGATTCATAATGTTCCTACTACCTTAGTTATTTAATTATGGTACGTAAATTTGACTTCTCCTTGCCTGATGGTAGGTTGAAGGCAAAGTATCAGAAAAGAGGGTCATCACTACTGCAAACACGTATAGTGTTACAATGGTGGCGCTCAGCTTGACGGCCCCATCAGATGCTTTTTCACGCCCCGCTTAAAGGACCTGGAACTGTAGGAAGAAGGAAACACGTGTACTGGTAAGAAATTCCAAGACTTAAGAGGAAAGACTCACCGAACCGCTTGGTTCTTTATTTGCTTGGTATTGATACATATTTACGTCTATATAATACATTCGATGTCTTAGTACTCATCCCACATACACACAGAGAGAGATTCTTTATATCATACCTAATAATGTAAATACTCAATGTAAGTGATAGTACCTGTCAACTTCAGTAGATACTCTTACCCCATTAGTGACCTAAGTATCTAGGCAATACATTTGCTTTGTACAACTCAAGTGAACAATTTAAAGTGGTATTGTATCTCAATGTGATAAAACATATTTATTTTATGCAGTTAATTTAATTTACGTAGTTACAACTTGATAAGTTCAATTTATTGATTTACGTTTAGGTTAGTAAATAATTAATTTAATTTAAAAAATATTAAATAATTAATTAAAGTGTCTTCAGTTCAAGAAAAAATACCAATTATCTTACACCCAGGAAAGACCAAGAACCTTATCTCTTGCTCTCGCACAACATCAACTGTGAATAAACCTACTTTTATTTATAAAATAAAAAAGGTTAATCTACCCGAGTTTCTTACTGGAATCTTTTCGATAAGACCTAGTTACCTAACAAGTGGAAGAATCAGTTTCAAATAGTTTACTTAATTTATTAAATATTTAAAATATTTCTTGATCATGACATTTAAAATTTTTATATTCAATTGTGCTCTTTATGTGTCTTAACTGAATTAACGAGATTAATTCTTTAATTGTACTAAGTGGGATGGGAAGAGTATGAAAACGAAACATGCACACACAACCGGGATAAATGTGTGGTTTTGTTAAACAGAATAAATTTAAATACATAAAAATATAAGCTACTTAGAGATAGTAGCGAATATATAGTAGAAGATGTGAAGTGGTTAATGAGATGTATTTGTGAGACGTGTTCTAGAGATTAAAAAGCCTCACATTTGATTGCAAGCCGACTAGTGTAAAAGCCTCTTAAAGCGCATAGATTAGCCCTAAATTTCAAGCACCCGAGATGGTGACATCTCACAGGCTAACAAAGCCGTGAAAATCCGGCATATTTCCGAGTTGTTTAACCGGAATAATGCGGTCTAAACTGGCTTGAATAAAAGTCGGGAAACTTCACGGCTTAGTTGCTTTCTGTGAAGTTTTTCAGCTTTTTCAGTGATAAATGTTTTTGGTTTCTTATACTAAGGTGATATATTGTTCAAAAACTAATTGGTATTCTTGCAGAGCGGTTTCATATACGTATTATTTTACGAAGGTATTTTATCAATGAGATTACCAAAATGTGTTGCTAGAGATGTTCGTCGGAGGGCGCCGACCCTTACCCACGGTCAAGGGTAAAACATCTCCGAGTCACCGTGACGGTCGGGTTAGGTCGCTGTCACTTGAACGACACAATGATTAGTATATCATATGATATCATATTACATAGCTATTTTAAGTCAATGTGTACATATTACAGTTTCTATTAAATAATATGACCGAGGTAGCCTAGTGGTATGGGTAATGGACTGCTGAGACGAGGTCTCGGATTCGATCCCAGGTTTACCATGGCACACACCAATGACTGCGATGCTTTTCGAAGTTATGTGTGTATTTATCGCAGGTTTATAAGTGCACGGTTAATGGCAATAGGCTCGCCACCTATTACATTGGGACCTAAACATAAACTGGCGAAATGTGGGTGCTAGCACCTCTGCCTATCTCTTCAGGGATATAGGTGTGAGTTTATGTTATGTTATTAAATAATCTTGTAACGTAATTCATACATCGTCACTATTATTCATCATCAAGATCAGCCATAAAACATTTACTGCTCAACATAGGCTTCCCCATCGACCTTGAAGTATGGTAGGTAATCTGTGGTATGGTAATTAGTTAATGCTTACGACACGACAGGCGGTATTAGGATAGAAGGGAAATAAATAGAAATAAATAAATAAATAAATAAATATTCTAGGACAATCTACACAACGACACCTAGATCCATGGTAAGCATAGTTCAACTAGCTTGTGTTATGGGTTCTAGAATGCGGATAAACATACTTAGATTTGTAAATACATACATAATTATACATAGAAACACCCAGACCAATGGAAATATTCATATTCATGCACACAATTATTAGCACTGAGCGGGAATCGAAACCACGCCTCCTGCGTAGCCGTCGCGTTCACTGCCGCCACGCCACGGAGATCGTCAAAATGGCCGTTTTCTCCACACATTCACCACAGCATATTCATCTCCATGACTCGTTGGCGCACTAGCAACGATTATGTTTCATAGCTTTGTTAACTTAATATTTTTAACCATTTATCTTCTGTCAAAGTTATTAAACTTACATTATAAAGTACCACACTTTCTTACAACTCATAACTTCTCTCATATCACATAATATTTACGAACACACAATAATGTAAAAGTTTTAAATTGATGTTTATAATTTTAGCCACGCGATAAATACTTGAGCTTAAGGTTTATTTCTTAAGTTTAGTTTAAATTGGCAACATTAACACTGCGCGCATAGAAAGAAAGATTTGTTTGTTTGAACAACATAGAATCATACTTGACTTTAACGAGGTTCGTAGTTACATGCTCGTAGTTAAATACATGTACACTAATTACACGAGTTAATTTCGGAGTATATTAGTGTTTCAGTAAGATTTTCGGGAAAACATTACGTATATTAATTCAGGCCAATATTACATTAATTTCAGGTACAATACGGAAGAACATTATAATGTCCATACTACTAAACAAAAAAGAAGACCAGTGACCAAAGAAAGAAAAGAGAAAAGAAAAATATAATATTTTGATGATCAAACTTATAATAATATTGTTATAACATGGTGGACTATGGATAAAATACTATAGAACCTTTGAATGCATAAATAATAATGAATAAAATAAATATTCTAGAACAATCTGCATAAAATCACCTAGACCCATGGTGAGCATAGCGTAAATAGCTTGGGTTACATGTTCTAGAATGCGGATAAACATACTTAGATTTTTTTGTAAAAACATACATATTTATTATACATAGAAACACCCAGACCAATGCAGATATTCATATACATATTCATATAAAAGATGCTGTAGAGAGATATACATCATTCTATTCATTTTTCAACATATTTTTAGGATGTTTTCGAGGTGATGGCAACTTCAATCTTTCCGTGTAAATATCTATAATATACGTGGGTTGCCATTAAATACCAATATTTATTAACATAAAGTAAAATTATATAAAATAACGTATCCAAACCACACAATGTTATCACAATGCATATTTCACCCGACATACTGCTTTATTCCCTGCAGCTTCCACTCGGCCCCTGACACTACAGAACATTATTTTTCATTTAAACGGCGAGCCGACCATTTTATTCTTATATCCTACAAGTATTCTAGCACTGCAAGTATTTATGTGAATTGTATTTATTCTAGTACTTCATTCTATATATAAAATGAAAAATACTTTTATTATTTTGCATCTTATTTAAAAATACCTATTAAAAAGAAAAAAATGTTTATTCTTTGTTGTTATGATTTAGTCAATCAATCAGCCTATCGCAGTTCACTGCTGGACATAGGTCTCTTCCACTATGCACCATTTCTCCCAATCCTCAGCTTTGCACATCCAGTCCACCTAGTCACATTTTTCAGGTCGTCAGTTTGGCTAGGAGACGTTCCGTTTCCGCTTGCCTCCTCGTTCGCTCGACTCGTTTGCTTCGACGTTCATTCGACATACTAGCGAGCTATGTCGGTGACTTTAGTTCGTTGTCGGATTACTTCACTGCGTATTTTTTATCCCTCAAAAAAAATCTAAGTATAGCTCACTCCATAGCCCATAGCGCAAAATCTAAATTTGTGAACGAATCTGAGTGTAACCATCAGTGTCCACGTTTAGGCATCAAGGCATTGCGTCATGAATCTTATTCGATAAATCGAGAATTCTAAATTGAGAGCAACAATAAAATAAAACAATATTATTGATCTAAAATATATTATGCAAACTAAAACATTCACGAACTTTGCTACTGTAATCATACCGTCATCAACTATTGAAATGTTGCTCTAACTAAATAACTCAAAGCAAAATTTAAATAATAACAAAGTTATTTGTCTAAGTTTCAGCAGAGAAAGGTATATTGGATATAGAGAGTTGGTGAAGAGGCCAATCAAACCGAACCCGATTGTTGTTTTAATGAAACGTCAGAAACAGACATCTGGGATAGAGTTTTAAATATAGGGAGCTGAATATACATTTAGTTTTAGTAGCGAAAAACTAATACCGTAGTTAAAAGAGATACTTCGTAATGAACAGGAAATTGAAAACCATTATGTCACTATAGGATTTTTTTGCGAATAAGATTCTGGATATCATTGTTCAAATTGAACTAAATGTAGGTTTTGTCTTTATCTCAACCTGTTAAGCTTTTTATTTCACCCTTTAATAATTATCTTATTTATATGATAAATCAATGGATTTATAGTTAAGCCTTAATCGTGAAAATACATAAAGGTATTATTGTTAGAGGTGGAGGGATGTTCGCAAATTCGGACGAAATAATAAACCTGGTTTATATAGTCCGCGCAGTATAGCAATGGATGTCCATTGGGCAGGCCTATGTTCAGCAGTGGACCTCCTATGGCTGAAATGATAATGATGATGATGATGACGATTACATAATTCACGAAAACCGGCCGAAAAATTTAAAGGGTTTAATTTTTTATATTTCCAAACCGTTCCCCAAATTCTCCGTTTAATTATTTTACTGTTGTAGATTACAAGTTAAACACCTATAAAATTATAACTGTGTATTCATAAATAAAGTCTAAAATGTCATATATTTCCACATAATATATTGTTACGCAGATCTCAAATTTCCATCACTATTGAAGTTTGAACTATTCTATTTACATACTACGCTAAATTTAATTAAATCACTAGCCAAAATATAATCTGTAGGTGCTAAAATGTACAGTGCTCCTGACCCGGGCGGTTCATCAGCAGATACCTTTATATGCAAACATGTATGTTGATCCTGTTGTTTATATATAACAACTGTATAATATGTATGTATTTACAAAAAAAAAATGTATCTATGTATGTTTATTCGCATTCTAGAACCCGTAACACAAGCTAGTTAAACTATGCTTACCACGGGTCTAGGTGACGTTGTGTAGATTGTCCTAGAATATTTTATTTTTATTTTTTATTTAACTGTGAAAACGTCTGTTTGTTTATAGTAAATTGTAAATTGAACGTACATTGTATACAATGATAGGCTTTTAATAATTTTGTGTAAGAAAGGACTGTTGCTAGAATTGAGTGCTGGCTTGGCAAATGGTCTTACTACCAGGGGTAAGAAGCGCAATTGCCGGGGGGGGGGGCGAGAGATATATCGTCTCTCCCAATATTGGGACGCTTTGGCCTACTGTTTTTACGCTAACGGGTTGGTAGGTACAGGGTTTTTTTTCGAATTTTCCTTCTCTCGCAGTGATATTGTATGCGTATTCATCCGTTAGTCGCCTCTTACGATACCCTTCAGTTGAGATGGGCTGGTGATATTCTTTCTTTGTCACCATATGGATTAAGACGTAACTATACACACTTTAATACGTAAGCACAACAAAAACAGGTCAACGAATAAACATCTAACGCTACTAAAAGACTTTCATATCTAAAAACCAATAATTTACAAGCAAAACCACATTCAAAACTCTGTTTAACACAACTTATTAATTACTTTAGATACACAATATAGGATAGTCTCTAAGCCCCCGAAGTTTGGTCATAACCTTTGGGTCACATGATGCCTCGATATAGACGTGGTAGCGTAGGTAGCTTCAAATCTGATGTATAAAATGATTCAAAGTAACTGAATTATAGGTGAGGCTTAGTTCAAACGGAGTTAAGTTGGTTAGCGCTTGTGTTTATCGTTGCTAACGTTTACTAACTTAAGTTCACTTAAAGAGGGTATTGGTTGTGTTAATTTCACTGGCAATCCTAAAATAGAATGGAGTTTATGGACGTCAGAAAAAATAAATAGAACAAGATGAGTTTTTTGTACTACAAGACACTTTTACCAGCTAAATTTTGCAGCCTATTATGTATTCACGAGGTGCTATGGGTACGATTATTGGATTAGTTCAAATATCATTGAATTTTCTGGTGGAAAATATTTAGCCAGCTGTCGACCCAAAAACAAAATTGGTGCAACAGTACAATTAAAATATAATAATTGGAATACCTTGTTTACTTTCAATAAATGAATACAAAGGGGATTTATAAATGATTTTATCATTTTTTTGAAGGATGAACCGAAAATAGAAAGCAATTGATAATACACTTGTACTCGAACTTCTCTACAATAATGTACGAGTTAACCGGTTTCGCCTTGCGGTAATCTCAAAGGTTTACATGGACAGTAAAAAGAAATAGAATGGCGATGTGACTACCCATCCGTGCATCAACTCTTTGCCTTATCAGTAAACGACGACACAGACTAAGATTTGGTCCCAATAAATCTACCAGAACAGTATCTTCGATAGTTGGTAAAGACGAACTTTGCGGTTGAACTGATAAATTATTACGAATTTGAGTTACGCACGCCCTGTCAGGGTTACCTCGACTATAAGTTATAGTCAACCGAGGTTAAAAGACAAGATAATAACGGCATCACCTTGGCTAGGGCTGGCAGGTTTCGCCTTGAGAGAAAGGGATAATGATTGGTTGAAACTTGTAAGTGAGAAGTCTAGGTATATTAGGTAAGAATTTAGCATCACTAAGTCAAATATCAAGCTTCATTTCCATTATGCGACATACAGTGGTTCCTGACACATTAAGGTCTGTAATCTTTGTCAGTTGGCTGTGACAGTTGAAGTTGAAGCGATCGCGACTGCTACGCAGGGGGCAACTGGCAACTTCAGCCATAGGACGTCCACTGCTGAACATAGGCCTACCCCATGTCTGAACATAGGCCTCCCCCATGAATATGATTCAGTCATTACGATGAGCACCCCTACCACAGTCTCTTATTTCATAGTGTGATTCGGACTCGGACCGTTCGTTGTAGACCATATTCTGTGTACTCTAAAAATTAATTCTAAAAAAAATTGTCTTAATTCTAAAAAAATACATAAATAAACATATCCACTATAATAAGAGATAGATACTGTTTTGACCCATGTATTGAAATAATATTATTTTTAAGAGGTAAGGCCCTAGTAACCCTGTTCGTACCGTACGATCCTATCTTCTATCTTCAATTTGCGTCTCAACCCTAGGCTTGCACTACCCCTCTTTAGCATATAAATAATAGTGGTCTAAAAAGGGTCCGTGGTAGTGAATTGTTGACGCTCTAATCTATTATTGAGAGCGTTTCACCACTAAACAGTGAGGTTTTATTTTATTCATGTTTATTAGGGTCTTCGGTCACGGAGGATTATTTGTTTGTAACTTATAAGCTGCTGGAAATTTGTGTAGATTGGACTTGCAAATTGGTTCGTGTTCAACCATACGTATTTGTCTATTTGACCTATTTAAGCGATAGTGGTCTCGGATTAGTGAGGGTTAATAGTGGTTTAGAATAAGACCTACTTCTAAATTGTTGATGATATTAATACACATTATATTGTTGTCACTATTACGGACATAAAAAATAAAATAAATATCACCAATTTATTTTTTATTGTTCTTTAAATACCTATACAATTCTAAATTTCGATTCATGGCGTATATATACGGATTCGCATTTGTTCAAAATGCTTCAACCGATTTTAGAATTTGTTTTTGTATAACTATTTGGTAAGTATGAAAATAGGTAGTAAAATATATTTTTCTACTCTTCCACCATCTACTGCCTAATGGCAGTTAATACTGTATTTTATTCAGTTTATTTATTAGTGAGTTCAAAAAATAAGTTTGCCCTGTGCAAACGGAATAACGCACGCAGCCGAGAGCATAAATACACTTCTAGCATAGAATAAATAATAGTATTACGTATTTATACGTATGAAATCTGTTTTCGTGATAGTTAGATTTCCCAACAATTAAAAACGTAAAATAATAAACGCAAAAATGATATTGATGACAATTTGTAGATTATTAGCAATTAGGTATAACCGTGCTTCACGCACTGCCCCATCATGAACAGTGAAACGCTTGACACAACGTGTGTCGTACCACTTAACGCGTCACTGAACGATACGCATCTCGATTCTTTGGTCTCGATATTGAAAATGACATCTGTATGATAATTAAAGTACCATACACATTGTGTATTACACAAATATTGGTAGTGATGCTCGCTATGTCTCATTTTACTCAATTTAGGTTACACCATACAGTTATCCCTAATGGAAAAGGCGTGAGAAAATGACAGAATATTTTTTTTATACCACTTATGTGGCAGACAAGTTAGGTGGCCCGTTATACACGCATATACGAACCGTTAAACGTTTTTTATAAACCTTTATCAACTTTGACAGAAATAGATATTAAAGTGAAATTCTATATCTCATAGTCATAGGCTGTAGCCACTGACATTTTAAATTCTTCTATTTGAAGGAGATTGAGGTGATAGATAGATATATTGAGGAGTCTATTTGGTCTTCAGGTATGTACTGAAAACTAAACAGACCACAAGGGTCAAATCAATATTCAAAAGGCATTTAATCAGCAAGAGCGTTCTTCACAATAAACGAGCATGTGTGTATTTTATGTAGGTAAGTAATGTTCAAACATCTGGAAAAAGGGAAAACTCAAGATCTAAAAACCTTGATCCCTTATCACACTCCATATAGCAAAGGTCACAATAACCTTTTTTTTCGACGTACAGTATGTGGGCCGCCGAACAGAATCTGCTATGTGAGCCTAGCCGAGCCGCTACGAACAACGTAGACGGCGAGTGAACCGACTATGTGGTTCTCAGGTATGTATATGTTACGGCTAATACGCGTACTTAGTTGCTTATTTAGGCTGCACTTAGTTTTAGCCGGTTAGAACTAGGTGTAGCCGGTTAGAACTAGGTGTAGCCACTTACTCCGTCGTTACGTCGTACGTTAAACCTAGTACGAGTTATTTATTTTTCGTTATTTGTGTTATTTATCTGGCACTCGTGCTTGTTGTGGTCACAGTTCTAACTTAACCTAACCTTAATCAAGTTATATATTTATAACACTAACCTTATCTAGAGTAAGCGGCTACACCTAGTTCTAAGCGGCTAAAACTAGGTGCAGCCGCACTTCGTGTATTAGCCGGGTAGGTACTAATATATGTATAATATAAGCTAAGGTCACTGTACCTAAATAATCAAACTTTGTATATCTAGATTTAATGTTAAGTTACGGCATGCACTAAAAATCTTCGGTTTTTTTCAAGAAGTATATTCATTTCAACTAATATATAAGATTTACTTGTATTATAAGCTTGTTTATTTCAAGCTTTTAATGGATTGACCTTTTTTATACCACTCAAGTGGCAGATAAGCACACAGCCCAGCTGATGGAAAGTGGTTACCCTGGCCTATAGACGTGTGCAACAGTAGGGGCGTTACACTTGCGCTGCAGACGTCGGAGAAACTCTCTATTGCCCTTCTTAAAGAACCCTGTGTTGTAGGAGCTTTGGAACCACGTCAGGGAGTTAATTCCACAGCTTGAGCATGCATGGGATGAAATTCATTTCATACCGCACAATGAGTACCGTTCCGAGCCATAATGTGTGAGGATGAATTCCCTGCCTATGGCGAGAGTGCTATGCGCTATGTGCAATGATAGAATTTAGTTGTGGAGATAATAAAGTACCTACGTCAGTTTAAAAAAAATAACTGACAGATAATTGACATACAGTTTGATGATAACACGTATGTGATGATCAGGAAATACAAACACAATTACCTGATCACGTGCTAATAGTGCTTCAATTATGCTAATCAGGTATTTGGTACAATGCAATGGTGCAGTTTGGCTTAACCTGATTTGAGGCAATGAAAATTGTGTCCTGTTTAATATATAGGTACCTATAAAATGACCGCATTAACTTTCGGAATACCTAACAATAATGGAAGATACTGATAAGTTATTTATTTCACGGTGGTATAAGCTGATTTCAGACTTCTAGGATCTATTTTTGAATTGTTTTCTAACATAATACTCTTCTTAAACCGAGTAGGTCTAGGTATCTGCCGATCGCAGAAACGGCATTAGTATATTAAGCGGACATGGCCACGGGTAGATAAACTGAAAAACATTAATAGGTATACATTTTACTCTTAATAATTAAAATAGCCCACGATAGAAAGAAGTGGTGAGAATTGGGAGAGGCCTTCGCGTATAAAAGACACACGGACACAGTTGCTAAAGAAAAATAATAATTTAGTAAAATAAAATTCATAAAATTTGTTGTATAATCAATCAATAATTAAGTAAAGAGTCTTATAATAATGTTATTATTATAAATTTATACACATAATATTATTTGTCAGAATAAGGCGTCTGTTATTCTATTTATTTTATGATTCAAATCAATTCGTGCGTTACCTAAGCATTTGGCAGTTAAACCTTCAACTATTAATACATAGATTTATAATATGTTCAGGGTATTTTTGTATTTGCAAACCACTGTATTAAAATACTTTACAGTTCAATATTAACTTAAAAATGACGATTATAGAATAGTCAAATAATAAAATGAAGTCGTAAATAAAAAACGAACTAAAAGTCTCATATTATGATGCTGGCAACCAACGTATGGAACAAATCTGTGGTAATTAGGGCCACCAGTGGACATTTAAACTCTCATTCATGCAAAACTTAAAGCTATTTGCAAAACGACCACGATCTAGCCAAAAATTGAACCAATTAATGTCACACTCAGCGAGAGTCATTGGAGCTGAAGTGCTGAAAAGTAGGTGGTTAATTTTTTTTATTTGGCGTGAGTTATTTTCGAGTCATATTCTTGTTGTTATCAATTTTCATTATTTTATCAGTATTCATAATACATATTACAGTAAATGGGTATCGTAAATTATAAAATCATTAAATTTTGTTCAGGAAAGTTTTTTGCAAGAATTTTAATATTTTATGGTAAATTGTAAGTCTGAAGTATATTCAGGCCAATTTTCCCTTGGGGTAGTCGAAGACTCTAGCCAGCCGTATACATAAATAGTTCACTAAGTGAAGCAAGTGTCCGTAATACCGCCACTAGAAGTAATCAATCCGGTGATAGAAAGATCGTAGGGTTACACCACTATAGATTAGGAATTATTTAATTAGACATGAAATATGAAATACTAGCAGTTGTGGCTTCTGCGCTTAGCAATTTTCGCGATTCATTTTTATTATAGATATTTCTTGCAATATTTATCATTTCCGTGGTATTTGACTATGAATTCCATTCTGGTGGGTTAAAAGCGACAGTGTAAAAGTAACCTTAAGTCCATTTCCATAACTGAACCTAGAATTAACATTCAAGCATATACTGGGGGAGCGAGGGGACCCCACTACTCACCCACGGTTTAACAATCCCAACAATAGCAATAGCAAAATATTACTGTCATAGAAAGGAATGGCAAACCGCACCCCTCAAAGCAACTACAAAGAATTTCATTTAATTCATTTCACTATTTCCTCGTTTCATTATACACGTGTAAATATTAACGTCAAACCCGAAATCTAACATTTCAATCATTATAATTAACTTAACCAAACAGTGCTCCAAATGAGTATGAAACATGATGAATCATTGTGTTTAATTCATTATGGTTTAAAATTCAATACAGTTAATGGTTTTATCATTTGTTTATTTTTCGCTTTATTATGATTATGTAATTCATTTGGAAATTGTTTGCTTGAATTTGTTGGGTTACTTTATTCAATTACTCAAATAATAGTCAGTTGATGATAATAATAAACAAATAGACTATAAGAATAACCAAATCATCATCATCATCATCCTTACGTTAGTCCCGATCGCAGCCAAAGCTTTCACCTTGGAGTTCGTGGTCTTCATTCCGGCTTTTTCTTTTCGCATGGTATTGCACATCCATTATGGTAAGCTCATTGGCACGCATGTCATCCTCTACGACGCGAAGCCAGCACTTCTTGGGTCTCAACTTCCTACCGGGACCCGGTGGAGGCCGCATGGTCAGTTGTTACCCACGCAGCCAGGTGGTCGCCGTTGAATATTGCCGCACCAGCAAAGGCGACTCTCCTGCATTTTGTCTACGATGTATATGTTATTCAAGGTGAATGCTACTATCCAATGGTGAAAGAATTTAAGTAATCGGTACAGTAGTTTTTGCGTTTATTGATTACAAACGTACACAAACATTTTTTTTATAATATTAGTGTAGACGTAGATATTAATAGGACGATTGTGACGAATGACTTAGCAAATAAACGTAGGTAAAATAAATATTTTATTTATTATTTTTTTAAACAGACAGCGGACTTAGTAAACCTTTCCGAAGAGTCAAATCTATGCTCGGGCCCTCTCCGTAAGTAGCGACGCTGACGTGAAAGAAATTACAACACCACGATGCCGCGATGGCAACTCAAAAATGTCATCGATTTGATGGAAGAAGAAAACCTTTAAACAAGACAAAAAATCGTATCATTAAGTACCTAAGTTTATTATTTAACACAACGCCCGTACTATGGTGCTAGCCCTGTATCGCGGGGGACTGTACAAACATACAACTATCAGACACAAAGTACACCCAGACTCAGAACAACTATTTGTGGATCACACAAATTTTTGTCATGTGTGGGGATCGAACCGCAGCCTCCGGCGCATACTACGCTTACCGAGCCACGGAGACAGTCACAACAATAATTATATTATGTTTTAATACTCTTTGTTAATGACATTGTATCTAAAAGTTTATCGAAGCTAAATAGGTAATATTAACTCTATCTCCTATTAACATCGTGGGAACTAGGGTTACCATTTTGTACTTCAATTAATTGCTGTTCAAAAGTTTCAGTTTCATAGAATACGGTATAACCAGAAACAATATATATTAATACATACATATATACTCGTAGTCCCCGAAGGGGTAGGCAGTTGTGTATTAGACACCCACATTTCGCCAACTACGATTTTCGGTACCACGTAATGGGGTCGAGCCGAAAGAAATAGGTATGCTGAAAATTCTTAACAATTCTATTCCATGTATATTATTATTGCATGTAATTCTAGAATAAGATATAGAACGAGTTATGAAACAATAAATTAGTAGTAGTATACAGAAATTCATGATAATTACAATTGATTACTATTACTAGCCATGACTATTTTTTTCCGAAATATCCCCCGTCGGATACCCCCCGCAGAAGTCATCGAGGGTGGTTCTGTCGGACTCGAACCGACCAAAACCGCACGACCGTCTTCGGCCACCAGTCTGTTGCCGACGGTGGGGTAGTCTCTCTCTGACATGTCACTCACATCCCGGTTGATCCAAGGCCAGCGAATGCCCCCCAGATTGTTACTAGCCATGACTAATACAAAAATAATTTTGTTTAACTCTTACATTTCGTTCAATAACTTCTTTAAATCGTAATATCGTATCAATGACGTCAGCTGTGTGCTTGTCGGGCAACAAAGCAATGATAAAAATATAAAAAATATCCTTTCCAATCATACAAGATATTAGATAATTGGATATTTCTTGCAGGCGATACAAGACGACGATGTCCAAAGTATTATAGGTAGGTTTACAAAGCACGCGATAATCGCTATCAATCACGTACTGCTATTCGAGGCCAACGTCGTTCGTGACTGGGCATTAGTGGGCTGATTCTGCTAAAAGCGAGCTCTCCGAACGTATTTTTCAATTACTTTAACGTAACGCTACCTGTAGTTCCCATTGGTACGAGTACAAGTAGAATTTTGTATAGTATAGCAATCACAGAACGGAAAACTGGTAGAAATGTATGGACAGATACGTAGGGAAAACAAATTCATACATTCAACCATTAATAATACGTTGTATTACTAATTAGCAATGTTATAATTGGACGTATAATACCTTTATTTTTTTTATAATATCACGCCTATATCCCCCAAGGTGTAAGCAGAGGTGCTAGCACCCACATTTCGCCATATTAAGGTCCCAATGTAATAGGTGGCGAGCCTATTCCCATTAACCGGGCACTTATAAACCTGCGATAAATACACACATAACTTCGAAAAGCATCGCAGTCATTGGTGTGTGCCATGGTAAACCTGGGATCGAACCCGAGACCTCGTCTCAGCAGTCCATTACCCATACCACTAGGCTACCGCTTTCCTTTATTATAGGTATACCTTTATTATAATGCCTAAATCATACGTAACTATTGCAAAATAAAAATACGCCTTATGCGTGCAAAATAGGGATAACTTTGAAAATATTTATCACGTTTTATAAATATTATTCGAACAAGCTTGAATATTTTTAAAAAAGTTCAGACATATGTCAGTGTACTTCAAAAAAGTTATTTAAAACTTTAATCTCATACAAAGAGTTTATTATATATTATATTTATGATATTTATGCACTTTTGTGTAATTAAGCATAGAACAATTTACGCAATTTTGCGTAAATACGCATAAGAATGATACGCGTATCCCACCTAAACAAACAACAAAAGTACCATAAGAAATCCCGTGGATATTATTTTCATCATCATTTTAGCCTCAACCCCAGATGCATGGCTCGAGTTAACAATTTAGTGCCCGGAGTAAAGCAATAGGATCATTGCCTGGTAGGTACGTGAGACCGAATATATAATGATTGGTAAAATATGGGTGATAATTTGCCCTCTGCCTAACCCTCCAGAGATAAAGGCTTGAGTATATGTATGTGTTAATCTATATAACTGCATGCCAATCTTTCCTTTAACACGTTGAGTGCGGTACATACCATATTCGACTTGTATTAGACTTTCGTTTAATGCGGCGTTGAAAGTAGGTGTTCTCTGTCTGGTGCGGGGGTCGTTTGACATTGAAATCCTGTAGTCCAGAAAGAGATACGTATACTTTTAGGATTTTTATATCAAATTCTATTCAATCGGTAGGTATTCAGTATACAAGACACATTTGACTTGTACCGCACCAGGCGATAAAATATTACAATCAGTGCGTTACCAGCCAAAACTGTCTTGTACGATACCGCCTTGTATCGCACCACAGGAACTAGTCAGTACAGGCTAGTGCAGTGATTAGATATTAACGTATTTTATTTGTGTTTTGCTAATAGACTTTTGTCGTGATAAGAACGAAACGATGAATGCATCCAAGAAAAGATCGCGGAAAATGTTGCTAAAAGTGTTTGAACACTCAGAAAACGGTGACCAAAGTGATGACCGTAACTTCACAATTGCTAGCGGAAACACAGGTGAGGCTCCTTTAAAAATACGTATTTTAGAAGATATAAAGTTACCAAAATTATCAACTTCAAGTACTAGCCATACACCGCAAACCGACAAGAAAGTAAAAAGAGTTAATACTTACTGCAAAGAATGTGACAAAACGATTTGTTTATCATGCTTCAACAAATCGCACAAGAATATTTAGATTTTGTAATTTCGTTTATCCTCTGTTAAAAGCATCGATGACGATATTTTGTTTCACTATTTTCCCATCCCTATAAAACTATCGATACGAGACGACTTGCTCTACTACCGTGATGCGGTACAAGACGAATCCGTATTGTAATTTAATTGTCTGATAATTACTAAACTAAAATTTGTATTCAGTGGCGACAACAAATGTATCTATTTGAATATATCAACTACTTATTGCAACCGTTAAATCATATATTTTTATATAATTCAGACATTTATTGGGCAAAACTTATTCATTTGTTTTACAAACCATTATCGTCTTGTATCGCACCAGATAAAAAACCGGTACATGCCAAATTTGGTATGTATAGCACTGAACGTGATTTGTAGTTATCAAGTCCCGCATTCAAAGTGTTAAAGATCATTATCAAATATATCTTTGATAACCGACCTTGTTAATGCTGACAAGATTTTAACTCTCCAATTTGTAGTTCATAAGTTTATGCATTCAGTACCTACATTCGAATTTAAAGTCATTGCTTTCATAAATTGCATATAATACCAACCTATTTCTTTTATATAATAACTTTTTGAGATACAAAAAATTTAATGCTTCAGCTATTCAATATGCCAATTCTGATAGTTGTAAAACTTCATAAAAATCTATAACGTCTATACTTGTAACCTGGGAAATTCCCCAGCTACTCCACCGGCTAACCCAGGCAAGAGCTTACGACAGAGACTCTTGGGCGCCTTTTCTTTCAGAGTGGAGATAGTGGGTGCGTGCTCCAGATACCCTTAATGAAACAACACTAAGATTTTATACATGCATATATTCAGTAGGATACACAGTTATACATAAAGTAGAATGGTCACAGGCACAGAGATATAGAAATGTAAATACAATATAAGATGCTTATGCGCCTCCCTCGTAGCACACAGCTGATCTCGTAATTACAACTCAAGGTAGCGGGTATATGAAGTTACAGTTATTGTACAAGTTAAGATTACGTGACCTTTTTGGCACTCCTCTTCGGATGGTTCCCCTGGCGTCGGTTGTCGGCTTGCGTAGGCGCCTGCCTGCTGCTAGCAACTGCCCGCACTGCCGCGAGCCAAACGAAGGGACAGCTGTTCCGAACAGGGACTCCAACAACGGAATCACAACAATGTAGACAGGTCACTAATATTGTCCGCTAAACCTTGGGACCCTGCATCAAGAATACAAAAAGCCTATATCACTGACGCAAACGAACGACACAGATATAAAGAAATCACTACTAGAGAAAGACAAATCAGCATATCTTACCAGAGAAGTCCGGGAAGGATGCACAGAATCTAAGATACTTAATTTATATGTAGGTAGGTACATATAATTCAGAGTTCCAACTTATCAGAAAAATCAATGAAATACGAACAGAGTTTCGTGCTTAATCTTCAGAGTAATTATCAGAGGTGTTCGCATCCACCGGGAGGGGTGTATTTATATCCTCTTTCATGGAATATTCTAGTAAATGAATCTGATATCACGAGTTATTCGTTCACCTGATCGAATCGCGAAACAAAAAAAAAAACAGATCCACAGATGATACAGAACTACAACCATAAACTATCGACATTCTTGCCGTGATTAATTAATTTGGGCAACTAGGAATTTAGATTATGTATTAAAATAAAAGATGTTAAGTTATATAATTGAATACAATATCATGAACAATTTAACCTATCACGATATTATAATTTTACTTGAAATAAGTAAACATACTAGCGACATCTGTTGTCAGATTGGGAAACCATTCATCAATACCGAATAGGTGATCGATGAAAAGTTCCCCCCAAACCCTACAGATGTCGTCATAGGTACAACGTATTGTTTACCGAAATCAAATTTTAACGCCACTAACAATTTTGCGTTACACAATCCCCCCCCTTGAAAGTATTACTTGTGTGGACAGACAAGTAACGCAAGGAATACACAACAGAATAAAACAAGTCAAAAGTCTAACAAGTTAAATATAGAACGAATAAAAAAGAGAACAAATCAAAGAACAAAACAGAACTACTAAGAACTAACTAGAGGCAAATATTGACACAGACTCTTTTACTTTAAGTCTAAATGCCCTAAACCACTAGAAAGAAAGCTCTCCCTAACCGCTATAGTCAAATGGTTGCATATGCAACACAACTACAGAGAAAAGGAGGATGAAAAACGAAAACTCGATGAGGTGTACCTAACAAATAATATGTCCCATACGAGGACACCCAAGCTACAGCAACAAGGTCATACTTCATCGAGTCGCGGCAAAGTAAGTATAAATCGACAGTGCTACGGAACTGAAATAGCGCTGACGCTAGGCAGAGAAGGTACCGCAGATTGATTCTCATCAGTGTATTTTAAAATGTCCTTGATGTGATACTCGCCTAAGTCCTTACCATCCAAATCTGCTAACCTATACACTAAAGAGGAACGTTTAGCAGACACTACACACTTAGTAAACTTAGGAGCGAGTTTAGAGGTAAAATGTTTAGCTTTATTAGATAAATAATGAGTCCGTTTGTAAACAATTTGACCAACTTTCAGCTCGACATGCCTTTTCCTGAAATTATAATACTTCTCATTACGCTGGTGAGCCGAAATCAAATGTTTCCTCACCTGATCGTAAATGTGTTGCATTTCTTTCAGTTTGGCACCGAAGGCTGAGGGCTCATCAATGGAGACTAAGTCCGGATGACAGGTTATGTCGGACTCTCTATATAGAACTCCATCACCTATAAATTCCCTACCGTGTACCAAGAAATAGGGAGAGAATCGAGTGGCCTCGTTTACTGCAGTATTTAGAGCGCACTGCAGCTCAACAAGGTGTTCATCCCACTTTTTGTGCTGAGTCTTCACATAACATGAAATGGCTTGAACAACATTTCGAATCGCTCGTTCAGCTTGATTAGTTTGAGCGTGGTAACGCGGGCTATAGTATACGTTTGGAACATTATATTTAGCTAACATTATCTCTAAATTGCTTGCTAACATACTGAGGACCGTTATCAATATAGATAGTCTTGCAAACTCCATGAACTAGAAACACATTCTTCTCGATGAATCTCGCTACTGCAGCGCCTGTTGCAATCCTTATAGGACACAGCATGACATACTTGCTAAAGTAGTCCGAGACAACGATCAGATAAATATTTCTGTTGCTTGACACTGGAAAAGGTCCAAGTAAATCACACGAAATAGCTTCAAAAGGTTTAGATACACGCTTCGCACTTCCCATTAGACCAGGACGCGAAGTGTTTACGGGTTTATACATCTTACAAACCTCACAATTTCCCACGTAGTCTTTGACACTATTGTACATCTTTGGCCAGTAGTAATTCAAAGACAACCTCTTATGTGTTTTCCAAACACCACCATGGGCACTAAGCGTGTCATCGTGGTATTTGGTGAGGAGTGCTAGCCTGTCCTCTTGAGGTACTACTAACTTCCAATCAAAATCTGAAGTCAAAGAATATTTATTTTTAGAAAATCGATATAACAAATTTTCACGAATATTAAAGTTAGGGTAATGCCTTGGGTTCCTACGCACGCACTCCATGGTGTGAAGATACCACGGGTCATTGGTGGAGCTCGCATCGATGGAGTCAATCTTTATGCGAGATAGAGCGTCAGGTACTACATGATCTTTTCCCTTACGGTGCTCTATGTCGAAGTCAAACTGACTGAGTCGCATACTCCAACGTGCTAAACGACCTGTAGGATTTTTGAGCTTGTGAAACCACAGTAGTGAGGCATGATCAGTGACAACAGTGCACTTCTGTCCCTCCACATACTGTCTGAACTGTTCCAGCGCAAAAATCACGGCCAGAAGCTCTCGCTCGGTTGTGCTGTAGTTCACCTCGTTCTTATTAAGAGAACGACTGCAATAGGCGATGGGGTGTTCCACACCATCGTGTGTTTGGGTCAGAACAGCAGCAACTGAGTAAGCTGACGCGTCACTTAGTATACGGAACGGTAAAGAGTAGTTAGGCATTTTCAATATAGGAGCAGAGACCAAAGCTGACTTGAGAAGGTTAAAAGCCTCCTCAGCTTCAGATGCCCAAATAAAATTTACATTTTTAGAGGTGAGTTTACAAAGAGGTTTACTAATTTTAGAAAAGTTATTAATGAAACGACGATACCAGCCGGCCATACCTAGGAAACGTTTGACATCCTTCGAGTTAGAAGGTGTGGGATAGTTGAGGATGACCTCGACTTTACCGGGGTCAGTACGTAGTCCATGCCTATCCACATAGTAACCAAGGTACTTTAATTCACTTCGACAAAAGTGTGATTTTTTCATATTAATCGTTAGGCCCGCATCCTTGAGTCGCTGATAGATTCTATTTAAGAGATCCACATGCTCCTCGAAGGTGTTGGCCACACAGATTATGTCGTCTTGGAAGCAAAACACTCTGTTGTCGAATTCGGGGCCGAATAAGCGGTCCATCAGTCGTTGCATCGTACTCGAAGCTCCGACAAGACCAAAACACATTACATTATACTGGAACAAACCCCGCCTCGGCACCGTGAACGCAGTCTTCTCAGCAGACTGGGCAGAGTCGAACGGGATTTGCCAATACGCTGCACTTAAATCAATAGAGGACAAATATTTAGCATTATTAAGATGGTCTAAAATTTGATTGATGTACGGTAAGGGATAAGCATCACTTTTGGAAACAGCATTAAGCTTACGTGAATCTAAGCACAGCCTTAGATCACCGTTCGCCTTTTCCACCATAACCACGGGTGAGTTCCATGCGGATTGTGATGGTGACACCACTCCCATCTCCAACATCCGGTCCAACTCCGTCTCCAGAGCCTTCTGTTTGAGAGGTGAGAGAGGGTAATACCGCTGCTTGATCGGCTTGCTGTCACCCGTGTCTATGACGTGATGCACAAGCGTAGTTCGACCTAGGCCCACCTTATCCGTATTTATTGAATCAAATTTATCAATGATCCCGTTCATTACACACCTCTGATCCTCGGTCAGGTTGTTGTAATCCTCGAGACCACTGTGAAGAGACAAAGATTCAATAGGACAGTTATCGCAAAAATTATTCATATTAATTTTTTGAGAAATTAATCTATCACCTAATTGAAATTGTTGCCAGAAGTCTACTCCAAATATCATAGAGGTAGTTATTTCTGGTACAACATAAAACTTAAGTACCCTGATAACAGAGTTGTATTCTAAGGGTAAGGAAATATATCCCTGACATTTCAAACGCGAACTGTCAGCAGTTGTAATGCTAAAATTTGGGTTGACACTTTCGAGTTCAAACCCTAAATCTAAGAAGCTACGGTGCGCACCTTTTCCTAGCACAGAGCAGGAGGCACCGGAATCAAGAAGACCAAGAACATTTAAATTTAAAACCCTAACAACTAAGTACGGTCTAACATCGTCATCCCGTTTAGTAAACAGGACCTTATCAGAAGAAGACTCAGACACAGAGCTTGAGATTGTCTTAATAAGGCCCTGGCCTACGCGTTTTTTGACTTCGATGTACATTTGGGGCAGTCAGGTGACTTGACTCCTTTGAGACCACATCGGAAACACACCAACTCCCTTGATTGTGAGCAGTTATTAGCAGTGTGATCGCTGCCGCCGCAACGAAAGCATTTGCGTTCGTGCGAGGCTGCCGAGCTGTCCACCGCAGAGACCTGCTTGGTAGCTTTTGGTGTGCCCTTTGCTTTCTGAGAATGTAAGTCAGAGGAGATCTCAAATTTGTCTAAGACTGGCTCGTGGAACCCCTCAGCCCTAGCACGCGCAAGTTCCAAACGCTTTCCTAACCTTCTTAGATCATCAATAGTGTTGACTTCATGAAGGGCTAGTTCCTTCATGTAGTCAGGTCTAATGTTATGCATAAGAATGTCCAGTTGTTCTTCACTGGGCATTTTACAAGTTAGTCTAGAGAACATGGCCTGCATTGTGGAGATGTAGTTCACCAAGGACTCGGTACGGGCTTGGGTACGTTGCCTAATCTCATTCCGTAAACGATAATCGTAATCGGGAATATCAAAGGTGTCTCTTAATTCGATTAGTAAGTCTTCATAAGACATAAAGTTAGCTTTATTGGTGCGGAACCAAGACAAAGCTGGTCCGTCCAATAGGTCAGAGAAAGCCATGAGAACCTTTGATTTGGAGACTTCCCTAGCACATCGGAGTTCCTCCAGTCTCTCAATGAAGACACGCACACAAGCAGATCCATCATATTTTAAATTAAAACTATTCAAATTAATAGGGCGTTCCCTATAAATAAAATTATCATTATTTAAGTTAATGTTTTGCGAGCTACCCCGCATCGAGCGTTCATTTCTCATCGCAGGTGAAGTATATTCAACTCGGACACGAGAAGCGCGATCATCATTATCTGACACCTCCCACAACGAGCTAGCCTAGTCAAAAGATAATTAGCCCTAACAGCAGCCCTAGTGCGAATATTTTTATCGGCATCAAAGTCACCTGACGATAGCAAATCCTCGAGTTCCTTCACTTTTGGCTCGCAGACAGTGCGTTCAGTTGCAGCATCAGTGGACTTCGTGGTGTTAGGCTTCAGACTTCCACGGCGAACTAGCCGATATGCCGTCCTCAATTCGTTACGCAAGCTGACAACCGTAGCCTCAGGATCCGCTGAAATGCCCATGTAAGACAACTCATTAGACAGCTCATCTTTTCTTAAATAGTTTACATACTGGTGCATTTTTGCCATCTTATAAGAAATGAACTTTAAGTGAATAGAATATAAAAATAAAATTTAACTAACAATTCCGTTATTTAACGAAAGTTTAAATGGATATAAATCCAAGAGGGTATTCAATTGAACGGACAGTATGTAAATGCCGCCTTCTATGTATACTGAGAATATTACAAAAATAATTTACGTAAAGGTAGGTAATATGTACCGCCTTCTATACTAATAATATAGGTATAAAAAAATTCAGCATAAAACAATTTTCATTAGCGGGTAGGTAACTAAAATGTACCGCCCTGCAGACAATTCCTAATAATATAATTATTTAAAAATTTCCAATTGAGAATAATTCTCCAATAGCGGGTAGGTACCCGAGATGTACCGCCCTGCAGACAATTACTAAAATATTGAAAAAATATACACAAAAAAAATTGTACCGTACGTATAGGTACAAATGAAATTACAAAAAATTAAAAAACAGTTAAAAGGCTAAGAGCAAAATGTACGGTAGCAAGTATAAGTACCGGCTACTATACTGATCCAAGGTTAAAAAGAAAAAAAATGGTAATTCCGAATGGAAACCACCTTACACAGAGTTACATATATCGGCACTTATAGAAAATGTCGATAACAATTAAAAGTTAAATTCAGAAAAAACACAAAGTTAAACATATGCATGTATATTAATTTTATTTAAAATTCGGGACAAACTACTGAGATGATATATCCAACCCAACCAGCAACCAGTAAAAAAAGAAAAAAGAAAAAAAAGAAAAAAATACGAAGGTATGCCGAAATATGAATTTTACCGAAAATGTAGCAGCTATTTATAATTTAGAAAAAAAATTTTGACCCGTTTCCTTGCTATTCGGTGTAAATTGCAAGGAAATTAATTACGTGCTTAGCCGCACAAGCACAACCAATTAACGTCTTGGAGAGTATCAGACGGATAGTAGGTTTGAATTCATTAAAGGCGTCTTTCACACACACACACAGAACCAAGAGAAATCCAGTGGGTACTGGAATTCTTGAACTGCCCGTACGTTGGCCGCGCCACTGTGTAACCTGGGAAATTCCCCAGCTACTCCACCGGCTAACCCAGGCAAGAGCTTACGACAGAGACTCTTGGGCGCCTTTTCTTTCAGAGTGGAGATAGTGGGTGCGTGCTCCAGATACCCTTAATGAAACAACACTAAGATTTTATACATGCATATATTCAGTAGGATACACAGTTATACATAAAGTAGAATGGTCACAGGCACAGAGATATAGAAATGTAAATACAATATAAGATGCTTATGCGCCTCCCTCGTAGCACACAGCTGATCTCGTAATTACAACTCAAGGTAGCGGGTATATGAAGTTACAGTTATTGTACAAGTTAAGATTACGTGACCTTTTTGGCACTCCTCTTCGGATGGTTCCCCTGGCGTCGGTTGTCGGCTTGCGTAGGCGCCTGCCTGCTGCTAGCAACTGCCCGCACTGCCGCGAGCCAAACGAAGGGACAGCTGTTCCGAACAGGGACTCCAACAACGGAATCACAACAATGTAGATAGGTCACTAATATTGTCCGCTAAACCTTGGGACCCTGCATCAAGAATACAAAAAGCCTATATCACTGACGCAAACGAACGACACAGATATAAAGAAATCACTACTAGAGAAAGACAAATCAGCATATCTTACCAGAGAAGTCCGGGAAGGATGCACAGAATCTAAGATACTTAATTTATATGTAGGTAGGTACATATAATTCAGAGTTCCAACTTATCAGAAAAATCAATGAAATACGAACAAAGTTTCGTGCTTAATCTTCAGAGTAATTATCAGAGGTGTTCGCATCCACCGGGAGGGGTGTATTTATATCCTCTTTCATGGAATATTCTAGTAAATGAATCTGATATCACGAGTTATTCGTTCACCTGATCGAATCGCGAAACAAAAAAAAAAACAGATCCACAGATGATACAGAACTACAACCATAAACTATCGACATTCTTGCCGTGATTAATTAATTTGGGCAACTAGGAATTTAGATTATGTATTAAAATAAAAGATGTTAAGTTATATAATTGAATACAATATCATGAACAATTTAACCTATCACGATATTATAATTTTACTTGAAATAAGTAAACATACTAGCGACATCTGTTGTCAGATTGGGAAACCATTCATCAATACCGAATAGGTGATCGATGAAAAGTTCCCCCCAAACCCTACAGATGTCGTCATAGGTACAACGTATTGTTTACCGAAATCAAATTTTAACGCCACTAACAATTTTGCGTTACATACTTTCTTAAACTATACGGCAGGTCATTCGCTGTATAATGGTTTTTATGTTTAGAGATCGCGTTGTCGTAATGTAATACTGAAAAGTCTGTTTTTATAAAGCATCTACTTTAACTTAATATTTGAGAAATATAATACTAATATAACAAATTTTGTAATAGTTTTTGATCGTAAACAAGACGCACACCACTGTCTGTAAATGTACTAACTTTTAATATACCTCAGAGATATGTAAATGAGATATTCATGTCATCAAATGCTAAACTTGTTAGCAAAGTTAATATAGTTTTACAAAACAAATATTTAGCTTTTATAATACCCTAAGTTGAATAAAAATATACCTTTACACTAAATAAAATATTTGAAGTATATAGATATAAATGCACAGTCAGTATTAAAAGTTATCTGGCCTTTGCTAGCCCTGGGGCAGCCGGGGCGTGAGGTATATGCCAGAGGCAACCTCACCTTCTGCATCTGATGGTCCAAAATGGACGTGCGGTTTTGGACGGTTCAAGATCGACACAAAACCGTCGCTAAATTTGGCGGACGGTATCCGCGGGAATTTCTACACGGGTAAAAAAAGGGTAAAAAGTTTAGATTTTCCACGTAAGGGATTACCCGAACATGTTGAAAACTTGGAAAATAATTCATCTGTATTTAATGTATAAGTGCAATGGCGTATAATCAGTCTAGCTAGTAGCTTCAAGGTACGAGTATGTCCTCAATCGCACCAGTTCATGCAGCTCATTTCGACTTTCATATTTCTATCAAATAAAGCAAGATTTATAAAGCTAAGCTAAACTGAAAACATACAAATGTGCAGGATATTATCTGTGCACCTACAGACTTTATACAACAACAATAAAGTTCAAGTTACTCGCCTGTAAATTGTAACTGAGGAACTGCTTAAGTGGGGCGCATGCAGTCGGGACTATGAAGATAGCATACTGTATACTGTTGTGTAAGATATTACAAAGGAAGTCGTTGTTATAAGACGCTGTTTTTCAGAATTATTAGTGCACATTGGCGCCTCTGTATAAAAGCTAGTATGTTTGTAGAATAGAATAGAATGAAACGATAAACGTATGGCGTTGAGATAAGTTTACATATATGTCATAAACATTTCATTCCCATACATTGAACGTTCTCACCCACCCAAAGCTTGCTGGAGACGTTTTGAGTTGTCAGTGAGAAGACCAAGAAGCTCTGCTGCATCCATAAGCAGGTGTGGCAGTTCACCCTGAAAATCTTGAATTTGAATATTGCCTATTTATGCAAATATAACAAAAACATTACAAGCCTGTGTCACAGAATATCTTTTAAATAAGCAATATCTCCTTAATGAACACATTTTGTTTTTCTGTTCACTTATAGAACATTTACAAGGCGGGTCTTACACAAAGCGGGTGTTACTTTACGTTATTACTTTTACCTTAATTTTCATCCTTCCTTTCTAAACGATACTCTGGTGAATTTCGTTGTAAACTTGATTTTGTCTTAAAAATTAAATGTTTGAGACAATAAGAATGTAATCTTTACTTATTTGTTTAAAGTATAATTGTGAAAATCTTATATTTTACTGCTGTTTTGTTAGTTTAAATGGGGTTAGGTTATAACTATAACGTGAATCAATTTCAGATGCATTCCAGGGTGCATGCACAAGTGTCTAAAATCTCACCTAGACTTTAAGGAAGCGACTTACTCCAATGGCAAGGCCTGAATTGCTGATGCATTGGTTTGCAGGTGATATTATCTTGGACCCTAAGACTATGAATACGTCTAAGTATTTTTATGAGCGACGTATTAACAGAAAAAATAGTAAAACCCTTATCACCGGTTGGTATATTTTTTGGCTTATTTTAAGTTTAAATTGCTCTGACTATGTATGAATATAATTTGAACAAATACCTATCTTTATGTCTTTAATATAAAAACAATCTTTGATAATACAAATAGGCTTACTAAAATGTGTTTTACAAAGTTATATGAAAAGTGCATGAAGACTTTTATAAGTAGGGCAGGGCCAAGAGCTATTTTCTTAGAAACAATTTGTTTAGAATTCTAAGAAATTATGAAATATTTCGCCGCTTATGCGTTTTGTGTTGTATATATTGTTATTAGTTTAGTAAATTTATTTAGAATGATATACAAATTAGCTACACTTTCTGCAATATACCTCTTCGAAATATTTATCTAAGTTAAAAGATCAAAAACCAAAGTATTCAAGTATACCACACCAATCAATTTGAAATGCTCAAGTATTTTTTTCTTTCCAAATCTTCTAAAATATTCAAATGTTTAATCATGGTTGTAAAGTAATCTGTGCCAAATTGCCACCACTTGGCAATAATCCAAAAGGCCAGCAAAGTCTTACCAGACGAGAATGCTAATTTTTATTCAGGCTGCACCACACTTGATTGCACGTAGCGTCTGAATGCGCACCAATTTTTGTTAAAGACGTGATTCACATACAGTTTTGTGCAAGAGAATGAAATTCTAAGTTTAACTGGTTAGCGAAAATTTAATCTTTGAGTATTTTTTATACAATAGAAGAGAACAAGAGTACGAGTGAGCTTATGGTAAGCTGTTACCTTACTTAATAAAACGCTAGCAAAACTAGATATATCATTTGCACATAGCCAACCTTATTTAAAAGTTTAAAAGGTATTAGGTATAGTTGCAGTAGTTATAAAAGAGACACGGGTCTTTCTACCATCAAATGAATGATAGGCATAAAGAAATGTAACTATAAAACCAGTATAGTATCTAATGTAACTTTTAAACTATCGCGGCGTTTACTCATAGTGTTTATAATATATCGACAAAAGTAAGTGTTCGAAAATATATCGCGTGAAGTCCCGTAAATTATAAACAGTATAGTATCTAGTTAATAGACTAGACAGTAATTATGGGACACAGCTTTCTTATCGTGTGCAAAATCCCCACGGATACCACCTCCGCCAAAGTCAGTGGAGGTGATTATCTCGGAATCGAACCATCTCTATCGTCCATGGGTCTCATATCTCTCGTACCCTGGCAAACCCGGAGACATCTCTTTGAAATGACCCCCTTCCTCTAATGTGGGAACCATGGTGTCCCCATCTAGGCACTCGATAAAGGGAGATGCTTTTTGCGCCGCCGTCACACATGATTCTCCTATCCTATCCTATCCTATCCTATCCTGAGATACTACACACAACATAAACACTACCACTGCTTTTTGAGTCAAACAACTGCTATCAATATCAACTCAACAGTTCTACCCATCCTAACATCAGTAGCAGAAAGTAGGGATACGATTGATCGATCCTCAGAATTACTAAAGACAAAACCTGTCTGGTTTAACAACCTCTATTACTATCAAATTGATAGGTATCATTACAGTGAAAACCATCAGCGGTGGTTCTACGCTTAACCCTTAAACTGCCAGTATGAACGCACAGTAACTAAGTATAATTAAGACCCTACTCTGGAGGATAACACGACTGTCATGATTATAAAAATCTCTGATTTAGAAGAAAAAATATAATCTATAGAAATCTGGTTTTGCTTTTGACTTGAAAATATCAAGATTTTCAATTATAGCTTCATGTTTTGCGTTTTGCTTTACAAAATATTTTCTCTATATCTCGGAATTCAAGAAATTCTGTTATTGAACTGCTGTTAATCGTTCGGATCTTGGGTTAAAAGATTTCTAAGAACGAGTAACCTATATTACCGACATCGTATGAAATACTTTGGCTTTGGCGGCTTTCTGATGGCTTTCTTCGATATATAAAACAAATTGTCATTTGTCATCTTTGGAATTGTATTTAAGTCGTCTGGTGTACACTTTTATTATCTTTAATCAGTGAGAAACATGGTGAATCCATTTTGTTAGATAAATCACGATAAAATTTTCTAGTTGAAATTTTAGTTTTTGATATACAAAATGTGAGGGGAATACTTCAAAAACGAATCTACTTTTTTATTGCAATACTTTTTTTGGTGGGTACTATGACTCTTTAACCCTTTTATTAGCACAATTCCTGTAAAAAGTATGGTACTTGCCAAAAAAGTACTACAATAAATAAAAATTACCCCACTTTGATAAACTGGTCCGTAGTAGGTATCCCCTATTCTCGATTTCAGGAGCGTTCCACTTACCTCACGTATCCTACCTAGCGTTTGCTGGACAAGTCTGCTAATACATTTTATTTATTTCATTAACCACTTTGAAACGCAGCACTCAATACACTCAGACTCAGACATTGACAGAAGGAAAGTATGATGGTATAATTATGATGTGAAATAAAAATTATACCAATCTGGGTTAAAATGGTTGTAGAAATCTTAGAAGAATCTGTTTTATATTAATGCCTTTATGCATACAGCTTCTAACCAGTTGAATATTTTAGTAGACATATTCGCCTAAAAAATCTTTTATGTATGTAAGATACCATATTCAATTTATAATTCAGGCAATATCATCATAAAACTAAATGACATAAGAGGAATAAGCTGAAAATTCTTAAGATCAAACCTGTACAAAAGGTTTACTGAAGTAGTGGAATTCTGAGATGAGTATATAGGATGAGTATGAAATCAAATGAGAGCCTTCACCACCTAAGGAAGGTATGTAGAACGTGGGCGTGCCGGTAGGCAAAGGTACAATTTTACTACAGTGATATAAAAAGGGTCTGAGTGGCTTGAAAGAAATGAACTTTTTTTTAATAATTAGAAGCTCATTGATTTCTATTCCATTTTTAATTTTTGTATCATCAGCATACATCCATAATAATCACAGCTATATCTCGGAGGGTTAGGCGGAAATGAATTAACACGCAAATTACATCAATAATTGTATTCGGTTCCATTTTTTTTATTTGTGGCACATCAATTTGACTTCACCTTGCCTGATGGTAAGCTGAAGACAACGCCTCTGGAAAGAGGGTCACCATTACAAATATGTGCAGTATTACAATGGTGGCGCTCAGCTTGACGGCCTCATCACATGCTTTTTCACGCCCCGCTTAAAGGACCCGGAACTGTAGGAAGAAGGGAACACATGCACTGGTAAGGAATTCAATATGGAGTGAGCTTATTGTCATACTCAGGGCATTATTACTCGAGCTATCCATATGAAGCTGAGACTGGTCTGTATTCCTTAGTCACCTTATGCGACACCGCAAATTTTACTCTGCTAGGAACAACGGACTTATAATATTCCAATTTAAAAAAAAATCAGTATTTAGCAGTTGTTACTGATTTTAACTATTATTATTAAACTAGTCACGAATATTTTTCCCATAACCTAAATCATTATAGAAAATTCCAAGCGCAATTTCTTTCGAAATGTTTCTCGGCCTTATTCGTATGTTACAAGTCAGATACGCTTGATTTTACTAGGAAAGCAAAATGGTAAAAACGTGTTTAGGTTAAGCCCAGTACTCACTATTCAATGACATACACAATTATATATTTTACACAACGACACCTAGACCCATGGTAAGCGTAGCTCAATTAGCTTGTGTTATCTAGAATGCGGATAAATATACTTATATAGTACTCTTTGTAAATGCATACTTATTATACATGGGAACACCCAGATCAATGCAAATATTCATATTCACACAAACAGTATTCAATTATAAAAATCAAATAAAGTTCTGACAAAAAAAGCAGGCTTTCAATATTTTTATTGTATAATAATTATGTATTATAATACAATGCATAGCTGATACTCGTATTTTTTCAACGCTTGTCATGATATTTATATTTCCTAGATAGATGGATCAATCAAGTGAATTAGGTGGCGGAGAATGAATATCACCACCTCATCTCATTCAAAGGGAGTAGTGAGAAGAGACAAACTGAAAAATACACAAACGATATCACTGCGAGAGAAGGAAAACTCGAAACAAAACCACGTATCAAGTCGTCTGACCAGCGTGGAAACAGTAAGCCAAAGCATTCTGACAATGGGAGAAGTCTATGTCCAGTGCTTTTACTGACGGAGGTAGAACATAACGGTATCTTCCGTCCTAATGGAGCAGTCCGACGGAGGAAGTACCTCCGCCCTACATAATACCGCGGCTAATAATAACCTTGTGTTGTGTTTCCGGCGGTGAGTAGGGTAACCGGTGGTCACTGGAGAGGTATTGTGTTGTCTGTAGGAAGACCGATAAATTTTTTTTCTGACCTGACAGCGCAGAGATTCTATTAACCTTCTTCCCTCCTTCCCTTTGCCGTCGCCCCTCTTCTCTATATGGTCGGCAGAACGAATGTTGCAAATGTCCATAGGCCACGGTAGCCACTTTCCATCAAGTGGGCCGCGTGCTTGTCTGCCACCTAAGTGGTACAAAAAAAGGTAACTGCGATGAATTGATTGATTGAGATAAAAATCTCTTTATATTTTACACAAAGAAATTTAAATCAAAGACAAATATTGGGGTTCAGAGGTGTTAGTTATTGGATGTGATCAGATGTGACATTTATTACACAAAGTAGAGGTCACCTATGATAGTTTAAAGTAAAATGGATTTGTGTGTGTTTTATATAGGTACCTTTCTTAGGCTTAGTTGCACCACCTACCTGTTCAACTTAAGGTTTCCATCAAATTTAAAAGAAACAGTTACATTGATTCTAATGATTTGGCAGAGCATTTAGTAGCTCGGTTAAAGTTATCTTTTTGATAGAATTTGACGTTTGAGCGTGGCCGGCTACAGTTTAGCGTCAAGTTATGACGTCATTTTAAGAATTGTCAAATGGTGCAACCTGTTTTATACCTGACCGGTAATTTAACTGCACTGTTAATGTTAAAATAAGATCGTGCAACCCAGGCTTAGTGTATACCTACTTGTAATCGTGTGTATCTCACGCAATGATATCTAGAATAAGATTATATTGTGTTGCAAAACAAATACTAAAAGTATAGTATAAACGAACCTTAAATCCCCCTAGAATAAATAAAATAGGTTCTGTAACAAGCTTCAAGGACAAAGAGCTTAGCTGATCAACCTTTTGTGAAGGTTGAACCGATTTGGGGGTTTCTTTGCAAAGTACGTTAATACCTTGATTGTGAGTAACGATACTACGTTCAATATATAGACTGACTTAGGTAAAAAAATAACAACTATTTAGAACATTATCCTACCTTGTACCGGAATTTTGGTTGTAATAGTTTTCAGTCAGATTTTTTTGACGCACATCACAACCAGCCAATTGAATTACGTGGTGACATATCGGTTTTATATTCTTCGTAGCATTTGTTTGATGATATGTTACTTTAAACTTTAGGTTCAAGTCAATTATACTTTTTATTAAAACTATTGTACACCTATAATGTCATGAAGTGACATTGACAGGTAAAATCTGTTGTATTCTTAACACTTTACATTTATCTACCTTTCTTCTTACACCTAAGTTTACAACCATGTGCCTACCATGTTTCTGCAGAAATAAAATTTCATTTCATTTCATTTCATTTCTTCGACTTCGACAAAGTTGTGAATTTATCAATGCATAATATATCTTAAATCTTGTTAAGGAGTGAAAATCTGAGACTATTCACAAGTCATTTCATTTCCAATTATTTCTAACAGAAAACACGCTAAAACATTTTGTATGTCACAGTCATTAGCCAGTCCATCGTTCATTTAACAAATAATATTACCGAGACAAGAACTCAACTTACTCTAAAAAAAGGAACATAGACGAAAAGGAAAACTCAGCCAATGTGTATTGCATTTAGTTCGGCCCAAAGCTCGTTAGGGATCACTTTAGATAGCCCCAACGATTACCAGACGATTCAAGAAGTTCCTCGGTCCCTGTATTCGTAAATAAAAAATACAAGCCTTAATTCGACCGCCTCAAAACTTTGCCGGAGTATTAATGGGTGCCCTCTATGTTTTTTACGTGAAACATTTTGTGTGAGTAGGGTACCCAGCATTTTTTAGAATATTCTTGAATATGAAATTTTTAAAAGATAACAGCTAGAATTAGTATGCTAACTGTTTCACATCAAATTTAGGTGGGAAAAAATGAATGCTTCGACGGGATTCGAAACCGTCTCACCATCACCCCCAAGGATGGTGGTATAGGAGGATTCGTGGCTCCATTACGATTCGATTCAAGCGTTTCCCTGTCTGGGATAATCGCGGGTTTCAATCCCGTCAAAGCATTCATTTTTGCCGATCCCAATTTCATACCAAATTATTGCACGTAAATAATTGCTGTGTCTCTTTCTAAAAGCTGTATTTTCAGAAATCAGTAAACACTTATAAGATAGATATTTAATTACATGTGCTCTTGAATTGTCATTTTTGTAACATAAAATATATATTATGGGAGCAGTTGGTTAAAACTAAATGTAAGATTTATTAGTTTGAATTTTAAACTTCATCTTAACCACCGCAGAGAGCTGAGTATATTACAGATATAATAAGCTGGCTTCGTATTAAGCACGTTGTTTCTGGCAACTTAGTAAGACAATGTTATTACTTTATTACAAAATCGTTTTAATAGCCTACTTAAAACTTGAGGCCTAGGGATCTGAGTGTAGGTATATTTAAGTAGTTGGAAAGTAATAAAGTGTTTCAGTACAGTTTTGGTTACAAAATTTCGACTCCTAATCTTGTGATTCCTAATCAATGCAAAATGTATGTCTCAAGCGGAGTGTTCAACTTTATCTTCTTTTGTTTTACCTAGGTAGGTACATTAAAGTAGTCTCATCCTCCAGTTGAATATTATGGTAACCCTACCTAGGAGAGGTTTTTACGGCGCCACCAGTTGTCTTGTGGCTAATATGTTTTATATCTCGCAACGTGCCCGGGTAATAAAATCTTGGTTACTTTAGAAATGCTTGGATTTTTATAAGAAATCTGCTTTTAGTCTGGAAATAGAAGATAAGTTTTGGATAATTGTAAACAATGTTATATAAGTATGACAATAGAACATTATATGGAAACATACTAACTTGTTATATTAACCAGTCAGAGATAATGAAGGACTTCTGGTTTATTAAAGGTAGGACTGTTCTGAAAACCGTATACTTGACTGAATTGGTGAATTTATGGATTATTTTTCACTTAACAAGTCACAAACTTGATCATGGAGATCCGAACGCAGTCGCTTCAAGGAAAATACCGAAGTTCAGCCGCATCTTAGTTAAACTAGAAAGTCAACACCAACTGAGTTGCGAATAGGCTCAGAGAATGATGATATAATTATGAAAATATATAGCAAAAGAACAGATGGCCGTTGAGGACGAAATTGCCTCGAATGGAGACCACGTCAGAGTCGTGGTACCCGTTGGATGCAGATCGCCTCCAACCGGTCAGATTGGAGGTCGATGGGGGAGGCTTATGTTCAGCAGTGGACGTCTGGCTAATGCTATTCTAATGGCTATATATAGTGATGATGATGACGATGCGAAAACAAAAACAAATTACGACTATATCATGCAGCTGTGAATTATGTTTTACAAAACATCTATAATTATATTTCAAAAATAGAATAATAAGCACGTAATCGTTACTAATAGCTGTTACTATGGCGTAACAAATATCTTAGACTACGATATTACTTAATACGGCAGGTTATATCGAAAGTGAATTCTTTCATAATGCCCGTTATGTAAAATCATCAACTTATTCATAAATAAAAAGGTACCCAAATTAAGGCGTTAAACTTCTTATAGATATGGGTTTAAAAATACATTTCAATACATAAGAAATTATTATTCAATTTCACGGGATATTTATCAAGTTTGTTGGTTTTTGGGATAGCACACACAGTGATCATGGCGCTTGTTACAACGCCGAAATATCAGTTACTCAAAAAAATCAACATTGTAAATATCCTGGCAAATTGAATAGTAAATATATAAATCACAATATCAATCTAAAATCATAAGAAACTATTGTTTGATAAAAAAAATAGGAGAGCATTCTAATAATTAGTACTGTTCTTGTGGCAACAATCATGTGGTATTTCCACCTTGTATCACATTGTACTTAATAATATAAAGGAATTTGCTTGGGTACGTGCTAAAATTTATCTTCATTAAGAAAATGTAGAAGATATTTTGTTCCTTCTAATGAGTTTCAATCAAAATGTTGTGTCATTCGTTTCATTTTCATAGACTTAATTTGTGTTCAAATTATACCAGTGATATTGAATAGATTAAATTAGATACTCACAGGGTAATGATTGTGTAGCTGGGTGTACCGTAATTATACAAATCTGTAGATAGATAATTAATAACTCTTTATTGTGCACAATGGGACAAAAATTTACAATATGGATATTAACAATGTATATTATATGTGTGTTATGGTAAGAGGTACGCATGAAACACTAATTTGCTTCGTTTCAACCGCTGGTTTCAAAGATATTAATCAAATTGTAATATGTAACGGCAGCTTAAATACAGGGGAATTGATGATATTCGATATTCAAATTACAACCGAGGAAATTTACTTGATAAAATAAGTGTAACATAACATAACATAAACTCACGCCTATATCGCCGAAGTGATAGGCAGAGGTGCTAGCACCCACATTTCGCCAGTTTATATTTAGGTCCCAATGTAATATGTGGCAAGGCTATTGCCATTAACCGGGCACTTATAAACCTTCGATAAATACACACATAACCCTCTTTCATGGGACTTTGCCTTCAGCTTAACATCAGGCGAGGTGAAGTCAAATTGACGTGCCATAGATAAAAAAAAAAAAAAGCATCGAAATGTCATTGACCGAAATGACAGTGAAACCAGGAATCGAAACCGAGACCTCGTCTCAGCAGTCCATCACCCATACCACTAGGCTACGGTGGTTAAAATAGGTGTAGACCACATAAAATTGTCTCTTGATGAAACTTGGATTTACTCGTGACAAATGGTTATCAATTATTATTAACATATTATATTAATATCATTATATACACAGGAATTCATGACAATATAGAACATTTAGAGCATAATCACTTCGAAATGAAATAACTTTAAATGTTAGCAAAATGATCGCAAATTGAAAAGAAGAAATCAAATGTGCCGGAAGTGAAGAGGGTCATCGAAACTCGATTTGCATAACAATCATGCGGAAACGACTTAGTTCAAAGCTTTACTATAGAAATGTTCATAAAAAAATTGTGTTGCTTTTGCACTAGCAAAGACATACTTTATTATTTGCAGAACTCTTTATTATTGATGTAAGATACCTCCACTATTCCCTTGGACATTCCACTCATATGAATCAAACGATTCTGTGATACATTATGCGTACAATCAAAGAGTGGAACACCCGGCCCGAATCTGAGATTCCGGATAGACGTAACTTGGAAGTCTTAAACTCTAATGAGAATAGGTTACTTCTAGGCAAGCGTGCTCCACCGTCGACCACATCATCACTTACCAACCTTATTATAACTACAGGTACCTATTCCTTTCTCAAATCGCTTTAAGGAGAAGTTTTAGCACCGGCTATTTACTTATTATTCATGAAATATCATTTGACATCAGAATATTGTGATAACTGGTTACTAGGATAAGAGATAAATATAACTTCACTTCTTAATATATGTATGCCTTACTTACAGAAACAAGTCCAAATCTTGCAGCTCGTAAAAATTCACTTCTTTATCTCATTTGCAGACAAAATTCTACCAAACGTTTGGCCCTTAGCAAGATTTTATCACTTAAAACTTTTAATCCGTTCCCTTTCTGTTACAGACGCAGAATTATTGTCGTATTTCAAAGACACGCGTTGTACGAAACGCTTTGTCGGTAAGCGTCTCTGCATTCTACAGCTAAATTGTGAAAAACAAGTAAGAAAAGCAATGCGCTCGGTTACGATGACAGACTTTTTACTTGATAAAATAGGTGTAAGCCTCATATAATTGTCTCTTAACTCATGGTAATATTGTTGGCCGTGGCTCCGCCCGCGTGGACGTCACATCCTGTTCCCGCTCTTGACTCTGATGGCGTTACAACTTACATAGCCTATGACACTAAAAATAAATTTTCTATTAGTGAAAGAATTTTCAAAATTTGTTGAGTTGATTGAGAGATTATCGCTATAACCTCACTTACTAACAAATGTTACTTCTTAATAATAACATATAAGATAGGGAGGAAAACATAAACAAGTTAATGTTATTATCCTATTAAAATAAGCCAAATGGGTAAATAGATCAATAAAACTCAATACAACACAGTTTCGCCTACTACTTATTCAGGCATGAAACATCCTTCTTACCCTATTTACATCTTGTTTTTGTGTTTTGAAATAGAAGAAATTATGTAGCAATTGTTATAAGGATCGTCATTACGTACGTTCCTTGCAAATCAGTATTGTCCTTTTTAATTAAAAAAGAATAAAAGCCGCGGCAGCCTAGTGGTATGGGTAATGGACTGCTGAGACGAGGTCTCGGGATCGATCCAAGTTTGTCCATAGCACACACCAATGACTGCGATGCTTTTCGAAGTTATGTGTGTATTTATCGCAGGTTTATAAGTGCTCGGTTAATGGCAATAGGCTCGCCACCTATTACATTTGGACCTAACTATAAACTGGCGAAATGTGGGTGCTTGCACCTTTGCCTACCCCTTCGGGGATATAGGCGTGATATTATAAAATAAATCCCTATTTAAAAAGGTTACTCCATATTGCAGCACAGAATTAATAACGCAGTGTGCCAAATGTGTCCAGTTATTCATATTACGTTTAGATTGCAGTTGTTGTTCGTGTCGAAGTCGATTGAAGTCGATTGACTACAAATGACTTCGATATGTATAAGTTAGCATAAGCTACTGATTGATGGTTGCTTAAAGCAGGAAGATTTTCTCATCTCAAATCAATATTATTACAATAATATCATCTTTATAATAACTTTTGTTATACATTAATAAAATTGTAGTATCCGTTTGTAATGTTAAACTAGTCGCTGTTTAATAATTATGTTTTGACTGTATGTTAATTTACGACACATAGGTGACAGACAAGCTGAAGGTCAGGAGAGCTTCTGTACTATCAATGCAGAAGACAAAGCAGCTGTTAAGTTAAGCCATCGGTTTTCCCACTGATAATACAAAACCTCTCCAGTGAGCTCTGGCTACCCTACTCACCACCAAAAACACAACACAAGGTTATTATTAGCCACGGTATTCTATAGGGCAGAGGTACTTCCCCAGTCAGACTGCTCAATTAGGACGAGAGATACTGTCATGTCCTACTTCTGATACTTGGACCACCAACAAAAATTACTTCCACTGTGACCTCCTCAGACAACTCCTCCTGGCATGGAAGAGTAAAATTTATGTAAACCAGAACCAAAAGAGTATTCAATAGTAAAAAGTAATTTTCCCTATAAAACCATTTTTTAATATTCATTTCAAAATAATATCATTAGTCATTTTGTTTACAACATCCCTTGTCATCAAAATCAGGGGTTCAAATCATAGTCTATTGTGTCATCGCATCGCCAACACAAAATCTTTTGTACTTCTCTTTCGACTTTTAAAAGCTTTTTTCTTTAGAACATATTCTATTCAAGACGGTCACTTTCAAAGTTTTATTTGAAATTTACGACTCACAAAATATCATAATAATAATAATACATTTTTTTATGGCACGTCAATTTGACTTCACCTCGCCTGATGTTAAGCTGAAGACAAAGTCTCATGAAAGAGGGTCACCATTGCAAACAAGTTCAATGCTACAATGGTGGCGCTCAGCTTGACGGCCTCATCAGATGCCTTTTCACGCCCCGCTTAAGGGACCCGGGACTGTAGGAAGAAGGAAACACGTGCGCCGGCAAGAAATTCCAGGACTTGATGGTGCGGCAGAGAAAAGACTCACCGAACCGCTTGGTTCTTGATGGAATAATAATTCTGTACCGTATGCGAGTGACACCTAAGCCCTGCACGTGTTGTCCTGTGTAAGAAAGGGGAGGGTGGGATTAATTGGAAGAGCTTATCAGAACATTACATTTACATTTACATCAAAAAAATTACGTCCAATATAATTTTGTGTTCGAAACAAAGCACATTTTGAAGCTTCGAAAACTCCCTTTACTTTTCATTTAATTTTCGTAATACGTACATTTAAGAACACCGTTTTTCTTACAGCACCAAGACGATATCGGTGCATATAAAACATGCATTATTAAAGTCATAAGTTTTCAGTTACTAACAACTTGGTTTACATTCCTGCGGCACTGTAATATATTCTAGCGGTGTAGGGCGATAAAAGGGGCGAATTGAGATTTGATTATTTTATTAGAATTGCTCTTTGTTATGTGGGAAGAAAATGATGATGAATCTATATGAATATAATAATATGAATGAGGCTAATATGAGGCTAATATTAATGAGGCTAGCCGCCTTTTTCAGGATAGGTTAGATGTAAAAAGCGGAGTATTGAGAGTAGTGGCTCTGGACTGCTATAGGCTAATTGACTGATATGGGTTTGGTAGGATATCTTTACAAAAAATAATGTATCTATATAGGTATGTTTATCCGCATTCTAGAACCCGTAACACAAGCTAGTAAAGCTACGCTTACCATGGGTCTAGGTGATGTGTAGATTGTCCTAGAATATTTATTTATTTATTTCATAATAATAAATATAATACTTTATTGTACACCAAAACAAACGAAAACAAAGAAAGTTACATATAATATAATAATAGTTGGACTTAGTATTGTACAATGAGCAGTCTCTTCCAGTCAATCTTTGGATGGACAGGAGTGCATAGAGAAATAACGTGGGTTTTTGGTGAACATAAGTGTGTAAGAAATGTAGCCAGCAATTTACAGTTATTTGTCAAGTATTTATATATTTACCCATTGTCTTATAAATGGTATACCGATGTATGTATTATATGTATTATATATATATTTATTCCTAATATTTAATATACTCATATATATAAGTACATTTTACACGTTACTTTGTTATAAATTATGTTACTGCCAATATACGGAATACTACATTGAGTACAATACACATCTACACAAAACATTTACACAAAACATGTTGAGACGGTTGACGATATAGTGTAGATTTTAAATACGCCATTCAGTCGTTCATTGGCGGTAGGCGCGAAATCTTTACGAATGATAATACGAATTCATAAGGGACACTCTTAGTTTGGCGTTCATTGTGATTGACCCGCATTATAATAAAAGATAAAAGATTTTTATCGAATGTTGTAAAATTCATAGTTTTCCAATTTAATGTTCTATATTTCTGTCTTCTTATTGCCGTTGCTATATAAGTGCTAAGTATAAACTCTTCTGTGTTGTGCTGTGTTGTACTAAATTTCCTTCTGAACTTTATTCTTTTCTGTGTATGTACTTAATGTGTGTGTGACCTGAATATATGGACCAATTCTAATCGTGAGTATACTTTTATTTTTGGTCACCGAACTACAGACTACAGAATATTACCACATATATTTTGAATAATTAGTAACACAACGTAACTTCTATTTCTAATTTTCATAGTGATAATAACCAGATCCACTAAAACAATCATTATCAGTTTTTTCTTTGTGAAAACGCCCATGGGCGTCACTTGGAAGCTAGTAGAGAGCTTGGTCAATCGGACTCAAACCGATTCAACCAACTGACTGACAGAAAACCACACACTGTTTCCATCTGCTAATGTGGTTGAGGAAACAGTTAAGCGCGATTCACACATAACGCGGGTGCAGGTCGGGCGCGGGTGTTTTTGCCATCCATTGCCGTTTTCTTCATGAAGATTACTTTTACTTTATTCTGTAAACAGCGATGGATGGCAAAAATTTCCGCGCCCGACCCGCACCCGCGCTATGTGTGAATTGCGCTTTAGAAAGGAAACTAAGTTATCATCTCATAAACCCGAAGCTAAGTTTTGCTCCTTCCAAAAGTTCTTTTCTGTTAAATAGGTAATGTGTTGCATGTAGGTGAGTCATCAATAAATTTACTTGTACTTATGACGACCTCCGTGGAGTGGCGGTAGTGAACGCGACTGCTACGCAGGAGGCGTGGGTTCGATTCCCGCTCAGTGCAAATATTTGTGTGCATGAATATGAATATTTGCATTGGTCTGGGTGTTTTTATGTATAATATGTATATATTTACAAAAAAAAGGATCTAAGTATGTTTATCTGCATTCTAGAACCCGTAACACAAGCTAGTTAAACTATGCTTACCTACCATGGGTCAAGGTGGCGTTGTGTAGATTGTCGTAGAATACGTACGATAAAGACCTCGATGTACCATATTCTTAGAAATAAATAAATTCATTCATTCATTCATTCATTCATTCATTCATTCATTCATTCATTCATTCAAAGAAACCGCTGCTTTCCTAACCTACATGACATGTGTGTGAATACACCTGACGCGACAAAATGTATGTTCATAAGACTGTGTGCGCGAATGCCGACTGTGGCACAGATAAGCGATATATTTTATGCAGAGCCGGCTCTTCTTCATACCTCCGTGGTATCTGACGTTGAAAACGGAAAATATTTCTTACTTCGTAGAGACTAAACAAGTATATTTTTTTTCATTTGTTTTATTTATATTGGATTTATATTTTTAGGAAGTTTATGCCTAATATGCAATGATTTATTAATAATTTATGATATCACTATCACTATCACTATCACTACATAGTATAAAACAAAGTCGCTTTCTCTGTCCCTATTTTTCATGTCCCTTTGTATGCTTAAATCTTCAAAACTAAGCAACGGATTTTGATGCGGTTTATTTTAATGAATAGAATGGTTAAAGAGGAAGGTTTATATGCATATAACATCATGCTACGACCAACAGGTGCAGAGTAGAAATGAAAAATGTGGCAAAAACGGGGTGACGCAGACGAAGTTGCGCGGGTCAGCTAGTTATAATATAAATGTGAAAATTACTCCTCGATAAATTGGGAGAATCATCGCGGCAATGATGTCAATTAAATTTATCTAAAATATATTTATGTATATAGTATCTATGGTAGGATAATATATATATGTATATTTTATTGCGTTTGTGAAGGTATACATATTTTTATATTTAGGTATATTTATTTACATATATTATGTATGCATACCTATCTATTAAAATTTATCATTATGAATATTTGTACGTACTTACTGTATAATGGGTATGATGATGGTATATTAAAAGAAATAAAATAAAATAAATATTTATACTTCACAGTAATATACCTTGTTATTTATAGTGTCTACCTATTAAGTTTCACTCTCAATAAAGAACCTACAGAATATCTCTCCACACCACCTTTGCTAGACTGATAGAGAATGCCTACAGCATTAAGTCCGCCTATGTATTTGTGCATAAAGTTCAATAAATAAAATTTATATAATCAAGTTTAGTTTCGTAGGCGTTTAGAATACATGTGTTTTGCAAGCAGATATTCGTTGGGTGCTATATTTATTTCTGTAATAGCATGTCTTCAAAAGATGTAGTTAGTTCTAGATGTGTCTCTAACACCTATTAACCTAACGATGTCATAAAATGTAATACAGTTAATTTAGCCTGACCTACATTAGATTGCTGTCCATATCATATAGTATAATAATGCCAGCCATATCATTTGCCAGTCATAACATTTAAGCCAAGAACGGCAATAAACACAAAATCCCTGGGTTTATAGAGGTGTTCATCAAACAGCCTCTGTCATATACATTGTTACATTTTCAGATGATGCTTTATGGTGTTTGCTTTAAAAGTATTGGTAGCAATATCATGTTTTAATATCAAGTATTATTTTTATAGTATTTATTTCTCAAATTAATCAATGGTGGGTTATACTTCAGCATCTCAAACTATGTATTTGTAGCAACTTACTTTCGGGTTTGGCAGTGCATTTTAAACCATTTTTCGCAACTATTTTTGAGCACAGAAATCTTAGGTGTCTAGATACACCTCAGTGTTCATCACAACGCTTATTTTCCTTGTACAAAAAACCTCTACTTACAATTAATATAAAATACAATTCGTCCTTGATGTATCTTCAAACTCTATAGACACAGTAATGGTCGATGCAACACGGCATAAAAAGGATTTACTACTTTGGTACAAGTTAGACAGTTTAAAGACGCGTATTCCGTGCAATCTAATCAAAATATTTATCATCCATACTAACTGATATTATAAAGCTGAAGAGTAGGTATGTTGTTTGTTTGGACTAGTGCATCTCAGGGATTATTGCTTGGAATTGTAAAAATATCCAGTGTTGAATAGCCCACTGATTGAGGAAGATTGAACGCTTATAAATACTTATAATACAACATCGCACTGATGTTAATGTTGTAAAGGGAGCGTAGTATTGCTCATAAATGTCAACGAATCGAACTGATTTTCATACATTATTTAAATTAGTTATATAGGCTTAGAGGAGCGACTCGGTGCTACAAAGTATACAACAGGCGAAGCCGGGGAGGCTTGTATAGTCATCATCATTTCTCTGCCCTTAACTCAATTATTTGTGGTAGCCGCCTTCTATATCTCCTTCATACATTCCTGTCAGATGTCATCAAATTACTGCCGACGTTATTTTGGTAAACTTTTCGATCCACCTGACCTTATTCTTATTCTTATTGTAAGTGTAACATGTCAAACTAACACGGTGTTAACGCCACGAGTGACTTTGAGGAATAGAGCTCGCTACAGTTAGTGACGTAGGCATCGATATCACGTTCGAATGAGCTGTCACATGTTGGATTTATGGGCTGTATTGAAGATTTTCTTGCTCTCAGTCTCTGAACATTTTGACTTAGCTGTTTCTGAACTTGTACTGAACTCTGATACTGTATATTAGAAATATTTTGCACAATCCGAAATCGTACTTCTTCTAATTAGTGTATTTTGGTCCATTCAAGTTATTAGACAGTCATTATAAATATTTGAAAAATATATTATGGAGGTATAATATATAATAACTATGATTTTATAATTTAAAAAAATATTGATGAGTAAATAACCATAAGTACCTGACTGCTGTTGTAAAGATCAAAACAAGGTCGATAGCAGGCGGTACCCATTTGGGCACCACCTGCTGTCAACGCTCTAAACATCAAAATGTTTTAATCTTTAGAGCTGCAGTTGAATGTTTTTGTATTTCTGAATCATTACTTAACTTTTTAGTTATAATATTACATATATTAGATATATTTAAATGGTCTAAGTCTCTTCATCCTACTTGAAAGTTTGAATGAATATAATGTTCTGACAACATTCACTGTAGCATATACGTGCAATCATTAGACCTGCAGTAGAGAGGAACAAATAAATATACATACATATGCACGTAACACATTACCCTTGATGGCGAAAAAAACTATTTTTTACCTTTGTCGAAACGCATAACAAATAGTCACAGCACAGTTATAAGTGTAATTAATATACAGAGGTTATTGACCCTTTGTATAATTACACTAATAAATTTCGATATTTTAAATAACTTTTAGACACTTTCATTTCATAGAAAATGATTTTACCCTTTTTGATTACAAAAAGGATGACGATCTAAATGGCAAATATTATATTTTAAGTTCTCTTTTCAAAATCCAAGAGATCCGTCTGATCGCAATTAATTTGAAAGCTATTAACAAAATGGTAATGTTCTTTTATCGGCCATTAAGAAGGAATGTTTTGGTAACTGAGCTATTTGCTTTTAAATAATTCGAGTAAATGAAATCTTATGCTAGAAATTAACAAATATATTTTTCCAGCAAGAGATAGATGAAATTGATATACTTAATTCATATAAAAATCTTTGATATAGTTTATGATTTTTGTGAAATTCTTTTTTATATGTTAGATAGAGAAAATTTCTATTGTAGGTATAGGTATTTGAAGCAAAAGCCGCAAAAGTTTTTGGGCATGCGTTGCTCCTGACAGTAGTACCCGCCTCAAACCCCTTTCGTCCCGCTGTCGGAAAGTCTTCCTCCTAGGGAATGACTTTCTCTGGATCAGGTGGAAGTCCTTAAACAGACTTTGAAAGCAGTTTGATCGAAGTAAGATGAACCGGTCTAGGTGGGGCTTGTGCTGCATGTCCACATACCTGCATACCAGAGGATCTTATGTGCGCCTCTGTAGACACAATCCAAGTGGTAGCACACTGGGAATACAGAATTTACGAGTGGAAACGCCGTCGATTCGATAGAAGAAGTATGATGGTCAGTATTTTATTATTAGACCTATTACTATGATCAATCATAGTGATTGCGAGCGCCGAAATATCAGCAACTCCAAACAATACATGGTAAATATCCCGATGGCTCTAATAGTATTCATATTTTAGTTAGTTCATCGTCGTCATCGCAGTAGTCACGTGCGAATTCGAAGTTTTCATCTCGGAGACCAGGGTCCGCTTGCCGGTTTTTTTTTACTTTGCACGTCTTGCACATTCATGATAGTAAACTCATGTAAGTATATTTTAGTTATGCGTTATTCCCAAGCATACTCTATCTCTGAATCAAATTTCAGCCTGATCATTTAAGCCGTGTAAGCGTGAAATAAAAATCTAAACATCTTCAAAATTATAATATTAGTAAGATTTAATAAACAAACAACCAATAACACTATTATTACTGTCTAAAAATGCCTTCACACTTACCCTAAATCCAAAGTAATACTTGTTGTTAGCACTCTGAAGCGTTCTTAAATAATCTGTTCTAGTGTATTCTAAGAAATCCAGCTCTATTTTCTCTCCATTTTACATTGAATTTCTTCTCTGAGAGCCGATAAATAAGATCTTCTCAACGTCTGACAATATCAATATTTAACGACGGAGGCGTTTCAATTCCCACCTTTACTTCGCCTTTATTTTGTTAACATTAGAAGCTGTAATTTGAAAAGTGTAATACGTAAAGCTGCTTACTTTCAATACTCGCAGTTGTTTATAAAAATTATTATTGATAAAATAGATCTTATTTTTTTGTGTTTGGTTTTGATTTTCATAAACCTATACCTTAGTTTGCTTTTAACGCAGTTTTTAACAAGAGCACTCCTTTTTATGTAAATTTCAAAATAGAAAAATTTAAGGCGCAGCTCCACTTGTGTAAAGTAAAAAAAAATATCTAAGCATTTTAGAACTCACGACACAAGCTAGTTAAGCTTTGCTTGCCGTAGGTCTAGGTGACATTGTGTAGATTGATCCCAATCGAGCAGTCCGACTGGGGAAGTACCTCCACCCTACAGAATATCGCCATTTAATAATAATAATAATAATAATAATAATAATATGTCTTTATTGTACACCAAAGAATTACATCATGTATGGACATGCAGATTTTTAGGTACATACAATGGGCGGCCTTATCGCTCTGTGGCAATCTCTTACAGGCAACCATGGGATGGAGAGAAGTATTTGGAGATAAAAAATTCGGGGCCATTTGGTGCACTCAAATATTTGGTAGATATAAGCATTCATATTTGGAATATACATAAACATAGTAACTCCCTAAGCATAGGTATATATAAATACAACACAACACACATATACAATACAATACAATAGGTACAGTACAATACAATACAATACAATACAATACAATACAATACAATACAATACAATACAATACAATACAATACAATACAATACAATACAATACAATACAATACAATACAATACAATACAATACAATACATATCTATATCACATACATACAATAATACAATAAATGTCTGAACCATTGCACCTCCTTACAGCGATAAGTAATAATCCTTCACTTGTTTTTTAAATACTGGCAAAGACTGAGCCCGTCTAATAGCCACCGGCAGAGCATTCCACAAACGAGCCGCTTGAATTGTGAAGGATTTGTCGGCAAAGTTGGTGGAGTGACTCGGCAATTTTAACCTTAGATTCTCCGATGATCTCAAAACTTTTGAGTGCGTGTTGTGCAAGAACTCAAAGCGCTGTCTCAAATAAGAAGGAGTTAGTGGGTTGAATAAAATGTTAAACAATAAGGACAGAACATGAGCATTCCGGCGAAGACGTATAGGTAACCACTTGAGCTTTTTGCGAAATTCAGAAACATGATCATATTTGCGTAATCCAAATATAAATCGTATACAAAGATTTTGGAGTCTCTCAAGTTTGTTAAGTTGGTCTTCAGTGAGATCTAGATAGCTGGCATCAGCATAGTCAAGAATAGGCAGAAGAAGAGATTGTGCGAGCGCAGTTTTCGTGGCAGTGGGTAGGAAGTTTTGTAGCCTACGCAGGGACCCCGCCGTAGCAAATATTTTACGCCTCAGTTCCAGTAGTTGTGGCCCCCAAGATAAGCGTCTATCGATGATTATCCCCAGGTTTTTTACCTTGTCACTGTAAGGGATTTGTAAACCGTTACAGGACACTTGCGGAAGGAGAGACCAATCTATTTTATCTATCAACCTGGAGCTACCGACGACAATTACTTGTGTCTTGCATGGATTTACCTGAAGACCGTACGAGGCGCTCCAGTTGCATATAGATGTTAGGTCAGTATTTACAACATTAACAGCTTCCGCCAGTTTATGGTGCGGGGCTCGAGAATATATTTGCAAATCATCCGCATACAGGTGGTAGGAAGAAGATAGTCCATTTGTGATTGAATTTATAAAAATTGCGAAGAGTAGGGGGGATAAAACGCCGCCCTGTGGTACCCCAGCAGTCGTTGTACACCAAGATGAAATAGTGTCTTTAATACTAATACGCTGCCGGCGACCAAACAGGTAACTACGAAACCAGTCAACCACAGTTGGAGATATGTTAAGAGTGCTCAGAATGCCAAGTAACACGTCAAAATCTACGGTATTAAACGCATTGCTGAAGTCTAATAGGGTCAATACCGTCAGTTCACCATTTTCCATACCCGCTCTGATATCTTCCGTAACATGAACCAAAGTAGTGGTGGTACTGTGACCAGGACGAAATCCGGACTGGAGGGAGTTCAAAAGTGCATTTTTGGAAAGGAAATTGGAAAGTTGAGTGTGAATAAGACGTTCAAGGACCTTAGAGAGGAAGGGTAAGATAGAAATAGGGCGATAGTCAGAAAATGAGGAAGGATTTTTCTTTTTGGGAATAGGGATTATTTGGGCTTCTTTCCAGGCCTTAGGAAACATGTTACAGGTTATTGAAGAGTTCATGATATGAGTTATGATAGGAAGAATTTCGTCAATGATAGGGTGGATCATGTTACGACTGATACAGTCCGTACCCATTGCGTTAGACGTAATTGACACTATGCTCCTCCTAACATCACAAGCCGAGAATTGACTAAAGAAGAAGGGAGAGCAGTTGGGAGTTGAGACAGATGAAAGATGTTGTAATGTATTTTGTTTTGTCACTTTATCAAATTTTGACGAAGAGGAGAAATGTTCATTAAGCGAATTCAAATTAACATTGTTAGGGATCGAGTCTTCACGAGATTTTCCAACTCCCAATGTCCTTAGAAATTTCCAGACTTTAGCTGGATCCTCGTTTTCTACAGAGTTGTGAATATAACGGCGTTGTGCATTCCTACACACCCGATTGCAGTGATTTCTAATGGTGATATATTTCTCTCGATTTATGTCCGAAGGACGGTTTTTGTATTTCCTATATATACCTTGTGTAGTGTTTTCGGTGGTGAGTAGGGTAGCCAGAGCTCACTAGAGAGGTTTTGTGGCCAACCAAAGGCTTATCCTACATCTTTTAACCTACATTAAAATTTAATTATATTTATTTGATGCCACGATTTATCGATTTTTGCCATGATTTAGCGATAGATCTTTTTCTCAGCTCTGTTGCGGCGGATCAACACCTTTTCTCAACAAATATTGATATTTTTATCTTTATAATTTTCAGGTACGTTTAATACGTGGTAAGTTCCAATCTTCTTTATTTGTTTAAAAATCCGATAAAGTGTATACTGTCACTGGGTGCAGTTTTTCTTGAATCATAAATCATACTTTATTGACTACAGTATTTTGTGGACGAAATTCGGAGTATTTTTTAAAATTCATAAAAATTTTATAACGTGCATCAAGTTTTACTCAGTCGTGACAGAAATGACGATAACTTACTTTATGTTGAATACAGTTCTAAATAAAAATAATATGCCGCCATTTTACTAGAACTACAAATAAAAAACTGAATTATATGACTATTCCAAAATATTTTTTTTTGTGAATAGGTACATAATTTAATCTTTAACAGTATGTCTGGTTTTCACTGTGGCGAGGCGGCGACTAATACCCTAGAGGCACGGGTTCGATCACCGTTCTGTGCAAATATTTTGAATATGGCTAATTGCATTGATCTGGTCGTGCCTCCGTGAGCACGTTAAGCAGTCGGTACTGGTTGTGATACGAACATTACACAACTGGTATAGCTGCAATGTCTCGATATCACCAATGGGTTACCAGTAGAAAATATTGAGGTACATTCAAACCAGCTGCAGTTCGACGAGTCAACGCGGACCTCAGATTCCAAGGTGCTATCTTCGGACGCGACTGAGATTGACACTAGGATGAAGACTGACCAAAGCTGTCACTTCGGCGATCGAAATCCAGTTTTTTCCAGTCTAACTGCGTTGTTGCAAATATTTATACAGGCTGTGATCGATGAATATTAAAACCGCATTTATGGGAAACATCCTTCACTTCAACAATACTCTTCCGGCGATAAAGAAAGCTTACCTGCGAAGTCGATATTTAATCTCAGGATAGGCCTAAATCCTAATGTCGGAAGACACTAACATGAGTTATGGGTCTTGGGGAGAGATAAAAAGCTGTTCCCATAAAATGTGTAGGGGGAAAAACGGAAATAGATTAGTAGATGTGAAAAAATACGACATTATTTGTTTGGTGAACAAGTTGCCTTAAGAAATACAACATGCTCTACAATAAATTACTCGCGTTAGTACCAGATAAGATTGTAATTTTCTTATCTTTGCAATATAAGATTCGTTTTTTATACCACTTTGGTAGGCGAAAAAAAAGAAAAAGAAAGAAAACCTGTTTTATTGCGATACAAAAAACGGTAGCGTAGTGGTATGGTAATAGACTGCTGAGACGAGGTCTCGGGTTCGCACCCAGGTTTATCATGGCCCACACCAATGACTTTTCGATGGTTTTCAAAGTTGTGTGTATTTATCGCAGGTTTATAAGTGCCCGGTTGTTGGTTATTGGTTTTGGCTCATCACCTATTACATTAGGACCTAAACATAAACTTGCGAAATGTGGGTGCTAGCACCTCTGCCTACCCCTTCGGGGATATAGCTGTGAGTTTATGTTGTGTTAGGTTAAAATATATAGAAGGTGAAAATGAATAAATATTATACACTGAGGTGGATATTAATGACCTGAGAACTGTTTTCAGTGTAAACCCAGTGGCAGGGTAGCACACGGCCCACCTGATGGAAAGTTGTCACTAAGACCCATCGACGTTTGCTACACCAGAGACGTCACACTCGTGCTACCGACCTGTACAAACCTTGTAATGCTCTTCTACAAGAACCACATATTGTAGTAGTTTAGAAGAACCACAGCAGGGAGTTTATTCCACAATTTGAATATGCGCTGGATTTAAATGTGCATGCAAGATAGTTTGTGAAGAAAATAACGTTGGCCTTTGTTTTATTTATATGCGCTAGCCCTTAATATTTTTAAAAATCGGTGTTAAGCCTGAAATACATTGAGTGTGGGCGAGAGTGGCCGCGGGCATCAGTTAGTATAGTTGGGTTAGTATGTCGGACGCAAACCAACTAGCTCCTTTTGAGAGTTAATAGATGCTATCTCATTGATGCCATTTTCTCAAAGTTTATTTCCCGGCATTAAAATAAAACCCATTGTGCTATGATAGACCTCCTTAACGAATTTATTTTCGTAATAAACGGGTGAGTTTCAATTATTTCGTGTAATTTTTTCAACCAACAATATTTGTTTCTACTTTCGTTATAGCTTACATTAATATTGGGAGTTTCTAAGTTTATTTGCTCTAGTTTTTCTAATATTATTTCTCAAGTTGTACGTCATCCCTTTCTTTCCTAACTCAATTAAGATCGATCAATTTTAGTACAGTACCCTCACATCTCCACAAAACAAAAGACCAGATTGGTTAAGTAAACTGAACAGTGCAGATATGGAAAGGGATAAATCCTTTCAGATCGTTTGCGTTAGATAACTTTTTTCTACTAAAACCAAAAAGGTTTAACACATTTTACAACTTCATGCTTCAATAATTCTTCCGAGACTGCTTAATAAAAATATAAAAAACATTTTTTATACCGGGAATAAAACTCATGGGTGAAATATATTGACATGTCCCTTCCAGATTTATGTGTTTCGACGTCGTCGTATTACACTTCATGCGTCGCATAACAGCACAACATAAATATTTATTTGACTTTTCATCGACAATCAAAACGTTGTAAATCACTGCATAGAGAAAAACTTTTCTATTATTTTTTTATGTTTTTCGCAGAATTTTTTTTATTATTTTATTTAGTTACAAACTTTATGCACAGTAATTGTACAAAGGCGGACCTAATGACGAAAATACTATCTCACAGTCAACCTTTGGGTGATGCGGAGATGAAATAAGTGCAGGCAAATGAATGAACTACAAATTAAGTATAACGATTATATTCATTTTGGACGTAATAAAATAATACATACTTGTAACATGGAAACACTATAATACTTGGACATCCTTACATACACATTTACACAATATTGTTTATTCCCATATTTATAATATACATAAATACGGTATCCTAGTGGTATGGGTAATGGACTGCTAAGACGAGATCTCGGGTTCGATCCTAGTTTTTGTAGATGTGATATATGTGTGTGTGTGATATATGATGATGAGCTATTTGAGATAAGCAATCAGCTGGATCAACAACTCTATTACCTCTTACAGCGGTAATTTGCACCGGAATTGTCAAATTGAGCATCAAGAATAAATCAAACAAAAGCCAATTAACAAAACAAAAGATTTTGAATGATAGCTAGAAATAGATTATTTCCATACACTTATGTTACGGACATGCGCCATTCATGTCGGTATGTTAGACAAGTGGAATAGGGAAATCTTAAAAACATACGCAAAAATGAACACAAACACGTCAGGCTTCTGTTATGCAAATTACAAAAAAAGTAATTAAACCCACATCGACATGTTTTTGTTGAACCGTTGTCGGGCCCCTGCTTCATATCGACTCACAAATTATTAAAATCCATTAAAAAAACGTTTAACATTCACAATTTCTGAACATATAACGTATAAAGTCCTGTTTTTCTGATATTCATAAACCAAAAATAAAGTTGACATTTTGCCGCAGCGGATTATCAGGAGCCATTTTGTTTCGGAAGCGTGTCGCGATATGTGATCAGTGATTGGCCGGCAGTGTACTGAGTCGTAATCAACGTCCACACCATTTATTGGATAACTGTATTTTATGTGTTTTAAAGAATGGGCAATGGTTTTAATAGACTTCTGGTTAAATAACAATAGTATTTAGCCTGTATAGTCAGCATCTTATCGATTTCGAACACCTTGGTTTAAAAATATTTTTGGGTATTTTACTAGTGAAGATCGCTCTAATGCTGACTGTACAGTGGGCTCAAACGGTTACTGGATACCTTAAGATCTATAATCCATTGACAGCCTAAGTGTAATTTAATCAAAAGTAACAGATAGCGTTAATAAAATAAACTATCGATGTCTTGTTTCTTTATGCAATTAGTAGATTAAACTTGATTACATTAATAACTAGACATACCCAGTAGCTTCTAGTGTAGTTGTTGGGTAGTGACATCATTCGTTTTTTTTAATTGGATTGAATTGGATTTTTTGTTTAAACTGTAAATACATTTTTTCAAGTACGCACACAGAATAACGATTAATAATTTAATATTCGGGTATGTAGTAACTGTAATAACATTGTGAAAGGAAATTTATGAAATACTAGCTGCAGCGGCTCTGGCCGTGTGAAATTTTGGTCTATTATGGTGGTATCTATAATTTCTGATGTAATAGCGTAAAGAGCCTATTTGTTATTCCAGGGTCTAAACTATCCTTGTACTAAATATTACCGAGAATCGAATAATGTAATTGAGTAACAAACATCTTAAGAAACATTCACATTTATAATATTTATATAATATTATAAATAATTCATTATCACTTATGAACTTCTTCTACGGTCATTATAATAGAGCAAAACCAAAGTTGCGAAAACCTTTACCTAAGTCTCTCTCTAAACTTAGGAACTGCGTATTTGTCAGTAGAATGATCGCCACTCTTCCCTGTAACCTGCCAATCCCTTGACCTAATGCGACGTGACTTGTATCTTTTCCTTTATCTAAGCCATAAACGTTCCTCTTCGCCTACCTCTTTCTCTCTTTCCTTCTACCCTTCCCTTCAATGATATTTGTTAAAAACAAGTCGTGGCTTAGCAGATGACCCATCCATCATCTTTCCTCTTCGGTTTTCTATTATTTCTTATATAGACCTTCTCTCTTGTACTTCGTTTACCTAAGTATATTTACGAAATCTGTCTAGCTTATTAAGCTGTTCCATTTCTATAAATAACGTAGACGTGGTATAAAGCTACGAGTAATTTCAACTAAAAGCGTAATAAAATAGGTTTAGTTTTCCAGTGGAGTAAATAGATAAGTAATGCCATTAGTAGTGTTATCTGATTCTGCGGTAATATAGAATCTACTGAGTTTTTAGGTTTTTTTTATTTTGAAAGAGTTATTACGTAACATTATTCATTAGTTAAAGAAGTTTTACGCGATATTTTAATGACAATTGAGACTGTTTTAAATTTAATTATTGTATAATTGTTATTGTATAATTTGGAAGTATGCTCTAAGTAAAATATTTATTGGGAGGTGCCAAATTTATAATTTGGAAAAACTATTCCGTAACATTATTAAGTAAGTACCTAACTATTACGTAATATAAAAGTAATAATTAAGACCCTAGTCTCGATGATGATTACGCTGTCTTTTTGTATAATTTCGAGGTCTATGCTAAATAAAATATCTGTTGGAAAAAATTGACAAAACCATTTGTGACAAATGATTTTGTTATTTTTGAGATCTTTACTGAAAATTAAGCATAACTGTTAGGCACTAAGCCCAACAACATATCTTTTTCCATAAATTTCCAATTTGAATTTGTAGGCTCCAATAAAAAATTGAAAATATTACATGTAACGTAAAAAATGCAGCATGATTAGTTCATGAAAAAGATAAAGAAGTAACATACCAATAAACATTACATTACGTTTGAGAAGCAGGATAAATAAACTGAGTTGTTAATGGGAAAAACGTGCATTTAAGTTGAAGAAACATTTCGTGAAGATATTTAACTGGCAACCTACAATTTATGATCTAATTAGTCAATGTTTCTCGTTGTTCGTAACATTGAGCCATATTTTGTGTGTCATTACTTGGGCGTTTCTCTTAGAAATGTGGTGACAAAATTATATTCTCCTTACAGTGCCTACCGTTTGAACTTTGAAAGTGGCACCAGTATATGAAAAATTTGAGAAGCGATCGTTTGTCGTGGTATTCGTAATACTATTAGAAGAGATGATAGTAGTATTTTAAAAAGGTCCAAATTATGAATGTTGCGGGCTTTAGAAGCAGAGATTGGCATAAAAAAGATTTGGAATGTAGGGAATGACTGAGGACGTGGGATCTGACAGGAATTTATGGAAGAGAATGTTGCGCTCTCTAAATCTAGTTTTATCAATAAGATTACAATAATTCTTTAATTTTTTTCCATGTAGGTATATCCACGAAAATTCTCTTCAAAGGCTGGTAGGTAAGTACTTTTCATTAAGTATGATGTTTCATTTATTTTTATTCTATTCAATTACGCACCTACATGCTTCCTTGATTATTCTTTGATATAATTTTCAAAATATATGCTAAAATATGTTCATAGTTTCGACGTACTCACAAAACCATAATTCAAACTTTATGCTCGGCAAGCTGGTTTATAGCTTTAGACTCCATTATACCTAGGTCCTCAATATCCTCTTAAACCAGACTTTTTGAGTGGAATATATTCAGCAAAAATTTACTAAATATTGCGTAGAAAATTTTGTATCCAACCGTGAAGCAATGTATTATAAGTTTATTTATTTATACTGATAGACTGATTATTGTTACTAATAAAAACAAAAGGATGTTCTTATGGCATTTTTGCTCGTAATCACCGGGCACGGGTGCTATGGGAATGCGTTGGATCCAGAAGGAGCCATCGTCCGAGTGCCCTCACTGAAATGTGAGCTGCACACGCTTATCGAGTGTCCGGCGTGGGAGATGTTGAGGCGGGTCCTAGCAGCGGCCCTAAGAGTGGAAGTTCTCTCGCTCGCCACCTTGCCTAGAATAATAACAAAAATTCATATTTCCAAACAGAACTTCAGAGCCTCCTTTTAGTTTATGCGTGCATTTTTATAGTTTTTGCTACGATAAGAGAGTAGAAGTAAGCTACCCCGACTAAGGTTTAGCCACCAAACAAGCCATAAGCTGAATACACAGCGACTTATTGTTCTAGAATATACTGCCATGGTACTGTGAAGAACATTAAAAGAAGTTAAATGGATGCCTCAAGGCGAAACCGGTTAGGTACAACACTAAATATCGTGGAGAAGTACAAGTGTATATATATGTACTTATAGCACATTGCTAATTAATAAATGCAAGGAAACTAAGTTACTGTTTATGGACCTTAAATTATTTATAGATTCAAGTACGTTTAAATACATAAAGTACCTCAAAATAATCATTAATTGTATTAAAATAGTATCAAAGCTGTTCTTAATTAATTGGAAATGAGAGAGGTTTCCAATTTGTCTGTTACCCGTAGCGAATCAATGGAAAAATATTTTTCATTCAAAGCCTTCCTATTAAGTTTGTATCGTTTGCCGGAACCTCAATACCGAGTCTAAATTTGGGTCGATTGAGCATCTTGAAATAATAAAAGAAACTAAATAACCGAAATAAAGTAACCGTACACAAAATACTGAACGTCGATCGTCTCTGTGGTTTTAATTTAAATATTTGATTTACAAACCGACAGAATTATTGTTTCATAGTTTTCTAGTTTTTTGTTTTTTTTTTATGACACGGAAACTGATTTTGTTTGCAGGTTTTTACAATTACCTACAACATACAATACAAATTGACAAGCCCTAAATATAATAAACATCTAGTTCAGGGCTATCAGATTTCTTTTTTAATTTACGATCAAACGATACTTGAATCTTTTTTGTTTTTTTTTTCAATTTCGTATAAGTTTTTCCTAGATTGTATAAGATCTTACACAAAAACTCATTTAAAGTTACATGGCAGACTTTAAAAACAGTGCCTACAGACATCACTCAGAGATTTCAAGTTATTTGCGAAACTGTGTATGATAACATACTCTATCCAAAAGTACCTAGTGAGTTTTCTTCAAGGTCGCTCAAAATAAACCAAGAAAGTCTAAAGATGTTATTTGTAAGAGAAAAGAAAAACACCAAAGTTTTCAAGAATTTAATGTATTCGTATGTGGAGCATGTTTGGCCCTTCCATATCGTATGAATGAACATATTACGAGTATTATGCTAACTCTTTCAGATACTATGATCAAAATATCTTACTTTGAAACGAAATACGATGGTCTGATGCTCGGAGTATGAAAGTTGTCAGTAATATTTGTTTTTGCTTGCTATCTACATCATCGTTCGTTCTCTATTATAATTTATGTAAGTTCTTACTATTGAAACCGTAGAATGAAATGGGAATTGAAACCGTAGAAAAAATAAAATCAAAAATGAATGAAAGTAAAATAGTGATCAGAATTTATTTTGATAAATACATTTTAGAAGCGTTGTTAAAGAAGAAAATGTATTAAACAATTTGATCTCTATTCTATCTATAATACTAATACGTTGAGTAGATTTTCTAAGTAAATTCAGTTGTAAAGATGTAATGTGATATAAAGAACGTTATAGGCTCTTAATTTAATAATAATAATATAAACAAATGACGCATTACATTTCAGGAGAAATAATTTGCGTAGGTACAAAGACATCACCTGAGAGGTTCTATGCTATAAGTTGGAAGACCAATTTTATCTCTTGTACTGGATAATATTCGTGTTAATTTCTGACAGTTTCATTAAATTTAAGTTCATAAAAGTATAATAATACCTTAATTACATAATTGGAATGTGTCTACTTGGTGTCTCTCCATGTTTAGATACTGATAATAACAGTTAAAAATTTAAGATCTTTATAAGGTAGGAGTGGATTCACGTCGTTAGTCTGATGGCTAGGATTCGAACCCGAGACCTCACGATAGTAAGGCCGACTTCTTAACCGCTAAGCTACCGACGCTTTCGTTTGATAATAGTAATAAATGGTAACGCGAGGGCCACATACAGAAAAAGTTATAAGCGAATTAACAAAATAAGCACACTGCTTATGAAAAAAAAAAGATATTTTACACAAGCATGATAGATTCAATATGAATAAATATTGTAATTTGTTATAGGTACCTACATCTAATACCGTGTTAGCCCTGTAATAATTGTAAAGTAAATAATATGCAACTATTTAGTGTCCCACAGGAATATGCACTGCAATTACAAGGTTTCCAATTTCACCCCAACCGTAATCAAAGACGAACGTTGGAACTCGTTCATCTGAATTACATAAATAACAGTTGGCCTGGTTTACCGACCGTACACGGAGATCGCCAATTTGGCACAAAGTGTTAATAGGCCAATTACTGGCGGGGTCGAACTCCTGGCGGTATTAAACTAATAACTCTAGGAAACTAAAGCCGATGCATAATTGACCAATATTACATTACACAACATTACATTTTGAATTGGTTCAGTGGCTGTGACCGATAACCGTTTTGTAATGATTTATTAGGGTTGTAACGATTGGACAAAATACTCGCTTTAACAAGAATAGTAGTCATCAGTGGTTAGAAGAATGTAAGGTTATAATCACAGAAAGTGATGTCGTTATAGAATTATGAATAACATAAACATAACATCATAACATAAATTCACACCTATATCCCCGAAGTGGTAGGCAGAGGTGCATGCACCCATATTTGGCGAGTATAATTATGTTTAGGTCCCATAGGTGGCGAGCCTATTGCCATTAACCGGGCACTTATAAACCTGCGATAAATACACACAACTTCGAAAAGCATCGAAACGCCATTGGTGTGTGCCATGGTAAAACCTGGGATCGAACCCGAAACCTCGTCTCCGCAGTCCATTACCCATACCCCTAGGCTACCGCGGTCAATTCATATTGTAGTTATTTTTCATTGTATATTGTTATGTAAGTCTTAGTACAGAACAAAGTATGTGTTACTTTTTGCTAAATCCCATTATTCTAGGTTAACAGGATATGCTCTAGAGATTTGGTGAAAAAGTGTGAGAAATGAATGTTTCTTCTGATTGCATTGATATTGTAGCTTGATTTTTCTCTTTTCTTTAATGGATTGGTGACACGGGTACATTTCTTCTTTGTCTTCATCATGCAATCAGTCTCTTTTGGTTACGAGCAGATATACGATAAAACTAAAATACCTTGAAAGATAACCTAAAATCTCTTACAAATTGAAATATAGTACTCGTATATACCTACTTAAAATTTGGTTGCCAAAGAATAGTGAAAGACAAAAAATCAAGGAATAAATTTCGTTTATTCAGTTTAGTCACATAAAGAGCACATCCGAATGTCAAGTTTCATAATTTTGTTTGCCAAGTTGTTATAATTTGCAGTAAATGAAATAGTAAATAAATCATCTGAAAATTAAATATTGAAAAACCACTGAGAAGAGACCATCAAGCAACTCAGGTAGATTATCAAGAGCAAAAGCTTAGGATGACTATGCATTTTTATCATTAAAATATTCGTCTACTTTACAATAACCTTTTTCCATTAAACATCTTATCACTTCCATTTTAAACTAATAAAGTGGCAAGTTCAGCCGAATCTTGAGCAATTTCATTAAATATTTTTATACATTTGCCTGTAACGGATTACCGACTTCATGAAACCTGAGTTTTGGCACTAGCAGTAGTAAGTCAACCCCAAGTACCCGTTATGGTTCTTGAAGAATAATATCGAGAAAAGTACAAGTCTACTAACGTGCACTAGACCTTAGATAGTGCAATCGCACGATAAAATTAGCAGTCGACAGGAGCTGCATTACAAATTCAGAGGTGGATGTCATTAGCGCCGACAAATTCACGATAATAGATATCGTGCAATTAGTCGCGCAAACTGCTGCTCGATATACGATATGTAATTATCCTGTACCTATCTAGCAAATTGCTATTATGATGTATATGATAGCACTGCGTAATTAAAATTTGTAATAGAAGGAAACAATTGAAAGAAAAATGACTATAGATAATTGTATATAGATGGTATTATTTTGATTGTTAGAAAACGCTGTACAAGTGTCAACCATTTCAAGAAAAAAACATAATAGTGAAATTAATTTACCTAATATATATAAATAAAAATGAATCGCAATATCGCAATATATGTTGCTAAGCGCAAAATTCGAAGACGACTGGACCATTTTGAGAATATTTTTTTTCTTTAACTGTAAGAAAGGTTTTGTGCAACAACGGGAACGGGATCAGAAGTCCACATTCGTCGAGTCGCGGGTCAACCTGGATATCGAGCCTAAATAGCATACAAAACATTATGATAATAATCGCAAACTTACATTATGTGCAAACTAAAACGAAGGCCTATATTTGATATTACTGATCTAAAGAATAATAAGAAAAAATTGGTTGCCTGTAAAGTCGGTATACGGGCGAAAGTTTTACGTGACAACGACTTTGAGTGGTAAAATATCTCTCTCGCTCTGTCTCTCTCGCTCTTAGGCGGGCTAACTGTGCTCGAGTGGAAGGGACGCGTGCCTTTCACTTTTTATGTCTGTCTCTCTCGCTCTTAGGCGGGCTAACCATGCCCGAGTGGAAGGGACGCGTGCCTCTCACTCGCTCTCATTGTGAGCGCATAACGTGAGCGGAGCGTAACGCAGTTTCTTGAAGTGTCACCCGGCAAGCCAATTTATAAGACGTTGTCACGTCAAAAAGAAGTATGTCGCAAAAATTCCCCCAGAAACAAATTACGCCGAAGTAATGCCACACGAAATATGGCTTTATGTAACTTGCGACTGGCAACATTGACTAATTAGATCATAAATTGTAGCTTGCAAAGTACCTCCGCAAAAATTTTCCTTCAACAGAGAATTGTATGTGTGTATTTCTTTCTTTCATAACCTAGTAGGCGTTTCAAAGTTATTTGTTACACGCAGAATGTTCACTCCATAGACATTAGTATTACTAGCGTAAATAGACCCACGACTTCTATAACCGTGTTACCTAATTTATGACGTCAGTGGCAGTGACTTGTGACCTTTTGTTTAGAAACATTGACGTTACTGCAACATTTATTTCTGTCAAAGATGATAATCGTTTATGAAGAAATGTTGCACATTTCATTTATACTCTGTCACAAAATATGTATGTCACTCGCACACTTTGTTCCTCTAAGTGGTGATTATAACTTTACGGTTATCAAATGAATTTTAGCGTCTATCTTATCTAATTGGCCTAATCCTAAAGTATAATAGTGATATATGATACTTTATTCAGAGCTAATTGTCAAAAATTATATTCGTGTACTTGCTTGGACCAGCTATGCTAATTGACTGATAGTGTACTTAAAGGGTACCTAATTAGAATATTGGGGGGATGGAATCTTACAACAAATGGCTTACAACCCATAATGTGCAGGAAATTGATTAAAATAATTTCCACTAAATCAGCAAGAGAATCGTGACAAGTGGTGGTCCCAACTTCTGCCATAAATTTTTATGTTTTAATAATTTGTGTAATAATATAGGAAAGCCATAGAAAAAGTATAAAATACATAAAATAGATAAAAACCATCTTTGAAGAAGGCAGAATTCTTTTGACTTTTAAAAACGTTCATAAACCAGGGAACCAATTAAACTTCAATAAAGTCACATTATTTTAATTTAGATTGTAGCAATATTTTAATTAACATTAAATTCTTATCGATTCGCATACACGCAAATCAAAAACAAAACAGTCGAAGTAAACTGCAATCTGCTTATTCTTAACTTGAATATTAAGTGAGGGGATACTGCGAACACCGCCCACAAACTGTACCGAGTGCAGCTGTTACTATTTACATCTACGCTACTAGCAAATGTCAGATTTGTAATCGTGAATTGTGTTTCCAGCTCGCCCAATACACTACCCCTGTAAATCCTCTGGAAAGAAAAATCTTCCCCTAGTCGGAAATGTTAACAAGCACAGTAATTGGGTGACTCACGAATTCTTTTTAGACTCTTTCTAATTCTTTTTTTATTTTACTATTTCGTCACTTGACATGCGTTGTGACTTGCGACTACGAAAAAATGCAAGCGATTGGGGAAAATAGATAAAAATGAAGTTTGTTATGAAGAAGCGCTTGACAGAAACACAATTACTAAAATCACCATATAATAATCATCTTCTTAATGTTCCTTCTTCTTTTATGGGAGCGGTTTACCGGAGGTAGAGCATGAGAGTATCTCCCGTCCTAATTTTAGCGATCCGACTGGGGCCTACCTACCTACGCCCTTTTTTTTTTTTTTTTTTTTTTGTGCGAAAAATCCCCACGGATACCCCCCTTCTCCGCCGAGGGCGGTTGGAGAGGTTATGTCGGACTCGAACCGACCTACCTACGCCCTACAGAATACCGCGGCTAATAATAGCCCTGTCTTGTGTTTCTGGGGTTAAGTAGGGTAGCCAGAAATCCTGGTGAATTTTTGTTGTCAGTGGGAAGACCGAGAAACTTTGCTTTGTTCTGCACTGACAACACTGAAACTTTCTAAACCTCCACCCTCCCACCAACTACTCTTTTATAAACATATAACTTCAAATTGAAAAACAGTCTCGCAATATCACTTAAACAATTAACAGAGCGAGCGCGATACGAATTAGTTGCAACTACTCCATTTGGAATACTGAAACTATTTAATTACGCTTTTAGTCAACTATACGAGTAGTTTCATAATTTTGTTGGGTTGACCTTATTTACAAAACCGTAAGTACTAATCTACTGCAATGATCTAGAATTTATAGAGGGGAATATTCTAGGACTCTCTTAATAGAATGTATTGTATTATTTACGAAAAGAAACATGATGTAACTTTAAGGTGTGATTCCCGTAGTCGACTTCATACGATATGCAGCTGATAAAGCCCTACCTTGAAATAAGCTTGACTATGATAATATTGTTTATTGTTTTAAGTCCATATTACTTCTCAATGGGGCCATTTACTCTTATCGAGGTTTAACAAATAATGTATGTGAAAAAATTAAAATGTATAGTTATAGATAAACGGATGGACTGTGGGACCTTATATTTCTATGGACAATATGTGCGATCGGATAACTTGTCGCGCATTACTTGATAAACTTTGATACGAATAAACGACACCATTGAGAAACCGCAACGAATTAAGACAATATACTCTATTATCACATTCAAATCTATATCACAGGTGGCTGTATCTGCTACTGTGGTCTGCGGTCGGCTACTTAATTATACCTTAATTCTAATGTAAAATTAGATTACAATATAATTAAAATTTTGTTACTTTTAATAATCAATTAGTAGCTGCTCGCGGCTTCGCTCAATGGAATTCTAAGCCCATTGTTTTGCTTCAACAAAAATAAGTCCTCATATTTAGTGTAATTTGCGAAACAAATCGCCAGCTTCTTTTTTAAAAACCTGTGTTGTAACATTAATGGAATGAATATATCAAACTATGCGACAGTGTATCGTTGAGCCGTGAGTTTGATAAATTTGCCAATTAATCACCGGAGCTATGTGTAGCCTGAGTTATTACTAGATGCTCTAATATTATTTTTGAAATGTTTACAACGTTTTGTAGTATATAGGTATGTGAGCTGAATTAAAATACGAAAACCCTTTATGATTGGACTAAACTAGCTTCTCTTATCTGATTAAGTATTATTATCGCTCACCTAGTCAATCAGCTCTCTCCTAATATTGACTTTGTGGTTTTATTTGGAGTTATCCTTCTCTCACATTGATATCGTCTGCGATTTTCTCCTTTTACGCCTCTCGCAGCACCCTTCGGACGAGATGGGGTGGTGATATTTCTCCTTCCTCATAACACGGATAATAGCCATTTTTCTTTTTTTTGTGCGAGTAATCCTCACGTATACCAATCCCACCGGAGTCCGTGAGAGAGGTTATGTCGGACTAGAACCGACTAAAATGTATAATTTATGTCTTTAGTCCGTTGGTTGCCTGAGGTGAGATGGTAGCGAACATATCCCTTACACCCTGGCAGACCCAAGGCCTTCTCTTTCGAGATGATACTACCTTTTTGCCTAGCTTATTTTAAGATAAGCTAGAATTTGACCTAATGATCGCTTCCCTTTTTTTATGGCTTAATGTTTTGAATAAAATAATTATATTTCTTGCAAGAGTAGGGATACAAGGAAGTGTCGACAAAATAAATAATACTGTCATCAAAAATATTTATTACAATAAAATTGACACATTAAATGTCAATATCGTAAGGATACTCTTTTATTAACTTTTCAAATTCTTATTTTATAATATTACTAAAATGAAAGTACTTTCATATCTTTGCTCGTTGTTCGGTAACTGAAAGTAAATTGAAATTGGTAGGTATTTATTGTGAATTATATTATCACGAAAAATAATATAATCACGTCATTTTTATTTCATTTCAAATTTATTTTATTAAAAAACATAAAAGTATTCCAATAAAATGGTTCATTTTGAATACAAATTCAAACCGTCGCACGTGTTTCCTTCTTCCTACAATCCCGGGTCCTTTAAGCGGGGCGTGAAAAAGCAACTGTTGAGGCCTTCAAGCTGAGTACCACCATTGATACACTGAACGTGTTTGCAATAATGACTCTCTTTCATGTGACTTTGCCTTCAGCTTAAGATCAGTCAAGGTGAAGTCAAATTGACGTGCCATAAATAAAAAAACACACTTGTTAAAACAAGTTACAATTTTAAGAATAGTAGTAAAATGGTACACATCTACAGTTTGACAGCGGAGTTCAAGAAACAAGCAATCTGACGGAGGAGAATCATTTTGAAATAAAATCAATGAAGCATTAAACTACTACAGCGTCTCGTAATTTGTTACCCATTCTAATATACTCCATATTAGAAGCAATTGTGGTTGTAGACCTCGGTCGGTTGGGGTCATAAGTCCCGTTAAAAACTAAATTTCATTCAAACGAAATCTAATCAGGGCTTATTGCCAAGTAGATAATATTCTACCTCGAGAAAATTAGTTTTCTAAATAATTGTTTTGCGTATACCATACATCCAACAAAGCCGTAAATCGATGACAGAAGAGAAGAGTTCGTGATTATGAATTTAATTAATTTATTAATTAAGATTTAATTATGTTCAGTTTGTCATAACTCTTTAATATTATTCTTTCATGTCATAGTATTTTATTTTCAAGTTGGATTCGTATTCTGAATTTTATTTTTCATTACTTCGGTAATGAAAAATAAAATTACAAATACGGATACGGTCTAATCGGGTGTATGGAGCCTAGTCGCATGATAGTCGGATCTATTAAAAATAGAACCAATTATCAATAATAATATATTAATATATTAATAATATATATTATATTGATATTATCTACGTACTTTTTCATTTGTCGCCTCTTACGACACTTCGGATGGGATGTAGTGGTTATATTCTTTCTCCACTACCAAATAAATGTATTCACGCAGATAAATTACAAGCAAAACATTCACATACCCTAAAATATTTTTTGGTTCTCTCATTAAAAACCTCACAGTGCGAAGTAGATAGATTGTTCTCGTTATGGAACTTTTTCTTGAAGCAAAAATATTGCGCTGTTCTTATGTTAACCCACTTTTTCCTTACTTTAACATTACTGCTATAATATTTCACTCACGTATAACAAATAAAATACTATTATTATACTATTACGTACTATTATCACAGTTTTTTTTATACCACTTAGGTGGTAGACAAGCACACGGCCCACCTGATGGGAAGCGGTCACCGTGGCCTATGGACGTTTGCAACACCAGAGGCGTCATTGCTTAATACGCAATTTATAAGCCACGGCCGGTATTCAATAGCTATTTTTAGAAAGGGGTAGAAGAAAAAAATGCTGTTAGTTCAGACAACTGCAGCACAGAGAGAAAAAAAACAATTAAACACGAAATTACACAGTACTTTTATAGAATAATTATTTCCTCTAATAATTTGCTTATTGCAACACTACCTCAAATTTCCTATGTGATATTCAGGGTGAGAGTAAATAATATTCAGCCAGTCAGCAAATTCAAATTCGAAATTCTACTGTGCCCTCCTCGTAATTTATAATATTTCAATAAAAGTATTATGAATAGCGTTTCTTTTTTAATAAAATTTATTTCCTTTTACGTCAATACTTTAAGCTCTCAATGGCTTCGTGGTGGCCAATTTGAAATTCTTCTATAAAGAACTTAATGACAAGATGGAACTTTTTCGAATCTCCAATATTAAATGTTTTGTTATGTTCTTTGTATAAAAAATTGACACATTTGCATAAGGCTTATTACAACTTTTTATAATTAAGTCTGATGGACTTCTTTAATTTTTATTGAATCACTAAATGTGTATTAAGTAAATTAAGAAATAGAAAATGTATTCTAGGACATTCTGTGCATGCCTTAGAATACAGCTATATACACACCTATACACGCTCTATAAACTCTGGACTTGAAACAAGCATAGCATAGCAAACAAATCATTGAATTTCAATAAGAATGTTTCAACTACAGTCTAATTTTAGAATATTTTCTGATTACCCGCAAAATGATTACAACATAATATTTATTTGCTTCAATTTCTTACCACTCCTGGAAAAAAGTTCAAGAGGAGGACATACCCTTTTGTTGTGTAAAAAACTTTGCACTGAAATTGACTTTTGCCATCAACATGAGCGAAAATATTTCAAATTTAGGACACGATGGTGTTCCGAATTAGATTGGAATTACTCGGCGCTAAAAAGATGACTCGTTTAGAAACCTACTTTAAAATTTTATAGTTTTTACAGTGGCGCACATTGGTAGAGTCCTATGTCCAACAGTGGACTGCGATAGGCTGATTAATGATGATGATGATGATAGATTTTTTACTAACCTGTAACATTTCCCTGGCTGATCAAAATGAGAAGTTGTATGTTTCACTCAATGACAAAATTTAAATATCTGACAATATCATAAAAGTATTTACAATTTTGTACAACAACAAATAACAGTTCACTGAATAGTAAATTATCAATTTATTTTTAAAATTACAACACAAACACGCGTAATCCTCTTTCGACTCGTGAACTGTTTACAAACTTTATTAAACTTTTAATCTCAATTAAAATTTCCAACAATGCAGATAATTAAAACATTTAATCGTTTTCCGAGTTCAGCCTTGTTATTTTGGTTTTATATTAAAAGGAAAAAATATTATAAACGAATTTTCTCCATAGTTTTAAAATTAATGAAAAATTGTAAAACCCTGACAATAAAAAATTAATAATGTTTCAGAATATTGTTGTTATTAATATAACCAATTCTACTATAAACCCTGATGGGAGTGGAAATGCCGTTGACTCGACAGAAGAAGTTATTTAAGTAAAAAATTAAAATTATCATTTCTTTTTATACAACTTAGGTCGCAGATAAGCACGAGGCCCACCTGAAGGTAAGTGGTTACCGTGGCCTATGGGCGAGTGTAAGCAGATAACATTAGATAGTAGGGTGGGTCAAAAAAATTTTTTTTAAGCAATCGATTTCTAATAGCGAAAATTTGTTGAAGTTACATATCGTTATGAACCCTTTAAAATATTATTGAATTATTTCAAGTGGAACAGCCCGCGCAACGCCATTGAAGTTTTAATAAAAAAAGTTCATGTACCCACTCTTACAACTTAAGTTATATGTTTGTCATTGGGTATAGTTCAATATTTTAGTTCGTATCCACTGAAATACACGTTGCTTTCTTTATACATGCCGTGTTGTTTACTAAAAGAAGACTTTTTGAGGTAAGGACATTCAGAGAAATCATGTATCAATGTGGCTAATTTCTTGTGAAATCTTGTGATTTTGTAAATTGTGTCATTTTTGTTGTAGATCTTGGAATTTATTTTTTTCTATCGTGTCAAATAATAGACAGTCGTACAAAATGCCCTATTATTTGAAACTATAGAAAATATATAAGAAAACATGTTACCAACATACCAGGATGTCATGAATGTTACAAGTGGAATAGACTACAGGTGAAAATTAAAAATAGTAGTAAGAAAGAGCCCACGCTTTCCGAAATTGCAGAAATTGTAACCCAGAAAGTTGAAGGAGAATAGCTAAAGGCATCAATCCCTGTAGTTTCGCATACAAGAGTCATCCAGCTCCTGAAAGCTTATCATTCCGAATGCAAAAATATTATCAAATCATTAAAAAGGTTGTCAACTGAGAAAAAAACTGAGTTCTTCCAACAAAGTGAAATTTTGTTCGACATTTGTTCATGCAGTAATAGATCTAGTTATTCAACGAAACGCATATTTTACTCGCCCTGAAAATTTACTATTGGCGTTGTTAACAGATGGAGAAAAGCATATAAGAGAACTTGCATCTAGAAGAATTCTAAAAGCGCATAGTTCACCTACAACGGGGAAACTGCGCACTTTTGAAGTGCCTAAGTTTAATTTTAATGCTAAATGTTACATTGATCTAATAAATTGGCAAGAAACCAACTTTGATCCACCTATTTGAAGAAATCAAATGAATAACGAACTTCTCCAGATAATAGAAAAAAAGGTGACCAAAGTATATTGTTTATTACACTGCCTTGCCATACACAAGCGGTTGAACGAAGTGTAAAGATAGTGACAGAAACTGCAATACCGGCGTGTGATAAAAAAACACGGGATGGTTTAATTCATGCAAAACTTGCTCCAAGGAAAGTCATGCCGAGTAGGCGGGATTTTTTGTATAAGAAGGCATAATTTTAATAACCTTTTTATGTATTTTTTATTTGAGCTTTTTGTTCTAAACGTTAATATATGTCTTTCACCACGTATTTGCTATGTTTAATTTGTATTTTAAGTAATTTTTAATAAGAAACTTTACCATTTAGTAATATGTGTTTTTTTTCAAAATGTTTAATTTTTGAAGCACATGCGCGGGCTAAAGATGTGTTTTTAACTATCCGTTTTTAAGCTAAAAATACTTTTTACAGTATACTACAAGATAATATTACTATTAGAATTTGATTCTTCACCTTTTTTTTTTCTTCATACTAGAGTGACCCACCCTATTAGATAGCCAGAGCAATAACATTCGTGCCGCAACCCCCGTAAGAAATTAAACGGCGATTTTCTGTAGGGTGGAGGTACTTCCCTAGTCGGACCGCTCGATTGGGACGGATATACCGTCGTGTCCTACCTCCTCTCCTCATTATTTTGCCACTGTACAGTACATAATTTTGAATTCGAAATTCTGAAGCCTTGATTTAAACTACATCAGCTCAATCTCTTTATTACTAACAAATAGAATAATGAAGTATGGTAAACTGACACTATATACCATATAAGTAATTGTCTTCCCGTGCGGAAATAATAATATCGGGACGTCGAACTCGAACCTACTAAAACCGCACGGCCGTCTCGAGCCATCAGTTGACATGGATGAGGTAGCCTTTGACACATCTTTCACGCCCCGGCAGTCCCAAAGCCATCGATGACCCTCTCGAGAGACAATTCATTTAGTATCTAGAATTAGATTGTAATTAAAATAGTAAATAATGTTAAAAGAAGATGTGTTCATGGTTTGGTTTATTATCTTTTTCTGAAACGAACCCCAACCTAGTTGAGAACCTTTACTCGCTTAGATTTCCTTTTCTCGATTGAAGGAAATATATTTACATTTCAATGACCTTTCCATAGACAGTTGATTTCTGTTTTAGCAGGTATTTTATTTATAAGATGGAAAGAGAACTTTTTCCTTCGCAAAAAATTGATGCTAAAATGCTTGAAAATTATTTTACAGATCAAAAATTGTTAACAATTTGGTCTTAGTTGAACGTAATTTTATGTAAGTCACTGTATTGAGACTTTTTTAAATAATTAAATAAATGTAGTATTCACTAAAATATCCACTATGGACTGCATTATAAATTATTGATTGACTGTTCCACTAAATACTATTACTTCCAACTTTTTCAATTTGCATGCACAAAAAATATATTAGCTTAATAATCTATATTTTAAAGAAGAAAGTATATTAGAGTTATTTCGTATTGTATTTAAAATCCTTATGATTATAAATTCAAAAATCATTATATTAAAAACTAGAAATAAACAATACTGTAATGATAGTAAAGCTTGAATATTTTGTTCTTTAAAATATGATAATGTCATTGACATAGGTACATTGAAACATTTCTTGTAGGCGTTAAAACAGAACACGAACAATGAAAGTATTCAATATCTGAGAACTGGGGCATTGGTATGATACAGTAGCTGATAACAATGTGCTATCTTTGTTATGGTGTCAATATAGAGTTAAACAAAACGACGGAAATTTTATCAAAATACATTTTAACTGATTTTACAACACATTAATAAATTGCATAATATGATGCAGACTACGGTAAAACGGCAGCTGAACTTATAAAACTTTGACAAAAAGTACACATGTATGAGATATAATACAATACATATCAAAAGTTCATTAAATGCTAATTGTACTACATCAGTTCTGGAAATAGGCTTTACCCAAAATATGCGATAGGCTAATAGATTGTTCAATTGATAGGCAAGTAATCACAAAATTCAAAAAGTCTTATTTTTTATCGTGCGCAGAATCCTCACGGATACCATCTCCACCAAAGTCAGTGGACGTGATTATGTCAGACTCGAACCGTCTAAAACGCACGCTGTCTATTGGGTCTTTGATTGCCGGAGGTGAGATTATCCTCACACCCCCGCAGACCCAGGGATATCTCTTTGTGATGACCCTCTTCCTCTAAGGTGGGAACCATGGTGTCTTTATCTAGCCTCCGGATATTTGGGGACACTTTTGCTATTTTTTGCGCTGCCTCTGTCTCCCTGACGCAGCCTGCTTCTGCTCATGGAGGACGAAGGTCATTCCGCGACCTCCGACGCCCGAGTTGCCTCTGCAAACTCCAATAAGCCTAGAAATCTTGTTTATATATCTTTACTCTACTTGAATATAATACTTGTCATGTTGTGTTTGTATAATTTTCATACAATACTGACATTTTTCCTCATCTATTATGCTGAAAGTTAGCAACGACAGTACTTTACTTCAGACACGCTTTTATAATGTGAAGCGAGCGACGCTACAGAAAGTGACGACAATATCTTATGCAATACGTTTGTAAGCAAAATAAAATCTAGCGTCAAAGGAAGCTAGGATTAAGATATAAAGTTCTTAAAATTTACCCAGGTTTCTTGAAATCCGTATAGCTCCGATCCAGACGTTTTCACTTTTAGGATGTGAAAATAATATATGAAAATTACTATAGCTGTTGAAATATATCTGTAGGGAAACTTGTAAATATATTTTGAACTCCCTGTCTTGGTTTTCCCTAGCGACTACAATATGGGGTTCTTCAAGAAGGGCCTTAGAAGGTTTCTACAGGGTAGGCAGCACGTGTGTGACGCCTCTGGTGTTACAAACGTCCATAGGCCACGGTGACCGCTTCCCATCAGGTGGGCCGTGTGCTTGTCTGCCACCTAAGTGGTAAAAAAAATACATTGAACTAACAAAATCCTGGATATTTTGTAGACGATAAAGTTTCAACATTACTCGTATTTAAATGATTATTTATTTAACAATTTTATTAAAGTTGTCATGTATAAAATAAATGACGGAGTTATGTGTGTCACCAACCAATTTTGAAAACTGATAACTGAGTACGAAGAGCAGCGCGGTTGTAGAATATTAATGACGGAAGTTTTTTGTGGAGATCTCTAGTTGGAAATATGGATGTTTCACTTTGTAATGACATAATGTTTTTATTCTACCATTTATCACAAGTACAATAGTATAATATTTTGTAAAGTTATTGCATATCTTAATAATATTATGAATGTGAAAGTATGTTTGAATGAATATTTATTTTCCCGCAAATTTTCCCGTTGCTATGCAGGGAGGCGCGGGTTCGATTCCTGCTCAGTGCAAATATTTGTGTGCATGAATATGAATATCTACTTTGGTCTGGGTATCTCTATATATAATAGGTATGAATTTACGCAAAAAAATGTATTTAAGTATGTTTATCCGCATTCTAGAACCTGTAACACGAGCTAGCATAGCTTTACCATGGGTCTAGGTGGCGTTGTGTATAATTGTCCTAGAATATGTATTTATTTATTTATTTATTCTTCATAAGACAAGGTAAAATTTGGCACATAGATGGATTAAATTCTGAAATAACACACACACTTACTTTTTATTTCGTGAATAGTTTCTCCTGAGAGGTAATAGTTTCACGAATAGGAATAGAAAAAATTGTCTACGAGAGACACAAATGTACTAAGCTAACCAAAAAAATCTTTGCTACAAATAGAAATTGTATACGAACGAAATCGCTTTGGGATGCTATTTATTTTATAATTTCTCATAGTAGTAAACTCCAATATTATCACTAAAGTACAATAAAATTTCCTTAATTAAAACTCCGTAAACAATTCCATTTTCTATTTGATTACAACATTATATTCGCACACAACTTTCAACTAATTAAATCATAAGATCTAACGAGTTAATATTTCTAGAGACGTTTAATAAATTAAGAACCTTCTTTTATGCTATAGCGTATTACACTTTTTGACTCTTGTCCCTGAAGGCAATAACTGTTTGAAATTCAGTCAACTCTGAAAGTTTCCGACACTCGGCCTGCCTGAATGGGAAATAAGACGTCTTAACGAAGTACCTACCGTAAACCCTGATTCGCAGAATCTTATTATGTGTCGTCATATTTCCCCCAAATTATGGTTCTTCAATAAATTGGGATACCTTTATATGTTGAAGTATATTACGTTAATATCAAACAACTTGGATTATATAAAGGGTTATGAAATGTTGTGATATAAACAGTTCTAAATGGTTCCAAGTTAAAGTTTATATTAAATACTAGCTGTTGCCAGCGGCTCCACCCGCCTGGACTTCTGATCCCGTTCCCGCTGCTCCATAAAAACCTGCCGTAGAGTTCAAGGAACTAATAAAAAAAAAGAATTACTCAAATTGGTCCAATCGTCTACGAGTTATGCGCTTACCAACATATTCCGTAATTCATTTTTATATTATTGATAGATTTAGGATTTTTTTTCAATAATTTCAATATTTATAAGTCGTTTTCAGGTTTCTTTTTAGATTATATTCAATGTCACGGTATATTCAAACCACCTTATATGTTAAGTATCTTGTAAAGTTTGACTCACGTTTTTTTAATGTACAGTAGAACTCAAAAGTGCAGTAGCAATCCTACGCAACTATAGCGTCAACTTTCTAACGCTACTTGTGACCTTTTTCTTTTAAGACAAGCCAGCGTCGCCTCGTATTGCATAGTAACATTACACACACATATAAGCGCGCCGGGCGCACTCTAAACCATTTTGAGCCTTGATGTGCTAAAGCACTTATGAGCTCTGACTGTACCTATATTATGTAAGATAATATCTTATAATAATTAGCTCCAAAAACTGACATAATTTTAAAACTGTACAAAGAAAGAACTAGAGAGACCAGTGGTTAATAATTCCTAACTAATTAATTCGGACTTTGCTGTAATTACTGACTAAACGGAAAGTTTGAACTCCTTTTTAATTATTGTATGTAAACCAAATTTGAGAAAAGCAATGAAATATTGATAGAGCCATCCTAGAATAATTATTTGTAAATAATGTGTATATAGACTAACTAGGTGCAGTGTCCATAAAAATGAATTACATAGTATGGAAGCACTACAGATTGGTTATAACATATTTATTTCTGTATAAGCATACAACATGCCACATATAAATCACAGAGGACATAAAAAATGATTCAAAAAAATCTGAGCACTCACAAAACAGTCGTTTACATTTTTGCACTCTCATTTCTCTGTAATATTTTCCGAACTATTATCACGGTGGGCACACACATACGCACATACGTACCTTTTCACAGCAGCCGGGACACAAACATAGGTACATTCTGTGTAATGTTTGTCACTAAGCATTTCCCTCGCACGAGTATGTTAGTAACATTTTTTCGACAAATATTTCGTGGTGCGCAGTTTTATTTGTCCTGTCACTTGTTTTACGACCGTGCAGGAAAATTTCACATAAAACTGGGATACAGTTTTTTATTGAGATTCAAAGTCGCAGGGAGCTTTGCACTGACAGTTTTACCAGGTTCCAACTCCGCAAAGACAATGATGTATATAAATTATTGTTTGTTACAGTTTATTTCAAACTAGACTAGTAAAAAATTACTGATGGTTTCCATTAGATTTATATAGTGACCAAGGATTGTAAAATATTCAATAAATATTTATCGCAGATTTATAAGCGCCCGGTTAATGGCAATAAGCTCGCCACCTATTACATTGGGACCTAAATATAAACTGGCGAAATGTGGGTGCTAGCACCTCTGCCTACCCTTTCGGGAATATAGGCGTGATATTATAAAAAAAATATATTTATATAGGTAGTCTAGATAAAACTCTATTCTAATTTATATATGTACTATACAAAAATGAAAATGAAAAAGTGGAGAGACTGCAATATTAAATTTTAGGCATCAATCGCTATCGGCTGAAATATTTTGAGAAAGGTGAGCCCTATGGTCACGGGAAGGATCGATTAGTCACTTTGCTATTCCTTTGAAAATAAAGCGGGCGCAAGTTGGACCACACAGACCCAGCGTAATATATAACAGCATTGTATTATATTAAAATTTTATTATAGTATATAAAGAAATATTCAAGCACAATAATATTTCAAGCTATGCTTACCGTGGGTTCTAGTAAAGATATATTTTTTCGAATGTTTTGCCAAGTTTTATGGCGATTTATTTATTGTTATTTTATTATTAATACTGAGCCCAATATATTGATGACTTTTTAAGCGAAATAAGTACAGCTTATTCACAACTGCTACCTCATACAAGATCATAAAAATGAAAGCAAAAGGGCCAATATCTACTAAGGGAGAAACGTCCGCTACAAGAAATAAGTAATAGAACCTTAATTAAGTTCATTTCGTAAATGTATTGGGGAAGTACACTCGAGGGAAAAGAACGACAGTCTACAAAAAAATGTTTTCGAGATACAGATGAAAATTGACTTACTCATGTTCGGATAATGTTGTCAATTATTATAATTAAATTCGATAAATTTAATACTGGGCTATATTCAATTGATCACTAACTATAAACATGATTCACCCTCACTCTCACTACATTGTAAAGGTAAACCTTTGAGAATGCCGCAAGGCGAAATCGGTTAGTTAAATTAATAAATACAGTAGAAAAGTACAAGTATATTGTCAATTATGTATAACAGTGAGTTCCATCAAGTGCCGTCAATCAACAGTAGAAATAATATGATATCCTATGCTTATAATGTTTATAATATCAAACCCACATGAAGATGATTAAAAAAACCTTACAAAGTACGAGTGAAGTTCTATGATTATATTAATTAAGATCAATATCACTTTACTCTATCTTTACTTATAAAACGAGTCTCATGAAATTGATTTTATTGATTTTACCATGGATATACATAAAATAAATTTCAAATAAATATAAAACACATTTTCCTTATCTATGTCGCATCGATAGCATTTTTGAGTTGCCATCGTGTTGTAGTAATTTGTTTCACAGCAGCGCGGCTACTGACGGAGAGGGCCCGAGAATGGGTTTTGCTCTTCGGGAAGGCTTATTACGTCCCCTCTAACAGCGAGGCAAATGCGAAGCAGCCAAATACAATAACCCGCCATGGACAACATTATCTAGCCTATTACTACCCTGATATTTGTATGATAAACAGATTTACGACTTTAATCTTTCTCTCTTTAGGTTTGTCAGAGCAGTTACATTACAGTTGTTGCTATTGAAACAAAATAGTATACCACGACGCTTTGTTCTTATTTTAAGTGAAACCACAAGACAGGTAGCTGTGTACAAAATATTTCAAAGTATATTTTTTTTTTTGAACAACATTGAACCTTAATTACATTTCCACGCGGATGATGCCGCTATTAAAGCAAAAAAAAAATATTAAACAACAGTCGTCCCTTTAATAGCATCCTGTAAAAGTTTGTAAGCGTAATACAACTAGCGGGTATACAGCTATGAGAGTTTCATAATATGCACAACACTCGTTTCATCTACGTTACTCTAACATACCTTTAATAGTTTAACTATGTAGTAGAAATGTCGTTAATGTCATCGTGTTTTCAAAATAATTATAAAGTGAGTACAAAGAATCGTAAGTACAAAGTTTTGTGAGTCCTTTTTTTCAGAATACTATTATTGTTTGCAAATTTAAACCTTAGTTTGGGTATGTTATAGAAGGTTAGTGAATCAACTGTTTAATGTAACAGATGTTTTACATTACAAACCGCCGCACCTGCCTCTGCTGGGTTGATAGGCGACCTTACCTATCACCTTCAGACCTGAGGACCTAGCCAAAATGCATTCGTTCCGAATCTACATCACATTCATCCTGATTCCGACAGCAAATGTCACTCCCATACATTTTCAGAGCGATGACGAATGGTGTCGGAGAATGCAATTGCTAATTTACCTGCCTTTAATCTGGATTCATAGAGGAAATCAGAGCAACCCTCGACAGGGTCACTCTTGCCTCGGCCACACTAGGCAGCAGCATAACAGTCTGCCCACCGCACCATCATCGACAGCGTTTCACCTTCCTTAGAAATTCGGCAGAAATACATAACATATTGGTATTTATACATCGCCATGAAAACTTCTATGAGAAATAAAAAAAATCTTGGATCTAAAATATGATGTGAAACCATGAGTAATTAGGCAAACTCAAATCTCGTACTAAAGCGATTAACATAAATTGTTTCCTCATCACTCACTGTAACATGAAGAATAACTTACGATGGTACTCATCTCAGTCATAGCAGTCCACAGCTGAATGTAGGTCTCCCTCATCTACCTCCAATCCGATCATCTCATAGGCGTCGTCATATACATCGTCTACCAGTTCATGGTCTTCATTCGATAACCTTTCTTTTTCTACGTGCGCCGTCCACGGCCACCTCAGCTTGCTAACCCAGTGCACTACGAGTATGTCGGCAACTTTCATTCGTCTACGAATCTCCTCGTTTCTGATACGATCTCGTAGAGGAATTACAATAGCATAGCCTTTTCTATAGCTCGCCGCCTTGACCTTGAGTAACACGCACTGATTAAAGACTTTCATCTTTACGGTGGTAAATAAATAAAGCCTGTAAATAAATAAGGAATACACCAAAGGTAGGGTTAAATAAATGTCTGAAAGATGACATGGTACAAAATGTGGGGGCAAAATGCAGATATACGTATCAATATCGATATGGTAAATGTATCGTTTGATAGCAAGATATGAAAGATATAAAAACATATTGTGCTTATCCACAGTACTTAGAATAAAGTCAAAAGATAAGAAAAATATTGAATCTCAATTGAAATTTCCTAGAAACTAGAGAAACAATATCCATTGGATTTTATTTAATTTTCTGTACCAAAGCAATAGAAACATATTTATTCGATTTAGATATAAGCAAACGTTACTTTGCATTTGTATTATACTGAGATTGTATGCACTTGAATACAATTGTTCTAGCTTCGTTTAATGCGAAAGCTAGTAGTAGATTATGTAAATATTTTATAATGGAAAATGTACGTATCAATTGTTTGCGTTATCCCAGCAGTTTAGATATAATAATAGTTTTGGTTATAAATTTAAATTAATACTGTTTAGAGAGTATTAGCTTGCATAAATATCTGTACATAATTTTAATATTTCTCATCTTACCCTAAGGGTTCTCCACACAAAGTGAATTTTAGTCATATTTTCATCAGTAAGGAATTAAATTGTGGTTAAAAAAAGTTGCGGCACGCCATGATGGCTTTGCTCGTATTCTCTTATTTGGTACACTTAGTATTAGACAACAAACTGTTAGACGAATGACTAAAAAAATTGACGAGATTATCCCAGAAGAAAATAAACTTCACACTCCAAAAACCTTAACACACCGCTCACCATCTCCTCGAGTATTGGAATCCTTGGTGTTGATATCTCCAGCGATGTCCAGTTCCACGGTCACTTGGAAGACAAGGTTAGGCTGGTATCAAAGGCACTAGGAGTGCTTAACAGGGCGAAGAAACTTCAGTGCGGGGTAAAGACTTTATATCTGTAAAGCACAGATTCGACCCCAAATGGAGTACTGCTATCACCTGTTTGCGGGGCGCCTGAATGTCAGCTTGGCTCCTATGACTCTGTACAAAGACGAGCGCTGAGGATCGTCGACAATCCCATACTCTCAGGCGATTTGGAATCTCTGAGCCTCAGGAGGGACTTTGCCTCACTGTTCGCCCCAACGTTAGTTTTGTAAACACTCTTACTTATACATTGGAGTATTTTATTTATTCACAATATTTCACAGTTGAAATGAAGTAAATTTTCTTCAAGTACTTGGTAAGAAAAAAAAAATGCGTATTCAAAAGCTTCCTCTATTTCATAAAATGGGGTTCCATTCAGCGCCTGCATTTCTTTTGTCTCTATTCGGCTTGAATCGTTTTCTCGTTTAGTTCGCGTCACTTCCTTTTAAATTTTATTCGCTTTTCTTCTTTTTATTTAGTTCTTCAACACTATCGTAGTACATAAATTATAGGGCATGGTCAAAATTGTCTCTTTTTCTGTCGAATCGACGGCCTTCAATACGTTATAGTTATAGTTGCATATTGTATTCTAGAAGCATAATATTGTTCAACTGGATCATTATTAAACAATTCAACTATAATTTATTTATTCATAAAATAAATTAATATCATAAAATGTCAAATATATTTGCATCATAATCAATTACCCCCTCCCCCCTCTCATAATATTTTTATATATTTTCTTATAATTAGACTACCATTTATTAAACGGTAGTGTTTCTAAAAAAATGCAATAAATCAACTGATTATGAAATTACTGTATTAAGGCTTTACTTAAATAAATGCATTTTTTTTAATCTAAATTATTTTAAATATCCAGTTTTTGAAGCTAAAGGTCTGTTGGAAGTCAGATCTCCGGTCTCCATAACCTTTACCAAGATACTTACTAAATGATTTTTAATTTTTAATGAATAGCCACTGCTTTGGCACCGGCATTCGTTAGTTTGATGATTTTAATTGCGCATTTGAATGTTGGCACACAAACTTGTAATTATTATTATTAAATTTTGTGAGAGGCGCCTTAGAATTTTGTATGAAGGAACCTCAATTTTAAATGAGTGTGCTGTTGAAAGTTGGCTTTTTGATTTATATGTTCTGATGTTTTCATAATTTTTATTTTATTTTCGATTAAATTAAAAAACAATTTAACATAATTATATTCTAAACCGTGTATACGTAAATTAAAATGATACATTACACATTACATTACATTACATTACACGACTACTAAGCGGGAAACGCGGGTTTGATTTCTGCTCAGTGCACATATTTGTGTGCATAAATTTGTATTGGTTTGAGTGTTTCTAAATATAATATGTATGTAGGTATTTATAAAAAAAATATGAGTATGTTTATTCGCATTTAGAATGTATAACACAAGCTAGTTAAACTATGCTTATCATGGATCTAGGTGACTTTATGTAGATTGTCCTATTATGAAAAATTAAATGTACATTCCCACCCAAAATAAACCTACACTAGTTATATGGATGTTTATGCTGTTATGTATTTGAAAAACTAAGTAGGTAAAACCTGTCCAACGATAGAATAAATTATCCGTACTACATACTTAATTACTTAGGTCATTTATATATTTTAAAATATCGTGAAATTCTAAGTCTCTCAAATAACGCAAAAAAAAGTTTTTACCTCACTGGTAACATAATCCGTCGCAGAATACTGGCGTAACTCCTGTCAATTCTTGACTACAAATCTCCGAAATAATTGGGAATTTATGGCGCAAAAAATTCGAGAACTGTCGAATAGACATGGTACGTGCAGTATTAGGTTCCACGACACTATACGGCTGGGGGCTCCAAGCTCCTATCAATGAAATGTCATTATATTTTTTAATTGTTCGAGTATTATTTCTTGAGAGTATTATTAGATTTTGAACTGCTTATCCGATTATTAAAAAAGCATGGATTTAGGACCTAGACAAAGAAAAGTATCCTTTTGAGTAGTTTTGTAGACAACATCAATGTAGCGTATATTTTTAATCGTATAATAAATTTGAAATACACCTGGTGGTAAGTGATGATGTTATATAGGAATACATTTGTCTCGAAGAATCCCATTCATTCAATTTTGTATTATTAATATAATATACTATACCTACTTTTGAAATCTGCGATTATCGCAGGTTTATAAGTGCCCGGTTAATGGCAATAGACTCGCCACGTATTACATTGGAACCTAAATATAAAGTGACGATGTGGGTGCTGGCACCTCTGCCTACCGCTTCGGGGATATAGGCGTGAGTTTATGTTATGTTATGTTTCTTTTGTAACTCTTGCATTAGGTACGATAGGTACTTTGATACCTAAATAATGGTTTATCAAGATGTGTGCGCTAGAAAGTTCATAAACTCAAGAGACACGACATGCAAACTGTAAAGCTTTGCTTATTACTCTTCCTTCATACCAGGAATTAGTAAGTAATATTATTTAATGTTCATTCAACTTAGATAAAACGGGGAATATTACATTTTAAACCAATTTGTTTGCAATTTCAACCTTCAAACTCCGATCGGAATAAAATAATATTTACATTTCATATTCAATTCACTTCCAATTTGTGATTCGTCAAACTGAAATCGTTTTAAAATGTTATTGGTTTCATTTATTTACAGCTCAATGTGATAATATTCGATAGCCCTTTTAAAATATTTGTGGAATTATTCACTAGTTCTTCGAAATAACTGTAAATAATAATTTAATGTCATAACGATTTCGCTTCATGTTTTTCCTCCATGGCCGCGGGTGTTTTCATACGACATTACACGTATAAAGGTAATAACATAAACCAGCTCATTCTGTTCTTACTATACTGACTGTAGAAACCACACAGCTAAGTTTTTACATCCCACTGTTATTTACATAGGTACCTAAGACGTACAAATACAAGGAAGGTATCAGAAAAGCCACCGAAATCCTACATTAAAGAAATACAAATTACGATTTCGTACTGATCCGAACTCCGGAGATACGTTATTCTTCTTTCTTTCAACCAAGTTACCCGTAATTGAATATATCTCGTATATTTTCTCATAAAATAGATTTAGAGGTTAATGAGAATAAGGTAGGATGTAGAAATTGAATAAATAATGGTAAGTAGGTCAAATTAAGATCCAGTAAGTTCAAATCTTAGATCACAATGTAATTTATACGCCAGTCACCCTAGCAGAAGCAGGCTGCGGGTGTGGCATAAAGTGCCACCCTATACCCAGGGGCTAGATGGGGATAGTATTAAGAGAAGAGGGTCATCTCAAAAGAGATGGCCCCGGGTCAGCCGGGGTGCGAGAGATATATGTCTTGTATAATCTCACCTCCGGCAAACATGGACCCATGGATGACGTGCATTTTGATCAGTTCCAATCCGACATAATCAAACATAGACAAATTGAAAACCTAACGTTACAATATGTTTGCGCAAATTTAGGCTTTCACAAATATAATATTGTAACGTGCTTTGGAACATACTTGTGCAAACTTCAATAACGTGTATTTGTGCAAGTTTAGATTTGTGCAATTATACTTGATCTGAATATTATTATGTACTTGAAGTAAAGTAAAATTAAATAGGACGAATTTTCTTCAATATTATTATTTTCTTATACAACAAATCTAAGTGTTTTGTTAGATTGTCATTAACTGTATAATCAGAATTTGATCTATTTAAGATCTTATTGCACCATTGTCTTCATCAAGATAAGAAGATCAAGATAACAGATATATACGCTTCTGGTAAATTATTCTTTTGTAGCCACGCTATCCCCCTTAACCAACAAGTATTCGATGTAAATAGATACGTCATTTAAACTGGATTAAATTAGAAATCCTTAGCTTTCAATTCCAATAAAAGGCCTACACATTTCGTTACTGCTGTGGCTTACTAAATTTGTCTTCCATTTTATTCAAACTGTTACTGCTCACACCAACGAAATGTTTTACTCGTACAAAATAACCAAAATTTAATTTTGAAAAACAAACGCTAACCGTATTAAATATAATTAATTTTATGAACAATATTATCCGGAATAATGAAAATCATAAAAATCGTTTGCTTATCTTTCTGAAGATTTAAGGTGCGGTAAAAAAGGGTGAAAGGTTTCCCTTGAGCCGCTGCTTTAAAGAAACACGTAAAATTTTAATTAAAAGGTGTTTTCGTAATTTCAAATTTTATAAAATTGAGTAAAATTATTTTATATCACTAATTATTTTGCATTTTTTTAAATATATTTTTAAAATCAATTTAAAATATTAAAAGTAGTAGCCTACTGGTTTCGGGTATAAGATCAATCATACGTGCCTTGTCGAGTAGTAGCGCCTTCTGCACCAGACCCTTGATCCTACTGCCTAACTGAGGCCCATCAGGTATCGACAGAGGCAGTCCTAGACTGATACGGCTATCGGCACAATAATTCACTAAATCACATCCCACATGTCGACAAATTCGTGAGCTAGATCAAATTATTTATCTTTTTCATCGTTTACGAGATTCTCATCGTGCAAGATGGCGATAATTATGGATAAAATTAATACGCGACGCTTTATGTAATCGGTTCACAATAAAGGTTTATTGACAACAATGGTTCTGTCAATGATGATAAATCGATCCCAGTACAATGTGAAACGACCATCGCCAAGAACTAGGTCGGTAATATACGCAATGGCTGATATACAATCCTAGCTACTTGATTATGCCTATGCAAATACAAAACGTTGGCAAGACAAGAACAACCAGAAACCATGCCTAAGAATGTCTTCAGGACGATGTCATGCCCGACGTCATGCTCAGGATGTACTATCGTTGTTCGTCATTACAAGTTCATCAGTACCTTAGGTATAATAAACTGAAGTTTTATTTCGAGGTCCTTGAGGTGAAAGTCTTCTAGTTTCATTCATAATATTATTTTGATTCACTCAATCGGATTGACCTTTACCACGTAACTCATTCACTCACGCCTCATAATTCGGTTTAGTTACTCTGTTTTCGTCGATGCCGTGCCGTGTCCAAACCTTCTCACCATTCATAATAATCTACAAAGCGTTAGGTTTACACTACTGTTCGACTTTTTCAAACTTCATAGTTGCATGGTTTCTGGTACAATTCTGTCACACAAGCGGTAATTAAACTTCCATTTATCAAACTTATAATCATCATTCCCTGAACCTTTTTTCCCAACTCAGTTGGGGTCGGCTTTCCAGTCTAACTGTGATGCGGCTGAACTTCGATATTTTCCGTGAAGCGACTGCCATCTGACCTCCACAACCAATGGTCTAATGACCAATGGCGATATCGAAGTTCCAAGTTAGGCTGGTTGGACTTTTGAGGGCTCCAACTACCCGTAACGACTGCCATAGATATTTGTATGGCAACCGGGACCGACGGCTTAACGTGCTCTCCGAGGCACTTATAAACCTGCGAAAAATACACACATAACTTCGAAAAGAATCGAAAAGTCATTGGTGTGTGCCATGGTAAACCTGGGATCGAACTCGAGACCTCGTCTCAGCAGTCCATTACCCATACCACTAGGCTACCGCGGCTTATCAAACTTATAATATAAAATAAAAAACGATTCAATTGCTTATCAGATAACCTAGAAATCCTTGATAAGTACTCGGGGACCACTACCAAAAGCAACTATAATGTCTCATTTATTATAGATTATGATAAGATAATCATTTATTTGCAATATCCCAGATTTTTAAGATTTACAGTACCTAATGGGTATAGTCGGTTCGGCCAATCAGATTCCCTTATTGAATCTTTCCAAGTTAGTAAGCTTTCCGTAAAAGAAATCGACAGCGCCGAAGATACTCGCCAATACAATTATACCTAATGAACAGAGCAAGAAAGTAAACACCAGAATTCTCACGTTGGAATAAATTAATTTAGCAATAAGTAAAGTTTTTTAGGTATAACGCTAAATCAAGATGAAGATGATTAATATAATTGTTACATACATTTTAGTAATATAATTGTCCATTCTTTATAAAACTGATGGTAAGATAATAGGTAGTATAACAAACTTAATAGTAAGTTTTATTTAAACTTTATATAATATTAAGCTCACCCGCGCAACTTCGTCTGGGTCACCCTATTTTTGCAACATTTTTCACTTCGGCTACGCACCAGATGATTGTAGCATGATGTTATATACATATAAACGTTCATCTTCATTTAAAAGATTTAAGCATACAATGGGACATAGGGATATAGGGACAGAGAAAGCGAATTGATTTTATACTATGTAGTGATAATTATCAATTATTATGACTGTCTTATATTTACTTCTGAAATTGCGTGACTAATTTTAGTCATCTTACTATCTTTATAAATCTCATTTTTGCTTCATAATGTCAACAGTCTGTTTGATGAATTAAATACATACATTACGTACCTACCTACAGATAAATCACACAATACACAAATCTATACTAGGTATTATCAAATTCGGATAATAAACAGGCAAAATAAATGAAGATGAATATTGAATGAATTGAGGACCAATACAATTAGGTACTGTTATTCTCAGAAGAATATATAATGAGCATTTATAATTTATATTCAAACAAAGTAATATTTAGCAATTTACGTCCTTAACGTTTCAAATTCAAGTTTAAGGACTTTAATTATATTAGAAGGTTATTTATAAAATGGAGATTATTTTCAAAACATAAAATCCTATTATAATCAATGGCAAAATTGAAAGTATTATAATTTAGAATAATACAGCCACGTTGTAGATATTCTAGAGTAAGTTTACTAAAATGGTGTTTCTTAGTTTGTAGTTTCCTTGTTTCTATTATACCAGGATTTTACTCAGATAATAGAAAGAAGAAAATACTACATAATAACGTGAGTGGGTGAAGAACTCTAGTTCTTTATCGCGCAATGAAGAAAGGAAACACTGAACGGTTTTACTGGTTGAAATTCTCCGCAACGAATGGAGGTGACACCTTTATTCACATTTTAACATTTTAATAAGTTTTGACACTACACGAAAACGATTCGTCTGATATTCTCCAAGACGCTAATTGGTAGTGCTTGTGCTGCTAAGCACTTAATTAATTTCCTTGCGATTTACACAGTATAGCAAGGAATCGGGTCAATTTATTTTTTCCAAATTTATTGAACTGCTATATTTTGGCATACCCATTTTTTGTACAAATTGCCCGATTGGCGGCAACAGGCTCGCCCCCTATTACGTGGGACCGAAAATCATAATTGGCGAAATGTGGGTGTTTAATGCACCTCTACCCCTTCAGGGATCTCGGGCGTGAGCATATGTATGTATGCATACGAAAACGATTTACGGAAAGGGTCTTTGAGATAAGGAGCTTAGTCAGCTTTTCACTTGTAGGTACGTTTTTCGAGAGTATGTGTGTATACATATATCTATTTATATCCCTTTCTTAGACACACGGTTTACAGCCTGAACGGCTTGACGAATTCGGACAGGTATCTGCGAGAGGTCGTTTGATTTGTTATGATTGTGTGAGTGATACCAGGTATACTAAAATTACTAAAAAAACTAATCAGATTTTTGACGCCATAATGAAAACCTTGAATATTTTATTACACACAAGTTACATACAAGATTGATAGCAGACGGTACCCATTTGAAAATTATAACACCTATTGAAAATCAATGCGTACCGCCTGCTATCAGACTTGTTTCGGTCTTTTCAGCAGCAGTTGGGTTTTTTATACTCGTATATTTGTATGCTAGATAGGTTTAACCAATCAAATATCGAGTAATTAAGTCTTTAAGTTTTTTCAAGCAGTACCTATATGGTATGAGATGCTAATATTTAGTCTATTTGAGGGACAGTATGGCGGCTACGTTAGTTCTCAAACTTCACCCCAGTTAAGTTATTATATAGATGTTATATTAAAAAATATGACTGCACTACTGCTTTAAAAAAACCGTTCAACAATTTAATAGAACTAAGCGTTGTCAACGTATTTTTCACTTTTATATTTATCAAGAAATATTGTTTACTTATTGTTCCCTTTATGTAACATCATTACAATATACTGCAAATTTCCCCTGTGATATTTGCATTATAAAGGCTTAAGGATCTATGGGCTTGTGATTCTCATCGGGATAAGCGAAGGTTTCCAATCTTGTAGGTACTACTTACACAACGTTGATACGATAAAAAAATTCAATTACGTATATATTCATGTGTTATATGCATAATATATTTTTTATGCTCGTTATGCACACATAATGAAAATCTCTAAAGGGGACGAAGGGGACAAAATGTCATTAAAATCTATACATCGCGGTTTATGTTTTTCGACCCACGCTAGAGGGGAAGAACTTATAACATTTTCTTGACTGTGTCTTGCTACTGGAAATTGCTTAATAGAAAAACACAGTAACCTTTGCCCGACCCAGAAATTAAACTACCGCAACGCGACCGACACCGTTGTAATTAATCTCACTTGGACTCCTTCCAAATCGATTTCTTTTGTATCTCAATGGACAAAGAACAATGAAAATAGTGGATTACCGAAATAATTAAGAATAAGGCACGTCTGAGGCTGACTCCTTATGACGCATTCCTGGTGCGGGGGATGACAATCGCAATCCAGCGTGGAAACACGGCAAGTGTGATGTTCACCTTTGCACCGGGAGCTATCAGGGGTGGGTTATAGATAACACACTTGCACTTCTCTACTGTATTTATTATTGTACCTAACCGGTTTCGCCTTGTGGCATTCTCAAAGGTTTACCTTTACAAAATAATGTATAGGTACAAGTGAGTTCCACCAAGTGCCATCAATCATCAGTATAAATAATTATTTATTTTCTGTCTAGTATGAAGGAAACCTTTTTAATAAGTGAATTATAACGCTAGTCAATTTGGTTTTATTTTTGTAGTGTTCGTAAAAATATAACAAATCTGAACATAAATATCAAAGAAAATTTAACTTTTACCATTAGTTGAAGTAAATTTTCTGTGAAACAGTATTTTTATTAAATGTTTAATGGCGGCTATATGTTTCAAGTTTCTCAATTTCAAACCGTAAAAAAGTTTCGAGACAATAAATTTTCTGAATATTTCAAATTGTAAAACATGAATTGAGATTGGGAAAAGTTTCAAATAGAAATAAGTTAATGTATTTAATAATAGTGTACAAAATATCTCGAAATAAATATTTCATTGTACCTTGAACAAGGTTATGTTTTAAGAAAATAAATAAATAAAAAGAATGTTATAATATTGTGGAAGAAAATAAATAAAAATAATGTTATCATATTGTGAACAGTTACGTAAAAATAAGTACCTAGTAATACATTTTCAAATTATTCAAATTCAACACAGTTTAATCTTAAAGGTAATGTTAAAGGAAGATCTAAAATTCTTCGTTCTGCAGCAAGATGAACCAAAAACAAAATGCGGACTTCGGGCCTCAAACTGTGCAAACTTTGGATACAGAGTAGAAATTACTAATAATAAATACAAGAAAATTGGCTACAGGAAGCAAACCATTTTATTTCATATTCTATCGATGAGTAACAAGCACAGAAGACTTGGAATGCTGTAACAAGTGACAGAGAGTATTTAAAATAATTATTCTTCTTTGATGCGTCACTACCTTTATGCTATTCACAAAGGAAGAGTTAAATATCCAATAACTATAACAAAGATGAATACCTGAAAAGTAAATTAAATCGAGAATCTATAGATTTCTTAAGTCTGAATTTATCATGTCTGCGTTTGTGCGAGTTTCCTTCACTTTATGGCGACTGGCTTACAAACGACTTTGTCAAGGCTCTTTTAACCCTCTTGTTGAATTGAAGTGATGAATTCTGATAAAAGAACAGTGCCTCGATCTTTTGAGTAGAAGTTCATTTCTAGCCCGGCCATTCAAATGTACAAGAATAGTAAAGGAACAATAAAGGAAAAAGGTTATTGTAAAGTAGACGAATATCTTGATGATAAAAATGCATGGTCATCTTAATCTTTGCACTTGCACATATTTATTATAAATAAACAAAACTACATTTTAAAAAATACATGAAAAAAACCTGAGTTTCTTGCTAATCTTTTCTCAGAAGATCTAAGTACCGACCCAGTGAAAAAAAAATATTTTCAAAAATTCAAATTTTATTTACTATAAAGTACAATATTTTTGAAAAATACAATTACAAAACTTTGACGTTCATATGTGCTCTTTATGTGCCTAAACTGAATAAACGAAATTGATTATTGATTCTTTGATTCTTTGAGTATTTCCGTACTAAGTAGTAATTGAAGACAATAAAAAATCATGGTTCATATTTCACTCAATTTTTTTATATCATAATTTGCTGAAAATAGCTTGGCTTACACTCATTCATCATACATTCATTATGTCAAAATCATAGTAATCGAAATAATGTTTTTACAATGTAAAAACTAGGATGTAAGTAAATGACGGTAACAAATTATTGTTGTATCCTTCTAATCAGACATTAATAAAATATTTTTTTCTCTTGCTACCTGGCAAATGCCAAATTTCAAAATACGACCATTCTGCTCAAAGTAAGGTAGGTACATTATCTCAATTATTCAATTCTAAATAAATAATCAATTAAATAAAATTATCCAAATAAAAAATAATTAAGGATAACTTTGAAATTTAATAAATTTCAAAGTTATCCTTCTTTCAATTTCTTTCTGTGTCTTTGAAATTTTTCGAAGGTAATCTCGTCTTAATTAATATACTAGTTCCAAGGTGTGAAAACGAAAACTTTAACAATTTTTTTACTGAGCATAAAAATAAACATTGATGTAAGTCTTAAAGAACTTCAATAACGGTTATATTTATTTATTTCCTGTGACACTCAAATTTCCTTTACATTTTTATTACGGTAATATATAAATTGAAAATGTATACAATAAAAAGGACCATTTCGTGGCAAAAAGAACATCGTTTCATAAAACCGTCGTTCAATTTTATAGGAATAAGGCCGAACCATTCCTTTGTTTTAGGACACTCCATTTTATGAATCGTTTAGTTTGTTAGCTTTGATGTCCAATAGATAGCGACGATTCTTCGAAAACTGACTAGCAACTACGCATCACTGAATAAAATTTGGTTTGACTGCAATTAAGGAAATAAAGGAATCAAAGCAAATTATGGTTTAACATTCGAGTTAATTTATAAAAAGTAAAAAGTAACGTACTGTTTTGGTAAACAGGTAAAGAGAATTAATTGTTCCTTTTACCTGCGTTATCTTTAGGATTTATTGCTTTCATTTAAACATTTAAGCTGAACAAATCTGGGATTCTGAGTTTATAAACGGTAAATGAGGTGGCGGGAAAGGAATGGAATAAATCTAGTACTATCCCAAGCAATAAGAGGGGCACCGAGTGACAGAGATCGCGTATCGTTCTCCATCCTCCATGAGCGTAAGTCTGGACATGACCGTTGGGCTCTCTTTCTAGCAGGAGCAGAGTGGAGATGGGTCGTGTTTCTGTCCCCGTTTCTTTTTAAGGAGAAACGAGATAAATGTGGTTAAAACCAGTCTAGGCATCAGGGTTACCCTTTCCAGGGCACACCTGATTTTCCAACCACGTAGACTAATGTAACGAAACAACACGTACTTTGAGTACGAGAACCCTTTGCGACCTCATCGTGAGCTCAAACGTGAAGCCCGAGGAGTATCAATCATTCCATGAATTTCGATATTAGAATACGGTTTTTTTTTTCAAATGTATTCTTAAGTAAAGAATATTTTTTACAAACAATTAATCTCCAGGATATGCATCGAATAGAAAAAGTTGCAAGTTTCAGACACTTAAAACACAGCTAGTCGCTAGCCGGGCAGTCTTTAGTGCCAGTGAGACTCGTAATTTAGTCATTTAGATGAAATTCTCACGTAATGTTTTTGTCAGGTCAACTGCCCTAAAATATACTTAACTTTAAGAGTTTGCTTTTAAGGTTTGGAATATTTCAGGGCAGTAACAATATCAATGACTATAATATGATGGGGTGCTTGTCATAACTATATTAAAATATCACTACATAGTATAAAATAAAGTCGCGTTTTCTGTCCCTATTTTTCTTGTCCCTTTGTATGCTTAAATCTTAAGAACTACGCAACGGATTTTGATGCGGTTTGTTTCAATAAATAGAATGGTTAAGAGGACGGTTTATATGTATATAACATCAAGCTACGACTAACAGATGCGGAGCAGGAATGAAAAATGATGCGAAAACGGGGTGACGCAGACGAAGTCGCGCGGGTCAGCTAGTGAAGTATAAAATGATGTCGTTCACCTATTAATATAACCAATTTTTGGTTGTTTATATTATGCACTAGGTAACAGCCCGCGGCTCTACCTGCATGGACGTCTGTTTCTGTTTCCGCAACTCCATAAAGCCTTACTTAAAGTTTAAGAAATAAATAAAATAAAAATTATTCGATTGGTTCAGCTGTCTTCGAATTTTGCGCTTAGCAACATATTTTGCGATTCATTTTTATTTCTATAGATACCTAGTATATTTTCTATTTTTCGTGCGCAGAATCCCCTCGGATCCCACCTCCACCGGAGCCGGTAAGAGTAGTTATGTCGGACTCGAACCGACCGTCTCCTTCTCGAGCATTACTTACTGGCAGGAGTAGTACCGCTCGCCACCTCGCCGTAAGCAAGGTGGCGAGTGTGAGAACTCCCACACCTAGGGCCACCACTAGGACCCGCCAAGACCCAGTCACTGGAAAGACCCAGCCGCTGAATAGTATATAGATAGATAAATTTCTCTCCTTCTGGAAAGCGACCCCACTTACGATGGCTACACATGGTAGCGCAGAAATTCTTATTGTTCTTGACTTTGAATTAATTCTGAGATAAATTTTCAAATGTTATTACACCTAGACACAAATTACACTCTACTTACTATTAGAACTTCGCGAGGTAAATTCATTATACAATATCTTAGCAGTGTCTCGGTTACCATTTTATACTAATATTTATGTGACATAGACAGCATTGAATTGAAGTGAGACATATGTATGAAATGTCGTATATTTTATTATTTCTATCTTAATTTAGATTACGCCCCACCGTTACTCTTAAATATTAACTAACTACATTATAATAAATTGATTTAGAAATAAAAGTAATTCTACTTAAATTCGTAAACTATAAGAAAAAACCGGTAAAGTCAGACTCGCGCGTCTAGGCGCCTACAAATAAAATGGCGTTTAATAAGGAAAATGGAGTTACGGTTATCGTGTTGCATTAATTTGCCACATACGTGTGCAGCTTTTGTTTGCATTGACTTAGAAGTTTGATTTTTCTCAGTTTCAACGTGTTGCTGACCTGAGTTTTTGGTATGAATTGCAACTTGATACCTATACGTATTCCTGAGAAAAAAAGCCATGACAGACGGCCAGACGGACAATGGAAATGGGTTGTAATCATATAAAATCATAGTAAGTGACGAATATCCTTCAGATCTGTTAAATTTAACTAAACGGAGGCCGACCCTACAACTCTTTCCTTAATACTGAATAATTTTGAGTTTTAATGAATAGCTACCGGCTTACTTGACGATTTTAATTGCACATTTGAAGGCTTGTACACAAATTTATAATGATTAAAACAAAATTTTGTCATGCTACCGAAATTTATTAGAACTTTGCATGAAAGGAAACTTAATACTTAATGAGTTTTCAAGTGAGAAATATTAGGCGGTACCTGTACTTATATTGTCTAATTAAATATTATTAAAATCAATATAAAACCATAATTATATTATTTTCAGAGTAATATTAGTGTAATTCTTATTCAGTTGAATACAATAAAATATAAATTAACACTCAATTGAATTAAAAGTGACAATAATATGATTATATAACTTTAATCATTCATTAAAAATTTGTAATGTCATAAAACTTAATAATGGCCGCAACTACCTAGAATTTCAAGATTTGAAATACTATTTCTGTAAAGTATGAAAACCTTTGATAGGTCTAAAAATAGCAGTTGTACGCTTTGCTTTTTGTGTCTTGGTAATACTAATTTATTAAAAATGGTTCGATCATCATTAATATACATTTAAATTTCATCACAAAATTCACAAAGATTCAACAGTAAAGTAATACAAAATTACAATTTAGGATCCGGTCACAAGTGATACCATTTCGATCGTCTTTTCTTTTCACCATGTTACTCGTAATTGGACAGAATAGATTTTATTCATGAGATGAATTTAGAGGTTGAATATTGATTTTACAAATCGGACAACTGAAAGAGCTAGTCCCTAATTAGTTAAATGTGTACTAAGTCTGATTACGACTGAATTACTAAATAAGAACATTCATAACGTCTAGATTACTTAATGTCAATGTAGTATTTAAAACATTTTTGTATGATTTTAGATTGACATGGTAATTTAAATATTCACTGTTAATATCGATTATTGTACACTGTTAATATTGTATTTGACATTCATAAGTGCTCTTTATGTGCCTAAACTGAATAAATGAAATTGATTCTTTGATTCTTTGATTGATTACTCAATGAAATCAACAAACATGTTAAACATCCCGATAGATTTAACAGTACCACATTTATTTTTGATCATTGGCCTGAATATTTGAATTTTCTCAATTGCTGCGTGGTAATTAGCATCTCTTTTCCATATGTATCCTTCTTTTGCGTGTGAAGCTCGGGGCTTACATCTCAATATTATTAATATTCTCATCAACCAACTCAATAAATCTATCCGTATTCATCCTCTCATTTATGTAGGTTATTTGTTGAGGAAAAGGAAAAGATGAAAATATATAGTTAGACATAAGAATTTCAGGTCAAATAGAAGCGGCCGTTTTCGCTGGCTCATTACCTTGCCATTGGTAAAATGCTTGTATTCCACTTGAGCGATTCAAATATAAAATTATCATTATGAAATCGTTTCAGAGCGGACAGCTCAAATATGTAAAACAAAGTGAACTGATTATAACCGACCCACGCAGGATAGATATTGCTCACCAGAAATGCTAACAATGGCCGGAAATAGAAAATACTTTTGATCGTATTGAAAACGCTAAGAATTCATAAAATAGAATAATATGATTTCTGGTTCACAATTGAATTCATTTAAAATTTCAAACATCAAAGAATAACTTTGGACAACAAACAATAATGCCCTTTTGATGTTTCTTGAATTATTACCTTCTTTATCATACCGAGGATTCACACCTGAACAATGACAGCAGGAAATATAATAAACCTTTCTTTTGCTTCGCCATAGACAGGTAAATAACACCGCCACTATAAATTATATAAATTTACTCATCTCCTTTGATGATTTTTGAACATATAATATCATACTTGATGCTTCAAAAAATTATCAAGTTATAGGACGAAGTAATCAAATAACAATGCCTAAAATGATTGTAAAATCATTGATTGTGTGCGATAGTTTGTAAGGCTATCGATAGACGGATCTTATAATGTCGCCCCGTAAGACGAAAATGAAAATTTCTAATGCTTTATATGTGGCCTGGTTAGACAGAGCACTCTCCCCTGAAAGGAACCGGGTTCGGTATTAAGTCCCGTTTGGGCATTTACTTTTTTCAATTTCTTTATCTCTTATCTTATTTCATCAAACTACTTTATTAATATACACCATTAATAAACACCGTGAGATAATAAGCAATATTTAAGATTGTCAGTAAAGCAGTACAGCTTTTCTCATTCTTCTTCAGTCGCATCGAGAGCATTTTTGAGCTGCCATAGTTGAAATAAGATGCCACGGAGATGGCTACAGGTTTCGCTCTTCAGGAAGGCTTACTACGTCCCCTCCTACTAACTACTACTAATGTCATTTAAGAATAGAATATATGCACTATTTGGTTGATAATCCCACTCAACAATATATTCAATTTGTGTTATTATTCTTATTGCATAAAATTATATGATACGCAATTATCAGTTAAAAGATCGTTAAACTTATTTCTACAGTAGATACAATACATGGCTTTGAAACAGTGACGACTAAAATGAAACTGAATTAAATAAATGTTTAATGACCGGCGAAACCTTCAAACTAATAACTTGATGAAAATATGGTAATAAAATTTTGAAAAGTACCTCTCCGTAGTAACAAAATAAATTGGTAACCTCTTGAACGTTGCAAAGTAATTTAAAGAGGGCAAACATTAACAGGCCACACGCAAGGCCAGCGAACCTCCTTGTGGTACGCAATTAGAAATGAAAGTGTTAGAGATCCTTTCCTTTTTGAACGGATTATTGCCTGTGATTAATAAAATTCATTGTAAAGGGACATGTAGAATACTTGGGGATGCAAAGTATTTCCTTCTCCATTGCTGATCAACTTGAAGATCAACTGAGAAGTTAATGCTGAGATAGCAGGGATATAGTTCGTTTCAATTACCCAAAAGCGTTCGTAATTTGAATAATAATCTCAAATCTCTTAACAATTTCAATCCAAGTGATGAATAAGTAATCAGAATTTTTGTCCAGTCTATTCAAGCCAGTAAGGTTTATATAAGTAACATCGGTCAAATTTTTAGGTTGAAATCAAAAATATATCGTCAGTTTTAAATAACTTAATGAGTTGCATTTGTTCAGAACATGTATTTTCAATAATATTTGCTTACTTTGTATTTCAATCTTATAACATATTCAGTATCGGATATTCGCAGACAGTTACAATGAATAATATATTCTGATTCTGATTCAGAGAACGTCAGTGTTTGCGTAATTACAGTTAAATGGAAATTTTAATCAGATTGTGAAAACAAAAAAGACACGGATATTGTCTTTCGGAAAATTAAGTTTGATGTTTACTCTGTCGAACGCAATGATGAATTATGAAATATTAATCCCTTACCTACAGCATGAAAATATTATCAGGAAACCGTTATAATTGGTTGGTGTTGAACAATCAAATCTATCAATCAACCCAAGTCCACGGCTGGCCATAGACCTCAGCCTTCCGAATCCAGTCCATCAAAAACTTTTCAGGTCAGGTCATCGATTCATCTGGCTATCCCATTTAACTTCTCGCGATCTTCACTCTAGGACTCGTCTAATCCAAGGGCCATAGGTCCTTTGACAGATGTTGTCAGTCCACTGCTTACTTAGTTCACGGGCTATGACGGTAACTTTTGTTCTTTCTCGAATGAACCTTTCAAAGAAATTCCTTGCGAAATGTATATTTAGTTATACAGCCGAAGTAACAAGTGCTAAATAATATATTAAGAATGAGAATTAAATATACGAGTACGTTACAAATAGAAGGTACTATTAACATACTGAATATCTATATCTATACTAATATTATAAAGAGAAAAAATTTGTACCTATTTTTGTATGTTTGTATGTTTGTAATAAATAGACTCAAAAAGTACTGGGCCGATTTAAACAATTCTTTCACCTATAAAGGCTACAATATCTAGGAGTAACATAGGCTATATATTATCATCACGCTACCATACAAGGGAGCGGAGTAATAATCATAAATCTTAATTGATCCGGTAAATTTCTATACATTGGCGCTAATATCGCTAACAATTTCCGTTGTCATGACAGCAAGGAAAAGTAGTATAGAGAGGCAAGTAGTGAATCGAGTAGAGTCGTACAACGCGATAATCGACATCCACGCGGGCGGAGCCGCGGGCAACAGCTAGTAGTTTATATATTAACACAATCCTCGCTCATATACCTAACACTAAGGCTTAGTTGCACCACTTACCTGTTAAAGTTAAGGTTTCCGTCAAATTTAACAGTACCTAACAGTAACATTGATTCTAATAGTTTGGCTAAATGTGTTGCACCAGAGTATTTAGTAGCTCGGTTAAAGTTATCATTTTGATAGAATTTGACGTTTGAGCGTGGCCGGTTATGAGCGTCAAGTTATGACGTCATTTTAACAATTGTCAAATGGTGCCACCTGTTTTATACCTGACCGGTACTTTAACTGCACTGTTAATGTTAAAGTAAGATCGTGCAACCCAGGCTAAGCATAGATCGTGACTGGCACTGACTAGCGAAGTGGTAAGCAACGGCGCTGCGGTTATCGCAATGTTGTCGATAGCGATTTACATCTCGTTTTCCCTAACATGCACTTCACGATAGACAACAATCTTCATAGGAAATTTCAAGCCAAATCTTGAAGGAAATCCGGTTTTACTCTTTGAATCATTTTGAATGTGGTGTTTTAGTTTCCTGCTGTTAGATTTATTTGCTAACATTCTCTAGTATTAGGTTCATGATTATCTTTGCATTCAGTGAGTCGATAATGTCCTATCAAAACTACAGTAAGAGTTCCCCCTTTATAGGAAGAGTATAGCCTGTCATTTTAGTGCTATATTTATACAAATAGATACACGTATACACGTGTGGTATACTGATAAAATATAAACACATGATTATGACCTGTTTAAATAAAATTGACATAACAATAAGAATCAAAGAATCAAAGAATCAATTTCATTTATTCAGTTTAGGCACATAAAGAGCACTTATAAATGTCAAAGTTTTACAATAATTATGTACCTCCATTTGTCAAAAATATTATAATTTATAATAAATTAAATACTTAGTAAATAAATCATTTGAAAATGATTCTTTCGTTGGTTCGGTAGTTAATAATAACTCAAGATTGATGAAAGTAGTAAACAGACTGAATGTGTACTACAATGTACAGTTCATTTAGTAGACGAGAGAATTAATAGTTTTCACATATTTATAACAGCTAACACACCTTACGGACCACTACCACCACCAACAGCACCTTAAGGAACTTATGTCAATACAAAATGATATAGATTTTATAAATTTTTCAATACCTTTTTTTCCGTCCTCAGGAATTTTTTTTTCTAAAGTGAGCTTGCCCTCAGGGTACAACCTATTCAATATAAAAAGAAATATTAAAATTTATTCCCAATCGAGATCGCGTTATATAAGTACGAAAACAAAAAAATACAGCCCAGCTGAGGAATACTGAGTAGCTAGGCAGTTTTTTTTCTTTTCTAAGTCGGTTGAAAGTTTTAAAAGGCTAAAATAATCTTATTACTCGGCAGCATTTTTTCTCTTTTGTACTTGTAATTATTTCAAAGATGCTTTGAAAACATTTAGTAACCTGTAGCCTCGGGATAAAAAATTCAATTGTACTCGTCTAAGAGAATTAAGGTCAAGCTCAAAAAACAAAAAAATAGAAGTAATGTCAATATTATTTCGCGCCTGTGTGTAAAGTTTTTGCTAGTAAATTGGAAATTACCGTAAAAGTGGAAGTATGCCTCAATTCATTTTCTATTCCTCAGTTCTCTGCCTTTGTAAGTCTTATGCTATCTCTTTTGTGTGAATAATAGATAATACAAAATAATTTTCACATTCTTTGTGTAGATTTATTAGGTGACTTGAAGACAGAAGTAGATTATGAGGGAGTACCCAAAGGCTAGGTACTTGCTAAAACCACAATTTATCAACGTTGTTTTCATATATGAATTTTTCATTATGTACAAAATAAATCTGTATTTTTATTTCTTCTGTAGCGACAAGTGATAGGTACATTGAAATTTGTATAACGGGTGTAAGTTGTTATTAGTTTGCTGATTTTTTTTAAATAGTATCTTTTAAATCGTGCTTTTGATTATGTACTAATCCTTTAGCTTTGTTAATCGCAATTTTTACTTACAATAAATTACTTCTTTGATTTTCCCGTTGGTTACGTTCATTCTCTCAGTTACATTCACAATTCAAACACATTTACGTTAACGCCGTTCTTATAAAGACACTAAATAAGAAACAGACAAAAGTTTGTCTAAGGAATGTAAGTATACGCCCACTGCTAAAACTTGATCAAATCAATAATTATCGTCTTTATTAAGTCGCACCAGTAGGGCGTCAGCTGAAGTTATTCTGGAAAAAGCTATTTATACTTTATACTATAACTTATTAAGCTATTTATACTATATCTTATTAACGGTGTATAAAGAAAATAATATAGTAGTTACTATATCACTCTATTTCTCTCTACCAAATTTGGCCTGACAACCGCACCATAGTATAACAAATGATATTTTGACGATGAGCACTTTAAATAAAACGTCGCCCATAACTCTGCTCCCGCCATAATGTAAAGAGATGATATAGAAGAATTTTGCATGAGACTTTAAATCTCTTCAAATAAAATATAACTAATAAAATAATAAAAAAAGAAATAAAGTTTAGGAAAATGTTTCTTTGTTTCTCTGAAACTCTGAAAAATAATGTTCAAAGAAGACGCTTCTTGACACCGCCACCGCCTGCCTCCAAGAATCTGCATTTTTATTCTGTATAGTAAAAGTACAGATATGTTATTTATGTACATCGATATTACTGTAAAGTGAATACTGTTGTCATAAAACATAAAAAGAAAAGATTAAGTAAACAACAAAAAACGCAATGCACTTCCCATACTTGTTACTACATTAAAGGAAAGACACAACTAAGAACACAAATGCAGTACAATTACCTAATTTGCATCTCATTTGGTACGCTTCACCGTGACATCTTCATCAAGCTGCGGCCCAGCAAAACAGCAAGGCAATGGTAATGTTAGGCACAATTAATGAATATTACGTGGTTTGTTTCCCACCAATTTAGTGCAATTTGCGTGCCAGTTTCCAAGTCTAAGTGTTTAAATTGGATGAAAATTTGGTCATATATATTACCTTGTGTCGTAAAGAAGGAAGAAAAACTTGTGGAATATATTAATGTAATGTACTGCAAATTTCCCCTGTGGTATTCGGGGTAAAGAGATTTTAGATCTACGAGCTTGTGATACTTGGTGATTTAGAGAAAGGTGTTGAACCTCATTCTCTTTCAATAGAGCAGCGATAGGTTTACAAAAGTCAGTACGTGAATGTTTTTATATAATCACCTTGCCAGTATTCGCTTTACCATTTTAGTCACGTTTTTATAATACTTGCAGATTAAACATTTAACGAGGAATAGGGTTTGTCCAGTTTATTTTACATTTATTACGAAGTCATTGAAAATATTCCGATTTAAATTTTTCTCAACTTTATAGGAAAACGTTATAACCAATAGGAAATAAAAACGTGTATAATTTAAACATTTGTTTATTTGACATAGTTTTTAATTTCAATAATACTTAGCTACTTTATATCGCTGGAATAATTTCTCATGTGAAGCGGGTATTAGTTCAGAATTCGACGCGGGTGAAGCCACTGTCAACATCTAGTAAACTAATACATTATCCAAGTTGTCAAGAAAATTACCAAAAAAGGGAAAGATTTTCTTCTACCTTGTAAAAAAATATTCTATTACGGAGATTATCGAGTCGTTTTATTCGCGCCAAAATGGCTTTTCAAACGTGAAGAGAGATTTAATGATTGCAATTTACTCGCGTATACATTCAATATTTTCTTGATAATCCTCTCAAGAGTTTTATAAATTGTGCTTAGTAAAATATACAGATGTTTTACGTAATATTTTTGATATATCATCTATAAACAATCAATAATGTTCTAAAATTTTATGATTATATATAATTATTTTCTGTATTTACGTGTTTCCGCTTGTGGTATAAGCGGTTTGGAATCAAATTAATTTTCTTTCTAACGTTAGTCTAGTTTCTATGAATGAATAAATTGTGACGTCCCATTGTTTTGAGTTTTGTTTTTGGGCAATCGGTAAAATATCAATTGTCGATGTTCAAAGAATTATGGTTGTACATTCTGTGAGCACCTATTAAATTTGACTAAGAAATATCATTTAGAGTGAAGTAAATGTTTAGACAAAAATAACGTTCTGCCTAAATTTTCTGAGAAATTATGAAGTAACATTTAATAAGTTACACCTGTTGTCCCAGAATACCTGAAATTGCCTCACGGCAAAGAATCAAAGAATCAATTTTGTCTATTTAGTTTAGGGCACATAAAGAGCACACATGAATTCAAAAGTTTATATTTTTAATTGTCAAAAATATTACGATGAAGAAAGTAAATAATTTGAAAATGATCCTTTCACTGGTTCGTTAGTTGGTTTTACTGAGAAGAGATTAGCAAGAAACTCAGGTAGATTATCGTTATCCCTTATTACTTGTACATTGTTGTTGTTTAAAATATTCTTCTTATATACCTCTTTGCTGTTGGGCCGACAGTAACAATGTCTTTCTGAAACATTTTTCTCTTTAAGTTAACAATTTTATTTGTATATTGCACCATAGAATATTTATGTATGTGTATATACTTATATTTATGTGGGTTATATACTCTTAATTTACTAATTTAAGTACATTATTATATTTATGGTTTTCATTGTTGTATTTTATTTTTATATTACTTCGAAGATCTACCTTGACAAATCTCGGCATCACCCTATGGTTCACTGGTAGATACTGCCCAGGGCTTTTAGCCCGCCTTTGTACAATCATTATGTATTTGTGCAAAAAGTTTAAATAAATAAATATATTCTTTCAGTATCGTACAAAACTTTATGAAGGGCCGTTAATAATCAAGTAGGTATGTAGCAAACATTTGTGGACCTACTCCCGGAAGCTCACTGCCGAGCTTATAAGCTCTAAGGAGTACATCATACATCTCACAAAATGTTTCCTGTACAAGACTTTGTTTTCTTGAAACCCATACAAGGCTCTACTCGGAAATATTAAGTATGTATTATTACTCTGGTGTATATGTACAGTAAATGAAGGTAATGAAAATTACTACATAAAACACATGAATCAAGATAGTCACACATCTAAAGCTAATTAACACACTCTGTCTTAAAACCGAATAAAATTTTGGGGTTTATACACCCGTTGATAAGGTCTGAGGTTTTTGTGCACCTGGATTTCGCTATACAGATTTTATGGGAGCGACTGCTCGTTCCTACGCTAAGAAGAAATCCTGTGCCAGAGGTGGGTGCAGCCATCAGCAGGTGTATAGCATTACTGGTGAGGTTGGTTTGAGATGGAAATCTTTGTAAAGCCACTACTTGGAAATATTAACTAGAAACTGAATCTTAGAACGGGAAGTAGTTAAAATTTTAATGGATTAGAGACTGAAAAAAGAGTATGACTATTTATGATTTTAGATAGATATATCGTCATTACTATAAACTTTATAAAAATCAACGATTCACAAAGAAACGGTATCGCCAAAAACAAATCGAGTCGATACAGAGAGTGGTGTGTGTCGCAATGGTGCTTGAATCAGCGCCAAAATATCAGATCAACTCATACGCAAACAAACATAGTAAACACACGACTTAATTTGTGTCCAAGACAAGATATCGTAAATGAAATAAAAATGTTAAAACTGTCATAAATAAAACACTAACAAAGTCAAATTGGTATTCTTTAAACTTAATTTGAGCGCAGTGTATAAAATGAATCTTAATATAAACCAATAAAATCATAGATACACTGCCAACACTGCTGAGCAAACATATTCTTCGCATAAAGATAACATAATGTGCATCCCGGAGCACAAAGTTTTCAATATCGGCGTGGAGGTGCACCAGTTCACAGTTTGCATAAATATGAAATTTTCTACTGATATCCGATTCGAGTTTTCTATTGGTGTTTTGGATGGTATTTTTCATATGATGCCATATTTGATTTCGTTTCGTGAAAATAAACAAGCTACTTGGCATATTTCCGAAATTCTAGAGTACGCTAAAATAAAAAATCTAGTTGGAATATTTAGGGAAATTGAATCGGAAGAACCCGGGGATTTGGAAAAGTAGAATATCGACATATTAAACTTACTCAGTATATATAGCCTAACCGTTCCTACAACCAGTCTTGGATATGCAAAGCTATTTAACTCTATAACACTCTCCACTTTGTGATACTATGTATTTTATGATTGATTGCATTTTTATGTTTACGTATGATAACTCAGGGTTGGTTCGACTGAACTCGATTATAAATTAGAATGTAGTCATCTAAACTTTGTGGTGTCGTGAATATCAGATCTATTACTATGCTACATAGTAACATGTTGAAACTTTAGGGCACTAACGTCATTAAAGTGTTGATGAAGAAGCTAGGATGAAGCCGACCCAACTGACATGAGCATAACGAAACTTAAATGTCATTCGCATGCGGGATAGAATATTTTATCAAGAACCAAGCGGTTTAAAGAGTCTATCCTTGGACTGCCAAGGATAGACTCTTTTAACCGCTTGTTACTGAGCAATGATACTGATCATTGCTTGGAATTCCTTACCAGCTCACGTGTTTCCTTCATTCTACAGTACCGGGTCGAAGGAACTTCAAGCGGGGCGTGAAAAAGCATTTATTTTGATAAGGTTGTTAAACTGAGCGTCATCATAGCACTGTACATGTTTGTAATGATGACCCTCTTTAATGTAACTTCACCTTCAGCTTATCGTCAGATAAGTTGAGACAAATTGAGGTATCCTGAATAAGAAACGAAAGTAAAATTAGTAACATTATTTGTTACAGAGTTTATTAAAGTATAAGAGTGCTTAGGTAATACTAACAATGAAAATACAGGTGTGTGAAACGGCAAGTTTCTGCTCCACTGCTTCAGCAATAATATGACCATTTCGATATTTAGGTTGCAATTGCAGGTGATAAAATACTACGCTAGTACGTTTCGCAGTTCATTGCAACGATGCGCTAGTACAAAATGTTTTATTTTTGTTTTGATTTAGAACCCCGACTCGCTTACATCCACACACATCTACCGTTTCTTTTTTCACTTTTCATAACTAACACATTAAATCAATTTTACATAAAATTTTGGATTAATTAAAATACATAAACATATATTGATTCAATCTTCATTTTTGCTTAAAATATACACATGTATTGTTAATTTATTCTGTTTGTATTTTACACTCACTCTCAATGTGTTTGTTTAGGATAAGAAAAATAGAGACATCGCAGAGTAAAATTTCAGATGTTTAATGAGTATTATATAACCTTCAATGGATTTATCAATTATTCTGTACACTCACTTTAAATGATACGGCCTGCTTATTATTTTATTGCTTCCGGCAAATACGACTGTCAGAGCTCTTTGACTATTTGAATAATGGACAGGCCTGGTAGTGACAAGTCTAGCCCCCTGTTCTCTCAGTAAAAGCAGGCAAGGACGATAGCATGATATTATGTTCTCCCCTGCGGCATAAGATGAGGACGGAGATGGTCTAGGGGATGTCAGTGTGCAAAACAAAAATGCCTCATTGGACCACACCTCGTCATAATAAGACCTGAGACGGCGGTGTGTGATTTTAGTCTGTTAGCCTTTTCTTTTAGTTTTCTTCTTCTTTATATTCTTATTAGTTAATAAGACTAAATTGCTTCTGTTAGTAGTAAGTTCGCATTAGTAGTGTAATGACCAGAATTCTTACCCGTATCCACTTGATTGTAAGTTGTGGTCATGTTATGGATGTTTAATACGTTCATTGTAAATCCAGTGAGCACATCGATCATGCCCTCATTGTTAAATCAAAAGTAGCCATAAGGTACCTATAATACATAATCAAAAGTACCTATAAGATAAAATTTACCTGATTTTATTTGTTTTACTGCAAATAATTACACTGTAACAATTGTACAATGGAATGAGGACGAAGCACCTTTCTTTATTTGTTTTATATATTGTGTACTTACGGTTTGTTTGTTGGCCATGTTTGGATATTATTTTACAAAGGAAAATATTCAAGCGTTAAATGTTTTGCTTTTTTTGCTAACTGATTTTATTGGGCTGTTTGTTTTGAATTCTCATGTGCTTTGAAGTCTATTGCAGGGTATACATACCTGTTTGTTTAGGCATCTAAATATTAATACGCTCGCTAAATTTTAAAATTATTTTATAATAAATATGGATTTCTGCATATATAGATATATATCTAATTAATTCAGTGCCCGAAAGTACAGAATTCAATAATTGAATGACCAAGGTATTCGTTAGAATGATTGATTCCCTCTCTGGGGAAAAATGCCATTATTCTAATTTAAATTTATTACTTTTTGAAATAAGACGATGAAGATTTTCTTTGATGCGGACCAACAAAGAAATAATTTGTTCGTTAATATTGTGATATTAAATGAAAAATGTCCAAATAATGACGACACTGATTTCTTATAAAATTGTAGAAAAACCAAGAACACAAATCAAAACAGTTTAAATCTTTGTGAAGTAGCAAAGCCAAGTTATATAAATAAAATACTATCGTAGGTAACTACCACGTTCAACTACTAAAGTCGTTGCAACTACAAAATTGTCGACAAAAATTCCTCATTCATTCCACTTCAAGAATTCTATGCTGTAGCTAGTAATAGGAATCCAAAAAAAAAGAAGAAATGAAATAGCGAACTATTTTCAATTAAGAGCTTAACGAATCCTGCTCTGACTAGCGTGAACGGAATGCTCAATGGTTGTACGTGACATGTCATACGTACACGTAAACACGTTGACAGTCGTGCGTTTTAAGCGCTAATAGATGTAACGAGTTTGAATTCTGTGACATAACTATTGCTAGTAATAGTTAGGCTCTGCTGACATTATGTAACTAGTAAAAAAAATGGAGTTTCGTCCACTCCAGTTGTATTCCCATAAAACGTGACATTATGCGACTGGAGTTTTCTCAATTTCTTGACAAATTGTATTTGAAAATTCGAGGTTTCTGCCTTTTTGCCGATACTATTTTAGAGCTACTGATTGGTTGCTAAATAGATGATTTGTAATATAAAGTACATACAGTCATATTTATTTATTATTTTGCTTGAAATGATTGAATCAATAAGTGTCTACATTTATCTACTTATATATGTAATTACCCTTTGTTACGTTTCTTCCACAACGTGTCAGTGTATATAAAATTCGTACTAAAAGAATATAATCAGGAACTTTGTAGCAATAAGTATATATAAGATTACCTAGCATATCCGCCGCCACCGCCGTGAAAAATAAAATCATAGTCATAGTCAATATTTAAAAACCGTTCAAATGCGAAATCGTGCACTTAGGGTTCGTCACACAATTGGATTGAGGGACCAACTTAAAATTGCTACTAAATTACATGATGAATATCAAAAATAAAGCATTTCAATTTGAATTTTGTAATCAAATCTAAAACTGTTAGGTTACAACTGCAACTTTCGAACTACTTGTATCGTTGTCTATTTTGATCGATGTGAACTCAATCTATTCAACGTGATGGTTCCAATAGTTGTACAAACGGCTTCAATGTTGAGTTCAAGTTGATTTACCGCTGCGTATTCCCAATAGCGCTTTGTTTGTGCAATGCGACATCCCACTGTCACAACATTGAAAAAAGAGATATACACAATCCAAGAAAACATGATCGACTTCTATATATTACACTTGAAGAAGAAAACGTTATATGAATGATAAGTGAAAAACCAGATTACAGCGATTTATAGTTTAGTGGGATTTTTACATATTAGGTATAATTGATTTCGAGGCTATGATGCTTTACAGTAGTGGGTGCGTTGTTACCCAAAATGGGATTTACATCGGTGGGAGACGTGTATATGGTATCATCTTCGCAAATTAAAACTTCATATTAGTAATCTTTAGGTATGATAATTTATAATAGTAGCTCGCATTACTGATTTCACATTCACTAACTTACTAAACTGAAATAAAAAGCTGAATTATTTGAATTCAGTCATGGAATAAGACATAAAAGTTTTAAGTGCTAATTTTGGGGTCACATTAAAATTTCAACATGAAAGCACATGATTAAGTTTTTTGTACAATGAGTGTAATAATAAATTGTGGATAACTCAGTATGTAGGCAGTAAACTTTTTATTTAGGTACCTGTCTACTACATAGCTCTCTCCAAAACATATAACATTAAATATCTTGCTACATATGCTACTGTATAATATTCAGTTATAATTTATGCTTATTTCGTGCTATTTACTAGAGTACCCCAATATGTAATGCAGTACCTACTAATCTAACAAATCAAAGAAAAGAAACCAGCAATTACTTAAACCAAAATTAACAATCGAATAAAATAAATTTGTATTTGCTTTGTGTATAATGTAAAAATGAATGGTATGAAAATGGTAAATTAAACTAACTGATTCGAGCCCGCGCTCCACCCGCCGCTGCTTAGATTGAGTACACGTATCGGATATCAAAGTGTACAAATTATTTTTAGCAGGTATGTTACAATGTTCCTGCACTTATTTAAATGAAAACATCTACTATATTACTTATTAGACCTGTGTTACTTGCCTGTAGCAGACAAATTAATTTGATTCTTCACACTACTTGATGAAAGACAAATACATACACGGCCATTTTGATGAATCTATGCATGTTTGTAACATCAGAGGCAACACACTCGTGCTGTTGACTCTGGAGAAACCTTCTAATCTTCTTTAAGAACATCATATTGTAGTCGCTTGAAAAAAAAAGCGGTATGATTATAGAAAGTAGGCGTGGGCATCATATTGAATATTTTTTCTAGACAATTGTACAGTCAGAAAAAAACGCACACAGTTAGGTGAAGTCATCCCTGAGGTTGAGAGATTCTTTACCGCCAGGGAATATTTGATTTGAAAAACAAAATGAATATTCATGATAAACTTTTTCTATCTTCAGAATGACTCACTCTTCCATAATGTTAGATTCTACGGATTTAAAACAAAAATAAAATCGCTATGACGCCTGGAATTGACAAGTCGTCATTTCCGCAATGAGATAATTATATCTCTTTACAGTCGAGATATTCGGTACCTATTTATACAAAGCTTCTTACGTGGTTTATCCATGACACCTGTCGTATATTCTGTCAGAGTGACAATGATAGGGATAAATGGCTCAACGTGTTCTCTTACCCAAATCTCAACATTTCAGTTGCGGTCATCCTAAACTGTACCCAATGTAGACGCGTAAAGGGGTAAATTTAATTGTTGTGACAAGCTTTAACGGGTTGATGACGTTTAACATACAGGCTATAATGTATAGAGAATAAACTGATAACGCTTAATTACGTCAGTTCAGTCCGGTTATTTAGAATTTGAAATTATTTTTCTATCGATAAATTAAAATTACTTTAAACTTTTTTATGCTTAGATCGTCAAATTAACTGCACCTCGCCTGATGGCAAGCTGAGGTCCGAAACATGGTGACTGCCGTTACTGTGCCCACCCTGACCGCCTCAACAGTTGTTTTTTCACGCCGCGTTTGAAGCACACGAGACTGTAGGTTGAAGGAAAGACGTATGCTATTTTATATATATATATATATATATATATATATATATATATATATATATATATATATATATATATATATATAAATCGCGAAGGACTTCTTGCGTCTTTACAAACTACCACCCTGCGGCATCCACTGAATGTAGTGAGATGTTTAATGTTTTCAATGCGTATGTAAGATGTTTTAATCAGTATCATATCAGTAGTCGACGTCAAATTTCATTTAAACGTTAAATGGTGATATTCAAATTAAATATTTCTAGCTGAATTTGTGCATCCGTTCACTCTTAAATCTTTCTTGCACACTGAATACCTGCGTATACCTACTAAACACTGCATGCACATTCCCGCCTCCATCCGAATGTATGTTTGAATCAATTCCGTATAATGCCATGCATATATCATTATGATTATAATAACTAAATTACATCCATCTACTATTGAATTCAGATTGGTTCCGAATAACTGAATTGTGCGTCCATTCACTCTTAAATCTTTCTTGCACACTTAATATCTCCGTATACGTTCAAAACACTGTATGTACATTCCCGCGGTTCCCGCCTCCATCCAACTGTACCTATGTTTAAATCAATTCCGTATAATGCTCTGCATATATCATAATGATTATCGGCGATATGGAATATTACATGGAATTCATGAAAATCGTCATCCTTGCGTTATACCTAGTCCACTCCTGATTTTTCCAGTCTAACTGCGTCGCGGCCTAACTTCGATATTTCTGTAAAGCGATTGCAATCTGGACGCCACATAACCTATTGGTGATATCGAAGTACTGCAGTTAGACCAATTGTTAGAATTTTTGGGGTCCTACTACAAGTAACGACTATTAAAGATGTACGTATGACAACAGGGATCAACAGCTCAACGTGCTCTTCGAGGCACTACCTGACCAGTGCAGTGCCAATTGTCGTATTTATGTATACAAATATATAGACACTGCGCAGCACACGCTCGAGGCGTGCCCGTCGTGGTCCGAGCCGCGCCGCAGTCTCGTCGCGGTGATCGGACCGGACCTCTCACTCCCCGGCTTGGTTAACGCCATGCTGAGGGATGAAAGTTCCTGGGCGGCAGTCGCCTCCTTCTGCGAACACACCATGTCCCAGAAGGAGGCGGCGGAGCGCGCGCGGGAGGACGATCCTCACGCGGCGGCGCTCCGAAGACGGAGGAGGGGTCGAAGAAGGCGTCAGTATGACAATCATCTCCGACTCCTCCCAGGTGGAGGCCAGCAGGCAACGGGTGCGGGGGCACCCTTGCCTGCATTGCACAGGCCCCCACCAGTGTCGGACGGGAGTGGCCAGGTGTTCCCGGCCATTCCCGTAGCCCCCCAGTCTGGGGGGCATGCGGGGCCTGCCAGCAGCTAGGCGGGCATGCGCCGGGAGGGTTGTGGAAGTGAAGGCTGAGCCGGTTTCCCATGATCCTCCCTACACACGGCGATGTGGGAACACCGCTGAGTTTTAGTGGGTATACTGTTATTCCGACAGGAGTCCCACATACCTCGTCTCGTCCCCCACGAGCGGGGATGCGTAAATGCATTTCTCAGCGTAAAAAAAAAAAAAAAAAAAAAAGACTCGAACCGACTAAAACACACGCCGTCTTTGGGTCTTCAGTTGCCGGAGGTGAGGTAGTAGCCAACATATCCCTCGCACCCCGGCAGACCCGGGGCCTTCTCTTCGAGATGACCCCTGCCGGGTGTCGGGACCACGGTGTCCCCAACTAGCCCCCGGGTATGGGGAGGCGCACTTTGCGCGCTTCTGCTAGAGTGACAGGCGGCTCCACCCGTCACCCCCAGGCCCGCGCTCATGGAGGACGGAGGTCATTCTGCGACCTCCGACGTCCGAGGCGCCTCCGCTCATCGCGGGCTGTGCGGGTCCGGAGTCTTCTCCGAACTCGTTCCGCCGTCTCCTTCTCGAGCATTACCTGCTCGCAGAAGGAGGCGCCGGCAGCCCAAGCGTTTGCGCATCGTACCATCGCCGTGAGCAATGCGCGCGTCGCTGCAACCTGTCGAGAGCATCTAATAAGTACTTTGCGGAGCCATTCCAGAGATGCGAGCAGTAGGTATTCCACGCAGGAGCGAATTTGTGTCTTGTAACTTGTTGTTCAGTTTGCAGCGAACATCCATTCCGAGTATATTGAGGTTATCCTGTAATGGCAGTCGCGTGCTCTGAAGAGTGGGATGAGGAAGGAAAAGAGATGTCTTTGCTGTATACGCACATACCTGCGTCTTCTTGGCATTGAACTCGACCAGGTTCTCAGATCCCCATTGGGAAATGTGATTGAGGATCCAGTCAAGCCCAATGACAAGAAGCTGCCATTTTTCGGCTATATCAGACTGCTTGGTCGCTGGATGTCCGTGGTAACTCTCGTGTACAGCACTATCGTCTGCATAGCAATGGACGCTGCCGGTGGACAGCATGTCATTAATATGCATAAGAAAGAGAGTGGGTGATAAGACGGACCCCTGAGGCACACCAGCATTTACCTGCAGTAACTCCGAAGCTCGACCATTACAAAGAACGCGAATACGGCGCCCATGCAGCAAGCTAGCAACCCAATTGCACAATCTTGTAGGCAGACTGAAGGCTGGTAGTTTGCAAAGAAGCGATTTGTGCCAGACTATATCGAAAGCTTTGGCGATGTCCAGGCTAATACCCAGTGACACACCATGCTTATCCATAGCCTCACCCCAAAGATGGGTTATATACGCCTGAAGATCACCCGTTGACCGTTTCGGCCTGAAACCTTATTGCCGGTCATTAATTAGGGAGTGATCCTCTAGGTGACGCATGAGGTGACGGCTATGGGTCGATAGTTGGCTGGGTCTGAGCGATCTCCCTTCTTGGGAATCGGCTGTACATTTGCCTCTTTCCACGCAGTTGGCACTGTACTTGAAATGTAGGAGAGTCGGTACAGCACATTTTTGAAGAACCACCGCTGGTATACCATCCGGAACACTGACTTTCTGGATATCGAGTGACCGCAGTACTGCACGGACGTTGCTTTGCCTGATACGAATATACAATAGCGATGGTATTTTTTACTTTATAAGTACTCACACTAGCTACGTAAATATTGTATTGTGTTACTGTTTATTTACCCAAATTGGCAGAAGTTAGCTTGCACGGTTTTAGCTAGTAGCCAACAGCTACGGCTGCCCGTGTGATGCGCCACTAGTTCTTGACCAACCTGTGCTATGAGCTGGGCATCCGCTCTGGGTCTTTACCTTCAAAGCAGCGCTCAACCCAAGGGATGTACGCAAAATAGTCACGCAGTCCATTCCACTTGTACTGGTCCGGGTGGCTCGTCAGCTGAAGGTCTAACAAAGAGGGTGCTAGGCCCGACCCTCTTGGTATTCTAGTGACCTCGTGTACCAGTTGAGTCAGGCTGTGAGCCAGAGCAAACGCGTGGGCAGCTCTTCCCACATGGTCTGTTTTGGCGGAGCCAACCAGATCTCGTGGTGCGCGTTAAAGTCCCCCAAAAATACCAATTCAGCGTTCGGGAACCGCTCCTTCTCCTTATTTGCCGCCTGACTCAGATATTCAAAGAGTCGAGTTATCTCGGCATCTCCGATATGGGAACGTTAAAGACACACAGAGATTTGTCTCGTACAGCTATGGTCTATGTGTACCCACATGACAGAAAAAGATGGGTCCTCAAGGCAGCGCAAACGGCGACAACAAACACGCACACCCCGGCTTTGGCACGGAAATTTTCCTTAGGAACATAGCCGGGGTAGACCAGGTAGGTCGTGACGTCGTGCGGCATATTTGTGTCTCCGTCAGAAAGAGCATGGCTGATTTCGCCGTCTCTAGTTGTTGGTGGACGGCGATGAGATTTGTATGATGGAGCCTACAGATGTTAGTGGACTCCACCTCAAAAAGCGAGCTAGTGGGAGAATGAAGAGCCGCTGTGTTGCCATAATCTCTGATATGTACTGCCATGGTAGGGGGTAAGAGAAGTCGTGAAAAAAAAGGTGATTGTCGTCGAAAAGCACCGCGTGACAAAGCGCGGGAGATTGGTTTTATTTGTGGTTGTGAGGCATGGCGAGACCCGACGCGCCGAACCGAAGCCCCCCCCCCCTCCCCCGAATATGGTCGCTGGGTTCCCATGTCCGATCACCAACTGGCACGACGAACCATATCAGGATTATGCGCGGCCTGGCAGCCTCCCAGGGTGGTTAGCCCCAGTTGGGCCCCTGTACAGTTTCTAGGGGTCTCCCTGCTCGGCGGGTCACCCCGCGCCCTCCCCACCAGACTACGCCAAGACCCACTGGTCCCACTTATGCTGCGACTACCACCACCTCTGCCCGGCTTTGCCCTTGCTGAACGCAATCCAACCGAGGTTGAATTACTATGAAGCGTTTTACGCACATGTGCACGGTGGTACCCGGTCGAAATTTATGACAAATTTGTGCCATCAAATTTCTACCACCAGTATAACGTATGTTACGCCGCATCCTTCGCTTAGACATTTCTTTCTTTCTCGTAATCAAAATAACTATAAATTTTGTCCTTTCCCTTACGACCCATGCTTCACTTGAAAGACGTAAAATAAGTAGGAGCAAAGCTGCGAAATTACCAATAACTTTGCCCACAGTACGCAATCGTTTAAATAAATGCATCAATCTCTGAACAATACTAACAAGTTGTGACGTGCTTAGTTCAAACAAAACAAACTTCAAGCAATGCCGACGCGGGCGCGTGTCGCTCTGGATTAATCCGGTTTATTAAGGTTTTAGTATGGTTCCCATTCTGGTTTCGCTCCGAATGAAACCTTTACTGAAGCCCGCCGCCCGCGCCCCGCGCCATGCGTCCCTCGTGAACCCCGAATAGGCCCCTCAGACACCGTACCTAGTGCCCATTTAAGGATATTTAAGAGACGCAAGATTGTTGTCACAAAAACATGATAAAAACTTTACAAATTAAGTACGATATTCAATGGACACGATAAGATCGGTGAATTGAACTCAAAGTATACGTGGTAAATTATACGCTGAACACTAGCACCCTCCAAATTTCAGTCGGATGATGGCGGAACTATATTATACGCTAAAAGGCATTGTAGTGATGGAATAACGTCCATGCCAATTTTTCGCCCTTGCATTCTAATGATCATAAGGGACTCTTGGGCTAAAAATGAGGGTCGGTCAATCTTGCGTCCGTATTCCAGACGCACAAAGTCAGTAGGACGCAGCATCATTGGTAAATAACGCCATGTAGGACGCAACATGTCCTTCAAGATGTATATATATATATATATATATTATATATATATTATATAATATATATATATATTATATATATATATTATACGTCTATGTATATATATATATATATATATATATATATATATATATATATATATACATAGACGTTATGGTATATTCTTCTCTATTTAGGAAATCAATTTTTCCAAAACCCTGCGGAGTATCGTCCTAAATCGATTAAGAGCTTTATGACTACGGGCTTCAATTCCATATTCAATCAAAATGAAGAATTCTAGGTTATATGTACTTACTTTTGTGGTACCGAACATAACCGTATATTTTGTGATTGAACAGAATACTTATTCGGTATGTAGTGGATACCGTCTGACCTCCTAACTCCAGTAAGGGCACTTTTGTCAGAGCATCATCAATTGGACAGCAGGTAGGTGGGTCACAAATATCGAGGTGGACCCCCTTAAGCCAATTTCACATTTGTTGACAAATTTATATTATGAAACTAAAAAATTATACAATATTTGTTTTGTGGTAAAAAGGCGTATTTTTAATTTGCTAAGGGGTTAAGTTCAATTCTATATATACTCAACTACATCAATATTGATATAGGACAGTTATAATCACGTTTATGTACTCACTTCTAAACTTTTGCGATCATATCTGGTAAATACAATAATTTACCTTCTAATTTACTTGACGTCTCGACCAGGTGGCACTAGCTGTGGTAACAAGCTGACTGGAGTATGCCATTTTTTTACAAAGTGCCCGGTTGGCGGCAATAGGCTCGCCCCCTATTACTTGGGTCCAAAAATCATAATTGGCGAAATGTGGGTGTTTAAAACCTTCGAGGATGACGGCATATGGATGGGTTTACAGTGCTAAAAATTAAAAATGATGTACCACAAATGAGTTGAAACTCATTAACCGTTCTCACAATGCGGCATCGTTTTGATTACAACTTTGTTCCCAAATTGGCTGAGTTCAATTGCAATGTTTATCAAAGTGCCTGCCGACGTAGTAACTCTGTGTACCCAAGGTTTATGTCCTCGGAAACGAGAGCTTTTATTATAATTCTAATTCACCGCATCGTATGAGAAACACAGCAAAGTGTTCCTAGGGGAACACTTTATGTTTGCGCTAACTTTTGTTGCTTCTAGACTAAAATATACGAATATTGCAGACATGCATCATCGTTTTTCAAATTAACGCCTGTGCGAGATAACTTAAGAGCGCAACGTAATTGGAATATCCTCTCTTAGATTTATTCAAGAAACAGACGTACTTTGTCATTTATCAACCTTGTATAGAGATTTAATAGATAGTAGTATTCGATACTATAGCTGGAACATAAAATAGATTACTCGTGTTGTCCTGCTCACTTAGCTTAGTAGCTAATCATTTAGTGAAAGACAAAAAAATTGTATATACTTTGTATTAAAATTATGTGTTATTTTAGGAATTTCACTTTAGATACTCAATCATTTTTTTTAATTTTGTGGTTGTATTTTGCAAGGCGATTATCGACGCGACGTTAAGAGGTAAATTCTAAAAACGGTGTAGGTAAAATCTAGTCAGACATCTGTATTTTATTATTTTATAGTCTTTGAAGGATTCATTGCAAAATACTTAATAAGTAATAATAATTTAAAATATAAATTCAATATTTATACCGCTCGATGTGTTCTTCGCGTTAGAGAATAACGAGAGGCTTGTTTGAACATAACCAACACAACTTCTAGCATTTAAGTGTTAAAGATTATGAGCATCACCATTACTCGTGAATATTACCACTATTACCTGGAGTAGGTTGAACTGAAGGAATAAAAATATGATATTCTAGAAAATGCATGCCAATAATATTGTCAGTTTGCATTTTCAATGTCTTCCATTTAATTTTAGGCCGATCCAGTCATTGGTCAATGTAGACATCGAATAAGGAAAATTACCACAGGGTTGAAATTTAGCAGACACTTTGTGGGTACATCATACAAATAAAATATCAAAAGTCTCCATCGATGCCATGTGCGCTGAAAATCTAATTTCTTCGCATTTTTCTCTTAAACGGTAAATTTGTGTGACAAAATTAAATATAAATTGAGAGCAAGTTGCGATCGCTCACTGAGGGTTCCGTACAAAGCTATACTGAAGAGCGAATTTATGTCACTTAACTGGCTTACGTTTTCATGGGTCTGTGTTGTTTATTTCAATAGGAGAATTGATCAGAATAATTCAGTTATATAAAACAAAAACGGATAGTAAAAAAAAATCCTTACACTTTTTTTCAAAACTAAGCATATAAAAAAAAACAAAAAGAGATATTATTAATACGTATTTGAAATGTAATATAGTAAAATTTGGTCGATGAATTTAACAGCGAAAAAAAAATATAAGTATATTTAATTAAACGAACCACAAAAAACGAGATCAATACTGGCTCCTTAATAAAACAGTGGGCAGCCTAAATAAACAAAAGATTAAATAAAACCAGTTGAATTTTCCCTGGGGTGTTTCTGTATGTGTCATAAATCGGAGGAATGTGCTCTATTTACTCTCCACGTTCAACCCGCTTGGTTTAGAGCTAGACGGCCAAGTCGGGCCAAGGTCTTCTTAAATTTGTTCGTTTCCAGCTGATGCACACACACTGATTAAATTCTGTTTGATTTCTACATAGTCAAAAATTCGCTAAGTTGTAAGTGTGAAAATGCACTTCATACATTCCAGTTTTCATCCTGATCACAACACTACACACACACAACATTATGGTGATTGTTTTTTAATTTAGCAATGCAATTTTCTGCAATGGTTCTCATATTATTAGATATTCCAAACATTTGAACGATCCATTTAGACTTCTCTGTTTCAAATAGATTAATTGAATAGATTAGTGTTTTGTATACATTATTATTTTGACTACATAAAATTAAACTATGTTATTAAAGTCATTATTACTATTACTTTTATCATATTTTCTAAAAACGTTGGTAACTATTTTTCTCTACAGTTTGAATAAAACTTTCTTTCTTTCAGTTATTCGTACTAAAACCTGAATAGAAATTGATTGTATTAAAAGGTAATCGTGTTGGGATTAATAAGTATTCAATTCATTTGAATTCTCGGTTTGCATTCGCTATAATTCTGAATGAATCCTAGTGAATAGCCGCTTTGAACATTTAGCCAGGAAGAAATGTTCAAAATCGTTTGATCCTGAAATTTTATTGGCACTGCAATGTAAGATTTGCAGTAAATACCCACTTTGCATTTTAATGAAAATCTTCACTGTCTCTCACAATTTAAGTATTTATAGAAGGCAACCACGTTATTGTTATTCGCATTCTAATAACGAATCAACCATTTTAAACTATTAGACACAATATTTTTTTTATGTTTGTATTATTTGACTCTTCACAGAGCACCCCACTATATAGCAAGATTGGTTAGGGCAGCGATTGTAAATCAAAAAGTATGAAGTTTAATCGTGAATTTGTGAATTTAAATTACCGAATGTCTGACATTTAAAGGTCCATCTATATAAAAATATCTGAAAACAAATCAAAACAAAATCGTGAGTAGATGCAGTAAGCGTCGTGTTCCGTGAACGTGGTCCGAATCGAGTTCGAGTTGGTAAAGAAACCAATGGTAGTGCTGTGAAACAAAAGAACTCGTAAGAGGGTAGATCGCAATATTATGTACTCTTATTACTTTTTATCGTACTTCAGTTCCTCCTAGTAGTGCTTGCAACAGCAACAAAAATATACCTACATGCTAAATATCCCGATACCTCTAATAATAATGTGAATGACGATGATAGATTATATATCAATATTTCTCTTGTACCTACTATCCCTTTGAATCCAGCTGCAAGAAATAACTGTCCTTGTTACTGGATACTATACTAATAATACTACAACTGCAATAAATAATGAAAAACGAACGGCATTCTACGCTGTTGTAAAATTCATGGTACGGATAATGATTGTGTGGATATATTGTTGTGTGTTATTGATTGCTCTTTGTTATATTCTCGAAAATGATTAACTACTGCAATTTTCTTGCAAGAAATAATTTTCAGAGATATTGAACAGAAGGTATTGAAGGAAATCGGACACATTCATCAGGGATGTTGAATGTGTCCGTAGTATTTAAACATTTATTTAGCTTATTTATAAATCCATCTAATTATTTTCTGTGTGCGAAAATCTTTTCAGAACCAGACCTGTCTGAATTGCACTTATGAAATTTTAACAAAAATAGAATCAAGTGTAAATTGCGAAAACGTCAAAATCTTTTAAAATGTTTGAAAGTAGGTATAAATAAAAATTAAGTCATATGCATTTATGTCTACTTTTGAAATATTCTTTAATGGACGTATATATCTTGATTGCAAGGACCATAATGATGGAAAGATTAGTTTCCCGTACTCTCTCAGCCTTGGAATAACTTGTCATTGTGTCTGTCATGACTTTTAAAGAGACTTCAATGTATAAAATGGATCGGACCCCAGACTCTGAAGTGAAAGCTTCAGATGCAACTGAGATTAACGCTATAATAAAGAAAAACTGATAGTTGATATTGCATTGTTTCAAAGATAAAAATAAATCAATAAAAGCAGACAGATTTCAAAATACTGCAATTTCAAAATTTTGTAACAAGGGTGTGCTTTAAACAAAATGTTTCCCGAGTCCACGCAATATGACGTTAACATTTCATCAAGTAGACAGCGAGTAGCTGGTATTAAATTGTTTTCCTTTCAGAATAACAGAACGGAATATTTTATTCAGAAAGGGGCTATAAAGGTGCTCAAAACTGCATTCTATATTTGTTTCTCCGTACTTTAAGTTTGTAATCCGGGAATAGGTTAGCAAGTACTTTACTGTATTCACTGTTAAATCTATCGGGATATTTACTATATTTGTTGATTTAATTGAGCAACCTCATTGATCAATGAAATCAGCAAACATGGTAAATATTCTTATAGAATTAACAGTGAATATGTAAATGACCATGTCATTCTAAAATCATAATTTACTGTACATCTTTAATCAGAACTTGTAAGTTTATTTTCGATTCTGTCATCCAATTCCATTTCGAGTCTGTGGGGAATCACACCTTTTGTTTACCTTCTTGTGGTCTCCACTCTAGGACTCGTTTGCTTCTACAGCCAACTAACCCCATCGCCAGTGTCAATGTTACGAACCACAGTCATAACTGGCAGGAAGCACTGGTCGAAGACCTTTATTTTAAGGCATTGATCAAACAAAATTTCCCTTAGTTGCACTCGCTTTGTGGCCTAAATAACAAAGATTCTTTTATAATATATCATCATCATTATTATGACTCTACTTCAGAAAATAAACGAAACTTTTAATTGAGGAGGTAAAAATATTCATTGCTTCCGTGATAAGTTAAACGCACGACAGGTTTATCGCAAGATTAATGTATATTTTTTATAATAGCCCTCTACTGATAAAACTGGTGACGTACAAGGTTAAGGGTTGAAGGTGGCTGAGCACTCATTGCTTTAGTTACTGTGCGCAGTGGTAAAAACAATTTCTTTTTCTTATTACTGAAATACGAAGCTGTGGTTATTATATTACCGTCGATAATTATCATCTGCAAAGAGAAATGTGGAAACATTATGATCGAAGCAAATGAAAACGAAACACACAATCGAACAAAAATTCTTCTTCAGTATGCTATTATTTCAGAGTTCATACTGGCTCATTTAAGTTGAAAAAATATAGTCACATTTACCTTTCTGAATATAACTATGCTTATTAAAATGTATTTTTTTCAAAATAATAAATTATAAATTACTCAGGTTTTGGTTTATAGGTTATTGTGTTAACACTTGAAGATTTATAAATGAGGTCATACGAAACAGGATGTTTTATAGTGGGTCGAACGGGGCTGTGGGTCGAAACTTAGAACGTAGCCGTATGTTACAATTTTTTTTTATAAAATAACATTCGGGCAAAGAAGACTAAATCTCTACATACCCACAAAGCGTTTAAAAAGGAATGTAGAAAAAATAATTATAGCCAAATGCCAAAACTTCGACTCAAACCAAATTCTTCAAATCAATCGCAGTCCACTGCTGGACTTAAACCTCCTAATGTTGATAGGCTTTGGCCTACTGATATCACACTGGACTGACGGATTGGTTTTGACTTTATTTCGAGTTTTCCTTCTCTTGCAGTGATATCATCTTTGTTTTCCATTAGTCGCTTTTACAACGCCTTCCAGATGAAATGGGGCTTTGAGTAATTTTTCTTCGTCACTAAAAAACAATCTTTGAGTATACGTGTCAAATCAAAAATACTAATGCAACATTTAATATGTATGTATTTCCAGATGTGTACTACAAACCACAACTAATTATATAGGTGTTTGAGCCATCATGATCTCCCCATTAGTATTAGAGCTATCGGAATATTTACCGTATGTTGTATGTCCAAACAATATTTAACCATCTTCACTTTTAGCTCTGGTTGGTTAAATATTGATCTCATCAAGCTTAAAACTTACGTCGCCTATCACGTAAGCATGATTCTCGAGTTACCTAAGCCGTCTGATAGCTTCTGTTTCGTGCCTACAGTTTCTCGTGTGGCTGACCTCATTTTGTGATGTGTTAATTTCTATCAACTGGACTTCCTCGAATTATAGGGATACAATCTCAATTTTGAATCAAAAGTTTCCTTGTATGCTTATCTTTTGATATCAAGGGGTAAACTTTTGATATCAAGGTTTAAGCGGTTTTATAAGAGCGACTGCCACCTGACTTTCTAACCTTAAGAAAGGTTTTAAGTACTATAATTAGACTATCCTTTTATTTTATTGTGTGATTTTTTTTAATTTACCGCACTGGTTTCCTTTCTGTTCTCCTTGTGAAATGTTATTCTCGGTGTATTATGGAGTAATAAATATGTATTATGGTGTAATAAATCTACCATTATTGTACATTTTAAGGTTCTTAGGTTAATTGTCGAAAACAAACCACGACTGGAATGGTATAATAAGGGTTCCGTGGTAAATAAATGTCTTAACAGCTTTGAATTATGCAGAATCTTTAAATTACTCAACTAAACCTTTCAGAAGTGTATCAAGGCAGCATCTGTCTGGCAGACATAATTACAACAATGTTTAATTTTTACGAATTTACCACTGCTTTACCTCGAATTGTAAGTAAATCATCTTGATGCGTCCCTTGAAAGTAAATAATACCATATCGGGACTGCAAAGGGACTTAGCTATGATTTATGACCAAAAAGTGCTGACTGTCCAATTATAATGGTGACCTCGCAATCTGATTGAAATAAATTATTATGGTGAGAAATTGACCTCTCCTATGACATGTCACCTGGCCTGATTTTCTACTGCCCCCTCCACTACCTACCAGCTACTCTGCATAAATCGTAACTTCATCTAGTCGCAGAGCGTTCTACACTACGTTTGCCGGTTCGCGCTCTCTACTCAAGTCTACCCTCCTCTCCACACGATTTTGTAAAGAAGAGAGTATATAGTACACATTTAGTAGTAAAAAATAATAAACCAGCTAAATATAAACTTAATACTTCTTTTATGAAATAACATGCGTAAATTGTAATAACTAGTTGTGTTTTTTGTTATTTGCTCTTTCACTTTTCTTCTTTGAACCCAATAAGGCAGACATAATTTTTTTGAGTATAATTACTAAGATTACGATTCCACCTAATAACAGTCCTAATAAATCTAAATAGAGCTTTTGATATAGAGGCACATTAAAAGCTGGCGACTGAAGGTGATGAGCTCCATTTGTTTTGATCACATGTTCTGACCAATGTACTATTGACGCACCAGGCGTAGTTGGCCGATGATGGTAAATGAAAGACAGACTTTTCACTTTTTCGCGATATCTGTAAGCAAATGAGAAAATAATATTTAGAAATCAGATCTATTTAAGAAAATATTTAGAATAAAAAGACGTTCCATATCGGCCCCTAGTTTCACTGGTAGTTAAAAATAAGTACTGTATGATAGTTTGGAAAAAACACTCAATCTATTAAAATATATTTATTACATTCATGAGTCACGACAAGGTAGCAATGAAAATGTTACGGGTGTTATATTTGTATAGTTTGTAAAAAATATACAAAGCAATAATTTTATTCTTTAATGAACAAAATTAGACCTTAAGATAATTTAGAGCACTGCACAATATTGCATGTTTGAATTATTTGCACCTAAATAGTGTTCGACAACGACACCTAACGTTACCATTAATGCTTTAATGAAACGTCATTAAAGCATTAATGGTAAATTGTTAAAAAACACCTGACAAGCAACGGCTCGTCGAGTGTTTTTATCGAACCAGTACCAACCAGTACCAATTAACACAGAACTTGATCATTTTAAAGTGGTACAAGTAAATTTGTATTTGTAAATAATGCGACCGAAATAAAATTAACTTACTTTGGATCAGATAATATTTGTTGAATTGCCACCGTCAATCTTGCTGGTAAGTCATAGCCTAAGTCTACTTTTAGTCCAATTCCTTTTTTAACTGCTCTGACCACATTGACGTGTTGGTCTACGAATAGTGGAACACCAATTATTGGTACTCCATAGTGTAAGGTTTCGGTAGTTGATAAAAGACCACCATGCGTGATGAAGAGTTTACAGTTGGGATGAGCTAGAAAACAAAACATAATTAACTATTGAGCACTATAAAATTTAGCGTACTATAGTTACAAATTTTAAAAAGAACACCTACACCAGAAACAAAAGAAAAAAAACTAAAAAACACCGAGGACAAGTAGTGAGAGTTAACAGTTGTTCTTATGTACAATGGACGGCCTTATCGCTGGAAGCGAACTCTTCCAGTCAACCTTGGGATGGACAGAAGCGTGACATAACAATATCTTGTGGCTGTTGTTATACACATTTATCGATTTATTTAAAAATCAGCTACTGCTATCCGCTGTTCCGTCTGCGTAAATGTCGGTAATTATATCCATACATAACCTAAGTCTCTTCCCAAGTCTATCTTCGACACAGACCGTCAGATAGACAGACAAATAAAGCTACTTTCGCATTTTATAATATTAGAACGAATTGAAAGTGCTTACCTAAGATACTTTGTTGAGGAGCCCATTGAACGATATGGACGTTCTTAGGCAATCCGTCTAAGCTTTCTTCAAATTTCCAAATAACAGTCTCCTTGAGCTCTCCGAACATTTGTAATAATTCTCTTTTTACTTTTAGAGGTAGTGTTTTGCTCTTCATCATAGTACCCATACTAAAGTAGATGACACCATTTTTGGCTTGTTCCATAATTTTTTGCCATTCCTGAAAAACAAACATACTTTTCTCAATAATCTTGTATTTTAGCATTAAGTGTTTTATTTTTGGTTTACTATGTTAGCTCCTGGTTCAACGGTAGTTAAAATTATGAAAAAGCTGTAGAAATAGGAATTATTGCTATTTGGAAATAATTTATAGTTTCATTGTATTTCGAACAAAGTAAGTGATAAATATATATTATTATCAAATTGAACTGTTATTTACCTCAGATAAAGGTTTAGTTTTATTTTCAATATGATAACCACCAATCGGAATAAAATTCTGTGGCAGTTTGTGAGCTTCACCTGATGAAAAGTGTGAATTGCCGAACACCAATGAACTTTTATATTTTATTTCTTCCAATGTTGGTAACTGAATTCCTCTTTTAGCTGCAGCTGCGGCATAAGCATCTCTAAACACTTTTTCATCTATTTCTTGGTAACTCCTAAATAATAATAAGGGCATTATATAGAAAGTGTGAATCATTAATTATAATATCCAGGTGTAGAAATGCCAATTGTACATACCGTCTAGTGAAATATAAATCAATGAGGCTCCATAATTCATAGACACGTTCAGTGAACGACAGAGGTGGGACAAGACCTGACATGTGGTCTGGATAGTAAGCAGGGTTTTGTGGTTCGTCGATCAATTTCAAAATTGCAGGATGCGGCTCCAAAGATAATGCCCAGATGTATGGAGCATTAAATATAACTGGAAATCTATAAAAAACAATTTATACCACTTAGGTGGGAGACAGGGGGAAATGAGAAGGACGGAGGGGAGAAGGTTAAGAGAGTCTCTGCGTTGTCAGTGCAGAAGACAAAAAAGGGTTTACCGGTCTACCCACTGATAACACAAAACCTCTCCAGTTTGTACAGATTTTATTTTGAGTTGCCTTTCGCTAGCAGAGATATCGTTTGCGTATATTTTCGTTTATCACCTATTAACTTAAGACATATGGGGCAGTGATATTCTTCCCCTATCACCTCACGGATAATATATTATTATAATTAGCCTAATCTTATTGTCATTATATAAATAAATTAAGTAAAAAATAAAATAAAAATTATTCAAAACAAAGACTTAAATTAACTCGTATATTATAATGGTTGATTTTATACTACGTGATCGTATCCTAAGTATTAATGGAAGTAGGCTAATCAATTTGGTACAACAATTCAAAAAAAAATGCGATAAGTCATATTTAATAAGAATGCATTTCTTTGTAGGATAAATTATATTACCTGAAGTTAATCTGCCTATTTACATTTTTAATTTAAAAATGAAGTAACATTCATCTTACCCTGCATAAAGTTCTGAATACAGCCATTCAGCAATAATGAGATCATACTTATCGTCACTTTCTTTAAGGAACTTCTGAACATTCTCATGCGTTATAGATTTATTATTGATACTTAACATCAATCCGTAAAGAGACGCTGGATTTAGTACATTTCCCTCTTTCAGAAATGTTTCGAAGTTTAAAACTTTTACATCTGTAAAATATAAAGATATTATAAACTATACATGACAGCCTCTGTGGCGTGGGTGTAACGTGATCGCGACTGCAACGCAGGAGGCACAGATTCGGTCCCCGCTCAGTGCAAATATTTGCAAGCATGAATATGGCTATTCGGACTGGTCTGGTCGTGTCTCGGTGAACGCGACTGCAACGCAGGAGGCACAGGTTCGGTCCCCGCTCAGTGCAAATATTTGCAAGCATGAATATGGCTATTCGGACTGGTCTGGTCGTGTCTCGGTGAACGCGACTGCAACGCAGGAGGCGCAGGTTCGGTCCCCGCTCAGTGCAAATATTTGCAAGCATGAATATGGCTATTCGGACTGGTCCGGTCGTGTCTCGGTGAACGCGACTGCAACGCAGGAGGCGCAGGTTCGGTCCCCGCTCAGTGCAAATATTTGCAAGCATGAATATGGCTATTCGGACTGGTCTGGTCGTGTCTCGGTGAACGCGACTGCAACGCAGGAGGCACAGGTTCGGTCCCCGCTCAGTGCAAATATTTGCAAGCATGAATATGGCTATTCGGACTGGTCTGGTCGTGTCTCGGTGAACGCGACTGCAACGCAGGAGGCGCAGGTTCGATCCGCGCTCAGTGCAAATGTTTGTAAGCATGATTAGGGCTATTGCCAGGTTTATGGCCGTGCCGAGCACATAAGCTCCAGTTGTCTTACAAACATATAGGTATGGCAGTCGTTACGGGTAGTTGGAGCCCTAAACAGTTCAAACACTGGTCTAGGTGAAAATTTGGCTTCCCACCCTCTTTTCTGAGAATTTGCCTTCAGCTTACCATCAGGCGAGGGGAAGTTAAATTGACGTGCCATAAAGAAAATAAAAATCACTATGCTGAATATTGTGAATGTTATAAGCAACGTTGACGTGGCTCTCACGGATAGGGTTAGGAACGTTGGAACATCATCATTATCCTTGCGATGATCCGGGTCGCATTCGAAGCTGACACCTCGGAATCCGGGTTCATCTTTTGCCAGTCTAATTGCGTCACAGTTGAATTTCGATGTTTTTTTGGGGTTCAACTACCCGTAACAGCTGCTGTAGATGCTTGTGTGACAATCAGGCAGTATAATGTGCTCACTGAGGCACGACCAGCCCAATAACTACAAACGAATATTTGCACTGAGCGGGAATCTTACCCGCGCCTCCTGTGTAGCAATCGTGGTCACTTTCGGTACGCCTCAGAGTATGTCCATTAATATGTTATAATGAAAATAAAAAACACACGGGCTGTTAAATTCACATGATAAGTTAAGTAAATCAGACAAAGAGAATAATAACTGCAAATTAACTGTGGAAACCATAGGACGAAACATCGCGCTGTTCGAAACTTCGGTGAAGATTCACCAAAAAGCAGGTACAAAAACCTTACTTTATCAATAAGAGACAGAATTTAGACGGGCCCCATTTTCCCCTTTATCTCCATTAGGTAAACATACATACCTTCTTCAAATCCAGCAAGATTAGATGATGTATCTATTTGTTTTAATTTGGGATGTGGTTTTGCCGGAATTGAAGTGATGTAAGTTACCTGAAAAAATTAAATCTTTATTTTTTGATTTCAAGTGGACGTATCTACTATAAGCTGCAATGCTTTAAACCTGTATTAATATTCAAAAAGTTCTTGCGTATCCTAATCTCTACTATTTAATATAGTAGGTACCTAAAATTGCCGTATCTGTACATTATAGACATATTAAAAAATCTATTATGTTATATTAACGATAGTGAACACAGAACACACATATTTTTTTTAAGTTGAATATCGCTGAAATTTTTATAGAACTCACTAGGATGGGTATTAGATAAATTACATCTGGACAAATAAATAGACCAGAATTGTCTACCGCATAAATTTCATCAGTCACAGCCTGACGTTTTGCATTTGTTGAGAGAATTAACGCTAGATGGCGCTTTGCAAATTATGTCATTTTCTATACGTAGACGTAGTAAGCCTTCCTGAAGAGCGAAACCTATGCTCAGGGCCTCTCAGTGGTGCTGCCGTGAATAGCACACTCGCGTTTATCCAGCGTCGGCGTTCGATGAACGTATGCGCAGTGCAGACGACGCGTCAACGCAGGCCCATACGTCGTGTTGTCGCGGTGTCTCTGATGGAACATATGAGTACGCAGCACTAGCATCAGACGTTCAATTTACTGCAGAGGAAACGTTCATATGTTCCAGCAGAGACGCTGCGACAACGCGACGCATACATTCATCGTACGCCTACGCTGGATAAACGCTAGTGTGAAGGCAGCCTTAAGACCAGCTGTACCTACGCTGCCAAGATCTACATCTTTCCTATAAGTTTGACTAGATAGCAGAGGATAAGTTGCTCGGATAATTATTAAAAATATTTGTCCGGTACAGTTTGTCTAATAGGTCTGTCACCAAACACTAATTACTCAATTATCTAACTTAAAAAGCAAACACTGAAAAGACATCAGTATGCCACCTGTATAAGAAAGTTTTTAAACTGGTTATTTTATATATTCGTGAACAGCCGCGTGCTGTGAGAATATTGCTTAAGTAACGTAAATTCACGGTTACGGTCACGGCCACAAATAAAACTGTATCCAACGTATCACTATAGCGAAAAAAAAAACAGTAAGACTGTTAGTTATAATGATGTAGGCCGTTACCAGAATGATTATGATGTAATAGTTTAGTGGTTACGATCAAGAGGCTTCATGGGCTTCATGGGAAGCTGCTTGTGTTAAAAGTGGATTCATATCGGTGAGCTACCTAATACCAGCATTGAAAACCCAACCTCCTCAAGTTCGTAAGGCTCATTCACATATCTACTAAGCTAATGCCTTGTAAGTAAAAATTTTCCTTTCGATTTGGGAGTTACAACATTTATTTATGAGTTTAGCAGAACAGGAGAATATATTGTTGTGACAAAAAATTATGCGAGAATTATCATCTGAGTCGCGAGCATCGGTTAATTGATATCACCAATAATGTTGAAGAGTTAATATTAATCTGTAACCTTGTATTATAATCTTATCAATGAAAAGGTTTACACAAATTTCAGAACCATATCTCTTAAAATATAAAGATTATTTTTATTGCAGTAGGTATTATTATGTCGAAAAAGCGCAAAAGCAAGAACCGACATACACCTCCGAAGCTAAGTAGCAAGCAACAGTTAATAGACTATATAAAGAAGAAGAAAACTTTGAAGAGTTAAAATTAATCTGTAACCTTGTATCTTGAAATAAAATCTAATCTTATCAATGCAAAATTGTACACGATTTTCAGAGCCATACATAATATAATTTAAAATATTTAAAGATTATTTTTATCGCGTGTGGTTAGCTATGTGTTAATACTCGTAATGCAACGCCACCAAATTTTCTCTCAGTTACTGTAAGGTGTGTACAATAAATATAGGTACTTACGCAACCATATTTGTAAATGGTGTTACCAACGATACTTTTTGGGTATAATATATGTTTCTTTTTCCTAGCCCAACGTGCCTATTCTCAACAGGTAGGAATAAAATGGGCTGGGTTCTCTGCTGAATCATAATAATGAATCTTCTGATACAGAAACGAAAAACGCACCAAAATGTGTGAGTGAGATACATATCTTGACATAAAACATGGTGTGAGAAAGTGACAGAACATATGAACCGTGAAACGTTTTATTATAAACTTAACAACTTCTTAGGAATTCCACGGTGCGTTTTAATTGAAGTCGTTGTTCTGTTGTTACTGTAATTGCTTTTTATTTTTTAATATTAATTATTTTATAGTAATAACTGTAAAATACTTTTCTAAAAATAAGTAGGTAATATATAAAGTTGTCATTCTATCACATATCTACAATGCAATGTATATTTATTTTATGAAGTGAGAATAGAACTAGAAATGATTCAAATACCGCCATACTTTTAAATATTACATGTTTGATATATTCATTTCTAACTCTTAAATTAGGCAGCAGTTTTTGTTCTCAGTTGAAATAACTTCCAATTTAAGTTCGACTGAGAATAAAAACTGCTACCTAATTTAAGAGTTAGTAATGAATATATCAAACATGTAATATTTAAAAGTATGGCGGTCTTGAATCATTTCTAGATCTATTCTCACTTCATAAAATAAATATACATTGCATTGTAGATATGTTAAATAATTACGACTTTTCTCAGCCATTTAAGATAACAAATGACGAACGCTTCCCGCTGAGACGTAATGTTTTCCACTTAAGTTGTACTTATGAATAAATATTTATTATGTAGGTACCCTAATAAAATATGACCTATTGTTATTTTTTCGGACGTTCATAGAAATCGATGTAGTAAACGCTTTTCACTGTTATCTAATGCTACTTAATTACAATTATAATTGTGAGGATCATAGATACAATATTTATCATTCTTTCTTTCATTCTTTTCTCAAAAATGCGATGTTAATAAATGATTTTGTGGATACATATTGACAATTGCCCGTGTGAAGTTTGACCAGAAATACGTAAACGTAATCTATGTGTTATACCACACTAGAATCTGCTCCGACCCAATTTTCAGCCAGATTTGTTCAGTAGTTTAAGTATACACGGGTAACAAATATCCAAACATCTACGAAAAATTTCACATTTTAAATTAGTCTTATTAGGCAAAATAAAAATAGGCATGTAAGATATACTAAATTCAAATGCTCAAGTCCGCTAATAGTAACGCACACTAAATTCGAGAAGTGCTCAAGGTCACGGTCAATAACCACCAATGTGATGTAAAAAGACCTGGTCACGCACACCCGGACCACTGTTTGTCAGCAATCAATCGTATTGACTTTTTAACAATACTGTCCTTCCGCCTGTTGTCTTAATAATTAAAAAAATATTATTTGAAATTTCGAATGCTTTGACGTGGCCAGGTCAAGTTCAAGGTCAGTTGGTCAAGTACTCTCTCTGAAAGAGGCTGGTCGCGGTTTCAAATACCGTCTGGGCAATCACTTTTACCAATAAATATATCTATTCAAATCTATCTTATGCTTCTATCTATCTATCTATCTAATGCTTCAAAATTTCATTAAAATAATATTGTAAATTTTAAAACAAAAATATTTTAGTATAACAGTCAAACAGATAAAAAACGAAAGTTCAAACATGATAAGATATGGTAATTAATAAAGTTACACAAGTTACTAACAATATCAGTATTCAATAAAATAAAAAATAGTAAAAGTGACCAAATTTATATGCGATAACATTTTAAGTAAAATATTTGGTTATAGTTATGTTACGTTATCGTTTACTTGAACCCTCGTAATTATGAGATTAACACATATTTAAAACTACTAACATTGACTCTAAAAACGGTAAGCAAATATAATCTCCATCGTAATGTCACTCAAAAATCTCTTTAAGACTTTTTTTGAATAGTTCATTAAGTCAGTGAAGTTCACCTTATCTGTTTGACTATGAGAAAAGTTTGATAAACTATCAGGAAAGGACTTACTACAACAGTACGACCGCGATATTTACAGAAAATTACACTTACTTCATGTCCAGCATTCAATAAATGTCGCACATACCCTTCTCCCAAAATGGCATGACTTTTGCCGGGGTACGGAAACACTACGAGTATATTGTATGCCCAAACATTGCTCATAAACAATACCGGTAATAATATTAAAAGTAACTTATGCATTTTTGTCTATTCTCAACTCCACTGCTCGGCGGACAGTTAATGACTGATGAGTTTTTGAAACGTAACAGAACCCATTCACAAGGTGTTTGATTGCACATTTTTTTACACTGCATTAAGAATTTAGACTTTGTTCGTATTTTTCGGGACCTAAACACAAAAATGTAAAAAGCAAATAGTTTTATAAGTAAAATTAATAAAACACGTAATCAAATCTTTGCTCAGGATTTTGATGTTAAACCAAAGTAGTAGTTGGTACTCAGTCAACCATTATATAAAAACTTCTTCAATGCCAATGTTGTTATATTTTTTAGGAAAAGTATGATGCAGGATGTACGAGTATATTCGTTTTATGTTCGGTAGTAGACTGTATTAACTTACTTTTAACATAGATTTATATCGAAATTTAAAAAAAAAAACATAACTTAAACCATAATAACAAAAGTCTGACCACTGAAGGATGATTGCTATCTATCTATCTACTATGTATATTTTAAATAACCTCAGTGTAAGTAGTGTAGGTAGCGCCTAATAACTTCAAACGTTATTAAGTGGTTTTGCTTTAACTATTTGTCATAGAAATAATGTTAAATCAATGATAAGCACGGACCTTGTCAGTAAGACCAGTGCACCGGCTGAACGCGACGTGGGAACAGTACAACTAAATAATACATTTAATTATTAAGTGAATGAGTAGGTACACTAATAACTCATTATTAAATGAAGTAAAAGAGTATCCGAAAATAAACGTTGTAACATTTGTAAATAGAGAACTAAAAGCTCTGTTTAAACACAGAAATAGTTTCGCAATGCTTGGATTATGTTATCGAGTGCGCGTTACTCCTCGCTTACTATAAGATGTAGTATTGATTATGAGATTCATTTTATATACAGATAAATATTTTTAGCGTAGATGTAAGTGGGAAGACCAAGAAACCCTTCTTTGAATTCTGCACTGACAGTACACAGACAAACAGACAGACAGTCTCTTAACTTTTTCTCCCCCCTCCTTCCCCTTCCCCCCTCTTTCTATATGACCGGCAGCACGAATGTGACGCCCCTGGTCTCGCAAACGTCCATAGGCCACGGTAATCACTTTCCATCAGGTGAATCGCGTGCTAGTCTGCCAACTAAGTGGTATAAAAAGCATAATTATTGTACGATTCTGGAAGTTACAGCTGGAAACCCACTTGGTGTTGTGGATGGCAAAGAATTGAGTGATAGCATCACATCGCTTTAAGAAGTTACCCGTTACTATAGTTAATTACGATTTATACCATCGTTTCAAATAGGTACCCGTATATCTATTTTTGTAAAGGATAAGAATGTTGTGATATCTCAAACGTCTATAGACTATAGAAATCACTTTTCATCAGATGGGCCTTGTGCTTGTCTGCCACCTAAGTAGTATAAAAAACATTGCCAAACTCAAATTAGGCAAATTTGAAATTTCGGCCTACTCCACAATAAAAATGGTAAGTATAGCGGCTAATAGGCTAAAGTAAAGAGGCTATTTGCTTCTGTTCGTAAAAACTTTTTACATTTAGAGAAACTTTTTAGTGTGGCATTTTCTGAATTGGTACTATGTTTACCGGTAGCCGACCAAGGTTCGCGTAGTTGGCGCTACTATCGTAAGTTATAAATATAATTTTATTAGCCTATTTTGATTTTGTATGAAAGTTGTGATATAAAACAATGTCCAGTATAAACTGGTTAGTTGTAATTTTGTTCTTACAATACACTGTTGAGTAAAAATCTCCGAAGATAAACAAGTATGTGTTAGTATAGCTATAATTTTGACTATGTGTATTTTTATAATATTAAATTAATACATTAAATATCGAACAGGATTAATTAAAATGTATCTTCTACCAGCCTTCTGTTAGCTGTGTTATTCAAATAAATGATTGATATAATTTGATTTGCTTTGATAAGTGCTTATATAACATATTAAGCACTTATAGACTACAAGTTGTACTTACCATATTTAGTCAAGTGATTAGCATCATTCTGAGAACTCGTCCTGAGATAAGTGAAGTATTTTACAAGATAAAACGTAGACAGGATTGACAAGATATTTTGAGTGAACATCAATTTTCTTAGATTTCTATGTATTTTGTGAAGATCAGAAAACTAAGATCATTAAACAATTATATTAGAACTATAATTGATTGATCGAATCTTATCACAAACAAAGTTACCCGAATTTCAGTTAAAGCTATCGTGAGTACCAGTTAGAATTAGATGATATTGGGGAATCAGTGGTAGGTATAAACTGTTCCTTAGTGGTATAAAGTCAGAATATATCACGAGAGGATACGCAGAAAGAAAGAAAACGAAGATTGATGATTTTCTTATACTGCTATTTGCAAATACAATATACCTACCTAAATGTTCTTAATATATACTGATAGCATTAAACCTAAAAATAGCATATCGTAACCTTGAATAAAGAGTTTGGAAGACCAAAAAATATTCATTAAAATTAGACTTTATATAATATTGTAAAGATATAATATACTCGTAATTAGTATAGGTTTGTATATAGGTAGGTATTTTTTATACAAGGTATTTTTTTAAGTTCATCATCACCAAACTCCAAATCCAAAAAAAAAATTAATGGTGTAAATAATAATACCTACCAAAAACCTATTGCAAAACTGAAAGGAATGTGTATTAGATATACATACTACAAACATCATCATTAATTTTGAACAGCAAAAACAGGGAATGAATATCGTATTTGATATTAAAAATAATATAAAAAAAGGAAGAATAAAAATACAGCAAAAAATGCCGTGTTCAGGTAGCATATTTTCAATGACATGCATTATTTGTGAACGCACAAGGTATGGTTACTATTAAAACTAGCAATACGCATGTCTTATTATAGACATACGTAGTTTTCAAGGTAAGTTCGTAAAAACTTCAAGGGAAAAAAGTAAACGAAATATTTTGAGTAACTTACATTTATGATCTTCTTGACATTACATTTATAAATGAAAATATTTTCATCAAAAAATGTTCTAATTGATCGAAATCAGTTTCAATATTTCTTGCAACCGCAGTTTTTTTTAAAGTTTTACCTGCTGGTTACTTCAGTTCGTTACATTGATGGAATATTACAAAAACTATGAGAAGGCATAATTTATCTAAGGTATATATTATTATATAATTTAGGTATATAAGTAAGTAACAAGTTAATTATTTGGATATTTTTTGACGTAATACATTAGTATCAGTAAGTCGTATTTTCTAATACGTGATCATGAATATTTGCGGTAACCAACTCTTTGTAGATTTCTTGCATGAAATTTGTGGTTTTAATTCACACTTGCTTGCCGCAGAGGGAATTAGCGTGAGGTACATACATGTACATACGTATATGTATGTACCTACGTACGTACATACGTTAACATTAAAATAGGGCATGACCATATCTTATTCACGTTGAACGTCATCATCCACAAATAGCCCTACTTACCTAATCTGATCACTAATTACACGGGAGACAAAAACTGATACTCGAACATTGGACAATCCGGATACTGAGTTTTTGCACTTCGGGCCTCTTCCAAAGACTTTATAGTAACCAATGTATCTTTTTTAATTAATTTATTAACACAGAAGTTAAATTGGTCACTTACTATATTTAAGAGTGACCGTCCACCATATCTTTAAGTCTTTACTGATTATAACAAGACGAAGAAACATGATTGCTAAACAAACATGAACTTGATGATAATATAGAACTGAAAATCGGACAATAGCATTCTACAGTTACTGCCGATTTTTATGAAAATAAAACATCAAAATATCTTATGTTCACAAAAATCAGCAATAGCTGAATAACTCGAAACGTGTGTTGTACATATTCAGTATGTACCTTTCGAATAAATTTGAAACCGTTTGCCGAACTTGGGATGTTAACAAGTATGTATCATATTTTTATAAATCATCCCTCAGGATGAATGATGCAAAAGATAAACGTTAGGGCAACGTAAGCCCCTGACCCTACAGAACCATATCATAGCCCGAATAAACTTATAAATTTTCATAACAAGGGACCTCGTCAAGTTATTCAGCGGAACGCATAGGAAATTATTCACAAGTGAAATTATACCTCAGAATGGAAAAGTTCCTTGAACAAGGTCTGAATACGTAATATCTGGAGTCACGGGCCGAGCCACTTCGTATTCATCTACCATTTGTGGTACCGTTTTTAGAATTTTGCCATTCCTTGTACTACAAATTGATGGTTTGGAACAGCATGTGCCTTTGGGCATGGTCGTTTTGTTTTGTTTGAACCCTACTGCATATTTTGATCGTTGATTAAAGATTCAGACCCTTCAATTTAGGCAGAAGCAGCAACTTGTGTTCTAAAATCGTACTGTCAGGGTGATTAGTTTTGTGGGTAGAATTAATGAATGATAATAATGTTTATCCCATTGTATATCCTAAAAAAATTATCTATCACTAACCCAGTTTTATCTATCATTACCCGTGGAATACTTTCGCCGCAGCTACCATAGCATCGCTTAGATTGCAACACACGTCAGAGCTGCCCTGCTGCCCTTGTGGTGGTTATGATGACGCATAATTAGTTTAAAACAATATGTTGAGTTGAGTAAACCAAGTGTGTACAAAAGAGGTATCCGATTTGCCAATTGCACAAGTGATGATAAATAAGATTTCATTAATTAACTCGTCTCCAGTTGATAACATTAATGAATTTTAAAACATAACATAATCAAATATCTACATAACATAATGATAAGGTGTATACATTCAATGCACAGCGTTTACACTTAAATGGGCCACCATCTCAGCATGAATGCTTCGTACACCAGGGTATGCGAAGGCTGGTTTTCAGATGGCACCGAGGCACACACATACCGAGAATGAATGGGACACTAAACTAAGATTAATTGTGATCGTATTGCTAAAATTATTTTCAGTATTGCTATCTTTATGTATACACACATGAGTCATCTGAACATGATCTAAATGACACGGTCTAAACTTGCAAGGAAACGATTTTTCTGTTAACTGGTATATTTTAACTATACGATCACATTAAGCTTTTTCCATTTTATAACTTGCAGCTGACGTCACTTAATCTGAGCCTCCATTATTTATCGCTTCCGTTCCAGCTCCTTGTAATCTATTTTTGATGGCATACAAAATTTATTTGGAAGTAGACAACGAACACTAATAATTTTAGTTTGTTGTTACAATTACCTTTAGACAAGATATCATATTTACTACTTACTACGTCTAGCATGATATGTTAAAGATATCTAAATTGCAGGTCTTGACGGCCCCAAACTGATCGCGACCTGCGACGATTTTCAGAAACATATTCCCTACATAAAATTTAGCCAGAATTCGGTATACATACAGACTATATACATAGTCTGCCTGTGTACTGAATTTCATTGAGATTCACTCAGCCGTTCTATTGGTATAGCCAATACATTATTAAGATTAACATAAACGTTTTCAAAACACGAACCAAATTTTGCTCGTCACAACTCAACGTGATCAGTGCCTCAAAAAGCAACGCATGTATCTTAATGTAAAGCATTTACATTTAACTGATTTATATCACAGCTCACGTAAACAAAATTGACAGTAAATTAGCGAAATGGTAACAAAGTTACAAGTTAGCTTAAGTCGCAAGTAAAGTCAAAGTCAAAGTATTTATTTGCATCATGTGTTGTACAGATATTACATAAATATAATTATGGGTTTCAACATGAAGCCCTGTTTGGGCACAGCAAATTACATAAAATAGGTTAATTTTATTGTAATGTATTAATTGAATTAATTAATTTAAGAAGAAAATAATAAAGCGAATATAGCTGGATATACCATTAACATTAATCGGGATTAGTCAGGAATTTCATTCAAAAGGTAGTCGGAAATAGTCAAAAGAATATGTCAAATTTTAAACCAGTTAAGGATGTCAAAATTCTCATGCTACAGTTATAATCAGGTGGAATTACAAATTAAGTATAGGTATATGTAATAAAATAAAATAAAGTCAAGTAAAATCAAACAAAATCAAACAAAATAGAATCAAAATTAAAGTTAAAATTAAAAATCAAACAAAATAAAATCAACTCGCAAATAGGTTTAAAATAATATGGATGATGGTTGAGTTACATATAATTTTTAGGTTAACAATGTCAATAGGTTATGTATTTTAAGTAAGAATTTCGAGATAATTTTATCAAAGTACAAGAAACAAAGTATTTCATACGATGAGGTGATTACTGATATGTCATATTTGCTGACGGCTTATATTAATTTATAATCAAATTGCTTTGCGTAATTCTGACGTTGTTAGGTTAAGATTATATTTTGCTTTAACGAATATTACAACGATAACTATGTCTAGTAACAACTATGATTATAATAAAACTATACATTACTGACGTGAAACATTTGCTGACAACTTATACTGAATTATATCACATTGCTTTACATAATTCTAATGTTGTTTGTTTAAGATCATAATGTTGCTTTAATGGATTAAAACGATAAACATGTCTAGTAACAACTGTAATTATAAAGAATGTCATTCATCATTCTCTGAACCTTTTCCCAACTCAGTTGGGCTCGACTTTCCAATCTAACTGTGCTGCGGCTGAACTTTGATATTTTATGTGAAGCGACTGCCATCTGACCTCCACAACCAATAGTCCAATGACCAATGGCGATATCGAAGTTCCAAGTTAGACTAGTTGGATTTTTGAGGACTCCAACTACCTGTAACGACTGCCATAGATGTTTGTACGGCAACCGGGACCGACGGCTTAACGTGCTCTCCGAGGCACGACCAGGCCAGTGCAATTTTTTGCGTGGCGTAGCAGTCGCGTGCACTACCGCTACGCTACGGAGGCTGTCAGGAAGGAAAGAAAGTCATTGAATAAATGTAAAATACGCAGACGCTACCATTCTCAGTCGGGGAGGGAGGGATATGTCAAAGGCTAGGTACTCACCGTCGCCAACCGATGTCCCAAACGGTCGTGTGGAATCCAACATAACCGCCCCCGCATGCTCCGGCGGGGGAGTATCCCTGGAAATTTCTACACGTGGAAAAAAACACGCTGCTAATCCACGAATTCTAACTTCTAGTAGATGGACCTAGTTCAGAAATGCCATCAGCCGTATTGGGTCGCCATAATGCTCAAGCGACAGTATATTGCAAATTAAAATGATAGTAGTTACATAGTGGGAAAGATTAAACTGATTTTAATTTATGATCAAAACAATATTCCACAAAAGTTCAAGAACTAGTTAACAATGTCTTCAAAAATCTTTAAAGCTTTTTTAACTTCTATTTATATGACTATAAGCACAAGTACCAATCAATTATTCTCAATTATCAATTTTATCAATTTCAATTCTCTACTAGTCAACTCAATAAAAAGTTGTACTATAACCGAATTCTCTGAATAATATTGAAACCTAGGAGTATGTTGCGTAGTTGTAAACACGAGTGAAGGACAAATAAACAATAGAAAAGGGCGACACCTTTTGACACATATTCAAGTTGTAATACGTATTCAAATTGTAGTCAACGAACTTTGTAGTGCGTATAAGATTGAGGTTAGTTTGTTACAAGTATTATTTGTTTATTGACAGTTGTCTACTGGGTTGCTCACACCTATTAATTTGAGAGGAAACAATAATTATCATAGACATCATAACTCCAACAATGCGCCTTGTTCTTTCCGCATTGAGATCGATGTTGATTAAAAAGGAATTATAAAGCGATCACATGGAATATTTTTAATGATATTACACGATAGGTTGATGGCGATATGTCTGAATAAGTACTATAGTTACGGCACGCTGTGATGGCCGTTTTGCTCGTTTTCTCTTTTTGGTGCACTTTTGGACAACAAACTGTTAGACAAATAACTAAAAAAAATATGGCGAGACTGATACAGAAGGTAATAAACTTCACACATCAGATTACATAAATGAACTTGACTATAATAAATAGCACAGCGATAGACATAGCCATTGGTTAGCCAGTAGCATTATGAAGGACACGAGTGTGTCTTCCAGGTCGCTTGACATATGTGTCTTTGTAATACAAAACATTTCAATAGCTTGAGGCTGAATGACTGGTTTGCTGCATAGTAGTCATAAAATCTATAAAATAATAAGTTGAAATAATGTGCAATGTTATATCATATTGCAAGATAAATTAGACAGTTGAATTTTCAAAGAAGTCTTCCTGAGAGCATTGAAGAGATCCGATGCAGGCTGTCGGCTGTGTATATTAGGGGAGGGAAGGGACCACTCACCCTGTTCTTAAATACGAAGGTTTAAATCGAAAACATCGGAATTTATTCAATTATTGTCCTAATACATACAATAAAACTTTTATTATACAATATAATACCTTGAAACCTTGCCCTACCATAAGATTTGCCTTAAGCAAGGTCTACTGAACTAAGAAAATAAATATTGGGGGAGGGAGGGGGTGAATTAATTTGCTTGGTATTGAATAAATAATAGTTGCATAGTTAATCATTCACTTTATAACGAATTATGTTTCACGAAAAGCTTGCAAGTTCACCTATTATCTCGTTTTAGATACGAAGTCGCCTGTCGATTTGACTATGTAGTGAACAGCAAGAGGCTTAATATTTGTTTGAATCACATTGTTATATTTTATTCAGATCTTTCTCTTAATCTGAAGGGCCACACCACCTCATCTGAAGGCATAAGAGGCAACATACAAAAAAATACACGGACAATATCAACCCGTCTGGCCAGCCCAGAAATAGTAGGCCAGAGCCATAACATTGGGAGCGGCCTATGTTCTATGGGACTGAGATAGGCTAATTAATTGATTAATATGAGAATATCCATATACCCGATGTAAGAGAAAACAAATTGACATTTACCATAAATTCCCAAAAATGGAGCTCTAATAAAGGCGTACCATATAACGTTACAAGTTTTCTACTCGTGGTTACAACTTTGTTTCACCGTGTAATGAATGTTACTACGCAACTTGTTTCTCCCTACGTACGATAGTGTGACCATATTACCTACTCTCAAATTATTCTGAAAATAATATAAATGTTATATTCTAACTAACAATGACCTCCGTGGCGTAGCGGTAGTGAACGCGACTGCTACGCAGGAAGCGCGGGTTCGATATGAATATCTGCATTGGTCTGGGTGTTCTATGTATAATATGTATGTATTTACAAAAAAAACGTATCTATGTATGTTTATCCGCATTCTAGAACCCGTGACACAAGCTAGTTAAACTATGCTTACCATGGGATGTGACGTTGTGTAGATTGTCCTAGAATATTTATTTATTCATTTAACTACTTAGGCGGTTTTAACTACTACCAGTTAACACGGTCTTTTCACTTGACAAGCAATATAATATTGTTAATGGTTTCTATACCAAGTTTAAATGGTCTCGTTGATTCTGATCAAGACACTTCTTATTTTGTACCAATAGACAACTGTTCCACCATGCTCTTAGAGTAAGAGTAAAATTTTAGGGTCACAATCTGCGATTCTATAGACGCGTGCAAGATTTCGCAGACTATACACCGTGGAAAGATATTCGTCCAGACACTTTTGTCATAGTAAATGCGTCCACATTTGTAAAACCTCGCACTGTAGAAACCCGGCGTTATTAAGTATACCTACGACTGTTCCAAAAAAAAATATTTACGTGAGTAAGATTAGGTTAATTACTTCTTCTCCTTCTTCGAGTCAATGGCTCGGAAAAGACCAATTCAATTTTATTGAATCTTGTTGGCCCAATATTTGGCTGTCCTATTTAGTTACCCAACTACATGGTCACCGTGAAAGCACTTTAAAATGTAGACAAGTTTAGTTTATCTCTTAATGTATATTATGTCAACCCAGAACCTTATTCACCTAAAGTGTATAACTTCAATCGTATGTTCTCTTAGGTAGACGTAATTTAAAGCCTAAATAAAGAACTTTACATTATTCGGCAAGAAGTGCGTTTATAGAATAAATAAATCGCGCGTAAAAGGCATTAAATAAATTAATTATTTATTATTAAATATTATACGTGCAGTAATTTAAGTTTTTTTTTAAAAAATCTATGCATTTTGTATTATTATTAAAACTGCTAAACTTCCTTACCTTCTCCTTTACTTTTCTTCTACCCTCAGTAACGAATATGTGAGTGACGTTTGTCGTTTGAAGCTAACTAACTAACTCAATGACACACACATATATAGGTTGTGACGTAGTCATTACATAGTATATAAGGTATATACCAACCACCATAAGGTATATACTCACGTATCCCGTAATCCCCAAAAGGAGAAGACAGAGGTGTATTAAACACCCACATTTCGCCAATTATGATTTTCGCCTATTTCCTTTCCTATTCCTAACCGAAAATGTAACAACTCAATGATTCATAATAAAAACATCAACAGTGAGTACAATACAATATAATACCTACTGTTACAATTATGTTATGCAATACGATACACTACTACGATCAGCTGTTACTTATTTAGCATTCCAATATGGATACTCGAGAACGTGGAGGTTTTATTAATGGAACAAGAAACAACGCGCATACATTGTTTGAAGAGGTGAATGGTGAATTTCTACAACAATATCCGTACAATTTTGACCTTATAACGAGAACAGCCATAATCTCGCTAACTTTCGGTAGAAGCAAACTTTTGGCTAAGCAAAATTTAGTTTTAGAAACTGAATATAATTTATTGAAGCGTATTAAGCTGTTCGTTCAATAAATATTAATAAATTATTTAACCTGCACCGTATCAACTTGGTAAAAAAACTTTAATGTCGGAGCAGGAAATATAGCTAATTAACGATGCTAAAACGAATAGTCATATTTTCATTAATATATAAAATGCAGGATACATTTTATGATACTGATCTTGACCACATTAATTGTGAGTATGGCTATAATAAATTCTTATAAGGTACTGTATTTATGGCCGCCATTTAATTTAAAACATAACATAATATGTACGAATGGTTAAAGAGACAATACATACTTACTTCCATATTTGAATTATGTATGCAAAAGGAATTCTGTCTGTGTGTATTTCACACGCGAATTCGTGATTTTGTAAGAAAGTTCATCAGAAAACTCGTCACTCTTAAGGTATCCTGATGGAATTTAATTCAAAGTTGGATCAGAGGTTAGAAAAAGATATGGGCTATCATTTAAAGGTCAAAATTCCAATACATCATAAGGTGGTCTGGAAGAAATCGCGAGAAGTGATAACTTCGCCCTTTGTACGTATTATTATCTATTCAATAATATAATAAGATAAATTTATGTCACTTGCAAACGGTGTATGTATAAATAAAGTGTAACTATTTTTTTTCATAGGACAATCTACTTCATAGGACTAACTAGCTTGTGTTACGGGTTCCAGAATGCGGATAAACATTCATAGATACCTACTCCTTTTTTTTCTAAATTCATACATATTTATTATACATAGAAACACCCAGGTCAATGCAAATATTTATATTCAAGCACACAAATTTTTGGACTGAGCGGGAATCGAACTGGTGCCTCCTGCGTAGCAGTCGCGCCACGCCACGGAGGTCATTATATACTATTTATCTATCTATCTATCTAAAGGGGAAAATAACGGATGAGTGTTTGTATGAAAGTCGTTTACGTAACATACAGTATACTCATTACCATCCTCGTACGTAAAACATAACATATATCTTACAGCAGACTATAATCTATTTACAAATCAATGTAAACCAGGGCAGAATAGTTCAGTAGTTGATATAACTATGTCATAACGAAAGTAGTCACTGGGAACAAAATCATCTTCAATACGTCACAATGGAGCGAAAACTATCTGTTATCAGTTCATTGTTGTGGCAAATAATGGATGTTGTATTGAATTATGTCACATCGCTGGACGGACTCATCTGCTTCGAGCAAAAGAGAAATGTGTTCACATCGACATGACAGTGACGTTATTGTACTTAAATACATAATTCATAATAATTTTTGGAAACCCCTCTTCTTTTACACATATACCTACTTTAATGTACACTCACAGCAATACATAAAACACACTTACAGCGTATAAGAACTAGTACTTACTTTCGTAACTGACTTCCAACAGCGGCTTGCAGGTGACGGTGTTGACCCCGAAGGTTTTGATGTGACTCCAAACACCAACCTGTTAATCACATTATCTACACTGAAATTAAGTGCAGTGACAGGAAAAGACTATATTTATTAATATAACAAAGGTGGAGTTAAATAAACAATAAATACATTTATTATGGAATATCAGTGAACATCCATCATTGGTGCGAATGATAAAAGAAAAACTAGATAACCAGAACAGCCCGCATTGAACTTGATGAATGATTGCCAGAAGGTGTAGATAGGATTAAGAGAGTAAAAGATTTAGAGAATATATTCTACATCAATTAATAGTTTAACAGTGTAATTAAATCGCAATTATCACTCTATTACATACATTGTAAGAATCTAGACAATAACTTCTGAATCAACTCTAGCAAAGTGCCAAATATTCACAAAATATCCATCCAGATCATTGTACGTACCCTGCTATGTATAATAAAGTACACCCTTTGGGATAGCGAGTGAAAGGTTTTAATAGAAAGGGAGGAATGCGAGAACGGAATGTGTATTGTAGGGATCATCGCGATCTAGCAAGATCCCAATGATCCATACAATAGGCATTCCATGTTCGTTGGTGCTGCTGACCGGTCAGGTATTCGCACATTCATGTTTATTTATATGTGTTAGTAAGCGTTCTAAGAGTCTATTATATACTGGCTAACAACGCAGTAAAAAGTAATTCGTAAATAACTGTAATCAACTAAAACAAATTAATTATATCGGTTAATTTTACAGTCGTTCTTGAGTAGAGGATTTTGGGTTCTTGATGACGAATTGGTACCTACAATTGAAATTGAAAAAATCCAATGAGTTTGATCTTACTATAATTTTCTTTCACATTTTACTATTTTCAAACTTGAAATTAGAAGAGAAGAATAGTAGGTATGTTGGAGCTTCTGTTAAAAATATCATAATAAACTCCCACAATTCATTGCCTTTTATATTAAGTCAGGCGGTTTAACTAAACGATGCCACATTTCACACGACGACGTTCTATCGAGGTCATAAAACAATTAATTATTTCATTTTATTATTACTTTGCGTAAACAGTCAGAATATTTTTTTATTCATTTTCACCGTTTTTACCTACTTCACCTAACTACCATACTTTATGAGATCCTAAGCACAGTAAGTACATACGGGTAGAATTACAACGAAGTTTAGTATCATATTTATTTTTTCCTCCGTGCTCAACACAAACAAAAAATAACGATGAACAGTAAGTATATAAAGAATTAATAACAATGATAGATTAAGGTTCACTTTATGCATCGATCAATCAATCAATGAGCCACTCGCAATTCATTACTGGACATAGGTCTCTCCCAATATTGGGAAGCGTGGATTACTGTTTCCACGCTGGTCAGACGGATTGGTACTGGTTTTATTTCGAGTTTCCTTCTCTAGCAGTCATAATTAATATATCGTCTAAGTATTTTTATTTCGTTTGCCGCCTCTTACTACTCTTTGGGTGAAATGGGGTGGCGAATATTCTTCCTCCATCACCACACAGATTAAATATGCTTCTCCTCTCTTAATGCATGACATTTCAATAAAAGTTTGAAATAATGGATCGTAGTTTAAAATTGAAAAATCGCTTTGACTAGAAACATGAATCTTTCATGTAACTTGTCTAAGTTTTTGATCCTGAAATTTATCTTTCAATACTAGAAAGCTTAGCGTATTGTCCAGGCGCAAACTGAATACAATTTAGATATTACACATTTAATTTAAAACATTTATGGGAAATACTATCTTTTATATTACACTAGCTGATGCCCACGGCTTCACCCGCGTGGAATTTTGTTCCCGTTCCCGCAACCCTTGGGAACCTTTTCCCGGGATAAAAAGTAGCCTATGTGTTATTCCAGGTTCTAATCTACCCCTGTACCAAATTTCAACCAAATCAGTCCAGCCGTTTATGCGTGAAAGAGGAACAAACATCCATCCATCCATCCAAACAAACTTTCGCCTTTATAATATTAGTAGGATATATTTTTTGTGTGCATTTATTAGTAGGTATGTTTTTTGCATAATGTGTAATCAAAGTATATCACAGATATTAATATTACATAAACTTTCGTGTTTATACTATTAATGTTTTTAATATAGAATAATAAAAGTGTAATACAATAGGCTTTAACCATCAAGGGAATGAAGTAAAATCTAAAGTGAGGATACTAAAAAAATAATTTATGTAGTAAAAAAATATACGCAGAATATTTTTTACACTCATACTTTAGCAACATTAATTATTCCATTTAAAAGAATATTAAAAAGGTTCTTTTAAAAATGTAATGAAAAATATCTCATCATTTATTTAAATAAGGCGTTAAGGGTAAACAAAAAATGGATTCCTCATTTTCTAAGCAATGATATTGAGTTTAGTTGAATTTTGAAAGTAATTAACCACTGTAGTTAAATATAAATTTGCACAAATTTTAAATCAAGATACGATGAAGTACAATGAAGTTGATCAGTCAATCGGCACAATATAAAATTTTAGATACCAAATAGGTATTTAACATTTCCTTTAGCATAATTGTTTTTTTTTATTTCGTCTGTATTGTAGAACTTTATAACAATAGAAATCGTAATTTGTACTTTAATTAGGTAATAATAGTATAAATTAATTTCCTTGCGATTCACACCGCATAGCAAGTAATCGGGTCAATTTTTTTTTTCCAAATTTATTTATCTGCAATAATAATATTTTCGTATAGAAGTTTATTTTCGGCGTACCTATTTTTTTACAAAGTGCCCGATTGGCGGCAATAGGCTCGCCTCCTATTACGCGGGACCGAAAATTATGTAGAATATTAAAGTTTAAAAAAGCTTTCTAATCTTTACACAATGCGACGTGAACTCAAGTTACATTCACATTCCTATGTTGACAGACGAAAGTCGAAAACATGTTGTGATCTTACAAAATTGAAAATGCTTTTTAAACAAATGGATTTATATTACACAAATTAGTAGATCTACTAGCTGAGTCTTGTACATGTGGGACCGCGAAGGCGTACAAAAAGCAAGTACCTATATCCCCGGAATCCTTAGAATTTCAATATGACTCCTCCATTTACATGCGAATAACACCGAGTCTCTATTACACCGTAATGTATTACTTATAATTCGTACCTTCAGTGCCTTTAACACGAAAATATATCGAATTCGTATTGTAAAGCTATCGAGAGACCGGAGTATTGCGATTGACGGGATTCACGTACGCACATGTTCACAGTAGGCAGGTCGCCTGTTTTTTCGATGCTTTTAACATTACGAATCCGATAGTAATTCGTGCTAAGGGCACTTGACAACTGCCACAGTTGCTTATTTCCTTGGCTTAGTACCCAACTGCCTCCCGATTTACGAAATGTGATATCACCTACTAATATTATATTGAAACTTAAATCCCATTTTCTAAAGAACGTGTATAGTTTCTCACCATTACTGGGGAATGCTCGTGCAAAGTTCCATTGACATGATTGCGTAATATAACCTGCATTTCAAACCTACATAAGATCTATATTATTTTGTTACGTTCTTATGTATATGTATAGACTGTATAATTAGTGCAGATTGTAGTACGAGCACAAACTTTGGTGATTTATGAATGCTACTGTAATTTTTATACCACTTAGATGTATAAGCACATGACCCACCTGATATAAAATTGTTACCGTGGCCTATGGACGTTTGCAACATCAAGGGCGTTTGAGTTTATCCTTATTATTAGAGGAGCACACGGTAACACGTCACATCACTGCCCTGGATTAGTTTCATGCGCTAATAGCATGTTGACCTATCTTTTTTAGTTTATAAAATATAAAAAATAGACCGTCTGATACTCTCAAAGATGATAATTGCTAGTGCTTGTGCGGCAAAGCACGTAAGTAATTTTCTAGCGATTCACACCACATAGCAAGGAATCGGGTCAAAGAAAAATTTACAGTTTAATTTAGCTGCAACATTTTCGGTTAGTCAGTTATTTTTGGTATACCCATTTTCTTACAAAGTGCCCGATTATCGGCAATAGACTCACCTATTACGTGGGACTGAAAATCATAGTTGGCAAAATGTGGGTATTTAATACACCTCTGTTTACCTCTTTGGGATTACGGGCATTTATGTATGTTAAAAAATAGCGCACCGCACGCCACGGTGTAACAAGCAGCCGTCTTAAAACCTAGCAGAAGCAAATCCCAAAAGACTGGCGGGTTATGTGCAATCCGTCTCGAGCTATATGCGGACTTTTTATTTTCAAGCTAAATGTCAGATGCGGTAAACATAATGTCTACAATGTTTCTCAAGTTCCGCAGTCACGTTCGCTATACATGTTCCTAATTTTGGACTAGGTGTATGAAATGGCTCCTTTATTCACTAAATGAAATATGTAAATTAACTGTTTTTAACTTTTGAGATTGAGAAAACCCTTGAGGATAGCTGTCGTAAATTAGATGATTGGGGAACACCTTAGGGTAGACTGGGTACGGTTGAAACGGTGGACGGTTGAAACAAAACAAATATCTCGTGAACAGTGCGTGATGGGGTGAGGGGTGCAAGGGGAGTACGAAGCGGATGACTAGTCGAAACACGAATTTTAGGTTTACGTCGCGCTTCGGGCGACGTGCTTGTAAACAGGAGGCCCCATTGTGTTTTTTGACGAAAAAGTAAGTATTTATGTACCTACATTTTTGCGATTATTTAGATTTTGTTAAAAGTTAGGGTATTGAGAGTTTTATTTCGTTTTATTTCAAATTTCAAAAAAGGAACTGAACCACTGTTCCCTGTTCAGCTATGTACGTAAACGAGATGCGGTTGGTAACGATGGAGATCAAAAAATGGGATATAAGGATCGCAATCGGGTATTTACTCAGGAACAAGAGCGTGAGTTATCAAAATATTTTATAAGATGTGCAGATATATATTTTGGCATAACTAAAAAGGATATTATGAAATAGGCACACCGTCAAGTACGACTTACCACGACCTCGGACTTGGGATGACAACGACATGGCTGGCAAAAATGGTTTCGTATGACTATGAAAAGAAATCCTGAACTGTCAGTACGTGCAGCACAGAGCGGAGGCGACTCGGACGAACTCCACCATAAGCGTGGGCCTGGGGGTGACGGGTGGAGCCGCCTGTTACCCTAGCAGAAGCAGGCCACGGCGATGGCGCAAAGTGCCACCCCATACCCAGGGGCTAGATGGGGACGCCATGGTCCCCACATCAGGGGAAGAGGGTCATCTCAACAGAGATGTCCCCGGGACTGCCGGGGTGTGAGAGATATGTCTTGTATAATCTCACCTCCGGCAATCAAGGACCCATGAACGGCGTGCGTTTTGGTCGGTTCGAGTCCGTCATAATCACCTCCACTAGTTTTAGTGGAGGTGGTATTCGTGGGGATTTTGCGCACGATAAAAAAAGTACGTGCAGCACAGGCTACAAGTCTTTCTAGGGCGACTAGCTTTAATAGGAACAACGTAGATGGTATCTACGATAATTTGACTAATGTTATGGATCGAATTATTTGTGATATTTAACTATCCCATTACGATACGTAAAATGTTATAAGATGATCAATAAAACATGAGAATTGATGATATTTTGTATTATTTGCATGTGTTTCAATTGACCCCAAGCACCGTTTCAACCGACCCTGGCATGGGGACGGTTGAAACAAATGACAATTTTTTTTAAATATGATCTTACACAGAAAATACTACACAGTGATCTTAAACAACATTGCCCATTTGTAGACAGATAAAAGTTCTTTTATTTAAGATATTTCCGTCATCGCTCACTTAACAAATCCCGATGCTATGAACGATGAACGCTAAAATGTTTCAACCGTACCCAGTCTACCCTATTTTTTGTGTAAGGCAACATGATATTATATCCCTTTTGCAAAATTTTCATTTGCATTTGCATATCATTTGTAGATCTTTTTGTGTATACGTTTTAAATGAAGTTGCTTTTTGTTTTAATTTGTCTTTATAAACAGCGTATGTTTATTTTTTCATTATTTACACCTTCACAACTCTGAAAAGATTTCATAAGTATAAAAACGTGTGTTTAGATACTTATTCCTTGTATCAACCACTAAAGGCTTTGACGCCTGCCGATATCAAAGGGGTTCGCCAGGCGTTTAACTATAAGATAAGCAAATATAAAGCAACGTTCCATAACAAGGGCGAAGTTAGTTGGATTATTCCGCGCCAGCCAGTGATATACGTTGTTGTATGTCTTGTTTCGTATATGTGTCAAGAGGGAATAGAATGACACGATTGAAAATTAATTCAAATAAGTAAATTAATATAAAAAATCTACTTGATTGAAGTATTAAGTGTCTAAGTCGTATATTTATAGTAAGAGTTTTTTCAACACGCAGTTATAGGTCCTACTAAAAAAAGACATACCGTAATTTCGATGTTGATTTTATGTCGACCCTACTCAAGAAACTTGAGCAAACATTCCAGAGTTGTCCCTGAACGAGCAAGTTAAGGCCCGCTAAGTTTCTACTTAACTTCTAACTTGGTAGTATTTGCATGAATTTTTGAAGCATTTCCTATGTCAACTTTTTCTTCTAAATTTAAATTGGAGAAAGTCACCATCTAGAACAGAGACTTTTTTTTTTAATTCAGGTAGATGGGTCTCAAGTTATTTGAAGTATGAAACGAGAGATATGGAAGGTAATTCAAACTGCCCAGGGCAGATCCAGGCATACAAGATAGAATTTCAGTAGTCTAAGTAAATGTTTGTAAATAAGAAAAAAGAAAAAAAAAGAAAAGCCCACTGAGTTTCTTGCAGAATCTTCTCAGGCCAGGGCCGCGTTTTGAACCATCTGCTCACTAATTTATAAAATATAGTTGATACCTAATATTAACGATTTGTAAGTGCCGTTTAGTAGTCTATACAGATAAATGATTTTTGAATTTTGAACTACCTCAGACGGCGTGCCTTTTAGTCGGTTCAAGTCCAAGATAACCTCCTCCACCAGCTCCGGCGGGTGGTATCCGTGAAGATTATTCGGACGATAAAAAACAATGTCTTTTCATAAGGAAATTATTGCAGAATATTATTCTAATTTATTCAGCACACTTCACTATTCCAGTCTACTCAATTTTCTCAAAAAATGTGAACAGAAACATCGGACGTTGTTCTTAAATAATTTCTGCTGTTTTACATTATTCATAAGTATCCCTAATAACAAACTCAGTGGAGCGTACTCATCATTTTTATTGGCTTCACAGGCTCTTCAATATCCTCTTTTAAAAGTGTCAAGTGTGAGTTGTACAAGGTCCTTTAATATTTTTAAAGATATGCAGGTCATAATTTATTTTTCTCTGTGTTTTTTATTTCATTACAATTATCGAAAAATAATTGAATAACACGTTTTGTTTACTTATGGCTGATTGGATAATGCGCTGGGTTGAATGAAATTATTCAAATCTGACATTTCTATAACTGTCAATGTTGATCGAATTAAATCTTCGTCTTAATCTACTTCAAAAACTTCACGTAAATTACCAAAGTAAAAACCTTAATTCGTTGCCAGTTCCGCACAGTTTATTTCTATATGGATCTCCAAAAAACCGTCAGTGCTAATGGGCCTTCCGTCCTTCCTAATACAGCGATTAAAATTAAAATGAATACATTATTTCCCAACGGGACAACTCCCTATTATTTCACGGCGCTTTGATGTTGCCTTCAAAGGCCTGTTACCTTTGTTTTTGTTGTAGATGTGTACGATGGTGCTAATAAATTTTCAACAGTAAGTAGTCCAAATCAAGAAATATGGGTTTGGCTTGCTGAACTGAAATTAGCGTGGCCGGATCGCAAGCCACAAGGCGGTCAGTAAGATGGTACTAGTTATCCAGCACACATTAAATTAATCCACGTTACTCCAATCGCACCTTTACATCCTGGAATACTATGCCTGCACACGTGTTTCCTTCATCCTACAGTCTCGGGGCCTTCAAGCGGGGTGTGAAAAAACAACTGTCGAGGCCGTCAGGGTGGGTACCACTATTGCAGGGACTGCTCCTGTAACGGCAGCCACCATGTTCTGGGCTGGGCCTCTGCTTACCATCAGGCGTTGTGCAGTCAATTTGACGACCTAAACATAAAAATCAGTGGGTTCCTGGATACTTTAAGATCTATAATTCTTTGACAGTCTAAGTTTTATTTAACCAAAAGTAACATGGATAGCGTCAATAAAATAAATCAGACCGATATATTGTTTCTTTAAAAGAAAATAAGTTAACTCATGCAAGTAGTACTCTAAATATTAATTACAATAATAAGTAGATATAATATGTTATCCAGTAGCTTCTAAGACTAGTAGTGGTTGCAGTGGCATTACTTCTTACAATTTTAGTTTCAGATTGTTCAGGAACTTTTGGAGCCCACTGTATATTTTATAATGTGGTCTATAATATAAATATATTCTTAATAATAGCTATAGTGTTCTTATTTTATATTCGATAGGCTCGCATTTGACCACAATTTAGTGCACGCTTGCTTAGAAGTAACCTATTCTCTCTTTAATAGCACTGAATTAAAATTGATATTTGCATGTGGCATAATACAAGGGATTCGGTAACGAGCTAAACTATACGAAAATAATGCTTATTCGATAGATTTTCAAATACTGAACTTCTGCCTCCCAAAAAATAATATTTCACAACAAAGCCTCTCCCCTAATGGAATAAATAAAAGCACCGTGTGGTTTTCCCAAGTCACTAGTCTAGAGTTTCAGATATAAATTCTGCTGTCATCGTTTCAGACGTTATCGATACGTAGGTATTGAAAAGATAGCGCATCATGAATAATAAATTCATATACCTACGTATGTGCGAGTTAGGTATTATATTCTAGCAATGCGACTATCTGCACTGAATGTGGTACACATTTAAAGTGTGCCTAGACAAAGACGAAAGGTTTATTTTTGTCAATCATGTACACATCATATGATAATTTAAATGATCATGTGTATAAATATTAATAAATGAAAATATGGTTACGCTATATGCAAAATATTCCATCAAGAACTAAGCCATTCGGTAAGTCTTTCCTCTGCCGCACCATTTAGTCTTGGAATCCCGTCGCGTGGGCCGCTCTATAATAAACTTGTATAAACTGAAGATTCTGAAACACGTAGTTTGACTAGTCTAGAAGATACTTAGATTACTATCACACCAAAATTCTTTATAGTTCACAGACGCGACTACGATACTTAACAAAATATTTGTAATTGACGGATGACAGAGCCGAAGTTTTTTATTAAGAACGAGAAACATTCATAAAAAATACCTTTTGCTGTCAGTGGGAAGACCTGTCAGATCCTGCGCTGGCGGCATAGAAACTCTCTAACCTTCACTCTAGGGTAAGGTTAAGGTTTCTATAAGGTTGGCAGCACGAGTGTTACGCCCCTGATATTGCAAAAAGCCATAGGCCACTGTAACCGCTTTTTATCAGGTGGGCTGTGTGCTTGTCCACTAACACTAGCGCTTGGCTCAAACTACCCGTAACGACTGCCATAGATGTTCGTATGGCAAGCGGTACCGACAGCTTATCGTGCTCTCCGAAGCACGACCAGTCCAAATAGCTATATTCATGCATACAAATATTTGCACTGAGCGGGGATCGAACCCGCGCCTTCTGCGTAACAGTCGCGTTTACTACCGCCACGCCACTTCAATGAAATTCAATTCAATCCAATTTCATCTAATTCAATTCAAATCAATTCAATATATTTCCAATTTAATTCAATTCAACCCAACCCAATCTAACTCAATTCGATTCGGTTCAATTCTATTGAATCCAATTCAATTCAATTCTATTCACGTCAATTCAATTTTAGGATTATGTGATCGCTTCGACCGTTCGCCTACCAAGGTGTCGATACATAATTAAGTCGTAACTGCACTCTATTGTCTTCAGAATGCTGATACTACTACACTATTAGATAAATTAGTGCTACGACCCCGCAGGTTGTTTAGTACGGACACTGTCTTTTTGCGGAGTATGGCAAAAAAGTCTCCCGTGTTGAAATCTGCGAATATTCCTGACACACTACAGTAACGGGGCAATCCCAACAACATTCTGAAGCCGTTATTGTACTGCATGCGTAGAGCATTCAATGACATCTGTGTGCTATACACGGTTGTCCACAGACCTCCAGAGTAAAGGTTTTATATTAAGCCTTGAAAAGCGTGATTTGTGAGTTTTAAACCCTTTGAACCAGTGAACCAATAACATGAAACATAACATAAGCTCACGCCTGTATCCCCGAAGGGGTAGGCAGAGGTGCTAGCACCCACATTTTGCCAGCTTATGTTTAGGTCCCAATGTTAAATAGGTGGCGAGCCTACTGCCATTAACCGGGCACTTATAAACCTGCGATAAAGATACACAATAACTTCGAAAATGATCGAAAACTCATTGGTGTGTGTCATAGTAAACCTGGGATCGAACCTGAGACCTCGTCTCAGCCGTCCATTACCCATACCAGTAGGCTACCCCGGTTACTAATAAAAGGGCTAAAAAATCAGGATCTACCAAAAAAGTAGTCTATTTTTATTGAAATGGTCAGTAGTATTCGCTGTTTTCGTTTTCGGGAGCGCTCCCCTAACACTGTATTTATCTCAAGATCGTATTTCATTGACACAAACTTTTCTCAGACAAAACTTCGTTTTCGTATTTGTGTCATCATAAAATACATAAAATATGCCGTTAGAATTTTGAATATAAAGTAAGTTATAGGAAAGTAAGTTTATCTGCTAACAAATTTACCCACAAGTTTGTGTAAGACAAACAAGTTACATTGTAAGACGTAATTTGACATCTTCATTAAAACAAAACAGGTTGTGTTAACAAGTATTTTATCTCCTTATTTAGGACATAATAGTTAATGCCAGGTAAACAAGTAACAATAAAATTAATTACCACTTACAATAACAGAAGTACGTATTAGCCTAGGCCTAAAGAAGGAAAAATTTACATAAAGGAAACAGTAAGCCAAAGCCTCTCAATATTGGAAGAGGCCTATGTCCAGCAGTATGTAGCGATAGACCAATTAATTAAATATCCATAAAGATAACAATGTAAAGGTTTATTACTAAGAAACAGAGTTACTTTCTAGATTCTACATATTATTACTTAGGTTCCTGATTATTTTCTCTTTCATATTATGTCAATAATGAAATAAAATGTCAAATAATTATATACTTTAGAGTTAGTTTAAATATATGTTACTACTATTAGATCATTCTCCATGTACTTAAATAGCATTTTCGTCCATATGGGTCCAATTTTCAAACAAAGTAAAGTAAACTTAAAGGAGCCAAGACATTAAATAATAAAATAAAACTGAAAGCGATCATAAAACTGCCTTGAACTCGATTCTCAGGAAACGAGATTTAGGTATCGTTTATCGTCAAATTAACCTGTCATGACTCGATGTTTTTGTATGAAAAATGTCGCAGAACAACCTTTGGTTTCCTTTTTTATAAAGTATAAAATATTAAAATGAATACTTTACTTTGGAACATTTACGAATAATAAAAAAACAAATGCCTTATGTGAAGATTAAGGATAAAACTGGCGGGAAGTTTGATCTGCAAACCGTTTTATATTAATTTGATATCACAAGCAGCTCAATATCGTTACTATTTCTGAATAAATGTCTATACTACACATAACATAACATACAAAGAAGTAGTGGTGTGGTGGTAATAACACGACTGCCACACACGAGGCGCAGTTTCGATTCTCGCTTAGCATAAATATTTGTGAGCATGAATATGAACATTTATTACATAGATTTGGGCGTTTCTATGTATGACTATGTATGTATTTAAAATATGTATTATTAATATGTATTAACATGTTTATCTGCAATTTAGAACCCATAACACAAGCTAATTAAACTGTACTTACCAAGGATCTAGGTGGCGTCGTGTAGATTGTCCTAAACTATGTATAAATATAAGAATTGATACCCTAAAACACTGTTCAATGTGAAACCTTTTAAGCCATCTTTGACTTGACTCCATTCAATAGAAACATTATTCACTATAAAAGTGAAATAAATTGTGGAAAATAACGAAGGGTCTGTTCAGGGTTATCCATAAGTCGATTTCAGTAACTGTTTGTTTGCCCAGAATATTTGTTGAGTATAAAGGTCTGGACGCCCGACAAACATTATTAAGGGTCTCATGTCACTGGGATGGAAATAAAATGTTTATACCAAAATAATATTGCTAAAAATTGCTGTCTATCTGAAGACAGGGCTTTTCGTTCTAACTTGGAGCTACTGTAACTTAGATGTGCCTGCTTATGAAAACATTTAAAGCACTCATCAGAACTGAAAAAATAGAACAGTGAACAGCAATGACGAAAAATGCAGCTCCGGCACGGGAGAAAATTAAATAAATAATATATAAATATTTTGTAAGACCGCGGTAGCCTAGTGGTATGGGTAATGGACTGCTGAGACGAGGTCTCGGGTTCGATCCCAGGTTTTACAATGGCACACACCAATGACTTTTCGATGCTTTTCGAAGTTATGTGTGTATTTATCGAAGGTTTATAAGTGCCCCGTTAATTAGGCTATGACAGCATCGTAAGAAAGGAGCTCATAGCTACGTTGCACAGGGTGCACAGTGCGCACACAGGGGTGGCAGGGGTAAAAATATAAAAATAAAAAAGGGTCCACTGTGTGGAAGGTTTCGATTACGTCCCGAATTCTTTACTAACTATGACCACAGTAAAGAAAATACGGAAGGATTTATACAGTTAGGTACCCGTATTAGTAAGAAATACACTTCAGAATGTCCAGAGAAAGCTGCTGGTTAGATACATTTTGACAATAGTGACAAAATGTTTTATTGCTTTTGGTGGTGGAAACAGATTTGACAGACCAGGCTCTCTTTCTAAGTGGATTACATTTCTGTACTATACCAAACAAAGTGTGTTTTATTTTGAGAAAGTGAAAATATTATCCAATCAGTAAAAAATCTCAAGTATTCCTTGCATATATTTTATTTCTTGACGCCTGAAAAAGCTGTTCAGATTTCGCGGTATAGTAAGTTAAGCGTTATTTAATTTGACACGACAACAGGACTTACTGGACTAGTCACACATAATAGCCTATCTGTATCGCCATTGCGGCAGAAGAGCCTAAATGAAGGCTGACTTTACAATCTGGCTTACAGCCAAAATTGTTCAGTGGAGCATTTAATTTATGTATCGAAACGTACGAAATTATATTCATTTGAATTTTCAACGCATTACTGTAATTTACATTGTAATTTTCTTATTTAGCGACGTTGTTTGTACAACTGTAAAAATTGTTTCATTTATTGCTATATTATTCCAAATGTGAATTCTATTTTGAATCAGCATAGTGGCTTGGCTGTACTTACTGGTGGAGTCTTCTCAGGCTGAGCCTCCCTTTCATACCATTTTAAAATAACCTAAGTATAATATATTTTTAAATTTTGATGTTTTGTAAGTGTCGTTTAATGCTCTATACAGAAAAAATCACTTTTATTTTTGTATATTGAATTCCTATTACAGGTTTTGTGACGAACTTGAGTTCATTCATTTTAGTCAATACATAATTTGCTTTAGATAGTTCAATGAAGTGATTAAATGTGTATTAGTCGTATATATTATAAGGAATTTAAGAAAGCGTAGTTTTGAGTTCTCACATTACAAAAGCATTAACGTTAATTAAGAGTCTTTGCACGTAGACATCACGTAAGTAAGCTGGCTATCAGGGGTTTAGTTAGTAATTTACAGCTAATTCCAGGCCCAAGCTCAACATTTTGATCATTTTAACTGTCTTGGGTTAATCTGGCATATCGATCGGAGGTACAAGTGACGATGAACATTACTTACTAAACAGCGGAATGAGGGTTACCGTGATATGAAAAAAAACATTAATAAATTTACACAATCTGAGAATGCTGATAGTTATGAGCAGCCCCATTCGCTGTCATTAGGTACTAGAGCATTCCAACATTTTTAGTTACGTCTGGCATTTAAAATTTGAAAAAATGTGATATTAGGTAAAACAATGCAAAAGATTTTGTGGGGTAAACGGCAATGCATTGTTTTAGTTCTCTAGTTGGCCTACCATGGGACATCCAGACTTTATAATGATGGCGAGATTCCTCATGGGCCATACGAACGTATTTATTCCAACGCACAACGTTTTTCTTTTTTTACCTAACCCCACTTTGAGCTTAAGTCCGCAACCTATAAATGTCGGGGTACTTTCTTCCCCTACTTCATTCCGTGGTAGATACGCTCACTCGTTATTCATCATTATACATTTCACCACTTTAAATTCTATCCAAGTCGGGGTGAAGAACAACTGTAATGTACAAACTTTACAGAGAACTGCTTGAAAACATTTGTTGAAACTCCGACTAGGCAATGAACTGCAATCAAGAGTCGTTTTCCTACTCCAGAGTTGAAACACTCTTAGATTCTACTTTACCCTTAATTAATTCCATTTATACAATATCGACCGGTTCCCACTTTTAATGAGCTTTCGCAGAATTTTAGCAGATCTTTGGGTGTTAATTAGTTCATTAGCTACCTATGTTGTTAATATCAGATATAAAAATACGGTTCCTAAGAACACATATTTTAAAAATTGTTCTACATACAATACGTAGCTGGCATCTTCTGGAACAATATCGACAGCGTCATCAAAACAGCTTCTCACAAATTGTCGTGCCGGAGCAACGGTGCCTTTTGTGTAAGATATATTGGTCTAACCTCTCAGATGTACAGTCTGAATCGTATTTATGGTTTTATTATTCTCAGTGTGTAGTGACTACCACTTGCCAAGACGTCCAAATCTTCGAATAGGGATGACAGCAAGATCGTCAGATTCTACCCAACTCTGTTTAACATCTTAGATTTTGCTGTAAAATATGGTGTTAAATAAAATATTGTATAAAATAGACTAAAACTATGCCTTCGATTCATTTATAGTTCCCAATGTGGGATATTTTAACCGATTCTAATACAACTTTCATTTTGAACTATACACGTGTAAACGTAACACAGACCGAGATAAATCCGATATACTCTTACGTTCCAAACATTTGCAACACGCGTTAAAAAAGCATGACGTCACTTTTGTACCGATTTGTATAGTGCGTTTTCAGACGGTTCGAGAAATTGAATTTACAAAATCAGATAGATAAGAAAGATAAATATTCAGATAATTATTTGTTGTAAGGGAATTTCACTACAGCAGTAAATTATATTAATATAAACGAAAAACTAAAATGTGGTCATTATCCTTATTGTCATGTGGGTGATGAATCTACATGACTGTTCAGGTAAGCACTCCCTAAAATCTCTGGCGACTTCTATCTATTGCCCTACCCACAAAATACTACGATACGACTCCATGCCACATAGCCTGTTCCGTTTACCCACAAAATAAATTTTTAACAAAATGTTAAACGGTTATCTGCACAAAAGTTTGTGAAAACAGAACTGTCACCACAAAACAAATCTGTTTAAAACATCAAACTCGTGAAAACAATTTGTAATTCAAGTCACTTCAATGTCTGCTTAGCCCGCAAACTTGCGAACCGTGAAATAAGCAGCCGTGCCAGATAAAACGACGACATTTAAAACGCAATATTGAGATTGTATTTATAATATTCAAATAAAAGGCTTCACTTTAAAACTAGATTACAGAACTGTTCCATAATTCAAAAGATATGGAGAAGATATTGTATGGAGAGTGTAGTGATAGAGAATAAAATGTAAGTAGGAATAAAATGGAGACCGCGTACTGGTAAACGAAGCGTGTAACGGTGGGACGGCCTTCTGCGAGGTGGAAGGACTACAAAGTCAAAGTCCCGCGACTTTGGATTGGAGTACCCTTGGATTGGAGGTTTATGGGAGAGGTCTATGTTCAGCAGTGGATGTCCTATGGATATATCCGACGAAACGATTTGAGTCGAAACCACAAATCATTTTCTAGTTTATTACCCTTTTGGATAAGTCTGAAATACGAATTGAGTTAGTTTGTTATTTGATTGAATTATTTAGTATCGATATGAAAAATTGCGATCCAATAAAACTTGATTCCTCAGCTTTATAGATCGGCGACCGGTAAAAAGAAGGCTGCCAAGATAAAATAGATGCGGAAGACAGAATTGTGAGTGAAGTAACAAGGAATATTTGCCAAATGTATTTTTAGTTGCGGTAAATTTTATACAAAATTAAGTAAGCGTAATATTTAATATAAATAACTAAGTCAAAGTGGTGTATTTAAAATGTGATTACTTAAAAGTGGTAAGAATAAAGAAGAAAAATATAGCAGAAGAAAAAACAAATTAAAAACATCTTGAAACTTTTAAACTGTCCTCGTTCATTTCTCGCTTAGTTCGCAGGACTTTCAAGTCCTTGGATCCAGAGCAATCTTCCTGTTTAAATAGTCATTATCATTGAGTTTCTCTCAGCAAACAATACTTTAATAGCCAGAGAGATAGAAAAGGTGGATACGTCATTTTGTGGTTGAATCTAATTTAAATGCCTTGAATTTACAACACATAAACATAAACTCACGCCTTTATCCCCGAAGGGGTAGGCAGAGGTGCTAGCACCCACATTTCGCCAGTTTATGTTTAGGTCCCAATGTAATAGGTGGCGAGCCTATTGCCACTAACCGGGCACTAATAAACCTGCGATAAATACACACATAACTTCGAAAAGCATTGAAAGTCATTGGTGTGTGCCATGGTAAACCTGGGATCGAACTCGAGACCTCGTCTCAGCAGTCCATTACCCATACCACTAGGCTACCGCGGTACTTGAATTTACAAAATGTAAATAAATTTAGCGATGCAATTAGAAGTATATGTAAATATTTTACTTAATGTTTTATTTCGTTTATTTATATTATATGAGTCAAATATAATATCTATTTCTATTAACAAAGTATTGTAACAAAATCACAAATATACTACATACATGATATTATACTCATGCCATTGTTGCTCCAGGATAAATAAGCAGAAATAACAACCAACCTTGAGATTTTACTGTATTGATTTTTGAAAATACGTGTGTATTGTTTGAAGCAAATTAAGTCAATTTTGTTGTATAATGTACAAACAGTTTCAATAATATTACAAACCATTCAAGAAACATCTCAGTTGGTTTAGGTTATTGGTTTACAGCACTTGCTCATTTATGTCACGTTTAAGATTTGACCAAAAAGTCATGAGAAGAGAAACCGCACACATAAACGTCGGCTGCTGACAAATTTACAAACTCGCAGTTGCAAACTGTAAATGGTTCCAACCCTTCGAGATTTGTACAATATAATTTTACTCCTGAAAGTTTAAAGTTTACAAATCAAATTGACCACAGTTCCGGGTCCTTTAAGTGGGGCGTGAAAATGCATCTGATGAGGCCGTTAAGCTGAACGCCACTATAGTAAAACTGTGTGTTTGTTATGGTGACCCTCTTTCCTGAGACTTTGCCTTTAGCTTACCATCAGATGAGATAAGGTCAAATTGGCGTGATCTTAACAAAAAAAATATTTTCTTTTTAACATTGAATTGAAAAAAGTAGGTAATATAGCTAAGTTTCTTAATCAACATTTATAAAACAGAACTGGATGTTTTGGATTGAATGTTTAGGCAGATTAAGTGTTAAATAGTGAAATTAAGAATAGATCAAAATTATATAGGTGCCGACTAACATGAATGAACAAACGCGCAAAAAAAAATGCTAGAATCTATTTTTTAGTTTATTTGCGTATTTATGACACGCTATAGATATTGTAATAACTTTAATTTGTGTCAAATAATCACACAGCGTTTTTTACACTCATTAAAGTTTGCCCCTAAAATGAATACTGAATCAACATGCTAGTCGGTAACATTAAATCGATTTAAAATCAATTCAATCGAAAAAATATTAAGCAGAGCGTTGTCAAGCTGCTATTTGTAATTTGAAAAAGAAGACTGAACTGAAGAAGTAATTGTGATAAGAAAAATTCGAGGTTAGTGCTAGGTTGAGTGCTTGTCTGCTACCTAAGTAGTATAAAAATCACTCTTACAGTAAATTTTATCTCTAAAATGCGACAAAAAAGTCGAAATACATCTGAACTTTCTCGGCAAACAAGGATTAGTATTCCTTCGTCGTATATACGTGCCCAGATATGGGCCCTCCCATGGTAATGATGTACTACGTGACGTCATAGGATAAAGTGCTTCTGTTTTAGAAGCGAGGAAATATATTATCGCATTTGGTGTAGTTAACGATGTGTGTCGTTTTCCTTAAGTTTAGTAGGTATCTCAAGACATATGAGTACAGGAATAAGGTAGGAATTTATATCGTTTGAGATGTATTTCGTTAACCTGAAACAAGTTCTTATACTCTTTGCGATAAGTCAATTGTAAGAAAATAAAGTGAATTTTTATACCTATATGTCATAATGATAAACGAATTTGGCATACATGGATGGGTGGATGGAATACGATAATTATTCGTCATTTTATCAATGTTGCTTAATTCAATTAGGTAATGTTCTCAACAATAATGAAGGATAACAAAGTCTTCCCTATCCTTGACTATGGTGATGTGTGCTATTTCGACCTGAATGCAGATCTGCTCAATACACTTGACCGACTACTCAATAATTGCATTCGATTCGTCTACAATCTTAAGAAGTACGACCATGTTTCGGCTTGTCGTACAGAGCTGGGTTGGCTGCCCATACGTCGGCGACGCAGTCTACGGGCTGTCACCTGGATCTATACATTAATAAATTCTCCCAACGCTCCGGGCTACTTAAAATCTCGTCTTCACATACTTGGCTCAAATCACGATAAAAATCTGCGCTCAACTAACAATCTTCTCCTTCACTGTCCCACTCACACTTCAAGTCTTGTGCACTCTTCTTTCGCTGTGCAATCCATTCTTCTTTGGAATGCGCTTCCTTTAGAGATCAGGATGTCACCAAATCGAGCTTCATTCAAAAACAGAGTACGCCAGCTATATAACGAACCATAGGCGGAATTGTACTCATAGCACTTTTCCACATATATATTTATACTAGCTGTTGCCCGCGGCTTCGCCCGCGTGGATGTTGGTTATCGCGACCAAACATACCATATTTATGTACTTTCCCAAGGTCTAGTCTACCCTTTCATCATCAGTCATCATTCTCTGAATCTTTTTCCAACTCTGTTGTGGTCGGTTTTCCAGTCTAACTGTGATGCGGCTGAACTTCGATATTTTCCGTGAAGAGACTGCCATATGACCTCCACAACCAATGGTCCAATGACCATGTCGATGGCGATATCGAAGTTCCAAGTTAAAGTGTTAAAGTGTTTGGACTTTTGAGGGCTCCAACTACCAGTAACGACTGCCATAGATGTTTATTATTTTTTTTATTTATGTCACGTCTATTTGACTTCACCTCGACTGATGTTAAGCTGAAGGTAAAGTCTCATGAAAGAGGGTCACCATTGCAAACACGTACATACAGTGTTACAATGGTGGCGCTCAGTTTGACGGCCTCATCAGATGCTTTTTTACGCCCCGCTTAAATGGAAAGGAAACACGCGCCGCTAAGGAATTCGAAGACTTAATGGTGCGGCAGAGGAGAGACTCATTGAACCGCTTGGTTCTTGATGGAGTATTCTGCACCATATGCGGGTGACATCTAAGCCCTGCACGTGTTGTCCTGTGTAGGAAAGGGGAGGGCGGGAATAATTGGAAGAGCTCATCAGAACATTAACCATGGTAGAGACGGTAAAATACTGCCAGGGACCAACACATCTTTACGCATCTACAAAGGTTCGGACAGGACTCCCAATAATGCCGATCGCGCTTCGCTGCAACCTGTCGAGAGCATCTAATAAGTACTTTGCTAAGCCATCCCAGAGATGCGAGCAGTATTCCACGCAGGAGCGAATTTGTGTCTTTTAAAGAAGACCCCGCTGCTCCGGCGTGAAAAAACGTTTGTATTGCAACCGAAGTACCACCAGGCCAATGTAAACAGTCATATTCATGCATACAACTTTTTGCACTGAGCGGGGATCGAACTCGTGCCCCGTGCGTAGCAGTCGCATCCACTACTACCACACCACGGAGGTCCTTTCATCAACAGTATACACTATTATAGTGTAGGTGTTGCCCGCGGCTCCACCAGCGTGGATGTAGGTGACCGCGACCAAAAATAAACATGTTGTCTGTGTTATGACAGCGTGCGATTTGCCGTCGACTTCACAGAAGAAGTGTGCAGGTTGCAAGTACACTTGGGTAAGTACTGTGAGTACCTAATGTATAACGCGTAATATAACACGACTGCGTACTCGGTTGCTCTGTTGCATACAGTACCTACTCGCGATGTACTTTTTGGCGAGTGTTGTCCCTTTTGATATGGCAGTTTTAGCATTGTAATGAACGCAAAGGCGTTTTGTCGTCGCTTGGGATGACGATCTTCTGGTGTAGATTTTGCGGTGTCCTCGTCTAGCCTCCGGGTATGGGATGGCGCACTTTACGCCACCACCGCAGCTTGCTTCTGCTAGAGTGACAGGTGGCTCTACCCGTCCCTCCGGGCTCATAGGGGACGGAGGTCATTCGCAGACTGTGCGTGTCCGGAGTCTTCTCCGAAGCCGAGCCGCTGTCTCCTTCTCAAGCATTCTTTGCTCGTAGAAGGAGACGGCGCATAGTACCATAGCCGTGATTAATGCAGCGAGCGAAAGAACTATGTGGAGCCCTAAGTCCTCGCTCGCATCACCCTCGTATTACACCTGAACATTATCTTGTGGTATAAAGGTATTACAATCTTCTTCTGTCGAATCGACAGCATTTTTGAGTTGCCATTATAAGAAATACAATACAACACTGACAGCACAGAAACTCTCTTAACCTTCACCCTCCTTTCCTTTTCACATGGTCGGCAGCACGTGTGTGATACCTCTGGTGTTTCAAACGTTTTACCGTCTCTACCACGGTGAATGTTCTGATGAGATCGCTCAGTTGATCCTACCTTCATCTTTCCTACACAGAACAACACGTGCAGGGCTTAGATGTCATCCGCATACGGTGCGGTGAACCAAGAACCAAGCGGTTCGGTGAGTCTTCCCACTGCCGCACCATCAAGTCTTGGAATTCCTTACCAGCGCACGTGTTTCCTTCTTTCTACAGTCCCGGGTCCTTTAAGCGGGGCTTAAAAAAACATCTGATGAGACCGTCAAGGCCACCAGCCGCCACTATTGTAATACTCTATGTATTTTTAATGGTGACCCTCTTTCCGGTGACTTTGCCTTCAACTTACCATCAGGCGAGGTGAAGTTAAATTGACGTGCCATAAATAAATAAAAACATCCATAGAATAGGCCGCGGCAACCATTTTTTATCAGGTGGGCCATTTGCTTTATTCCACTTAAGTGGTATAAAAAGTTATACGAAATCAAGTAGGTCATGTTTAGAGTACTTAAAGTACTGGTATGATATGATCATATTACGTGCGCGTGCGCCTTTTTAACGCCTGAACGTTTTCCTTTTAAAGTATGTTGACTATGTAGGCAGTTAAGCTGAACAATGATGTCAAAGACAGTACCGACATCTATTAAACATTTAACGAATAAAAAGTTATTTAAAAAACAATTGACAGGTCTTATATAGTCCCGTATGTAACGAAACCATACCTTGAATTTAAATCGATCTACGCCATCTATTGTTGCGCCATGTACTAAATAATTGAAAAAACAAATTTTAATTACATAATTAATTACGTATTTTTTTTTACAAATATATACGTAAAAATGAAGTATTTTTATTCACATACTTGACTGGACGTAATAAGACATAAATATCATCTATTAGAATAAAACAGCGCCCTCTATATCTTTACTCATATTTCGTTTAACATCATTAATGCTCACAACTTCGGTTCTATTGAACCGATTGCGATGAAACAAACGTAAGATTTTAAGTCTGACTAAGCCCCTTCTGACAAAAAAAACCGCATCAAAATCCGTTCAGTAGTTTTTGCGTCCATAGCGGACAAACAGACAAACAGACAAACAGACAAACAGACAGGAAATGAAAAAAAAATATTTTCGTGCTCAGTATCGTTCACTTAACATATCCCAAGTATTTTTTTTTAAATATCTCCAATGTACAGACACGACCGCTTTACAATTATATAATAGTATAGATACTTATTTATATATGAATGTATGTATGTGTATGTATGTGCATTCAGAATATAATATTTGTGTAAGTATATATATATTTATATTTATGTAGCTATAGGTATACTATTATTTACTTATTTAAGTACATCATTATATTTATAGTTTGTATGTTTATTATTTATACCATACTGGTTTCTCATCACAATTCTTCAAGCTCCTACCTTGACAAATCTCTGCATCACCCTAAGGTTGACTGGTAGAAAATGCCAATGGCATTAAGTCCGCCTTTGTACATTATTATGTATTTGTGCAAAAAGTTTAAATAAAAAAATAATTAAAAAAAAGTCAGTCACATTCAAAAATCTACTTACATCTTTGAATTATGTAATATTGGGAGGGTGTGTACATTATAACCTATCAATTTTGCTATTTCTATGCTAACTATGCTATTTCGAATTTCATTGCTTAAAGTGAGCAAACTTTTTAAAGAAGAATAATATGTTTCACCAGTAAAAGCAGAATTGCACCGGTAGTAGAACTTTTGGATATTGGCTATGTCTAAATTTCACCGCTGCAAGCCAAATGCAAGTATATCTTACCTATTCTTCTATATCTACACACAGTGTTACTGGCTCGTTCATCTGATATACTCATACAGATATCAACTTACTTTAGATATAATATATCTACTAGGGTAGGCACTTAGTACCCTAATACTATGAAGAAGCATTTTATAAAAATGTAACAATTAATAAAATTATTGTTCCATTTTTTAAATAATTTTCATATTCAAAAAGAAAAAGTGATAAATTACCTTCTAAAAAGCGTTTAATACAAAATATTTCGAAGAACAAAGAGGGACATCTTAATGAAAGACTTAAAATATTCCTTATTTTTTATCACAAGAAATTGTGTAATGAATTATTAAGATAGTGACGTACTTGTAAAAGTCTTTGTGCATTTTTAAAAGTTTACGATTAAATTACACAATATTTCGTCACTTTACTCGTCTTTCTTCCTTTCTGTATTAAATTTTGATTATATTTTTATGTAAGATCATTCTCTTTTACGCAGACATGTTTTATGGAATAAGATATTAAATTGTGTGAGGAATATATCTTTTACACTTTACTCAAAATTATAGCATATATTTAAAACAATGTAGGTTTTATATTTTTACGTCGTTTTAGTTGAATTTTGAAAGTTATGAAATCTTACGTGCAATCGTACGATCTTAAATATTTTCAGTTTAATGGATAAACTGGTTCTTATCTTACTTTTTTACCTAGTCAATAAGTCTTTTCTTTCGAAACAGTAGACAGGGTTACTTCTCGATTGCACAAAGGCGCGGTACGAGATTATTTGTGTCATAGGCGAGATACTGCATTGTCGGAATTCTATCGATAATTTTTCTCTTTTATTACGTAGGTAGCTGGTAAGCAGCGTGTATGCTGTATTGTGAAGTCGCAATTGTAGTAAGTAAGTAAAGGCTTTTAGTTATGTTTCAGGACATATTCATATTTGAAAATAATACGCATGTTGTTCTTCATCACTTTTATTATAAATTCTTACGTTGTCACAATATTGCACATATAATATTATATTTATTTCACTTCATGACTTTTTCAATATAAATTTATTATAATTTCACTAAAATCAACAGTCAACGAAAGCACCGATATGTTTAAATATTTTGAACTTTTACAATTTGTGACGTTATTTCACTTCAATAATGTTTAAATTAACACAATCAGCTGGTGGTTTGTAAAAACTTATTTTCAAAGTTAATATACATCACAAATTGTAAACAAAATAAATACACAACGCATTTATAACGAATCTGCAATATATTTTTAATATATTTAGCATATTCTATAAAAAAATAAATAACGATAAATTACAATTTAAGTATATAACTTACAACGATTCCTTACATCTGATAAATATTGATGCCTTAACAAAACTATTAAAATACATCTTATTGCTAAATATAGTGTACATAGCACAGGATTATTATAACATGTTACATTTCATGGCATCTAACTTGGCAAGGTTTTGTAGTAGTTAGGGTAAGTTCGCGCATCGTACACTTAGAGGCACAAAAAGTGCTTGTCATTATTCTATTCATTCACCAGAATGCCATCATTTATATTAAATTATGTCTCCTTTACCGCAAAAGAGACCCAAAAATCGTCTCAGATGCGCTGACGGTTCTTGCCAAGTTACTTGCCGATTTTTGTATTTTTACTTTTCTTAACGAAAAATGCGACATTTTGACCTATTTATGAATAGGAATCAATTGATTGGTGTTTCATATCCTGTACAAGTAAACATTTTTCATATTTTTTTATTTCACTATCAGTATGACATAAAGATCTACGAATAGTTAAAGGTACATATCTGGTAGAATATGAATAGTTACATTACATTGATATGTTAAACGGATAAATAAATATTATTTCAACGAATCATAATAGTTTTCAAAAAAATGTAAGTTCTATTATTACGAGTAGTATTTCATTCATTATAAGCTTAGTATCAGTATACTAAATCTGCCTTAGATTACATACATTGTTGGTAGGAGGTTCATATGTATTTCGTGGGTAATTAATGATAGAAATAATGCCATACAACCTCGAGATTAAAGCCGATCAGAGTGTTGTCCGTTAATTAGCAGCTGTACCTGCCGGTTAACACATGATGTAGGCTTAGGGCTCCATAAATACTTGTGGGCCTCCATACAGAGTGTATGTTTGTAAATATATACCTACAATTTACATAATCAATAACGCAAAGTTTTAAATTAAATATTTTTTTAAGAATCAACTCTCAATCATCATTTTCTGAACTTTTTCTCAACACAGTTGGGGTCGGCTTTTCAATCTAACTGTGATGTGGCTGAACTTCGATATTTTCCGTGAAGCAACTGCCATCTGACCTACACAACCTATGATACAAGACCAATGATGATATCGTAATTCTAAGTTAGACTGGTTAGACTTTTGAGGGCTCCAACTACTCGTGATGACTGCCTTTTTGTTTGTAACGATAGATGTTTCCAACGATATATTTTGATATGATTGCATTCACTTTGTTAATATTACTCGCACATTTTAGGTTAACTGTCTTTTGAAGTATATACATTTTATACAGATATTTTTACATAAAATTAGGATCAGTAGAAAAGTGATAGTGCAATTTAAGTGATATGAAGAGATAAAGTGATATGTATCCTCTAAATAAGTGGTATCTGAAGTCAGTTTGTCTCTGCCACAATATTCAATAAATTAGAAACAGTTTCTTTCCTAAATTGACTTATAGATATTTTTCTCAAGATGTAAAGTCCTCAAGTTTAATTCTATATTCTTCTCCTTCGATTTCGAATTATTTCCTATATTTTGTTGACCCAGAACTTGACCACAGCCACAGTGTTTTCCGTTGTATTACATAAATCCTCGGTAGTACATTTAGAGGACCTCAGTAGGCCCCACAATCGAAGCATACTCGTACTTGTGAATTTTCTTTTGTTTAAAAAATTACAACATAAGATATCGAAAATAGTCCACCCTTCATTTACTATTAAAGTATGATTACGTAGCCGACGAGGTACGACAACAGCTGCAGCCGCGTGCAACAAACGATGTATACGACGACGCAACGACCCATCGTCCACTCCAAGCGTCTGCAGTTGTGGTAAAAATGTAATAAGTACACGAGCAAGGACGTCAAAAAATGACTGTACATCTGCCGTTTAAAGAATCTGCCATTTCCAGAATCTGCCGTTTAAAGAATCTATCATTTTCAGAATCAGCCATTCACCGAATATCCCTTATAATGTTGTTGTGTGTATCGATACTACTCAACGACATATCGTCTGCTGCATTTGTCTGCAGTTGGCGTATGTCGTCGGCCACGGAATACGACGGAACCTATGATCATGAAAATAACAGTTCTAATATTTTGTAGAAACAGACTGACTTCCACATTCATACGTTTTTCATAATATACTATGTATTACATGTTACTTTGTACAATATTATACACTTTCACTAATGGTCCTTATATCCAAAGATCCTTGGACGGTTCAAACTTCATTTAAGGATCTCTCACCCACACTGAACAAGCAAGAATTAATTTTAAGAACAGCCTATAACAGTTTATCCTTTACGTTAATTAAACTTTTGGGTAGTAAGATTAAAACCAATTTGCACTGTATTAGGAAAATGACACCATAGAATACACTTAGGAAAATTAGTTTGTCATTCAGCGGTTAATAAGTTTGAAGACCTACGAATAGTTAAGGGTTATATCGACTAAAGTAGGTACGTTTGAACGTGGTACCAGTTAATGAGAAATTAAAAAGTGAACGGCTGACGTGGTGTGGATATACTTAGGACAACAAATTATAGTCATATTGTAACAAGGTCTACAGGATGAATTTAGAGGGCTTTAGGAGCAAAGGTCGGCCCAAGAAAAGATAGATGGAGTGTGTGAAAGAAGATATGGCAAAGAAGGGAGTGACTGAGGAAAAGATATCTGACAGGAATGTGTGAAGAAGAATGACATGTTGCGCCGATCCCAATTAATTGGGACCAGGGTAACGAGGTGATGAGATTAAACTACACTAAATTGAACTTGCTAAAGACAGATATAACTTAATGCCCTTTTTTAAATAACTATATCATTTCTTCATTCTAGCGTAAATCTCAATCGCATCCGAAGTTCTCATCTCGTAGTCTGGGGTCCACTTCTTCCAATGTAATTGTGAGTTTGATTAACTTCGATATTTTCTGGGCAGCGACCTCCACCTGACCTCCATTCCCCACTGGTAATATCAAAGCATTGCAGTAGACCAGTTATGGTATTTTTTAGGACACCGACTATCCACAAAGATTGCCATAGATGTTCCTCAAAACAAAACATTGTTATACCCCATAGGCCAATATAAAGAAGGGACTATTCTGTAATCGACTTTGCTAAAGTTAGCTACCTCAAAATAGTATATTTCTTCAACACTGACTGTTATTGATATGTCCTTGCCTTTGTCGTGATATTCAGTAAATTTGTAACGATAGTAATAGTGTCTCTGAAAATAATTGTACTAAACTTCTATTCATTTTATGTAGACAACAATACTTATGAACATTATTACATGTGTGACGTCAATATTCATTAATAGTCGTCTTCATTTTGGGTAGAAGTTGTTCATTACTTTGTCCCAAGAGTCTCTCGATTAAGGAATACTAAATTTAGAGGAATTCGGATCTATTGAGATACAAGTGTGTGCGTTCAATGCTGAGAAAATCTCATTTATTGTACTTGTAGCTCGCCAGTTTCAAAATGCTTGTATCTCGCACACTACTTGTATCGCAAAAAGTATTTACATTTGAGGATGTGCCAAAGGTACCGTTATTATAGTTGAATTGATTTGTTAAGATATGTATTGTATGGAAACAGTGGCGATGGGACCCTATAAAACGATTCGTGCTGGCTTATCAATAGGTTGCATGATGGATGACAATCTAGATCCAGATATATGTATTTTTTCCACCAGCTTCCATTTAGAAAATGTTCACTCTTCGCTTTGGATGGAAAATAGTGTTATATTATATTTTACTTATTGGTGCAATACGATTTCATCTTTTTCAATAATATTGTTATCAGTATGAAAATTTTGAGTACAAAATATAATTGTAATATGTACTTGTTCAGTGCCATTTAAAATCACATTTTCACTATTCATAAATTTAATTCATGCCTTGTAACCTTCCTAAGTAATGTTGCTATCTCGCCTAAATAGGTCATCTTATGTCTCCGTAGCGTGTACCAAGTGCTACTAAGAGGGAAGTTAGAAGTAGACTCAAGTAGCTTGTAGTAGTTTTAACTCCACTCTGTAACTCCGCCAAACTTGATCCTGTAAAAAATAAATAAACTTAGAATCTTGTTAGAACTCAATAATGAGATATAATTTAAGAGAAGTAAGACGCGATGATATCAACAGTCCCAATAGAGCGTAAGTGCCTTCACCCCATCAATAGAGCCGTGGCTAATAATAACCTAGTGTTGTATTTCCAGCGGTGAGTAGAGTAACCAGACCAGAACCAGACTCACTGGAGAGCTTTTGCGCTGTCAGTGTGCTGGCTGTACAGAAATTCTCCTAAGCCTGCCTTTACACTAGCGTTGATCCAGTGCAGGCTTTCGATGAACATATGAACGTTTCTTCTGCAGGTAATTGAACACTTGACGTACGTGCAGCGTACTCAGTACTCATATGTTCCAGCAGAGACGCCGCGACAACTTGACGCTGAATAACCGCTAGTGAGAAAGCAGCCTAACCCTCTCCCCACCACCACTTCAAGAAGGGCATCAGAAGGTTCCTTTATGGTCGTCAGCACGAGTGTGACGCCCCTGGTGTTGCAAACGACCTTAGGCCACGATAACCACTTTCCATCAGGCGAATCGTGTGCTTGTCTGCACACAAGTGATATAAGTTTCCACGTCTCTTAACAAATAGAACTAACTTAATTATTATTCCGAACTATATCGAACTCGCCATCACATTCAAGCTTTAATCTATTTTTATATCATGGTAATTACTTCGCCTCGGCCAAAGCCACTTAGCGATCATTCGTTTCCCAGCTCGGAGCTCGGGGAGGAAATCAGGTGTCAGTCGAACAAATGGTTTCTGAACGAAATATGGACGTAGCACTGTAGTTTAATCTATCGAGAGGCTTAGCGATAACACGTTCTGAAATGTTGGTAGATGGACTATGAAAAATGGTGTAGGATTTTCTCTTATTTTATTTAACTTCTTCATTTCATTAATCAAAGAGAGGTAAGAGGGCGCTTGTGCACCACAAACAGCTTATTAAAGACTATTGTGTGTGTCGTAAACTCCTGTTCTTAATTTGAATCTATAAAAATAAATGATGAACCAGCACGATGACTTGAATTTGAATGAATATCGACATGGCAGTCCACATACGTCTCAATTAACCCTGTCCTGCTGGCAGGTGAGGAGTGGAGAATTATTAACATTAACCTTATAAATTATGGACAGCAAGTATATTCATTATCCATTGATTGGTTAATATAAATTCATTGACAAAGCAGTACGGTGCTACAAATTATACATTCGTACATAAATACCTATGCTCACACCTATTTCCCTCCGGAGTAAATTATTACGTATTTATATTTATTTCACAAATTGTATTAAACAATTGTATTCATGTCATGCATCTGAGTCTGTTTATATTTGTCTAATGTATATATCCGTCTAATGTTAAACAATCCTATCCCTTAGCCAACTTGTACAATACCACAAGGGAAGAGGTGGCCCAAATTCTACTCTATATCCACACGGTTTAATATAAATCATTCTGTGAAAAAGATTTTGTAGTAAAATCCAACTGATTGTTCTGAATGTGGCTGTGCTTTCTGTCCATAAAGTTCCTACGAGACACTTGTCGCATAGGAATTGTCAAATGAAAATACAGTAATTTAGTGCAGAACGTCAGAAGGCAGAATGACATCGCGCTCTTATACTCCGGGCGAATACTAAATTCGTCTTAGTTCTGCTTTTCACTTTATTATTGAAGGATTTGGTCGCAATTAAACTAAAATTAGTTTCTTTGCAGGAAACATTATGACGATCAAAGTGACACGATTGAATAATAATTTACAGTGGGAAAGTTAGTATCACACAAGCTAGTTCTGCTGTAAGCATACCTCATTCTCTGAGCTTATTCCCAAGTCAGTTGGGGTCCGCTTTCTAGACTCACTAAAATGTGACATAACTCCAATATTTTCCGTAAAGCTACTGCCATCGAATCTCCACAACAAAATTGACGATATCGCAGTTCTATAGTTAGGCTAGTCGTACCTTTGAGGGCTCCTACAGTCCGTAACGACTGCCATAGAAGTTCTTAAGGCAATGGCAATGGTTAATATATACATATATGCAATAATAATGCACCAGTATACATTTTTTTTATTTATTGCACGTTAATTTCACTTTACCACGACTGAAGTTAAGGTGAAGGTAAAGTCTCATAAAAGAGAGTCACCATTGCAAACAAGTACGTACAGTATACGATATACGTAATATTACAAATAAAATTTAAGCTTTTATAAAATGTAATTCATTGCTAAAAAATAAGTTAATAACCAAAGTGTGACCTTGTATAAAATTAATGGGGCGTATAATATTGAGGTTCAACTAAGCGAGGCGCAACCGTGGCGAGCAAATTTCAAAGAAAAAACATTCTACGTGTTCAGTTTGATTATAGGCTTAATAATAATAATAACTTATTAAAAGTTTAAAATGTTAGTTTAATATTCTCTTCGACGCTTTCTGTTTCATTGGAATCCAGACTTTTGTAGGTGAATTTCTTTCGAACGTGTTTCAAGAAAAGAAGATTTATTCTTTCAATAAAATTATATACTTGGGACTCGAATAATTGCATCCACCAGATGGTAAGCTTGGATTCATTCCAGAGAATAGTGGCCACCATTTTAGAATGGCGCTCCTTTAATTCTCACCTCTGCCTATCCCTTCGGGGATTACGGGCGTGAGCATATGTACCTGTGCATGTATATATAAAACCAAATTATAATTCCTTTTCAGTTTCACTTAAGAATGAATGTAAAACACAAACGGTTCCCATTTTAAATTCAATTTCGTTACAAATTCCCATCTCAATAAACGTCTAAAGAAAAAGAATTCTCTACCCGTAGTTATCGCTTGTCTGAATGAGAGAATAAATCTTCTATTGATACGATTGCCAATACTATCAATAAATTTTAAAGAAATAGGTGTAAAAATCTTTAAAAACTCTACCAGATAAAATGTATGATAAAATACAATCATATTTTTCTCAACGTAATTCGTGATATAAAACCTCCAGACAATTGAATCACAGTGAAATGAAACATCGTGTGGAAATTCCAGCTGAATAAAATAAAGCCACAGTAACCATGACGACATTTCACAGGAGAACAAAAACATGCATCTGTTTAATTTCATCCATCTAAGTCTTGCTTAATTTGATTTACTGCATTTTGTATACATACAATATAGATATATACAATACAGAGTTTGAAAATGATTAAATACATTTGTACTTAATAATGCTATATATATTAAAAATAACCGTGGTAGCCTAGTGGTAAGACCGATCTCATTCTTAATTAGACCTTCCGTAAAAACACTACCGAATTGAGAAACAAACACACGCAAAAAAGTGAATTTCTTTATACTATAATGAATATAAATCATTATTTTATATAGATAACATAACATAACATAAACTCATGCCTATATTACTGTAGGGGTAGGCAGAGGTGCTAACACCTACATCTGGCCAGTTTATGTTTAGGTCCCAATGTAATAGGTGGCGAGCCTATTGCTATTACGGGCTATTAAAATTCGAAAAGCATCGAAAGGTCATCGGGGTGTGCCATGGTAAAACCCGGTATCGATCCCGGAACCAAGAACCATTACCCATACCTCTAGGCTACCGCGGATAATATAGTTAACTAAGTATTAAAATAATAAAGTAAACTTGGATAACTATTTTAAAGTACACGTCACGTTATGGTAAATGGGGGCTCCGTTTACCATAACGTGAATATTCAACAGGATATCTCAGAATAAAACTTTATAGTGAAATGTTTCACAACTGTTAGTCTGGCGTACATATTTTATGTAAGGCAGTATAAAACTGCAATATTTACATACGTTGAGCACTGTGTTCGGTCGATGTATTTAAGTAGAATGTGCTAGCGGGCCACTAGGGTACCGCACACGCTTATATATGTGTATATATTATTTGAGACGCTAAGGTGTCATTTATAGATGTACATTTGCCAAGAACTGTGTATGTTATATTTGGGATAGTTTGTTCAGTATTGCTGACATATAAATATACAATTGGTGTTAAAACAAAGAAAGAATTGTAACATTGACAATTTCGTTTACGTATTATTTGCTTAGCATTAACACTTATTTTAGTTATATCTTTGATGGTTAGTGAATACTTATTATTTGCTCGTTTAAAGAGACAGATGGAAAATGAAAATGAAGGGGAAAAAATGGGAGGCAAGATTTAAAAATAATATGAAACTGGCAACTAAAATGCAGAGTAGCAGTACTTGGTGGATATCATGCAAGGTAGGTACCTTCCTGTCAAGCGGCTATTTAAATGCATTTGAATAATTGCAAGGCTCTGCCACTGTAATATTATAAAATATGTAGCTTTTCTTAGCCACTATTAAGCCGTTATACTGTGATGACATTAATAACGCTACGTGGAAATGTAGCATTGCTACGAACTTTGGTAATCAGAAAAGTATCAAAAATGTACTTTATGTATTACGATTACAGCATTATTTCTCATAAGTTTGTGCGTACTTTAAATACAAGGTTATGCCAAAAAGATTATTATAAAATCCAGGACTATTTGGATGGTAAACAAGCCTGGAAATGAGCTGTTCACTCAACTTCCTGCTCAAGCAAATGAATGTATCTAGTACTAAGTAAATTGACCAAAAAAAAAGAAAAGCCCGCTGAGTTTCTTGTCGGAATATACTCAGGCTGGGGCTGAGTTTCGAACAGGTGGTCTCTAATTTATGAATTAATATTGTTGATATTGAGGTTTTGTAAGTTCCGTTTAATGGTCTAGAATCTTTGAAGCTCTAAAAATTTACTCATTTGCAAATAGTACTAGGTATTATAATATGTATATTATTTTAGTGAAAAAACCATAAAAATTGGTCGCGTACTTTGCAAGGTCGTGCACGCTTAAGAGAATGAAAAGTCCAGACCTTCCCGTTTTAGTTACTCAGTTAAAAACATAAATTTTACTCCCAAATTTGAATTTTTATTAAACTACTCATTATAGTTTTATATTCGTTTTATGTCAGAACTCTCATATTAGTCAAGTATATATAACCCTAGGTAGCCTAGTGGTATGATTAACGGACTGCTGAAATCGGGTTCGATCCCAGATTTTACCGTGGCACACACCAATGACTTTTCGATGCTTCTCGAAGTTATGTGTGTATTTATCGCAGGTTTATAAGTGCCCGGTTTCTGATAATAGGCTCGCCACCTTTTTACATTGGGACCTGAATATAAACTGACGCAATGTGGATGCTAGCACCTCTGCCTACCACTTCCAGGGTACCAGGGATATAGGCGTAAGTTTATGTTATGTTATATATACTTAACAGACATTTTACACCGCTAAAACGAGTGAGAATTCTATAAATGTCATTAAGGATTTACATTTACGTACGAATGACATAGTAATCAAATCGTAATGATAAATGGTGATTGTTACAACATATTACGAATAATAATACTGTTGAAAATGAGATTACATATTATCAAGTAATAAATCTCTTACCTTTTATTACACTTTAGTTTCGTTTAAACCTAATAGTGATAAGTTAACTACCTTTGTAGGGCATTCACCTTTGACTTTTATAAGCTCGAGGGTATACTCGTGTTACTCCTGGTGATTTATGTTAAGGATCCACATAATTATAATATCTTATTTGTGTAGCAATTACATTGTTATAGTACCTAAAGCAGATATTAAGAAGAAAACAATATGTCAAAGCTGTTATCTAACAGCATACATAATTGCTCACGCTCTTTATACATCAAGTGTGTGGATATTGAAGATATTAGGCTCTCACTACGACACACGACGGTTATTGGAATAGGAGACACTTTGCCGGGTGGTTCTCTCCTACCACATTATCTGCGTAACACACTTTAGAGGAAGAAAATAAACATCGATGCTTTTTTGTTTTAGAAACTAGTTCTATTTTTAAATTCAAATTAAAAAGTGAGGAAATCTGAAATTTTAAATTGGCTATATTTGTGAAATATGAGGCCTCTTCCAATGCTAGTTTTGCAATATTGCAATGATATTTGCAAGAAAGCCACCTGCAACAGGCAACAGAGGTCTGCATGGAATTGAAGAGTTTCTTTCTATTCGGGTATGACCACGGAAGATAAAAAACAAGTGAAGGTATGAAGTAGGCGGAGTACCTACTCGTCGTGTTATTCATATATTATGAGCACTTAGGCATAAGTTCACATATTCCGCAGTGCTAACCTTTTTCTAAAAACTGCAAGTTTATAATGACTTTCTTGAAATACACTGACATGCATCTGAACTTTTTCGAAAATATTCAGCCTGTTTGATTCGATTTTTAACGCAGAAAATGTTGGTAATAAAGGTATTATTTGTATACTTCCAATCAAAATAATAAATGTCAGTAAGCGCTCTTCATTTATATTACTCATTTTTCTAGTTCAGATAAGTTTATTATAAAATCATTTTATATAACTAGATTAAGCTTAACATATTCAACATTTTGATGTTATAGAAATATTAAAATATGTTATTTCTGAAATTAAACCAGAATACGAATTTACGTGACTGTAATATAATAAATTAAGTTAACATCTTTGCAAAATTTATATTCTGGTGAGGTGCTGGCAATACTCGATGGTAAATGTCGACGATGAGTTTAATGAGCTTCATGATTTCCAAGAAAAACAATTTATTCACGGATGCTTTTTCTAAACATTCTTTTCCAATAGATTAATACAATACCATTCTGTTGGTTAAAATTATTATTAATGTTGCAGTAATGTGTACCTATAATCCATTACTTTTTGGACTATTCATATAATTACTATAATTTTTACTCGTATTAATTTTAAGGCGCACATTGGGAGAAGCAGTGGACTGCGGTGGGCTAATTTATTAATAATTGATACTGTTGATTGATGGCATTGGTGGAACTTATTTTATACAAATTGATAACACACTTGTACTTCTGCACGATATTAATAAACCAAACCGGTTACAAATCGAGTTATAATTTTTTATCAATTTCAGATGCATTCCATATTTTGTTACTTATAATATTTCACCTAAATATTTTCACTAACTCGTTAGAACCATTATTATAGTATTATTTTACAACTGTTTTGAAAGTTCCTCCTAGCTAAACACTTAACTCATTAAACGTTCACGTTAAACTAATTTATAACTTTTAGAATGCATTTACCCTGGTCCGATATACACTTCTTTTGAAATTATTAGCAATAATCTATCAAATTTATTAGTAGTCTTTTGAAGTGTTAATATTTTGGACCATTCATGAGATAATATTAGCTTTTAAATCAGTAAAAAGAAAATTTATAATTTGACCTTCGTCAAACATAAATTGGTAATTAAACTTAATATTATCTACGGATAGCTAAATTGGAATAAACCATAGTCACTGATCAAGAATTCCCATTCTTTCGTTTCTCCAAGAGTTTCCCAAACACTAACGATGTTAATAACGAAGCTCACTTTGATAGCTTTTATAGTCAAAATCATCATGGAATGCTTTACTTTATTCAGCTTATTTAGAAACTTCTAATTCCGATATATTTTCAAGCAGAAATGTAGGCCGAAAAATTGAATGAAATTTCACTACAAATTTACTTCATACAACTTCATTTGATGACATCTTAAGAGAATTACGTCACATATTAATAATAGTTAGAAGTACGTGTACCAACCTTGTAGGACGTGGACTCTTGCGATAGCCCTCATTTGTAACGGTGACTCCAGAGCACACGTGTAGTTGCCTGCATCTTCTACTTTCAGTCGCGCCACCTGTAACAATTTATACTGTCAGAATTCTATCTAGTAAATCTTACAACTACATTTTTTTGTTACTTATGTGCTATAGTATGCATTGTTTAGTTAGATTCTTATATATTTTGCTTGTTTTATAAGATTAGTAAGGCATATGAAATTTTGAAAAAATGTTGGAAGCATATCAGGTGATTGAAAAGTTTTTAGATAGATAATTTTTTGTACACCAAAAAACATAAAATTACATTACAAAACATACATGAATAATTGTATGTACAATGGGCGGCCTTATCGCTAGAAGCGATCTCTTCCAGGCAATCTTCCGAGTTCCGATCACCACCTTACGAGTTACCTTATTAGCCTAGATAAATATTAAAATATTTTCATAGTCTGTCAGGGTACTAATCTCAATGTTACCATGTTACAGAACTTAAATTGTAATAAATAAATCAATATTCCAGGAGAATGTATACACCATCTACACCCATGGCAAGCATAGTTTAACTAGCTTGTTTAATGGGTTCTAGAATGGTGATATACATAGTTAGATTTTTTGTAAATACATACATATTATACATGGTAACACCAATACTAAAGCAAATATTCATGCACACAAATATTTGCACTGAACGGCAATAAAACCCATGCCTCCTGCGAAGCGCAGTCGCGTTCACTACCACTACGTCACAGAGGTTAAGATAGTAAGCTATTAGGTTAATAGTTAATTAGATTTTGAATCTCCACCGAGTACCCAATTTGATATTTTGATAATAATTCTGATAGATTTACCTACTCTTGTAATCGTATTCTAAACATTTAAGAAAAACCTCTGTTTCATTATTAACGACTAACATTACACAATTTTTATTTATTCACACAACTTTGTATAACACAATGCTCCCCCTAATTTCAACATGCCTGCCTCAATGTGGCCTTATCCAAACTAATACTCGTAAAGAGAAAAATATTTCGTCGTCGTCCCTCGAAACAGGCATATTTATAATTTACTTCAGCTCATTAAGTTTTATCTTAGCATTTTTAAGATTACATTTGCGTATCACCACTTGGGCTGTAAGTAAAGGAGAATATTTAAGTCCCCTTACACTTAAGCCCGCAAATATATGATGGCAATTTAGACCAAACGGGGACGTGGATTACTGAGTCCTGAAGGTGTAGTTGACATGGAGGTCCATTGTGAGCGTAGCTGCTAAGATTATTTTTTAAACTTATGGCCAAGATTTTGAATGGTAAAAACAGCCTCTGTAGTGTAGCGGTGGTGAAAGCAACTGCTGTGCAGTAGGCTCGGGTTGCGTTCTCGTTCAGTGCAAAATATCTGTATACATGAATATGGCTATTTGCAATAGTCTGGTCGTGCTTTGGAGAGCACGTTAAGCCATCGGTCCCGTTTGCCATACCAATATCTATGGCAGTTGTTACGGGTAGATGGAACCCTAAAAATCCAACAACTGGTCTAACTGTAGTACTTTGATATCGCCTATATATGTATGTATATATAGGTTGTGGAGTCCAGATGGCAGTCGCTTCACGGAAAATATCAAAAGCTCAGCCACAACAGTTAGAATGGAACAATGCGCACTCGAAACTTCGAGATGAGAGGTTCAGATGCGACGAATGCTAGGATGATGATGAACATGACTTTGAACAGTAAAAAATAAGACTATTCTAAATAACTGTCAGTAAATTTGTAAATAGAATCTGAGAATTATATTATTATTTTAACTTTCACTATTCTTTTAACTATGCTATGGCCTTTAACAGGCTAATACGTGTAGCATTCTCATCCTTAAATAACAAGTACAGTCACCTGCAATAATATGTATACACTTTGGAACCTTGTCACAATAATAAATGACAAGTCAACATTATGACGTGAAATGGTAAACTTTGAGAAGTTTAATGTGGAAAAGTTCTAAAATGTATACATATTATTGCAGGTGACTGTACTATAAATATAACCTTAAAGTTTACTTTAAAACAGTTAAATGCAGCTTATATAACAGATTATTTTATACTGTTGATTGCTGGCACTTGGCGGAACCTATTGTTATAAATTATTTCATTGAAAACACACTTGTTCTTCTCCACAATATTTATTACTGTACCTAACTGGTTTCGACTTTCTCAAAGGTTTACTTTGACAGTGTCAATGTTTGTAAACTACTATCGTAGAGAAGTACAAGTGTGCTATCAATAATGTATGATTATATTAACAGCTAAAATAATTGTATTTACAACTGCTACGCTTCTATAGAGACCATACCCTATTCCATCACTTCAGTCACGGCTATCACACGGTAAATACCATATGCTCTATTATCTTTACTGGTTATATAGCGTTTGCAGACATAATTACAGAGTCCTCCGTGAGGGACTGGCTTACTTAGTAACCCTCATTTCGTCGGTTAAACATATTTTACCTCCCACGAAATTGAGTACAGTTGATGAAATGCAAACAAGCCGTGAGGATTTATTTTATAAGGTAGACTTTAAGATAGGTTCCCCGCAAAACTTAAAATCGTAAGAACAGCCACTTTTTTTTCACAAAATGTATCGGTACTTTTTATAATTATGATAACAATTGATTAACAAAATGAATGATCTAATATTATTTGTAAAGCTAAAAATATTTATACAGAGCTACTAATGGAATTAAATAGTAAAATTTACGAGTATTACGTAAATACCATTTATAGTACCAATAACGTAAATTTAAGACACCCGTTTTGAACCTGCCCTCACTTTTTTGTTTGTAAATGGTTTTTCGATAATTTATTTATTTATACCTCTCAGGAAACATAAATTTTCGTTTAGAATAAACCGTGTATCGTATATTAAACTAATGGCTTTCAGTCAGCGTGTAAAAAGGTCTAAGTATGTCTAAATGTTGAACTTTTCTTATACTACGAACCGTAGTGCTACGATATAATAACATAAATTTTGATGTTATCTGCTTGATTTTTGTTTTATAAGTACCTAAGTGATATTTGGAATTGGCTTAGTGGTTAGAGCATTTCCCCTGTAAGGCAAAGATCGCGAGTATGAATTTCGGCGAAGCATTCACTTTTCCGATAAAAAAAAATATTTGAACGTCGGTATATTAAACCTTGGTATTTCGTATATTCGGGATTCGAATTTATTTTGAAAAGTAACCGTAGCTTTCTAGAAAAAAAAAATGGTTCTACAGAATGCTTTTTCATCAACAAGTTTATTCTTAGTGAACAAAAATCATTGAAATTATAGCAAGCTTAAATATAAGTCATAACTGTACAAAAGTACCTGCCTCAAAATATTACTGACGGCTTCGAGACCTCTAACATATACTTAATCTATTTGTAAGTTTATCCCAAACACCCTTTAAGGTACGTGAAATGTGTCAACCCGCTCCAACTGACATGTTCGATATTTTGTATTATATTCTGAAGCCCTGCTGGATAATCTGTTACAATCCCATAGGAATATTAATGATTTACATTTTTTGTAATGTTTTTATATTCGCAAATGTTGAAATACATATTATATATCTAGATAATCATATGTATATTTATGTATATATCTTTCACACTCTTCGTAGTAATACACCATACTGCCCCAATTCCTCTTCAACTATCTTATTCCATCCTATGATTAGCTGTAAGAGATTACCTCAGTGCAATAAGACCGCCGATTGCCAATTGTGTACCACATAAACTATTCACCTATAATTCAGATCTATGGCTTTGGTTAACAATAAATCATTATCTATTATTATTATTACATTAAAAAATCAAAGAGCATTTAAAAAAAAATCGATGCGTATTTGTGACATTTCTGGACAAAATAACATATTGGCTTACCTGTAAATGACTTGTCAGAGTTAAATGATCTGTTTCAATAAGTACTCCTCCCCTAATTTCATCCAGCGACACAGTACTGTTGCCTCTATACCAGTGCATTTCAGGTACAGCTTCACCGGGATGCAAATTAATTACAGCACATTTTAGTGAAAGCGTTTCGCCCGTTTCTAAGAAAGCTTCATTACTCATCTTTATAGAAGGCGCTGTGAACAAAAGAGTTTCCTTCAATTTCTTTTTGAATTTGTTGCCGTCATTACTGTTGTCCACTCTAAACTGAGAAATAATTACTTTACAGCTTAAACTAATAACTTGCTGGAAATAATTAATTAATTCGCTTTAATTCATTATCCATGTCTAAACATTTCATTGTGGTAAAAATAAAATCAAAAGATCAGTTACTTACGATGTACCGTCAATATATAACGTCTCAACATTGGAGGATGTGTTGAAACATGACAACAGTAAACCCCAGAATCTTGAACTTTGGCATCTAATAACGCTAGCTTCCAATTTTCACCAGCCAAGTCTACCCTATACCTAATAAAAGAAAATAAAATATTATTTTTTCAACGTTTGGTATAATAAGGTAGGCCTTATTCAAGAATACTTCCAATACTTTCAATTAATTTTGGGTACAACAAAACCCTCGTCTAATTATTAGGAAGAGTGATGAATAAAACAAATAGGTTCAATGGATAATTACTAAAACACTTTACATTTACATTGTATTCAATCGTTAAAATAGTAATCGTGTAATAGGCTTACAAAGTAGCGAATCAACTAGACGAGTGCTTGTTATATAAGATATGTAACATACATATTCATATATACATATACCATATTCACCATCAGGTACGAAAAACTTAGTAGTGTTGCGATAGCATGTATTTTTATGTACTCCTACCTAAGGTACAAAGAGCTTCCAGATCGGACAGCTTTATATTTGAACGGGAAATCTCATTACACTCCTGTCTCGAAGATTGAACTATCTATTTTAGTGACTTTGTATACTTGCAGGGAAAAATTCAGTTTAGTAAAATTAGTAGAACAAATCCAAACTCTCTTCGGTATAAATGTAGACAAGGTAATCCAAACGACTACGATATTTTAACATAAACACAATACCAATTCCATTCTGGCGCATGTAAATAAGAAGTTATATTTATGACCAACTCGGCGAATCGAGAATGGATGTTGTTTGCAATTGTGTCCTGCTGATACTGAATGAAATTTAGTTTTTACACATCCGAAATACGTCCACCGAGACGTGAAAACTTTATTTCGATTTGCAGTAGAAACAAAATAGTAGAGACCTTATAATGTAGTAAATGGATTAATCAATAATTTATTAGATAGTGACATCGCATGTCGAAGAACCTACTGTGCACGACGACGTTGTGTTGTGTATTTTTGGGTCCGCGTTATACAAATCATACTTGAATTGTATAACGCGTATCTATAATTAGGTAAATACACATCCGGAAATCAGACTTCCACTATACCTATAATCTGCTGTATGCGTGTCAAGATCAACAGTCAACAGTTCCAAATTTTCATCATCTGATACTCTTATCCACGACACCTGAAATATAAATTGTACTATAATATCTTAATATCCTTTATAATAATAATAGAAACATTAAAATCAATGAAATCTATATGTACCGTTTTATCCCTTAACGCTGTAACTTTACAGTCAAATATAACTAACGATCCAGTATCAGCATCAATTATTGTATCTTCTGACGTCGTTTCTTCAAAGGATGGTGGTCGAAATCTGAGGTCAAACAGAATGAATTAAAATGTGTCAATATATATAAAACACCACTAATAAAACTCATAAACAAGGTTAATTAAACACAAGTTATAATGAATTTGGTTAGTCAATGAAAACAGTTCCCAAATTTCAAAGTACCATATTATCAAAATGATTCCACCTTAGAATAACGTTCATTTTAAGTAATTTTTTGACTAATCCAACTCAGTTTTTACTGACTGCGCGTAAAAGTTAGAATTCTTATTTATTGAATCTTAAGCCGTTGATGAATTATACCGTCTGCCCTAAATATAATGTATGAATGAACTTCCGCCTCACGGACTCTTCGATATACTACCTATACCGAGCCAGGAAACCTGTGTCCACAACAACAGTGCAACCTAGTCTTGTCAATAGACATTCAAATCAAATCATAAACTGTATATACATTTATAAGGTACCTCTTGCAAATGGTTTGTGCTTTTAATTGATTGACATGACGCTCTATGTAGACTTCAGAGATATAAATTTACATAGGACTGCTTTGATATTTTTTAAATTGACTTTCATAGTTATCAAATTATTCAGTCCCTTGAAGGCTTTAAGTAAAATACAAGCTTTATATTTGAACATAACTATTTAAAAGTAGTTGAAGCTTTAATTCTTTTTTTTTAACAAGACATCTTGCGTAATATGGTTCCAGAAGCATTCATTATTGAACCCAATAATATCATAAAAAAATTATCTCATTGCGTAGAATCTACCTTCTGAATGCCTAAAATAAATATATGTAGGTATTGACAAACAAAACTGGCCCTTCAAACGTGTTGCCCAATATTATTCCATTTTGCACTTTTCTTATATCACTTAGGTAGCAGACCAGCACACGGCCCACCAGATGGAAAGTTGGCCAATAGACATTTGCAAGATCAGAGGCGACACACTTGCATTGCCATCTCTGTAAAAACTGTCTAATGTCCTTCTTGAAGTACCTCCATATTACTCTATAGAACTCTGTTAAATATGCTAACTAAAATAAGTTATAGACATATTATTAGTGTACAAAAGGTCCCATTTCCCCTGAGATCAATAGTTGCCTGCATAAAACAAACATTCGTATCGGATTTTGGCTTTGTCTCGTGAATATGTTGTCTCAAACATTAGATATGTACGCATTTTGGGAATTCGTATCATATTTTGTGTATTTTGTGTGGAGTTCCCAATATTTGTATAATGTATGTGTGTAATACTTATTGCTACTACTGTTACAAATGCCAATAAATACATCGTGAGACAAGAACATGTTGCAGAGATTCTAGTTAGCCATAGTTTTGTATCTGTTGGAAATTATCTTCGAACATAAATAAATAAACAGTTACGAGAATTGGATAACAATAATAACAAAGATAAAATTACAAAATGTTTTTTACAGTAGTTTCAAAATTAATAAAAATAAACTTTTGAACTTCAATCGCATTAAGGCAATAAAGTTATTCGGATCAAGAGGTCCCATCGCATCTCGTCACGAAACATCGATAAGTAACCTAATAATGTGATAAGGCCAATTTCAAATATCCGCTTAAATGCAGCTTACAGTGAATTATTAAGAGCCGAATTGGCTAAAGAGTTTCCTTCATAGAATTTCAGTAAATAAACTAACTTAATCAGTAACAAGTTGGTTCTTAGTAATTAATGTAAATTATAAAATACGTAACGATATCATGTTCGAGTTACAATACTATTTATTCTTAAAATTATACAACATTTTTACTAAATTCGGAGGCATGTCAAACAGTCACAGATTTTCAAACCCCTCCCATGGAATAGAGAGGTTACTTTAATTATCCTATCAATATTATACCTAAAGACTGACTTTTTTATAGTTCCCTCAGGCTGATAAGACCAATTTTAGTGAAAACTTTATTACAAACGTGTATGGTTAAACGTACATACATGCATATTATTAATCCAATGAAATAAACTGTTGATTGCAATCTCAACCCACATAACTTTATAACTGTGTGTTGAACAGTGGAAAAACGAGTGGCAGTTTATTTGTAATATTCAGATTATCAACATTGAGAACAAAACACTTTCTGTAAACCGTTTTTGGTGTTATTGTTCTATGCATTAATTCTTCGTAAAATTCGGCTTTTTGTCGATATAGAAAGTTTCAAATTATGGAGTTGTAAATGAGAGACGAAAATATGTTTAAAAATGTTTATGTTGTGGCTTTGCAAGTTCCATCAGTAATCAATTTATTATAATATTTCATATACATCATATTTATTTTCAATAACATTATCAATTTATATACAGAATATTAATAACTATATACAAAATATTAGCAATAATAGGTAAGCGTCGACAAGTCGCTTCGCTATTTCTTTAAATAGCGCGCGCGCACTTGGACCCCACGGACCCAGCGTTTCGACACCAAACGGCTCAAATATATAATTACTATTTAAATTATTATATTTGCGCCGTTTGAGAGTCTCTGCCGATGCAGCAGCAGCGCATACGCAGTCCATCGTGCTTGGAAGATGAGAAGGCGCCAAGGTGTCGACGCAAGTGGCGTCCCACACCAAAGGACTACCCATCTTCCAAGGCATCAACGACATCCCGTCTGGTCTCTTGCCATCGTCGCGCGCCAAGCCAACAGGTTCAAGAACAGCTGGCACGCCGCCGGCGCGGCGGTGACAAGAGCCCGACGAATGATGTCGTTAATATGCGCGTGTCGGGACATGCGACCTGCGCTCCTGCTGCAGGATAATCCGTGATAATTTGCAAGTTATATAAGTTATGCCTATGTTTTGTTTAATTTATCCTAGTTTCAGAATGATATCTTTTTTGTATTTTCGTGTCTTAGGATTAAGAAATAAAAGCTTTTTGCTCTGGAAACTTATTCCGAACCGAAAATACAATGTCAAATTATACACAACAGATGAAGGAACGGAAAAAAAGATATATCTATAAGGCGTATTTATTCAACATACAAGTAAAAGATAAAAATGCGGAGCTCAACAAAAACGGCACCAATGACTAGTAAACATGAGAATATATAGAAAACTTCTCCAGAGTTTTACGAATTTTGTAAATGAATGGTCTGAATGGCGCGCGCCATCATTTAAATTTTATGAATAAAACTTTAATTTGTTAAAATGTATGAACACATAGATGAATAAAGTAACACGGAACTTTGAAATCTTTTGAAATAAATAAAGTGTAGGTAAATGACTTAGACGATACTTTAGCAAGATATAGAGCGTTCCTTACTATGTATGCACTGTAAGTACAAGTATGAACAGTAGCGAAGTTCTTGGCAAACTAATTCAGTAGCAAATCGATAGCTATACCTGATATGTAGTTGCAATCCCCAATTATATACAGCGATTGTGTTCTCATTCATTTTATAACCACACCTACGATATTTTCGGTAACATATGATACGTCACCATAGGTACCTTTACAATCGATATTGATCAATGGAATTCTACTTTCAATCGGCACAACAGATCAGAAAGATTTCATAGCTTTATTTATACTCTAAGATAAATATAGTGCGACATAACCTCAAACATAGTCATTGTTAGTAGTCTGCTTATGTAGTAAATCTATTTAGGTTAAGAGAATTCTACGCACAAAAAGGAATCCTGTAATCTGTGAAAAAAATACGTTCCCATTTCCAAACTAAATAACAGCAAAGGAAAAGAACCGCGTATTCGGATAAAAAGAGAGTTATGATATTATTCCGAGTCTAATTCGCAAAGAGGAACAACTCAAACATATGTAAGGTCGAGACGTTTGTACATATTTTTTACAAAAGAAAAAGTGTGACCCAACGAGCTTCATTTTATTCAAACTGGTAACTTTTGTATAGACGTGATACGCTTGCAAATTAAAGGGTGGAGCTTACATGGATGTGTAAGGTTCTACAAAGTTACTCGTAAAAATATTTACGTTCTAATTCAGTATATTTCCAGAAAAATATTAATAACATAACTAATTATCAAATCATCGATATGGCGATGTAATATTCGATATAAACCACATCCATAGTAAACTTAACAGGCAATCAAATTATTTTTAAGCTATCGCGGCGTTTACTCATAGTGTTTATAATGTTCGGGACATCACCTGGAATCCAGTGATAGTGATACCCAAAAACACAGTGAAAGTAATGGAGGGTAGGCGCACAAAAAATGTTTCCTACACACCGCGACGCTCGCAGACCAGTCAAGTCGTGACTGCAACGCACCAGAAACGTCGGCAAAAGTAAATTGTTCAGAAATATATCGCATAGTCCCGAACATTATAAACACTATGAATCAAATTATTATTCCTTATCGATATGAAAAGGACTAGTAGAAAATAACAGATAATGAGATCAAAGGCAGATAAGAATGATGATGACGTAAAGGGCGAACCAAACACAAAAACTTATTATTTAAATTATGATTGTAACAATTTCTGCAAATGAAACACGAATCCTTCGACTAAATAGATTAACATAGTTCGGTGTAACAAAGGCCTTTGACTTGGGCTTGAAAAGGATCTTCATTAGGGCGGACAAATGAGATACCGGGGTCGGTATTACCAAAATTAGTTTCAATGTTTAAGCGGACGTGTTCGGCACTATGCCGAATGCTTTATTTGATCAGAATAGTGATTTAGAAGTTCTCATGGATACTACTTTTTCTTTTTAGACGGTTATAGTAATCTTATACCTATGGCTAGTAGAACCAATCAAGGGTTAGATTCTGCGTGGTAAAATTTGATACCTACCAAATATTATGTTACTAGATGACTTGTACACGTTTATTAGAAACCGCGGTAGCCTAGTGGTTTGGGTAATGGACTGCAGCTGATGCTGCTCGGGTTCAATCCCAAGTTTTACCATGGCACACACTAATGACTTTTCGATGCTTTTCGAAGTTTATGTGTGTATTTATCGCAGGCTTATAAGTGCCCGGTTAATGGCAATTGGCTCGCCACCTATTGCATTGGGACCTAAATATAAACTGGCGAAATGTGGGTGTTAACAGTTATTATACGTCACGATAATTCGTATTTAAATATTACTTCTATTATAAATATATTTAGGAAAATTACAATCATCTTTGTAAGATTTTATGAAGCTGCTTAGGATAATTTTAACAACTTTTCGCCTACATGGTATGGACGCAATATTGGACTTTGCAGACACGGACAGCCCAAATGCTACGCTAGTGAAGTGTAGTTATGTGGGGTCTCATCAAATCAAATCGTGTAGGAAGTCTCTAACAAGAGAGTCTATGTAGTTTACAACGCGGTCGTCCGAGGACTTGATGCACAGTAAATAGAAGGTGGAAAGAGAAAGAAGAAGACTACAATTTACACTTCCTACTGGATACACCCGGCGCTTTTTTTATCATGAGGAAATCTCCACGGATACCCCGGTTATGTCGGATTTGGACCGACCAAAACCGCATGATCGTCTTGGGACATTAATTGCCTAGGGTGAATGTACCGAGCACTAGAAAATGCTAAGCGATCTACGTGACTTTGAATAAAGTTAATTTAGCAGGCACTCCAAGCATTTTAAGCTACGCAGTATTTTTAATGGTATCAAAGTATATTAATCAAACTTTCTTGAATATTAATATGGGTAAAGGTAAGTTGGGTCATTTTCATTCCGTTCATAAAATTTCAAGTATTTGAGAAAAATCTTGGGTAAAGCATTTTTTTAAGTAAGTTTTTATTCAGAGACTATGTCTAGAAAGCGTTTGAAATCATGCAAAAATTCCCGGCGGATAGCTTTCAAAGTCTCGCGGCATTCAAAAACTCTTATCTCTTATCTTATCATGGTAATTTTATTTAATTAGAACTAGTACCACTTCCTTTTTAACGGCCTCTGCTGCCGGGCGAAAATGAACGCGACTGCTACGCAGGAGGCACCTGGCCCACTCAGTGCAAATATTTATCTCTATGCATAATATGTATGTATTTCCAAAAAAGTATCTACGTATGTCTGCATTCTAGAACCTATAACACTAGCTAGTTACTATTACCATGGGTATAGGTTGCGATGTGTATATTGTACTAGAGTATAATGTATTATTATTACTTATTTATATGTAAGGCATTTATTAATTTTATAAGATTTGTTTTGCGTACAGTCAGAAATAACGATAATCAAACCACAAAAGTGCATATAAGATTGTAATAAAATCTATTGACATTGTTAACCTAAAAATTATATGTAACTCAACCATCATCCATATTATTTTAAACCTATTTGCGAGTTGATTTTATTTTGTTTGATTTTTAATTTTAACTTTAATTTTGATTCTATTTTGTTTGATTTTGTTTGATTTTACTTGACTTTATTTTATTTTATTACATATACCTATACTTAATTTGTAATTCCACCTGATTATAACTGTAGCATGAGAATTTTGACATCCTTAACTGGTTTAAAATTTGACATATTCTTTTGACTATTTCCGACTACCTTTTGAATGAAATTCCTGACTAATCCCGATTAATGTTAATGGTATATCCAGCTATATTCGCTTTATTATTTTCTTCTTAAATTAATTAATTCAATTAATACATTACAATAAAATTAACCTATTTTATGTAATTTGCTGTGCCCAAACAGGGCTTCATGTTGAAACCCATAATTATATTTATGTAATATCTGTACAACACATGATGCAAATAAATACTTTGACTTTGACTTTGACTTAAGACTACAACTAAAAATCAATAAATAAACGGCTGCTATCCATATCGATACTTCAAGAGGAAATCGGTACCAATTAGAAGGTTACGATCGTCGATATAACTCATTTAGAAACTATCAATAAAATAAAAGCACTGTTTGAATATACCTAGTACCAAATAGAACATAAATAAGTATTCTGATACAACATATTACATATTAAACTCGGCTTATACTTACAGCCCACAGGTATTTTTCATGATTGTTCATAAAACACGTAACTATTATAATAAAATAAACAAACTAATGAACCGTAGGAAGGCATCCCGTTATATTCTAGAATCCGTACCAGTGTGGCTATAACAATGTACATATTATCTATACATAATCATGTATTAATAAATTAAATATAAACACAGGGTGCTGGACAAATAAGACTTACTAAAATATGCAAATCAGAAATAGAGACATTATGTGATAAAATTATGGACAATACTTACTTGTCATGAAAATGCTTATTGCTAGTAGCGTAGGAATCAAAAATATAATTCAGCATCGGTGAGTCAGATTTTCCTTGCCTCATTCCCTGTTTCCGAGGTTTGCTGGTGACCCTCATGCTTCGGAAGACTGTTGGTGGGTAGGTGACAGTTGTCGGCGTAGTTGATGTACTAGCCTCAGTAACTGTTGACCCTGGAGACAACGATTAAAATGACAACCAACAATAGTAAGAATTTACATTTAGAACTAAACTAGCTGACCCGCGCAACTTCGTCTGCGCCACCCCTTTATTGCAACATTTTTCATTTCTGCTCCGCACCTGTTAGTCGTAGCATGATGTTATATACATATGAACCTTCCTCTTTAACCATTCTATCTATATAAAAAACCGCATCAAAATCCGTTGCATAGTTTTAAAGATTTAAGCATACAAAGGGACAAGGGGACAGAGAACGCGACATTATTTTATACTATGTAGTGATATTCATCATGTGATCTTTTACGACGCCAAGCAAGCACCTCTTGGGTTTACAAAGGATTAATATATCGTCTGAATGAATTATTTGAAATATAATTGACACACATAATATACAATTAATTCTGCATAACTAGTTTGACTATACTGGTACCTATTATGTTAGAAATCCTGAACAATGGCATTTGATTAATAACAATAGCGAGACCATGGAATTCATAAATCATGTTCACGATTAATGAACATTATGAACAACTCATATCATTGAGTTACATAGTTTACAAGGAAAAATTACCGATTTGGTATAAGACGATAGTTCTGAAAATTCTTAAAGGAAATTGAAAAAGGTAGATCAATTCATATTTATTTTTAATTTTAAAAAACTTTTGTGTACATTCTAGTTCATAGCCAACGGTTATCATTCAAGCAATGCCACCTTTATTCATAATTGATAACACACTTGTACTTCTCCACTGTATTTATTATTGTACCTAACGGGTTAGTTATGTATAAAAATAAGTTCCACCAAGTGCCATCAATCAACAGTATAGATAAAAAAGCAACCTTTATTCTTTCTGGTCTTTTTTATCGTGTATTAGAGCAATCATTGCTTCTCTCTGGTGTATTATTCGAAATAATTGTGTATTATCTTTTAAACTTAGTGCTGGATAAAAACCACAGGGAAGATGACACACTAATTTCAATTTTTGCATCGTCAGTTTATCTAAGAACTCATTGTATCACTTATAAATAGTAGCTCTGAATGAACTTTGTCGTAAATCTTAACAGACTTTATTATAACTTTTTTGTAGATTAGGACAGCAAAAAGACACAATAGATTACGAAGAGAAAAGCTACTCTTGTTGAATTAAATTTCTCGACATTTTAAATTGCGACTAATTTGTAAAACCCCTTAACAGACGACACAATATATATATGCTTAAATACAGCTACTCTTCGAATTCTGTTGTCGTTGTAGAAAGAGAAGGAAGGTTTGAAGTTTAAGACAGTTTCTAAGCTGTCAATGCAGAAGTCAAAGCAAGATTTCAAACCATCAACTTAAGCACTCGGTCTTTTCACTGACAACACAAAACACAAGGTTACTATTAGCCGCGATATTCTGCAGGGCAGAGGTACTTACCCAGGCGTACTACTCAATTAACACGTATCGTACCGTTCATACCGCATTTTATTTCTTATTCTCTGTTATTATACAAACACAAAATTTACTGAAATAGTTAGAAAACTTAACTGTAACATTATTATTTCAGCATATCTATTCGATAATACCTACTGAAAACTTCTTTATTTAGGTATATTTGTTACAATATTCTATGAGATATAAGATTTACATGTTACGGTAAGAACCAAAAATCGGATGCAGAACTCTTTGACTTTGTATCTATTTTAAGGCAGTACTTAATGCACCTATTAGTTACATTAGAAGCCTTGGTTCTAGATGTATCGTTCCGAACTTAACAGGTCACAGAAGAAGTAGGTACATACTTGTATCACGGAATTCAGGACATGCGCGATAAAGATACTGCTACATGGGTAGTTTATTCCGTAGCTATTTTACTGACACAAAAAACCACGAAGTGAACTCGTATAACGCTGACATGGGCGATAAAATTGAAGGCAGGTATTTCAATCTCAACCGATAGCATAGGTAGTCTACCGATATCAAAAATAAATGCAGCGGCAGCGTAATTGAAAGAAGTTACGTATTCTAACCTCGTTACGTAGCTTATATTGCCAACGTGAACCCATTCCTCTACACGACAAAGTTCGTACACATCCCGTATAATGAACTGTCTCAAAATAAGCTTAGACTCCACTCCAATGTTTGTTGTATTTGGAATTCCTAAACAGGCAAAAAATATTGGTTTGTTCCGCGTTCGCCTCTCAAAGTTTTGCCCCACATGAAAAATTCCGCATTTGCTCTACATGTTATTCTTTTTTAGCCCCAAACGTAATATTTATTTTGAATTTAATATTTTATTCCTGTTTCGTCCTATTTGCCTTTCCTTATTCGCCTCGAATATTTTTTGTTATTGCCTTCTAACAAGAAACCTCCTTCAAGTTAAATATATTGTCGTTTCATCGAATTTTGGAGGTCTGGGCACTATTTTGGAACGAAACCGTTGGCTTTGTAAATAAAATCAACTAAGAATACTTGTACTGCATTATATTCTGTTAAAGTTAGAAGTAAAGAAACGCATCATATAGAAAACAGTTCCTTTTTTATACTGTTGATTGATGGCACTTGGTGGAGCTCACTTTTATACATAATTGATAACACACTTGTACTTCTCCACTGTATTTCTTATTGCATCTAACCGGTTCTCAAAGGTTTATTCTGACACTCAGTGTATAGATAGATCTTTCAGAATGCCGTAAGGCGAAAGCGGTTAGGTACAGTCAGAGCTCATAAGTGCATTAGCACATCAAAGCTCAAAATGGTTTAGCGTGCGGCCGGCGCGCTTATATGTGTGTGTAATGTTACTATGCAATACGAGGCGACGCTGGCTTGTCTTAAAAGAAAAAGGTCACAAGTAGCGTTAGAATGTTGACGCTATAGTTGCGTAGGATTGCTACTGCACTTTTGAGTTCTACTGTACATTAATAAATACAATGGAGAAGTCCGAGTGTGTAATCAATTATGTGGAAAACAGATCCAAATTTTATTATTATGAATAATATTGTTAGTTTCATTTAATAACAACTTTACCTGTATCAGTAGTTTGAGGGGCAGTGGCCCGTGTGAGCACCGCCATTAGAAGCACGATGCGGTGCATGCCGCCGCATCTTACCCGCTCAGCAGGCTCGCTGTCAACAAACAGTTAAGAATTATTTCGATGAACTAGGATGAACTAATAAATGTTTATTATAATATTATGGATCCGTATGATGGCGGAGAAAGAATATCAATAACCCATCTCATTCGAAGGATGTCGTAAAAGGCGATAAACGGAAAAATAACCAGATGATATAACTGCGAGAGAAGGAAAACTCGAAATAAAACCCTGTACCAACCTATCTGGTCAGTATAGATAAGCCAAAATCTCCCAACATTCGGCAAGTTCCCTATGTCCAGCGGTGGACTGCGATAGGCTAATTGATTGATTTCATTTCATTTCATTTCATTTATTTATTCACAGAATGCAGGTACAACAATTTGTGGTCTTATAATTAATATAATGTTATCTTGTACATTCTACCACATTTGTGTGGTATGTAAATATTCAAACAGTCAATAATTAATTTGTGACATAGTAGATATAATATAATATATAAAAGAATCATGCAATAATAAAAAATAAAAATTCAAATATCAATGTGATTATAAAAAAATGTCAAATCTTCAAATTAATAATTGTCAAATTTAATGAATGTCAACATAACTAGGTCCATAATATCATGTCAAAAAGAGTTTAAATAAATTATTCTAATGTCAAATTTTAGGTATAATCATCAAATTTTAGGTATAATCAAAATGTCAATTGATTCAGAGTTGTATCCTCTAGAAATTCACTTAAATCATAGTAACATTTTCGGCCTAATAACTTTTTTAACTTTATTTTAAATATGTTTATATTACATTCTTTTAATACATCTGGTATTTTATTATATACCTTTGGTGCTATACCCAACAAGCTGTCTGACATCATAGTAGTTTTTGAAGGGTGTAAACACAACTTCTTATCATTATTATGAAACATACGCCTGTTGCGCTTTACAAATTCAGAATTAAGTGGGAACAAGTGAGGATTACCATGAACAAACAAAGCCACTTCGAGAATGTAAAGCGACGGAAGCGTTAGGATGTTATACTTTACGAAGTAAGGTCTACAGCTGTCTGAGGACTGCAAAGTGAACATAGCCCGGATGCAGCGTTTTTGAGCTTTAAAAACTACGTCATTGTTAGTCGAATTCCCCCAAAAAATAATGCCATAACGAAGCATGGACCCAGATAGACCATGGTACGCAGTAAGCAGAGCATCAATATTAACAACGGGTGCCAGCTTATATAGTGAGTATGCAGAACTGGTAACTCTCTTAACCGTTTCCTCAACATGTGCCTTCCAATTAAGTTGCTTGTCAATAGTAACACCTAAAAATTTAGCTGTGCTAACCTCGCGTACTGTCTGGTTGTTATACGCTACAATTAGGTTATGTGGTTTTGGTCGTTGGCTGAAATGCATAACTTGAGTTTTTGTTATATTTATTTTCAAATTATTATTATTCATCCATCCAATAATAGATCCCAAACAGTCATTAATATCATGCAGGTACTGATTTGGGTTTTGGCATTGTATAGATACTGTGCTATCGTCTGCGAATAGGGACATAGGATGTTTGGTATATTTAGGCAGGTCATTTATATACAAAATAAATAAGAGAGGGCCTAGTACACTACCCTGCGGTACGCCATAGGTAATAGCACGTGATTCGGATCTATATGTAACCTCATTTTTACTTTTAGTATCTATTTTTGTTATACTTGTAACTTGAATTCTGCTGGAAAGGTATGATTTTATCAACTATAATGCGTTGAACCTCGGATTCCATATGACTCCATTTTATTTAGTAAGATCGAGTGATCTACGTAGTCGAACGCCTGCGTCATATCACAAAAGATGGCACATACTGGAGTTCTTCTATCAACATTACCGATCACTTTTTCATAGAAATCATAGATTGCCAAATTCGTGTTCCTATTGGATCTGAATCCTTTTTGCTCCTGACATAAGAGTTCGTGATGTTCTAAGTATGCATAAATTTTACTGTGTATGTATTTTTCGAAAATTTTCGAGAAGATAGGTACTAGTGTAATTGGCCTATAGAATTCCATTAGCTCTTTATCTTCTTTCTTGAACAGTGGCTTTACAACTGAGGTCTTAAGTTTATTAGGATATATTCCTTCAATAATGCATAAATTTAGTATGTAACTCAAATGTCCACTTATATATAAATTGGCTGCCTTAATTACCTTTGTACAAATGTCATCATATCCTACACTATGAGTATTTTTAAGTCCATATATAATTTTTTCTATGTCATTTGGAATGCTAGGAGGTATAAAAATAGATTGTTGCGGACCTACTATTTTGGAAGTTACGTTGTGACCCGCACCTGTGATAGGTTTAATCTTGTCAATAAAATAATTGTTGAACGCATTTGCAATTTCGAGAGGATCCGAAACAATGACATTACCAACTTTGATTTTGGTTATAGAGCCACGAGGAATATTGTGCCTTGATTTATTTATTATATTCCATGTGCATTTGGATTTATTAGAGGAATTTTTAATTTTGAAATTATTCTGCGATCGTTTTGTCAGCCGAATAACTTTTTTTAATACCTTTGCGTGATTCTTGTATTCATTTTTAGTACGAGCACAGGGGTTCCGCCTAAACTGCCATAGTAGCGCACGTTTCTTAACACTGCATTTCCTTAACCCGCGTGATATCCATTTAGGTTTCCCATAGATTTTTTTTGTCACAATTTTAAAGGGAAAACATTGGTCATAAAAATATGTAAAGTGATTAATAAAGTAATCGTATGCTATATTAGGGTCAGATTCTAAATACATGTCAGGAAAAGTAAAGTCATTAAGACGCTTCGTAAATTTTCTAATGTTGTCATCACAAATGTAGCGAATACGTTTTCGCCATACCTTGATTAAGGGTATTCGTTTAGAGGGAAATCGCATAATCTGCGCAGTATGATCAGACAAAGAAAACTCCAACACTTCCGCCTCACATGTCCCAGAAAAATTATGCGCAAAATTATCCAAGCAGGTTCCACTAATTGGTCTAGTCGGTTCATTTATAGCTAATATCATATTATAATTTAATAAAAGATTTTGGAAATCCCGAGTCTCCTTACCTATCTTTAATATATTAATGTTAAAATCTCCTGCAAGTATTATGTGCTCATAATTCCTCTTGTTTAACAATTGTAACAGTTTTTCAAGTTTACAATAAAATATCTCTAAATTATGCTTTAGTGGCACTCTATAAATACATACTACAACAATACCATGTCCAACCAGTTCAACACCACAACATTCAAAAGGACCTGGAACTGATAAACCTTTTACTTCAGGTAGTTCTTTAAATTGGTGTTCTTTTTTAACAAGTATACATGCCCCTCCCCGCTTAATATCACTTCGACTGTAACATGTAGCTAATGAGTAGTTTGGTACCTGCAAATAATTCTCAAATCCATTCATCATGAAGTGCTCTGTTACACACAATATGTCCAACTGTATATTTTTCCTTTCAGATAGGTCGGCCAGACGAATGGACAATTCATCAGCTTTGTTTATCAAGCCAGCAATGTTTTGATGTAAAATCCTTAAATATTTATTCGAGAAAAAACTGCGTTTTGCTATTTCTAACTTCAGGTATACTTTGCCGCTCAGCATTCAAAATTGACCTGTTACTTTTCTGTATCTTGTTAGTCAGTTCTGCAATAGAGTCAAATATTGTTCTTATTCCATAATTGTTTATTACACCTGAATATTTCCGAAACATTGTATAGTCATATTTTAATTCTTTATTGGAGTCAACAAAGTACGCATTTTTATGAAATTTAATTTCTGCACTCAGTTGTTCATTGAAAAGTTGTACTCGTGAGTTATATATGTGTGTGTTGTACTTATATTTATAGGTGGGGCTGCAAATCACAACATTTGTATGATTTATGTCATTAAGTATTTGTCCAATATCAAAGATAGTGTTTGAAAAGTCTTTTGTGCAATAAAAGTCCTCTTCTCCTATTAATATAATACAGAAGTCCAACATAGTAAATGCTTTTGTCTTTTCATGTAACCCATGTAACATTTGTTTTATGCCACAGTGTGGTTTCAGATAGTGACACAGATCGGACCATCTACCAACCGTGTTTTATATAGTGCTTATGGCTCCACTGTTTTCCACCACCAAAATTATTTTTCTTTGCAAAGGTATGGTATTAAATACTATCTTTCATGTTAATAACAGGTAACATTACCGTATAACTATCATTTAATTAATCCGATATCTTAAACAGAATGTTGGCATCGCTTGGAATTACAAGGCACATAATTCACTTCATTATTTGCTGTCAGAACTGAATGATCACAGACATGACAGGAGAAATGCAAGTAGCTGGGCTAACACGAATCAAGTCGACTCATGTTTATCTTCATTAATTGCAAATGAACGTCTGATGCTGAGTTACTATGTTGCTATATCGTGCTAGTTATATATAGCTACATAAGTAGGTAGACACCTCAGTGAAGTAATTTAATGGCGTTAACTAGATACGAGTAGCAGTTTCATTCTTAACAGCACTCGGCTAAGGTTCGTTTTACAACCTCTTAATAGATATTATTATGATTTGGACTAAACACCACCCTTACCTTTGTATCAGAAAATGACTACTGAATGCCCTTTCGGAAATATACTAAATAATATTCAGGCAGGAAATTAGCGAATTTTTATTTCACATATTGAGAACTCACTTGTACTTTTCCACAGTATTTTTATTTTTTATGTTTTAATAGACCTGACCGGTTTCGCCTTACGGCATCCTTAAAGGTATCCATCCATCCATCCATATCCATCCGTAAGGCGAAACCGGTCAGGTCTATTAAAACATAAAAAATAAAAATACTGTGGAAAAGTACAAGTGAGTTCTCAATATGTGTAAAAACAAATTCCACCAAGTGCCATCAATCAATAGTATAAATAGAAATCTTATTTCTTTATGGTTCACTACAATCTCAGAATCATTTTATTTACTCCTAACAATTGACCTTCAACTCTTGTGCAAACAAATATTTTAAATAATGAAATAAGTTACCGGATCAAAATTTTTGACTTCACAGAAAACAATAATAAAACAGCGATGGTTATCCATTCTTTGGGATTAATAGTAAAATTGGCTTTCAGATCGTCAGTCGCAAATTAAATATTTCATTTGTTTTTGGGGATTAAAAATTAAATGATGCTTTTTGTATCTGAAGAATCCCGAATATCTTTGAGGTTGTCAATTAGGAGTCTCAAAAAGGAATTTCACTGTTGGTGTCTTATTAGATATGTAATTTTTAAAATAAATGTTACTAAAATGTACCATTTGCACTATTGATGGTGCTAGCCAATGGTGCAAATGAAACCACACCAATTTGAAGAAATAAAGAGATGAAGTACATACGTGATTACCTTGTATTATTTGGCATAGACAAAATCTAACATGGAGACAGAATTAACTAACAATATTAGTAGTTAGTAGTTAGTACGGTCTGTGCACTTTAACTATTATAATATTGTGGAGAAGGCATTTTACATCGTATTGTTGCAAGAACTCGTGAGTCGACAACGCAAATGAAAGTTCCCCTGTTGCTAGTATATTTTGGCACCAGTACTCTTACTATTAGAAGGGTTGTGTGCTTGTTTTATATTTTAGTATCTAGAGCAAAGTTTTTAGAAACTCAAATGATCCTTTATATTATCCCTCACAACATCAGGGGCTAAAACTTATTATTCTCAGCTTACCGACGAGGTTTATGACCTTAGATGTCAGACGGAATAAAATATTTATAACAGAAGTTTCATCATAAAACAGAAGATTAATTAATAAATGAATTAGTAAATAAAATTGAACTTATGAAAGTAAATTTAGACAGGTTCATACAGCAGTAATGTTTCAGTTCAAGATGTTAATTATGTTCTTTAAGCAAATACCTCACTTGAACGGTTCAGAGTACTGATGTCTGAAGGAGCTAAATAAAAATGTATAGGTAGTGCAAATTAATCAACTTTTTTTTTTGTTTTGAGCGCAGCTTAGTAAGGAGGAGAATAGTAAGCCTTCCTGAAGAACGAAACCTGTGCTCGGGCCCTCTCCGTGAGTAGTGGCGTTGCCGTCAAACAAATTGCTACACAAAAATGGCCACTCAAGAATGCCGTCGATTTGACAGAAGAAGAAGAATTATTTTACAACAATTGAATAAAATGTTTAATATAATTCGTTTAATATACACTCGTATAATAAAACAACTATAAATAAGATAAATAAGATGGACGATTACCTATGATTAAAAAAACAAGTCACCTAAACCAATAAAGAAACTATGTACTTAAGTATAGGAAACTATAACTATATTTCTTTTTCTCTCGTGTGTATCTTTATTTTATTTGCTGCCTTTATAGCTTGCTATATATCATCATCAACGACAATTTGAATTACCGACTGCCATATAATCTCCATATCCCGTTGACGATATCGAAGTGTTGTAGTTAAACCAGTTATTGAAATTTTTAGGACTCCAACTACCCGCAACGACTTCAATAAATGTTCGAATGGCAACCGGAATGAATAGCCCGAGGCACGATCAGACAATGCAAATGGCCGTATTCGTGCATATAGATATTTGTATTGAACAGGAATCGAATTCGCGCCTGAGATGTGTACCATTGGCATTAAAAACCGCCACGCGAAAGAGGCAGCTTATCATTCTGTCTGGAGTTATTTAATATTGACTCGTGTAACTCACCATAGTAGTATTGACCACAAGATTGAACATGTTATCGCGTGCCAAATTATAAACATATAAAATAGATTTTTTTCATAACGAAAAGTTAAATTAATAAGAACGATAATTTTTGAAATATATATTATACTCGTAGTATGACGTCAAATAAGGAATTAACTACTATCTACTGAAAGGAAAAAGCTTATAGAAAATATTTAGTTGCCGCCTTAGTAAATTGTCAGCTGTAGGAAAATAATGTTATTTATAAAATATGGCAATATAAACTCATACATTTTATATTCATTGCGGACTTCTCGCGATTGATTAAGAAACTTACTTTTGTCATCATTTCGGATGCGTTGCAGCAGCAACAGGGATAAAAAGGTCACAATCGATGAATCGCATCTGCATTGAAATACAAATCGGATTTCATTTCGTAAAATGGTGACACACAGCGCGATTCGCGGCGCGGTTCGGTTTGAGCAATTCTCTCAATGCCTTTTTGACAAGTTTATATGAATAATTGTAAAACGGCTCACAAAATACGAATCGTCAAATTGTCATATGGCAGCATTGAAAGATGCAACCCTCACATTGCGTCTTACAATTCGCTGTTCGTTGTGATTCGTTTTGTTTGACTCAATTGATCGAAATTAAATAGATTTAGCTTAAATATACCTAGCTGATTAATTTCTTTATGACAATTTATTGAAACATGCAATAAATGACGACAAACTGGAAGTATACCATTCATATCACTAAATGGACTTTGTAGGTCTGGTATCAACGTAACCAGAATTCATCACGATAAGTCCCGAACAGAAAAAGTATGTAAGAAACTACTCAATCGATGATGAACCGTAACTTGTAAGTGGCAAAAAATATATTTGAAATAAGAACCTACCAAACTCTACTCTCCACCAAGCTCAATACGTACCTACGTACATAATAACATTACATAAAATTAATTAAACAACATCGAAGGCGCGATAACAATCCCTTGGGACCACAAAGGGAAGTTTGGTTCTATAGTAGTATAGCGTGCTCTAAGGAATAGCGTGTAACTTTTATCGATTGCGATATTGATATTAATGTTCGGGTAAACTCTATCGCCATGTAATTAAAACTTTGGTATTTAGTAGATAGAAGAAGTTTTATTATACTTCACTGATGGCATTATTTATTAAGTTATTTCAACTGGCATTAGGTCATTATTTTCTCAATCATTTATATTGTCCAGCTATGGGTGGGGCCATCTAAACAAATCCTAAGGTATAATTGAACAAACTGTTTCAATGGCTCCTATTCGCCATCTTCTGGAGACGTAATGGTGTGTGTTACCTTACCCACATAGACATTTTCGCAAGTTCACACGTAAAATTCGAAGCTGAAGCAATTAACACTTGATCAAACTTACAAAACTCGCGTACTTTGGCTCACCTGTACAATACAACATTACTTCGCAACATTGGTGTGGATTATACCTTTACCTAACAGACATAATCACTGTGAACATGTAATACGAATTTATAAATGTTTCTAATTAATAAAATAAACTAGTAAAATTGGTTTCTAGCGGTAGCTTGGAAGTTGGTATTGTTTTGGATCCGATAAAAATATACTATTAACAAAATCTAGAAAAATATCGCACTGTGGCACTTCGATTTTGCTTTTATTGCGAGCGATGTCGGTATTGGTTCTCAGATGGCCTCATTCCTAATTTTATCCTTCACAAAGAATTCAAGTATAGATAACCAAATAGTCAGCCCGCCTTTTAGTTTGTGAACTACATTCACTACCAGTGTCAACATTACGAGTATAAGTCGTAAATTATGTCAAGTTTTCGGTTGTTCAACCCGACGTAATTTTCCAAATATAAAAATGGATCATTCGTTACAAAAATGAAGGACACCATCACCAACAATGAAATTAAGTTCCTTGAGACAACTCATCACTTCAAGAAATTCTTTATTTGTGATAATGACATAATGACATTGATGCCGATCAGATGCCACGACAAAATCTGTTATTACTTTTTTTTTGATGCCCTTACTCAATTATGCGAAAGCAACAACTATGATGCTAAAATCATTTTTACTATCCCTTTTTAATCATTTAGGTGTTAGACGAGCACACGGCCCACTTGTTGGAAAGCGGTCAAGGTGGCTTATGGACGACGATTTTTTATCCTTTCGTTCGACTTTGGGATGTTAATTGATAATATGTAGCAAAATCATCCAGTCAGCTAGCTGAATAAAATCTATCTACATTCTCTGCATATCTATGAGTATTCTATATCTGGCAAACACATCGTCCAACTATTCACAATTCTGAAACGTACTACATACAAACTAGAACAGACGTCTGTAACTAACTTGAGGCGTTGGCAACACCTTCGGCTACTTGGACAACGTAATCAAAGTGAATGAATGTAATTATTACATTATTTAGATGTAGCCTCACATACTTTAGTATTCAAATGTAATACTTAGAATAGAGCTGTTTGATTTTAATTCCATCATGTTTGTGACTATAACATTTGAATCTAGAACCATAACCATAGCTGCTTCTGTTATGATCAATGTAAACTAAAGTTGTAGAAACACACACAATCAAAATTAATACCACTAAGTGCATAAACATAAATGAAAGTGGAAACGTTTTAAAACTTCTACATGATACAAAGTTTGAAAGCTTTTAACTGTTAGAAGCCATTTGGTATTTCATTTAACAGACTGCAGTGCTGATATTTGTGGCAAACTTGTCTAAAAAGTTTCATTAATGTTTTACGAGATTCAAAACCATACCAAACATTGAATGGAAAACATACTGAGTGATGTATTGATTTATAGATGTAAAGTAGGTGTATTTTACCAGGAAAATGTTACAAAAGCAAATAATGAAACCGGTATCCATTTAATTAGTAAAATGCCTTAATCCAATTACTTTAAGTAATGGGTGGTTCAATTCATGGGCTAATAGCCGTTCAACAACATACGTTTAATCCAATTTTGCACAATCTTTTGTACGAAATTCCATTAAAACAATGATTAAATTTAAAAGGATGTTCGTTTTGAATGTTATACCAACATGAAAATGGGTTGTAACCTTTTTAAAACGTTACAGAGGACGCATTAGTGTAATAACACGAGGGACACGCCTTAAACGTGACATCGGAATGGTAATGAAACCTTCAAATATACGGCGAGTAAATGAGACGTGGAAATGTGTGTGTAATAGCGGACGAATTGTACTGAATAATAAATATGTTCAAATGAGGGAGAAAAACGATTGAACGTTAATTTTCATAAGCTCTTTAAGGGTTGTATTAATGTGAAAATTGTACAGAATATAGGTAGAAAAGAAAAAAATACTACTATTTTTTATTGGCAGCAACTGCTGAACATGACGCTGCAAAAATGAAAAGTTTCTGCGGAGTATTTAATACATGCAATTACACAGTATCTTCTAATCTTGTGTCTTGGGTGCGTGCTATGGAGCTTTTGCAAACGCTTCGACCATGTTGGATCCTTTGTCTCGACTCCAACCAGGCCCCACGTTTTTTGTATTCCTCTGGTTTGAATTTAGCCCTTCCCGAGAAGTTCCATTCGATGTCTTCCTAGAACGTAACACTAGCACACCGTTTTATCATTTCATCGCTCTCCTTACAGAGTCTGCGTTTGCATCATTCATTAAATCAATCTTGTTCAAGGTGTATTTTGTGCAGTAGTGATTAGTGAACGCACCATTATTATTCGGATTTTGTCCCTCCTAAGATTGATTATTTAAGTGTTCTATTTTTTGTTTTAATTATCATGTTAATTTTTTTTCTTATGATTAGTTTACAAATAAATAAATAAATACTAGACATTAAGTTAACCAATAAATAAATGAAACCGAAATGCATTTCTGTAATGAGTCAATAAAACCAATTGAACACCAAATCATAAATGCTATCTGCATAATGTAAATATCTCAAAAATATACATCTTCATATTATTTCCAGATTGTCTTACAAACACCAAATTCATTGACCTAGAAAGTACGTCAGATTGGATATCTGAAACTGGCGCCCAACGTGGTGATTGAACGCGGAAACCTTAGCGGTGCAAACTATATTTCTTTTAATAAGATCTTGTATTACGAACCGTATTGGTCCCGATCATGATCGATCAGGTTGGTAGAAATATAAAAGAAATCCTGCTATAAAAGAACAGATAAGGAAGAATTCATAGGTTTTTAGTTCATTCCTTGACTTATAATAATAAATATGATAATTTTTTTTTACTTATAGTCGATGCAAGCCCCTTTGTATTCATTTTATTTGTATATAACCCGCAGAGTGGAATTTGGGCTTTCTATGCGATATCGTCCAAGGCAACTAAAGGATAGGACTGTTTGACATCAGACTGATATTTAAGTCATAAGTAGTGCCCGGAATACGACAATAGGCTCAATGATTGGTGAAATGTGGGTATTTGGACGTGCTTATCTCAGGTACTACTGGTTCGAATTGAATAATATCTATGTGTTGAATAGTTCATTTATCGAGGGAGGTTAGGGTTATTATAGTATTATCCGGAAATATAGTCTAAATCAATAAGCCTGTCATAATTTATTATATTAGTCTAAGCATACAATATGAAGATTGTTCAAAATGAGTAAAGTAATTAATATACATTAAATTCGAAGTCTCCAACAGTAAGTATGCAAATTTTTGAACTTGACGTCAAAACGTACCTACTGCCTAACATTTTTAATAACGTCAAGATTTATCATACTCATAAAGTCTGTGAAGTTAATAGAAATATATTACAAAGTGAATTATTTAAGGAAGACCTTATTAATTTTCATGCGGTACTTATTTCCTGTAAAAATATTTTACCAAAATTCTTCATGCCATTCTAGGAAATTATAATGTATTAAAAATATAAGCTTTGGGATAAACTGAGTTATATTCTTTTTGTTTTGATTTTGCAGCTCCATTTAAATCACTAGGTTAAGGTTCTTCATCATTATCATCATCATCATTTCAGTTGTAAGTTAAGGTTAAGAATCAAAAAAAATATTATGTTTCAAAATAAGTATAACAGTTATTGTCGTTACTTTTGTTTTCCCATCAACGATTCTCAATTTATCCGTACATCAAATTCAATTTACTTATTTGGTTTTATCGTTACATTTTGCTTACCTATATTGAAAGCTCAGAGATCAATATAGGTAGACTTTATCATCACCCGTCAGGTTGTCAACAAGATATTCGATTTCTTTCACAAAGTACTCCGAAAATTTTAATTTAGATAACATTTCGCTGCCTTTAGACCCTTCGATGTTTGTGTCCAAGTTTCACCTCTTGGGAACGAAAAACCCTTTTAACTTCATTTATCAGAAATGGAACGGTGCCCTTCTGGGACCGAGTTTTGCATGACACTTCTTTCCTTTACTTTCTGAACGATTTTTCTAAGAGTATCTACTGTTTACTTTAGCAAAATGGTTTCGCGGGGTTATATTGACAATTGATCGTGTTGGTAAGGGACTGATAATGCGACAGAACCGAAGAAAAATGTTTATTGGGACAAATAAAATTTGTTTATAGAACACCAAAATGGGGATTTACGTTAGTATCGTGGGTATTGTGATGCTGTCTCCAGCAAATGTCGGTATGATATATTTATATAACAGTAGGTATATAATGTAAGGCCAAACTTGATCCAGGCTGGCAAGAGACAGAAAGAGGGAGGAAAGGGTTAGAGGAGGCCTTTGCCAACAGGCACACAGATCTGACGTTGTGAAATGAAACCGTCCAAGATTAAAGTTAAAAATTGTATAAGTTACAAACTTAGTCATGTCAGTATTTCTGAAATAAGGGCTTTTACTATTACTATTTTAAAATGCATGAAATTTTAGTTTGAAATAACATAAATTCATTTTTAGGGTTCCGTCCTCAAACAGAAAATAAGGAACTTTTATGAAATCACTTCTTATAGTCTGGTTTAGGTATACTTTTTCTGTTGAAAAACAACTAAATTGAAAACATGTAATGTATCATGGTTCTAAAAAATTTCAAAAAGTATGTTGTAATCTTTTACCTACTTCCCCTTTCACTATATTTTTATTAGTCTTCATAAAAAAATAACCGCTGAGTAACTGACGTAAAAAGAAATAAATGATTATCAAGAGTCAATGTGCATAAATAAAACAAACCTATATTTCCTTAACTTGTTACTGGGTTAACATCTCAATTCACTCAGTCATAGAAATTACAAAAGTGAGACGGCAGCGATAACGTCTATCAAGATTAATGAATCGTGGTTTGGTTACATGGAATTAACTTAAAATAATTTCTTACTATTAAGCGTCAAGGAAGCGAGGAATGGCAATTTAGTAATTAAAAGGGTGACTGAGCAGCAATGACGTGTAATTTACTGGAAACGTCTACGTTTAAGCAAAATAAAAGTTTATTAACTTACAATTGGATGTCGTTTGAATAGTCAATACACACATCATGAGGTCAATTGACAATTACGGTAATGGATATAATTATATGATTAAAAGTTCACCTGACTTTTTCTCCAAAATATTGCTTATTTTATTTCAGTTTTATGTTAGCAAAATAGTGAAAATACGCCTATTTGCTGATTTTGATAATAAACTTAGATCAATCAAGTCTTTTTAAGTACTCAAGATACTATAGTCTCTTCCAAAAATTCTTTAAGCAAACGCCCACAAAGCGGTTTCGTTTGAAAGACGCCTTTTCATTTGTAGATCCACAAATCAGCTAAATAAAGTCAAATCACAAACGATTTTCAACGTGGTTGAACCCGTTATAGAACATTCGTTTAAATAATTTCCTTGGCATTGTGACTTGCAATAATTATTGCCTTTTATGCGATTACCAGCATGGTTTAGATCGAATAAAGTTGAAGATTTATGTTACTCACGTTAGTTGAAGTAGCTGTGAACGTATTTTTGATATATATTTCAAATTAGTAGATTAAGTAATTTGGTAAATGTATAAAATATAATAGTAATTAGATATAATACCTAGTAAAATAAATTTTATTATTGATAATTTTCGTACAACATTTCACTATCACTTGTAGGTGCTTATACTGTCACCGTCAATTTTAAAGTAATACATACATATAAATACATACATTCACGCCCATAATCCCCGAAGGGCTAGGCAGAGGTGTATTAAACACCCACATTTCGCCAACTATGATTTTCCGTCTCACGTAATAGGGGGCGAGCCTATTGCCGCCAATCGGCCACTGTGTCATTAAAATGGGTACCTATGCGAAAAAAAACTAACCAAAAATGTTGCAGCTAAATAAATTTTGAAATTTTTTTTTGACTCGATTCCTTACTATGCTGTGTAAATTTCAAAGAATTTAATTACGTGCTTAGCCGCACAAGCACTACCAATTAACGTTTTGGACAGTATCAGATTTTAAAGTAATGATTTACACATATGTATTTACTTTCATTTAACCTATTCCTGCGGCTCTCAAAATATTTTACAATCAATATTTTTACTGGTGCTTTCAATGTCAAACAAATAAACCACAAAACGGCAGTCAATAATAAATTAAAGTTGACATACTCGTAAATCACGACACATTATTGATATACAATGTCGTTACGAAAGTACCTACATACTTTGAGAATACAGTGTCTTTGTTTTTAATAATTATTCGAAATTAATAAGTCACGATATTTTTATGTTGAGAACAATCGCCATCACATTTCATCACAAAGGGGAAAGGAACTAGGCACTTATAAGTTGTAACAACTTGATTTTAACCGCTATTAAGTCTCAATGCTGCATAATTTTCACTTCACTAACTTTGAGTATTTGCTGGTTCACTGAGTTCATTCAAGTTTTAGTTTTTAATTGCTGTAGTTTTATTATTCAATGCTAAGAAACTTATACTTGACCTAAAGTTGTAAATCATTGAAAATAGTCATGGAGATTTATGATTTCGATAAAATGCAACCGTAAAACCAAATAACCGTCTGATACTCTTCAAGACGTTTATTGGCAGTGCTTGTGCGGCTAAGTACGTAATTGATTTCTTTGCAATTTACACCGTATTGCAAGAAATCAGATAAAAAATATGTTTCCTATATTTATTTAGCTGTAACATTTTCGATAAGGGATTTATTTTCGACATACCCATTTTTTACAAAGTGTGTGATTGGCGGTAACAGGCTCGCCCCCTATTACGTGGGACCGAAAATCAAAGTTAGCGAAATGTGGGTATTTTATACACCTCTGCCTACCCCTTCGGCGATTACGGGCATGAGCATATATATGTATATATGTATGTATGTATGTATGTAGGTAAAGCCAAGTAACGGAATTATAAATGCACAATTCAAAATGAGAATTCAATAAATGTATATTCTACTTTGCCTTCTTTCGAATTATAAATACAATTCTGGCGTCATTGAATAACTATGATATAATAATACCATCCATCTTAACTTTCATATTTGTAATAGTGATATTATAAACTAAAATAGTCTTTGAAATATACCACAATTATTTGGTTCGCTGTTAATTTTTCAAGTTACAGTAGTGTTTAATAACTATTTTAATTCCAGGGTGAGGTTAAATACGGGGTGTGTTCACATCACACGTCACCAAGTCGTAAGGCCAAATAGTTTGGTGACAAATAAGCTGACTCATGTGAGCTACATATGTTATCAAAATAATAATTTGTTTATTCTATTTACATAAGCGACAAATAACAATTAATATACGCTAGAGAACGTTTACATAACATAAACTCACGCTTTTATCCCCGAAAGGGCAGGCAGAGGTGCTAGCACCCACATTTCGCATTTAGGTGGCGAGCCTATTGCCATTAACCGGGCACTTGTAAGCCTGCATAAATACACACATAACTTCGAAAAGCATCGAAAAGTCATTGGTGTGTGCCAAGGTAAAACCTGGGATCGAACCCGAGACCTCATCTCAGCGGTCCATTACCCATGCCACTAGGCTACCGCGGCTATACATATATATATATAGAGAACGTTTATGTGGTGTAATATCGTCTTTAGAGAAGTATCAAAATTTGTAGTGAAATCCGAACTTAATCCTACATACTGATTCGCCAGTTTGTGGTACGGAGAATGCTCCTATGAATTTATAATATAGTCATCATCATCATTCTACAATTACCTCAGCCAGCATCTCATTAAAATTCGTCGCCACCGAAAGGAACTCATCTTGTGAAACGATTGTTTGTAAGTGCAGGCTCTGAAATAACTTATATGCCGCAGCTGTTTTAACCACAATGATGAACCCTGTATAGGTACTATCAGGTACCTACTACTATACAGGGTGTAAGGGGAACGCTTCCGAAGCCGAAGGCCCCTGGTAGTAGGTACTCATGGTACACAACATATTGGCATGATAAAAAATTACGGCAAACCAATTTTTTTTTTTGATAATCTTCAGGGACCTTCGGCTTCGGGAGCGTTCCCCTTACACCCTGTATACTATTTTGAAGATTTGCAGTTTTTATGTTTAAAGAATTTGCTAGCCCTATAATCAATATAAAAGATATATACTCATCTTGCGAAACTAAAATAATTATCTACTCTATCATATGAAACAATGACATGCCCAAAATAATTTGCTCTCAGATACCTAAATATGTAGGGTATTGTATTATTACATTTCCACTGACCTTCTCAGTCCAAATGATATATTACAAGCCAGATAATTATCACATTATACTGTAATAAATATCATGTTCACGTTTCAAGTAAAATTCACCGCATAGCCAAGCCTGGCACATTAGCCAAGGGCATACCCAGATATTAACAATATATAGATGATTTAGTACATTTATTCATACTTCCATTATCATTCTGTCATCCATTATCAGTGGGCATGGGCATTTTGCTATTATAAACATACCATATATCTTAATTTGTGAAGCTCGTGACTGATTTTATTGTATGAACAGATATATGTTTAGGTGACTATTTATATTTGCTCTGTTAGACTCAAGTAAAAGCAAAAAGAAAATGTTGTACAAACACAATGAATACTGTTTTCAAATGTATGTGATGTGATAAATAGAAACAGATAGGTATCATAGCTGAAACAATGTTTACCAATTTTAATTCAAGGGGAAAATCAATATTATTAGAAGGTGCTTTTGATAAGTGAACTACGTCCACGTCCGTGAACTGAGAACTGCGTCAGTGGCTTAATGGTTAAGCAGTCGGCCTTATGATCCAGAAGTTCCGAGCTCTAATCCAAGCTTAACTGGAGGGATTTGAGGGAATATTAGCAACTTCGGGTGCTAATTATCTTTTTTTAAGAAAAAGACGTTTTTTTTATTTTATTAAATTATTTCTGCCGTTGATTGTTGACACTTGGTGGAACTCACTGTTATACATAGTTAATAACACACTTGTACTGCTCCACTGTATTTATTTATGTACCTAACCGGTTTCGCCTTGCGGCATTCTCATTTTATTAATTTTATTGTTTTATTGCCCAAGGTTCATTTTAACCTTATGTTTACGATATATATATTAAATCCTTGGGAAGATGAAACATGTTTAAATAGTCAATATTACAAGGTATCTAATTGAAATACATTAATTTCATTATTATCTATATAATATTTGGTTGTGTAACATCCCAATGACGAATATACCTACTTAACAGTCTTAATTAGAGCAGCATAAATGCTATTTGAGACATATTTGTCATAATACTCTCCAAGACGTTAAGTGGTAGTGCTTGTGCGGCTAAGCTGTAAGTAGTAAATAATTTCCTTGCGATTTACACCGCATAGCAAGGAATTGAGTCAATTTTTAGGTGATAGTATGTATTTATGTTTTCTACAGACATCAGGGTATACTTCGACATCCAGGTATGTTTCTTAGGTTTATTCCTACCCTAGCACGGTACCCGTACCCGGTTAGGTTAAGAAAAACAAAATATTACGAAGTTTATCACGGACGTACCTCTTTCCTACATTCGGCATTTCCCGCGTGTATTACGGGGTTGTTAAGTGGGCCACTACAGTTGATCCCGGTATCTAGGAGTTACATTGGTGAGAATTTGAGTAGAATTAGTCCCTTAAAAAGGTGCAATTATACAGTTTCTATTAGAACCAATTCCAAATAATATGTTTTTTTTTTGGAGATATGCTACGTAAGTCTTTGTGTATTTATCCAGTCAATATAACATACCAACCTCTCGTAATATATTGTAAGAGATGATATTATTAAGTTAATAGTTTTTTTCTGCATGGAGACTTCCGGGTATCTTTTTATTGTATGCTCTATAAGGTTACAATACAACGAAAATAATAAAAGCGAACAAATTACAATGGCATGTCATTCAAAGCTTTTATCAGAAAAAATAGATCTTTTGGATGAAAATATACTGCACACAGTTTTAGATCAGATCACAGAAAGCGAAATGATAACAGATGAATCGATTCACAATATCAGTGAACTGACTTGTTAATAGGTTTATGGCAGTTGTTATTTCTATCAATTTTATATTAGCATTTTCCATCCTAACCTGACCTAACGTTTAGGCCGGATAATAATGTAAAAACCGCAGTAATGGTAAGGGTAATGGACAGCGAGATGAGGTCTCGGGTTCGATCCCAGGTATTACCATGGCACACACCAATGACTTTTCGATGTTTTTCGAAGTTATGTGTGTATTTATCGCAGGTTTATAAGTGCACGGTTAATGGCAATAGGCTCGCCACCTATTACATTGGAACCTATTATTATATTATTATTTATTACGGTCTGAGCCTTGAGGGCTGAAATTAAACACATATTGCTTAATTATTATTTTCAAAACAAGACTCGTTTTCTCATGTCACAAACTGTTTAGGGAGAATACAATACATCACGAAGATGAAATTGTCTTGTGTATTAAATGTAAACTTTGACAATTTACTTGCCAAGAGCGAAATAGTATCATAGTTAGGGAGTAAATATCAACTCACAAGTCTAATTAAACAGTATTGCATGTAAACTGTTCCTTGTCTACATATTATCCCAATTGTCAAAGAAAAGCCATCTAATTTGATATTCAAATTAAGAATATTCGAGTTAAACAGTAAGTTTTAATGTTCACGTCAATTATCATATCCACACCTGCAAGGAATAACATCGTAAATCACTTTTTGGCAATTTATAGTTACAATCAATATTCTAGCTGTACAAAAAATTCTAAACTTTTCGCACTCACCCCTGTGTCAGAATTCCTTCGCTTACAGATTTTAGTACGTGTAAAAACATTGTAAGTCACTAAATGGTATGTTTAGTTACACACACATCACCGTCATTGTTTATGCGTGCCATTAGAAATATTACATTAAATTGTAATTTAAAATACAATTTTGCTCTCGAATCATCATAAATACGCTTTCATCGTAATCTTAAATACAATTATTTCATTTTTAAAATTGTATTTGTATGTTAAACTCCAAAATGCAGAAAAAATACATTTTATCATTGTATTTCAGAAATACAAGTTTTTCCATTTATGAAATCGCTACTACTATAGGTACTTTTTGTGATTGTATGTTTGTGTTACAATGTAATTTTAAACTTTATAATATGTTGTGGTAAGTCATTGTCACTTACAAAAAGTACATATACATGTATGTACTTTTTGCAAGTTACAATGACAATATAATCATATAAAAGTTTTTTTTTTTTTTTTTATACCACTTAGGTGTTTAGGTATTCACTCCTTGCTTGGCTCAAATTTTCAAGGTTGGTTGGCATTAAGACTTAACCAAAACCTAAGAAAATATTTAAAACTTTGATGCGTTCTGCGTCCAAATGGAAATAAAATATGAGTTAAATAGAATGAAATTTAACAATATAATACCTAAAAAAATATATAAACGTTGCATTCAATTTGTATAAATTCACGGAATAATGTTACGTGGAATATATTTGCATATTCAAGTACTAACATCAATTTTCCTATCATCGTAAGACAACGATCTCTGACGACAAGTCGTTACTAACTTTATATTTTTTTTATTCCCTAATTCGTATACAGAATAAGAGTGGGTCGTAAAGCATGTTGATGTGCCAGTTAAAACGTAATTTTTTTAGTAATAAACGTAAAGGACTGGAATGATGAATTGAAACGAGCGGCAGACTCATGAATGTGTGATTGGAATCGACAGCGGCCTTCAATAATGTATATTGTTATGATATTAATGGTTCAGTATTTTGTAATTTGAGGTATAATCCCAAATACTAACCGAATTACGAACTAAGACTACTGTGATCATGCTCACATGAGCAGTATTCTTAATGCAACGTCATCAAGAGATAAGTAGGTATTACTTTATTTTTTATTTATTAAACTTCATGCACAAATACATAGGCGAACTTAATACCACGGGCATTCTCTACAAGTCAACCATAGGTGGTGCAGAGAAGTAACTTTTCAGTTAGTATTTTCGTTCTTTATAATCCGTTATTACATTAATATTTCTATAAATAACGTCATAAGCGTTTGTCCGTACATCACTTAAGAGTTTGCAAGTATCTGGACCAAGATTACCTATAGGGATCATAATTTTGAAAAATGCAAAAAAAACTAGTTACTAACAAAATATTACACAAAGTTTCTTATTCATTAATTAATTTAGTAACGTACGGAATAAAGCCTTAAAAGAGGATCTCTATCAATCAAATTTTGTTTCAATACAACCTTTAAAGTTTCCTCGTTATTAACAAAACAATGTATTGATATTTTTTTATCATGGCAATGCTTAGGTATTCTCTGTCCTAAGAATGTCTCTGGCTTCGCAATGTCTCTGAAGAAATTGCGGGCGCTTGGACCCCAAGACCCGAACGTTTGAACTCCAAGGGGCACGAATAGGATATACTCGTATGATTGTTTTATGTTTGATAGTGATATTATATCTGTTACAGACTCTACAACTTTTTTCGAACATTCATACGATTTTCATAAAATGAATGAAGTTCAATACTTTTCTAGGACAAATATAAGGTCAAAGACTGGTTTTTATTAGATTTTGAATTAATAATTTGGCGCATTGTATCTTGTTTCAATATTGTAAAATACAATTGATCATATATATGTATTAGGTAAGTTAATCAGTTTTTTCATTCACATTAAACTTTTTCGAGTCAACTCGTTTAATATAAATTGTAAGCTTTTAGGCACGGGTAAATCAAACACGGAAGGGTATGATGGAACTCCCGTTTTAATTTAAAACAATTCAACTCAAAATGTACTTTTACTGAAAATAATTCTTATTAAATCGGTAAGTGATATCGCCAGATCTTTTTGAATATGAGCGAGCATGGTACCGTATGAATGATGATTTTGATGTGATGTGTAATGAAATAGCTATAATAAAAATAAAAGACGAGAGAGTGTCAAGATGGTTTAATGGCCAGGACAACAGAGGCCATCTTAATTCAGTTAATTAGATAACATAATATATAAATTCATGATATACCAACTCTCTCTAACAGATAATGTTAATTAAATAAATGACTTTTATATTTGACTGTATCGAAAACGATGTAACTGGATCAATTCTCTAGAGATATATCGTGATAATATTTTACTTTTTTACATAACACTCTTTTACACTGCAGAACCACATAACGTGCCAACTACAAGGTAACGTACTTAAGTGTAAATGGGTACTTAATCATGTAAAGTACTGTGGGGACCTCAAAACGAAGCTGTTAAAGAAACTCACTTTGGTAGTTTAAATATCAGTGATGATATATTGCAGAATGTAACGTTCTTATTATGTCCATAAAACTTTTGAGAGTGATCTGTATAGTAACAATCAAATATATTTAACTTCATAGTATCAATAGAGGCATGCGATTCGGAGATAAATAAATAATGATAATAAATAAATAAATATACTAGGATAATCTACACAACATCACCTAGACCCATGGTAAGCATAGTTTAACTAGCTTGTGTTCATTCATTCAATCAATCAATCAAAAAAATCAAGATATTCATATTCAATCAATTCATTCAATTCATCATTTTCATCAATTCAATCAATATTTCACGACGCTTTTTAAGTCTGTTTGGTTGTTTTAATTATCATTTAGTTTTAGTTTAATTCAATAATTAGTTCAAAGTTGTTATGATTATGATAAGTTATATAAAAAACGTTCACGTGTTTGTCATGTATCAAAACTTTGACTTATCAGGGGCTCTAGCCAAAATGCATTCGTTCCGAACCTACATTCGTCATCGCTCTTAAAATGTATGGGAATGATATTTGTCGTCGGAATCGAATCACATGACATTCGACAACAAATGTCACTCCCATACATTTTCAGAGCGATGACGAATGTAGATTCGGAACGAATGCATTTTGGCTAGTCCCCCAGGGCAACATGTTTAAGTATATATTACGTCTTGTTTAAACTTATTCTGAGAAGTAACAGAATAACTTGATAGCTACAATTAAAAAACAAACAACCTTTAATGAAAATGATTTTACATCCTTTACCCACTGTGAATATTTAATTAATACTTGAAGTCTAAAGTTATATCCCTCTGATAAAATTTATTAATATACTGGCCACCTTCTGAAATTACAATAAATTTAGAAGCTTTATTTGAAAGACAATTAAATGCTGTTTTAATTTAACGATTGGGTGTTAAGAGACCTTTGTATAATAGAATAATAAATTGGAGGTATTGTACTCTAAATATCAAGGTTGTTAATGATTCCGTGGTTATCTTTATAACAAAGAAATTTTAAACTTCAAAAATGTATTCGCTTTGTGTACGGTGAATTTAAATTATTAAATACTGCTCTAGCGTACAGATCTTTATGAAAACTACAGAACTTATTTCTTTATAGTCTTAAAGCGAGATATTATTCTAACATGTAGCTTGTCAGGACTCGGCCATTTAATTTTCACTTGTCGAAGATGTAACGTAGGATGAGTACGATAGTCGATATGATCGGATCGGATCTTTTAAATATTCACATTGAAGCTGGCTAGGGCAAAGACTACGATAATTCTTACACCTCAACTTAACAAACGCAAAAAATATAATGCCAAAAAGAGGTGGCCATATCAAGAAACAGTTGTTCTGTTAGACATGGTTAATATTTTCGACAGTTAAATCGCAAAAGCAATTACATTTCTTAGCCAAATGCGAATAGTTTTATTAAACAACATCTACACCGCTTATCAAAATTATCTACATTGGTTAAAGATATAATAATCATGTACTTACTCAAAATAAAGGAAGCTAAGAAACATTCAGAGGGATAAAAAGATAGTGTCAAAAGCGCATTTAGAGAGCTTCTGGTCAATTTCAACGCCTCTTAGTAAATGAGTATGAATTAAGAAAGCACTACATTTTTCATTGCAAGCACCCTTCTTTCTGGATAAATTTCTGGAGCGGAAATTAACCAGTTAACAGTATACTCTGAGCTGGTTCTACATGGACTAAAAGGTTATCGCGAAAGACATAAATTGTTTGGAAATTTCAGGTAGGTATGTAGACATTTTTATAACTAAGTATGAGATAAACGATAAGTGAATAGCTTGAGATTTTCAAAATAGTTCAGAGCATGCAATTCTATTTTGCTGAAGAGGTGAAAAAATTAATCCTAAAGATGATAATGATGGATATGTGTCAATATTTAGTGCAGATCCACTGTTCTGAGTACAAAAAATATATTTTTCAGTGCTAAATAACGTAAGTAATATAATGATAACGCCTTTTTTCGTGTTGACAATTAAATAAACGTTTAACACAGTGATCCAAGTTTAAACCAACTTAAATGTTTGATCATTAAATAAATCTATCATCTAGTGTTTGCTTTGTTATAACATATCTACCGCCTGGCAAAGGAAATTTTGTAAGATCTATTACTGTCTGTTCTCCTAGAGAACAATAGTGTTTAACAATAGTAATACAGTGGAGCTATTTAGAAACTCATTGTTCAGAATATCAATAACGAACATCCGCACGACCGACAGAGCATAATGGTGTATTTTTTTATTTTTTTTATACTACGTAGGTGGCAGACAAGCACACGGCCCACCTGATGGGAAGCGGCCACCGTGGCCTATGAACGTGTGCAACACTAAGGGTGTCACACTGAAGGGAAAGGGGGAGAGCTGGGAAGGGGTGGGGAGACTAGGAAGGGGAGGGGGTGGAGGGGTACAGTGAGCTCTGGCTACCCTACTTACCAGCGGGAACACAACACGATGGTTATTATGGCCGCGGTCTTCTGTAGGGCGGAGGTACTTCCCCAGTCGGACAGCTCATTTCGGACGGGAGATACGAGTACCGTCGTGTCCTACCTCTCTTTACTTTAAAAATACGGTTTTAATATTTATTTGTTCTATTTCAACAACTGTTGCTAAAGTACCCTATCCTGATGTTGTATTACGGGCACAGTTTTTTTAATGTTCAACACATATAACCTATAAAATTCGTGCATTGAGTGCAAGTGCATTGAGTCATAGATCAGATTTAGTTTGGACAGATATAAAATATAAATTTTTCAAAAGATTTTAAAATCATTGGCCCTAGAACTACTTCATAAAAACAATTTACGGAATACACTAAAATTATTCCTACAAATAATTCAAGTGAACGACTTTATCAAGTAGTTTACACACGGAAACGTTGAAGTCTCTATCGTCAGTCTGTCGAGATATAGCTGGGACAATTCAATCCAGCGACACTCGCAAAACTCGATTCCCATTTCAAAATGGTTTTTAAGGAGCTGCGGTATTTCCGAATCGGAATTGCATTTATCGATTGCTATTTTTTTTATTCTAAGTACTCTTATATTTTAAAATATAGAATGGCTTTAATTTGTCTCAGTGGACTACTGACTGATTATATTATTTACTTTTATACTAGCATTAAGTTAAACTTAGTGTAAATGCATACGTACTTACTTTTTTTATACTACTTAGGTGGCAGACAAGCACGCTTGTTTGACAAGCATTTGTGCATCACATAGTAGTAGTATATTGTCAATAAAAAAATTAAGGATTATAATATAAAATCAATTAAATAATAAATACCCTTGTCATTCAAAAGAAAAAGCATCCAAAACTCACAATAGTTGTTTCAAATAATTTGGTCATGATGAGACACATTTACTAACGTGACATTACATTTTCTTAGTAATTAATCTAAAGTACAAAGATAACATTCTGTACAATATTCTCAATTATGTTACAAGTTATGAGACTGTTCAGATGTCTATCGTATTAGTACAAACTTGAGACATTAATGAGTAGGTACAGAGCTTTTCAAATTTGTGTATTCAATATTATAATAACAATTTTATTTTTATTATTCTGATAAAAATAAAATTGAATTCTTAAATGGATTTCATTATAAATATTTAAAGCTTAAAATTGACTGATTTTGATTAAAAAACAAAGAAAATTGAATATTCATCATCAAATAAATTTTTAGAGAAGTCAAAAACTGTATGTTTGTGTTTCACAACGGTATAGTCAGTGTTCATATTTTTAAGGAAAATATGATTCTTCATAATTTTTGGAGGACGTAAAGTTGATAACACGCCATAGTCCACAAATTTTAATCAGCATTTCGCACCCCAACGTTACTTAGACACGAATTCCCATATGGCGTGAGACATTATCTGCTCATACATTTTAGTAACATTTGTATGGGCATGTACGCAGTGCGGTAGCAAGGTTTTTTCAAGGACTTTTCAACTAGATATATTGCTTTTGTTTATAAATAGTACGTATTAAGATTGCGAGGGCCTTTGCTGGCCCTTCTTTTCTTTTTGTGCGCGATATACCTACAGATACCAATCCCACCAGAGCCGGTGAAAGAGGTTATGTCGGACTCGAACCGACTAAAACGCACGCCGTCATTGGGTCTCTAGTTGCTGCAGGTTGATGGCCCAAGATTGCCGTGCGGTTTTGGTCGGTCGAGTCCGACATAAACACCGTGGGGATTTCCACACGGGAAAAAGGAATTTTTTTTTTACATTCAAACTTAACACAGTAAATAAAGTAGAATACACATTACACACGACTTTGCAGTGTGTATGGGAAATCTTAGGTAAGTACAGGTCAAGCCAATTGACCTATTTTACACTTCAGTTACAACGATATTTACAAAATTCCTTGACGTTTTAGGAAATTGACAAGACTTAATAATATTTTAATAAAGTCGTCCCGAAGGTTTGCATTAAATATATTTGAAATTTGAAGATGTCGAAAGAAATTTCATCTCATCAATAAAGCGCGACGAACATCAAAAGGAGCCGCTTCACTTAATGTCTTCGAAATCTCATCGTTTCTCAAATCAATTGAACGCTGGGTTATACGGTCAAGGTTTCAAATGAGATGAAAAGTTAAAAATATATTAAAATAGACTGACTTCAAAGAAGGAAAATGATTTTCAAAGTTCTTGCATAGGTACTACCCATATTTTTTATGTTTATAGTCCTTTCAATTTTATTACGGTTAATTTAATATAATTTAAGTAATAATTCAGTCATACATATATTGTAACAATTAGCAATTAGTTCATATTGTAACAATAAATAATTTATTCATGTTGTAACAACTAATAATTTATTCGTATTTTAAGTTATGTGTGTATTTAGCGCAAGTTTATAAGTGCCCGGTTAATGGCAATAAGCTCGCCACTTATTACATTGGGACCTAAACATAAACTGGCGAAATGTGGGGGCTAGCACTTCTGACTACCCCTTCGGGGATAAAGTCGTAAGTTATGTATGTTTATTTTTACTTATTAAAGTCATATTCTAAAATGAACTTTCACAATATTTATTACGAAAAGTGAAGTTGAAAATAAATATGTGAAACATAAATAGAAGAATTAAAGTGGTCCTCTTACATAAACTATCTCAAACACACATTAGACGTCCTTTCCGGTTCTAACAGCAATGTGAACGTCTGTGACACTCGTTACAAACTGTCTAAAGTCTGAAAACTTGAGACAGGTCTAGGGATCTCATTTCACCACAACGACTTCTTCGGCAAATATAGGTGGTTGTTATTGCGAACGTTATAGATAGCAGTGAATGTTAGTTATAAAATACCTTACACATTTTAAAGTGAAGCAACTAATGAAATTGGTGAACTCTAGTTTTATTTATAAACAAAATTACTAAAAAACAAAATTACTAGAAAAGTACACAATAGTGTCTTATTGTGCAATAATAATGATATAGGTCCTTAAGTCGTCCTTCGCAAGGTACCCAGGGAAGTGTCTTAATCAAAAGAAGAAAAAGGACTTAGTTTTTTAATACACAAGATACTCCTACATCAACCGTAATAATTCAAAATTTTATTTATCCTTTAACTTACTATACCACTTCACCAATCAATTAGCTTTTCTTACCACCCTTCTTAAGAGTAATATTATTTCAATCTTACTTTACTTTCATAGTGTGATTCGGGCTCGGGCCGTTATCGTCCATCAATATTTCTGTACGGTGTTTTGTAAAACAAGTATAAACACTACGAATTAAACCAATAAATGTATCCATTGCAGTAAGAAATACTGTTTGACTCCAATTTTAACTAGTAGGTATCCTGTGTATTCTAACGGATGCTGACACTCCGAATCTCACTCATCATTTCAGCTATAGGACGTGAACATAGACCTCCCTCATCGACCTCCATTTCGACCGGTTGGAGGCGGTCTGCATCAAACCCGCGACTTTGACTAAAATGTCCGTCCATCTCGCAGGGGTCCGTCCCACGTCTCGCCATCCGGTACGCGGTCTTCATTCGAGAAGCTTTCGACTCCAACGGCCATCTGTTCTTCTTGTTATGTGCCCCGCCCTAACATCATCTTGCTAACCCTGTGGGCTATATCAGCAACTTTTGTTAGTTTACACGAATCTCCTCATTTTCAATTCGGTCTCGCATAGAAATTCCAAGCACAGCCCTTTCCTTAGCTCACTGTGGTACCTTGAGCTTTCTTATGAGGCCCACAGAGAGAGATTCACTAATCTCACTATGGAGGGGACATAGTAAGCCTTCCCGAAGAGCGAAACCTATGCTATATATCAAATTACTACACCACGACAGAAACCCAAAAATGCCGTTAAATCGACAGAAGAACTGTGGAACTAAAATAAAATAGAAATAATATTACTTTTAAGCGGTGGTGGTAAGGCTTCAGATCGTCCTTCTGCTTCAATTACTGACACCACTGCCTATACCTTGTATATGAAACAATCAAAGACATTATTGAAAATTCTCGCACCTGTTTAAGATAGTAGCTGCTGCGACACTCACTATTATTGAATTCTTGTTCACTGTTATACTTATTGAAGTTTTGCTCCTTTGAAATATAGTTTAATGGATTCCAATACTAGTAGTAAAATGTACGGAATGAAATAAAAGAGGTTTTTTATATAAGATCAATTTCAACGTAAGGTACCTAACTAGTAGGCAGTAACCCTGCTTATAAGTTATAACACATGACTATGGAATTAAATATATATTTATACTTGGTGACAAACATTGGTCAATCATGAGTGTGGTAAGTTTGTTAAAACATTCAAATTGTAATGCGGTGTCGAATCGAAGGCATTTTTGAGTTGCCATCGTGGTGTATTACCTACTCGTAATTTGTTTCACGGCAACGCCGACTCACGGAGAGGCCCCGAGCATACAGGGAAGGCTCACTACGTCCTCTCATGATATAATTTTTCATGAATATTTAAATTCTATCAAATTTTAACTTAGAAATAATACTAAATCTAATTTAAAATGAGTTTATAACACGACCACCATTTCTCTTTCGATTCCGCAAAACAAACACAAAAGTTTTAACGCACCAGAGGAATGTAATAGCCAGCAAACATTTCCACTTTTCATCCACGCGTTGGAAGTTGTGGAACAAATTCTCTATGACAGTTTATCTTATGTTATATCTATCTGATGTACTTTATTGGAATGGAGGGAATGTGCGGTTTCGTCAGGATATTTGCGCTTATTTGAAGTTATTGAGGCGGAGCGAGCTTGTTAGGGAGGATGTGTTTTGGTGTGAGGTCAAGGTTGTTAAGGTCATTATATTTTGTGAGAAAGTGTACAGGTATAGTTACATAGAAACAAATGTAATATAAACGGGTCAGTAGTAGCAATATTATGCAAATATACATGGACGCGCTAGGGCGTTGTAAGAAATATACTCCAGTTCGATTTCAAGTCTGAAAATGAACATGACAAAAGTACGGAATAGTAAACTAATATGAATTTTTATTCAAACAATATTTTTCACTCGTCAGAATGACATACTAGTTATTTCACAAACGAGACAAATTGGCATTCGGTATGATAACTAAAGTTGCACGTGCGCTCATTATTATTTTCCGCCACCTCTACTTTACACGAGCAAAGGGGGTCCTTTGCTTCAACTATTCAACTATTGAACTATTAGTAATAGTAACAGGAGTGTAGAAGGATAGCATAAAGATATATATGGTGGGCGAAACCCGGGTTAAACGCGATCGGTTAGGGTCAGGTTTTGACTGCTAGTGCAACCTGGCTGAAACGCCAAGCAAATCAAAAGGTAAATTAATGTACCTATTTACCATAATATGATCGCATTAATACTCGGGTTTCGCTGGGTTTAAAAGTTAGTATGGCAAAAAGGTTTTAATATTTGTATATAATATTGTTGTATATTTTTTTACATATCATATTCATTAATATACACATTCTCACGTTTTTTTCTCTCCGAGATATGAAGGGACAAGAGTATGCAATTTGTTTCTCTTTACATACTCACTCTTTTTTTCTTTACTCTTTCTCCTTCTCTTTTAATATTATTTTTCTTTATGTTTTAAAATATTAAGTCCTAAAAATATTAAGCTTAAAATATTATTTAAATATATTATAATTAGTACAGGCTTGTATATATTTCGTATATCCTGTTTATAGTTAAAAAAACGATTTATTGATTCAAAATATGTTAAGGCCCAAACAATTATACAAGTTCAAAAATCTTTTACGGGATAAAGATTAGGTATAAAATATTCGTATATCTATATATTTTGCAAGTGAAAAAATATTCAATTAGAAAATACCATTGGAGCATGCAGCAATTCCAATTAGGAAAAAGAAGATTCGAATTTTTACGATGGCGTAGTTCATCACTTTGGAGCTTAATGATGCTCGACGAGAAGATATGCAGGTAAGCCAAGAAGCGAATTTATTTCCCTTTTCATTAGTAATTCTCATTGTACTAAAACGTTTAGTAGTTAAACGTTTGTTTTAAAAGCTCAACAAAAGAATACCTATTTAAAATACCATTAGAATCGTGTAATGCGTTTGTTCGTAGTTAATATACCCAATCTATTTCATCATATTGTCTATTTGACTCAAAATATGTTATGGTTATACGATTTTGTTAATGAGAATTTCAAATTTACCAAATATTCTAAATTGAGCAACACGTATAACTTATTTAGATGATGATTGTGATCGTATCCATTATCAAAAAACAAGAATGTTGTAAATGTCAGTAGCGATACAAATTTCATAACTCACGTTGACTCAAGTCTTCATAAATGAAAATATTTCACCATATCGGGGAGGGAAAAGAGAGTCTCTGTGCTGTCAGTGTACAAGATAAAGAAGGGTGAGAAACCCTTCTTTATCTTGTACACCATTCGGTCTTCCCATTGACAACACAAAACCTCTCCAGTGAGCTCTGGCTACACTACTCACCGCCGGAAACACAACATAAGGTTATTGTTAGCCGCGGTATTATGTAGGGTAGTATTCGGTACTTCGGGTTACTCCATTAAGACGGGAGATACCTACTGTCAGTCACTCCCGTCAAAACCAAATTCAATTTCCAATTCAATAAATCTTAGTCAACACTCACTATTTACCAAAATTTTATTCGACTATATCAAAAAGAAACGTAAGAACGAAATCAGCTTTTGATTATCTTATGATGTTGGCATCAACTTGTTTATTTTTTCGATAAAAATTGTACGAGGGGCACCTCAAAAGCTATTTGAATTAGTTGTGGTGAGTAAAATATTGTAGGAGACGTTTACTTGCCGTTATCTTAAAAAGTAGTTCACAAAGATTTAGAACTTGTTGATAAAAGACACATTTTTTAGATAATTCTAACGACTTTTCTATAACAATTATATCTTTTTTAATTTCTGGCTTGAAAAGGCTTGAAAAGACATGAAAAGATTTATTATCCAACAAAAATGTTTTCAATATTTGATATTAAATACCTGCGTTTTTTTCTTTTCAAAATTAAATTCTCGTTCAGCATTCTATAGTCTAATGAATTAAAAACTATAGAAAATATTTGTGTAAATGTGAACAAATCTAAAGCAAAATTTAATACAGAGTTGTAAAATCTTGAAATCAACTTTCAAACAAAATATAAATAATAGTAATAAGCTACTAAATTATAGGAATATGTATACATATACTGTATGTCTTCGACTTATATAATTTATATTTACACTAGCGTCACTATTGTATTAGGTTTAATATGTACCTGTAATGAAAGTGTTAACGTTATAAATAAATAAATAAATAAATAACGAACTCATGAATCTGTAAGGAAAATTCGGCAATTTCATATGTAAGGAAATATTATTATTATGACTGTAATGAGCGGTTACTCAATTCATAAAAATATCAGAGTATGTCCGTCAACATACCTACCACTAAAAGTAAAAAAAAACAATATTTTTAAATATTTTTTTAATAATGAATATCGTTCATCATTATAATTATTCTCTTGATACTCTCTAAAACGGCTGCCAGTCTTATATGTTTACCTAAGAGCGAAGCAAAAGCACCCACCATATTTCCAGTGTTAATAGAAAATTTAAAAATAACAACCCAGAGTATTCAGGGTATATTAGGAATTGTTTTCATGAAACCTGGAATAATACTGATGAAACAATCAATCTTATTGTTTTTTTTATCAAACATTTATCTTCTTCATGTAAAGTTATCGAACAAGTTTTCATCACAAAAGGTTAAGATGAAAATCTAAAGTAAATTGATTTATCTGCCTAACTCTTTGTCGACCTTTCCCATAATGGATGGGCTGCCCTAGATGGTGCGAATAAGATGCCTAGATTAAGTGGACTGTTTGTTTTTTCACAACATATGAAGTTGTTGTAATATTGCCTGTTAAAGAAGATGTATAAAAAGTACATAATAAAATTTACATGGGATTCCTGGAGAAATTTTGATACGGTAATAAAAGTTACATGAATTATGTTTCCAATACACGTATCAATTTCTGGTAATATGATAAACACAATCATAATAACCTTAAAATGAATGTAATGATCATAAATAAAATGATCGTGAACATATCGAAACAAAACCGCTTTTTTGATGTGTAAAAAAATCGTGAATATAGTCCATAAAAGATTACGTACCTTTAGTTTGTATAATATATTCTAAACCCATTTTAAGAGAAAAATATATTTAAGTATTGCACCAATTGCTACAGTAACTTGATTTTTCAGAGAATTGCGATTAACACTCGTAGCGTAATTAGACAATAGTAAAGTCAATCAAACTGGATTTTCATCGTATTCATCCTTAGGTTTACAAGATTTGGGATCTGAGAGAATAAAATTGTGCGTTTGAAATTCAGTAGCTTTGGAAAAAACAATATTATATTGTAGATAGCATTACTTGATATTAAGAAATACAATGTAATTTATGATACTGAATTATAACATTAGGAATAAAAATTATATAAAGCCAATGATGGGTGCCGTCAATGTAGCTAGCTGGACACATCTAATACGGCTGAAAATTATCATCGGCTCGATGTAGAGTGGAAGCTTATAATTATGTATGTATTTCACGAGGTAGAAGGATCAATTTATCTTGAATTGTAAATTGTGGTTTGACAATTGATACATAAACAATAATCACAAAAAAACTCCAATACTTCGGTTACTACAATAACTCTCAACTGTGTTATAAAATAAATTAGTAGGAGTGTATAATGTTGATGACATATTTTTAATTCGTAATATTATTTTAAGTCCAGAAGATTGATGCGTAGAAAAGAGGAAGTTGAAAAGTAGCGGTAGATGAAAAAAGTAATCACTTTTCCTGATTTTGACGTATTATAATGCGTATAAATGAAAGTAAGTTATATCGTTAAGAAGGCATTAAGTATGGTTATGGACAAGTATTCTTATACTCGTAATCAACAATCATAATAATCTTATCATCTTTTGTATCTTACTTCTATCTAAATAAAGATTCTTAAAGTAGTAAATAAATAATAATAGTCATCTTAATTATCATCATCATCACTTTTTCAGTCCCTAAGTCCCCACCGATCCCCAACGACCTCCAATCCGACCAGTTGCAGGCGATCTGCATCCAACGGGTACTCGCGACTTTGACTATGACGTCCATCTCCCGGGGGGCCGTGAGTAATAATATTTGTAACCGTAAAATATTGATGCATCTATTCTTATAAGGCTTGATAAAAGTAATGTTCCCTTTTGTGTACGTAACCGAGTCGTCACGGTAACATCATCGTATTCTAGAGTTGCTGCCTTGTAGTTTAGATTAGTATGTTGCAAAAAATTCAGGATTTGGATTTACTGCAACTCATACTGTCGTCATGTCCGAAACATTGCAAATAAATCGCAGGAGAACCTGTTTTGCAGGTGACGTGGTAACAAAATGCGATGCAATTGCGCCCCCACCGGGTCTTTGCAGGGAGGGTAAACCCAAAAGTGCTGGCTAGATGTCGTAAAGGATGCATATGTGCTAATGGTCTCACTATCATTGATGTCCCAACCGTGCTAGTGGCAACTTAATAATAAACTTATCATTTATTTATATTACCTGTGATGATCACAGGAAATATAAATAAATGATACACAAAGTTGACACTACTCTGTAGGTACACTATGCTTTGTCTTCTGTGCTAACAGCACAGAAATTCTCTTAACCTTTACCCTCCCCCCTTCCCACTTCTCTATAGGGTTTGCGGCCAGATTGGGGGGCCTTTAGTATTTATTGCAAACGCCATTGGCCACGGTAACCGCCTTCCATGAGGTGGGCCGTGTGCTTGTCTGCCACCTAAGTGGTATAAAAAAGTGTGCAACCCCATTTTCAGAAAAGTAAAAAAGTAAATAGAATAAAATAGTAGGAAAGAATAAACGTAAGATAAGTTGTAACAATTTATAGTTCTAGAGTCTAGTCCATAAATATAAGGTTGTAGACTGTAGGGCTTCTTCGTAACTATTATTTATATCACGCCCTTCGGAGATCACATTGCCGACGCGACGGCAAGACAGCGGTTAAGTTGAGGCAAAAACTCGAACCACCAAAACCTGTGATGAATTTAAAATCCAGCTCTGTGTTTTGATTTGCTTCATATGCAAAATCATTAGTACCGTTCTGAAGAGCTTCAGGAATAGTGCCGTGCATCACATCACCAGCTTTTTAACAACGTACAAGAGAGCGCAACGTGTGAGAAACACTTAAGGGAACTGAGTATCCTAAAATGTGGGCCACTCCCATTTGGCAGAATAAATAGCTGCCACCAACAATATCCCGCTCAAGTAAAAAAATAGTAACTTCTTATATATAGTGGCGTAACGAAAAACTATAGAATGGTTTCTAGTCCAGTATCCCAATTATTAACATTACCTACTAGAATTATTTTAAATATTATATGTAAAAAGGTTTACAACTCGCGAAACAATTTCACAGGAAATTAGATTCATAATAAAAATATCTGTAACAGTAATGTACAAAATACACACAAAAAGGTTTTCATTCTTGCCCAGACTACTGAAAAAGATAACAATAAAAGTGAAAATTACATGCCAAATATTTACCTAAACCGGGCAAGTCGTTCAGTATTTCATAATAAAACATTTATTTTTATTTCATCACTGTTACAAACAACACAAGTCAGTCACTAAACACAATTAAAAATCCACAGTCAAGCTGCACTATTAAACAATGTTTTCTTTAAAAAATATCATCGCGTGTGTTACATTGGAAAGTTTCAGGAGGAAAATCATTTCGGTCCCGCACACGTCTGCCCAGCTTAAAAGCTAAAGCCGTACTGAAGAGCGAAGACTTCTCAGCACTAGAATTGTCGTGACGTTACTAACGAGTACAAAACATTACTATCATCTCATATTGATGCCTGTGCAACCATTTTTTGAAGAAACTTACGTCGAAAATCTGTAAATTTGACAAAAGCAGCTTTATTTTTAGCGTTTCCATGACCCAAAATGATAGGCATGTTATGCTTTAAATTACTTAGTCCTTGAAATTTTTATCACTTGCAAGTCTGTCAAACGTTATACTTGTACGATAAGTGGTTTGAACCACTGTGACTACTGATTAGGTAACAACAGAAATAGGTCATTGTTACCCTACGGTAATTACTGGGTGAATCATTAGGAAACACTCTAATTTTTTTGCTTTTTTTCTTACACTGTATCGCTATTGTGTAGTTGTGCAACTAATAAAATTCTGATCATACCCTGACTTTAGCTAATGGGTATTTTGTTTTAACAAGATACGGTATTAAAATGCAGCATATTGTTGTTTCAAACTATTATCTACTAAGATACTTTTCAATAGCAACAAATAATTACTGAACACTTAAATATTTCCCTTTTTTTCCTTCGCGAAATCCCCACGGATACCTATCGGTTATGTTGGACTCAAACCGACTAAATTGCTCGCCGTCTTTGGGTCTTCAGTTGCCGGAGGTGATATAGTAGCAAACATATCCCTCCGAATAGTAAACAGGCTAACACTTGAAGCAAGAGGGCAAAGCTTGTTTTGTAAGGCACACCGAAATAACTGAGGCATTCAAATGTAAGCTTGCCAATTTTCATCTCAATTATACATCCTCTGATAAAACATTTGTGCCGATATTTCAAACTAATTAAGTTAGGGGGTCATCTCGTAATAGAAGGCCCCGGGTCTGCCGGGGTGTGAGGGATATGTTCGCTACTATCTCACTTCGCAACTAAAGACTCCGACTTAACCTCTCTCACCGGCTCCAATGAGATTGTATCCGTGGGAATTTTAGCGCATGGAAAAAAAGACTAATTAACTTACTTTTTAGAGACCCAACCAATTCTTATACGAAGATATTTTAGGTTCTATCCTCTTCTAATTTACCTAAATTGATTTACAACACAGGCACTTTGTCACACTGCCCATAATTGACAAGTCTCATGATGAGTAAGCACGCTTTCATTATACCGGACTAGGACAGGTGCATTAGTTCCATCTGGTTTCATCCCCATGAGGAAAACGTGGATATGATACATTTTTGATTACGTTGTAGTAATAATGCATAGGTATGTTTTGCTTTTATCTTTTCCTTATCCTCAATTTTGTGGCGATATATATCATCAAGAATGTAGTATGTGATAATAAACGGTGTGATATTATTGCGTGAACAAATATTATAGTATAGTAATTGTTAGATGTAGTGTTTATATTATTTTTTTGTACATCACTTAATTGCTTTGCTTTTTGTACTTTTCGTGAGGAATCAGACAACTAAATAATGAGAAGCTTTATAAAATGTATAAATAGTCGCTTATTTATTTATTTGCAACAATAGGTTTTCCCAAGCGTCTACGATATGAGGTTCTTCAAGAAGGGTAATAGAAGGTTTCTACAAGGTAGGCAGCACGAGCGTGACGTCTCTGGTGTTGCAAACGTCCACGGTGACCGCTTCCCATCAGGTGGGCCGTGTGCTTGTCTTCCACTTAAGTGGTATAAAAAATATATTATGAACATAAAGCGGACAGTGAGTACACGTATCTTTTATGTTTACTTCTCAATCCGTTAAAAAGGCCGTCAAGCTGAGCGCCACCATTGTAGCACTGAACGTGTTTGCAATGGTGACCCTCTTTCATGAGACATTACCTTCAGCTTAACATCAGGTGAGGTGAAGTCAAATTGACGTGCCATACTTAAATAAAAAAAATAAAATAAATGAACCGTTAATTTATTCAGTAACACTTTGGCATTAAAAGTTACTTCATCATTTAGCATATTGCAGTTCACTGCTGGATAGGCCTTTCCCAATGTTAGAAAAGTTTGGCCTACTGTTTCCGAACTGACCAGATGGGTTGGTACAGGGTTTTATTTCGAATTTTCGTTCTCTCACATTGATATCCTTTGAGTATTTTTCCGTTAATCGCCCTTTAGGTGAGAGGAGGTGGTGATATTCTTTTTCTGCCACAACACAAGTTACTTAAATAGTAACAAACACACACACACACATTCAGTATAATCACGTCCGTCCTTCAGACAGAGCCCCAATATCAGATTACATATAGATTTAAGACATAGTAACCCAATCTCCAATGACGTACCCATAAAATGGGACAGTCTAATCAATGTTACTAATCCAGTGGGCAATGTAGATAGGTACATAACAATAAATCACTGGAGGCAGTAATAGTGGATTTACGACGTATAAAGGTAAGGATATGGGGTAAAGGTGCCTGATTTACATAAACAGTCCCAAATTCGTAATTCTCATTTATTTGACTGTCCAATATGTATTCCAAAAATAAATTGAACCAATTGGGATAAAGGGTTGACGTTTAAATATTTTAATCATTCACTACGAGCTCAGTAGAGCCCTGTGGATTTCCCGTTGACAATTAACGAGCTTATATATTTGTTTAATGTGCGTGGTTAGTAAAGTAAAGTTTGAGCCACCCTATTTTTTCCCATGCGGTGTCTTACAAGGTGACCAAGAGATAGAGCTGTTTAATATTAGAGAGATAAATACAATCCATCCTCTTCCTCAGATTCATGGCTCGTGTCAACAATAGAGTCCGGTATACGGCAATAGGTTCTACCTTATTAAGCTGGGTTCGGAAGATTTAATCCACCTCTGCTTTTTACTTTTATAATTTGTATTAAGATTATATTTATAATCCTCTGTACAGATTCACACTTTAAGTCGCATGATTTCTGTTCCATTATTAGAAAGCGTTCGGCTTCTGCAGTGGTAATTAATATGGCAGATTAGCTACATTACCCTGCTAATTGCTAACTGTAACTACGCAATATACATTTAACATTTATTTCTAACTAACATTCCTTAGCCTCCATCTAACAAAATACAAGAAAAAATATAATTCATAAAAAGAGTTAATGGACTAGGGTAACCGTCCCGTACATCCTCCCTTGTCTAGTAGTAGAATTGCACTTGTCTAGAATTGCACACAATACTCACCTTAGTACCTTACAGATACTTTCCTCTTTTTACCTTACCACACGAGACAAGAAGTCCACAGTAATTTTCGTGAGCATCACGTGCACACACAGATTGTAATGTTTTAGTAATTAGAGCAGCAGGTATACAATTACCTGACTTGTATACCAAAATCGTGTTTGCACGGAACGGAACGACAATGTACTGCGTGCGCTAACCGCGATGGAGTTGTAATATATTGCGATCTTGTAGAATGTCAGACCCCCATCAGACCCCTTTGCGTTTTTAGATTCAACATCAACTGTCTTGTTTAACTAGTTCCGTTATTGGTATATTCCTAGTTTGAATCTCTTACCCTTTTGCGATGTGATACTCTGTACAGAAGTTTATGGGTATCTTGCCTGTTTACTTTTACGAGTCTATACACACAAAAGTATTACTTTTAGGTTTTTATGATCTCAATAGTTGACAGTATTTTTATTCATAGAAAGAAAAAAATGCGTTTCTTAAGCACACGCATATCTCACACTCAAATGCACAACAATAATATTGTTTATATATAAAAAGATATCTAACACACAGCAAAATATATCAATATGGATGTTATGGAAACCGCAAAATTATAAATTATTGATGTATTTTTTTAAACGGTTGCTCTCATTTTATAGATTAAGCGATATTAAGTTTTATATCACTTTACAGGTTTATCATAAATGTTTTTGATAATGCCGAAATAATCATTTGAACAAAAGTAAAGTTCCACACTGACATAATTATTATTATTATAGTGGATAATTTTAATTGAATATTGGCAATCAAAAAGAGTTCATTTACACACATAACATAATTTACTTACAGACTGCAACCTCTTTGGACAAATTTCAGTTTATTTATAAAAAAGTTTTAAACGGTGTGAAAATTAAAAGGAATACTGACCGCTAAATTAAAATTTAAGAAAAAATACATAGTAGGGTTGAGTAACCAGTTACTGGTACTGTTACTAAATAGAATCCTAATTTTATCGTAATAGATATTATTAGATCTCCTATAATATGAAAGTTATCAGTGAAAAAGTTTTATGTCAATTTTTCGTAGTAATTTTTTTTATTTCTTAACGAATTTCTTGCACAACATATTTTTTAGATGTTAATTCAAATTTTATTACAACTTAATATGTTATTATGATAAAATAACCTATAATATTAACATAGATATTACTATATACAAAACCTTTTAAATTCTTATACAAAAAGAAAAAATCAATTAGAAATCTTGAACAAGTTTTGCTTGAACTGCTCTGATAACTGGCTATTTTACCCTGACAGTTCTTTTTTCGAAAGTATGTATCATCATATCTCTATGGTACATTTTTACTGTCAATAAGAGATTCATCGCCATTGTGTATTAATTAAACCAGATATATTTTTATACTGTATTTTGTTGCGCTTTTTGTTATTTGCAATAAGTCATTATTGAAGAGTCTAGAGAGTGTTGAAGAGCATTGGTAAATATTATAATCTATTGAATTCGGTACTTCTTACTAAGATGTGTGATTTATTTCCGCGTGTGTATAATATGTTTTGATTATTGTTTGTGTTGGTTATTGAATGGCTTCGCTGGTGACATAATATAAAAGTCCGTATCACCTTAGAAAAGGCTTTTTAGGCCCGTTCTTTGTTAGTTTCAAATAATGTAGGTATGAAAATTTGCCGGCTATGTTGACATTTATGATGACTTCTCCGCTTTCTTGAGTAGAAACGTGATGAACGGGCTATTCATGATGGAAATATATTTTTCATTTGATTCAGTAGTTCCTAATATTATCGTGTTCAACAGGTTCAACCAAACAAACAAAAAGCAGCTAAATGGTACCGCTTTATTATAATAGTGTAGATTTATTGTTTTTATTCATGTTTTGCTGATCACCTTGATAATAAGAAGTTGCATAGAAAGCCTTTACTTTCTGCAATAGGGTCATGATAACTTATACCCATGATTACTTATAGGTACAATTGTATGTCGTCTGAAAATGAATAACAAAGAAATTTTCTCCTTATAACTTACAATATTGGTACTATAAAAATGTCTACAAAATAAAATCCCTCAAAAATTAGCCTCTTAAGATCTGTAGAAATAGGTGATGTTTTATAGGAGACTTTTTATACTACTCATGAATTATAAAAACACATAGGTATAATTATCAAAAAGCACCAATAAAAAATACATAAACAATAAAAATAAACATTATATAAAGATGCGTTGTGCACATCATCTATGTATTTGGATTTATCATATGACAATTTCGCATTTTACTATCAAAACAACAAGTGCTAACAAGTTCGTTGTTTCTATCGCTAACAACTAAAAATAGGTCACAGTAATTGTACGGCTGCAGGCTTTCCCACATTTGATTTTCTTTACATAGTATAATATATTGTATAATTTTATGATTCAAGGTAACTATAGGTATGTATATTGTATCTGGCCGTTACTGTCTCATTCCGTTACTCCTCCGGGCGTGACTCCTGCGTTTTTTTTTCTACCATGATACTCATTGAGTGATGGTATTACCACCGCCAATAATATGGTAGATAGGACATAATAGTATCTCCCGTCCTAATTGCGCTTTCCGACTGGAGAAGTACCTCTGCCCTACAGAATACCGCGGTTAATAATAACGTTGTGTTGTGTTTCCAGCGTTGAGTAGGATAGCCAGAACTCACTGCAGCAGTTTTGTTTTGTCAATGGGAAGACCGAAAATCCGGTCTTGGTCTTCTGTTCTAACAGCACAGAACTCTTTTAACTTTCTCCCCGGTCGTCTAAACAGTCAGCAGTACGAATGTGACGCCTCTCTGGACGCCTAATGGACGTTTACAACAGAAAACGTCCATAGACCACGGTAACCACTTTCAATCAGGTGGACCGCGTGCTTGTCTACCACCTCAGTGGTATAAAAAATGGTGTGTCTCTGGCTCGGTTGCCGAAATAGTACTTTTGGTTAACATGACATGGTCCGCATATTACGATTTGTAATTATGATTACATTGGATTTTTTGAGACGAAGATACGCATTTACTTGTCATTGAGTTGCGAATCCAAAAGGTCCAAAAGGTCTTCTTCTGTTGAAGAAATCGTTAACAGTGACCAAAGAGCATTATATTCACCGAAACTTCGCCAGTGCCAATAATTAACTTTGTATGTAGTTGCAATAGTAAAAAAAGTAAAATTATTTTTTTTACTAAGTCTGTCACTGTAAACTAACTGTAAACTGAATGATACCGATGTGATGTATGTTTTTCCAGTGGTTAATATTTCATTCTTCTAAAATTAAAATTACTTTCGCTTTTCATAAAATCCACAAATAAATAAAATAAAAAAGCACTATGATTAAAACCATTTAATTATAAGCCTTATCTCTAGGGGGTTGAAGAGAATGTGTTTTTCAATTATTAAAGTGGCCTTGGTAAAATTTTAATTAAGCCTTCGCTGTAGACATGATTCTATTGTGTAAGTAAGGATAAAAATTCAAACAATATTATTTACTCTCAGAATATTTTCTAGGAAACGTGTAATTTATGGGCATTTTAAATTTGTTCCTATATAATGAATATTTTGCCAGTAGGTATATACCTAGAAGAGAATAATTATTCTATTTTTTACTCGTCTGAACAGTTTTAAATAATAAGTATTCGCATAATGTGGTTTGGGGTCGGATAATGTACAGTGCCGGCAGGCAGAGAGAAAGGTTTGAAAACACATATCGGAGTTTGTGTACTTTCCCGATATATATATTCTCATGCCTCTTTTGCCATTAATAAAACGGGTTTGGGAACAGTGACTTGTACATATGAAATATAGACTACTAAAAATATTTTTATTTTTATATACACTACTAATCCACTCTCACGTATACGTACTGAAAGTACTAGTAGTTAATACGTAAAAAAATTAGACAGTGACGTCACAGTCACTTTTAATAAAGAAATAAATAAATGAATAATCTATGCCAATCTACACAACGCCACCTAGACCCATGGAAAACATAGAATAAGCTTGTGTTATGGGTTCTAGAATGCGGATAAACATACATAGATACTTTGTTTTTTGTAAACACATAGAAACATCCAGACCAATGCAAACATTCATATTTAAACGCACAAATGTTTACACTGAGCGGGAATCGAACCTCCTGCATAACTGTCGTGTTCACTACCGCCAACCCACGGTCGTCACTGACAGGAGCGTAGGCATAGTTGGTTGCAATTGCCGTCGTTCCGTTGGTTGCCTTGGGAAGCCGCGTCCTACGCTTCCTGTCCCGACGCGACTTAGAGAACCACAGCATCAAAATAATTTTATAAAAAAGTAATAAAACTGGTCACAAGTACTCTGCTGAGGTACTCATACTTGGACTTCTTTCTGATTCTTGCCTATTGAGGCTTCATGAAGGATTTAATCTGTTAAATACATAATTCAATTGCTATTTTGTATTTAAAGATTAATTTTATAACAACTAATGTAACTATAATTACGTTATTCGTTAATTACGTTACTATAACAAACTAATGAAAACCACGAGTGCAGTTTATAATGAAGCGATTCAAGATGCATACTAGTCATAATCGCCGTACGTAACAAGCTTGCCCACTCAGGTGCTATTAATCCAGCCTTTAATCAAGGTAAGTTGCAGCAATCACGTTCATTATTTCTGTTTCAATGGCGTTCAGTTAGTGGTCTAAGCTTCAGTTACCTTATATTGTGTACCTACTTTGTAATGCTGTATTTACAGCCTCTTTAGAAATAGCATTTTATTTTTGTATCATCCTTGATTACATATTTCTTTTTTATTAAATCCAGCACTTTGTTTTACTTCGTTACACCATCTTTCCCAAAAGAACGAAAAGAATTTCTGCTAGCGAAACACTGCTGCAGAGCGATGTTTAAATCTTGAAATTACAAAAATCTTCTTCCAAAGTTTGCGATTCAGGTCTTTTTCATAAGCTAAGTCAAAAAGCTTTTTATCTGCTCTTAAAAATTATAAAAAAAAGTTCTCTGTTTTTATAGGACAACGCAATACAATATGCACAATTTGAATTAAGTATGTATTTCACAAAACGATGTAAAGTGTTTTCCAAGAAATCATTATTAAATTATTAAAAACTTTATATTGTATAAGTCGAAATACCTCTCTCTCTCTCTGTTATAGTTTGCTCACGTGTGCACCACGACAAAATAGTACGAGAACCGCGAAAAAACTGTGGCGCTCTCAAGCCTACCGCTAACGACGCTAACGAGTATAATTAATAACTAATTATTGTTTACCGGGATTAACTTACCCTAATATTATTAAAAAAATAAACAATTATAGTTTAGAGGGTATCAATACTCTAATAATTTTAATTGGTGATAGGGGAAATACGGACAGGAATGCATTCAAGCATTGTCTTGAACTGCTGAGATCATTAGATGTTAAAAACATAATTTTATTTACACTGCCATATAGCCGTAGTTTGTCACAGGCAGAAAATAACCTTAGATTTAAGCTTAATCAAACGATACATACATTGATGTATCATAATTCAGACAAGTTCCACTTAATGGACATAAATACATATTTAGAAAATAAGTTGTTATTGACATCAAATAAATTCTATTTGAATAGGTATTTTAAGAGACAGATAGCATCTTCGCTATCTTATTGTATTGAATACTCAGCCAAGAACTTGGCTAGCCACACTGCTTTTATTGGGCAGAAATATGACAATAAGTGTCTTGAAACCTTGGAATATGTTCCAATTAATAATGACAACAATTTAAATTTAATTCTAGGACAATAGAGGAAATCTCTTGCAAATTAGATTCAAAAACTAAGGGGAAGTCTGTGTTCATGAATATTGTTCACCAGAATATTGAAGGCTTTTCAGGCAAAGAGTTACAACTGGAATTATTTTTAAATGAAAAAAATATTCATGTACTTTGTGTAACTGAACACTGGCTAAAAAAAACACGAAATGATAATTAGTATTGATAATTACAGAGTTGTTAGTTCGTTTACTAGAGATTCTGCTATTAGAGGTGGGTCACTCATTTTAATTAATGAAAAAATAAAATCCAAAGAAAGAAAAGACATAGTAGCACTCTCAAGTGAGCGAAATATTGAGTTAGCATGTGCAGAGCTTGAGCAATTTATTATTATTAGCGTCTACAGATCTCCTTCTGGCGATTACCACCAGTTTGAATCTATTATGGAAGAAACCTTAAAAAAGGTATGTAAGTGTAAAAAGATGGTAGTTGTATGTGGCGATTTTAACATTAATATCTTGGAAAACTCCCAGAACGCGTTAAGGTTCCTTAATCTCTTTAAATCTTTTAACTTACAAAATCTCTTTAGAGAACCAACTCGCAAAACAGCCACATCAGCTACCTGCTTAGATAACATTTTTTCTGACGGTGATGTAAACGAGAAATCTATAATAAATTTCATTAAATCAGATCATACAGGTCAGCTAGCTAGATTTGAGCACCAACATATTCCATTAACAACAAATATTGTATGTAGACCAATCACGACATATCGATTAAAACATTTTAAAGGAAACATTAAAGATAAAATACCTCTTCTAGAGATGAATAATAACGATCATCCGAATGATCTCTACAGAGATTTGTTCGGAGTAATCAAAAGTGAATTTAACAATATTTTCACCAAAAAAACAATAAATGTAAATCAATTTAAAATTAAATTTAGTGATTGGGCTACACCTGGAATATACAAAAGTAGGAAGAAATTATATGAATTATACGATATAAAGGCATCTACTAGTGAGCCACAGGTAATTGAAAATATTAAGATATACTCGAAATTATTCAAGAAAGTATGTTTAATCGCCAAATCTAATCATATACGGGCTACAATAGAAAAATCTGATAATAAAATTAAGGCTACATGGAATGTCATTAACAAAGAAACCTGTAAAACGAGGTCACGTGATCGATCCTTCGACTTAAAAATAGATGATCAATACATTACCACTGATTCTGCAGTGGCCCATGCTTTTGAATCTTTTTTCACAAATATTGCAATTACTACTACGAGTGAATTAAATTCGTCGCAAAATGTAGCCGATTCCCTTCTTAAATCTTGTGTTCCTAAATGTAATGTAATCTTTAATTTTCAGTATATAGACACTGAAACAATACTTAAAACATTTAAACAATTAAATATAAAAAAGACTGAAGATCTCTGGGGCATTTCAACCAATATAATAAATTCAATAATGCCCACTATTGCGCCCTACCTTGCATTCATATTCAATAAATGTATAGATGAAAAACAATTTCCAAATCTTATGAAGTACAGTAAAATCATTCCGTTATTCAAAGCAGGGGACAAAAGTGACCCATCCAATTTTCGTCCCATCTCTATATTACCAGCGCTAAGTAAAATTTTTGAAAAAATAATATTTAATCAACTGCTTTCACATTTTGCAGCCAATGATTTACTTCATAAAAAACAGTTTGGTTTTACTAAAGGCAAAAATACAACAGATGCAGGAGTCGCACTAGTTAAACATATATTTGATGCATGGGAGGAGAAGCAGGATGCCATTGGTATTTTTTGTGACTTATCAAAGGCTTTCGATTGTGTTGATCATGAGACCTTGTTATTAAAGTTAGATTATTATGGTGTCTCGAATAGCTCACTTAGCTTACTTAGGTCTTACCTCACTGGCAGAGTACAAAAAGTAAACGTTAATGGCACCGATTCTTCTGGCGCCCCGCTAGTCATGGGAGTACCCCAAGGCTCGATATTAGGACCCCTTTTGTTCCTGATATATGTAAACGACCTTCCATACTTCATTGAAAATCTTTGTGAAATAGTATTATTTGCTGATGACACTTCATTAATTTTTAAAACTGACAGACAAAAAGTAATACTTGACGATGTGAATAATACCCTTTCTGTAATATTGCATTGGTTCACGAGTAATAACCTGCTACTTAATGCCAAAAAAACAAAATGTGTAAAATTTACGATGCCAAATGTAAGACATATAGACTCAAACATTATAATGAATAATGAAACTGTGGAAATAGTCAATACCACAGTTTTTCTTGGCATCACACTAGATAATAAACTACAATGGGGTTCTCATATCACAGCCTTAGCAGGAAGACTTAGCTCAGCTGCCTATGCGGTTAGAAAGATAAGGTCACTAACTGACGAGAAAACGGCACGATTAGTTTATTTCAGTTACTTTCATAGCGTTATGTCATATGGTCTGCTGCTGTGGGGCTCAGCTGCCGATATTGCAACTATATTTATATTACAGAAACGAGCTATACGAGCAATCTATTGCCTCGGACCCCGTGACTCGCTGAAAGAACTGTTTAAAGAAATTAATATTTTAACAGTTGCCTCACAATATATTTACGACAACGCCTTATATGTAAGGAAGAACCTAGACCTCTTCCAAAAAAAATCAGACTTTCACAACTTGAATACGCGAAATAAAAATAAACTGGCGATACCGAAACTAAGGCTTCATAAAGTCAGTAATTCGTTTGTGGGCAAATGTATAAAAATATATAATAAAATTCCTCAGGATTTGGCTGACCTGCCACTTGATAAGTTTAAAATAGAATTGAAAAAAATTTTAACTAAAAAAAGCTATTATAAAGTAGACGAATATCTTGATGATAAAAATGCGTGGGCATAATAATCTCTTGCTCTTGCACCCAGTTATTATAAATAAACAACTAAATATTAAAAAGAATAACGATAATCTACCTGAGTTTCTTGCTGGTCTCTTCTCAGGAGATTTAACTACCGAACCAGCGAAAGAATCATTTTCTAATGATTTATTTACTAAGTATCCTAATTTATTATGAATTATAATATTTTTGACAATTGTAGGTACATAATTATTGTAAAACTTTGACATTCATAAGTGCTCTTTATGTGCCTAAACTGAATAAATGAAATTGATTCTTTGATTCTTTGATTGAGTCTAGCATTCAGTCGTATTCAAATTAAAGAAACTTAAGCAAGCAAAAATTTCAGCCGTTTATTATGTCTGGTGATTTTAAATGAAACACGCCAGGTTTCCGTCGGACGAAAATTCAGTAGGTCCAATCGAAATCGAGTATATTTAAAGTTTGCACCTAAATTTAACTTGCATTAGTTTGCAATTTGTAAATTGCAATCATTTTCAAACGTTTTCAAGTGATTTATGTACTTATTTTAATGTTTTGACATAGAATTGTCAAATTTTGACATTCATATTAGTGATCTATATGTACCTGAACGGAATAAACGAAAGTAATTTGTTGTATAAACGTCTGTAATTTGAAATCGTCAATTTTGCATCAAAATGGTTTAGTAGTTTGGATGTTCTGCAAACGTAATCCTTGTTGGAGTTTGAACTAACCCTTGATGTCGTTCTATTTTTTAATGTACTTACTCTGATTTTGTGTAAATTTCGTATGAATCTACTTTGGTGCTGATAGGTATGTATATTGAATTTGATGTTGTTGTGTTCATATTTTATATTTACATATAGAAGCCGCGGTAGCCTAGTGGTATGGGTAATGGACTGCTGAGACGAGGTCTCGAGTTGGATCCCAGGTTTACCATGGCACACACCAATGACTTTTCGATGCCTTTCGAAGTTATGTGTGTATTTATCGCAGGTTTATAAGTGCCTCGGAGAGCACGTTAAGCCGTCGGTCCCGGTTGCCATACAAACATCTATGGCAGTCGTTACGGGTAGTTGGAGCCCTCAAAAGTCCAACCAGCCTAACTTGGAACTTCGATATCGCCATTGGTCATTAGACCATTGGTTGTGGAGGTCAGATGGCAGTCGCTTCACGGAAAATATCGAGGTTCAGCCGCATCACAGTTAGACTGGAAAGCCGACCCCAACTGAGTTGGGAAAAAGGTTCAGGGAATGATGATTTGTTCATATTTTATAACTGTTTTTGAGGCTGTCATATGCATATTTAATTAATTGTCTCTGATGCTGATTTATCGATGTTTTATTAATTTGTCTTGTTGCTGTTACATCGTACTATACTTATTCGTTATTGACTCAAATCAAATGTCGTTATACTCATAATCTATTCATTCCTTTTAACACTTATTATTATTGAAACCTGTGTTATGTTATTGAAACCTACATAACTTCTGTTATGTGATGTCGGGTGGATATATTCTGGTATTTTGCTGTACATACTTTTCTTTTAGAACTATAATATATTTTGATGTCATATATGAAACGTAAAAAAGTACATTTTGCTACATAAAGCCTTGGTATTATTAAAAGCCTAAAAAATCACGTAATTAAAAATTTCTTAATGACTACGAGCTTTATTTTTTTAAAGCTCTCGTAATACCCACGCCAGGTACTCGACTGCCTAATTGAAGGGATTAGTGTATAAATTCCATATAATTATCCTTCTCATAAATTTTTTCGTCTACCAAAAAATAACTATTTTTATTGTTGTTTCATAGTCGTAATTTAAAAAATCAATAAAATTAATTGATATTAGCTAATCTTAATATTTTTCACCCGTTTCACGTTGTGCGATCCAAAACAAGAACAATGTTTAAAAATATTTTCGTTTCTTAAATAGCTAATACATATTAATGCTATTATTTAATAATCATTTTCAAAATCTGCAGGATTTTATACTATCGTAAGGTTAAAATAGAACGGCTTAGTACCTATTTGAATTTGAATAAATTTAAAGTGCCATATTTTTAATCGTTTATTTCGATTATAGCTTTCGATTTTCGGGTTCATAAGTTGAGGGCAATTTTTCAAAGGTTTCAGATAGCCTTAGTAGTTTTACTAGTCGAAAATTGGTAAATCCAAAAAAAAATAAAAAAACATTTAAAACATCTATTTATAAATATAGAAAATAGTAGCCCACCGGCCTCGGGTACAGGGGCCAAGTTACCGGTGGTTAGAGTTCCATGGAGAGAAAATTACTCACGATGCGTGCCGCAAAACTGTCTTCTGTATGCCAGCTGTTTAATGAGAACTGTGAGCTGTCTGTGCTGTGTTCTCTTTATTTAAATAAATTGCCATTATTATTTACATTTTCAAATACGTTATATATATATAACAATACATATTTAAAAATAAAAAAATACTAATAGAAAATAAAAAATATTTATCGAAATCTCTTTAGTAATATTGATTTTTTTCATTTCATATTCATTTCATTTCATTTCATTTCATTTCATTTCATTTCATATTAATTTTCTTTTTTTTTATAATATCACGCCTATATCCTCGAAGGGGTAGGCAGAGGTGCTAGCACCCACATTTCGCCAGTTTATATTTTAGGTCCCAATGTAATAGGTGGCGAGCCTATTGCCATTAACCGGGCACTTATAAACCTGCGATAAATACACACATAACTTCGAAAAGCATCGCAGTCATTGGTGTGTGCCATGGTAAACCTGTGATCGAACCCGAGACGTCGTCGTCTCAGCAGTCCATTAATCATACCACTAGGCTACCGCGGTCGTACTCATTTCATATTACAAGAAGTCAAAATCTAGATTTTGACTACTGAAATGCGTTGCAAGTTTGCTCTTATAATAGTAACGCACGTCTTTCTGTTTATGGTATTTCTTATTAACTGTTGAAGATTTGAACTTGAAGTAAACGGTATAACAAACTCGACACATTACTCGTTTTTGTGATATAAACGTCATTAATTAGACAACACGACACTACGTCAACAGTATCTACACTTTAATAAATAGCAATACTTACTGTCAATAATGTTTTCAAGAACAATACTTCTACTGCTAATTGCTAATTTCAATTCCAACTTCGTCTGCAATATAAATCGTACTGCAAGATTTCATGTAAGTGCAATTTCGCTGCGGTTTGAACTGGGCTAATTTTCTGTTTACTTGGCGTAGTTTGTTTAAATATTCATACAACTTGGCCTCGTGGTTTGTTTACATCGTCTCTGTTGCTAGAACTTCGGAATATGGATGGTAATTAACTTGCCGCCTAACCTTTGTTACCTTCGTGAATCTGTCTAGTATAAAGGCTACGCGTAGTCTGAAAAGTAATTGAAAATGGGCACTGGAAAGGATTTCAGATTTTAGGTTGTTAAGTTATTTTACTAGATACTCCACTGGTACATAGTAGGTACCCTAACACCTAACGTCGTCCTAAGGGACGTCCTAAGTATCGTCCTTCGAAAAACTCTAGGGGACGTATCTCTCGAAGAAAAAAAAGATTTTTTCAAAACAGTTCCAAGTTTAATTCACGCGGAGTTGTGTAATAATAAATATGCTAATTTGAGTAGATAGTAGAGTAACTCAGTATATGGTTCTATAAAAGACCTCTTTCCAACGTAAGACATAATTAGAGCTCAGTTGAGATACATTATCTTACTTCAAGATTAAAAGTTTTTAAAGAAAAGGAACATATTAACTTGGGAAGAAACTTAATTAATTTTACACTTGCAATCCGTGGCCATTTGTTACTGTCTCAGAATACTAGTTGTAAATCTGTTAATGATGTAACTATTGTTTTAGTTTTTCTTTTCACTTTGGTAAGTCGACAAAACATTTAAGAATATATATATTGTTTTTATATTTAGAATACCAATTTCATTTCTAACGAAATTGTTAAGTCTAAAATAAAACAAATAATTCTCAGTTCAGCTTAGTGCTTTTATTTAGTTTAGAATTATTAAATGATTTTTGTCAGCCTGTGATACCTTTTACCATTTCTCGGAAAGCCTTCACCCCTGTTATGTTAGCATTTATGTAGAATTCTTGTGTTGAACAGCGAGAAAACCAAGCGGTTAGGTTTGGGTACCTGCGGGTTTAATTGAATTTGAATCAGCAATTCAATAGGACCTATGGATATCAGTTGAACAGAGGTTTGTATTGAACTATGAGAAGATCTTAACTTAATAACAGCTATTTGGCAAAATTTATATCGACCAATTTTCAATTTGGATCGACCAATTTAATTTCTCGATTAGATCATCGGCTATAGATGGCTCCTTTATTATATTGAATCATAAACGTACCTTACTTGTCCGTAAAACTATAAAATAGAACTGATTATATCACTACAACAGATAATATTGCGGTACTGAATAACCTTTGTGATTACTTACAACTTTGCATCGATTGGAATAATTTCGTTCAAAGAACTGATTGTGCTGACGCAGCAGATATCTGCCAAAGTAATATTATCTCCGGTCAACCACGGTCCAAAGAAGAATTTTTCAATGATGTCGTACCCATTTTTTATTTTTGCCAAGTTTTCCGATTTAAAGCTTTTATCTCCCTGGTACAGAACAGGTGCCTGAAAAATTTAAGAGTCAAAATAATTTTAGGTGTCTACTTCATTTATTCATTATTTAGGTATCTACAGATAAAGAGTTAGATATAGTAAAACTTGGTTAAGTGGAACCCGTATAATGTGAGAAACCTCTATAGCCGAAACTCATGCTGAGGTCCGAACATGTTTGGACCTCTATATCTGGGGTACCTCTATTAGTGGAACGAAACAGACCTCTATATCTGGGATTCGTTCTTTCGATTTCATCGTGTATAACTGAGGCAGTGAGTGGTTTTTGTATGCATTAAGTAACTGAGAAAACAACATTTTGTTACTAACTAAAGTCGACATTCGTCTCGTCTCGTCGCCTTATTGGATAGTGAGCAAAAGGCTGGGAAATAAATGTATTAAAATTTAAAAGCACTAGTAACTTTGCACAGTTGTATCCTAAAATCGCACATCAATAACTGAAATAATCTAAACAAATAAATACTCCCTGACTAGACCCAAGTACTGAAATATAATGTCGAGTTTTTCCAGGACAATGACATGCTCGCTTAATATGACAACAATACTATCCTTCAACATATATTTCTAAAGCTCATTTCTCATTATCAACTAGGCTCGTTCGTTAAGATTCATTACCATAGTTCCAAATAGAGCCGCAAACAGTACTCCAGTATCAAAGTGTAATCTTTGATCCACTAAGGCTCTTTTTTGTGGATCTTTGGGGTATAATGAGTCGTCCTTGGCATACTTATTAATTAAGTATGTGGTAATGGCGTGACTGAAACAAAATGATGGTATCTAAAATTATAGATCAATAGAGTGTTTTTTTATTTAAACTTTTTTCAAAAATTCAGAATAATTATACAAAGGCAGACTTAATGCCATTGGTATTTCCTATCAGTCAACCTTAGGGCGATGTAGAAATTTTTTAGGGTAGGTGTTTTTAATTTACAGTTTTCATGGGTGCGTTTAACGTAAAATTTGAAGAAATTAGTGGTGATATTAGCATACAGATGCTGCAGTCGATCTCATGGAAGTCTTATAACCCATTGGGGAATACAATGACAGATACTTTGGCCAACACACCCTCCCGACATCCTGCCAGGTATCGAGAATAGCACAAACTTCCGTTCTATACGTTTGCCAATGCGTATCGGCTGCTGGCACTGGGTTAACGTATGTATGCACCAAAAAACCCAAAGAAAGATGAAGAGTCAGCAATAAATGAAAATTCGCATCAAGTTGTGTTTTCACTTGATAAGAATATTTTTCTCAACCACTCAATGGGACAAAATGCAGTATGATTCGTTTCGAATACGTTGGTAAAAGCCTCGGATGCATCAAGGAATTACACTGAGTCTTTCGATATTTAAAAAAAAACCTAACAATGTAACATTTCTAGAAAACAATATATAAATAATAAATAATAAAATGATACTTACCTATCCCAAATAACAAAATCATCATCTATTAGCGTGGGTATGGTATGTTGTGGATTCATCTGAAACAAAGTTGTTGAATTCAAACTATTACACATATTGACAACATGATTGTACTTTTCCACGATATTTATTATTGAATCCAGAAATACAAATCTATATAACTTTTGTATTACCATTTTTTGTGTAAAACGAAAAATAAACGACGTTTCAGTTATATCCAAAATTCACCGCTAATAAATCAAAATGGCAGAAAACGCAACAAACCGAATATTATGCAAAATGAAATTTAGACTGCCATTGATCTCCTTCAATAAATTCTGAAAGAAAATTATGACTACAGGTTTTTTCTATATCCAACCCAAAATACAAAAACTTACCACTTTTTTGTGGGTATGAATCGATCGTTTGATATAATCAATCCTAGAAAAAATATGATAGCCAAAATTACAGGAAATTTTAGTCAAAACTTATTACTAACCATTTTCGTGAAAGTTAAAAAGAATCAACTTATTCGTTCAACAAACATTCACCTTCAAATTTAAGATGGCAGTAAATGCAATGGAAGGCTGCCTGCCTACAACGAATTCCAAAAGAAAATTGCTACTAGGCGTTGACGAATTACTTCTATAGGGTTATTTAGAAACAGGTATACTACACCTAGAAGTGTTCTTATTCCATCAGCAGCATCTATAAGGTCAGTCCCTTACCATTTATTATTGACATTTATATTACATATCCACATACTACCTCTAGAGAGTTTGTAGTGAGTTCCGTATCAGTAAAACAATGGAATCAACTTCGAATCGCAATCAATTTTAATTACCTTCAAGTATTCGTCTTTATATTGATCACGTTGCTGCAGATTCATATTGATATATTTTACATCTTTTATGCCAAGGACTTCAAGGGTCATAAAAACCGATCTACATGGTGCGCTGGTGTCTTTTTTGTACAGTGTCAGGACCATTTTTATCTAAAACGAAAACAATGTCTAACATAATATAAGTGTATATTTACCCAAATACCTACTATTTTTTACTATTTTTACTAACACAGTATTTACTATGACTTACACAGTTATATATTATGTTAGGAGATACTAAGGGATGTCACTTTTATCACTTTTTAAAACTATATGAGTATTTTTTTAAATGAGTATCACTTTGTACGTAGCACTGTTGTATACTGGGTAAAGTAATTTTATACGTATCCGCATTTTTATAAGATGTCTACAAGGAACCTGTTGAATAACCTTGACAGTATCTTCATCGATGTATTTAAATAAATGATGAGATGAATGTAAATAAATTGCAGATAAATCTTGACAAAACGAAACTGATCCAATTTAAAACTTACAAAAGTAAAAAAATAAACTTGAACATCAGTTATAACGACACAAAAGTCCAGCAGGTACCAAGTACAACATTCTTAGGTATAACATTAGACGCACATTTTGCTTGGAAGGAACATATTGACAATGTATGCACAAAAATAAATAAATTTGTTTTCGCTCTACGAAAGGTCAGAGATGTAACAAGCAGGCAAACTGCTATTATGGTTTACCACTCTTACGTCTGGGGCCTTACCACCATCTCTTAAAGCAGTATTGTTTCAACCTTACTTCATGTTTTGGTACCATCATCTCTTTATAACAAGATTGCAAACCACATTCTTGACTCGGCAGTTTTGTGACGTCACCTTCATATTGTTCATTCAATTTGATAGATAAACGTCAATCAAAAATCAGTAAAAATAACAAGAAGCTGTAGTTTTATTGAAATGATTATGAAAAATACGTCTCAATAAATCATTATCTTGTCCTAAAAAGTAAGTGTAGGTACCGTGTTTAATTATGTGAACTCATAAGAATAAATAATTATAAACTATCTAATGATTATTACCTACAAATTTCTACCGTTAAGATGGCGATTGTATACGAAATATTTGGTGTTTAGAAACTCATAACGTCGAGTCCATTTATGAAAACAGCTACGCAGTTACGTGAGCAATGTGCACCCTGTATGTTGGAGGAAATAATGCGGAATGTATTAATTGATGGAACTACCTAATCGCAAAGACATTGGTTTATATCCAGTGTGATGAATTAAAGCCTCCGGCGAAGGACCATATCTCAACAGACATTTGTAGAGACCTAGGTAAATGCAATATAGGTGTAATTATATAGTTTCTGTTAAGGCCCCTCACTTGTATCAACTATGTATGTAACATCAAATTTTGTTCTAGATGTTGATTGCCATTGATTGGATTATAAATTCATGCAACTGATTCGAAGATGTTATCGGACAAGTAGGAGTCCAATTAAAGCCATAAGACAATTCAATTGAACAAATAACATCCCTTTCCAATAGTGTTTGGCTACATAAAACTTTATTGTAAGATTATAATCACTTTTTATACTCGTACATCGAAAATCACTTGTGAAATAAAAGTATTTGGTTTATGTAATAATAGAATTTAGTCAATTAAACCTGATTGTTTTTATGGTCCCTATTTTAAATAAAAAAAAACAAATCTAGATTGTGTATGAAAACCACGAAGGGTTTATTATCATTATTGGTTTTGGTGACTGCGCTGTGGCGTAGCGATAGAGCATTCGGAAGCGGGTTCGATTACCGCTCAGCAAGAAATCTATCAGCCTCATTTAATAAAATCCAAGCTATTATCTCCCTATCTAAAAGACAAAAGTGAATGAAAGACAGAATGTGATGTGTGACAGAGACACAGTGCGCATGTCTATGATGTCCGTTTCCATAGCAACGATTGTTATAATAATATATAAACTAGCTGCGCGCCCTGACTTCGCCCCCGTGCACATTTAATTATACATATATATATATATATATATATATATATATATATATATATATATATATAATATGCATAGACTTTAAAAAAAAATCACACAAATTGTCCCGAGAATAATGAATTCAACAACAAATAAATTAATAACATAACATAAACTCACGCCTATATCCCTGGAAGGGCAGGCAGAGGTGGATAAATTATTAAATAATGAAAAATTCTACTGCTGTCTAAAAAATAATGTGGAGCTTTTTCATTTTCGGAAACTTTGAATGCCATGAACTAAAGAACTTTAACTATCTATCTAATCGTGACCCGAGAGCCTTTAGTTAAAGTCTCGAATGGCATCAAGTACGGACACAATATTGCTAATTACAAGTTGTAAGTGACTTCGGGTGGACCGTCATCTTTTTTTCACGCGGTTGAGCTAGCGCCAGCCATTTCATGAAATGAATATGAAATTTTAGAAGACCCGCCCGGTTCTTCTAAAATTATTATCAAAAAGGTCCCTTGCATCGGCCCTGTTTGAATTTCTAGTTATACTCACTACGGCCCTGTTTGATTGCTCATTGATATTTTTTTCTTTTTTGAATATTCATGGTTTTTGACTTAATATTCTGCCAGTTATTTAAAAAAGGTAAGTATTTCTTCAAAAACGTTTTACGATTTACATAATTTTCTGTTAGAAAGAGATGGCGCTATACAATTGATATAGCTCCATCTCTTTCTCACACACTCATCCTTTTTCTTGTTTCAATCTTGAAAACAACCTTACTCATATTCGTACCATGAGCTTACAAAACAGTATTATTTGATTCCTGCCAACTGTCGAAATTGAATGAACTATTTATAATCTTTGTCTATTCCCTGCTATAAATCATTCACGTTAGGGCTGTGACCCGTAGACGATAAATCGGAGAACCTCCGGAGATTTTAGATTTACACAAAGACCCGGTTTTCTTCTTCAAAAACTTTGGAGATTTTACGTAAAGTTAAATAGTGTTCTTTATATGTTCCTTACATTCTTGATATATTTTTTTTGTTTGGAGTTATTTTTAGTAAGGTGATTATGTTATGGATGATAACTCAATGTCCTAAATACTACATTAAAATGTTCACAAATCATCATCATCATCCTTGCGTTAGTCCCGGTCGCTTCCGAAGCTTTCACCAAGAAGTCCGGGATTCGTTCCACGAATATGACCATTTTTAAACTTTTAAATATAATTTCAGCTTTTACCGGAGAATAGCCGGAGGCATTCTGACGGTTTATTAAAACCGGAGGTAAATCTCTTTAGAGTCAAGCCCTATACCTAATGTGTTTTGTTTATTGATTTATTTTTAAAAAGTTTTTTTAAAAGAGTATTTTTAAAAGAGTTTTGCTTTAAAGTAAAATATGTATTAGGGTAGGTTAACTTTATCTTTAAATTTGTATTTGTTTGATTAATATCTAAAAATCACTTGATATCTTTCAAACAAATTATATTTGTATTTATAAGCCTACCTCGGGGTACGACGGGGCTATCTAAAAGCCGTATATGAGGAAGATGATTCCATCGGAGTGATGGAATGCCTTATTGCTCTACTTCGATGAAACCGCGTGCGACTTTAGTCGGTTTGAGTCCGAAATAACCTACTCGCTGGTTATACGGGAGTATCCGTCGATCACGAAAAAAGATAGTAAAATCGTTAGCTAAAGCTTTTATTCTATAAGTTTGTATGAATAAATATGGTTTCCTTGCTTCTTGGGTTATGAAAATGGTTTATTCAATAGTATTTTGCAAAACAATAATAAATCCGTCGCCTTCGAGCAACTTTAATAAGATGGCTAATTTTGACATAAAAGCAATATTACTAAAAACAATTTTGTTAAAAAATCTCATCATGGTACCAATTGAATGAACTAAAATGGAAGTGACGTCACAAAAAGGCTAAACAAGAATACTTTATATGTATAATGAACGGTTGTGGTACGAATATAAGCAAGATTACTTAAAATGTCAAACAAAACGCTCCTGCAATAAGACTGTTTCGTAAACGGTGGTGGTAGGCCCCCTGCTCCATAATACGATACGGGATAGTCATCTGGGGTAACTCATCTGAACTTACAAGAGTTTTTATAGCTCAGAAAAAATGTATTCGCGCATTGTTTAACCTAAAATGGTCGGAATCCTGTAGACCAGTATTCAAATCTGAAAATCTGTTAACGGTTCCAAGCATATACATTTACGAAGTCGCTAAATTTGTAAAACTCCATGACCATCTATTCGGGAATTACGAAATCATGGGAAAGCGACAGGTAACGCACCTCCCAAAAAAAATGCCTGTACCCAAGTTGGAACTGTTCAGGAATAACTGTGTCTACATGGCACCACTAATGTTCAACTCCTTACCCAAGGGAATGGCGGAACTATCCCGCTCAAAATTTCTACGCGCATTACGGGAGTGGTTACTTGAGCAAAGCTTTTACGACACTGCAGATTTCTTGAAGGGCAGTTCTTGCCGTTTCGGTGCGCATTGATTGGGAAGCATTGTTTCATATGTTGTAATTGATAATTTATTTGACTTTGAAATATTTAGCTTATTATGATTGTACTATTGCTTGCTACGATAATTTAATCTTGTTGACTGCTCCTAACATTTATGACATATTTTGTAATTTTGACATCTCGATTAAAAAAAAAAAAAAAAATATTTCGTCGTTTGATCTATTTTTTATATATATAGGGTAAACCACCCAATTATTGGCACTTTAAGGGTGAACTTCGTGTCGGTCTAAAATGAAACTACCATAAAATCTTATTTACAAAAGCTACTAAACAATACATGTCATAGAATTAAAGAAAATGCTTTAATCTTTGTTTTTATAACCATTTTTATGTGATTGAATAGTATTAAATAGCAATTTTATACTTAAATCCGATAGACTATAGAAAATCCTATTATTGGCACAGAAGATATCAATATTGGCATTTACTCGTCTAATTATTGGCACGTCGTTAAAGCCTAAGAAACCTATGATTAAAAACATAAAATTTGCCTACCTTGGTATAGGTACCTACTTAGGATATAATTAAAACACTGTTTATATGTTCTGCTTTTATTTAGGGATGTTATATAGGTACCATAAAGTTTCATAAAAATATCAAAAATAAATGTATAGGTACTAACAATCACGTTTTCTTATTCTAAGTATTCGTTTTGGTAATTTCACTTTATCAATACTTAAATTGAGATATTTTAACTTTAATATATTAATCAGTCTGATTAAGTTTCTACTTAACTTAATAATCTCCCTACCTATCTTTGTATTTTATCTAGGTAGTTCGCAGTCGTAAATCTTAAAAACTAACATTTTAACCAATCTTAATCATCGGTTAACATCTTCTCAATTTCAGTAATGCTTAACTTTTTGTTAGCTACGAGGGGAGGTCCAAAAGTTCGTGGAATGACAGGGTTTTAATAAAATAAAACAATAAATCTATTTTTCCTTTTCAATATAATCACCCTTAAGGTGAATACATTTATTAGATCTGTGAATTAATTTTTCTAAACCATCATAAAAATATTTTTTATCTTTTGCCTCAAAATGAGCTAAAATTGCCTCCTTGACCTCATTATCGTCGGAAAATTTCCTTCCCCTTAAGTCTTTTTTTAAATTGGGGAACTAATAAAAATCACTAGGGGCCAGATCTGGACTGTAGGGTGGGTGAACTAGTGATTCGAAGCCATGCTCATTCAGAGCAGCCATTGCCACTCGGCTCTTGTGAACCGGTGCATTGTCTTGCAAGAGCAACACTCCCTTGGTCAACTTTCCTCGTCGTTTTTCTTTGATAGCCTCCTTTAATTTCTCTAGTATCGTCGCGTAATATTCGCCGGTTATGGTCTTTCCCTTTACTTTGTAATCAATCAATAGTATCCCGTCACAATCCCAAAAAACAGTTGCCATCAACTTTCCAGCCGACTCCGACACTTTGAATTTCTTTGGCGGTGGTGTTCCCTTTTTATGCCATTGCATGGACTCCTGTTTAGACTCAGGCTCAAAGTGATGAACCCATGTCTCATCTCCGGTAACAATGCGCTTCAAAATCAGTGCAGGATCGTCTCCACACAACTTCAAAAACTGTTTAGACGCATCGACGCGCTGCTGCTTCTGAAGCGGCGTGAGCATTCTCGGTACCCATCTTGCACTAACTTTTGTCATACCCAGATGGTCATGTAGGATTCGCAGAATGGTGGTATCTGATACTCCAACTAATGCAGATAATTGTTTCTTCTTCAAACGGGTATCGTCCAGTACCAGATTTTCCACATTTTCCACAATGTCTGAGGTGGTGGCCTCAACTGGCCTGCCTGAGCGGTCACTCCCGACCACGTTAAAAAAGGCTATGCCATTTGTAATAATATTGACACTGATGCCAATAAAAGGATTTCGATAAATTTATTGTTCCAAATGTTGGCACATGAAATAAATAAAATATGATTAAAATATTAAAGAAATAATCTTTGAATCTACTAATTAGAGGTGTAATTAAGTATATTAAATGATTTCGAACATATCAATGAGCCAAAAACCTGTGATATACTATGATTATTAAAGCTCTCACCTTAAGAAAAAACCAAAATGCAGCTCCAAATCACTAGCACAAAATGTCAGCTGATGTTTCTAAATCGCCATAATAGGTATTGGAACAGTGTTGCCAATTCCCAACAGAAAAATAATACTATTTTATTTTTTAAGGCATACTAAACTTGAATAATCTAGGGTTTCCTTATTTTTTTGTACTAAACTCTAAAGTGCCAATAATTGGAGTAGTGCTAACGATTGGATGGATTACCCTATTTATCTGCATAGTGGATAGAGTATTATTATACCTATCTTAAATATAATTCCTTAATTTATTGAACTTTATTCCCATTAGATAGGTGTACTCAAAATCATTATATTTAGAGAGAAACAGTCTCATGGTGCAAATTAAGCCGGAAAATATTATTTAATTGACTATAATTCATCATTGCTACGTAACTAACATAGAGAATAATTCTTCAAATACAGAATCCTACAATACTGACAGTCGAAATTAGCAAAAGATGCATATGAAAATAAACTACAGTACCAGTGTAATATTATGCATTTAATCCTCAGAAATATACCTTTACAAACCGGGTGACGGTTTTCTAGTGTTTATTTACACCTTACATTATTTCTGCGACAAATTTAATATTTAGAAGAAATTAGTTATTTGAAGTTATTATCTTATCCCATTTTCGCCTTTAAAAGAATTCGGAATAGTTCCAGACCCGGTTCATTCATTGTCTTATAAAACTCCTGCTGAGAGCATCTTTCAAACCACGTCCATAAGTTTTTATACCTGAAAACAAAGCATAACATAAATATCCGGAAAAACTTCTTAGAATAAAAATTGTGCAGCTGTAAAAAAAGGATATCATTTATTGTGCTGCCAGAATTTGGATATAAATGTACTACGGATAAAAAAATCATAGAACTCAATAGCTTCCAGATTTACGTTCCTGCGTTATTTTAGTAAACTAAGTTTTGGGACTATAGGGATCCTCAGTCATTTTTTGTTATCAATAGGTACGTGTTGGACTACTATCTTTTCCTAGTGGATAAGTAATGATGTGGTCGCTGATGGAACACGCTTGCTTACTAGGAATTTGTGGGAAACTTACTTATCCTTATCAATTGGCAGTATTACATTCATACTACTAATACTACTAATACAGCAAAGGTCCGTTAATGTTAACGTTTCACCAGCTATCCAATCTGTAGTCAACAATTTATCCGTGAGCTCATACGCAGCCCTTATTTTTTTCAGCTCTTCCGGTCTAAATGTTTTTTCATTGTTAAAGAGAACAGGTTCCTGTAAAATATATGAATAAGCATAATGTTTAATGTCATATAAACATTGTTGCAAAACTGAAATTATAATATTTATCGTCTCGTGTCTATTGAAGCGTAGCACAGATGTACATAAATGGAGCCCATCAAGATCCATGAGGCCGATCTTGCAAGTCAGACCACTTGACTTGCAAGATCAGCCATGTTGATTTATTAAGATTATGCAAGGGCCCCTAAACGCTAGACCTTCGTCATAGCACAGTGTGTGCGTAAATGATTTGGTAAGCAACATTTGGTTAGTAAGTTAAGTACTTTGAATCGTGGTTACGATAGTATTTTTCAACAATGTCTAGGTCAAGTACAATTCATTATTATCTTAACTACTCGACCACAATTATTACTCCGAAAAAAATTGTGATATTCCTGACTTAGCCTTAGCCTTAGTTGCACGATCTTACTTTGACCGTGACAAAGCTGGTTGACCGGTACGGTCAGGTATAAAACGTCATAGCCTTGGTTGTAACTATGACCAGCCACGCTCAAACGTCAAATTCTGTCAAAAACAGAGCTACAAAATCATGGAAAACAAAAATAAGTGGAAGCGGCATATAGTCGGTGCACGCGTGTCATTGGTTAGCGTATTTATGCTACGAAGGATAAATTCGATAATATGAACGTTTTAGATAAGAATACGTCTAAACTTTTTCGTAAATATTCAAGCTTTTTCAATTCAAAGTATGAAATGCCATAAATACTTTTTCACCACAGCAGCTCAAACAAGTGAGTTTTGCTGCGTAAAAACTGTTGTTGGATTACCTTCACTGAGATGGGGATTTTACAAGAATAACTGCATTGTAACATCATTTCTTCATCAATTTATTCAACATCCATTTCTAAAACTTCTTTACATAGGTACATATAAAAAATACAAATAATACACCAAACAAAACTTTCAATATATCTCAATCATAACTCTTCACGAAATCTTACAGAACTGAAAGACATTACACCCAAATCATCATCATCTATTTTTTCATAAATTCCAAATTCAAACTCCTAAATACCAAAGACAAGTATTTAAACTTCTTACATATATTCAACAAAAACAGTGTGCAAAATGCGATTTTGCTCACTCAGTGAGACAAAGTAGCTTTTTAATTATTTTTTTTTAATTTTCAATGAAGAGTGCCAACCATAGATTCAAAAAGATTGTTCCGCGAATAACTTTCGAACTACATACACTGCACTCTGTCTCTTGGCCGTCCATAAAAATGTTCGAGTGACAAACACAAGTATTTTGAAGGTTTTTTTTTTTAATATATGGCACATCAAAGGGCCTATTTCGAAATTCTAAATTTGAAAGATATGTAGAAGAATAACGATGTATTTTATTTACATTATTTAATAATTATGTAATGTTATTGAATACCAAAATAAGTAATGCATAAGTATTTATAATGATTACTATTATCAACATTTGAAAAATAAAATGTCACGTACGCTGTTTCTGAACACACCTTAAAAATAACGGGTATAAAATTTAAGGATATCTGTGCTTTTAACTTTCAACTTTTAATTTGCAGAACAGCAATAAGTAATTAGATTAATTATTAACTTTTAAAATTTTCAGCATTATTTTAATTAATAATAGGTGTTCTGTTCTGTTAATATGTAAGTGTTGCATTATCTTCTTAGTAATATTTCTTATGTGTTCTCGCTGCTGAAGTGAAAAGTAATGTGTGCCACACGAGAGCAAAATTATTTGCATCTCGTGCATTTGAATCCCTCACTACGCTCAGGATTCTACAGTAGAATCACTCGCTACGCTCGTGATTCAATCCTAGAATCCCTCGCTTGCTCAGGATTCAAAATCAGCACTCGCAGCAAAAAACAGTTTTGCTCTCTTGTTGCACAAATAACTATTTTCACTACGGCAGCTCAAACAAGTAAGTTTTGCTGCGTAACAACGGTGTGCAAAATGCGATTTTGCCCGCTGCGTGAGACAAAGTAACTTTTTAATATATATTTTTTATTTTTTCTATAAACAGTGCCAACCATAGATTTTAAAAAGAATTGTTCCGCGATGAACTTTCCAACTACATAATCTGCACTCTATTCCTTGGCCGTCCTTTAGAAAGTTCTTTAAAATATGAAGGTCCAATTTCGAAATTCTAAATTTGAAAGGAATTTGTAAAACGAATAACCATGTTTTTTATTTAAATTATTTAATATTTTAATGTATTATAACATAACATAAACTCACGCCTATATCCCGGAAAGGGTAGGCCAAAAAAACAATTATTTACTAGTAGAGCACGGTATTATTAACGGTTATGTGTGTGAGTTTTACGACATCGGTTCCGCTACTGCAGCTATCGCGTCGCACTTCTACTAGTTTTTCTGTTCTGTGTACTAACCATAGAGTTAACCAAACCATTACTATCAAACTGTTAAATTTGACGGTGACCGTTGTTTTTGACCATGACCATGACAGATAGTTCGTGCAACTAAGCCTAAGTTGCATGAACTATCTGTCATGGTCATCGTCAAAGTTACGGTCACCGTCAAATTTAACAGTTTGATAGTAATGGTTTGGTTAACTCTATGCTTAGTACACAGAATAGAAAAACTAGTAGAAGTGAGACGCGATAGTTGCAGTAGCGGAACCGATGTCGCCAAACTCACACACATAACCTTTAATAATACCGTGCTCTACTAGTAAATAATTGTTTTTTTTTGCCTACCCTTTCCGGGATATAGGCGTGAGTTTATGTTATGTTATAATACATTAAAATATTAAATGATTTAAATAAAAAACATGGTTATTCGTTTTACAAATACCTTTCAAATTTAGAATTTCGTAATTGGACCTTCATATTTTAAAGAACTTTCTAAAGGACGGCCAAGGAATAGAGTGCAGATTATGTAGTTGGAAAGTTCATCGCGGAACAATTCTTTTTAAAATCTATGGTTGGCACTGTTTATAGAAAAAATAAAAAATATATATTAAAAAGTTACTTTGTCTCACGCAGTGGGCAAAATCGCATTTTGCACATTGTTGTTATCACCACGTCCACTAAGATCCATTACAAAAATCCATTGATGGATCTTTTTACACTTTTATGTCCATTTTAATCCTCGATCCTAGAATATTTACAAAATGGATTTTTTAGAACCAACGTGTGTATTAAAATATATTATAAAGCCACATGTACAATAGCCATTTTCAATAAATGAACAAATAATATAAATAATAAAGTTTATATTCAACAAATTTGAACTAAGTATCTATAACCTCTACACTTATAACAAAACAAAAAATAATCCTTGTCTCAGATAAGGGAAATCAGTGCTGAAACATAAAGACCTGTAATGCTGAAGTTTATTTAATTTTTTCCAGATAGTGCGCCACCGATTTTGAAATTTGAAATTTATTTATTCATTTAAAACCGATATCTCTCCATTTATAAGTTCCATCCCACAATCTTGAATAAAAGCATCGTATTTTATTTGAGCCTTTGTTCTTTTGTTGCAGCTTTCATTTATCGTCCGTATTGAACTATAGTATTAGTAGTATTTCCAAAAACGACATCTCCATAGCACTGCACCCTGCTTGTATGTCGTCTTCTTATGATATTTAAATCCGTCATATAATATCCCTTTTTTATTTTTAATATATTGAAAATCGGATGGTTCCATGACGAAAAATTAAAATAAATAATTATTTTGTTTTGTTGCAATTGACCTATGACAATTTCATTGACAGCGACAATACATTGTTTAAATGATTCAGCCAGTGAAGTTAAAGTTGATAAAGAAGATTGCATGTGTCACCGCTTTACTTTTATAATAGATTTTAATACACACGTTGTTTCTAAAAAATCCATTTTGTAAATATTCCAGGATCGAGGATTAAAGTGGACATAAAAGTGTAAAAAGATCCATCAATGGATTTTTGTAATGGATCTTAGTGGACGTGGTGGTGGTTATGCAGCAAAACTTACTTGTTTGAGCTGCCGTAGTGAAAAAAGTATTCATGGCATTTCATACTTTGAATTGAAAAGGCTTGAATATTTACGAAAAAGTTTAGACGTATTCTTAACAAAAACGTTCATATTATCGAATTTATCCTTCGTAGCATAAATACGCCAACCAATGACACGCGTGCACCGACTAGATGCCGCTTCCACTTATTTTTGTTTTCCATGATTTTGTAGCTCTGTTTTTGACAGAATTTGACGTTTGAGCGTGGCTGGTTATAGTTACAACCAAAGCTATGACGTTTTATACCCTGACCGGTACTTTGACCAGCTTTGCCACGGTCAAAGTAAGATCGTGCAACTAAGGCTTAGTGTATGTACTTACGGTAGCACCACGCGCTGCTAGATACAGTATTCCACTATCAAAATGAAGACGTTGATCAACCACTGCTCGTTTCTTTGGATCTTTTGGATAAAGGGAGTCATTCTTGCCATAGGTGCTGACCAGGTAGCAACAGATTGCGTGACTAGAAATAAAGATGGATCAAACATGAATCCGCACAAAATATTTTGCTATACATTGATAAAACGAATTGGTTCGTAATCTATTATAGATAGAATTCGAAATATAGATAAGCATCATCATTATAAATTATTTAGACTTTATTCGTAATATGGACAAAGTCAACATCTCACCTGTCCCAAATTATGAAGTCGTCATCCTTCAGTGTTGGTAAGGTATGGTGTGGATTTATCTGTAAATTGATATATTTGTAAGAAATATTTTAATAGGTAATAATTAGTTGGAATTATACTGATACAATATATATTTCATTGAACTTTATAAGGTGATACCATTGTATATTCCTTCAATATTGAAAATTTATATCGGAAGCTCTTTCCTCCAAAATATTATTCTTAATATGTTTAATATGTCAAATAATACGAAAATATTACCTTCAAGAATTCTTCAGTAAGTTGTTCACCTTTCAATAAACTAATGTCGATGAACTGCACGTCGGGTATTTTTAACAACTCTATTGTCATACGCACAGCTGTCACAGGAGGACTACCGTCCAATTTATAAAGAGTCAATACCATTGTAAATAAACCTATAACATAAAATTTATAGATGCTGTCAAATCAACACTTCAGAAATAAACGTCAATGATAAAGAAACTACATCAATGTTTAGCAAATGGAACACTGAACGCGGCTCGGTTTTGTGAAGCTGTAATGATGTTAGAATACTAGCCTTAGTTGCACGATCTTACTTTGACCGTGACAAAGCTGGTTGACCGGTACGGTCAGGTATAAAACGTCATAGCCTTGGTTGTAACTATGACCAGCCACGCTCAAACGTCAAATTCTGTCAAAAACAGAGCTACAAAATCATGGAAAACAAAAATAAGTGGAAGCGGCATGTAGTCGGTGCACGCGTGTCATTGGTTAGCGTATTTATGCTACGAAGGATAAATTCGATAATATGAACGTTTTAGATAAGAATACGTCTAAACTTTTTCGTAAATATTCAAGCTTTTTCAATTCAAAGTATGAAATGCCATAAATACTTTTTTCACTACGGCAGCTCAAACAGGTAAGTTTTGCTGCGTAACAACGGTGTGCAAAATGCGATTTTGCCCGCTGCGTGAGACAAAGTAATTTTTTAATATAGGTATATTTTTTATTTTTTCTATAAACAGTGCCAACCATAGATTTTAAAAAGAATTATTCCGCGATGAACTTTCCAACTACATAATCTGCACTCTATTCCTTGGCCGTCCTTTAGAAAGTTCTTTAAAATATGAAGGTCCAATTTCGAAATTCTAAATTTGAAAGGTATTTGTAAAACGAATAACCATGTGTTTTATTTAAATTATTTAAAATTTTAATGTATTAAAACATAACATAAAAAGGGTAGGCAAAAAAAAACAATTATTTACTAGTAGAGCACGGTATTATTAACGGTTATGTGTGTGAGTTTGGCGACATCGGTTCCGCTACTGCAGCTATCGCGTCGCACTTCTACTAGTTTTTCTGTTCTGTGTACTAAGCATAGAGTTAACCAAACCATTACTATCAAATCTGTTAAATTTGACGGTGACCGTAACTTTGACGATGACCATGACAGATAGTTCGTGCAACTAAGCCTTATCTAACAATACCTTAGCTGTTTACGTTATTACCTTGCGACGCACTCGTTCAATGTAACTAAAATTTGTGACCAGTTCGATAAACCTATCATTTGGTATGTTTTGACGATGTCTGACCAATAGGATGAGGCAGTCACGAGGTCATGTTTTTACGATACCGCTACGTACGTAATATACTTGTACTAACAAATTTTATCTCAATAACAGAGTAGGTGATTCATCTAACGATGAATATAATATATTTTAAAGAATTTTAGGAACCGTAATTACTAGTGTTCCTGATGAACCAAGCTGAGCTAAATTGCTGGTGTTAAGAGTCGGTTCAAGTCGGTAATGCCCGACCAGAATTCGAACCCAGGACCTCTAGATCACAAAAGACGATTCCTGAACAACCATCACTATTGCAAAAGAAATCCTTTTAAGGCAGGTTCGCGTCGTTCTCATTTTGACATTTAGTAGCTACTTAGGTGTTATGTTTCTGAACATTATTGCTTTATATATTTTTTATTCAATATGACTTATGCATGTCAATATATTCGTAGGTTGATAGTTTCGCATTAGCGGCGAGTGTATTGGTTCTTTATATTTGCGTTCATAATGACTGTACGCGCTCCTAAACAATTACTAACAAAGTTTGCACCTAGATAGGCACTCGTACTACGAGTTGGTACTTCACTTACGGCGCTGCTTCTTAACTAACTTTAACGCCTCGCGAGTGATGATTTATTTCACTTAACCCTACTATCCTTCCTTTTATCCTACTCTCCCTCTTTCCAAGACACTACTATCGGTTCGAAGTCGTCACATTCATTGCAAATCATTGCTTACCAAAGTGTACTTACATAACTTAAAAATAAATGATTTGTCTAAAACCATTTTTTGTCGAAAGAAAACAATTGATTTCTTATTGCCCACACATTATTGTGTTGCCTTCTCCAGTATAGTATTATTTCCAGTATAAGTATTTCCAGGTTAATTAGGTAGGGCACAAGATTATCTTTCAACACCGTTAAACAGTACCATTTTAAGTAATCTTTGCATTTGGAATGGTGTCTTCTATCTTTTGAAGTTTAACCAAATTCACCATCGAGTGAGCTTGTCACCGTATCAAATCAACTTAACGTTGTAGCAGTGAGATAGCAAGAAAAATAACAGTAAGATCTCCTATTCTGCGAGAACAATGTTCACTTGGTTAACTCAACAATTGTCAAAAATATTTTCCAAGCACTAGCTAGGAAAATATGTTTGACAGAGATAAATTCGGTACCCGACATTTCCTCTGAAAATGATGAATAGGTCCAGTGAGAATTCCTAAGTTCGCTCACTTGTTCGTGTTTCTATAAGAAATATAATTTTTCTGAATGAATATCAACTCGTGATTTGTCAATGAAAACGTAATTATACAACGAGATTTTCTTTCTCCCTTGGGAAGATTTAATTGGTAAAATTTGAATGGGCCCCGACTGTGAGTATTGTATGAATTTTAAACTACTGGGCTTGTTTCATTCTTTTTAGTTTACGCAGTCGGGTTTTTTGTTTTTCTTTAAATTATTTTTTGATTTTATACTTTTTAGTTACGATTCATTGAAAAGTTATTTTTTTTACCAAAAATATTTTTGTTTGTATATCGTTTATACTTAAAATATAAACTTAAATCAATAAGTAAGAAAATTAGCAAGAATGTATTGTTAAGCAACTTTAAATCGTTATATATCCTAAACTATTATTTAAAATGAAAAATGGTAAAAGAAACCTAAATATGATTTAAAATTACCTATTCAACGACACCCCACTTGACATAGTTCATCGACTTTTTTTTTTCATTTTGTCAATATGGCGTCTGGGTGTCGCTGTGGTGAATTTTGATTACTGTCATGTCTTTAGTGACACTCGCAAGGTTAAGACGAATCGATTGACGTAAGAATGATCAAAATCGGCCTACGCGTTTGGTCTCTAGAACGCCACATAGAAACAAACATACATACATACATAGACTGATAAACACAATACCCTCCTTTGCGTCGCGCAGTCGGGTAAAAATAGATTAGCTAGGAAAACATTCGTAGTAATAAATGAAATTAATTTTTCACGTTGAATGTCCTATTCCGGTTATATTGAGAATCTGCTATTTTAACAATCTAATATTTTGAGAATCTAATATTATGCGAATAAGGGAAAACATGTCGCGCATCTTCCGCCTAAACGTCGCGTTCTCAAGAGTTCTCCAAGCTGAAATCATATGACAAATTGAGCCTCAGAAGAGATCAAAATAATTAAGTGTATTTGCATGCGTGATTTTCAAACATAATTTGGCTGAAATGTACCCAATGTTTGACCCCTTCAGACCCCCACGGTACGACTGGTCACACCCCAGGTGATACCGTAGGTTTTAAAAGTTAAACGGTACCATCGACTATTAGTGCTGTGATGCAACATCCATGGCTGATAAAACACGGTGTTAAAAGTAAATAGGTAATAACTATATGTTTATTATTCTTAAATAACTAAAAAGACATATTATATAACAAATCATAGCTTTTTTGAAGCATTTTACTAAGAAACTAACAGTCACACACTACAAAAAGAAATGCATAGGTACTTACTACGTAATTAACGCAATTTCTCTAGTTCGTAGGCTACAGATCAGTTTATTTACAATTTGGAGCTGTATGCTCATTATGTAATCATCGTTGACGATTTCATCTTTACGTCTTTTTGGAATCATTTCCAAAGTGTGAACTTGCTCTAGTACTGGAACCAATCGCATCAACGTGACCGTGTTTTTATTAATTACTTTGTTTATTTTTCAGTGGAAGAATTCTTCGCCCAGGTTTAGTTTTTGTGCATCGTAACGACTTGCCTTTCTTCCAAATGTTGCAAGTCCAATGATAATAGCACCCTCGTAATGTAATATCTGGACATACATTCAAAATTGCATTCATCGTACCTTTTTCGTAGTCAGTGTGAACTTTATAACAAATATATAGGGGAGAGTGGGTAGGATTCGTACACTTTTTACTTTAAGCCACATAAAACAAAAACTATCCATTATTTGAAAATAACTTTAATGCTGACACATACCGCACTTATTAGCCTTCAAGATGAATGATGTGTTGTTTCGATATAAGAAAGCATGGCGATGCTACGACACCTTTACTAAAATGAGAAAAACTTACGAACCTACCCCACACGTGGGGTAGGTTCGTATTATACATAGCGTAGGGAGCTTTCGTACATAGTGGGGCACCTTCGTACAATGAGAGAAATAACCACTATTCAATGTAATATTATCATTTATTGAGATCACAATTAACACAGAATCAGCCTTTTTTAGGAACAATTATCAATTATTATTTTGTGTATCTCAGTAGATACAAATAACTATTTACTCTTAGTAACAAAAAACGTACCTCAGTACTAAAAATGACTACTTAGTCTTGGTAACATATAAACGTATCATAACCTTTCTCTTATTAATATAATGAATCAACATAATAAACTCTACCATTACAGCAACAAGCCTTAGTCTTAAATATTAATACACGTACTAATTTTGAGTTAAGCTCGCCTTTGTACATCTCGTCTCACTATTGTATATAAATATAATTAATGTGTACATGAAGAATAAAATAAAATAAATAAAAATACTATCCGACAGCATACATAGATAAGTCTTTCTCGAAGCTATAAATGTGGGACATTCTCGCTGTCAAAGCAGATTTTGATGGTGTCAGTATATGTACCACATCTGTTATATTGACACTCCCCTCATCTTTGGTGGTGGGTATAACAAATTTCCAGGAACCAGGCTTCTTCCTCATAAATGAAACTATGTATTTAATAGGACAGTAATTTATAAGCACTTGCCCAACATAATATAAAACAGTATTTTTTTAGCAAATTTGACTACCACGAAACATCCTTGGTTAATGTTCATAGACATAACTGGAGTTTCATCTTGAACATCCAATTGCTCGGACGCTTCTTCAATGGGAGAACAAGAACTTTCTCTTAAACTAATATTAGTTTCATCCTCAGAATCAGACTCGTCCTCACTGACAGGCTTTAAAGTTTTCTTTTGCTTCTTTGATTTAGTTGTCCTTACAGTTTTCTTCTGTCTTTTTGGATTGGTGTTAGCGGATTTTAAATTTAATGCTCGCTTCATCTCCTTAGCATTTTGTTTCATCTCTTGCTTTGCTTATTCAACTGTTTTGCTTTCTCTATTTCTTCTAGTCTTATTTTCTCCGGAGTATCTGTATATATTCCCGACTTTCCTTGCTGTTTTCCTTTTCCTTTAATGCTATGCAAGTTAGTGTGGGGAGGATTCGTACAGTACGAATCTACCCCACTGCTAACTGCACGAAAGTACCCCAAACCAAAAATACAACGATTTAATTTAAAATAAAAATACCCGTTATAGTTATCAGAATACAACTGCGTGCATTTAAGACCTCAATACCATTCTACAAACTAAATTGAGTCACTTTTATAACTAGAGTAAAACTTATAACATTTAAACACGTTTCAAAGTGAATCCAATAATTACTTACGTGGAGCGAAAACATGAACGGTCCTGTTGTGTCGAAGCCGGGAGCCGCACAGCCCCGCCGCTCCGCGCGTAGCCTATGCGTCCGAGTGGGAGTTACGCATACAAACATGAACACGCCAGTGTGCTGTATAGCTTAGATATCACTACTGTACGAATGCTCCCGTTGTACGAATGCACCCCACTCTCCCCTAGGTCAACACATCACTAGGGTCACATACTCAGTGGTACCGTTTAACTTTTAAAAATCCACGGGACCATCGATCGTTCTTACTAGTTCCAGTGGAAGTAGTCCCGGTGGAACTAGTGAAACCTTTTCTTCTCATTAGTTCCGTTTAATTTTTACTGGAACTACTGAAACTGTTTCTTCTCACTAGTTCCTTTGCAGTTTAGCTATTAACTGGAGACGATATAACTACATTTAAAACCATATAATTTTAGCGATAATTTCGAAACATTTACAATAATTATGCCAACTACCATTGTAGTGATTAAAGCAAATAAAAAAAAATACCAAACTTCATACAAAAGCTTAGGTATATAGAAATAATAACATTGTAAAGCAATCCTGACAATCATTACTATCTAAGTTTATCTAAGAATTAGGAAATACTTATATCTCCTGATATGAGCTCCATCTCTCTTATAAAATCATCATTTTCCGTCGATGTTTTTTGGCGTTTACGTCTGGGTTGTCCATCATGTATTTTCACTTGATCGCCATATAAGGCAGATAAAACGGCATCATCGGCATCAGGGGTATGGCCAGGGGTACCGTGGGTCTGAAGGGTATTTGACGAGCTTAGGTATATCTACTGAAGTATATAACAGCAAGTCAAATTAATTCCAATACAATATTAGTTATTTATACAGAGCGCCGGGCCGGCTACCCTCTGTATTTTTAGTCTGGAACTAGCAGATACAAACACAACCAATAACATTTATCTGCCAGTTAGTGTTGCTAGTCAGTGATAGATGGCAGTTAAATCAATTTTACTTTTATAATATTTAGCTGTAGTATAAGAGATGGCACTGACTTCAATAACAATATTTTGATAATCTTCAAGAAAAGTATAAAAGGTTATACTTAAGTTTGAACCAAAATTGCATATTAATCGATTCTGCCCCACTGTAACACCGACGATACCCCTGGTGCTACAATGAGTCTTTTAAAATTAACCGGTACCACTGACTTATAGTGATGTAATGACGACCCATACTTTTATAACATAGGTCTTCACCTATGAAATTGCCGAAATCTTCTTACAGATTCATGAGTTCGTTATGTTTGTATAAATAACTATTTCAATTATTTCTATTTTGTTTTTATTGGTCGCTTTACTACTGTACTTACTACTATTTCGTATTACTTTTTTACAGCTATCACTATTCAAAAATGTAATAAAAGTTACTGTTTAATCAGTCAATTGATGTACAAGCTGAAAAGCCGAGGCGAGCTCAACCCTCGCGGCATCACCCCGTATTCCAACCGATACACACCCGAGAGTGACCCCGCCCACTTAACACTGTTGCATTGTATGTCATATCAGTACTTTACAACGAAACATGCGGTACGGTGGTTTCTGTTGGAATATCAATAAATATACAGGTTTAGGTAATCACAGTATAATAAAGTATAAATTAATATTGAGCACAAACTATATCTATCCAAATGATGCCGCCATTATTCATAGACTACAATGCATATAATGTAAAAGGGCTATACATGGCCAGCTCACGAATATCGCTCTTTCTAACAGTTTCTTGTTGTAATTTTTGCCATAGGATGGTATAACAGATCAAGAAAACAGGCAAATACAGGCGTCTTTCTGTCATTATTATAGTACTGAACAGTCTGCTTGAGATATAGAATAGCACTCTCGGTGGATAGGCCAGGCCTGAATCCGAACTGGTTATCATATATTTTCATATGCTTAGATAGCAGTTTGTCAAGCAGACTATCCAGCACCTTAGCTGTATCAGTCCCCAGCAATATAGGCCTGTAGTTAGGACACATCAGAGGCATCACCAGTTTTTATTTTTTACGATTGGCACTGTGCGGTGAATGAACCCGCGCCCCGAGCGTGGCAGTCGCGTGCACTAGCGCCACGCCACGGAGGCTGTCAATTTTGACAATGCATGCCGAAAATAAATTTCTACCCGAAAATGTAGCAGCTAAATAAATTTGTTTTTGTTTCAACTCCTCTCAATAGTTCATCTTTTAATTTCTTCAGAGCATACTGCAGTTGAGTAGGCTTACTAGTAAAATTAAGCGTGCTCTTACCTGTAGTTATGTACGTTAGGAATTCTTGCGTAAAATACCTCTTTCTAAAACCTGTGAATGATGGTCTCCCTATCGCCATGGGTTCTATATTACCTAACGATTTTGTGAGGAGAGCTTGGGCCATTTTCGAAACATATCTAAAGAGTACAGGAATAAATGTTACTTGTATCTTCTCACCTCTCTTTAAAAATACTTGATTTAGCTCTTTTCGCGTATGCCATTTGGTCTTTGTTGTAATTTTCTCTAGCACATTTAAATTGTCAAGATAAGTTCCAAAAATGGCGTGAGAGACTACTTCTGATGTCTTAAGGTGATCAGCACCACTTCTCATTCGCAGTTTTACCTTACGTGTGTGACAGTAGTCAGTATAATGTTTAGCGCTGCTGCACCTGAGAAGCTCCACTGCACTTTATCACTACCTTTTCGCAAAACAATAAATAGTAGTAATGGGAAGTACGCTTTTTGTGTTGATCGTTCCGTGTTTAATAATAATATATCGCCTAATTCTTTTAAAACACCTGAAACATTCCCAGGGTGAGTGGTTTCAATCCAAAAATCATCTCCGTCGACATAGGTAACATCTTCAGGTTGTTATTCAAAGCGCTTTAACTTATCATACAACTTATCCTCCATAACCATAAGTATTGCTTGGGTCAGCGAACCTAAACTTCGTAAAATACCGGTACGTCTTCCGGGAGCTAAAGTGACACCTTGTAGCAGTGAAATGTGTTGATTTGTAAGCCCATACTGCGAAATGTATTGTGTGTTTTCAGGCTTTTGATTTACCATAAGAACTTTACCGACCCACAAACCTTGAATCTTGTCACCCCTGTTCCAACTTTATCAGGAAATATATTTCAATTTTGACCGCTTTTACTTTTTTTTGCCACGAACCTTACTGATATGTCTACATCCGCAATTTTTGCAGTATACTCGAGAAAACATAAATGGCCCGGTTAATCATTCTCTTCTTTGCGTAAATATGTATAAACCGTCATTAAGAAACCCGAGAGCTCGTCAGATAGATCTATATCAATTATATTTGTGGACAACTCGAACTCTTATTTTTAATTTTTTCTCACTCTCTAGTTCACTGATATCAACTATTTTTTTTTTTCTATTTCTTGATCGCGTTTGCGTAATACATTTTCCTCTACCTCCATAGCTGTATCTGCCATCTTTTATAAATCGTTTTATGACTCACAATTGATATTATTAATTTTAAAATCTCTGTTATCTTCCGAAATGCAAGTGCAAATAATGCAAATATTTATGGTTTCACTTTGGTTACTTGTCTGGTAGTGCTGATATCGCCATGATTGTTAAAAATTTGGGCAAAAGATGCCGACAACTGTAAAATTTACCGTCAATAACATATTCATTGATATTTGTGATTATTTGCAGAGAGGATATGGAACTAAAAATTAAAATAAGAGTTTGCGACGACGAACGAAGCTGGTCATCGTAAAATAATCAGCTACAATTCTGATTATTTTCAAATAATCAGAATTCTACTGACACTTCTGCTTTTACATCTCTGAACATTGTCTTAAACACTTGTGCACCTTTATTTCTGGCGTCATACAAGAAATGCCTCACACCTTCATATGGAGGAAAACTTCCACTGGCTAAGTTTGATCCCCTATTTTCATAATCTCTCTGCATTAGGTATGTAATAAATTCTTTAAATCGGTTAAAAACTATTGCTATTGTACTGCTGAAACCACTGTAATTCAATCCGAAGGTGCAATCGAAAGGTGCAGTTGTCTGGTTTCACGAAAAATATCCGATTTTCTACAATTCTTCATTTGTTCAGATTTTGATTTCGGAACTGGGACAGAACCTGTAGGTACATCTCTTAGTGATGAAGGACGAATAACGTTTGAACTAGATTTTTTTTATGTTCCTATAAATGGTATGCTTTTTGAGGAAAAGATGGGATGGAATTTCATGCGGCTAAATCCAGACCTTTATTCCTTATTTCCATCAAGCATTTTTGATAAATTTTGGGTGCTGGTTTGAAAAAAATTAAACAATATAAAAAAATAGGATCAAGCAAACCGTATATCACACTGTGTAAATAAATGGATAGTTCCTCGTTACTATTGTAAAATCTAAGCATGAAAGCATCGTAACAGACTATCCGATCTTTTACAAAACCATGCCCCTTATAGTGGCCAAGACCAGTCGAGGGATTATATTCAGTAACACCAAAAATTTTGAACTTTTTTTTAAAATTAATTATTTCGGGTAGGTCCCTTAACATTACTTTATCTGTCCCACTCAAATCAATTGAAATTAAATTCGTAAGCTGGTATTCAAAATACTCTGAATATTTACATAAGTTATAGATTTCAGTTTCATCTCCAATGCGCTTGGGTCTTGACGCAGAACGTCATTTTCGCAGAATGTCATCGAGAAAAATTTGGTCACTTTAGCACAATGTCACTTTCTCAATAATGTCACTTTCTTAGAATGTCATTTTCTTAGAATGTCACTTTCTCAAAAAAGTCACTTTCTTAAAATGTCACTTTCGCAAAATGTCATTCAAGCGTTGATTATCATTTAATTGTGATAGTCGTTATAAGGTAGTGGCAGGCCTTCTGGGTGACTTGAAAACTCCAACAGTAGGTTGACCACTAGCCTACCTTCACCAATCCGCAGTGGGCATGCGTTATCAGCACACATGCCCCTTAAAAAATCGGGTAAGAAATTAATAAAAAAATTATATGAAAATCATAAACATCTTTAATAATAGTAAAACTAATATAATATTATCAAACTTCCCAAATACGTACTGTCTATTACTTAAATAAGAATGTCTTGATGAACTTAACTAATAATATATGTTGTTATTATTATAATATTAACACGATAAAACAACGATTTATTTTCATTATGATTTAGTTTTGATATTATATTTTATATGAAAATAGCAAACATAAAAAATATCACAATAATATTATTATTATTTTTCGAATCACATGAAATACATTTTGATATTTGCATTACTTATGAACTCGCTTTAATTAAAATTAGCTCTTTAAAAAAAAACAGTCAACTTAACTGATAATATGCGTTATTATTATAATATCAACATAATAAAAACAACGACATATTTATGATTGTATTACGAAAAATAATGATTTTAGAAAGGTATTTATTTGAAAAATTGCAAAAAAATTATTTTACGCATTAATTCAGGCAATGTCAATGATTCGCGGTCAAATTTCTTCAAAAGTTTTTTGTATTGCTTGTCAAAATGTATATCTTTCGGTCGTCTGTATCCGCGGTATGTATGAAATAAACTTTCTTTGATTCGATTATCCCAATATAGACTTTCCTTTTTTAATTTGAAAACAAAAAAATACAGACCGCATTTTTTTGGTAAACGAACATTTAGCCGATGATGCCAGCCCTCAAGCCCATTAGTCGTCCGGTGCCACCCAGAAGGCCTCTCACTACCTTATAACGACTATCACAATTAAATGATAATCAACGCTTGAATGACATTCTGCGAAAGTGATTGTCAATATTTTTTTAATGTTTTCACTCGTATTGTACCCTAATAAGAAAAGGTATAATACGGCACCTAGAACACACATGCTAAATTCTTTTATTTGTATTACACTGGCATGGACCGAATCGCATACATTATCGATCTGTACTTATTTTGTCACTGTTTTTTATTGCTTTAGTCACTCATCATTCCCTGAACCTTTTTCCCAACTCAGTTGGGGTCGGCTTTCCAGTCTAACTGTGATGCGGCTGAACTTCGATATTTTCCGTGAAGCGACTGCCATCTGACCTCCACAACCAATGGTCCAATGACCAATGGCGATATCGAAGTTCCAAGTTAGGCTGGTTGGACTTTTGAGGGCTCCAACTACCCGTAACGACTGCCATAGATGTTTGTATGGCAACCGGGACCGACGGCTTAACGTGCTCTCCGAGGCACTTATAAACCTGCGATAAATACACACATAACTTCGAAAAGCATCGAAAAGTCATTGGTGTGTGCCATGGTACTGGGATCGAACTCGAGACCTCGTCTCAGCAGTCCATTACCCATACCACTAGGCTACCGCGGCTTTTGCTTTAGTCACTATTGCGTTTTTTATTGATTTTCATACTAAGCCTGGTATGGGGTGTCCACATTTCAAGAAAAGTACTGTTCATTTATTGACACCCATGACGTGACGCTCCGTTAAGATCCACCCGATATCTGTAATGTTTGGATCAAGGTACAGATGCAATATTTGGATCTAGTAATTGACTCCAGGTGGTACGGTTCGCTTCGCAGGCCATCAGTGCTAAATCCATCTTGTCAGTTGTCAGTTAAATTTATAAACAATATCATGATGTAAATCATCAAGTGCCAATTTAATTTCTCCTTCAGTATATTCCGTATGAAGTTTTAGAAATTCATCAACTTTTTTAAATACGAGATGTTTCAAAGTCTTAAAATTTAACAGGAATTGGAAGCTATTTTAAGACTTAAACGGAGGGTAGTAATATTAATTGCTGTTATTTGAAATTATGTTTTTATTTTGTATTTTTACGTCTTCAACAACAGTATCAAACCAAACAGTGAATTCTAAATCGCCACCGTTAAGTGCGTGAGCATCATGAGATTCATTTTGTTCTACATTTCCGGTAACTAAATCAGGATCTAATTTAATTTTATGTATTAATTTATTAGGACGACTTTTTGCTTTGGTTTCGTCTTTGATGTCCGTACTATAGTCGTCATTGTAGTGGGTGAGCGCAACTGAACACTAATAATATCAATAATTGTATTTTTAAGTAATTGATAATTTTCACATTTTTTTAAAAATAATACGCACCTAAATGTAAAAATATTTCGAACCTAACTCAACTTTATTATCAAAACTGCGATGAAGACTCTTGAAAAAGTGACTAGTATCCTAGTAAATGCCTTAGGTTTATCATCGTAAGATAAATAAAGATAAAATATATGTTGAATATATATATTCAACATATAATTTCAGCTTTTGAAGGTTCGTTCATTTTGAAGCGTTCGCGTTATATGCTTGCGCACAAAACTATATAGTTTTGTGCAAGGTTATAAGGCGAACGCTTGAATACATGCGAATCAAAGCTGCAGAATCGTCTATAATAATTCCTTGCGGTGGATTATTTACAAAAGTTAACCATTTTTTAAGCAATATAATATAGTGTCCTGGGAATGTGAATTAGTTACCATCTGAAATGAAAGAATACCAATACCCATGGCGGTTAAATTAGTTTTAAAAAACAGTCGCTGAAAGTTATGCTACCAAATTACGAAGTTAATAAATATGACAGATAATGTAATATTAGAATGTCGTTTTAAAATACACACATACAAATAATTCTGTATGTGTATTTGTATGTGTGTATTTTAAATACAAATAATTTTGTATTACATTTACTTTGACATTGGCGAGGTTACATCCAACCAGCATTGCTTAATCCTATCTGCCGGTAACAACGGCAAATTAGCAACCATTCTGATGATAACTCTTCCCTCTTAAGTCTTATTTAATTCTTGTTGTTTCGCTTTTTTCCATATTGCTTTCTAATAGTGGTAGTAACATTTTGGATACAGTTTGGATACACACTTGAATGTTTTCATCGATACTTTTAATTTTTCTTTTAAAATCGAAAAAGAAAACGTTTGTAGGTATTCTCTGATTTGTTCGGTAATAAACCAAAAATCACCGGAACAATGTTAGTGGACTCCGTATCGGATCCTAAATCAAGGTGAACTGTATACAATTGATAAAACAAATCAGGGGCTACTTTGAAAGTGCCATCACCGTGGGTATGCGTTCATCGAGTGTACTTTTATGATGCGCTTAGAAGTTTTTGACTCAAATACAAGGATTCTTTCATCATTACCGTCTTCAGCTATAAGAAAATTATGCGCTAAAATTGGCGGTATTACAACTTCGCTCAAGTTCTTAAACTTTAATAACTCTACTTCTAAAAAATTCTTTCGCACTCTACATAGTGTATCCTGTTTCTGTTTTAAACTAGGTATCGGGTATACGCCACGCTTGTATTTCGTTGATAAACTTCCAAATTTCTCTTCAAAAATATGTGATAATGGTTGTAGATTACAACATACTTCTTTCTTGCATTCATCGAACAGTTTATAAACCTCATTTGATTTGTTATTAGGTTTGCAGGTGTGTATTTTTTTCTTTTTCTTTATTTAGTGTTACAGACGCAGTGCAAATACCTCGATTTACGCACTTCCATAATGTTGTTTTATTCTTGTTTTGTATTTGAAAATTATAACGGTGACCGGAATACAATAAAGTATCTCCTCTTTTTTGTTTTTTCGTAAAAAATAAATCATTTTTCTCAACATTCATTTTACAAAAATTAATAGGTACCTAATTTAAAATATATGTGTACTAGACTTGGACGATATCACTGGATAACATTTGCGACTGTCACTGCGAATACTTACATACGTCATAGAGTAATAGGTTGTGGCTAGTACTTTATACTCAAAAGGTTTATACATATTGCCATAGAATCTCCTTCTTGGATGGAGATTCAGTATTATAGTACTTATGAAAATGTAGTAACTAGAACGTGTCAATTTGAGTAGATAGTCATTTTGAAAATAAGTGGTCATTTTGGGAAAAAGACAAATTGACTACAAAAATCAAAGCGGTCATTTTGGGAAGTCGTCTTTCTGAGCCTAAAGGGTGCCGAATATGCGGTAGACGAGCAGTTCGTACCCTAATGAACCAGAACATTTTGCTTTTAGAACATTTTGCGTTTTATTTAATTTAAGGTTTGTGCAATTTGCGAAATTGTACATTATGCGTATTAAACATTTTACATTACATTGGGAAGGGTTTATATTGGGGGAGGGAGGATTTGGCCCACCGCTCACCCGCGGTTCAACACTCCAACAATATATATTGGAATGTCAAACCACCCACTTCAAAGTAAGAAAAACAAAATCTTACCAGAGAGTGATGTTTTACCATTGCAGTATTCCGCTAATGCGAAGGACTTAAACTTCGACACGTGTTTCGCCTCTACACGAGGCATCTTCAGGAGCGCAGGAGCGAATGAGCTGAGCTGCGAGTGTCTGGCGCTTTTATGTTATTTCGTCGCTACCCCCACCGTTCGATGAAACATCAGATGTTGTGTGTTGCCGGTATGAAAATAATTTTAGTAATGGGGACGAATGAAACTGCGTCTGTTCATTCAGCCGTATATCGGTATTATTTTTTATTATTTCTAAATTTTCTAACACTGTTAATTTAATACTTTTATCGCAACAATGTAGTATTTCGAACGTGTGGCCATCATTTAAACTATGTCCCGTCTCTAATAGATGTTTTGCGAAGTGCGACTTGTCTGGGTGGCCATTTCTAAATGCTGCCAGGTGTTCTTTATACCTAGTCTCGAAAGAACGACCAGTTTGACCAATATAAATACCTTTGCAGCTGTCACAAGTCAATCTGTACACTCCGGACTTTTTGTTCCTATGTATTTGATCCTTCGAGTTACATAGTTGTCTTAGAGTAGTTTGGGCTCTGAAAGCTGAGTAAATTTTATTTTTATTTAAAATCATAGCCACTCGTTCAGAAACACTACCACAATAGGGTAGACTGCAATTGAATTTTTTTGTTTCTATGCTATGTGGGTAAAAAAGCTTTTTTACAATGGTGGTTTGTTTCCTCCTTATTACAGAGTCAACCATGGCCGTACTATAACCATTTGACTGTGCAATGTGGTAAATAATATGTAGTTCTTTGTTGTATGCGTCTGTATCTAGAGGAACGTTTACCAATCGATGTACCAGACTGTGAAACGCGGCGAGTTTGTGCTGCCAAGGATGGCATGATGACGCGGGGATGGTGGTGTCCGTGTAAGTAGGCTTCCGATATATTTCGAACCTGTGAATACTGTCCTTCCTATAAATAGATAGATCAAGAAAGTTTAACCGTTCGTTCTGTTCTATTTCCAATTTAAATTTGATTTTTGAATGAACGTTATTTAATCTATTGACGAAGACATCTAGTTGTCTCCGTGTGCCGGTCCAACCCATATTGAATTGAAAATACATATATAGTTCAGAACAATAACATTTTATATTATTACAGATACGTAGATGATATACTTGGCAGCACAAACTCGCCGCGTTTCACAGTCTGGTACATCGATTGGTAAACGTTCCTCTAGATACAGACGCATACACCAAAGAACTACATATTATTTACCACATTGCACAGTCAAATGGTTATAGTACGGCCATGGTTGACTCTGTAATAAGGAGGAAACAAACCACCATTGTAAAAAAGCTTTTATACCCACATAGCATAGAAACAAAAAAATTCAATTGCAGTCTACCCTATTTTGGTAGTGTTTCTGAACGAGTGGCTATGATTTTAAATAAAAATAAAATTTACTCAGCTTTCAGAGCCCAAACTACTCTAAGACAACTATGTAACTCGAAGGATCAAATACATAGGAACAAAAAGTCCGGAGTGTACAGATTGACTTGTGACAGCTGCAAAGGTATTTATATTGGTCAAACTGGTCGTTCTTTCGAGACTAGGTATAAAGAACACCTGGCAGCATTTAGAAATGGCCACCCAGACAAGTCGCACTTCGCAAAACATCTATTAGAGACGGGACATAGTTTAAATGATGGCCACACGTTCGAAATACTACATTGTTGCGATAAAAGTATTAAATTAACAGTGTTAGAAAATTTAGAAATAATAAAAAATAATACCGATATACTGCTGAATGAACAGACGCAGTTTCATTCGTCCCCATTATTAAAATTATTTTCATACCGGCAACACACAACATCTGATGTTTCATCGAACGGTGGGGGTAGCGACGAAATAACATAAAAGCGCCAGACACTCGCAGCTCAGCTCATTCGCTCCTGCGCTCCTGAAGATGCCTCGTGTAGAGGCGAAACACGTGTCGAAGTTTAAGTCCTTCGCATTAGCGGAATACTGCAATGGTAAAACATCACTCTCTGGTAAGATTTTGTTTTTCTTACTTTGAAGTGGGTGGTTTGACATTCCAATATATATTGTTGGAGTGTTGAACCGCGGGTGAGCGGTGGGCCAAATCCTCCCTCCCCCAATATAAACCCTTTGTAATGGATTTCCGCCAGGTAACGCCTGCATCTATATCGTATATTACATTGGGACCTAAACATAAACTGGCGAAATGTGGGTGCTAGCACCTCTGCCTAACCCTTCGGTGATGGCGTGAGTTTATGTTATGCTATAGCAAAATATGACAAATGGCAAATAATCAGAAAACCTATTGCTTTTCCTCTTTTTAAAGAAAAATTAAATAAAATCACAGTACATAATTATTTTTATTACTAATAATTGATGTTATATGATTTTTGTTCTTGCTATTATACTATCATACACATAAACAGAGAACAGATAAATAAATATTATACATATTCTATCCTTTAATGATTATTACGTCCCCGTTTATTACGTGTAATCTATTAACCCACTCCTCAAAGTGGTGCAAAGTTGCCGATCACGCTGCTGGCGGTATTGTTCCGCTGGATAGCAATGGCCAACCTTTGCCCTAGGTATGATATCTGTTAATTTTAACTAAAATTATATAACTCTTATCACAAATTTGTTCTAATCTAGGTCTTACATAACAAGTGAGTAATCTGCGGCTTAGCTGTTTGTGATACCATCATCAATTTATCTTGCAATATTATGTTATTTATATATAGCACCAATATGCACTATTTGGTATGTATGAATGTCTCTGAGAATAAAATTCCTTTAAATAGGTTTTATTCCAACAAATAAAAAACACATTGATAAAGCTTCGTATTTTTTTTTATTAAATATTGTTTTGTTGGTGAAACAATACACACATCAGTGGTAATTTATATTCATGATCGTCTTGCATATTTTGCGTACTAACTGTGGTCCAGTGTAATAGATATTTTATATTTAAACAAGCTTTAGTGTGTTAAGTTAAAACATTCATTCCAATTTCGACTTGAATAGGGCACGTAACTGTTCCAGACCTGGTTCATTTTTAGTCTTATAGAACTCCTGCTGAGAGCATCGTTGGAACCATGCCCAAAGGTTGGGGAACCTGAGAGAACAGAAAATATGTGTTTTAGTGAAAAACAAAAATTACGAATTTCAATGAATGAGGTTGTAATCTCATCTTCTCTATTTTCAAAAACATAATCATTTTTCAAAATGAACAATCGTAGCAGGAAATCCTGCCAGTGATCACAATTTATAACGTGTGAAGTTGCAGTTCTTCTCTTATTCATATTATTTGTAAATTAAATTACTATATCCCGACATTTATGAACTGCCAACTAGAGTTATTTATGAACTTGGTTAATTAGAATTATAGTTTGAGAAAAAAACACAATCACGGCAGAAATTCTCATAAAACTGAACTTTTGCATGGAGTTTATGAAGTAGAAGAATATCTTTTGTCAGGTAAGGTAAAGTAAGTCAGTAAGGTGAAGTCATTTAGTAAGGTGAAGTCAGTTAGTATCTATATTATTTCTGAAATGATGAGGGCTATCGTAATCCTGAATAATATTTTTGCACGCATGGACGTTTATAAAGCTATCGCTAAGTTCATGTTTGTATTCAAATTTCCGATGGTAAATACGATTGTAAACTTACTTATCTTTATCAATTGGCAGTATTTCATTCATAGAACTGATGCTGCTAACACAAGAAATATCTGCCAATGTCAGACTGTCTCCAGCTAACCACTCTGAAGTTGCCAATTTTTCTGTAAGCTTGTACGCAGACTCAATTTTATCTAGTGATTCCTTTCTAAATGTTTTTTCACCACCAAAAATAACAAGTGACTGTAAAAGAAAATAATGAGTGTAGTGTTTTACATAAAAGGTTTATACAAAAACTATAGTTGTAAAATTGCTATGGTGTTAATGACTTTATCAACATCTTAGTGTTAAATCCCAGTGCAATCCGACATTTTCACCTCAATAAATACTTAACCGTAGGAAAGTCGGAAGGCCTTTAGGGTGAAAAATGATAGTACTCACGGCAGCACCACGTGTTGCGGGGAACAGGATTCCACTATCGAAATGAAGTCGTTGATCCACAACTGCTCGTTTTTTTGGATCCTTTGGATAAAGGGAGTCGTCCTTCCCGTAGGTGCTCACCAGGTAGGAACAGATTGCGTGACTAGAAATAATGATAAACAATCAGTTGGCTAGTTATTTCTTTAGTTTTCTTCAAAAAGTTAAATATTTAAAATAATGTTATTATTATGTTCTTTATATTCAATGTGAGAGATACATTTGAAATGATATGATCGTGAACGTTAAATCAAACAACGCACGTGCAATATTTAAAATTAGGTAAACTTCACCAAAATGGGTCATCAAAAGACTTTGATATAATACAAACTCCGGTCAGAACTAAATCAATATGACTAGATTTTATAGGGGACAACCACAGACAGAATAAAAAGAGGTACCTCCTATCATCAGTTTTAGTAGGGAAAACTGTTTAAGTAAAATGTAAGTAAGGACAGATTTAAGCTCTCACCTGTCCCAAATTGCGAAGTCGTCATCTTTCAGTGTCGGGATGGTATGTTGTGGGTTCAACTATAAACAAAATCAAAATCAGTGTAATGTATGTAACTTAAATAACTAGCGTAAAGTAATTGCCTACCTTTTCTAGAATCCCGCCTTTCAACTTTGCAAGATTGCCCATAAAGGCTATTAACCATTTTGTACTTATTTATCTAAAGCTTAAAGATAAAATAATATTCTTATTATTTCTTTAATTTTCGAAGCAACTCAACGGAGCTAACGAGTATACTCTTTAGAACTAGCGACTACTCCAACGGTCACTGTATTGCAAATATGGATAGCTCCTACGACGCAGCAAACTATAATGTACAATTTTAACTTCTTGAATAATCTTTTAACTAATAATAAATTGTAATTTATAATTGATGGATTTAGCTCTTCCGCCGCTTTAGCACCACGTGCCATCCTCAAAAGACACCAACCATGACGCATACTGCTTATATAGAGCGCATTTTAGGGTTCAAATATATGCCGGTAACTACACTTACAATTATATCAATTCATATATTCATAAGGATGTCTAATTACTACACGTCACATCACTATATTCATATAATATTTTCATTCTAGGTAATTATTTAAGGATATGTTTCTAATAAACTTGGAAAACCGATATTTTATTCTAAAAATGGCCACTACCTATAGGAAACAATTTAAATTTCCTGAAACAATTTCGAAGTTGGAGCAATTTTGTATGTTATGACCATTACCATACGTTATGACCATGGTAGTTTGTCTATAGGTACTACTATGGTCATCGTCCTTTAGTTTTAACTACATTAATCCAAGAATGTGTGTTACATATTACAAATATTATTTTCAATTAGGTACCTACTAAAATATCACTAAAGAAATATTGAGTATAATATTGTATTGTGTGACGCACATCATTGGATTAAACAACACATGAGCTGTAATAAATGTAGTCCTAAATAAAGACTTCGGTATTAGGTAAGTAATAAAAATATAGAAATATGATAACAATTCGTTCGAATACTTATTCTAGGCAGCTCTGTTCCAATTCAGAGTAAACATATCTTAATAAAAAGGATAAGTACTAACAAAAAAATAAATTTAAGGTTAAATTAACCTTGGCTTTTGACCAGTACCTAGTTCGTAAAAACAACTTAGAATGTCAATTATTAAATTGTCACAAATTAAATAGACAGTTATCCACTTATCAGTACCCATACAACAATTACAATTATTCATTTACCGGTTTTGTATATAGATTTTAATAATACCTTCTGATATTCTTCAGTCAGATGTTCACCACTCAACAAATTGACATCGATGTACTCAACGTCGGGGATATTTAGCGCTTCAATTGTCATGAGAGCAGCTCTCACGGGTGGACTCGCGTCCAATTTATAAAGTGTCAGCACCATTATCAATCAAATCTGAAATGAAAAATGAATTCAAAATATAATACAGGTTATATTACTTCTGTAACTGTTACTGTAGATTCTTATAAGTTGATATTATTTAGAAATTATAATTTTATAACTAAAACTTCACAGAATAAAGATAACCTTGTAATGCGGTGTAAACGTTGTACTCTTGCGAGTCGCTCGCTCAATGTAACTCAAACCAACATGCGACTGGTTTTGTATTTACCGTTTGTATTTTTCTGCGATGTATGACCGGTTGGAGTCGGCACTCACAAGGTCAGGCATTTAACCGATAAGACCACGTAATAGTTCATTTTTAACTTTGTATAAAAATGACCACTGAATTCCTAGTCAAATTAGAAACCGTGTTTGTACTCTGGCTATATTTTAAACCATAATGAAGCTATGTATAATTAATGTTTCTGAACACATTTTTTTTTATTCTTATCTGTTCATCGATAACTGATTTTGTTTTTAAAAGTTTTTATTACCAATAGGTATAGGTATATTTCACAACTATGATAACTTTATACTTAGTTAAAATTTGTTATGGCTATCACGTTTTTATTTTTATTTTGTTGTTTTTCACTTTAAACATACCTTTCATTCATCATTTCATTTAACAATTTCATTGAAATAACTTGTGTGTTGTTTGCAACATTTTTGTATTTTAGATCCATAGCTGTCACTAGTTTTGTAGTTTTTTTTTCAAACTGGTTACAAGAGCTCAAATAAAGTATTACGTAGATATCTTTGGTAATTTTTTTAAGGAAGCCATCCTTCACCTGGTTAATATTTTGATTTTTGTGAGAAATAGGTATTTTAGGATTGTTAAGCTGACAATCTACTACAGCTACTAATCTACAGCTACTTACGAACATTTACTTAGTCTAGATACAATAATTTGCTTGCGTAACATGTCGAGTGATCAGCTCATTACCAAGTTTGTATATCATTCAAATAATTTTGGATTTTATAATAGCGTATTTGTCACAATTTTCCTATATTTGCTTGAATAGTTTTCCAATTGGTATTTTTTATTAGTTTTCGGAGTGTTCATAGAAAATTTGATTGTTAAAATGGATTCATTTTTATATAAAAATAAACCCTTTAAAGGTAACAATAGCCTCATCCATCATAATTCAGATATCACTGAGGCAATGCTGTATAATCAAACATTGTTGACACGTTGTCGGCTATCATCATTTGTAAGTGTTGGATAGGTACGATAAACGATATCGTAAAGGCCATTAGTATTTTGATCGCATACCAATCAAATTGAAAAATACATTAGAACACTAACTAAATATTGGTTTTTCTCTTTTTCTTGTTATTGAAGTAGGTCATATTGTTTATATATATAAAATTATAGCGTATTTAACAGTTTATTGGGCGTTATTTGCGTCACTTAGTCAGATAGGTACCGGCTTAAGCTAAATGGGTACTTACCTACTTACTTTATTTACACGTCTTGTTCTAATAACGTTCATAATGACTGCAAGCGTTTTTAAATATTTAACTTTCAGAGTAACAAAGATGGAAATTGGTGTGTTTTAAATTTTAAAGCTTGTTAAATTAATTAAGTTCTCAATTACAAATTTTCACTATCGAGCATCATATTGTTAAAATACTTTGTAATCTAGTGATGGAGTTAAACGATATTGATATGTTCATTTGAATAATTATTACTTACCTAAGTGTTAATTGACGACTTCATTTCATGTTTTTATTACATTTATACATAATAATATTTTAACTAAACATTCAGATACTCAGATTTTATTTGAAAATATTAACTAAAGCGACCTCTATTAATCAGACTATAAACGACAATGTCTCTTTACGTGTCTTTCTGGTAGTTTTACTAGTCGGTGATAGATGGCAGGCATCTAACATTTTTACTAACTTTTAACACTTTTTAGATAATAACATGGAATGAAAGATGGCGCTAAAATATTTAGATTTTTCATGTCTTATTAGTGCAAAGGTTTTATATTAACCACGACATTGACACTTGCCACGCTTTTTTATTATAATGAAATAATTATCTAAGTACATGCTTTTATGTCGCACGCGGCTCCATTCGTATTAATGTTTTCGATGATATCCCTCGATGGAGTTTGTTGTTAAGTACTTTTGATAAAAACATTTTAACATCGACGGCAACAATTTGGGTTACCCATTCGACAAGTAGGGCAATACCTTAGCCAACAGAATTTGGATAGAATTCAACTAACGAATATTAGATATAACTAAACACCACATTGAATTAAAGGAATAGCATTAGAAAAAAAAGCACTAAAAGATTTTTAAACAAAATGAGTAGTTTAACAATAACTTACCCATACCTATATGAAACGTATCAACGAAAAAAAATTTGGCACTTACGGCAAACTTTACATACGTTGAAGTGAATTTACAGAATCTCTCAAATATTTGAATTTCTTTCATTAGTCAAGTATTCCTTTGTAAAAAAAAAAATAGGAGACGTTGTTAATTACTGCCGGATTAAATAAGCAGAGCTTGGTTCTTTTAGAGGTTTTATAAGCTTAATGAAGATGCAATAGATCAAGAAATTTAAAAGGAAGTTTTGGTTTATACTCAACGAATGTATTTCTTTGTTTCTTTGTTTAAAATTAGGTAACTTTATGTAATTTCTGCCAAAATTAAGCAAAATGATTAATTTGTGTGACCTGTTTTGACATTTATAAATCAAATATAATTCACACCATCAAACATTTCATTTTCAAGTTCAACTTTAGGATCAGACCCACATCCAAAATTATAATAATATGGTGTTCAGTGTAGAGGGAAATTTAATTACTCCAGCAAGCAGTCATCGTTCAGGAAATTGCTCGTTAAAAGTTTTACGGTAACTGAACTGTGAATGGTGCATTATGAAAAATTAAGGTTTTTAAAATAAAACTTTTATAAAGTTATAGTTACATGATTTGGATGTAATAACTTTGTAATATTTTGCATAATTCATATCGCACTGTGGATCTCCTAAATTCAAAACTTGTAGAAAACATTATCAACTATAGAGTAAAAAGTAGCTGTCTCGTGTATTTTGCAAAAGTGGATCCTAGAATTCTTATTTCGAGAAATTATAATTTACTAATTAGGTTCTGTAGATTTTAGTTCTGTGATGCCGCTGATCATTATGTAATTATTCGATGCAGCAACTGTTAATCGCTTTATCAAGAATGTTTAACATGCAGTTAGGTTAACTACGAAGAGATAGAAAGACTCGGGTTACCTGACTTACATTTCCACGTAGATTACTATCATAATTATATTTCAGTATAAAATAAAGGTTGTTACATTTCTTTCTCTTATTAACATGTCGATTTCGTTGTTGGTGGTAGATAAGAAAAGTATTTTCATTATAAATATGAAAATATTTATAAACTACATCGAGTTACTAGTTGCCTAATAAACGCATAACCAAATTGAAATAATTTATATCAATCAATTAGCTTATTGCAGTTCGCTGCTGGACTGATGTTCTCCTAATTTAATTCCTCATTTTATACAGTGTTCTTATAGAACCTCATATAAAAATTAAAATAAAAGCCGAAAGAACAGAACATTTAACATGTCATGTTCGTTACCAATTTATGATTATAATATCTTCTTATGATTTTAATAATAACCTTGTGTTGTGTTTTCAGCGGTAAGTGGGGTAGCTAGAGCTCACTGGGAAGATTCTGTGTTGTTAGTGTGAAGACCGAAAAACTCTTCTTTGTCATTTAAATTCACAGCACAGTGACTCTCTTAACCTTTTCCCCTTCCCCACTTTTATCTATATAGCCTACAGCACGAATATGACACCCCTGGTGTTGCAAACGTCCATAGGCTACGGTATCATCCATCAGGTGAGCCGCGTGTTTGTCTACCACCTAAAAGGTATAAAATAAGTGATGAGGTAACCCTGAAAATACTTATAAGAAGCAAGTCTCTGTACAAAAACAATAAAGAACAAGTCTTATCCTTTAAGTGCAATATCCTCGAAAAAGGAATGTGCTTTACTTTTACTATCGTATTCTGTTTTCATCCTACACGAGGTCAATAAAGACCGGGTGCGTGCTACTGATAATGGTTTATTAAGTTTAAGGCCTTATGAACTTTATTGTATGTACTAAAATAGTTTTGGCATTCGATTTTGTGATAGGATCACCAAGATCGTGCAAATCCATTATAAACACATAGAAAACTCTAGATATTTTTGCTACTTGGTTTATTATTGTTATTTATACATCAGTATACTACCATTTATAAATTTATATGGATCTAGCCTATGCGCGTGGCTCGGCCCGTGTGGCTGTCAGTTATCGCGACCCAAGCGCCATCTGTGCAACTTAAATTCTATTATACGTTATGTTTTTTTTAACCGATTGCAATCAAACAAACGTTAAATTTTAAGTTGGACAAAAACGCCTTAAAAAACCGCATCGAAATCCGTTCAACAGTTTTTGCGTCCATCGGAGACAAACATAAACTTTTTACACCTATATAATAGGGTAGATATATAGCTAGAAGACAATCTTTGTCCCCCAAAACCGAATTGATAGTTTTACTGGAGGATCTAGTCTTTGTACAATTAACTTTTTGTTTTCCAGAAATTAAAACAATTAGGTAGGCACATAATTAGCTAACAACATTCCGTTATCGTTCTGAAACAAAATATACAATATTCATACAACTTATTTTAGTAACTCAATGAAATATTTATTAAGTTTCCTGTTAACAATAAGGTTATTAGATTCTTCTCTGATTTTTTCCAGCAGATTATTCTGATGGTAAGGTAATCGTTTTTCAATGTTCTGTCAACATAATAATTGTGTATTCTTGGTTGGTACGATATACCAGCCGTAGGTCATTGAGGTCATTCATCATGGTGTTATGTTCGTTAAGTAAGCCTTTGCCGTGATTGCTTACTAAGGTGTGATTTGACCTCCGTTTTTGCGGTGCATGATTGGCCATAGATCCTCACGTCACCCTTGACAAGTACTGATGATTTACTGAAAAACAATGTGGGCCTGGTCCTAACCTAGCGGCAGGTCATCTTTTTTATCGTGTGCAATATACCCACGAATACCACCTCTGCCAAAATCGGTGGAGGTGATTATGTCGGACTCGAACCGATTGGCCACTAGGAAATTTTTCTTTGAAATATGATTACCTTAAAATGTTAGTTCAATTGAAATGAATACTTCAACCGCAGAGTTTCCTGACATGACGAACTTCCCTGAGCAAGTACAAACAAAACAAGGGTTATGTAAACATCGCGGCAGGAGGACTATTACGATTTTTGTGTATTGTTTATTTCTTCTTACCGTTATGTTTGTCTGATGTATTTTTGGAGAACTGATATCACTCATTTATAGTATGAAAATCACGAATAATTGTGAATCAGACCTCATCAAATCTCTCTAGATAGCTCTGTAGCCTGTAGCGGTCTTTTTCTTCACGGTGCCTCGTGTGAATTAAAACATGTGTCGAGGTTTGTTCTTCGCACTTGTGGAATATTGCATAGGTATACGAAATCATATTATTATTTCCTCGGGTAAGAAGTCTTTTTACTTGCTTTGAGGACTGTGGTTTAGCATGACCAAGTTATGACAATTAATGATATTTTGCTATTGCTATCGTTGGGGGTATTAAACCAATGAATGTTTTTTTTTGTAATGGATTTTCGCCACGAATGAAAACATTGATTTGATGGCACACTCATAAATAAACTTAATTCCTAAGAAAACAAAAAAGCCGGCTAAGTAAAAATACTTATACAACCTGAAAAGCAAAAAACAAGCCTAATTTCAATCGTATTGTAGGCGGGAATAATCTATGTCAGGCGAGTGATACGAGCAAATTTATGTGTTTTGTATTATAACCGACAAGTCGCTATTTATTCCTATTTTGGGTTTATTTTTATTATTAAATCTCAATCAATTAGTCTATCGCAGTCCACAGCTGGACATGAAATCTCCCAATGAGAGGAGGCTTTGGCCAACAGTTTTCACGCTTGCGAAATAGGTTCGTAAGGGGTTTAATTTTGATTTTCCCTTCTTTCGCAGTGATATCGTCCGCGTATTTTTTCCTATGTCCTCTCTTATGACACCTTTCGGATGAGGTGGGATGGTGATGCTCTCTCTCCATCAGCACACAGATAACAACAATTAAATCAAAATATTATGTTGTCAAGGTTATGATAACGGCTTTAATATTATGTGTGGCAAACACAATGCACTGCAAAAATTTGAATTTCAATAATCGCTGATTTATCGAGTTTTAATTTAGCAGTCAATGATGCAGCAAATATCACGCACAATTCCAATATGAGCATGACTATAGAAATGAAAAATTGGTAGACCTTAGAATTAAATTTTACTTTTAGCAAATTACCATACCTGCCTACAAAGTAAATTACGTCTCGTCGCATCTCATGACAAAACTTTTAAGGTATCCAGTCTAATGATACATTTTCGGACTGAATCATCTCCAAGGTCTAATAAAGCTTCGCCAAACAGATTCCAATTAGAAAAGTTGCTAACAGTATAATGAAGTTTACAAAAAATATGATTTTCAGCTTCATATACTCGTATTATTTGGACGCGTTTGCTTTGTTTGATGGAATTTCTTTGATTCATTCAGAAAGTATTTCATTTATTCATAATATATTCATCAATAAAATTACGTAATATTGAAATTGTATAGTGAAGAGAATCCAAACTCATTCAAATATACACATTAATATTTACTTATGCTTAGTCTTGAGACGTTCAAAGCATTCCATTTATGATGAACTAGCTGACCCGGCGAACTTAGTTCCGCCTTAATGTCAATAAATAAGCAGATTTTTTTTTATTGGAAAAAATACAAAAAAAGTTAAATACCTAAATTAATCATTCATAGTTATTTCTTTATTTTAGTACATAGGTTGTTGTAGTACATAGGCGGAAGATGTTGTTCCCGCCATCGTCGATATGCGATAATGACGGACACCGTGGTGGTTTAGTGGGTAGTCTGGTCCCCGGCAGAGGTCAGGAGTCCCACACAAAGCTCGCCCCTCGCCCCTGTACGGGGGTGAACGAAGTGCGTAAATGCATTCCACCACGTAAAAAAAAAGAAAAAAAAAGGCACGTCCAAAGAGTTTGAAAATTCAATTGGATAGTTGGTGGCTTCATCTTCATTTGTGACGTAGTTAATAGATTTGAATGAATGCATTGTACCAAAGATCTTATTTTGAAATATGTAGTTTAGGTCATCTACATCTTTATTCTTAGCCGCTAAAATTGTTAGCTCAACCATTCATTATTTTTGTAGTTAGAAATAATTTCTGGAAATACATTGTTGATAAGTTCGTCTTTTGATGAGACAAAATTACAGAAATTATTTGGAAATGATATTAATTCGCTCGATTCATCGACAGGTACTTGACCATTACCGATAGTCAGCAATTGCTCCGAGAAATCTTCAGCAGATGTATCATTAAGCAATTTAACTCTCATGTTTGTTGTCAGTTGCAGTTTCTTCACATGGCGCCATAAATTTGACGATTTGAGGCAAGCGTTTATTTCGTCGGCAGCCGTAGATCTTGGAATTACTGGCAGTATTTGGCGGAAATCGCCAGAAAGTAAAATCATTGCTCCTCCAAAACATCTCGTCTTTGCGTAAATCTTTTAATGTTCGGTTAAGTGCTTCTAATGCACGTTTATGCGCCATTGTGCATTCGTCCCAGATGATGATTTTCGATACCACTAAAACTTTGACCATTGCTGATTGTTTTGCAATATTACACGTTAGTTCTTCAATAGTTTGAAGATTTAACGGTAATTTGAATGCTGAATGAGCCGCACAGCATCCTTCTAACAATGTGGCTGCTATTCCAGAAGAAGCAACTGCAACCGCTATGTTAGATCTCGCCCGAAAAGTTGCTAAAACTAATGACATGAGGAATGTCTTGCCAGTTCCACCAGAGGCATCTAGGAAATATGAACCACCATTTTCATCATCGATTGCCTTCATTAAAGTATCATAAATTTCCTTTTGTTGGTAATTCAACAGGGGTACATTCGTTTGAACTACTAAATCTAATTCCTGGTGATCATTTTCACGTTCCCGTTCCAATTCTCGATTAAATGCGTCATTCATTTCACGATATGGTGTTAGCATTCCTAACCTGATTAATAAATTACCGCACATGATTTAACACATATCTTCGATCAAGAGTAAAGCACGATTATGTATCTCCTCATTTATCTCAATATCATGATTTCTGGAACTGACACGAATTTGATGTAAAATATCTTCTGACATATTATCCTTGTATTTGTGCCACAGGTTACATGGGTTTGATGGAAAACATGTCGAAATTATGATAGCGAATAATGTGCGTATCTGACTTGGACATGCAGAGATAATGGTTTCAGCGATTGTCGTATCCCAATGACTATCGTTTTCTAATAACTTCAATTCATCACATGCAGCACGATACGTTGGGAATATTACACCATTAACAGTTCGTAATGACGGGAATGCTGTCGAACGGGATAAAAAGTATCCTATGTCCTTCTCCTGGATTATTCCAAGTCTGATTCCTTTTTGTTATACCACGTTTTATAGTGACTGACGTTACATGTCAAGTCACACGGGAATGCTGTCGAGCGGGATAATCCTATGTCCTTCTCCTGGCTCTAAACTACCTCCCTGCCAATTTTCAGCTAAATCGGTTCAGCCGTTCTTGAGTTATAAGCGAAGTAACTAACACGACTTTCTTTTATATATACAGATCAATCGTCGATAGTTTAGTAAATATTGAGTCATCCTTATAATTGAAAGTTCCCGGATTTGGATCCTGGCTGACGTGAATCCACTCCTGGCACAAGGATTTAAGCTTAGTTGAAGGGGCTTGAGGGAACATTAGTATTCGCTCCTGCGTGGAATAGTGCTTACAGCTCTGGGATGGCTCCGCAAAGTACTTATTAGATGCTCTCGACAGGTTGCAGCGACGCGCGATCCGCATTATTGGGAGTCCTGAGATCATAAATACCCTCGAACCTTTGCAGATGCGTAGAGATGTTGCGTCCCTGGCAGTACATTACCCTCTCCACCATGGTGAATGTTTTGATGAGCTCTTTCAATTAATCCCACCCTCTCCTTTCCTACACAGGACAACACGTGCAGGGCTTAGATGTCACTCGCATAGGTGCAGAATATTCCATCAAAAACCAAGCAGTTCGGTGAGTCTTTCCTCTGCCACACCATTAAGTCTTGGAATTCCTTACCGGCGGACGTGTTTCCTTCTTCCTTCACTTGACAACAGATAAAAAAACATCTTGCAACTTTTCTCACACGTCCGAATGTAGCGGACATGCTAAAGCGGCTTTTGAGGCAATTGAGTTGTGTAATAATGAAATTGTCTTAAAGCCTAAATGTAATTTTAAGACTAGAAATACATTATTGTACCTGGTGCACCAGAACGTCGAAGGACTAATAAATGGTAAAGAATTGGAATTGGAGTTGCACATGACCTTGAATAATATAGATATTTTTTGTGTAACAGAACATCAATTAAAAGACCATCAGATCATGTTCAACTTCAAAAATCACCAGGTAGCAAGCTCGTTCAGTAGAAAGAATTTCAATCGTGGAGGCTCCCTAATTATCATTAATAAGAATATAAAATGTAAGGAGCGTAAAGACATAGTAAGCCTCTCTATTGAGCGAGTGATTGAGATGGCTAGTATTGAGTTTGAGCAGTTCATTGTAATAAGCGTATACAGTCCCCCGGACGCGCCCTATGCAAGATTTGAAGAGAGGATGGAAGAAGCGCTTTTTAAATGCCGTTACTCGAAGAAATCAATAATTGTTTGTGGAGACTTTAATGTCAATATTTTAGAAAATACCTTAGTGCCAATAGAGAAAAACAAAATGTTGAATCTGTTTAAGTCCTTTAATCTTATTAATATGTTTTTGGAACCTACTAGAATAACAGCAGCTAGTGCCACATGTATTGACAACATTTTCACAGATATTAGACCAATCGACAAACTTATTGTGGATGCCGTGCATTCGGATCATCGTGGTCAATTAATAACCTGTGAAAGAAATATTTGTAAGGCTAGTAAAAAAGACATTAAATTTGTACCGATTAACCAATATCGTTTGGAGAGTTTCAAAGAAAGTATAGTGAATAAACTACCTCACTTGCCCTCGTACACTGATGTCGAGGAGTCTTATAGTAACTTAATCAACCTAGTCAATACTGAGTTTGGGAGAATTTTTACCTCAAAAACATTATCGATTGATAGCCGTACGGTTTTCAGCGACTGGGCGACATCAGGGTTATATAAAAGCAGGAGGAGATTGTATGAGCTGTATTCTGAAAAATCATACAATTTCAGCCCTACTTTTCAGAATTATGTAAAAAATTACTCCAAAACATTTAAGCGAGCCTGTTCCTTGGCAAAATCAATTTTCATTAAAAACAAAATATCGAATTCTGCGAATAAAATTAAAACAACTTGGAACATAATAAATTCTGAATGTGGGAGATCTTCATCATTTGTAAGAGATTTCCATTTAAAAATAGATGATCGCCATGTCACGGAGGATTTGGTAGTTGCGACAGAGTTTGAAAGTTTCTTCACAAACATACCTTTATTAACAACAAAAACTCTTCAGTCGTCTGCTGCATCCGCCGAGTCATTGCTTACGGATTCATTTCCCAAGTGTAAGGATACTTTCGTATTCTCAGTTGTTAGTAGCTACGACATCACAAAAGCCTTTAAATCTATTAATATTAAAAAGACCGCGGATCTATGGGGATTATCTGTCAAAACTGTATCAAGTATTATTGATGTCATTGCTCCCCACCTAGCAACTGTGTTTAATGATTGTATTAGTAGCGGCATATTTCCTGATTTAATGAAACATAGCAAAGTCATACCTTTGTTCAAGGCTGGCAGCGCCACAGACCCCTCTAATTTTCGACCCGTTTCAGTGTTGCCGACCTTGAGTAAAGTATTTGAGAAATTAATTCTGGGGCAGATGCTGGCGCATTTTGGTGAAAACAAATTGTTTCATGATAAGCAGTTTGGGTTTACTAAGGGACGTTCGACAACTGATGCTGGAATAGAATAAAATTATTAAATTGTATTTATAAGGCCTGGGAGGATAAGCATGATGCATTGGGTATCTTTTGTGATCTATCCAAGGCTTTCGATTGCGTCCACCATGATACGTTAATCAGGAGATTAGAACATTATGGGATAAGGAACAAGGCTCTCGAGCTTCTGACTTCATATTTGAACAATAGAATTCAGAGGGTCGACGTTAACGGTACACGCTCAGCAGGGTCTGTGGTTTCTATGGGCGTTCCGCAGGGGTCGATACTTGGTCCATTTTTATTTTTAATTTATATTAATGACCTCCCCTACTACGTAGGGGATAAAAATAATATTGTTTTATTTGCTGACGATACTTCGTTAATATTTAAAATTAAAAGACAGTTACACAATTATGACGAAGTGAATAGCGCAATCTCAAGAGTGGTTCATTGGTTTAGTACAAATAATCTTTGCCTTAATGGTAACAAAACAAAATGCATAAAATTTACACTACCTAATGTTACACAGGTGGAAACCAATGTACAGCTCAATGGACAAGTGTTGAACCTTGTGGAATCGACAGTGTTCCTAGGCTTAAGCATCGATGCTAAGCTGCAGTGGGGAACACATATTGAAAAAATAGCCAGTAGGTTAAGTTCGGCTTCGTATGCTGTAAAGAGAGTAAGGACTTTAACAGACGTGGATACGGCTAGAATAGTTTATTTCAGCTATTTTCACAGCATTATGAGCTACGGAATTCTCCTTTGGGGTAATTCCGCGGATCTAAATGCAATATTCGTTCTTCAAAAACGGGCTGTGCGAGCCATTTATAATTTGGGCCCAAGAGTCTCCCTCCGAGATAAGTTTAAGGAGATAAATATTCTTACCGTAATCTCACAATATATATTCGAAAACTTGATGTATGTTAGAAAAAATATTACAAACTTTCCAAGAGTTTGTGATAGGCATAACCTAAATACCAGACACAAAAATAATCTCGTTGTCTGTGATAGTAGACTCCACAAAATTTCAAATTCTTTTCAGGGTAATTGTATACGCTTTTTTAATAAGCTCCCCTATGAAATTAGAGATTTGCCTATCAATAAGTTTAAAAATTTAGTAAAAAATAAGTTATGTCAAAAAGCTTACTATAAAATCCAGGATTATTTGGATGATAAACAAGCCTGGAAATGAACTGTTCACTCCACTTGCTACTCAGCTAAATTTTGTATCTAGACTAAGTAAACTATTGTAAATAGACCAAAAAAAAAAGAAAAGCCCGCTGAGTTTCTTGCCGGAGTCTTCTCAGGTCGGGGCCGCGTTTCGAACCGGTGGTCCATTTGCATTTGATAAAATATTGTTTGTATTGACGTTTTGTTAGTGCCGTTTACTGGTCTATGCAGAATAAATGATTTTTGATTTTGTTTTTTTTTGATTTTAAGCGGGACGTGAAAAAGCATCTGATTAGGCCGTCAAGCTGAGCGCCGCCATTGTAGCACTGTACGTGTTTGCAATGGTAACCCTCTTTCATGAGACTTTGCCTTCATCTTAACATCAGGCGTGGTGAAGTCAAATTGACGTGCCATCAATAAAAAAAATACACACAGACAATCTGTAGATACTCGGCCTCAATGAAGTGCGTAGGAATGGATTCGAAGAAATTATAATACTAAGGATGATGAAGAGGACACCGTGAGTATTCGGATTTCTCCTCTCAGAGACAGGAAAAGGAGCCGTCTAGACTGGAAGCTCATCTCAGAGCAAATCGCCTCTCGCAACTAGGCGTGACTCTCGCCATCTTCATACGCGAGTGCCAGCGTACTTATTAGTTATTAAATAATCAAGTAAATCATGTGGTTCACCGAACTAAGTAAATTGCAGTAATTTATAATATGGATTTATGCTCGTTTTTTCAGTCATTCCTTATTATGTATTATTCCTTATTATTATGTATATATGGAACCTTAACAGCCAGTAGGCCGTAGAACTGGCAACAGCTTAATCCAAAAGTTCTACTTGTTGTAAAAGCGGCGCGGCTCAAAAAGACTTGGAGTGAAATGACGTGGGAAGCTAAACGCCAACAAGGATGGCGACGTACTGTGGACGCCCTCTGCTCCATTTAGGGGTCACAGGACCTTAAGTTAAGTGAGTCAAAGTCAGAATTTGGAAACATTAACAAGTTGCCACATTAACCTTTAACTGGTGACATGGTATTTTTATAACATAACTGGTGACAAGCGGCCTGACAGGCCGCTGCCATAACTGGTCTTTAACACATATATTAAAATAAAGTAGGTTATCCTAATGTTTATTATGTGTTAAATTATATATTAAAGTAAAAGTTAAAACAACGTCATGTAGTCTAAATATAATTTTAATTAGGAACTGGGTAGTTACAAAATTTTTGGTCTATGTAATTGAAATACTAGGCTCGAGATCAACAATTGCTTATAAAATAGTAAAAATCAACGTAAATTATAAAATATTTGTGTTTTTATCAAAGTTCAAACACTAATCAACTTAAAAAAAAAAAAAAACTCTAATCACAAGTGTCATATCTCAAAAATGACAACTGTCAAACTTTAGTACTTTTTATTGACAGTTAGGGCATAATTGCTTCGCACACTGCAAACACACATGTTTATCGCATGATATACATTGATAATTTGATTTACGGTTCAATTTAGGAGGACAACTAGCACAGGTTTTTCGTATTTTCTGTCTGTTTTCAGGATTTTGTGGTTCAGGTGGCAAATCAGAACCCAGAATACGCACCAAGTTGATTCTTATATCACGTGGAATATGACTATTATAAACTCTGCGCTTCATGTGTTGTAAAACCGCGTTTCTCGCCAGGATCTTGATGAACTGTCCCCGATCAATGGTATTGGCACCATCAGCTTGATAAAGAACATGGGCATTCACTGTACTTATGTCTAACATTCGATAAAAAAGTACCATGGGCCACCTTCGCGATCGACGACTGCAGGTGTAGATGGCGCATTTTTTGTCTATCTCATCAACTCCTCCTTTCGTGGAGTTGTAATAAGCTATAATTTCAGGTTTTCCTGTCTTCTCGTCAATCGCCTCACAGTGGTGCATTGAAGAAATTAAACACACAGCTTTTCCTTTCTTTGGAACATGAGACATCAAAGTCATATTATTAGTAAATCCGTAGAGTGTAGATCCCACATCTCTTGTTTTAGATGGCTGGAACTCCTTGGGAAGTTCTCTTTTGTTTTTTTTTAAAGTTCCTACACACGTCAGTCCTCGTTTCTTTAGTGCATCTACCAATTCAACCGATGTGAACCAATTGTCGAACGTTACATTGCGATTACTGTTGTGAATGGGTTTCGTCAAGCGAATCACTGCTTGTGATGGAACTAGAAGCTTTTTTTCATCGTTTGTCAAAGTTTCACCATCAGATCCTTTTCCACAATAAATATAGCCATTATAGAAATAGTTAGTCTTAGAATCGCACATACACATCATTTTCAAACCGTATTTGGATGGTTTGTTTGGCATATATATGACAAAAAAAGATCGACCTCTGAATGCTATCAACATTTCATCGATCGTTGCGCACTCTCCAATGTTGTACAGGGTTTGACAGTTATTTACAAATATTTTGAATATGTTTGAAATTGCGGCCAGCTTATCATTCTCTCTTCTTTCATCTCGGTCTGCCCCATTATCAAACCGTAAGCACAGTAACAGATTCAAAAATCTTTTTTGCGACATTACACATCTAAAAATATCCCTCCCCGTCCCATCAGTGGCAAAGAGGTACTCACAGTTTTCATGATTGGACTTGAACACAGCTGTATACATAAGAAGACCAAGAAATGCATGCAATTCGACCATATCCATGTCTTGAAGTTCAGGTCGATTTTCTCTACTGTAATTTAGTCTGAGTTCACTAATTTTCACATTTGTCCATTTCAAAATTTCTTCTAAGATATCTGAACTTATAATTTTCTTCCACAGAGAAAAAGGGTCTTTTTCATCGTCTTCATTTAACCTTGACTCAGGCACACGAGCAATAATGTTATGTTGACCTGTCCTCACAGCTCTGTTTGGTGGATCTTTTGCCCATTTGAACCGATTTTTGCCATAGAAACATCGTGATATTCTTGATAATGGTTCGTCACTGTCACTCTCTGAACGCTGAATTTCCTGGTGTATTACAGGTTCTTCATCTTCCGAAGCACTTTCTTCCGTCTCCGAGTTGTGGTCGCTATTCTCTGGGACATAATTTTCGGGGACGTCTTCAGCTTCCGATCCACTTAGGTCTTCTTGTTGTAACCAGTCTACAATTCGACGATCGATATCAGAATATATGACTGATGAGACTTGTTTGCTTGTGCTAGGCACTACATTTTGGTCAACAACCTCTCTACGCTTTTTTCTAGGAGGTCCAGAGTCATCCATTGTAAGATATATCTAAAAAAAAACGCAATAAACCAATATAGTGAAATTCCAAAAAAGTTACGTAAGTGGTGACATAAGGTCTGAGAGGCCGCCCGAGAATTTTAAATCGATCTAACTTACCGATTTGGGCCTGGCCGACGCAACTAACCCCCTCCAAGGCTCTGGCTACACTAAACTCGAAGCTACTCAGGCGCTCAAACACGGGAAGTGCGGGGAAGGGGGTGATACGATGTTTCGCTAACACCGCTCGGCCTGTGAGACCGCACGTCACCAGTTAACCACTCAAACGTCCGGGCGACTATAGTAGCCTAAAACTTTTTGGAGTTGTACGTTAAGGCGACTATGGCAGCCTCTCTGACTCGTAAACTTCATATTGAAAAATGAGCTTGATAGAGTTTTAAAAGCTTTATGAGTGGATTACAAGATGGCTCTGTAGTAAAAAACGCGTCTATGTTGTGGTAAAACAGTGTGCAAGAAGCAGCCAACATTTAAAAAAAAATTGTTTACAAACGTTGTGTGAAGTGCTCCGAGGTGTAACTAAACTCTGCATTTAATATGTAAGTAATAATTTATTTATCATCTTACTATATTAGTGTTATATATTGAAATAATCCTGAAGATTCATTGTTTCAAAATATTTCAAGTATTATCAATACAAAGTTTGATAAATTGTCTTTACATGTAAATAAAGTCGACATGAGAAAACTTCGTCTTTGTGTGCCGGTTTTTCGCTAAGTTTTTGTGTGATATATTATACTATTTTAATGAAATTCTTCTTGTATTTGGAAGACAAGAACATAATTTACATTTAAAATAAATGTAAGCGAAAGAATAATACCGAGAAGAGTTAGGATTTCATGTTTTTATATTTTCTTCCTCAGATTTTAGGTATGGGCGACCGTGGCCGCCCGTAACGTTTACGATTTGAGCTAAAATAAGGGCCTGTACAAACGTAGAATCATGAGTATATTTGATACAAATTTCATAACATCTTTTTTTATTTTATTTGGCTTTGCACCTTTTAACATAAATATTAAGGCTGTTATTTTATAGGTGTTGGTCAAGATAGAAAATAAAAAAATAAAATTACTTTTCATTGGTGTGGTGTGGTGACTGCATGTATTTTTCTGCGAAATGCGTATCTTTCGTGTACTCTCATAAACACAAAGTGCGAAATCTAAATAACGATTACATTTTAGGTCTGAGAGTCAAAACGCTCATGGTGGGCGACGTCTAGATGAAGCCCCGCCAGGCCAACCGTGAGAATACAATATTATTAATCATAAATTTATTTTAATGCGGACTGGTAAAAGTGAATTTATTTTTGTTACAATTTATTTTAGAACTACAAGTAATGACGTAGGAGTAGGTAGAGGACGAGGACGAGGACGTGGAAGAGGGCGAGGTCGAGGGCGAGGCAGAGGTAGAGATGAACAAACGTAAGTGTTCTTTTTTTATCATACCTAACAAATTCAACAATCTGCAACATTTCACAACTGTATTTTTTTTTTCAGTACCTCTTTGGATGACACTCTCTGTCAAATTAGGGTAGAGAGGCAAATAACCCAACGTCGGATCGCCGCTTTGCCGACAAGTGCTCGTCAAGAACTTGTCGCCCGGAAGCGTAAAGCTCACCTGGAGCGAATGCTTATGCCTGACGCACCACCGCGCAAACGACAAACAAAGTAATTTTTCTTTCTTATAGTTCTTTGTTTCTTTCAATAATAGAAATCTTAACAATTCATATTGCTTTAATTTTTGAAAGTCTTATAAGTTTAGGATTCTTTTTTCACTATTATTTTTGTAACATAAACAGTAATCAATTATTTATTTTTAGGAAGAAATCTCCGGAACGTCAGCCATGTATCATGGTTGATCAGTCAGCCAAAGGATGTCTTGGTAAGATGGTTACTTTATAGAATCAATTAATATTTAGCCGTTTCATTTATATTATAATTATCAATAACCATAACTTATTTGTTACAGAATCCAACCCCACAGATGCTGAAGTTGAGGCTTCGACATCCGGAGTGCCTCATTCATCCGGTAATACGGTTATTTCAAATGGGTTATTAGTCCTTTGTTATTTAATGTAGATGAAATCATATTTTTTTTTTAGAACTTCCCTCCGCAGTAACAGCTGAGGATGAAGAACCTACGTCCGGAGGAGCTCGTTTTTTCGGTAAGATAATTATGTCAGACACTGAGTTTCTAACAATTGTGCTGTTTAATATAGCTTAAATCATTGTTTTGCAGAACCAACTACAGCTGAAGCCTCCACATCCCATTCTTCGCGTAAGATAGTTATTTGAGACATTAGTTAGTTCACGTGTTATTTAAGGTAGACTACATAATTTATCTTGTTTGTTACAGAATCCTGCCCTGTCGTGATTGAATACAGTAAGTTATGGTTTTCTCAGCGTCATGATAAGATAAAAATAAATGGTTTACAATAACAGTGTTTGTTGTTACAGTTGATGAAGCTGAACAGGACAGAATTGGTACGCCAGAGGCAGATACAGTTCCCAACTCTCCATATAGTTCCCCAAGTCGATTGTCGACAGAAAATAACATACCCATAGTTATATTGAGGCCAACCAAAAGAATGCCACATCCGAAAAGCTCTTCTGAATCTGAGTAATTTAATGTTAATTCGTTTAATAAATAATTGGAACCATTCTTTTTTTTTCTTCTAGACATTGGTGCAGAAGTTGTTGTGTCCACATCATCCTCGCCTCATATCTCTTCGTCCTCGAAACTTGGTTATTATGAATTACTTTGAACACTAACCAATTCTGTTTCTATATGTCATAAAAATCTATGACATAATTTTTTTATTTCAGGTGTGCTAGACAAAAAATTCGAGGGAGTTATGAGCGAGTGGTTGCAACTGACTGACTTATCACACGATGACGATGACGATGACATGGACATTGACTTTGATGAAAACGTGATCCTGGCTGTACAAGGACGTAACGCTGCAACTGAACCCGCATCTTACAGTGACTTGACGCAATTTCAAGCGGAAGTGTTACAGAGGGAGGACGATGCTAATGACCGAGCTCTTCGTGAAATTACGACTGACGACTGTTACACTTTCGCTTGGAATAACGACAGGAAATCCTTTTTGGGACGACGTGAGACATTCACGGGTACATCGGGACCGACTTTTGAGGTGACTGACCAAACTCGAGCTGTTGACATTTTTTATAAGATGATTGACACTGACTTCATTGATCATCTGTGTGTTGAGACTAATAGGAATGCGGAGGAAAAGATTGCTTTGCTGCTTGAGCAAAATAAACTAGCTCCGCAATCCAGATTCCACCGTTGGTCTCCTACTGATAGGGACGAAATGGTTAGCTTCTTAGCAATAATTATATTACAGGGTCTCTACCCCCTACCAAATGAAGAGGCGTACTTTACGTACAATGGTTTTGGTACTATGCCATATTTTGCCAAAATTATGTCATATAATAGATTTTTGCTTTTGAAAATCTTTCTCCATTTCGTCGACAATAGGACTAGCCAGGACACAACTAGACTGAATAAAATTCGACCTGTGGTTGACCATTTCAATGCAAAATTTTCCAGCTTATACATGCCTTCACAAGAGATAGTCATTGATGAATCTCTTTTAAAGTGGCACGGGAGGTTAAATTTTGCACAAAAAATTTCATCAAAGGCCGCCCAAGTAGGAGTCAAAACCTACGAGTTGTGTGAATCTTCCAGTGGCTATCTCTGGAAGTTTTTTGTGTACGCTGGAAAAGATAAAGCATCCACTACTACCGACAATACTGATATACAGAACTCACAAACAAATGACAGACCAATCGGGGACGAGGCGACGGGATTTACTGATGATGAGACAAACGATAGACTTGATAATGACGGACCGACTAATCGACTTATGACTGGTGATAGCGGAGACCGTCCCACGAACGCTACTGCTAAAATTGTTTACGACTTGATCGAGCCGCTGCTTCACCGTGGGCATACTGTAATAATGGACAATTTTTATAATAGTCCATTATTATTACGTAGCCTAAAAAACCGAAAGACTGACTGTTATGGGACATTAAGACTTAACAGAGAATTTGTACCTGATTCATTGAAGACATTGACGAAGACAGAACTTCGACAAGGTGAAGTAGTAGCCACGTACTGTTCCGATTTGGCAATTCTGGTATGGCGAGATGCTAACTTAGTTAGTATGATCTCTACATACCATAATCTCCAAATCGGAACACAAGACAAATACAATAGACTGACGTACAAACCAAGTATAGTACTCGACTATAACAAAAGCATGGGTGGAGTTGATAGGAAAGACCAATTCCTGTCAGCTCAACCTATGGAACGTCAGAGGAACCGAATTTGGTATAAAAAATTCTTTCGCAGATTGTACAATGCAGCAATTTTTAACAGTTATGTGATATTTTCCAGTTTTCACCGGAAAATATCACACCGTCAGTACCGTACTGTATTGGCGGAAGATTTACTTAGGATACACAGACAAATTGACTTAACGACTGAAAGCCGACGATTGAATATTAGATCAAATACGACTGGACAAGTGACAACCACAGTAATAAGACGAAACACTCGACACAAGACGCAGGCCAGACCGATTGTTGAAGCAAACCACTTCCCGATTCGAACGGGGTCAAAAAACACCTGTTGCTGGATGTGTCCTAAAAAGACCAGGACAATTTGGAAATGCGAGGAATGTGACGTCAACCTCTGTATCGAAGGATGTTTCAAGGCGTATCACAAGCCTTAATATTTCTTTATTTTTTTTCTTTATTTTCATTTATTTTTTATTAAAAAAGTGTAAGTATTTAATTTTTTTTTATTAAAAAAATATATATTTTCATTTAATTTTTATTAAAAAAAAATTAAATCCCTGCAATAATTGACTATCATTTAAAATTAATTATTTAATTATTTAAAAAATCACCTATTCCTAAAACAAATCCTAAAGTGTGTAAAAGCCCTTAAGTGGGCGGTCCTTGCCGTCTTTTCGCTATCAGGAGCGATACGAAATTACTGCAGGAATGTGTTAGTTATTTTGGTTTAATGTACAACACTGTTCGTTCCAAATAATGACTTATTGGTATCAAAAAAAAGGTTATTTAATCTAGTTTAATAATGGGTAAAAAAACATTGTGGAAAGTAATAAAATGTAGCGTCAAAACTTGTGAAAACCAGTATTTTACATAAATTTAACCCTTATTGTTAAGTTCAACATTTTTTTATGAACTACAGATTAATTATTGCATTTTAATTAGGATACAATTTGATTCCTTAATAATTCAGCTTTATACTGGTATTTTTTAATTTGATGCCACTGCAATAGTAGGCTAGAAAATACATTTTGAATCAGAAGCGGCGTGACGCGCTCGACGCGGTTTTACACCGACCGCGCGCGCGGACGTACAAGGTGTTGACAGGTGTCACACTCGGACGTTAGCGTTACGTTTATATAAACATTTACTAAAACTCCCCGAAAACTTTCCAGTTAACCATAATTATTTGAACCAAATGACGTGACTAATTTACAACATTTTAAAACGAAATCACCACTCGAACTTAGCCTGAAAATAATCTTTCAAGTTCAATAATGAAGTATTCCTCGCCAGCTTTTATCGACAAACACCAAAACCATGTTTCATTCATTTTTAATCAACCCTCTTGGTTGGAAATAAGCCTATTAAATAGAACCTTGTCTTGAATTGTGTGTAAGTAGATTACCTGCCATAAGTCTATTGGGTTCCGTAGATCAACAGGCTCCTTTATTTAATGCTTTCAGTAGTAAAATTACAATTTACGTCCCGCTAATGTCAAAAAAGTTAGTTATTGATAGTATATTAAGTATGTTTTTATGTAATTATTTAAAACATAAAACATTAGTCCATATTTATATAGGCTGCGAAACATTGCCGCTGCTAGAACGACACAAGCAGGAGCTGCGTGTCGCGGAGATGAATATGTTGTGTAGGATGTGTGAGGTCAAAATGGAGGAGAGTCGCCTTCGCTGGTGCAGCGATGATCTAAGGCGACCACCTGGCTACATGCGTAACCAATGTCTGGCCATGGTTCCTTCGCCGAGCCCCACTGGGAGAAGTAGATTCGAGTAGTGCTGGCTTGGCGTGGTCGTGGAGGAAGGCATGCGTGCCAATGCACTTACTATAATATCAATGATGGGCAAAGTGGATGACAAAAAGTCGGAAAAGCTTCAGATGCGAACCGCACCACAGAAGAATATCGTTCCTATCTAATACCAATTATAAAAAGCCAGACAACGTGACGGTCCAACATAAAATATGTATATATGGAACCTTAACAGCCAGTAGGTCGTAGAACTGGCAACAGCTTAACCGAAAATGCCGGAATTCGTCCGTTTCGTAATTAGATTGAAATGTCTATCTCGAATGAGTAAGGAAAAGGCTCGGCAAATGAAAATTCACACAAAATTAGGTACAAATAAAATAAAATCATAAAAATCGTATTTTACTAGGGCGTGGGAAATATAAGTATAGGATTCGTAGCACCGCAGGTGGAGTCTCAGGAAATAATTAAAATCGTCAAGTGTGTATCATAACACATGCATTTTAGACAAATGAGAAAGATACATTTAATAAAATAGTCCTTTTTATAATTGTAGAACCCAACAAAAAAGAGTTAATATGCGAACATTTTAAAGGCATTATACTTTTTACTAGAGAAGTGAAATTGAATACGCCACTTATTGCTAATTGAATACTTTATCCAATTACCGTTAGTATAAAAAGAATGAATGTTTTTGCTTAATTCTTATTGATACAGTCAAATGCAGTAAAACATGCTTTTTGAAAAGGCAATTACTTATAAAAAACGGTTGGAAGATCCGGAGAACCCTGCGTTGGGGCCTACTTTGAAGGCATTGTGTTTATTCGGTATTTGCCGAAAAGGGAGTAAGCTACGTATCATTGTGTATGACATACTACATTTTTCGTCTGTACTTTTCGTTTTTAGCCAATTTGCGTATCTTTACTTAGTCAAACATAATTTCAATCAAGTTCTTAATAACATGTCAATATCGGTATTGGCCCTGATTTGCGTGACTAAATGTTATTCCATTGTGCTATGGCGAAAAAAATGGATGGAACTCTTTCATAACATTGCAAAAGAGGAAATCTTTCAACTGAATAGAAGAGACTTTTTAGTTCGGAAGTATATACGTGGCTACATTAAATATACAAGAAACGTTACCTATATGTATTGGTTATTGGTCTTTGGAACAAACATATTTTTGATTACGGGACCATTCATAAAATATTTTTCGTCGCACAAATATCGAGAAGAAATAAAGAGTGGTCAAGAACCTTTACCTCAAATTTTTATGTCTTGGTTTCCGTTTGATAATAATAAAATGCCTGGATATTTAATAGGAACCATTATTTATATTTTCATGGGCACTCAAGGTTCTGGGGTTGTAGCAGCCTATGACATGAATGCAGTTGCAATTATGTCTTATCTTAAAGGACAAATGTTGATTTTAGAACAGAAATGCAATATGATATTTGAGCAACTAGCTTCGTCTGAAGTTATTATAGATAGGATCAAAGAGTGTCATAGACATCATACCATCTTGATGAAGTAAGTAATACATACACTCATACCTTTCTCTTTATCTGGTTGAAACCGATGACATGGCGCTTGCATAATGGTTTAATGTTTTTGACTATAATTTGAATTCAATTTCAGGCAATACAAGATGTTCAATTCTCTTCTTTCACCAGCCATGTTCGTTTATGTACTATTGTGTTCAATCTCCATTTGCGCTAGCGTTGTACAATTTAGTTCGGTTAGTAGTTTTACTGAATCTATACTCGTCAATTTAAATTTACCATATCACATTCGCAAATAATCTTTTTTCTAAATAGGAATAAGTTCGAAGCCATTTCTGGCAAACCAATCAATGAATATAATACACAAGAGTTGTTTCCTAATGTCATATGTATAAATACTAAAATACTCTGCAATAAAGAGTATGGTAGTAGTCAATATAAAGATAACAAGATAATTGTACTATTTGTACGGTTTTTTTTATTTGTTCATACATATTCGTTATATAAATGGAATAAGTGTTACCTGTAATACTTTGTGATTTGTTAGTTAATCGTATAGGTGTGAATTTATTCATTTTTCTTTATCAGAAACAAGCTTCAAGTTCACAAAAGATATGGGTAATGGAATATACACTAGCTTTAGTTACACAGCTATTCTTGTACTGTTGGCATGGGAATGAAATGTTGATTCAGGTACGTATTTTCAGAGTTTTTTGGATTTCTTATCTCTCTGTCGAGTGTTGTGGATTCGGTATTAATACGATACTATTGTATTTTTATACCGCTTAGGTGGCAGGGAAGCACACGGTTCACCTGATGGATAGGGGTTACCGTGGCATATGGACGTTTGCAACACCAGAGGCGTCACCGACCTTATAGAGAGGAGGGAAGTGAGGGAAAGAGTTGAAGGTTAAGAGAGTGTGCTATCAAAGCGGAAGACATAACAGGGTTTCAAATCATCACATAGCAGTGTCACTTAAACTCTCGGTCTTTCCACTGACAACACAAGGTTATTATAAACCACAGTATTCTGTAGGGTGGAGGTACTTCTCCAATTAGCCTGTTCATTTAGGTTAGGACGAGAGATATCGGCATGTCCTACCTCATAATAATAATAATAATACTCGAAGGTATATGCAGTTAATATATTGCAGTTGTGATATTTATATTCGTTAATTTTTTCGGATAGTCCTTGAGATACAGGCAATTCTGGCACAAATTCTCAGCAAAAAAGTTATGGTGCACTAAGCAAGTGTGGTGTTATTTCCAGAGTTTGAAATTAGAAAGAAGTATCTATAACAGCGATTGGTGGAGAGGAGATGTTCGAATTCGCAAGCAACTTTTATTATTGGCTGGCAAGTTAAACTACCCTTTCATATTAACTGCTGGAGATTTTACATCATTGTCGGTGTCTACCTTTGTCACTGTAAGTTACTTGATTTTTATTTAACATATGCCCATATCATTATCATGATCCTAGTGCCAATCCTGGTTCCATCCAAACCCTGTACTTTAGAGTCCGGGACCGCTTTCTTAGTCTGCATTTTCATTAGCCACAGTTACATACGGCTCATTTTGAAGCATGAAGTTAAAAACTTATCTTTCTTCTGCTTATGATTTGGCTTATACTGCTGATTTTAATGGAATGGTGTGAACTCGTTTTACACTAATTGTCATTTATTAATAATAAATCTATAATTTATATGTGTGATATTCTTGTTTACAGATAATGAACAGGTCGTATAGTTTTTATACGTTGATGTCTCAAATTCAAGATGACTAGGTTATTTAAGAAGATCGTAACGTTAAATTATGTGCATTATAGATTTTTCAACAATTTTGCTCATTGTCTCACATTCACATTCGCAAGTGCATGATAGTTATTTTTTGTTATTGGATGAGGTGGTTTGTTCTTAAAAAAATTCGAAACAAAGATACCTTTTATGTGCAAGAAAAAAGTGAGTGCAAATAAATTAATATACCTATGCATTGCTTACTCATTCTATGCAACTTCTTATTTAAATAGATAATTCCAACTTGTACGTGTTTAATAAACAAAACTTTCACTCAAATAGAATTTTTTTTTCTCTGTAAAAACTTCAGATTGTCCATTTTGTACATACGTGGCTAAAATGCTATCCACGAAAAACCCAAAAAATATACCTCATTCTTTTTTATACCACTTAGGTGGTAGACAAGCACGCGGCCCATATGATGGAAAGTGGTTACCGTGGGCTATGGACTTTTGCAACACTACATGTCACATTCATGCTACCGACCATAGAGAGAAGAAGGGAAAAGGGAAGGGGAAGGGGAGAAGGTTAAGAGAGTCTCTGTGCTGTCAATGCAGAAGACACAGAAGGGTTTCTCGATTTTCTCACTGACAATTTTTAATCTCTCCAGTGATCTCGGATTCTTTTACTTACTAATTCTTTATCTTTCTTCTCTTAAGACCCTCGCCTAACTGCTTATGTCTCAATGGTGCCTCAGTAGTAATACAATTACACACTTATACCATAATGCACTATTAAATCTCTTCCTAGTCAAAAGATTTTTTTTTTTTTTTTTTTTTTTTTTTTTATCTATGGCACGTCAATTTGACTTCACCTCGCCTGATGTTAAGCTGAAGGCAAAGTCCCATGAAAGAGGGTCACCATTGCAAACACAACAGTGCTACAATGGTGGCGCTCAGCTTGACGGCCTCATCAGATGCTTTTTCACGCCCCGCTTAAAGGACCCGGGACTGTAGGAAGAAGGAAACACGTGCGCCGGCAAGGAATTCCAGGACTTAATGGTACGGCAGAGAAAAGTCTCACCGAACCGCTTGGTTCTTGATGGAATATTCTGTACCGTATGCGAGTGACACCTAAGCCCTGCACGCGTTGTCCTGTGTAGGAAAGGGGAGGGTGGGATTAGTTGGAAGAGCTCATCAGAACATTCACCATGGTAGAGACGGTAAAATACTGCCAAGGACGCAACATCTCTACGCATCTGCAAAGGCTCGAGGGACTCTGTGACCTCAGGACTCCCAATAATGCGGACCGCACGTCGCTGCAACCTGTCGAGAGCATCTAATAAGTACTTTGCGGAGCCATCCCAGAGATGCGAGCAGTATTCCACGCAGGAGCGAATTTGTGTCTTATAAAGAAGACACCGCTGCTCCGGCGTGAAAAAACGTCTCACTCTGTTCAGGACTCCGAGTTTACGCGAAGCTGTTTTGATGATGCTCTCGATATAGTTCTTGTTGTTCAGTTTGCAGCGCACGTCCATACCGAGTATATTGAGGTTATCCTGTAATGGCAGTGGTGTGCTCTGAAGAGTGGGAGGAGGAAGGAAAGGAGATGTCTTTGCTGAAAACGCGCATGCCTGCGTCTTCTTGGCATTGAACTCGACCAGGTTCTCAGATCCCCATTGGGAAACGTGATTGAGGATCCGGTCAAGCCCAGTGACAAGAAGTCGCCTCTTTTCCGCTATATCGGACTGCTTGGCCGCAGAATGTCCGTGGTAGCTCCCGTGTACAGTGCTATCGTCTGCATAGCAGTGGATGCTGCCGGTGGACAGCATGTCATTGATATGCAGAAGAAAGAGAGTGGGTGATAAGACGGACCCCTGCGGCACACCAGCATTTACCTGCAGGAACTCCGATGCTCGTCCATCACAGAGAACGCGAATACGGTGCCCCTGCAGGAAGCTAGCAACCCAATTGCACAGTCTAAGAGGCAGACCGAAGGCTGGTAGTTTGGAAAGAAGCGATTTGTGCCAGACTCTATCGAACGCTTTGGCGATGTCTAGGCTAATAGCCAGTGACTCACCATGCTTGTCCATAGCCTCACCCCAAAGATGGGTAACATACGCCAGAAGATCACCCGTTGACCGTTTCGGCCTAAAACCATATTGTCGGTCATTAATCAGGGAGTGATCCTCTAGGTGGCGCATGAGCTGTGTGTTGATAAGGTGCTCGAAGACCTTGCACAGCACTGAGGTGACGGCTATGGGCCGATAGTTGGCTGGGTCTGAGCGATCTCCCTTCTTGGGAATCGGCTGTACATTCGCCTCTTTCCACGCCGTCGGCACTGTACCCGAAATGTAGGAAAGTCGGTACAGCCGCGTGAGCATTGGAGACAACTCCGCTGCACATTTTTGAAGAACCACCGCTGGTATACCATCCGGACCACTGGCTTTCCGGACATCGAGTGACTGCAGCACTGCTCGGACATCGCGTTGCCTGATACGAATATCAGGCATTGCGTGGCCACTGTTGGGTAGTGTCGGAGGCTGCATACCACAGTCGTCGATTCGGGAGTTGGCCGCAAAGAGATTAACCAGCAAATTTGCTTTCTCTTGCGGCTCATGGGCCAGGGATCCATCAGGGTTACGCAGGGGGGGCAGCGAAGGCTGGCAGAAGTTGGCTTGCACGGCTTTGGCCAGTCGCCAGTAGCCACGGCTGCCCGTGGGATGCGCCACCAGCTCTTGACCAACCCGTGCTATGCGCTGGGCATCCGCTCTGACGTAAGCCCTCTTGCAGACCCTAGTGGCTTTGTTGTACGCTGCCTTGAAGTACCCTAGGTTGGAATCGTGCGTAGCCCGCGCCCTTACCCAAGCACGATACGCAGACTGTTTTTGGCGAACAGCCTCTGCGCATTCGCGCCCGAACCATGGGCGCACTCCACGGGCACCGGTGACATCAGTGTATGGGATATAGTACTCCATACCCAGACTGATCTCACCGACGACAGCAGTTGCACTATCCGATGGGTCCTTACCTTCAAAGCAGCGCTTAACCCACGGGATGGACGCAAAATAGTCTCGCAGTCCATCCCAGTCCGCTGACGAGTAGTGCCAGAGACGCCGATTTCCCTGTATTGGTCGTGGGGGCGCTATCATAGGCACCTTGGAACAGACCAGACAATGGTCGGAGTTACCTAAGGCAGCATGCACCGAAACATTGTACTGGTCTGGGTGGCTCGTCAGCTGAAGGTCTAGCAAAGAGGGTGCTTGGGCTGACCCTCTTGGTATTCTGGTGGCCTCGTGTACCAGTTGGGTCAGGCCGTGAGCCAGAGCGAACGCGTGGGCGGCTCTTCCCGCATGGTCTGTTTTGGAGGAGCCCAACCAGATTCTCGTGGTGGGCGTTAAAGTCCCCCAAAAATACCAGTTCTGCGTTCGGAAACCGCTCCTGCGCATCATCTGCCGCCTGACTCAGATATTCGAAGATGTTTGACTTGACCACAAGTTATACATAATAGTTATGTTTGACGATAATTATACATTGTCACATTCGACATCAAACCATCAATACCGGGTATACGTATGAGCGTAATTTTCTTGTCATTTTCTCTAGCATAAGTACTCAACTGTCACATAAAAATGCGCCCCTAAATTGACTGGATAATAAAAACAGCTTATTTTTGCTTTCTGTCATAAACACTAAATTATTTGAAGTATCTACCTATAGAGACAGCTGTCCGCCTTCTTGATGTTTCATTGCTTCTCTAATAGTAAAAGTGTATTTTGTTTGTCTGCTTTGTGAACTATAAAACTATTCAAATTTTAATATGTGAATTCTTAACTGAACTCAATACACAGCCAATGAATACCCTGGCCTCAGTGATACGACGCTCAATTCTACACTGCCACATTGGCTTTCCTAAATTCGATCGAGTAACGGTCTTACTTACTGGGAATTTAATACCAGCTACTCGACATGCTGCAATGGCGGCACAATACAGAATTAAATGTGTATCACCGAGATTTTCACTATTATCTAAATAAATAGGTAACAGTGAATCCAAGGCACACACTAGCGCTATATTACGTTTATGCACAGGCAAACGCGGTAAACGAGGTCTAATATGATAGTTCATGTACCGATAATCAGGAATGGCACACTCCAAGGCATTCCTTATTTGATCATTGTACCGAGTACTTACGGAAAAAGCAACATTATCCAACCCATCATCAGTATGGTCATGCTGTGTATATACATTCTAGCTATTAACTAAATTAAATGACAAAACTAAAAGAAAACAAATAGGTGAAAAATAAAGACAAGCCGAAACGGAAAATTTACCTTGTTATGTTTACACAAGACAAATAATGACAGACGCTTTTTCCTTAGTATTACAGTACGCTGCCTCTTTTCAGAAAGTGCACATTTCGCTTTTACTATTTGAAGAAGAACATTTCAACCAAAATGTTGCAATTTCTTAATCGGTTAGAAATTTCTTGTAACTCTTCATTTGGACCTTCCTACGACAGTTTGCTATTTTGGGGTCTAATTAACAAAAATCGTCAGCGTTTGTATAACATTATGCATAGCTGTGCAGTGATATTTGTTATAACTCAGTATATTGAACTATTTATTATCAAAAAATACATTGACATGGCTATGCGAAACCTGTCTGTAACTATGCTTAGTACCGTTTGCATTTTTAAAGCAGGAACATTTATTTATTGGCAAAAATCTTGGTGGGAACTTTTTAATTTTGCTTCTGACTTAGAAATAAAGCAGTTATCCAAAAATGATCCAATGACATATTCAATAATAAGGAGTTATGTTAAGTATTCAAGGAGCGTTGTTTATTTTTATGGGGTACTCGTGATTGCAACGGTAGCCTTAGTGATTTTGGCTCCTTTGTTTAGTTATTTTGTATCGTCATACGAATATCGTAGTATGATTAAAAATGGTAGTATTCCATATCCCGAAATACTAAGTTCCTGGGTTCCGTTTGATAGAACAAGAAGTTTTGGGTACCTAGTAACTGCTTTAGAACATACTCTTATCTGTTTCTATGGTGGTAGCGTAGTGGCTAATTTCGATGGTAATGCTGTGGTTATTATGTCGTTTTTTGCCGGGCAATTTAAACTTTTAAAGATTAATTGCGAACGTCTATTTGATACTAAAGATAATGAAGTAATTAGTCATGATGAAGCTATGAAGAGGATTAAGGACTGCCATTATCACCATTTATATCTTGTGAAGTAAGTATTATATGTGTTTCTTCGAAGAAATTATTTCGTGTTGAGTTATAAACTAAAAACGAATCCTCCACAAAGTAATGATCAATACTCAGTCAATATTGGTAGGTAGTAAATTACAACATCAAAAAAGTTTGGCATATTTTTTACAGGCACTGCTCAATTTTCAATTCTTTGCTGTCACCCGTAATGTTCCTCTACGTATTTATATGCTCTTTAATGATCTGTGCGAGTGCTATACAGTTGACATCTACGGTAAGACTACTTACGATATTTATTTATGAAAAAATAGCTTTGTCATCGAAAATATTCTTTGGAAGGTAGTGGAATGCACATCAGTGGTATATTCTTTCAAAAACTCCGTCTATCAGACTTGGTCAATGAATTAGCTACAATTTTGGTTTGAATATTCTGGTTTGGTTTTTATTTATCCAAAAAAATTGTGATGAATTCAACAAAACTTTAATATTCGTAAGTTATTTCATCGTTTCCTGTACTTTTGCACCTATAAGTATTGATATTCTAATATTCATGTTATATTACAATTTATAGAATAGCAGTAACATGCAGCGTATATGGATTGCGGAATATCTCATGGCTCTCATAGCACAACTATTTCTTTACTGCTGGCATAGCAACGCAGTATTACATATGGTATGTTATTTTTATTGTCATTATTTTTTACTCACCTTGTAAGTTGAACAGATAATTGAGGATTTCAAATTGACATGGTCATTTACGAATTCACTATTAAATCGATCGGGATATTTACCATGTTTGTTGATTTCTTCGCGTAACCGATATTTCGGCGCTGTTGCAAGCGCCATGATCACGGTGTACTGATGACCGCCGAGCTAGTTGTTATTGAGGCCAACCGTATCGGTCTACCCTCTTTCTTACTCGTTTACTACGCGCGTCGCTACTACCACTGTCCGCGTTCTCGCATTGCACTCGATCACGACACACAACACTCACTGTATCGGCTCGCACGGGTTTTGGAGATGGCGTTTGTTTGGGTTTTGTGAACTTACGAATCACCGGGTGCCAGACACTCGCCAGTTGAAAACCATCTTCCCGGTTGAAGTTTTTGTGCTTTTTTATTTCAATAGCTTCCTTCACCATTCTGGGTATATAGTGGCGTTCAGTCGACAGAATCTGTGGGTTATGCAACTCAATCCAGTGATTCGTCCCTTCCTCCAATAGATGTTGTGCGATAGCCGATTTCTGTGGCTCGTTGTTTTTGACCGCCCTGATGAACTGCGCATATAGTCTATGCGACAAGGAACACCTTAGGTACTGAAATTGCACATTTAAGGGGCGTCCTGCGGAGAAACGGTTACAAGGAGCGGATCATACCACCAAGAAGCACGCCATCACCTAAACGCCTGGATTATAAGGTGAAAGACAACCTGCGTATTTACCATACGTGAAGGGAGTGACAGATAAGGTTGCAAATATTTTAAACAAATTCGCAGTAAAAACTATCTTCACTCCTTTCAAAAAGCTGTCACAGTACCTACGCACACCCAAAGACAGGTTCCCACTGGAACATCCAGGTGTTTACAAGGTTGACTGCAGCTGTGGGAGCTCCTACATAGGCCAGACCAAACGGACAGTGTCAAGCCGGATTAAGGAGCATATCAGGGCGGTCAAAAACAACGAGCCACAGAAATCGGCTATCGCACAACATCTATTGGAGGAAGGGACGAATCACTGGATTGAGTTGCATAACCCACAGATTCTGTCGACTGAACGCCACTATATACCCAGAATGGTGAAGGAAGCTATTGAAATAAAAAAGCACAAAAACTTCAACCGGGAAGATGGTTTTCAACTGGCGAGTGTCTGGCACCCGGTGATTCGTAAGTTCACAAAACCCAAACAAACGCCATCTCCAAAACCCGTGCGAGCCGATACAGTGAGTGTTGTGTGTCGTGATCGAGTGCAATGCGAGAACGCGGACAGTGGTAGTAGCGACGCGCGTAGTAAACGAGTAAGAAAGAGGGTAGACCGATACGGTTGGCCTCAATAACAACTAGCTCGGCGGTCATCAGTACACCGTGATCATGGCGCTTGCAACAGCGCCGAAATATCGGTTACGCGAAGAAATCAACAAACATGGTAAATATCCCGATCGATTTAATAGTGAATTAGATAATTGAGGTTTCTGAAAAATAATACACACGTCTTACTCCTTAAAAATATTTTAGCAGTATATACTCAGAGTAAATATACAATTAGTTTCATATTTTTAATTAACAGAGCAATGAGGCCAGCGATGGTGTATACTCTAGCACCTGGTGCACACAGGACACACGTGTGCGTAGTTGTGTTTTGCTACTTGGTGGACAGCTTCGCAAATCTATCGAGTTCAACGCTGGACCATTTACCAAGCTAAATGTGGCTTCTTTTGTTGCTGTAAGTATTTTAACTATGCCATTCAATTGTATTATAAAATTGTATGAAATTTTTTACAGTACCATAAAGTTTATCTGCACTCGAGAGCAATGAATTCAGGTCACTATATACTTTCTTACTTCACTAAAGAATACGGGAACAGATTGTAGACCCTTGGTCCAATCCGAAATATTTATGAAATTATACCTGAAACCAATTTTGCTAAAAATTGGGAGGTGCATTTTGAAATGTATCCAATGGAAATGAAATTTAGTTATATTAGTGAATTTCTCACTAAGAGACTGAAGCATATGACAATACAGTGACATTATAATGTGTTTTATAGATGTAATTTCAGTTATTATAATAGGTAGGGAATACCTGAAATGATAATAATCTTAATTGTAATTATGTACAATTTCGGACTATCATTGTTAAATTTTACCCACGGTAGGGACTAAGGAGGATAAGGTCGCTAGCTGGTATTTGGTATATCTTGAAAAACCTAATGGCAGTTGCCTTCATAAAAATAGCAACATCTAAATATGCTCTCTGGACATGGTGTATAAATATTAACTGTATTTTTTGTTTATACAGATACTCAAGGGGTCTTACAGTTACTACACTCTTTTGGACAATAAAGAAGATTAAAATAAAGCTATAAAAGCGTTTGATAGAATTATTTAAGTGCATCATAAATATTATGTACCCGTAGTTGCACTGTTCAAAATGTAGAATTAAAGAAATCGATCTGAAACGTTATAATGTTATTATTTTAAGGTTAATTAAAGTCCTTGCCTCCACTCTCTTTTGCTTTGTCCAAGATTTGATATAGCTGACAGCTGCTATTAGCTAATGAGTAAAAGAAGATAAGGGACGGAAAAAAAAGTCTTCGTACTAGCGGATTATTGCACATACAATAACATTTGCCTTCGGGTAAGAAGTCTATTTGCTTGCTTTAAGGGGTGCGGATTGGCATTTCTTTCTATGACAATTAGTAATTATCTGCTATTGTTATCGTTGGAATTGTTAAACCATGGGTGAGCGGTGGGTTCCCTTCCCTCCCTCAATATATTTTCTTGTAATAGATTTCCACCAAGTGACGCCTTCATCTATCATAAAAGAAAATAATAATTTGAATCACTTAGTCCATAGAAATCTTGACAGATAGGGCCAACAGGTGAACAACGAACTGATCCTATAGCTACGGAGTCCGCAAAGTTAATTAGGTTAGGTGTAGGTTTTGTTTCCTTCTTCCTACATCCGTGTTCGATATTACAATTTCGAGAAACTTCAATTTTCATCTGAACATAAACTTCTAGACCCAAATTTATTTTACATCTGGTCTGGAATGAGGTGAAAGCAGTATTACCGACTTAACCTGATTGAATAACTTTCATGATCGCCATGATTCCCAAAGAACTACTTTAGATTCAGTTCAGCGAAATCCGCTGTTAGACTGGAAAAAGCGGATCCCAGACTCGGAGGTGAAAACTTCGGATGCAACTGGGATTAACGCCATAAACATATAAATGATGCTTATTTGCACATCCATATTTTACACAATTCTCCTGCGTCAATATCAATTTCATAACACTTAGCAAAAATTAGGTGGCCCATTTCTAAAGAAACATTTCTTCAAATATCTCATCATACATATTTTACAAAAAATTGTTTACCATCGGTAAAACCCTAGAGTGATACCCGCCCTCTATAGTATTATGTATACTGTAAAGTATAACGCCAATAATTTTATACCTTTCATAAATTTTTGCTTTTACTTTTTATTATCCAATAAGATACAGAAAATTTATTCAATTCATTAACTACATGTCTCTTTATCTTGACATAGGTAAAGGCTAACATCTAATAAATATTCTTAGAGATATTTTAGCTGGGTTAGCCGTACCTGAGTAAAATTTTACACAATTTGAACATACCGAACCGTTGTGTAGGTTATATAAACATCATGTGGCTATGTTTTTTTATATATAATACTTTTACAATATAAGTTTAACAATAAACAAAAAAATTATTAATTGTTCTCGTAAGTATATTTGTTACTACAGCAAAAACTTCGGTACCTTTTGGTTCTTTTTTGTAATCTGTCTATTGTTTCGAGTTAAATCTTTCATTTTTTCGAAGCCAGCGCAGTTTTTAACCCTCTTGATTTATAATGTGTATGTTGTTGATAAAATCGTCAACAATCGTGGAAATGTTGCAGAAGTATCTGTTTATGGATTTAAAATAGCATCCTCAACATTAGAATACAATGGAATAGTATTTTCTGATTCGTGAACTCCCATCATTATGTTGACCATAAAAGTTATTCACTAATTAGTCACGTCATAATAGGTAACATTTACGGCATATTTCACGCGCATTGTCATCACGCAATCTATCAGTTGATACTTGTACTACGTTATTGTATGGGATTTTACCATTTCGTTTTCTTGCACTTCTATACAATCATCCTTCAAACATTAGTTTTAATCTCAGTAATTTAGGTTCATATCTTTTTTCAGCACCAAGAATTTATTAAGGCGAGTTGTTATGAAATCTGTGAACACTTCTCTTAGGAGCTCGTAATTGTTATATAAATAAATATAGTGTAGGAAACATTTGCTTTGCATCTCTGCACAGCGTAAATATAATATCAAAAGAACAAATAAACAGGAAGTAAACATGTCCACAAATTTGTATTTAAAAATGCCGAAATTATAAAAAGTACTTGTTATATTAAATGTTCTTTCCCTATGTTACATTTTATGGGTTATTTTATGCGACAATTTACGAGTTTGTTTGTTGAGTGCACTCTATTGTGAAATTGCGATTATGTCTTCAAATTTCAAGTTGTCACGAGAAGGAAGGTGTGAATTCTACAGAATAGTCGTAAGTCAAGTGTACGAGACATGCGATGATGTACCGTAGGTACTTGCGCTTCATAATGTTTACATATAAATGGAGGAAAGCAAGGTTTCATAATGTGTGTCATTTATACACAGAAACAAGATAAAGCAGGTACTTCGTCTTCTGTTCGTCGTCGCTAGCACGTGAAACTGGAGCTACACTTGAAGCTTCGAATGGGTTTTTAATGTTATGCAGTATGAGCCCTATAATACCGACTTTTCTACTTATAGATCGTAATGAGAGCAGAATAGCAATTTTTGCATTGATATTTTTGCGTTGTAAAGGCCCTTGTAAAATTTAAAAAAAAAAATTGACTGGCAGAGATTTATCTAGAGTAGCTCACTGTACGATTAATATTTGCCAATTGAAGTATTGAATCAAGATGTCACGTACTTATATACAATTTTATGACCTTGAAAATTAGCACGAGGCAATTTTTTACCATTGTTCTATAATTCGCTGATGATGTTTTCAACGCTCGAGTGATACATATGCGGCCTATTGACTGTTTCTCGCATGCCCTAATTTTCTCTATATACAATTAATTCCTTAATCCTGAAAAAATGTTTATATGGACTATGAAGCAATATAATGATGACAAATTACTGTTGCTACGGTTACCTCGTTTTATCTGTCTAGATCTTAGAGCCTAAACAAATATGGAAAAATAATTCTGCTACCACAACTAGTTACAAAAAGCTACGAAAATGGAAAAAGGAAAAGCGAAAGAAAAACCTTCTCTCGTAACTGGTTAGGTAAATCTAGTTACCAACATGTACGAAGGGGTCTCAAGTCACTGTTACTTACATTATAAATTCGATAACGCGGTAATTAAGGAGTCTGTGGGTCTATTTACGCTAGTGATATTATTGTTTATGACTCCTACCTTGCTTCCTATTTTCGTTGGTTCATTTATAACCTAAGGGTTTAACCCATCGTTTTAATAATGGAAACCTTTTTTCTCTTGCCTTCCCCATCCTCACTGACCACTAAATCTTTGAACTGACCAGTCAAATCTAACACCTATCTGAATAAAAAACGAATTTCATAAAACACAAGTTACGAAACTAATTTACAACATTGTCCATTTTATTTCTAAAGTTTTAATGACAAACTACGTTGAGGTTTAGATTTCTTTCATGGATGTTCAAATATTGTTTCGGTGTCTAGAGGTTGAATATAATGGACTTATCTGTTGTTGTTTTTCTTTTCCTTTACTTTTAATGCTATAGAGGCATGTTACGCATCATATATTTTGCTCAAGTGATACAGAATAAGCTTGTTCGAACTTAATATAGACTGTCATTGATGGGTCATAATTACCTTTGTTGCATGCCAAATAAACTTATAAAAGTTATATGCTGGATAACATGGAAAATTCAATTACAATTACCATAATATCTTTACTAAAGTCTCGAATAATGAAACAGATTTAAGTTTTTACTGAGTCATCTCATACATTGCTTACTTATTGTAGGTGTTTACTCCAAAATGACTTTTATTTCCTCTCTTGTAAAGGTCTTTATAGAATACTTAATTCTTATTAGTAGGTGACAAAGCATGGATTTCATTCAGTAGTCACGTCATCGTATTAATAATGTCGTATGTGACGTAATGGGTTTATTAAAAGATTTCGCGGCTATTGCCAGTTTATGTGTTGAAAATGGAGTTCTTTCAGATACATTACGGTGGCTTGGTTTATGGATTGTAGATTTTATTACTTTGCTTGTGTCTGGTGCTGAGTGCTGAGTCAAGTAAGCTATATTAGGTACTAGTACTGCCGCTAACTCCTTCAGCTAAACATTTTACTTCAAATTATATATATAATTTCAATTATAATAACATTATCATAAATCATGAGATATATTAGTTACTCTTGACATAAAAGTGATTAATCTGTTACCGTTCTCGTTCTAGACGCAATCCTTTTAATCTGTCTCGGTACATGTAATGGAAAGAAGCTGAATCATTGCTAAAACCTTCTACATTTGTCTGAATATCTATCTATTGCCATTCCTGTCTAAGCCCGTGAAGCACCAAATGTTTTACAATATTCCCATAGTATTTGTCATAACAACAGCTTTGTGTCCAGATAACGTTAGGTATATAAGATATTGGTATTCTAAAATTTGTGTCCCGAGGTAAAAGTGGTAGATTTATTTACATTGCTGGAGCGATATAAGCAGAATCTGCGTGTCATAGAGATGAAAATGCTGCGCTGGATTTGAGGAGTCATGCGTAAAGATCACGTGAGGATTTCTCACATCCACAGAAGCCTTAACATCCGTGACAAAAAAAATGAAAGAGAGCCTTCGTTGGTGCGGTCACATTTCGTGAAAATCGCCAGGGTACGTGAGTAACGAATGCCGAACAGTGGCACCCCCGCTGGCTTCCGCCAGGAGGAGTAGGCCTAATGAGTCCTAGCTTGCCGTTGCCGCGTTGTGGAGGATGATATGCGTGCCAATGGTCTCACTACCATAGACACCCAAGGTCGTGGCAAGAGGAGGAGAAAAAGCAAGAAGGCGGACTCTGAGCTCCGAGTTCAACTTGGCATTGGATGCTATCAGAAAAACACGACCAAGACTACTGGTCTTTGTCGTGTTATTCTACCTACTCGTGTTCATCCCCTGGACTAAGTATTTTAGATTCGGTACCTGTTCAAGTGCTTTTTGGTTCCGTGGTAGAAAACCAGTCATGTTTATGTAAAGTCACCAGTCATTAAGATGTTCTGCTAGTATTAACGGTAGTGAGACTGAGATTTGACTGACTTGGTAGAAACCTCTTTTGTAATTTTGAATGGGAAATTCATGAAACCAACGTAACATTATTATTATCTTCGCAAACCAATGCTCTTAACTTACAAAATGCACTTAAGAGCAAAACACACATGACGCGGGCGGGTGTCGGATCGAGTCTAGCTCGTTGTAATTCAATGGACGACAACATGTGTGGCACGACGTGGGTCAAGCTCGGGGAGCCGCATATAGGTATTAATCGCCATTACAGATAATATGCGGGTAACAATGTTATTTTAACTTAATATACGTATTCACCTCTAACTGTACATACACTAGACGTGCGCAGGTTCTAGGAATGTAATGCGGGTCGCGAGCGTGTCAATGAGTTTTTGTGAATTTTTACAGAAAAAGCACATTTTTTGTACTACGGATGTCAATGTAAAATATATTGATTGTATTCGTAAGTACGCTTGTTTGTTTCTTATTATTTACAAAACACTGATATCCTCCTACACTGTTAGTCTCTTCATAGATCTTATAAATTCACGTGATTTCGTTTCACGTTCTTTTCAAAATAAGTATAAAAATATTTCTTCATCTGTGTCAGAATTCTCTGTCGTTTTTAAGTTACTGCGCTTTTTGGAACCGCTCGAAACCTGAACCGCGTTATGTGTGAAGTTAATAAATCGCACGTATACCGTTGAAGCACCCGATTTGACCCGCTTCCGACCCGCTATCGCTCTGTGTATGTTTTGCTCTTTACCGTTTCAATAGCTATTATTGACGTCCACAGCTCTTAAAATCTCAGATTCAGTCATGACCAATTTGCAGAAACTCAAATTGCATTGACAACCAAGAATGACACAATTAAATTTTTTGGAGTTCAGAGAATTTGTAAAACGAGACGGTGTTTTGAGTAAAGTATGCTAGGAAGTGTCAAACAGACTCTGAATAAAGTTTAAAAGAACTAACGTACTTTCGTCAATATAAGCTAAAGGAAACGGGCACAGAAACTTGTTTAAGTTTTACTGGAATTATGATTTTGTTTCTAGATCTTTCAAGCACAATATTATGACATCCGTGAGTTACAACTAGGATTAGCACATTTAACCTAACTTAATGTTAAATAGTAGGATCCTTTAGGGATTTATTTAAAAATAATTATTATCTACAGGATACAGTCTAACTCAACGAATTCATTTACGCTATCATAATCGACATCGCTCAAATATTTACGTACTTATTACAGGCAATAGATAAATAGATGAATATCAGACTTGGTGTTCCTTTTTCAAAGAATATTCTCAAATATATTGTAACAAGCATTTCTTTACTGACTGCTGCTGCAGCATTCGCCACTACTTTTGGTGGCCCGACTTTATCACTATTTTACTATAAATTTATATTATTTACATTGCAAAATAAATGGCGTCTAATACATTGCTCATTATTTTGCCATCTGTGAATACTATGGTCGAAACTATACAAAGTTGTCTATACAACATTATGCCTTACTCCAAAAATCATGAAAAAATATTATGCAGTTTCTACATAGTACACATACTCAGTGCATTGAGTTTATTTACTGCATTAATGTTTCTGTTAACTAATTTGTTATGATTGTCACTAAATACTGCTTTCAAATTGTCATTTTTGTTTTTATTTGCAGAAGGAGAGTTTCGTAGTTCTGTGCAATAAAAATCAGATTACCTATAAAACTAATGGGTGGCCATTAAATCTGTCGATATACATAAAACAGGTTGTAAGCTGGCAAATCGCCAATCTGTCCCGAAATTATTTAATAATTACGACCCTAAGCCATGTTATAATAATAATGATTATTTATTTATTCAGATAATATGATCCACAATTTATTTATTTTGGAAAAATGAAGGAATCGACAATGTGTAATCATTATTTTTTAATTTTGCTCACTCATACCTGCTAATTATATAGAAATTATTGAACTCGTATTGGCATTGCTAGAAATTAAATTGCAAATAAATTATGAGAGAAGTGCGATGGCGGCATCCAACCTTCCGTTTGCTTTCTCGCGGTCTTCACTCAAGGACTCGTTAGTCGTTTGCTCCAGCGGCCATCAGCCCTAGCCCACTGCCACTTCAGCTTGGTTATTCTGCGAGCACTGTCTGTAACTTTATTTCTTTGTTGGATGACCTCATTGCGAATTTTATCTTTCAAAGCATAACTCGTCGCCTCACGGCCAGTTGAGCGACTTTCAATTAGTGGATTAACCCCACCATCAATCTAGAACGTTTTGAAATTTGGAAATGTATATACTTTCCTTGAATATATTGTTACAAATATATTGCTGGATGTACAAAATGTAAAGCAATATTTAGGAAATATAACGAATAACAGTCAATATAACGCTAGGAAGACATGCTACGAGAAATGTTCGATACAGTAGTATAAGTTATGAAAGATGTAAATTTTATACTGGCTTACTTGCTACTTAACTTAGAGTATCATGAACAAGGAAGTATATATATTTTAATGCATGTTGGGCTTATTTACATAAGATCTTGTAGATTGTGGGTACCAATTGTTTTTTAGTGCGTATGAGATTAATCTCCACAGAATTTCACAATTATTTGATCATTATGTTAATGTATTAACGTCAAAGAACTGATTTGCAAAGTACAATATTTGCATTTGAACTTTGTAAAAAGTTCTTTGTAATTCTATGCAAAAGTGAAAATACTTCAAATATCCTGATAAATATTTTTTTCGTTCCAGGCTTAAACCAATTACTTAGGCTGTATCCGGTTCTGGCTGTTCTTGACTTTCTTAGAAGAAACACCTCTAAATCACTTTTAGTATCCAAAAGTCAGCTTAAGAATCCTATTCAAAATGTCATGCTGGTACTTAAACGTGACATATAACTCGTTCATATTATCATTAATCACCGTATTGGCAACTTTTTGTTCTTTTCAACTAAATACTCATCCAGTCATCATCATTATCATCATGGAGACGTATTTTCCTGAATGTATCTGAGGACTAGGTGAATTCGGAGCTCAGAGTCCGCCTTCCATGTTTTCCTTTTCCACTTCGCAAGGTGTTCATGGTATTAAGAACACAATTAATAGTCTATCGCAGTCCACTGTTAGACATAGGCCTCTCAATGTTGAGTGGTTGGTTGAGGTGTTGGTTGGTTGGTGGTTTTAATAAATATTTCGGAATTTTAAAACAATTCTTCTTTTTATGGAATATTTCCTGATACGTAAAGAAATATTTGTGATCAAATATATTTCCCATCGGTTTTGTCTTGTGTGGACCATCGTATTTCAGTTGCTGATATTGTCATGAACACGGTGCAGATGCGGACATACTAAATCATTGCTAGTTTGAATTATTATTTTTCTTTAGGTTGTGCTGGAGAGTTTTGAATGCCACTAATTGTCATGTAGAAATAGATTCTTTAAGTTGCCATAAATAAGAACTAGAAGAACACCACCAAAAATAATTTTAAATATTTGAAGAAATTTTAAATGAAACAACTGTATAGTTCTCACTCATTATATTTGCTTTTAACGTTTAAGAAACATTCAGGTTCTTATTTAACCGTCTATATTTATAAATATGCTTTAATACCTCTCTAAGATCACAACAAAGTTAAAAGTAGGACAATATTTACATTAAATAAACAATTAAGTACACATATTTACAAACTAGTCTCATCTCTGGTAACAAATATAAATATAACATTACTTTAAATTGAATAAGAGGTAGATACTACACATTGAGCAGTGAATAAAAGTAGCTAAATATGCTCTCAAGAGTACAAATTTGTTACAAAGCATTCTTTATATAGTATTCCTTTTCAAGGTTTCAAATACTATTAGGTAGGTGGGGCATTTTTAAGATATGCCAAATGATTCAAATTCTTGTCTGTTAGTAATTTTATAAGTATGTGTGTATAAGTATGCAGGTATGCCTAGTTTTGAAAATGTATTTGACATATTGAACATCAATTTATGTTATTTATAGAAAGGGTAAGAAACAGATAATAATATTAAATTGAGCATATTCAAGCAAGAACTCAGTATTGCACAAACGTTAAACGTTACTACTATGGCTAACGTACAAACTATCTTTACTCTGGTTCATAGCTGGAAAAAGATTACAAGTAGATTCACTTTCAAAGTAATTCTCATTTTTACAATGTACACTTAAGTTATATGAAATAGTGTCTCCATTTCAGAAATGAGTGAAGTTACTTTTGTCTGTCAGTCTGACTGCCTCTCTATTTATTTTGACAAATAGGTCGTAATTATTATCAACGGTTTTTCACGAATCTTGATATTATAGAAGTTTCATATTATTTTTTTCATTCTTGACCGTTTTTCCATTTTTTATTATATTACCCTAAATACGTATTAACCGATTTTGAATAAATTTTATTTAACTGCGCCACTCCGTGTTCAGTTATTAAACAATAAAGTATTGTGAAAATAAATCTTCTCAAAAGGCAAAAATGGTTTTATTCAAAATCTTTTTAATATTGCTCGTATACCTATCAATAGGTAAATATTTCTAAATTATATAGCTCAATGTGTAACTTCTTTTAACCCGAGAAGAAATTTTCAAAAATACAGTAACATCATATCGAAAAATTCTCTCACATATCTAGATTAAGCTCTTATTGGGAATGTAAAACAAATGAGCACTAGTCAGGGATTAATTTATTTATAATATAGGGACTACTGTCTGTCTAGCAAAACTATTCCAGTATTCGAAACAGCGGCGCTGTCGCTGTTTATACAAGTAAGCTAACAACATTGTAAAATCACATTTTTATCTCAGGTTAAGGTAACAAAATAATATTTCTCAACATTACGTTGCCTACTGAAGTTTGATATATAATATTTGACAAAATGATAAGGTTTACTACAGCACACAGGGAGGCCTTAACTATCAAGACACCAAGTAACCTATTACTGACGAAAACACCTATAATTTTAATAATTAATTTGTAACGTTTACTACACATTGCGTTAATATAATTTAAATAGTAACTTGTAGAATCGAGCAGTTGTCTTTTCAAGTATAATATGAAGTTAATACATGTATATATAACATTGAAATATATTTGACTTCATGAAATTTTTATGAATGCGATCAAATTTAATAAATTAAGTAGATTGCCAAAAAAATTATAATTTCTATTTCTATGAAGTAAGATGTGTTTAATGTAAAACGTGAATTTTGCCTATATCATATTGTGTTAAATAAAATTGCTTAACTGATTTTTTTAGTGTCAGTATTAATTTTTCAATTACGTAAAAGATTACATCATCAGATTTCAAAGAAAATAGAACTACTTTCTTGGTACAGACACATTTACCTACTACAAGAATTTGCTACGTAAGGTCTTAGAACTTTATAGGTTATATCCTAAACATTCAAGATAAGGTTTTAAGGACAGTTCTGTGTATTCATCATAACTTTAGTTATTTTTGAATAAGTTAGGTTGGATTTTTGTTGTAAGCAAGGTACATGTACATAAAAATAAGAAAGTAGAATCCATAAACTTCCCTCGCATATCAATTGAAATCAGAATTTTTTAATCCATGAATAGCAATATTATACGAAATTCAACGTTTTACACAATTGAATCGTTCGGTGTCTCGGCTTTAGAGAGTAATGGTACACTGCTGTAATCCTTTAATCTTTCACTGCCTTTCTTCGTACCATTATCAAAAGAACTCGCCGTGGGTAACTTGGAAATCCAATTATTATTACCTATTTTGTTTGTTTTGTGATTAACGATTGAATTTTGACAATCTTTCAACCTTACTCTGGGTTGGCTGTTATTAACCGAATTATGATTCAATGAATTGACATTTAATGATATCGAATTGGAAACACTTTGTTTGTCTAGGTCATCGCCATTATCAATACTTCCATTTGTTACTGGTTCAATGGGATCTGAATGTTGTCTCTGTATACTAAGGTTCTGCAATAAAGGTTGAGCTTCTTTTTCTAATTTAATAACGTCTGTAAGTCTTTGTATATAAACGCCTGACCCTCTTCTACTAGATGATCTGGAACTTTGATCAATTCTTTGTCTAAATGGTGTCAGATGTGATAATGAGCCACTTTCCGTTGACAGTGTTTGTGTTTTCGCTAATGATGGCTTTTCCTTTGGAGCATTTGGATCGACTTTTTCGCCTAATAACCAATACGTGACTAGAACTCCTTTACCCTGTAATGAAATAAAATGTATCATTACCCATATTTCTTATAAACATTCTAGATATATTCTGGGTAAACGCGGGCTATGTCTGCATCATCTGATGTTAACCAATCATCAAGTGAGGCAGGGGTAGGAATACAAGCTTTACGGTTTAATCTATTTGTAGGTCCACTACAAAGCATATAAATTCATAACTATCGATCTTTACCTTCATAGCGACTTCTCCTCTGCACTCCAAAATGAATGTGCCGAAAGAATCAAGCAAAGCTTTTGTGTCGGGTGACACGTGGATCTTAAGAGCTTCTCCGTTAGACTCCATTCTCGATGCAGTGTTTACGGTATCACCAAAGAGGCAGTACCGAGGCATTTTTAGACCAACGACACCAGCAACACAAGGACCTGTTTGAACGAAATAGATACAACGTTAACATATTTTATTCAACTTATTCTCTTCTTCTTGGCGTAACTACTATTTATCGTATATACAACTGTCTTCCATTTATAAGATATTGCGTACATTTTCTATGGTAAGACACATTTTGTAACATGGCTTTCTGTAAAATAATAAACGATTTGATTTCATGATTAAGGATTCAACCCATGAAGCTCAATACACCTCCATTATCCCATTAGAGCGGTTCCTCGTTATATTTATATAGCAAAAATCCGCATCATATTTGCATAATGCCAAAATAATCAGGATACCTAACGAAAATCTCTGCTTACTTAAATAGCTAACTCATATTATTTACATGCCAAGTATGTTTTACCACGCTCATTACTTTGAAAAGGAAAATGAAACGTGGCAGGTCTTTGATATTCGGAATGGAAAAAATCTTGATACTTTGTATGTAGTTTTAACCCATTAATGGCCAAACTTAAATTAAACAACTAATTTTTTCAAATTGTTTATTTTCATCTTAAATGAGGTAATAAAAAACACAAACTGGAAGAAAATTGGACGAAAAAAATTTTTTTTTTTTTGCTTTTTAGGGGGTGTACTTGAATGAGTACACTGGCCACTTAAAGGTGAAAATTTTCGAAACAGGGCTTCTCGACGCAAAGAGTCTTTAGACATTTTTTACACTCCCAGCGGACTCTAGAGTGGCAATCAGCACAACGAAGCTGCTTTTTAAGTTTTTTTGGATAGTGTCCCGTAGAATCTTGGGGTAAACCTTCTACGATTGATGAAGACAATTGAGCTCTTTTACATGCTTCTTGTCGCAAATAGTAGCGGACAATACTGCGACGAAATAGAAGTCGATCCATAGGACGCTCGTTGCTCAGTACATGCAAGCACCAAGCGTTTCCCACAGTCATATCCACCATGTATGTAAATAAAACCCACCACCATTTTTTCCGTGAATTTTTGATTCCGTGAACCAGTTGATTGCCTCATCGTTATTCACAAGATGAAGGTTTCTCTTGAACGAAACTTATTTCTTGACATAGCACGCGATACTAACTGAACTCCGACGTCTTCGTCCACTGGCCAATATAATGATTCACGAGGCAATTTATGATACCCCGATAACAATAATATACCAATAAACTTTTTTAGTTCTGAATACTTTTCTAGTTCTAAAATGAGTGTCTATAGTGTCTATAAGTTGCGTAACTTCCTCGTCAAATAATTTTTCAAATACCAGTGGACAGGAGTCAAATCCTTGAGATCTTCTTTTACAGCCGTTTGTGTACCAAGTACATCGATATTTTCTTGATGGTTGAAAGAGTAAGATGGTGCGCATTTGCGCCAAAACGGAATTCTTTTCTACTGCTGTAGTCGTCATCGCTTTGCAGCCAGTGGCTCATCATCACTAGACACTTCACCTTCCTCGTTAACGAAATCCTCGATATTTCCAGGTAACTCTCTTGGTAGTGTGTGAGTTTTCATGTCCTCATCTATACCCTCCTCTTCATCAGTGACGACGGCACGATCAGGTGGTATAATCGCAAAATCATATTCGGCAACATCACTGTTGTGCTCTAATATAACTTGGATGGCTTGCTCAAGACCGTCATACTGATCAGAGAAGTGGAAACGTTGTCGGTTCATAACTTAGTAGGACTTATCTGAAAATAAAATTATGACATATTTTTATACACTTGTGGCCATTGTACTCAATTGAGTACACTGGTATAAATCTTCATATAAATCAGTCAAAGTAAGAAGAGAATCGGTAAATATTTATAATTATGATAAACAAGTATATATCTTATAATAATTAGCACACAACATAATGTTTACACACTAAATAAAAAAAACACGGACAAAACAAAAGACTTACCTGTGCTATCTCGAGAATTGTAACTTTGACTGCATCACTATTACAATTATTTTATAAATACCCACTTTTTGTTACCATGATAAAATCACACATATGACCTTCTATTTATTCTTATTTAAAGAAATATTTTAGATTGAGTTATATTTAAAAAAAATTAAAAAGTTTAACTGTACTCAATTGAGTACGGCGGCCGTAAATGGGTTAAAGGTAGATTCACATAATGTAACAATACAGTATGTGTTGTTGCTTTCCAAAATCTGCGCGTACGTGGATTTCTGTGAATATGAATTTTAAGGTTTCATCAAAATCAGATTCGAGACTCCTTTGTCTACTTTTCGTTATTCCTCAAAGTTTTGTATTTGGCCATTTGCGTCCACTTGCGAATTCAACTTACAATATAGTGATAGGTGCTTGTAAGTAAATCACTCAAAAGAACTTACCAGAATGTAAACCAATCCTTAGTTTCAACTGATCGTGAGGCCGATGCCTGATACGGAATCGCCTGACAGCATCTAGTAGAGCTAGTGCCATACGTGCCACTTCACACGCATGTCGAGTACCATTGCGTTCGGGCAGACCTGATACCACCATGTAAGCATCCCCAATAGTTTCAACCTGGTCAACAAAATAAGTTTTTTTTTAAAAAAAAAGATAATAATGATATTACCTTAAACATATTATGTATCTTGTCGGTAATATTAATCTGTATTTAAAGAAAAATAATCAAATATGACATGTAAGATCTTAAAGACAATAATTCAAATCATAAAATATACCTAGTTTCTAAGATGAAACAGTAAAAATGTAAAGAATCATGTTGACTCACCTTATATACATCGTAGTTTTCAACAATTGAATCAAAGCAAGTATACAAATCGTTCAGTAAGTCTACTACTTGCATTGGTGTGGACGTAGCTGATAATGACGTGAAACCAACGATGTCAGAAAAATAAATGGTGACTTGTTCGAAGATCTCAGCAACTACTGACTGGCCGTTGATCAATTGTAAAGTTACCGACCTGGTGACATCGACAAAGTAAAAGGTTAGGAAATACAAAAGATTTAGAATAACTATACACTTACTATTTTAATACTTTATAGACCTATTATAATCGAAAATAAAAAAAACACGATACGACACGACATTACATTACACATTTCAAATAACTCCAAATTGTGAATCAAAATCAATATATAAATAAAAATATCACGTAATTTAAAATGTATATGCAAAATGTCAGACGTATTTTTACATAGAACTTAACGGAACATTCATGTATCGATCCCAAAATATTTCCTTCTTCCTTTCCCTACTTATTTATTTCAGACGATATTTTCTTTCGCTATAACGTTGCTAGTGATAAATAAGTAAGTACAAATTACGACCCCTTTTGACGTTTTTAGAGGTGACAAAGGCTTTGAAATAAATATGAGCATTTCTTCCCTGGAGTAAACTTATTTTCTTGAAACTACCACTTGTTTCGTAAAACATATTTATATTTCATTTTTATTTTATCGTAAACGCTTCAAAATGTTATGCTCATTAATTTAGATTAGTCTCCAAATTATAATATGGTTTACTTCATAATAAAGATCTTTCAGCCATTGAAATTCAGTGGCTTAATTTATATACAATTTGAAATTATAATGACTATATCAGTACAATTATAAATTGGTAGTGTCGTAATCATTTTGATTCAAAGAATATACCTACCAAATCATTAAATCATCTAATACAAACCACTGAGTTTCATTCAGTGAAAGGATAATACGTTTTTAATTACAAAAAGCTTTCTTAATAACTACTTTAATCACAGCTGCCAAGAAAATACTTATTAGCATAACTATTTTTAATACTCACTTGGGTAATAACTGATATAACAACTCCTCGCATTTCTTCTTCTCTTCTAAATAATCTTGTGTTCTTTCACTAACTAATGATTCTAAATTATTAGCGTACTGCTCCATACGAGAAAGCAAATTATCTAATATATTGCTACTTTCTTGAGTTCTGTTGAAACAATAATATTATATTACTTTTTTGTTTTCATAGAAACGTTATAGAGATGTTATTCGAGAACTTGAGCAATTACTTCAATTATAATAAGACATAATATGACTGAACATTAAAATTTGGGAACAAAGAATTGTATGCTTATTTTTGTCGGTTATAAAATCCAGGGTTTTAAACATTCTTTGAATAGGATTTATGACAAAAAAGGTCACGTGCGTCCTCGGGGTAGACGAAGACACGAAGATTCTAGGTCAGGCGACGGTGCACGTGACGTGTATGTTTGGCCACGGTTTGAGGCCACTTTCATAGTTTTGAGTTTGCAGGCTACTAGATATCAAGTTTCTAAAGTTTTGTTCATATGAATTATTATAAAGTTCGTTATCTACCTCGATAAAGTTTGTTATTAAATTAAATTACAAACATGTAAATTTTGATTACATTCACCGGCCAATATGAGGTAGTTCAAATCACTATAAAGTATAGCTCAAATAAAATAAACACTTATATCTACTTCCAGAAGAACAAGACATATGTACATAAATATTACTTATTGAGGCGTCGGATTGCTCCCTTTAGGTGAGCGAAGTCTGGTCTTTCGGTGGGCTCCTCGGCCCAACACCTTCGCATCAGTTCCGTAGCATCATCGGCTTCACAGGACCGATGGTGAGAAGTGTTCGGTCTGATACCGCTTGCTATAACCGTATCGATTATTTCTAGGAATAAGAAAAGATTTCATGCATTATTTTCATATACTTAATGTGAGGCAAATAAGATGCATGAAACATCTTTTTCAGACGATCAAAAAGATTGTTGCCACATACACGATACAAGTCAAAAAATTCAAAAAATGTTAAGTATACTTGTATAATACGTATAACATTTTTTGAATTTATATAACATAACATTACTTAAATTTTATGCTATCATGCAAAACCGTAATAATACAACAAAACTCGATAACACGTTAACGATAAATCATTTTAGCAACATTTGATTAGTTGTGAATACTGTAGCGGATGCCAGTACGAATTCATATTACACACGGTAGTTATAAATCATAAGATTTGTTTGTGTTACTGTCTCACCGTCATGATGGCGATAAAGAAATGTTGTGAAAGAACAATTTAGCTATACATCTTATTATTTTTCATAAGAATATTTCATTGAGGATGAAGAAATATAACACTTATTTGAAAATATGCTCTTTGTAACATGAAGAATTAGAATAATGGTAAAACAGAATAAAACAAAACAAAGAGAATAAAAAATGAAATGAGTATTCGAATTGTTAATCAAAATTATCCTCACATTCAAAAGAGGCTGATTAGATGTGTTGATATGAACTAAAATAATTTATCTCTGTATGATTGTGTAATACATAAAACTTTTAAATGTTTTGTGAAATCATAATGAATAAAGTACACAATCAAGGAAGCTACTTAAAAGCGACTCTTCCTGCTGTAAATTCCTCATGTTCAAGGTTCCGTGCGACGATCAATATTGATAGCGATCAAATGGCTCTTCATGTTGAAATTAGATCAACTCTCATGGGCTTAATTGATCCCGGCTGATAGTTTTACATTATACAGGGTGGAAATTTTGTAAAATGGAAGTACTCCAAATACTTCTTCGGCTTCATGAAACATTTCCGTATTTTTAAAAAGAAATTAAACTGCATTGAAATCAGAATTAGAATCTGAATCAGAATAACATTTACCTATTTGTCTACTCCATACTCCGTCATGCATTACAAAATATCTCTGTGACAGCTAACGTATGTCGTACTGGATCTATATATAAAATAATTTACGCGTGCTTATAATTTATTTAATTAAGGAATTTTTATTATTTTTCTTTTTATTATTTTATTTCAAGGAGACGCGGTGAGCTTTTGTTTTGTCGATGACTTATACCCTTTTTAATAGGGTCATACAATATTTCGCCGATTCTGTGATTAACCCTGAGGGGATTCGTCGTGCGCTTGATAGTCGTCTCCAGGGGCTTGAAGCTCTTCTATTTGTAATTTTAAAATCTTTTCCAGCATTTAGGTATAAAGGTCTTCGTCACGTAAATGCCAGGCTTCTATGTCAGCCATCTCTCAAATCAGTTTGTCGTCGTGGGTGTTCGTCTTGGTATTTGTGCGGAATTTTTCAGTGTCATTATTACCAGTATTGGCGTTTGATTATGCCTAGGTTCAAAGATTTTCGAAAAATTGATTGCTACACTCGGTAATCCTACCAACTGAAATTCTAAATAATGGCATCCTGTATTTTCATGTCCTTAATTGCTAGATCATAAGGATCAACTCTTTTTTACAAATTTCCATCCTGTATTACGTATATTACATATACTTACCGCACAATCACAATCTACTTGTTTAATACGAACGTTTTAGAGCTATGAGGAAGAAATTAATAAACTCATAATTATTATGCCATTCAGTCTGATTGAATCCTGCTATAATTGTAGAGGCTTGCAAAGGAAAAATCAGGCGATTCCTTACAACAACCGTTTTGTTTCTTTGTTTCGTGTATTACTCGTATATCAAAGTAAAACATTTGGCTTTCGATGTTGATCATCTGTGACAGCCTGTTCGTATATTGTTCTACGTTCCTGGATTTCATATTGTAACTCACCTTTAGGTGACATCTCTATGCCTGGCCCAAGCCAGAATGCGCCTTGTCTGTTGACAATCTCATGCATGATGATTCCAAAAGAATAGACATCCCCTTTTTGTGTACCTTCTGTTGGTGGCTCTGCTACTCTTAGTAGTTCCGGTGCTGTCCATAGGAGACCTATTTCAAGAAACAATACTACATCAGATACCTGTTTATACAAATAACCAAAAACAACGACCATGAATCTGATTGATTAAAATGACATATATCGTACTAAGACCATTTTAAATATTTTAATACCGGTATCATTTTTAGCACCATTAATAATCAGTACCTATTTGTTTTCTTCACAAAGTTACCACTTTGAATGGGGGAAGTCATAATACTTTTTCACCACAAAGATAACAAATTTTTAGTTATTAATAAACATTCAAAATTAATTTACTTTTTCTCAAAGAGAACTACTTGAGAACTTTGAAAGTCAATTACATAAAAAGAACAAAATTAAAACTTCCTTCAAAGAATCAATCAAAGAATCAATTTCATTTATTCAGTTTAGGCACATAAAGAGCACTTATGAATGTCAAAGTTTTACAATAATTATGTACCTACATTTGTCAAAAATATTATAATTCATAATAAATTAGGATACTTAGTAAATAAATCATTAGAAAATGATTCTTTCGCTGGTTCGGTAGTTAAATCTCCTGAGAAGAGACCAGCAAGAAACTCAGGTAGATTATCGTTATTCTTTTTAATATTTAGTTTTTTATTTATAATAACTGGGTGCAAGAGCAAGAGATTATTATGCCCACGCATTTTTATCATCAAGATATTCGTCTACTTTATAATAGCTTTTTTTAGTTAAAAATTTTTTCAATTCTATTTTAAACTTATCAAGTGGCAGGTCAGCCAAATCCTGAGGAATTTTATTATATATTTTTATACATTTGCCCACAAACGAATTACTGACTTTATGAAGCCTTAGTTTCGGTATCGCCAGTTTATTTTTATTTCGCGTATTCAAGTTGTGAAAGTCTGATTTTTTTTGGAAGAGGTCTAGGTTCTTCCTTACATATAAGGCGTTGTCGTAAATATATTGTGAGGCAACTGTTAAAATATTAATTTCTTTAAACAGTTCTTTCAGCGAGTCACGGGGTCCGAGGCAATAGATTGCTGCCTTATATCAGCTTCCTTTGGAAAACTTAATATAATTTCGCTGAAAGTCAAACAAGCTGGCTTGCCATCTAATTGGTTTCCTCTAGGTACGAGTACATTACCAGAGTTAGATCGATCATTTTCTTCAGGAGCCTTTTTTCGAATTTAAGTCTTAACAAGGTGCTTTGTCGTATATAAATTGTTATAAATTTCAACTATAATTAATTATGGTTAATATACCTATTATTCTAGAATTATCTTTACTCACGAGTCCAATAGCTATGCGCTCTAGTGTCTTTTTCGGGAGTCCTTAAGGCATGTAGGCCGAAGTCAGTAATCTTGAGAACGAATCGTGAATCCACTACGCAATTACTGGATTTCAGAGCTCCGTGTGATCTGATGTCCGAGCCGTGTAGGTAATGCATCCCCTATAAAATATTAACTGTTTTGAAAGACACCCTACGTACGTCAATATAATAAATTCAATAATAGGTGGTACAAGATTATTTTAACTCGACACAAGATTAAATATAATAGTGGAAGACACCTAAGATATAAAATGAATAAGGTTGCAAAGGCCCCGAAAGGCAGGCATATTTTATTTTTAATTTTGGGAATTTATGGTTTCTGCTCACATGTAAAAATTAAGAGGCAATCTCGCCTATTACTGGGCATTACTGCAGGATCAGGTACTGACAATTTTATACTCTAACAACATAATGTGAATTTTCCGACTCGAAATCCAATTCTCTTCATTATATCGAGTTAGTAACTCACAACACCCATTAGACAAAATTTATGGAAAAGATTTAAGATTGCCCTAAATTATTTCCATTGATATCAGTAAATGTTTTATGGAAGAGTAATTCAATCGAAACCTTTTAGTAATTGATTACGGATGCCTACAGACACCTGTTTCCGGGATATTGAAACTCTGACAAACCATTTTTTACAGGGGTTTAGTGTTAACGATATCAAACCTTTTTCGAAAGCTTGTAATATGGTATTCTATTCTCAGATTTTTACCTTAATAAAAGTTTGTTCGATGTTACTTCATATCAAGACCACGTTAATGAGGCAATAAATGTTGGATGCTTAAAATATATGTGCTTTTTTGTTCCTCCTTGCGACTGCTAATACATATATGTTATTTAATGACTAGAATGCATAATGAAAAAGCACAAAGTAATCATTTTAATATTAATGTTGAATGATAATGATTGTTTTGTTTATTATTCTCTTACTTTGTTTGTTTTTATCGATCATAAGTATCTACTTTCACTTATTAAATTGGACTAGTTCTTAAATACACAGGCCTTATGTGACATAAAATTATCCTTACAAGGATTTCTTGCATAATACACAGTTCACATGTCAATAAAATCAATTTATGCAAATGGAAAATAATGCTAAATAATTTATCAAATTTAGATCGGAAAAACTGAGTGCTTTGACGGGACTTGAACCCGCGATGTTTCCCTTGCAGGGGAATGTTCAAACCGTTGAACTACGAACTGAAGTATTTACAATTCTCCAATTTAAATAATATTAATTTAATAAATAAACGCCCGTAATAATACGTCTTGTAATTTTGCCTGAAGTAAATACTGCTCGAAACCTCGCCTCGGTGTTTTACGAGTATACCTAACCTCTAAATATTTACCCCTGTTATGCAGAAATGGATTCAATCTATATAATTCAAATCCAAGTCTTTTTTTGTGTGTTTCAAAATAAACAGGGTGTAAGAATAAACACTTCCATCAATGTGAATAAACAGAAAACGCACATAGCAAATTTATTTTGTGTCAATATTTTCTTAAAAAAAAGTACCAAGACCCTTATGAAGTTGTTATTCCAAACATCTTCGTTGTTACATAGATCTTGCAAATAAGTCCTTAAATGGCTGTGTAGATTTAATATAAACATATCAATATTTATTTAGGCCTTACCTTGACAATATCATGCATCAAACTGACTTTAAACATCCAGTCTAGTTTTATAGCTTCGTTTTCGAGAATGTCTTGTAAAGAGCCTTTCGGGCAATACTCGGTTAAGAGGCAGCAATGCGGAGGATCCACACATGCTCCGTAGAATCTTGCTAGGTGATCATGTTCTAAATCTTTCATTTTCTTCAGTTCTAATAGAAGGGGTCTAGTCAGGTCTATGCGTTGTTTGTCCACTTTCTTGATGGCTACCCTGCAGCCTTTATAGAAGCCACATGGTGCGTATACTTGTCTGTCTCCAGCTAGCGATGTAGCTTCGTCCGAAAATGTTGTCTATAAAAATCAAGAAGAAATAAAATGCCTATACTTTCAATTGATCTTCAATGCGTAAATAAAATTTTGATTGGCAATCCATGTAAATAATGATTTTTAAATTTGTTTTTGACGTCAACAAAAATCTCAAAGTAATCAGTGCTATTGGCACCTTTGAAATCGGTATTTTTTTTCATTATAGGCATTTATAATGTTATTTATAAAATGTACACTGTACAAATATAGATAAACCGCATAACTCAGTTCGCGTGTGGTGCGGGTGGCGGGTGTAACGAAGCTTGCCTACCGCCCGCACCTCACTTGATCTCCGTTCTATTCCGCCGCTCACACCTGGCCTATTCTTATCCTACCTCCCCCGCCCGGCCTATGTACCTATAATATTATTTATATTGTCTGTTAAAGGTTTTCACGGGTTGGTTAAATTTTTACGAATGTCCATATAGTATTTGACATTATATAAAAAGATCATTTTAAGCTCATATAATATTAAAGTTGTTAAAGGTAAACTTTGGAGAAATGTCGATACACTTCTAGCTTACAAGCTCGAACACAAAGCGAATTGGCGACAGAGAGTTAATCGAAAATCAATTGCAAGTAAATAATTATTAATGCGATGAGGAAGTTGATCTGTTTTAAGAAGTTTTGACGCGTGAATAAATTTGAATCTATTTTTTTTTAATCTAAATTACATAATAATTATATATTTGTGGATAGGAAAGAGTGCCGCATATCGAGAGCATTGCACAGAGAGGCCTATGTCCAGCAGTGAACTGCGATCGATTTAACTGATTTATATTAGAAAAAAATATTATATGTATTTATCGCAGGTTTATAAGTGCCTCGGAGAGCACGTTAAGCCGTCGGTCCCGGTTGCCATACAAACATCTATGGCAGTCGTTACGGGTAGTTGGAGCCCTCAAAAGTCCAACCAGCCTAACTTCGATATCGCCATTGGTCATTAGACCATTGGTTGTGGAGGTCAAATGGCAGTCGCTTCACGGAAAATGTCGAAGTTCAGCTGCATCACAGTTAGACTGGAAAGCCGACCCCAACTGAGTTGGGAAAAAAGATTCAGGGAATGATGATGATATTAGAAAAAAATATGTAAGTAATTTAACTCAATATTGAACTTATTTTAAGAACCCATTTTATTTTACCACGTACCGTCCTGTCTCATATTATTTTTTACATTTTAAACTAATGACTGATTATTTTATAACTTGATGACTACTAACTTACAAACGTAAATCCAAGGAGCTTTAGCGTCTTCTCGGCTATGAATTGATTCTTATTCAATACGAATTTCAAAGTAAGGAAGACCTCTGTCATCATAAGCTGTTACATTTATCATCTTAAACTTATTTCTGTTTGCGCCCGAGGTTTTCACCTCGAAACCCTAAGCGCGCTTATTCGTTTATCTTTACCAGAGTCAAACTGGTCGTTTTGCAAGTGCAAGTGAAGTATGCTTATCTTTACTTTAATTCACTACATTTCTGAACTAAATTGTAGGTACGTATATTTCAGTGATTCCCAAGCACTTGAAGTTTCATAGGCGGATCATAGGTCTTATTAAAATGAACCCTTGTCCTTTCCTTATCTTTCCTTTCTGCCAATTTCTTATAGTAACAAAAGAATATAAAAGCAATTTATAGACCCTAAATAATCGGTGAAATGTTACGGAAGCAAAGAGATCGATAGTTACTATTATAACCGGCAACGGTGCGGACAAAGCAAATTGTCAGAGTTTCTTTTTTGATTGAGAACTCTTAATATTATTGGACTTCGAATTGTTGGACTTGAAATGAATAGAGTTTTGATCTCCTTTAGGTAAGAATTACATGTCTATAGTAATGATAAATAGTTTTCTATTGACCTCATTTTGATAATATTATTCCGAACTAACGTTTAGAAAAGGCAACTGTTGTATGATTTTATATGGACATGGTCAATGGTCATATAATTTTTTATTACAAAAGTCAACGGGATATTTACCATGTTTGTTGGTTTACCGTAGTGTCGTAGTCATTCGATTATTTTAAGTGTAAACATATACGTATAACAGCCTTTGTGGAGTAGTAGTATTGCAAATGACTGCTACGCGACAGATGTGGGTTTGATCCCCGCTCAGTGCAAATATTTGTACGCATGAGTTTGCCTATTTGCATTGGTCTTTCGTGCCTCGAAGAGCACGTTAAGCTGTCGATCCCGGTTGCTATAAAAACATCTATGGTAGTCGTTACGGGTATTTGGTCCGCTAAAAAGTCTTTGTCTAACTGCAGTACTTCGATATCGTCTGTACCTATAGGTTGTGGAGGCCAGATGACAGTCGTTTCACGGAAAATATTGTAGGTCAATCGAGGCAGTTGAAATGGAAGAAAGCAGATCCGGACTCTGAGGTAACAGCTTCGGATGCGACCGGGACTAACTCAAGGGTGGTGCTCTAGCTATCAACGTATAAAAATACTTATTTTTAATGTACCAAACCCCATTACATTCAAATTCATGAACACTCCGAAGTATCAAGTGATATCAACGTTCTGTTCAAAGTTACACAACAAACGTAGGTGGCAGACAAGCACACGGCCCACCTGATGGAAAGCGGCCACCGTGGCCTATGAACGTGTGCAACACTAAGGGTGTCACACACGCGCTGCCCACCCTGAAGGGAAAGAGGGAGAGCTGGGAAGGGGTGGGGAGGCTAGGAAGGGGAGGGGAAGGAGGGGTATAGTGAGCTCTGGCTACCCTACTTACCGGCGGGAACACAACACGCCGGTTATTATGACCGCGGTCTCCTGTAGGGCGGAGGTACTTCCCCAGTTGGACAGCTCATTTCGGACGGGAGATACCGTCGTGTCCTACCTCCTACCAATTCTTTCTATCTTGTTTCCGATTTTTTCTATCACATAAGCCACCTGCTTGAGAGTGTGGCAGATCAATCAATATCTAAATCGTTCCAATGACTAGTATATCTAGGGACTGTGGGTCCTAAGATATATTATATGGATTCAGTAATTTCAATTTTCGAAGGGGCAAATAAGGGTGCACTGCTAAATTTTGATTTGAATGTCTTACCCCAGTACTATAACGTCTAACAAGCGAATGTAAGCTGCCACGAAGTCGACCTCCTGGTTGTAGCACATCAGTCCAGCTGACACGCCATGTCATCATCGCAATTTCTGCTTCTAACTTGTAGTGTCTGGTAAAAATAAATGTTATTATAAATTGGGGCTACATATTATTTATACTGTTGATTGATGGCATTTGTTGGAACTCTTTCGTTATACATTATTGATAACACACTTGTACTTCTCCACGATATTTATAATTGTATCTTACCGGTTTCATCATCGTAAGCCTTCGAGAATACCGCAAGACGAAACCCGACCGGTTAGGTATAATAATATCGTACAAGGCTTTTTATTCTAATAGTTACTGGACAAGTAAACAAGGTATGCCTACAAGTATAAATGATTTTCTAACAACTAGTTTTAGCAATACAGTTTTTACTGTAGGTACTCGTGTAAGAAGATATGTAAAATACATACCGGTATATGAATACTGATAGGATAGCCAGCACGACGACCACAGAACTCAGGATTATACTCAGTATGGCATAAACTGGTAATGCTGAAACAAACAATTATTGTTAGATAAGGTTTTATGTAGTAAATTAAATCAAAAACATAGAAACAAGCTAGACCTAATATGCTGCTTAATACTATCGTATTTTAGCTGTTAAAGTAATAAAATAATGCCGGGTTCACATATACGTAACATTTTACCGTAACCGTATCAGAAACGCGTGTCAGTCCAATAATGTGGATCTATTTAGCTGCGTGATAGTGGACGTTAAGTGAAACCATCGATCGACTTGTGGTGCCAGCACAATTCTAGTTTGTGCTGAAACGGCCTCACTCAACGTCATGTTCTATACCAATGATCGCCCCGGTTCGTTGTTCTTGTTACAAATGTGGACCCGCCTCTAGACCTGGCAAACGTCATGTTTTAAGTCTTACTTGTGTTATATACGCACATGAGATAACAAAGTAGGTATCTTTTGTTTCGATAGTTTACATTTGAGTTGTGGTTTTATATGAAAAGGTTAAACAAAAAATACGTAATATTTTATCAGCAGCAGACAGATAAATTATCCCATCCAATCCCAATTGGGCTTATTTAGCCGTGAAATTAACTTTCATTGAATTCATTGAAGTAAAATTTTTTGTGGTGTATCAGATTATAATGTTTCTAGATTTTTTATATGGCCGTTTATGTTCAAAATCGTATTTCAAATATACACACGAATACTTCAATAAAATTGAGATAATATTTATACAACAAATTTAGAGATTAAATTTAATTTCATTTCACTGTAGTATTGAAAGTTTTATTTCAAAAAAAAAGAGTAGTTACGAAAGCTATATGAAACTATTTCCAGTAATGTTATTATTTTGATTGTTTATTATAAATATATAAGTCACTTCACAAAGAAAATACACTGCAAAATATTTGATAATATATTAATAATAAAAAAGGATAGTTCTCGTACATAGAAACAATTACTAAAATGGTTGGATCCATCCAGTAATTCGAGTTAGGTTCGCGTACGAATAGGTCTGAAAATTAGACTACAAAAACATTTCATTTTAAAACATATTTTTACGCTTCGGTGTCACATGAGCCCCGTTTGTCTCGAGCTTTAATTAAAAACACCTAAGAGGTACTTTAAGTGCTAGAAAGTACTTAAAGTGTCAAGTGCCGCTCTTTGGGTAAACAACACCTTTGCAAAGTATCTCCGAAGAAAGGTTTTGAATGTGGTAAATGTAAGGTGCTTGTAAACAGCACTTAGAGACTGTTTTGTTTTCGTCTAAAGGAAGTAACGTTTGGGCTTTCAGATTCTACTATGGGTTACATACTTATAAAGTCATATAATTAAGAAGATAGAATAAAGTTAGTTTATTTGAAATCTTATATATCAATAACATACTTTATCGTTTTGTTTCAATTACTAACTCTACTTATTAGCTAAAACAGTTTTAAGGAACTATTTATGTTTAGTATTACATTATGAGAACGAATAATATAATAAATAAATTTCATTAGAAAAAAGCTACTTCATAGAGAAGTTATCGATGAAAAAGTATAGCGAAATTCTATTATGTGGTAAACTGGTAATTCATCTCTATAATATATATCGTGTTAAGGTAATCTGCAAAGAAAGGTGTCAGTGTTTGTTAAATAAATAAATCTCTATAATAGATATAACATGTAAAAGATTATTGTTTACTTCTGTATAATCGTAGTAATAGCGATGGAACCAAATTTTAAATTCGTACTGTATCGACATTTATTCTATCCTTAAATATAGCCTAATAAAGGAACCATAGTAGTGGCTATGGTTAATTTGTTTGACATTGGGATTATCCGAGATAGACCCAAAACTTTTGCTGTTAAAAGTGTAATTTATCTCGGAAGCGTAAACAAAATAATAATATAATAATAATAATAATAATGTTTATTTATCACAAAAAATTTACAGATACTGTTCTTATTTACTAAAATATTTCAAATTTTTGGGCTTAAAAGTACGTAAAACTGAATCCCAAACTAGGCTGAGGCCTGTATTTTGGGACACAGTGCTCATTTGTAGAATAAACAATTTGTTTATTTTGGATACATGACACACAGTGAACATGAGCCACAGGTAAGTTTAAACATATATATATATACATATTTTTTAACTATATTAATCGATATTATTGTTTATGTATAAGTAAGTGTACATATGGGTGTGCAATTATATTAGTTGCTTGTGTGTGTGTGTGTGTGTGTGTGTGTGTGTGTGTGTGTGTGTGTGTGTGTGTGTTTGTGTGTGTGTGTGTGTGTGTGTGTGTGTGAGTGTGTGTGTGTGTGAAGGTGTGTCGGAGTGTGTGTTTAATTGTGTTTACTCAATGAATTTTAGTAGTGTTTCAGTGTCTTCGTAATTGAGTTTGAGTAGCCAATCCGTTACTTTCTTTTTCAGTTCGTGATGGTTGAGTTCTACAATATTTTCTTTTATATTAAGGGTGTTGTACAGTTTATAGCCCAGTTTTTTGAACTGTCGTCTGGCGAAAGAGGTCCTACAGCGTAATACGGGACACACGGGTTGCTTTTTACGTATTCTGGGGTTTGGAGGAGGCACGTTTTTGTGAACTCTTAGTATGCACTGTAGGATGAAGAGCTTTCTGACCGTTAGTACTTTGCATTCAGCGTAAAGCTGTGAAGTTGGATATTTTATCGGTTTACTATACATAACCTTAAGCACAGCTCTTTGTGCCCTTTCCAGTTCCAGCATTTGAGTTTTAACGGATCCACCCCAAACCGGGATACAGTATAGTATAATAGACTGGCATAAAGCGAGGTAAATCAGTCTCAGCCGGTCATTTGTGGTAGTACCCCGTAAGGTTTTAAAGAGGTATATTAATCTACGAACTCTTGATTTAACTGCTTCTACCTGCGTGTCCCATTTCAGACTACAGTCAATCTGCACACCTAAATATTTTACGTTTGCCGCACACGATATTTCTTGACAGGTACAGTTACTAGGTTGGAGGCAATTGTGGGCTACTATTGAAAAATTTTGCGGGGGTGAGTTTATTTTAGACAAAAAGAATGGGAGGTAGACTGTTTTGCTCAAGTTTAGTGTAAGCAAGTTTTTAGAAAGCCAGCTCATAACTTGTTTCAAAGAGTATTCCGCCCTCTCTTTCACTGTTGCCCAGTTTGGACCCCATACAACTATTGCCGTGTCATCTGCGTATGTAAAGATACTAGAATACGGTAAAGCCATAGTGCAGAGGTCGTTTATGTACAGCTGGAACAATGTGGGGCCTAGAATACTTCCCTGAGGGACGCCGTAAGTAGACATTATCTCTTCGCTCAGATGGTTTCCCATTTTAACCCTTTGCATACGGTTAGTGAGATAACTCTCAAACAGCCCATGAACAGTACCTCGAATACCCAGTTTATCCAGTTTATTAAGAAGGATAGGGACAGAGACAGTATCAAATGCTTTGGAAAGGTCCAAAAATATGCACAAGCATCTGTTGTTGCTGTCCAAATTTTTTACTACAGTATTTGTTAAGTCGATCACAGCGTCCTCCGTGGATACGTTTGTCCGGAAGCCGTACTGATTCTTAGCTAGTATATCATATTTAGTCATGTAGTTTTTAAGAGCTTTGTTTAATATTTTTTCTAAAATTTTTGATATTGCCGAAAGAATGGAAATGGGACGATAATTGTTAACACTGTCTCTGTCCCCGCCCTTGTAAATTGGATGGATTATAGCCTTCTTTAGAGCATCGGGGAATACACCAGTGCTTATTGCCAGATTGCAAATGTGTGTTATGGGAGGGATAAGCGAGTCACGTGAATTTTTTAAGACTTGAGATGATATACCATCCCATCCCGTGGCACAGCTTCCTCGCATCTGCATTATAATTGCTTCCACTTCAGTTTTGTCCACTTCCAGCAAAACCATGGATTTTGTTGCATTCACTGTAGGGATGAATAGTGAAGAGGCTGTTAAACAATTTTCAGGGTTATTAGGAGCAATATTTTCAGATAAGGTTTTACCTACTGAGCAAAAAAAGTTACAAACTTTATTTACAGACTGTTTTGGGTCGTCACAGATTTTCAGTAGTTCAACAGGGCTGTCGTAACATTTCTGAGTGTTAGTAACTTTCTTTATGGCTTGCCACAGAGCTTTACTATTTGAGCCAGCTTCTTCTATCAGGTTTTTATGGTATGCTAATTTTAGCTTTCGTAGAAGACGATTGCAGAAGTTTCGGTATCGTGTATAGGAAATTTTAAGTGTCATATTTTCAGGAGATTGTCTGAATTTAATGTGTAGCTTGTCTCGGTTTTTTATACACCTAACAAGTCCTGGAGTCATCCAGGGTTTAAGGATCCTGTTTCTGTTGGAGATTTGTACGGTTTTGGTTTGCGATGTTACGATAGATGATACTGTGCTTATGAACTTATTAGCTGCTAAATTTGCGTCATTCATTTCTAATATGCATGAGAAGTCTGTCTTATCAAGTACTGACTTGATGTTTAAGTGGTTCGTACAAGTTTTCGTATTGGAATGAGTACGTATAGGTTTATCTTGATTAAGAAACAGTGCTATAGGAGTGTGGTCAGTTATATGAGATTCTATAATTAATGTTGTAGAAGAAAGTTTATTATTAATAAAAACATGATCTACGCACTTTTTACTGCTTCTTGTGGGATAAGTATGAGTGGGGAATAAACCGTGTGATGCATTGAGTGTGGTATACTCCTCGTATAATGGGTCCGAGCTATTTGATGTGATATCTATATTCATATCCCCTATCAGTACTGTATGCTGCATACTTAGTCCCGTATAAATATTATTTAAACTCTCTAAGAAGCTATGATGGTCATTAATAGTTTTAAATGATGGTGAGCGATAAATAACCACGATGCCAATGTTGTTGTTAACTTGGCAGATCATGCAGCTACCGCCTTTAAAAAATGGTTCATTTACTCTACATGTTAGTTCTTTATTTGTGTAAATAAGTATACCATCATTTTGATTTTTTAATGATTTTGAGGAATATGAAGTATATCCATCAAGTGTAGGTGGAGCATTTGTTTTACAAAGCCAACACTCAGTAAAGATTATTATGTCAAATATGATTTTTGTTACCGAAAGCATTACACAAAATTGGTCAAAGTTCTTATTAATACTGCGTATGTTAATATGTATTATTTTCAGGGCTTTTTGATAAGGTGTGAGATACGTTGAACAGAACTCTGTCTGGCAGATAAAAGACGTCGGGGGAGGGATCGTATCTAATTCTAAGTTTATATCATTTATGTCAGTCATTTTTTATTTTTACATCACAGAAAATAAGTTTTATATGAAAGGTAAGAGAGTATGTTTAAGATAATATTGATCATGATGATATGAGTACATTTATTTCTGAAACTATCTGAAATTCGTGGGAACAGCTGTCGAAAAACTATCTAAAATGTACATATTGTTTTCGACGGTAGTTTGTTCGTAAATGAAGCTAAACTGGACCAGAATTATGAATTAGATATAACTAGTACTATTACTATAAATTAATTAGTGAAGTAAATAATGCAGTAGACATAAACCCATCTGATAGTGTACACGGTCTTAAAAGAATGAGATTTACTTACAATTATCAGGACACAAGGATCCGTCAAATCCACACTGGGGAGTATCGGGTGGTGCAGTCTTCCTGCCTCCTGCCCAGTGAATGGGTCTATCTTCAATAAACTGTAGAGAAGAATTGGCAGCCACGTATGTTGCTACTACCTGTAATAATACAAGATGATGAATATGTTGAACCAAGATTCATAAAGTTGTGAGTAATCTGTTAAATGGACCTGTTAAAATTTATGGTTGGATCCGTTCTGAGAGTTCCCTACAAAATTATAAATAAAATAAAATAAAATTCATTCATTTCCATAAAATCTAATTATAAATAAGCTCATATCTAGTGGTCCCACACAAGGCTAGCCTGTTCTGTGGGTACCTAATCCGCTTAACATACTAACTTTTACAACACTGTTATAAAATACAAAATCAAATAAACTAAATAATAAAACAAGAGAATATTTTGACATGCACAAAAATATAAACCAAAACAGATTAACTGAAACAGATTATGCAAAATAGTATATTATATAGTAAGCCACAGATAGTATATTGGGTCAAAATATAGGTTGAAACGGAAATAAAGCGATCAATAAAGGATCTATGATGTAAGGAACTCGAAAAAGATAAACGCTGATCCTGGTTTTGTGACCGAACAATCCCGGTATACTTATATATTATGTTCGAGAAACGGGGCGAGATGTATCTCATACACAAAGGAATGATCTCGTGAACAGGAAAGATAAAATCAAGCATTAAAGTGGCAGTAAACTTGTTTTGCTAAAAACATTAAATCTAAGCATTCGGAGTTCGGTATTTACAAGTGTGCCAGAATGATTTAACATTTATTTTTAGGTAGGTTGGTTTGGAAGATTGTTTGTAAATCTTATCCGTTTGTTACGGTACTTTTCCTTGCCGTTTTTGGTTGTAATAATTACAATTCTGTTTTTTTGTCTCGTTTACTATCTTAAAAATTTCATCCATATATCCAAGAGGATATTATTTCTCTGAAAAAAGTTGAAGATAAAAAAGCTCTTCGTGCTGAGCATCGCTATGGTGACAAAATTGCCCATGGCTTTCAAAAAATGTTGATTACTCTAAAGTTCTCCTCGTTTACCTCAAACAGTGATCAAAGTGGAAATTGTGGCAGCCTCAATTCAACTCAGAATTATTTTACCTACGCTTCATTTCCCAGGTGACAGGGGAGTTCGATATACTTGTCTTTAGTTCAGCTTGTTATTGATTGACCCAGGTGAACAAAGGCGATTTTTGGTATCCATTTTGTAGGTTCTTATCGCCAACAGAAATACTTAGATGCCATAAGCTGTGTCCAAGCTAATAGTATCCAGGTACCGTCAGAAAAATCTTGAATTTGCTAACTAAGCTCACATGACATGTACGAGCAACTTCACGATGACTAAGGCCTTATTAACGCAACGTATTTGAGCTGCTGTTTCATGAGTAATGTCAGAGGTAGGAACAAATACTGACATGGAAATTGCAGAACAGCTGTCACTGCACATTTATCGTTCAAAAATTAAGGTTAGTGCTAATCATTACGCCTCTTTTACGACATAATGGCACGTAATACACACTGCTGTAAAGAAGTGCGATTCGTTACATTTTACGATCCATAGCTTTTGTTAGGCAGTCTTTAAAATAACACAGTAGTAATTATTTATCTTTTGAAGGCTAGGCGTTGAACTTAAGGAATTAAAGGGAATTGAAATTTAGATTTCAATGTAAGTGCTAAGATTCTGATGCTTGATAACAATGAATTTGGATGACTTATATACTTACCCACTGATATTTCAGCATCAACAATTGTCAATCGTATCTATTCCAGAAACGGGTCTATAGAAATGGAATCGACTAATCGTTAATCTAATACTAGACCGACTAGTGCCGCTTTATAAAACGTATCTGACTTCTGCTGGGGTAATTTAAGACTTGTGAAAACGTCCACTGTACTGATAAATATTCATCTGATATTTCAAATACAGCTCATAAAATGGTAGGTATTTAAAGTCTAATCTAATTTATGTTAATGATCGTAATCTCAGTAATTAATGGTATTAAAATAGGAGGATGATATTTTTTCTGTGGCATTAATATGTAAGCAGATTTCGAAGTTTAGAATTTTAATGTGCTGCAATTTGTTTATGTCTATATATAGTCTATATCTTGAGAAAAATTGTGTACGCGTATGTTGTTTAATAAAAACAGTTTAGTATGAAGTTTACCAAATTCGCTTTGTTTTCTTTTCATCTGTCACATATATGCACTCCTAAAATGTATTTTACTCTCAAGATCATGAGTGATATTAGTTCAAGTGATACATTATTTAGATATTTTTCTGTGTAAATGCAGCTTAGATTCCAGCTCCATTACAACAGCAAAAACCGAACAATTAAAATTTCAGATATTATCTGAAATTTCAATCCAGCAGATGAAATATACTATTATTATTATTTTTTTTAAACTATAAACTATAATACTATTTACTTATAACGTTAATAGATACAATTGTTTATACATGAGGTAGAATATTAATAACTATATACAAAATACATACACACCTATACTAATAAACTAATTATTGTAATCAAATAAGAACTAAATTGAAAAAGAAAAACAAAAAGACTTAAATTAAAGAGCGACGTGAAATTCCTCCGCATCATGCCTCTTGTGGTACTATTAAATTTAAGTATTTGGATTATGTTCAGTTATCGTTTTCTAAACATTTCAGTGCATAGCTATGTATTATTTAATCTACATATAACAATGATAACTGGTACTATTTAATCTGGCTTCATTGAAGTTATTGAAGATCAGAATACACATAATTCTTGAGCTTCATCAGTTAACTCGCGCCCCAGTCATTTAGTATTTTAAAACAGTATTAAATAAATATATTTACGAAAGTTTTATCCCTCTTGAAATAGCGTCGAGGAAATCGCTTTATTTAATAAGGCTGACTATTCTACGTACAATTGTACTTACTACTTGTACTTTGCTGTTATTTTTTGCCATACAATAACGAGTTATCTATTTTGGGGACACCTAGGTTTTCTGGTGGTGGCCTTCCAACTTTTTTTCTTTTGGTTTTGGTATTTTTGTATATTTTGTAATTTGATAGCATTCATCATTCTCTGAACCTTTTTCCAACCCGATTGGGGTCGGATAGCATTATACTTCTTTAAAATACTTATAACATAAAGATTGAGCTCACGTAAACAAAACAATACAATTGAACCTAATTAATATTTCGTTGTCTTAAGATATCAAGCAGTGAAAATTATAGAGATTTGCTTTTAATATAATCTGCTTTAAATTGACATCGTTACTTTGAGTAGTCATTATTATGTGAATTAGCTTTTGCTCCATTTCTAAAATTAGAAGACTGCTGAATGCTACAAAGTATTAACATTATATTAATGACTAAATACAAATTGTAAGCAATCATAAATATAATGAATTTCATTGCAATTTTTTTGTTTATTCTGAATGTGTATTCATTTATTTATTAAAGTGGGTATTTATATATTTTATTTATTCATTAATCAATTATATTGCAATTATCTCATTTATACCTACTTTTTCTTGTAGTTTAGGTTGGTAATATAATTGCCGAACGTTTGGTATCAGTGGCCCATCTTGGTCAAAACAACCGGAAATAAGCCAAAACACGAGTAGATCGTGTATCGCAAAAATGATCCGGATCGAGATTGAATTTGTCGTAAAACCAATGAAGTACCTACCGTGACGGGTAACAATGAAATTTGAAAAATGGTAGAATAACTAATTTTCTTTAACAATTTCTATCATCCTATTATTTTTGTATGACAATCAGCCAAAGCTGTGTATATCTACAATTGGTGTAGCACATACCTAATAATATCTTGCCATTGCTACTCATAAGACAATGTTTGTGTATACACTGTAACAATGGATGACAAATAAATAAATAAATAATACATGGTAAATATCCTGATATACGTAATAGTAATGGAGTAAATCAATGACTCAAAGTGGTAGTGGAAGCCCCACTTTGACAGGTTTCACAAATGTACAATACCGTCTAAACTTGTTTACCTGATAACTTAAATAATCACCGTAATAACTGTAGCGATTACTTTGATGAAACATTGTTTAATGGAGGCGGCTTTAAATTTTTCTTTGTCGTGGACGCTTTTCTAATAAACTAGACGGGCGTCTTTTAATTAAACCTCCTTTATTGGTTCCTTCTTGAAAAGTTGGTACACGTTGTTTGCTTTTTCTGATTGTTGACAGTCAAAGCTTTATTCATTTCAAAAAGCTTAAGTTCATTGGAAACTTACTTATCATTTTCTTTGGACAGTAATAATAATGCGCTACAAACGGCGTAGGTTTTTATAGCATTTCTAGCCACTATTATTAATGGATCAATCAATTTAACCATCGCAGCCCACTGCTGGACTTAAGCCTCATCCAATTTTGGCCATTGCTACCAATCCTCCGCCTTCCTCATTGTTTAATTTCATTCCAGTCTTTTACAAGTTTGTCTAGTAATAATTACCTGCCTTTCATGATTCAAACATATCGCGGTGGTAATATTAAGGTAATCTTCTTCCCCAGTTCTCGGTATATCTGAGTCAGATTGTGACATTCCTTGTAATGTCGAGCAACGTTTCGTGTTCGGGGTGAGCGTTTCAACGAATCAAATTAAACCAAGTAAACAAACACAGCTCGCAACGTTCGCGGTTATGATCGACGTATAGTTATCGTAGCTTGTCGTAGCACTGCAGTCCGACTGATGCGACGATGACTCACGGAGTGATAATGCCTTAATCAATCGTACCGAGTGGAGTGCTGAGATAATGAATTCGGCCGAGTGCTCGGTACGTGTGAACATAGCGGCGAGTACTGGGCTATCGGTGAGACATTAAGTCGGCACCCATTCTACTTCAAGCCAAGTCAGCGGAATTTCGGCGAGTATCCACCGTCACGTTGCCACGCTTTCTCACTTGGCATGTCTTGTTACTCGCCTCGCTGCCACTGTTGTTCTAATATTTTTTTACAATTCATCGTGCCCGGAAGTAGTCTCAATAGAACTTAACTATCTCTAGATACAGCGCTGTCTCGGCTGAGTAACATAACAATAACTCGCCTCTACACTCGGTGCCTGTAATCAAGGCATAACAGGTAGCTATGACGTAGGCACCGCGTCATGGAGGATGCAATGAATAATTATGTAAAGTGTACTTTTGTTTCACTGCGCTTTAGCAATGTCACGGTGGTCCTACTATAATAGCCGAGATCGATGCGTACTATGGTAGTGGTTTCAAATCCAAGTTGGGCGGGGAGCAGATTTTGTAAGCAAATTCACTTTTCTGTACTCTGAGCTCACCCAAACAGTGTTTGGCTCTACATATCGCTTAATAGTTGGAGTTAATGCATTTAACGTTCCTTAGTCACAGCAGGAAACCCAAAAATATTCTAACACCCAATCAGAGATCTTTTTAAATAGAATAAATAAGAAAAAAAAAAATAGAAGAAATAAATTTTTGTCGAGTAACATGATTGACACACGACCGTTCTAATTGATGACAGTGACGAGATCCATTAGAATACAACACACTACATTATTGTTTGGAAGATTACCAAGTACCGTTGTGTACAAAAATAATTATTTTTATTTTTAAACTTTCGCGTTCCATGATATACGGTCGCAAACTAACTGGAGTATCACGTTAATAACTGGGTTTCACCAACCATATTATTTTTATTCATTTTATTGTGTTTATACCAAACGATTGCAATATGTTTTCACCTATCTCAATTATAACAGTAACAAAGAAGATAAATAAAATCCAACCGCATGTTCATTAACCCCACTTACATGAGGATTGTGACTGTGTACTTAAAGGACAAAAACACAAAGGGCTGACTAACTTAACAGAAAGGGTTTGAGGCTTACAACCGTGCCTCGAGTTACATTCATATTATACCTTTTACTTGTTTGAAGTTCTGAAAGTAACGGTACTGTTTCACTTTTGCTACTTACCACTGTTTCTTGCAGATCAAAGTGTGGGAGAAAAATTGTTTTCCCTATATAGGAAATACAGATGATTGCAATGCTCTCTGTAGACATCATGTATTGCGTGGTGATAAGATACTTAAATGCCGTTCCATAAAATGCAGGCAATCACCACGAAATATTTAATTTTTTAGTTCGAAGAGTTGTATGGAACTCAAACGGATTTTTTATATACAAAGAGCTGTTAAACTCAAGCCTCTAAGTATTCATCGATGATCATGTAATTTCTTGTTATTTATATTTCATCATAAAATTATCCTTAGAGAAACAAAATATGCGAGTGATATACATATATTTACACTAAATCTAGACTCAAGGAAGTAACAGAGTATCTATATAAACCGTAAAACATTTTTTTGTAAACCATTATCAAGTTTAACAAAAATATATTTTGCAGTTACGTCAAGTCACTGCCACTGACATTTTAAATTCGGTAACATGGTAATAAAGGAGTCTGTGGGTTTATTTACGCTAGTAATATTAATGTCTATGTATTTTGTCTTCATATGGGTAAAAACGATACCCATGGTGAGTCTATGCGTGTATTGTATACGAAACGCAGGACAGGATTCGTAAATAAGAATATATTTGACGATAACTTTGGCTATAGCATAATGTCAAATGCTGCTTGAAATATTCAATAATGCCTAATTATATGTTAAATACCTTCCTTAATGTTTTATTTTATAATTGAAGCGGCAACTGAGAAGACGTAACAGAGTATGTATGTATATTTCAATCGCGAAATGTGCAAAACTCAAAAACGGCTGGACCAATTCGAGTACTTGAACTCTACGGAAGGTTTTGTTTCAGTGTTAACAGGATCAGAAGTCCACGTGGGTGGGGCCGCGGGTGTCAGTTTTTTTATATAAATGGAAGCCGCATCGGTAGGAGTGGTTAAAGGGAGTTCATCCTCGCACAGTCATTACGACCGGAAACAGTGCGCACTGTGCGGTATGAAAGGAGTTTCCTCAAGCTGTAGAATGAACTCCCTACCGTGATTTTCCCAAGCGACTACAATATGAGGTTCTTCAAGAAGGGTATTAGAAGGTTTCGACAGGTTAGGCAGCACGAGTGTTACCACCCCAGTGTGGCAAACGTCCAAAGGCCAAGGTGACCGCTTTCCATCAGGTGTACTATGTGCTTGTCTGCCACCTATGTGGTGACAAAAAAAAAGCGGTCTAACGATCGAGAGGTTCCAGTTTCAAATCCTAGCCATTGCACCACCGAACTGAACCTAGTTCTGCCAAATATTTGTTACATGGTTAGGTATACTTTCATGAATAGATCTCGTCAGAATATGTAATGGTGTTATAGAGAAATTAAGTTTAAGTTAAGTTTATGTGTCAGCTACCAAAGTCAGGAACGGCTCGGCGGCGTTTGAAAGTTCGCAATGCCTGAACGTGATGTGAACACGAAGTATTTTGGTTTCAGTCGAATAATATAGTTGCAAATATTCCAATAAAGCTTTCCAAGTACTAGTATAATACATTCAGTTGGATTGTTCGTTTTATTAACAAATAACTGGGATCTGTAACTCATAGAAACCTCTTCTGGGAATATTATTTGGTCTATTTTTTTTTTTTTATACTGTTGATTGATGGCACTTGGTGGAATTTGTTGTTATACAAGTTTGAGGATCCTCAAAGTTTGAGGATGCCGTAAGGCGAAACCGGTCAGGTCTATTAAAAAATAAAAATACTGTGGAAAAGTACAAGTGAGTTCTCAATATGTGATATTATTTGGTAGTCAAATGATTTTACAATTAGATCCGTTCTACCGTTTGAGTGTGATTGTATAACAAGCATCCTATCTATCCATCCTAAACTTTTGCAATCTAAACCCACCTTCACAAATTTATATTTATTATATTACTAGCTCGCGGCTCCTTTCACGTTGAATTATGATTCTGTGCTCGCATGCCACAGTAACCTATTCCAGGTATAAAATATAGATTCTAGACCATGAGCCTTTTGAGCATGATCAACTGACTGAAAAATTATTCATAAAATGACATTTCATTATATTAGAGTAGGAATGTAGGATATGGCTATGAGGCTTCAATATTGATTTCATTTATTTATATATTCGCCAAACTTTGGAGGTAGTTAGAAACACCTACACCTTGTATTTAAACAAATCAGATTGACAAATTACTTAAATGCTTTGTGTGATGGTTTATTGCACATCAAGAGAGTCTCTACTGTCATCTCGGTATAACTTTACCTCGCTTGCTGCTAAAGAGCTAAAGAGGCTAAAGAGGAAAACTCAGGAATGAGTGAGTCATCATTGCAGAGACGAATATATACTACATCGACGGCCTCAATGCTTTTTCACGCCTCACTTAGTGATAATAGGATATAGACTAATTAATTGGTAGAAGTACTTGATATAAAGTTATTTAGTCAGTTACTATTTCAGTAGCTCTGTGAAATTATGTTGTAATATGAAAAAATAAAGGATTTAACTTTGAATAACGATTGACTTTTTATTTTGTTTTTGTTTCATAAGAATGTTGGTTCCAAAGAACGATGGAAGTTGAATAAATAATCAATCAATCGATCAATTAGCTTATCGCAGTCTACTGCTGGACATAGATATCTCCCAACGTTGAAAAGCTTTGGCCTACTATTCCCACTATGGCCAGACGCATTGTTAACAGGGTTTTATATTGATGTTTTATTCTCTCGCAGTTGTATCGTTGGTGTTTTCCATTAGTCGCCACTTACGACACCCTTTGGATGAGACTAGATGGCAGGCATTCATTCGCCGTCACCACACCGATAATAAAAATATTACTAATAGTTAAAAAAAATTAGGTACTAACCTGAAATTTACTGGTGTCTGGGTTCATATCCAGCAGTGAATATGACGCCACTCGATCTCCATTGGAGTCTATAATCACCTCTCCTGTTATACCTGCGAAATATATTTACTATATATTCACGCCCTCGTAAATAATAACACAATGTTTTTACATCGAATTCCAAAATATTGAAAACAATTAGGTAATATTTCCTCATTAACATTTGAAACAGCCTCTGTGGCGTGGCGGTAGTGAACGCGACTGCTACGCAAGAGGCGTGGTTTCGATCCCCGCTCAGTGCTAATATTTGAATGGCTATTTGCACTGATCTGGTCGTGCCTCGAAAAGCACATTAAGCCGTTGGTCCCGGTTACCATACAAACATCTATGGCAGTCAGGTTACGGGTAGTTGGAGTCCTCAAAAGTCAAACTAGCTTAGGCTAGTTTAGTAGTTAGCTACTGGACGTCGGTATCGCCAATTTGGTTGTCGAGGTCCGACAGTCGCTTCACGGAAAATATCAATGTTCAACAGCATCTTATTTAGACTAGAAAGCCGACCCCAACTTTAGAAAAATTGTTTTAACTATGGTGAAGTAGTTCTTAAGTCATCCATTTTAGTGGAAACCGGAATAACATTTGTACACCACTTAACAAATAAATGTTCTCGGTCTCAAATTGGTTCTATACGACTTCTTATTTCTAAAGTAATAAAACTTTGCAAGTTTCACATTTTCTCTACCATTACTCGTAGGAACTCGTACAACAAACCACAAAAGTTTTCTTCACAAAAGTTTTCTGCGCAATATATGTGGTGAACTGTACCTTGAAATGTTCTGTTCCACATTTTCCGTATAACTGCCGCTCCGTCCAATTGGCCTCCAGGGTTCTCAGCCTCGCGTAGAGTGTCGTTAAGTGCTAGCGCGTAGAGGAGGACTGCATCGTAGAAGGCTGCTACGAACGTAGACACCACTTCGTCTTTACCGAATGTGTAGTTGTACTTTGTAGCGGCTAATTCTTTTACCTGTAGAGCGATGGACTGGATTATAATATTGCATAAGGCTTTTATAGAATCATTTGTGGGGTATAAGCATAAACTAAAATGTATAGACAGTCTCAATTTGCGAACCCTGGGCATGAAAGTGCAAATTTGCGGCGTAACTGCAAAATCGATTTTATGGAGAAGGTGATTTTAGGTAAAAGAGTATTTCTCACCTGGTCGGAAAAGTCAAGGTATTCCTTGGTCTCTGGGGCTGGACTGGTGACAGTCAGCACAGCGCTATAAGCTCGTTTGGCTTTCTCATTTCTTTCTTCTGTATCATTTTCCACCTTCCACGGTTCCTTTGACGACGCGGAAGCCAAACTAGAAGAGAATATAATAAAAAGTACATTTTATAATAGTTATATCTCAATAAATTAAAGTTTAAAAAAGTAGGAGGAGATGAATCAAAAAAAGAAAATATGGATGTTGTACTGTTTTATAGTTAGACTGAAAGTCGACATAATGTAATAATAATAAACCTAAACCCATGAAAAGCATAGTTTAACTTATTTAAATTATAGATTCTAGAATGTAGGTAAACATACTTAGATACACTAACCAGCCCTATACAAATATTCATAGTCACGCATACAAATATTTACACTGAGCGGGAATCGAATCGTCACGCCACAGAGGTCGTCACAGTACAAAAATGCTGTTCCCTCTTGTAATGGATATAACATTTTTTCCTAAGCTGTTCGTTTATGTAGTTTTGGAGATGGAACTTCCTTTGTTTATTACTAGCTAAAAAGGTTTTTTTCTAACGTGACCTCATTCATAGTTATAGTCTTCATCCTTGGAACAAGAGTTAGCAAGAACACTTAGGTGCGACCCAAATTCGGGGAAAACTGTAGTTAAACTGGCATAAAACCTTTTCGAATCTTTGACGCTCACGATGAACGAAATCTAGGACATTGTCTTTCTGCCTCGCACACCTTTATACCTTTGCGAAACCTTAGCACGTAAATAATTCTAATTAAAACCAACCCGATCATAAAGTTATGTTGGTGTTAGTTCATGTGGGGCTAAGAGGCTAAAAGCCTCAAAGAGGAGATTGGGTGACGACTCATAGATGTTACTGGTGACTCTCGCTTCGAATCGTTCCTGGTGCAGAGAGGTTGCAAATATGATGAGCATTTTTGCACCGGGGGCTATCACAGGTGGGTTATTCAATTAAACTGATATTTATTATTATTTGGTATTAAGGTATTGTAATTTGTGAAAAGTATGTTTTATTGAAATAGTAGACAAAGACATGTTTATACCAATTATTGGTATGAAAATAATATAATAGGTAATAATAATAATTTATTTGCTTTAGAATTGTTGTTTGTAGGTTATATTATCAATTCGCTGAACTGGAAACTTACATGAAGAAAATGTAAATAGTTAAAAATACATTTCGTACATGATTTTGCGGAAAGTACGTTCTTATTAAAGTCTGGTTCATAGATACATAACTTTTATAGTAGACTCTTGAATGTGTCACAAGCAGTAGGCGTTTTCACGGTAGATTTGTATAAAAAGCTGTCAAATAGCAAATACCTCTGATAAAAAGGTAAAGTAACATTTTAAATTCACAATATTGTCAATTCAAATCCTTGTTTACTTATAAGTAGGTTGATTTGGGATAGCAAAAAGGTTATGCTTTATTAAAATTTATATCAGGTGAATATGAGTCGTATTATGAGACAGCCTCTGTGGCGTGCCGATAGTGAACGCGACTGCTACATGTAAGTATTTGTATATATGAATATGACTATTTCCACTTGTCTGGTGGTGCCTCGGAGAGCACGTTAAGCCGTCGTCGGTCCCGGTTGCCATACAAATATTTACGTTACGGTAGTTGGAGCTCTCAAAAATCTGGCTAACCTAACTATAGAACTTCGATATCACCAATTAGATTTTCTGAAAATTTCCAATCTCCTATTAATTCAAAACCTAGTTCCGAGTAATACGGCGTGAATAGGAATTGAGTAATGAATAGAGATATCAGATAAAATTGTTAATAGAATTTTATAATTAAATTCTTTTATAAAATTTTAAGTAGGTACGTGTCTTAGGTACCAGATATTTGATGATTATGTTATGACATTGAACTAGTTTATCATTTCTCTCGAAAGAAAAATACAGACTAAGTACCAATCTATTTCTATTTATCCTTTGATACCTTTGCATCCCAAATTTAGACGACATCACGAGTTTGATGCCCCTGGTGTTGCACGAGTCCATTGGCCATAGCAACCACTGTTCATCAGGTGAGTTGTGTACTTTTTGTCACCAAGTTGATTAAAAAACTTAAAATAGCTTCATGACTTACTTACTTTGAGAATAGTTCGATGTTGAAGAACACGTATTCGCCAGAGGATACCATGTTTAAGTCATCAGCTGCCAGCATTATCTCCCGAACCGTGCTCGGGTTAGCGCACAATACGACAACTGCAACAAATATTATGTCAAATTAATTTACATTCATCATCATTTACATTACATTACATTATTCCACATGGCACTATATATATTCTATAAATATAAACTTAACTCATGATTTCATTCATATATGACCTTGTATAATAATCAACCTGTATACTGTACAATATACAGGTTATTTCAATAGTTAATCTAATCGATCAACTTGTACATGCTGTATACAGATTATACAGGTTGATTGATTTAATCTTGCAAAAAAATTCAATGCAATGTTTGGTGAAATGAAATTATGACGAAGGTATAGTGCACATTTCTGCAGTAAACGAGTTTTTATTATGTACTTTTAATGCTAGTGAATGCTCCATATTTTAGTAGGTATTATAAAATTAAGTAATCAATGTCAATTCTTCAAGCCAGTTGACAGTTTGAGGTCTTGCTTAAATAGTTGGGTTTCCACTTTACTTTTAAAATTTAATATCTAAGTCACTAGAATACAACGAAATTCAAATAAAATTATTATGCTAAAATAGCTTAAAAATACAATTTTGAAAGTATTATTGATGTCAGTCACTAATTTATGAGTCACTCACTCATATTATGAGTATAAACAATAACCTGTATAGAACATTGTATAACATTGTATTATATTATATGCTATCTTCACCATTTTTTATCTTATAGCTTAATTTTTTATCACTATTACCATCACAGAGTTCTTGATGCACGTGCTGATGAATAGGTATCGCTAATTATGTCTCTTACTGATTTTATGGGAACGGAGGATAAAATATAACAGTAATGTAATATAGGTATGCAAATAATCATGGTCACTCACATCACTTTTCGAGCTATCCGGCTTTTCACCATACAAGCAAAGCTCCATGTACAACACCGAAATATCGGCAATTCCAAGTAATACATGGTAAATATTCATATAGTAGCAAAGTAATACAATAACAATTCCATTAATATAATGGTAAGTTTTAGTTTCGTTGCACAAAAACATGTTTCTCCGACCAGGCTAGTTGATTACACCTAGTGAACCGTGGCCGTACCGTGGGTTGTAATCCCCTTACCTGATCGGAGAATCCTCTTTGTATTAGAGAATTACGTCGTGCTTCTCACAAATTATAATTTTCAGTCACGTCATGCCAAAATTACAAAATAATATTATTTTTGCTCTAACTTTTTGAGCAGTGCTAACTCAATAATATCTTAACATCGTAATTAATTTTACGACACTACATTTAAATTCATGTTATTTTTGTTACTATTAATATTTATAGATCAAAGAAGATGCGTCTAATGGTCCTTTATAACGGTTTTCTAGAAAAATATTTTTCTTTCAAATAAATTTACATAAGCTATAAAACTTTTTACGATTACTGCCTATTGCACTAGGTGTATCATGTGACCTTCGTGCGTATATTCCTAATGTTTTATGTGTGTGCTATTCTAAGCAGTAAAAAAACTTTCATATATCACCAAGCTTGCCGTATTCGGTGTGAAAATAACGAACCTACCTCACATTATTGGAAATGGAATTCTTCTTTTGCAGCTCGTGTATTGTGTTTAACCGCCATTCGTATACAATGTCGAAGCTACTACGATAAACTGGTTCCTCTAGATACGTAAATGCTTTAGACATTATTTGCAACATAGGTTAGAGACCGTAAAATATAATAAATATACTATGTGGGAAAAGCACAATAAATGTGCTCAAATAGCGGCATTATCGCTAAAAGCGATTTCTTCAATCCTTAGGATGGACATGAGTAAATTGCCTTAACAAAAAATAACTTCTTAATAGTGAAGTCATAAACGTAAAAATATAAATATAATATGTATTATTAGTATGATTTATGAAACTGACAAATTTTAAAGATTGTAATAAAATGTTGTTTGTAATTAATTTTAATTACAATTTGTATCACACCTTACTTACTCATATACTTCGATGAAAACTTTCTGTATTCATAAATAACTCAATTTAAAAAGATATCTGATCATCAGTGAACCAAGAAAACAAATCTGAAAATGTAATGCTAGTATTTGTGAAACCGATTATGGATTAGGCTACTTCTTCTCTTTTATTCGTGTAACAAACCGTTTTAACGCCAAAGAGTAAACAATTGAAACTGGTGATCAACCAATGATCAAAATACTATCCAATAAGTATAGTCAGTCTTCTGTCAATGACTGTACTTACCATATAACGATAACGAATGAACTTTCTATTCTGTGAAAAGAAGAGTACTTAATGGAATTAGGTCAGACGTGTCTTCCATATTCCTACGAACGTGCAAACGCGCTCAAACATTTCTACTTTTGCAGCTTTGGCAAAGTCGACGAAATTGTCAGTGTAGTCTTCTATGTTAATCAACTCAGGATTATTTCAAAATTCTAGATCAAATCAGAACAGATAAAAGAAACTACGAACATTACTTATACTTGAGCTGCTGTATATCTGATGATTGTACGATACATGAATGTGACAGAATATGATTTAAAATTCAAATAGCGTATCCAGTTTCTGTGCCAATGCATAAACACACATCAAACGGAAGACTGCTTTTCGAAATGTTTTTGAATTAACCAATGCAAAGTTTGTTTTATGCGACCAAAACTTATTGATGTTTGAAAATACATAGATATATTACAGTCGGATTTTACCAGAATTGTATAAAATGTTCTGTTCATGTTTCCTCAATGTGGTCAGTGAAATCGCTTATTTTCTCATATTACCAACCGCTCGTGGGATAGAGTGTGTGTGATTTTGTACCTGTCACCTACCTATATAGGGATCTGGAACTTTCGTGGCAAATAATTTAAGTACCAACTGTCTAAGTGTTGTTGGGGAACTATATTGCTTTATAAAGTAATATCATTGTGTATCAACAGAATGCAAGGGGCTCTGCATAAAACACAAAACTTCGTGGATTTTGGTGTGTTATTTAATAATATTATGACCAACGGCACAATACTAAATTATATTAGAATTTACCGTCATCAAAAAGGCAGGAACCGTAAATAACTATGAGTATAATTGAAGTGATGAAATGTATGAGTTAGTCTTGTTCTTCTCAAGTGATCGATTAAAGTTCAGTAATTCAAATATTATTTCTGAATTGATGATATTGCTCTTATTGATAATATCGTAGAACGGAATGGAAACTAAAATACACTTGATGTATTATCTATTTAACGCATGGTATTCAACAAAATAACACTTTCATCATTTTCACATCTAATATACAATTTATAACAATCATAACATTTATTATGGTTTTTCATTGATTTTAGAGTTAAACCGCCCATACTAGTTGCAATGTTCATTTCTTCATTACTTACTTCGGGTATTCAAAGATAACTTTTTTAGTAGTTCCTTTAATTTGGTCGAAGTTGTGTTGGTTTCATCAAAGGGTTGATTGGTGGTCTTTATGTTATCCTTGTTTTTCTTGTTCAATACAGTGAATACTGCGCTTAAGGTCATAAAACAGGGACTATTGCCTTTACCCGTACTCAGTTCATTGTTGTGGTACAACATGCCAAGGCGGCGCCAATGGAATTCCTGTAACAAAGAATATCCTTTCTTACAACTCGAAATTCAAACTTATATTGTTATATGTTATATATGTTCATAGATTTGATGCTTAAAATAAGGTAGACAAAAAACAAAGTAATATATCTATAACTTAAAAATAGCAGCAAAATAGCACATTGATTAGAGATTTGATTATTGTATTACCCTTATTGACGTGGCTAATTTCCCATTATAGTTGGTATAAGAGAAAAAATCTTAACAATAGTTTTAAGTGAATCATAAATTTAACTAAAGCATTGTAAATTTTCTTATATTCTTGATTATCCAATAATAAAGGTAATTAAAAACTTCAAATATAAATTGAAAATACAACAGACAAAGACGGAAAAGCGTTTATTAACGAAATAAATTCATCTTCATAACATTAAATTAAAAATAGCTATAACAAGACATTAACATAAAAATGCAGAAATAACAAAAACACAAGGAAAAAGATTAAATAGGCTTACACATACTAAATTATAATAATTGACATGTAAATAAATTAGTAGAAATACATGGTATCCGTTCGCATTTTGGAAGAATAATGTATTAATTTTTTTAGAGATTCTACAAGGGTTCAATGACCAGTTTATTTACTCATAACTACTGTCATAAACACGTAATTTATCCAAGTATGATAATTAAATTTCCAATTAATTATAATTATTAATTAAATATTCGATTGAAATATTTTCGTAACATGCCAATGTTAAATAGTGATATGCCATGCTATGTCCTCAAAATGATTAAGACAAAATTGACAAAATTACAAATGTACACCAACACAATAACAGCAAGAAACAAAGCATTGATAATTTTTTTTTTCATTTTTGCAATCTAAAATTTTACCTTAATAATATTTAATTTGGGAATTTTAATAAAAAAATAAATGAAAGTGATTAGTAAGTATTGTAGTATTATCGCCATATCGGAAATAAAATATTATGGTCTAACTGTTTATATGTGTTTTAACTAGAAATCCCGAATGAGCAAGGTAGATTTTGTCTGCAATCTAGAGATACTTGCAATTATGACGTGTCAGTAAGTGTGCGCAATCGAGCATGATTCGATATGATTGTGTGACATAACATGATTGTGGAACATAATGAATGTATTGTATGTGTTTATTACGTTCACTATTTCCATATCTCAATAATGTGACGTTTATTATTTAGATTTTGTTTTTTGAAATAAATTACTAACTTAAAGGTTACAGATAATTCACAACAGCAAAAGCCCTATCAGAAACTAAGGGCCGTTTTTGTTTTTTATATGAAGACAACAATGACAACGTTTTATATTGTAATGTTGGAAACTTTTCAAAATATCAAAAAAAGAATTGAATGGAAAGTGAAGGAATTAAAAGAATTGAATTAAAAATGTCTTTTTCCTTTCATTCAAAAATATATTATATTCCCTTTTACCGAAACCTAAAAAATCAAAAACGAAACAAACTCAATAAAATTTTGCAAGCTCAATCACATCCATGAAGAAGTTTCGAAATAAAACATGGTAATGCAAATAACGCAATTAATTTACGAGCACACGTACAACATTTATGAGCAATTTCCGTGGGTTTACCTCGAAAATTTTGCGGATTGCGACACCACCCTGGGTATAGCTGCCCATCATTCTTGTCAGAGTGCTGTAACTTGGATATTTATACCCGAAGGCTTCAGCTTGGGCGCCTGCAGTCAATACAGGTATGTTCCAAGGGCCCGCATATCTAGCAATCGGAGCTATGACGTATTCACAACCAGGACCAATGAAAGCATCTGAAAAACCAGTCTTGTTTTAAAATATTATTAATAAAAACTTACAGCCTGCTTTCAGATAATCTTTTACTGTTAGTAGTCATTTGTACCAATATCGTTCAATTTTTTAATGAGTTCCCTCTGGTAAATACTTGAAGAAATTGAAAAATCAAGAAGTCTTACCTGCTGCTTCGTGAACATAAAACTCAAAAGCTGCCAAAGGACCTTCTACAGAGGAGCATCTAGTGTCTCTGTAATCCACCAATACAGTCCAACCAGGTAATGGTCCGTCAAACGATGTAACTGCAGGCACTGCTAATTCCAAGATTGGTAGAACTTTTGATAGTGATAACACTTGAGTTGAATCGGCTGGTAACAAGACCCCAAGCTTAACAATTTTTTTACTAAACAAGTGACGCTCAGGTCTTAAATTAATTTGAATATTTTTGACATAGTATGGATGCGATGCGAGATCATGGGGACGCCCAACAGCTTGAGAATCGTCACGCATGTAGTTAGGTATTTCGTAGAATTCTGGATAATCTGATATGTTCGCAATATCATCCTTGTTCTTATAATAGTCAAAATATTTACTAAACTCTGGCGCTTCTTGTTCGTATTTCTCAGGTTTATCCTCACTACTTGTCTGTCTTTTTGCTGATATTTTTTTCTTTTGTAGTCCATAATTGTCGTAGCTTTTATGTTTATGCATAAACCAATGCTTGGGCGTCTCTTGAATCGTTTCATGTTCATGCATTTTCGTACGTATTTTACTATTTACATCTTTAATACTAACATCACACGAGATTATCACATTTATAACACATATATAAAAAACGAGGAATGAAATCAAGTTTGGCACCTTGAACCTCAGTTTTTTAAACGAGTGTGTTTCAGCATTGTCCATAGATGTATTGAATTCTTTGTAAATTTCATTTGTGTTAGCGCTTTGTCTTCTTTTATTATTTATGTAATCTGTCTTCTTGCACCACAATGTCCATATATTTGGGAGAATCGTAATAACGATCTCCTCTAACATCGTACTTCAAATCTTTCTCATTTTAGTGGATTATTTTATGCACTGCATTTTGGTATCTGTTGAGATTATTTGCGTTGGTTGAAAAAATATATATTGGGGTTGATTGATTAAATAAAATCGAATGCGATAACCGTTATCTAAACTAATAATTTTTTTTAAGAATTATGTTGTACATATGTAAACTTAACTAAGTTATAAATGTATTTTGGGTTAATTATTTAATATGTATTGGTTTAGAAGCCGTTAAACTGAATTACAACTTATAAATACAATATCAATAATTTCTTGATGCAGATACAATGATTTTCCAATGTAGAGAGGTTTTACGATAATTTCTTCACTCTATTGACTAAATGAGCGGTTAATTAATGTATGTAGTACCTATTTTTAAAATAGGTAGGGTTTCAACTGAACTTATACCTTCAGTTGAAAATATACGTACATGGAATGTAAAATATAGTAATTATTAAACCATAGCAGCACAAATCTAAATTATTAACTTAAGAAATACGAGTGAATAATCTCTGTTTTATGAGTTAACATTTTAGTAGTATTGCTGACTGTTTTAGATGTTAACAGAACTGATCGAAAAGAAATAGAATGACAAGTTTTTGATGCAACAATAATAGATTGACACAACGACAGTTAGCTAAAAGTAGTGTAGATTTCAATGAAATTGAAACCAGGTAGGTAAATGATATAATAATTCAAGTATAATAATTCACCTGACATAGGCAGATTTCAGAGAAGCCTCGTGGAAGTTAAGGACCAATCAGTTATGGCAGATGGGACTCTCAAAAATCTTATTATTAGAATATTTTAGTTCCTCCTTACACCGTCAAGTCAAGTAATAATTTCATGTAATGACATTTACATACAAGGTAACTAAAAACTAGTTAATGTCAAAACATTATGAATGATGACCGCGCAATTTTTATACTGATAGAGCTTTTTGTCTAACTTTATACAACATTACTGATCATTTTTATTTTAATATGTAGTCAGTGCTTCTTATGCTTAATGATAGCCGAGCCTATTTCTTAATCTTTTCTTAATTCAGAGTTGAGAATATCTTCCGTTCTAATACGTCCGACTGGAGAAGTATTACAACCCTACAGAATACCGTGGCGTGTTTCCGGCGGTGAGTAGGGTAGCTAGGAGGTTTTGAGTTGTTAGTGGTAAGACGAGAAACCATTTTTCGGCAGCACAGAGACTTTCTTAACCTCCTCCCTTCCCCCGTTCCCTTTCCTCTCTATATGGTCATTTCCATAGACCACGGCAACCACATTCCAGCAGATGAGCTACGTCCTTGTCAGCCACCTCAATGGTATCAAAAAAATATTTCGATTCATTAATTTGTTGATATAGTGACAAAAGATAAATTATACTCAATGAAGTTAGAGGTGAGACGGTGAGACGTTCTACTTTAATTTAACCCGTAAAATTAAACTCATGAAAGATATTCAAATAAAGCCACTTTTTGAAGGATTCTCTCACGATTATTCGATATTACGAGTATCTTCTTTTACCCCAATGTTTCGGCTACATTTCAGTAGTCATGTGACACAACCATCCTTAGTCAAATCTGTTAAAATGTGGTTTAATTTCAATATGTGACAGTAGCGTAAAATTTAGAAAGTACACACAAAAGTACTATAATCGTATTGAACTTTGAATGTAAAACTTTGAGAATGCCGCATGGCGAAATTGTTGTTAGGTACAATAATAATTATCGTGGAGAAGTACTAGTGTGTTATCAATAATGTATAACAATATGTCCCGTCGAATGCCATCAATCAACAGTATAAATAATACTATGTTCATTATACCGAAAGCCTTGATCTCTAGCACTAAATATAAATACAACTTTCGTATGTGAGCAAATGTCTAGTGAGGAATATTTTTTTGTCTTTACTATAATTTTTATATATAAAGTTCTGTGTATGCAAATAACGTACACATCGTTGAGGTTACGTAAGGATCAGTTTCATAGCCTCACATGATTGATATGAAAACTTGGTTTGAATTCTGATATAATAAAAAGTTTTTACGATATAATTTCTCTATTGTAAGGCGCGTCTCCAACGAAAGCCACGATGCGTTCTTCTCGGTGTTATAGCGAAGATATGTCGTGACGTGTATGTAGAGTCAATGCGAAGGCGGTTATGCTTCTTCTTCTTCACCCGACACTTATATGCATGAAACAAATTAGAGCCACGGCACTGTTGGTCACAGTGTGCCTACCGCGCGTCCACCCTTGAGACTGTGACAGTATTTTTTCAGTATAGTAAGTAGTGTAAGTTCTTTTGAAAAGTTTTCACGAAATAATATATAAAATATGCATGAAAAATGCAAATTCATTATCAATTGTATGCTCACCAGAATGCTCGGCAAAATGCTCGCTTAATGCTCTCGTTTTTTTACTGCAATGTTCTTCCCAAGAATGCTCAATACACGTGAATGCTACAGCACCTTTATACAATAATGATTATTTAATTGTCAGCAATTATTTTTTTACGTAGTTGATGTAGCTTTTTTCGCAGAGTTCCAAGTGTCTAAAGTAAGTAAATTAAAAGGATTTTTTGGTACTGGTATATTTTCTGCTTACCGTAGCAAGTCGCTAACAAAGAATGTTTTTCATAACAACTATTTTTCATAAGTTGAAATGACAACGACATCAAATACATATCCAAGTACAAGGTACGCTAAACCACGAAATAATAACACAACAATTTCTCATCATAACCGACTTGTAGGCCCTTTTTCTGAATTCACTCGTACATACCAAAAAGGTAGGCTGTCTGGAGAATTACCTCCGCCCTACAGAAAACCGGGGCTAATAATAACATTGTATCGTGTAGCCGGCTGTGAGTACGGAGCTCACTGGAATGTTATGTACTGTCAGTTGGAATACTAAATTTGTCTTCTGCAGTAGTGACGATACAGAAGCTTCACTTTTACAACCTCCTCCCCCACCACTTCATCAAGAAGGGTTTCTATAGAGTCAACAGCACGAGTGTGACGTCCCTGGTGTTGCTAACGTCCATAGGTCACGGTGGTAAGTAAGTAGTGTGAAGAAGAGAAAGCTAAGCTAGCAAATTTTCAACGCTGTAAAATAAACAATAAGGTGGTAAGCTAATTCATTTGTAATATTATAGCAGTCGCATGTTATTAGCTGTGAGAATAGTTCCTGCAACTAAAAATAGATTGAAATGACCTTCAACACTACCTGTGTCTGCTCTACCTATTTTTATAGATATATTTTTTGTGTATGTGATTGATTGTGAATAATTAATAATGCGAAACACCTAATCGTCATCTCTCAGAAAACTTATATGCTAATATACCATATTATACTGCTGGTCAAGGGGCTCTAGACCCATTCAATTCCATTTGAAAAGCCAGTGGAATTGCTTAGTACCTAAAGTGGAATGGTATTGACATAAATATGTAATAGGTACAAAAATGTAATTAATGTGAATCTTTGAGGATCGAAATTCACAATTTTTTGATTCAATCCAATGTAATTCATTCAATTTAAAGAAATTCATTCAATTGAATGTCTAAAGCCTCTAATACGGACTTATCGTTCTACTTCTTACATTCAAATTCTTTTGTAACGTTAATGAACCAAATCAAATAAAAAGAAATAGAATATTATTTTGTTTTATTTCACAGAAACAATGAAGAATATATCATTTTCTTATATCCGAAACTAGGGAAGTAATTACGAGTCATAACGAAGATGGAAACAACTAAAATAAACCGTAATGAGGTAAATAAGTATACCAAGCATGTAGAAATAATTGCCTATTTGTCTTACGGTTAAAAGGATTTTTTGATACTGTAATAACCAAATATTATACAACACACTACCCAAGACGCGTAATAATGAGTTATGGCCTAATTCTGTATGGGATACCATCAACTCACGTCAGACATGTTCGCACTCCATATTTCCATTATAACTTGGCGTTCTTTATATATTATGTTCGCTCGCTTATGCGTGGTAGTACATAGTTCCACCTACGCAATTACTTGCCAGCCGCTTTACAGATGTCGCTGGCTCTGACAAAGACATAATGAAACCTTTTTTATTGTGCCATAGCGTATTTTTACAACATCACACATGTAGAATTATGTGGCTGTGGTTTTCATTAGCTGACAGTAGCCGACACTGCTAACAGCGACAAATTTCAACGGAAAATTGAAAGGTGTATATATTGCTATTTTTGTTGTCATTTTTGATTAAAAACGAGATTACCAAAAGTAATCTCGTCCTCCCAAAAAAACTCAAAATGCAGAAATCATTTTACGGAAATCATTAAACGGAACTTACAAAATGTCAACATCGACAATATTTTATAAATTAGGGAGCAAAATAGACCACTGGCAAGAAACTTTTTGCAAGGGCTTTTCTTTTTTTTGGTCTGTTTACAATCATTCACTTAGTCTACATACAGAAACAAGATCCAAAAACAAGAAGACTAAATAAATAGAGTTATTTAAAGAACTTTAAGTAAACATCGAACATATTATCTAGAAACAGTTTTCTAGCGTGCGTGCCTTCGTCTGGAAAACTATTCCAAAGGCAATGTAAGACAAATGGTTTGTGAAAAAAGGGCTCTGCGATGTCGTTTTCTTCTCCGAATGTTAGTGGAATACAGATTTGTGTATAATAAGAATTGTTCGTTCCAATACCTACAAAGTTAAGAGGATATAAATCGTATGACTAAATGATGTTTGAATCTGATATGGGTTGAATCTGAAATATGTGTTTTTATACTTTTAACCATTTTCTCGACACTGACAGTGTTTTTTTTTTTATGAAGGACACGTCAATTTAACTTCACGTCGCCTGATGGTAAGGGGCTGTAAAGTGATGACAGGTGTATCACGTGTCTACACTTTCTACAAGTTCAATACATAAGTCTTTTTTTTTGAAAGAATATTAGCAACCGGAGTTACTAATATTCCCTTTAACCCCTCCAGCTAAGCTCAATGGCTTGTGTTAGGAGTGGTAGACCTGAATTAATTATAGTTTGTAATATAATAGGTATGACAACACGATTGATGAACACCGCGTCGTTAAATAAAATTTCGAAGCTACCACAGAACCAACTAGTTGTAAATTTTAACAACTTAACTACATTATGAAGTAACGAACAAACAAAAAAATCTCAAATTGCGAATAGTGACCGCCAAATGACTCAGGTGGCCATGACTCTGCACACTTCTAAAAATATACGCGTATTTGAATCTTGGATATTTTAGTAACTTGTTTTAAGTAATCAACTCACGCTTACGTTCCTAATCACCAAGTACTTATATATCTCATATAACTTTTTCGTATTGAATTAAAATTAAATTATTACATAAACTTAAGATTGTAACTTTTTAAAATTTGACTAAATCACTATTACAAGTGATAAAGTAGTGTAGGGCACCCTGCGACTAGATGGAGCGACGATATACGTAAAGTGGCTGGTGGGGAGTGGAGTTGGACAGCCGAGGACCGGACTAAGTGGCGTTTCATGGTAGAGGCTATGTCCAGCTGTGGACTGCCGTGGGTTGATGATGATGATGATGATGACTATCACAAGTTAAAGGCCACTTTACTACTGCCATTAATATTGTCACTATTTCACTATACCTATATAATTATTCTATCATCGTCATATATAAGTATATACATTTTTAATAGTACAACATTATTATGATAGTCATCTTAAATTGGAATCGTGTGGAAACTTCAAAGATAATAGACAGATACATACATACATACATAAATTCACGCCTGTTTCCCATAGGGGTAGGCAGAAAACACGGATCTCCATTTGCCGACATTCACTCTCATTACCTTCTTCATGAATGCTCGTCGGCCAATATATATTTCAAGTAAATTGTAATATTTATTAAATAAAATACCTAGTTCAGTGATTTTGCTTTTTGTAAATAGAATTCACCTTGTAAAGGAATTCAGTTTTTTCTACAAATTTCGTAACTGCTATATACATTTAATTAATTTAATAATACATATAATTTATTCTCTTTAATTTATTCTCTTTTAATATGTTCTGCTTTTGTTCCCTAAATTTTATACTATCGTTAGCAAAACCCGGGTATTAACGCGATCATAATTTGGTAAATACAATAGTAAAATTTACCTTTTCATTTGCTTGACATGCTTTATTCACGGCTTGTGACCACGGCTAGAAATGTCAAGCAAATCAAAACTAAAATTATTGTATTTATCATAATATGACCGCGTTTATACACGGTTTTCACTCACCATATATCATGCAACGCGAAAATTCAAAAGTGAGTATTTACACTATCGATTTTGAATCTTTTTCAAAAAAAATAATTTGTAGTAATAAATCTCTTTTTATTACCACGTCTTAACATATTTTAAGTTAAGTTGTTGCTTAGCACTGTCAAGAGTCCATCTAAATGTAAATTTACCTTATTCCACAGATTTTTATTCTGAGACGAGTCGAGTGCCCGCTAATTTAAATTAACCCCGAGTAAATATACCAGAGATGATGATCTGAACGTTAAGAGCTAATTATTCTTAAGTATCTATCTTGAAACAGAGTTTTATTTTTACGTTATAATATATTTTGCTGAGAATCACAGCATTTCAGTCTAAATATTGTTCCAAAGTAGATTCTCTGTAATAATGAAATCACGAATTTATTCGTTTTAAGTGTTTTTTATAAAGTATGGAACATACTCGTATTACATTAAACTTCATCCGCACGTTTATGCAATGTTGTAAGTTTACTGAAAAACTATCGTTTATGGCGATGAGTAGATAATGCTACTAATTTATGTTTCCTCTATTAAAAGTTTACTAATATTATTGTAAAGATAGGATTTTTATATTTACCAGAAAGTCATGATCAGCTTTAAGAACTCTGGACTACTAGCTCACTACTAGATACTCACTAAATGATATTGATGACATTTTATTGTTTTAAAGATGAATTAATCAATCATTTTGTTTCGTTATGAGTCTACGAAGCAAAAAGTATGTACATTTTTGCAGCAAAAGTACATCTTGTAGTCTATGGGTAAACTAACTTAAAACTTAAAATTAAACTTAAAATTCTGTATTATGTGAAAATAATCACTGGTTAAGCAAAGCACCTTAAAAACCTATTGTATTTATGTTACGCTACATACAGGTCCAAAGATGAATTATACGAACTAAAATGACGTTATAATCCCTGTTTCAGATTTTCTCTTATTCATCAATATAACTACGAGTATAAAAGAGTTGGAGTAGTGACATTAGCTGGATTTCAATCAACTGGGTCAAGGCAATAACGTGTCAAGTCCGGAGACTGCTCGAAATGGCTTTATACCTATAAGAAAAGCTGTAAAACATCTTTTGACGTATATTTTATACGACTGAAGTTAGACAATAAATAATATACCTAATACACAAAAGCGAAACCGTATTCGAAATAATGTTTACATTATTTCAACACTACTGTTCTTCACTTTATGATGAAGGTTTTTATTTTGGGAGTGCTGTACAAGAGTGTGACTACAACACACATAAACCGTTGGTTAAAATCTACTGAGGTTGCTATATAATTATTGATTTTCGAACTTGATTGTCATCGCGGTCATCTCGCATCATTCCTGTTGTATCTTTATCGCTCTCGTAGGGGTAAGGTAAATCCCCGAAGGTGCTCCTCCGGGAATTCACCTGCCCCTCCTTAGGCAGGTTGGTTATGCAGACTAGTATAACACATTAAAATAAAAATATGTTCAAAAGCTACAACGTTGCGTCTTTGTTTTATGATAATGTAGCCTAATATCCACTGACGCAAATCTATTAAGCACCTCCAAAATTGGCATAGTATTATATATACTAGGGCATGGGGTACAAAGGGCTCCTGACATAAAGAGATAATTGATCAGTGCAGGCACACCTGTGAAATACCAATGCATACTGCTCAAGACATTGAGATTTATTTCTGTGCATTATTTTTGTACGTTTTCGTTGTGATGTGTTGACATAAATTTATTGTTTTTCTCTTCGAGCATACTAAATGCAAAAACCATATTTTGTTTTGTTTATTCACAAACCACATGTGGATAATGTTGTTATAAAATGATTTATTGACTGTTACAGAAGCCCGGATATTGCCGACTTCAAATTGCTCCGTGATTGCTATGTCTTATTCTGATTGGATGAATATTCGGAGATTGTCAGGGCGATGCCTAGTTACAATTTATAATAGCAATATTGTACATTTCGGTGAATTAATTTCAAATACTGTAATTTAATTCTTTACATTGCTTATTATTTTAATAGAATAACCAATAAAGAAATAAATTCTGATCCTTCTGCCTAAACCGCAGTATAATTAAGAAGTTTTAAATTATTTTTAGTAGACCTCTGTAGTTAGAGTCACAAACAGAGAGTCAGAAAACCACAACAGGGAGTTCATTCCACAGTTTGAGCGTGTGTTAGATGAAGTTCCTTTCATGAAATTACCGAATGATATACTAAACTGGTGTGTCATGACCTTAAAATAGAATCGCGTAATTAACGTATTAATAGAGCACTATTATTAGAAACTTCCTGTTTTAGAACGAGTTTTAATATTTATTTCAAAGAATATTAATGAGCTTTATTAGTGGCATGTTAAATTGATACATTTTACTTATAATACGTGTAATATACATCCATAAAACACGTCTATGGTATAATGGTCGTGTTGTTTGAAGCGTAAATCAAAATGATTGAATTATATTATCATTAAAGTCCCCTATTAAACATCAACGTTATAATTTGTCATCTTCTAAAGTACTCTAGTTATTAGATTCGAGCCATTTATCAAACTTATAACGTAGGCGTGATAGCTACCCTTTTTCTATATTATTGCATTAATTACTTTCTTCTGTTAAATCAACGGCATTTTTGAGTTGCGATCATGAAGTACTCCGTGTGAAGCGCCGCTACTCACGGAGGGGGCCCGAACATATGTTTCAATTGCATACAACGTCTTTAAAGCACAGAGTTCACTTTACTATAGAAAGAAAAAGAAAGAAAGCGAAATATTTTATTTATAGTCCCCACAATGTGTATGACATAATGTATGCGAACCCAGCATTGAATGTTACACAGACTACATACACTATTCAGTAAGTGCAGTGTTAGTTTTCGGGTGGAGCCGCTAGGTAACAATGACGCCTTACTCGCGTCGTAAAAAAATAATACATTTACAATTAACGAAGAGGCAGAAAAATTAATTTAAAATTTATAAGTCACGTTAGTCATTGAATGGTAGGTTCCTTATATAATATTTAACCGAGGTTATATCTCCCTCGCGCGCTTTGAAGCTGTCATTACATAACGCCGCTCGCATCAGACATATCACATCAGATTACCCACAAGTTATCTCATAATATGCTATCTCTTTTGATTTAATTTACATGAGCGACTACGGTCTGAGCTCCAACCCTGAGAAGAAAAATGTGATAAAGTCTCTTACGTTAGTTAGCCGGTATAGGGACTAGCGGGCGAGGTTGGCCCATGGAGCTTAGTGAGGCCTCATTAATTACTACTTTTACATACTTTTTCTTTCATATGATTTAATTTAATATTCTTTAACATAATAGACTCTACATAGAGATCTTTAACATAAAAATCACGATAAAATATTAGTAACATTGAACCACAGAGAACAGAGATGGAATTAATATGACCAGCTCATAAATATTACATTAAAAATCGGCTTGTACAATGGGGATCATTAGAAAATGTAAAACTTATCAAATGATAAAAATGCTTAGCGGTAATTTTTTAAAGTTAGAATTTAAAAATATAAGAAGAAAGAATCATTATATTATAATAAACTTAAGAATGCTGACTGTACTAAGCTGAAGAGCTTAAAGAAGACTTAATACTTCATTAAGTTTGAGGTAAGAAAATTGTGGAAAGGGTGCAAAATTTTAATAATGTCCCACTTTATTACACCGAAGCCTGGTCTATGTCACAATTATGGAAAATTTATATCATAATTTAGCCTTTTAATGACTATCTGTAAATTACTTAGGCTACAGAAAATTAAGGTGCTAAAACAGCTAACAGACGGGTCGTCCAATATATATCAATTCTACGAAAAATAATGAAGCGCCAAACTTTGAAATCAAACACATACTCAAACTGAGTCACTTAATTAATGGATGGATACATACTAACTAATTGGCAGTCAATTAATTAGTAAATTCCTTACTAAGTGATGAAGTAGAATTCGCTTTATCCATAATCAATACTGACATTGATAAGGGTAATATTGCGTGAAGGCAGCAATTGAAACAAGATAATGCAAGGAACTCACAAGTGATATAACATAATACAAATGAATAGATTCAACTCCATGTATTATTTTTTGTATTTATAATCGCAATCGCTATATAAAACAAACTACTGTACTACTTTTGCAGCTTCAATTCATCTAGATCTCGTAAACAATGCAACAGTGGTGAGATTAAATGCTGAACAAGACAAAAGCTCGTCTACTAGACTTCCTCCAAAACTATAAGACTAAGTTCTATACCTATTTATACTATTCTGATCAATTCATTCATATAATCTTAGTACTTATATTTGAATACCAAGGTTTCGGGCAGATTTGCATGGTTATTAAATATTAGCAGAGTTAGTCTTAGGATACTTGGCCTAAATGGTTACATTGAGACTTCTCAGATTACCATGTAAATGTCTATAATATCTATCTATTCCTCTATCGTTATGGGCAGTTGAAGTCCGAAAACAGAGTTTAACTACAGTATTCCACTGGTCGTATGGCTCAGTTTTAATATCAAAGTTTTGTCATTTTATAGTTGACCTAAAAACCACAACTTAATTGGGAAAAGGCTCAAAGGATCATGTATTTGTACATATAACAGCAACTGTCACAATTCGACTTAAGTTTTGGACAGAATATTACGTTTCATTTTCGGTATGAAACTGTTTTATATTTATGTATTCACCGAAAGCGACATTATTTTTTGCATTATGAACTTTACATAGCTTAAATTCGATAAAACAAAACTGTTGAATTTGGATTAATAATAATCGATTGCTTAAACGCATTATTTTTCTGGTTGCTTAAAGATGCTATGAATAAAAAAATGTACGCTTAAAAATGACTTAACCTACAAATAATATTCCTCCAACGTTTAAATTTCTCGTGAGAGATACAGGTTTAGGTTAAAATCACGAATTTCTTCTCTCATGGAAGTATATTTCTAAACCGTTTGTGAGGTTGAAATCGTATCCGTTAAGTGAATAGTGATATACTAAATGGCATGGCCGTTGATATATCTATTAAATTATCTCTGTATCGCTAGCTGGTCCTGCGGTATATCTGTACGCTATTGTTTGCGTGTGCTCATGTTCCTTAATAAAATCGATAAAAATTGTTATTAGTGTTTTCTACGAGAAAATTCTCTGTGGCAAGGCTACGTCAATTAAGTAAGTTAGTTGCCCCCTTCAGCAATATGCTGACATAACCAAGCATTCATGATGGTGGTATTCAATTATTACCTATACAGTACCTAGTTATTTCTATAATCTTGAAAACATATTCCTGTGTTTATCATTCATTTTCGCTAGACTTTTAAGTATTTAAAGTTGAAAGAGATCCTTCATGGGTCTATCATTCCTGAAAAAAATTATGTGTCTAGTCACAACTCAAGTCTATTCTATTGGCTGTTTGCCAAAGTAAATGGTATACATTAGAAACCTACAATAACGACGCATTGTCATTTTGAGAATAATTTTTATTCAAGACCTGTGCCAAAATCAGTTCTCGAACGTTTTTAGAGGTCCAAAAATTCGTAACAACTGCCATGGATGTTCGTATGACAACCAGGGCGGACAGCTTAATGTACTCTGCGAGACACGAGCTGGCCAATGCAAAAAGTCATATTCTTAAATACAAGTATCTGTTCTGAGTGCGGATCAGAACCGCTCCTTTCTGCCTGGTCGGGTTCACTACCGTTACGAAACAGAGACCGACTTTCAGGATTATTAGGTACATAAAAAATAATGTACAAAATTACGTTACGATTAGTAGGTAACGTAATTTTGTACATTACTTGAACAAATATCGGTTGAATACTCGATTTAATAACCGATAGAAAATTAATATAACAACCTGTTCTCAAAGCTCTACGTCACAAACGTTGTATTGCCCCTTCAGTAGGTAGTATAGAGATTATTATTTTGTAACAATACATCTCTGCATAACTCTACAATAGTTTATCTACTAGTCTTGTATCTAGAAATAGAATATTGTTCCCAAAATATTGAGAAGGACGACAAAGTAATAAATTTTGTAGAAGGCCTTTTCTTGCAAGATAGCTTGTTCTATAACGACGAATTATGGCTCGTATGTAGTTACTTATTTTATAACAGAAGGACTTACGTGATTATGTTTCTAGTCCTCTATAAAGAAAATGAGTGTTCAGTTAACTCCTTTGCATGTTGTACACATGAATATTTCAATTTATATAGGGCGAAGTATTACAGTATATACAATATAGTAACAAAAGAAAATATTTACATTTAAGAACCTATATTACAAGTAACTAACTATGCTTATTGGGTTTGTTTGTTGTGAAATTTTATAATATTAGATTTCTTTTGGACTTTAGTTTCAATCAGTGTTTAAACAATCATAGACGACTGGACAAATGCTCAAATTTTATTATTTATTTATTTATGTCATACATTACACCATCATCACAGTCGAGACCAATACAGCAGTGTAGGATTATATTAAACTAAATTTAAAGAAACAAATTATTATGATATTGAAATTCCTCTAAGCAATTTCGAGTTTGCTGAAAGAGCACTCAATTTTGAGTTATGCTTGCCTTTGTATATAACATCTTATATTTATTGTATTAATATCATTTATATGCACAATAAAAAATAAAATAAAATAATAAAGACTTTGATTTATTAGCCGGACTTATTTACATTTCAAAAAATGCAATAATAGTGCAGATAAAGTTCAATAACCAAGACCTTGTGAAGTAAAGGGAATACTAGGCGGATAGCGGACCCTGGACTCTGATCACTTCCACCGGTTTTGGCGGAGGTAGTCCGTGGGGATTATGCACACGATAAAAAAACGCTTGCAATAAGTTTTAGTTCATAAAAAATATTTATACAACACGTAATTACCCAGTTAGAATGGACCTCCCCTAATATTTATATGCAAGAGGATACATATTATAATATGTGCTATTCTGTTACATTAAAATCATTTGATTTTTATGTAACAGAATAGCGCATATTAAAAATACACAGTCAGTTTGGATCCCGGACGTAACACAAACCGCTAATGTTAGTAGTTTATGACTGATACGTATATTCGTAATTACGAGATGGATTTATTTACACCGACATTCTGGTAAGTCATAAAGCATATTACTGACTAATAATATTTCATTGTTATACTTTATTACTGCCATTGAAACTTGGGTAATAATAGTTCTACGTATTAAACATGCGTTTCTTTATAAGATAATGTTTTAGCGATGCAATAATACCGATTTATATACATACACATAATATATTCATACACTTCTATGAAAATTGCATGAAAGCCATATCTTTATGTTATCGTAGCCAGTTCTAAAATACTGCTTTGTAAAGATGAATATTATCTGTTAACAGATGTAATCTAGAAACTGCCACCAAACCGTCCGAGCCGTCAGTCAAGTTTGTTGAACTAATATGTTTATTGTATAGAAAATTTTGAATAGCAAGTAGTATATTGACTGTTCAAATCAAATTTATTCGAATTCAAACCCGCGATCTTACCTTTACAGTGGGAGCGCTTTGACCGCTAATCCCTGGCGCTTTGTCTGAATCATTCGAAATTCTCCTATACAACCATCTTTGGGGCAATGGTAGGAGCCATCTACCGATAAATATACAAACTATCGGTCACAATGAATGACATTACAGTCATTTTTAAACATAGTATTTTGATAACTCCGCTGAATAACTCCGATGAAGCATTTACTTTTTCGTATATAAATTTGAATATGTTTATTATTTGTACATGTTACTCAATAAAATATGCTGATGCAGCTTAACTAAAAATTAATCTCCTTGTAGCTATATAGTATTACCAAAAAAATTGCAGTTGTCATAAACACAATAAGCGTTGATGCATTGTTTAACCGTAACTGAATGCTCCCAGCAGGGATTTAAACAATGGAGTGCGGAATCTGTATAAAATAGAGTATTCCTCCCTGGTTTGTCAAAAGAAAATCTCATTATAGAACTTTAGAATATAGTGCTCAACGAAATAAATGCTGAGGCATCAAATTTCCAACGATTTAGACGTGACCTGAAAGGAATTAGTCGCGGGTTCAATTCCCGTCTGGGCATTCACTTTTTCCTATCTAAATCGGTGAGGAATAATTGCTTTCATTCTATAAGCATGAATTGATCAAGCTCTTATTTCTTTGGATTAACTTTTCTGTCTTCTTATTCTTCGAGTCAATGGCTCTCGTAAATCCAGTTTTAAATCTTGTTGGCTCAATAGTTGGCTACAGCAATAGCGTTTTCTGTTGCTCTACAGAGGTCTTCGGTGGTGTAAGTGTGGGGACACAGTGAGCAAGAGAGCAAATGCGACATGGACTGAGGACATGGACCTCAGTCCATTAACTTTTCTGTTAATGAAAGGTTAAACCGAAGAAAAAGCAAAGCTTTTCAATATCGTCGTTAAATGCAGTATGCATTTTATATGGATTGTAAAATTGCCCGCGACCTTATCTATATTTTCTTTTCGCTCTTTCTCCCGTTTCCTTTACAGCGTTTATGTCCTTCGATAACCACTTGCTACAAAGTGGACCGTTCACGTATTTGCTAACTTCGTACTAAAAATAGATCCATTGTCGTGATTCCAATAAACCCTAATACAAAATGGTATTTGTACGAATCAGATCAATACGTAGTACTATTATTTTATTCGGTACCAATACCTACTGTAAGGAATTGTGTAAGTACAATTTCTTTTTGGAACAGACTCTGCTTACAGGATGGTAAACAACATGGTCTCAGTAGTCAATTACCAACAAGTTGGTGCCGGCGGCGACGCGTCCTAGTATACGAACAGGGTTTCTGTGTATTATCTATCTTATGTAGGTGTTTACATGCTCAGAGCCATGTAAAAGTTTCTTTTAATTAACTACAGTGTATATCCAGCAAAATATCTCAACTATATACCCGTAGGCTAAGAATACCTAACATAGTAACATAAAGAAAACATTCTCGATATTCTTAGAAATATCGAGATTGTTTTCTTTGAAATCAATTACTTTTGGGAATAATTACTAATATTTGATTTTGAAAATATGAATGAGGTCGAACGAAAACTGGTCTAGCTGGCATTTTTCGACAACGCCTATCTCCTACAAATATAATACGTTTCGTAAAATCAGAATCCGCTCTAAAGTACGCATCATAAACTGTAGACTGAGATGAGATGAGAATATGAGCATAGAAATATGGACGGTTTTATAATTTCAGTATCTCCAAATTTCAATTGTAAAGAAATTAAATTCCATAAAATATAGAAATTATCCATTACAAATCAGGTGTGCAGTTAACAAATTCTTAAAAACAACTTTCAGTATCATAATATATAAATAAAATATAAAAAGCTGGGACATTATAATAGATAACCTGCAATAATGTTGTTACCATGACAAATTAATAATCTACAATTACTTGTATACATGGATTATTAATTTGTCCTTTTAATGTTGTGTACAGGCAGGCACTTAAATTTTATTTATTTGTACTAGTATAGATAAAACAAATATGTTAAAAGCAGCGGCTGGTAATAAATAATTCTTCCATGACTCCATACCACAGTGACGATAGTTTATTTTATTAAGTTGCTGGCAACATCTTGTTTTGTTCGAATATATAAAAATATTTCAGATTTATGGAAATATTTAACTATATTTCATTTCAGAATTATCTAGTCGGTAGTTTGGATTAACATTTAAAAAATTCATGATTTCATTTCATGCATTTCATGCATGACATGGATACGTCAGGTAGTGCCAATATTTAAAGCACCAGTAATAGCTTAATACCAGGCATAGAAACCGAAAAGCTCGATAAGAACCAGGTAACGCGCTTCCTCAATGTAAAGCATCATTGTAATTGGAATAGGTCGGATTTTTTCTAGACAAGGCGAAATGGGAATCTTTTGAGCTGAGTTTTAGATAGTGTATATTTTACTCAATGTAATAAGGTCAAAAACTGGACAGCCATTGAGGCCATCGAGTCAGGAGCTTAAAAAGCTACCCTACATTTGGTTATTAAAAACAATATCATTTTACACCCAGAGCTGAAATTTACATTATTCGGTATTTGAAATTATTCGTTATAAGCCAAGAAAATATGAAAATATTCGCTTCAATTATTATTTTATTGCGGAGGAGTGTTAACTGATGGTAGCCTATAAAAATATTATCTAATAATGTACAAAATGAGAAATTCTTAGAATTTGTTAAGCAAAAGAATTTACATCATCATAAAAGTTATTTCTGAAATCCTCGGAAATGAATAGATAGTTGGTAACGTTCAATTATATTAATATAGATAAATAATTATTTGTTTCTCATTTAATGACTTCAGATCAAAAAATAACAGTAGCGTATTAGGAGACACATCATGGCAGGCGTTCGCTATGTAGCCAATGAATCTTCTCTTCCAGTGTTTATTTTATTTTTTTCACCCTTGTTCGAGGAGTTTTTCAAGTTAAAATGCACAAAATTGGTATCGTCTAATATTGTATGAATTGTATGCATTACATTATTTGCATCTAAATAAGTGATAATAATCTAATGCAAGAAATATAATGTTCGAAGAATGGTAAATACAACCGAATTGTTAGGTGTTTACGTCCAGGTGCATCGTATAACTTAAAACTAACGCTTACTGCCGTGTGCTGTTTGATTGGTTAAGCAGAACTGAGGATAAGATCAAAATATCTGGGTTTGATAATTGAAATCCATGCGGAAACCTCAGAAATTACTAGTAGACACATAATATACTATCAGTGATATTGCTACGAGTAAGTAAAGAATCAAAACTTCTTTATACAATATACACATTAAATGAAATCCCCAGAGTTCCCGTCGTGGATTTAAGTGATGATAGAAAGGAAGCGAAATCAGTTTTATGTCTGGAGTTTTATAGACCTGAGGGGGCAGAATTTGAATAATCTGATAGTAAACCGAACGGTCCCCGCACTTTCCTCCATGACACGATAGGTAGTTCGCCAAGAAGGTGATATTTTCTGACTAGATAAAAGAACACAGCTGAATTTATATGTCGGCAGTGAATTTATTCCGATCGCGATAAAATAGCCTTACGTAATATTTATTTATATTTACTTTTTCTTCATCATCATCCTTGCGTTAGTCCCGGTCGCGTCCAAAGCTTTCACCTAGGAGTCCGGAGTCTTATCTCTGGCTTTTTCTCTTCTACTTTGCATGGTTTTACGCATCAGTAATGGTAAGTTCATTGGCATGCATGTCATCATCCACGACGCCAAGCCAGCATTTCTTGAGGCCCCTCCTATTGGGATCCGGCGGAGGCGGCATGGTCAGACATGTGTTACCCACTTAGCCAAGTGGTCGCATTACGTTATTCATAAAAGGCATCAGCATCATTCGCTGTGCCTATTCCCAACTCAGTTGAGGTCGGCTTTCTAATCTAACAAAGATGCGGCTGAACTTCGATGTCCTCCGTTAAGCGACTGCCATCGGACTTCCGCAACCAAATTGGCGATATATCGAAATTTTGTAGTTAGACTAGTCGGAGTTTTGAAGGTCCGAACTACCCGTAACAACTGCCGTAGATGTTCGTATAGCAATCGGAACCCAGCTCTCCGAGGCACAACCAGACCAGTGTCAAATAGCCTTATTCGTACATACTAAAACTATTACGTCTATCTACTCATAAAAATCCCTAATAACAAAACCCTAATCAGTATACAAACGGTTAGTTTTATTTGCTGTAGCCACCAATATGTACCCTGCATCGTAATATGGGTATCATAAAGTTGGTAGGTGTGTGTAGCAGTTTTAATGGACATCGCTCCAAGCATTAAGTAGGCGATAAAGGCATCTTAGCTGCTCTGCTTATAGGTACATTACTTTTGAGTATTAGAATTAAGGTACTGCTACGAATTTCGGTAAAGGTTTCCATGTATTCCTACAATATGGAGTTCTTCAAGAAGGGCTTTAGAAGGTTTCTACAGGGTTGGCAGCTCGAGTGTGACGCTCCTTTTGGTACAAACGTCCATAGGCCACGGTTACTTTCTGTCCAGCGGGGCGTGTGCTTGTCTGCCACCAACGTGGTATAAAAAAGAGTAGTTCACTCCAGAGCCCGGGATCCGCTTTTATTAATCGTAACTGCGAATCTGCTGAACTTCAATATGTTTCGTGAAGCGACTGCCATATGACCTCCACAATGCGTTGCCGATATCGAAGTTCTTTAGCTAGGTCACTTGTCGGACTTCTTAAGTCTCCGTCTACCCTAATAAATGCCACAGTTATTCGAATAGCAACCAAGACCAACGACGGCTTAACCTACTCTCAGAGGTATGAAGGAAGCTAATATGTTTAAAAAGGTCACCCATCTTAAGACTGAACTATTGTAACGTGTAGCCTATTGTAATCTACCGTAACCTACTGTAACTTACTGTATCCTACAGTAACCTACTGAGTTTTTTTTTTTATATACTACGTATGTGGCAGACAAGCACATGGCCCACCTGATGGAAAGCGGCCACCGTGGCCTATGAACGTGTGCAACACTAAGGGTGTCACACACGCGCTGCCCACCCTGAAGGGAAAGGGGGAGAGCTGGTAAGGGGTGGGGAGGCTAGGAAGGGGTGGGGAGGCTAGGAAGGGGAGGGGAAGGAGGGGTACAGTGATCTCTGGCTACCCTACTTACCGGCGGAAACACAACACGATGGTTATTATGACCGCGGTCTTCTGTAGGGTGGAGGTACTTCCCCAGTTGGACAGCTCATTTCGGACGGGAGATACCGTCGTGTCCTACCTCCGTTAAAATTTGTTGTTGAGTTGCGTTAACATACCTACTGAAAATACCGGACGTTTTTTACAAGTATCTCTATTATAAATCTTTCTGCATCAGTTTGCTCAGCTTTAGCCTATAATACTACTATTCATGGTTAAATCGTTTTCAATCCAAAATACCACTTTACCCTTCATCTCTGAGTAGTCTATTATCCACTGTAATTTTATACAGTCATCAAAGTTGTTTCGCTCAAAGTATTATTCAAGAAATGTTCTTGTTACAAAGAACACCGGGATAGATCCAGAATCGACAGACTTGAATCTTATTAAACGCCTACAACACGCCAACGTCATCTTGTTACGTAAATGCCAATATAACATTTAGGTAAATCAACATGTTACATAACCTAACTATAATAACATTTCAATTCTAGTGATCGAGACGAGTCTATTTTTTAAATCGAATATTGGAAATAAATAAAAACCTAGACCTATGGTAAGCATAACGTGCTTAATTACATTTTTTTAAATAACATTAGTATTCGCATAAACCGTTTAAGTATTATATGACATCAGAAATATTATACATTAACTAGCTACATACACCTTATGTGTTATAAGAGAACCGGTTTAAAAAAACCATTGTAATTGTAAAGTAAGGTTTTACTTTTGTTCGCAATGGAAATATTTTAACAAAACGTTTATTATTGAAAGCTTTTATCTTTATTTTCGTACTCACCGTTAGCTTTATTTCGAAGTTTGATATTTGAATTTCAGAGTATAATTAAATTAGTTATGAAGTATTATTACAACTTCAAACATTTTGATGTTACAAGATGTTATATTGTCTTACAAAAGATGCTTTCGTTAATGAATGTAGGTACATGAAATATGCTTACAGGTATCACACACACAATGATGTTATTAAGTTGTTCGTAGTTTAACTGCTCATCGTTTTTATTCTATTAAAATTAATTCAGCAATATGGAATCTCTAAAATGTGCCTGGTTGACCGCAACATAGGCTTACTCAGTTATACATACATACCCCTACTTCCTTCCGGGGTAGTCTGAGGTGAATTAACATCTACATTACACCAACCATTGTATTCGGCCCAACGTAATAGGGAGTGAGCTATTGCCATTTTGCGGGCACTATTGTTGATTCGAGTCATGCATCTGAGACTGAGTCTGGACTATATATAATATTATCTGTCCGATGTTAAACTGCCCTATCCTTTAGTTGCCTTATACAACATTATCTGCACTAAATTTATAAAGAGGAAAAAAAAATATTTGTGTGTTTATGTATGTTTGTAATTAATAAAATCAAAAACTACTGTACCGGAGAAATCTTTCACCATTGAAATGCCACATTCACCTTAAATAACATAGGCTATATTGCACCCGAAATCGATGCGGCCGAAGCCGCGGGCAACAACTAGTACATTATATGACTTGTACTACCTAGCAAAATGTAGGTGTACACAATAATAATATAGACTTTACATGGACAAAATAGTACTTTCACTGATCACCCGTTCAACTTCTGCTACTAGTTTCAATCTTATTTGGAACTCTAGATCTCATATATAGCAATCGCACTAGTAATTGTCTTGTTCTTCACTGTTCTTAGCCATTCGACAGTAAAATTTACAGATTCTGAACAAAACATGGTAAACGTCGAAACTGCTGATACTAGCAAGAGTACGAGTTACAGCAAGGAAAGTAATTGCGGTTTTAAAATAATTCCACTTTATGACAAACTTAAGTTCCACGTTATAACCCAGTTCACTTCTGAGTTTGATCGGAAATACTTGTTACTACTGCAAGTATTTGTAATCAAATTCCACTCCAATCGCTTTTCGGGTGTCGGATTCAAACGCATTGGGCACCCATACAATCTCCATTTATGGTTATCAAATCGCTTTAGGTTGATCGTAAGCAACTGAATATATTTGGAAACCAGTCGTAGCTACTTGGTGTATCCTTGACATCTGAGGTACACCACAAACATAAATCCGAAAATACCGGATGTACTTTCTTTATCTCTATTATAAATCTTTCTGCATCAGTTTGCCCTGCTTCAGCCCTTAATCCTACTATTCATGGCTAAATCGTTTTTCATCTAAAAATAGGAAACGTAAATCAACTTAAATCCCACAGGAGTTTCTTCTTCCGTGTTAAGCGCTGGCTACTGAAAGTAATTGAATCTCTTTGAGCGTTGAAATAAATTTATCAAACGAATGAAAATTAATATTAGAAAAATTCATTTTCAAGTTGAATTTTCTTGCAGATGACAATTGTATATTTTAAAAAAGAGGGATTCTTTTGGGATGCTTTTACGAAACAAAACCTGTTTCGTGAACTAAGTTTCAGACTTCTCTTGCCTTTATGATATGTAAATAGAATTAAGGTTCGGTCCAAAAAAGATCTAAGTTCGAAAACAAAAGTGTGTTCAGTAACAAATAAGAGATCGTTGACCGAGAGAAATAACATTTCTATCTTCCAGTATAGTAATCAAATATGTTTACTTAAGAAGGATACCTAAATATTTTTTATTACAAACAATCAAAATGTCAGTCACAATAAACGATGTTTCAATCATGTCAGAATCGGAATGTAGGTAGATAGCTCCAACGTCTCCCTTTAATACGTCATTTTACGTTCTATCTTACATAGTATAAAACAAAGTCGCTTTCTCTGTCCCTATGTATGCTTAAATCTTTAAAACTACGCAACGAATTTTGATGCGGTTCTTTTACTTGATAGAGTGATTGAAGATATTGGCATTGGTCTGGGTGTTTCTATGTATAATATGTATATATTTACAAAAAAAGAGTATCTAAGTATGTTTATCCGCATTCTAGAACCCGTAACACAAGCTAGTTAAACCATGCTTACCATGGGTCTAGGTGGCGTGCTGTGGATGTCATAGAATATTTATATTTATTGAAGAAGAAGATTATGTATGAACATCATGGTGCAGAGCAGGATTGAAAAAACGTTGTAAAAACGGGTAGACGCAGATAAAGTTGCGCGCGTCAGCTAGTAAATAATAATTGAATGTTCTCCTTGTAAAAGACCTGTCGCGCGTTTGGTTCCTGTTTTCTCGGAGACTGTCTTTTCTCCATTTTCCAATTTTTAATATTTTTGTAAAATTTATTAACCGTTATAACCGTCTTGTGTTTAATATTATACATATTATGGAGCAGACTACAAATATTATTATGTAAAGTAAGTACTAAACGTTACACCCAATATTTGCTTAGGTAAGCTCGCTTGGCCGTTGGCGGGCCATGTGGGAATGGAATAATATGAGTTTAATAGACAACAAAGCGTGTACGTCACGCCAGATTGTTTAATTTGGGTTAATTTATTACTCAAGGGTATAGGGGTGAGGTTTTTAATGATTGTTGGTACAGGACGTTTAAAAATATCGAAATATATTTTTTCATCCACCATATAAAAAAACCTTCTAGGGACTGGTGGTAATGAACGCGACTGCTACGCAGGAGGCACGGGTTCGATCCCGATCGATATTTGTAGAGCTAGAGGAGATATAGCTAGAGGAGATATAGCTAGAGGATAAAATAAATTGTGGACTCGGAAAGAATTTCAAGCAAGAATCTCTTTTGATTCTCTCATTAACCTCAGAATTCAAATCTAAATTGTGCACGCGGATAAAAAGCAACTTTGCACTCTTAATAACTTGTAAACTACCGTCGTAATAGCTAAACAGATTTTATTATGCTTCTTTTTTCTATTAAGCTATTCTTTGGGTCTTTAGTTGCTGGAGGTGAAATAGTAGCGAGCCCCGGGTCCCATGATTATTGTAACCTATGCGGGGAAGAAAAATAAAAGTCACAATTGGGAATAAGGTGAAGTTATAAACCGTACGCAAAAAAGCAGGTGGTGATGGTAGTGTTGTCTAGGCAATTTTTGTTGCTATGGTAATAGCTTTTAACGGGAGAACCTGGTTGATAATGATTGTAGTCGTCCTAATATGCCGTGTAACTAAATGACTTAAACTTTGTCTAAAAATCTTCTTTCTAATGATATAAAAATATTTTTTATTATTCTTATTTGATTAGAGGTATTTCATATAAACATGAGTTTGAAAACATATTACCAGTTCAAATCATTGTTATGAGACAGCCGGTTTTTAATACAAATTTAATGCATTAGTATTCAATAAAAGTTCCACATCTTATATCAATACACTTAGTAGATATATGTCTGAACTAACATAGTATATTTAAGCTATTTATACCAAAGGCCACACTCCCACAGGATATAATGGGAAGACGATTGGCAATTTGAAACCAGGTATTGCATATCGATTTGTGGTTAGATTGAGATATTGATGCGGGAGGGTTATGATTAGTTGCAACATTTTAGTTGTTGATTATAATCAGTGGTAGAGAGTTACGAGTCGCGTCCGCGGGCCAGCATGGGTGAGATCCGGGACCTTAAAGAGGCCATGGTTGAACGGGTGAACTTGACCTTACAGACAGTCTCTGATTGGGGAGATGCCAATTTGGTCAACTTCAACGCAACCAAAACCCAGGCGTGTCTCTTCTCAGCCAAGCGGAAGTAAGAAGTCTTTTTACTTACTTTGAGAGGTGCGGTTTGACATTCCTTTTCTATGAAATTTAGTAATTACTAGCTGACCCGCGCAACTTCGTCTGCGTCATCCCGTTTTTACAACATTTTTCATTCCTGCTCCGCACCTGTTAGTCGTAGCATAATGTTATATACATATAAACCTTCTTCTTTAACCATTCTATCTATTGAAACAAACCGCATCAAAATCCGTTGCGTAGTTCTAAAGATTTAAGCATACAAAGGGAAAAAAATAGGGACAGAAAACGCGACTTTATTTTATACTATGTAGTGATAGTGATTTGCTATTTTTATCATTGGAATTGTTAAACCGTGGGTGAGTGGTGGGTCCCCCTCCCTTCCCACAATATAATATATAATTATCTTCTTAAGTCCAATCAGTACATATTGTTCGCTTAGAATTTTTGCTGTAAGAAATGGAGAAACAGTGGTCTAACTTTAACCATAATTATAATCTACCGATTAGAAACTATCAGATATGGATGGAACGGATCAGAATATGTAGGTTCGTAGCAGCACCCAGCAGGATTTAGGTAAAACATTTCAAAATACCCTTTACATCTAAAAACAAAAAATCCAAACAGCATCCATCCATAAACGGATGAATATATGTTACAGTAAACATGTTTCTGTTATCGACATACACAGGATCGTGTGAAAGCCGAAATGAAACAAGGTATCACCACAATACCGTGTTTGCCCTCAACACTCGCCTACATAAATATTATACATGTTAAGCTCTTGATACTAAGTTACCGCTTTTGATGTTACGGGCTAGTGGTTACATACATCGCATATTTTTAGCATACTTGAACTATACTTGAACATAATATGTCCGAAATTATTGACAGGATCAATTTATCATACCATCAGTTTATTAATTATAAGAATACATTTAGTTGGTTAATGCATTTAGTTAGAATCCGTATATCTATATAATCGTAATATTAATAACATCTCATTTCGTTGCAATTATTGCCTACATGTGTTTGTGTATTGAATGTATGTGTATTTAATTCTAATTTATTTTAAATTTTTAATGACTTTGTTTTGCTATGTTAATACTTATTTAACTTATGATACTTCACTATCGCATTGGCCTGTCTAAAATAGTAGTGTAAGGTGTGAATTTAAATAAATGAATTGATGCTGCACACGGCAATACATTGATCACAATGTAGTGATAACGGCAACACATTGTGATCAATGTATAGCCTATATAATTGGCATTTGGTAAATTCAATATATTAATAATAATTGATACTGATTTTGACCTATTAGGTTTGATGATATTTAAATCAATCAATATCTCTACTTTTTTAGTTCTTATTAGTACATAATACAATGCTAGTAGTCGTTATTTCTATAGTAAACATTTATTATGTTCACAAAGCTAAAATAAATTATAATTTTAGTCAGAAAACACAAATCGTTTCGAAATCTGCCGCTGCGTCTGTCAATCAGCCTCAACCCATCAAACCGTTTGATGATTAACATCAATTTGTTTTAGAATCTGTTAGTTGTGAATATCAAAGTCATTTATCTTTCACTAATACAACATTAATGCGTGCACTTGATAGTTTAATGATTTGCGCAATTTTATATGATTTTGTTTTGATTTCATTTTTAGTTTTTATACGGTAAAGTTTATCATTTGTATCAAATTTGTCAATAATATAACCTTGTCCAATTTTAGTAACATTATAGTTAGAAAAATTTAAGTGTGAAGATTACGTTAAGTACACACATTTTATGAATGTTTGCTGTATTAGGCTAGAAATCTTTAGCATCGAAAGTGTGAAAAGTGTTACTTTCCTTTTTTTGGGAAAATCTGTGATATTTTTTATAATCGGCCTACACACCTACTAGGTTTATTCTTATGCATCTCAAAGTAACAACAGAAAAAGTATGTGCCTACTCCGATATACGCATGCTTGCGTGTACAGTCATAATTTTAAATATATAAAAATGCCTAACAACAGATTTTATTTTCGTACTTTGACATTTTATTACTTACCTTTGTCGTATGACAAAGAGACGGTTAGGACATAATATAGCTACACATACCAAAATTGCCCAGTTGTATCATAGTTCTAACAAAAGAGGTTCTTCCGTGCAGATATTCACTCTATTGTTGCTACAATTCCTATTTTATGAGCCTTGTCTACAAGATTTTTTTTACTAAAATATTAAACTACTTGCCTGTTTCTTCAAGGAAAATTTTATAAAACTTTATCAATGGTGGTATTATATAAGTTTATGATTATGACCCATGACTTTGATCATAAAAATAGCCTTATGATCCTCATAAGACTATTTACTTACACAAAAGATTCGACCTCGTGGAATAAAGTGTTTGTATGATGTTACAGACACTTTGAAAATATTTTTCCTGTCACAAATCTCTTAGTCATCAAGATGTAGTCGTTAATCGTACATTTACATCAGAATCAGTTTCAGATTTTTTATTTTTATAAGGATGTCTACAATACATATGTACAATATGTAACACACTGGCATACGCGGTACAGGGGCGTACAAAATTCAAAGCTATGAATCAATAAATATACGAACTATCAAAGTTAATTCGATATTTAAAATCATTAATTATAATTTATTTGATTATGATTAATGGTAAGTAATACTCGATAGATGGTTACAAAATTACTTGTTTATTGTCGAAGAAATATAATTCCTTATCAAAGAATAGAGACAGCTTTATACCAGTTGACAGTTTAGTGTGGTAATTATATCTAAATATGTATATTTATTTATACCGGCAATCGTAGTGTAGGGCGCCTTGAGACTAGATGGATTGACGATAATATACGCAGAGAAGGTGGGGAGTGGAGAAGGATATTAGGTATATATATATAAGGTGTCATAGGAGAGAGAGAGAGAAGACTTTTTAATTGAACCTTCATTGTGAGATTAGATTTTGATAATTTATTAAGATAATCGCTTCCAACAAATAGTCTGCAATATTTCGTTAAAGTATTAGGCACACTTTTGTATCTGGAACAGGGCCCTGGTATGTACTATAAAAACGCCGATGCTTTCAATTGCAAATTCCCGGTTCTACCTAAGCAAAAATCTAATAAACTCCGGCTTTCCATACAAATGGTAGCGGATTGTTTATAAATCAGATAGAAAAGCGTACAACGGCGAACGTCCTAATAATTCTCACAAACAAACAATTGCGAGACTGCTGTATATAAAGTTATTATTATCAATGGCGCTACCGAAACAAATTTAGCTTTTATATTTTTGTTTTGACGTATGGGTTATAAATTAGTCCATTGGAAAAGTTTCGGAGACATTTCCTTCTGGAATCAATTAATTTACACATATTTATAAATGACGTAAAAACCGCGGTAGTCTAGTGGTATGGGTAATGGACTGCTGAGACGAGGTCTCGGGTTCGATCCCAGGTTTTACCATGGCACACACCAATGACTTTTTGATGCTTTTCGAAGTTATGTGTGTATTTATTGCAGGTTTATAAGTGTCCGGTACATTAGGACCTAAACATAAACTGGCAAAATGTGGGTGCTAGCACCTCTTCTTACCCCTTCGGGGATATAGGCGTGAGTTTATATTTTTGGATAAAAGACGTTTACGTTGCATGTGCGTATGTGACAGTGGTACTACTTATAAATTGACTGTGTAAACTGTTTATGAGAGAGTAGACCAGATATTTCCATAGTCTATTGAAGATGCTGAACAGTGAACTGCAGTAGAGACCACTGTTTTCGGGACAGCACCTGTAACGGCGACTACCATTGCTTTAGATTATTCCCTTACTAAACTTATCAGCTGGCAACCTGCAGTCCATTTGACAAACTTAATATAAAAAATATGGAAATTTTGGCTACTCGTGTTGCGTATTATAATTCCGTTCATGTATATTATGTATCGTGCTTGTAATAACACTTGACATTGTGGTTAAACCAAAGTCAAGGACTTTGGGGTGTTTCACTTTAGTTAGTAAACAACTATTAAAAATATAAGTTTGTTTATATAGTTTAACCAAGAAACGTGCCTTTATTTTGCCCTTATGAACTCTTAACTGTTGCAGCTGAAATATTTTTAATTCTAATGTTTCAAATATCGAATATTAAATATTATTATTGATAATACACTCATACTTCTCCGTGGTATTTATTATTGTATATAGTGGACAAGTGTGTTATCAATAATGTAATAATAATAACTTCTACTAAGTGCCATTAATCAACAGTATAAATAGTATGATTAAGATTCTAGAGATTATTTAACAACCTAATCACTAAAAAATGCAAATAAAACTTTAGCATATTCTTTGTTTTATATTATGTCTGTAGTATTAAAAATATGAAATAATAATCTGGACCCGTGTCCACCGAACCATGTATAGTAGGTACTCATAACAAACATGTATTTGTTATCGAAGGATGGTATCGAACATTTTTACTACGCATTTTTACGATATGTAATTAAAATATTCACGGAAAGAAAAAATAATATATGTTTCAATTTGCCCTGGAATTAATATCCAACCAAATGAATAAACTCAAATTAATTCTGAATTTCAAATTAATTTTATTGTTTCATGAAATTGCGCGGCGGTTCGTGAAGCTACCTTGAGTTGAGTTGCTCACTGGTTTTAACTTATTCATTAGTGAAACTCAATGGTTACATTTGCCTAATTAGCTGGCCACACATAATAAGGGAACTCGGTTAGAGCCAAAAATACTCACTAAATATTTTAAATGAAAAAGTAAGTTTGTAACTTTGCAATTCATTTTATGCATTCACTATTTCTATGCCAAATATCTGATTGAAAAACCTTTTCAAGAATAAGCTGAGGCAGATCCTCTTTGGTTCGGACACGACTGTATATAATATACTGTCGGATCTAACGACGAATATACTTTAATTATATTCTGTGGTTTTTGTACATGAAGTTTACAATAATTATTCTACTTGTAAATTATATTTAAACTTATCATTCCATGTGCACCGCAAATATCTGTGAATCAATTTTAATGTATTATTTTCTTCATTATGCTCTACTGCTACCACTTAACTTATTGTAAGTAATTAAAAAGTAAGCTACATTGAAATTAAAAATAAAATATTGCGCGACAAGAGTAATAATAATGTCTTGTCCTTCAAAAATTTTAATTATTTTGGGTACAATAATTGACTTTGTAATGACTATACATTATTTTAGATCAAAATTTTATTTTCACTTTGTAATCGTCTTTAATTTCAGATACCAATTATTATTACCAATTACCAATTTCAAAATTGTATTGTCTGTATTGTAAGGTTGAAAAGTAGTGCCGTGTCTGAGCAAAAGCAAGTAGCAACATTTCTCTTTCTTCATTTCAGCTGTTATTCTATTTCTCAATGTGACTGTCTGATAACCAGACGATAGATTTTCTATAAATTTTCTATGTCTAATAACAGTTCTGAAGTCAATGAAAACTATGATATGGTTTTAATTATGTGGTTTAGTTGTTTCTAAATTATTTGAGGTACTCTCGAGGGAGTAGAGTGTTTACTATAACTATATAGGTATATAGATCTTTAAATAAGCGTAAAATAGTCTTTGATTTGCCCGTTATAGCTTATTGAATAATATTCAAATATTTTTCTATTATGGTACGTCAATCTTAATACAAAGGATAATTATGTCTGCCCTGACAAGGAATGTGACCTCCTCTAAAATAATAAACTAATTACGCAGTCCCTTCATTACACGTTTGTCAATGAGGTCATAAGGAAAACTAAGTAAGGGAAGCGACTTTAATAGACCCCATAAAAGTTACTGACAATAGCTGTGCTATTTAAAAAAGTAATGTGATACTTAATATAGTAATGACATAATGCGTTATTAAATCGCCAGTTCACATCAATGGCCCATTATTTGAAGCATGTTGAGTTTTAACCGTTTTGTACACAATGTCACAATGCTTACAAGGCAGTGTATAAATAAAATGTAAAGTATTTATAATAAGTTTTAACAAGCTTTAATGTTAAAACTTATTATAAATACTTTACATTTTATTTATACACTGCCTTGTAAGCATTGTGACGTAAGTATGTGTGCGTTAGTGAAGTTAAGAGTTAAATTCTGAGAGTTAGATCATATAATTTTTGTGGTTTATTTTATTGTGTGGAATAAAGAGTTATCTATCTATCTATCAATCTATCTATCTATCTGTCTATTATATCGAATTGCAAAAGTGTCTAGATAAGGAATCTAAACTTTATGCTTATTGCGTTCATCAGACTATGCGTGTTCAGCGTGGTGGATATTGCATTACGGAAGGCTTAATAGCTTCCTTCTTTTCGAAATTTTTTAAATTAATTTGGATTTGTAACATGTAATTACTGCAGGTCTTAGGAATAAAATAACTGGTGACTTTCAAAAAATCATAAAGGCAAAAGAAATTCTATCTTATTAGATGTTTGAAAGCTGAGTCCTAATAATATCTATATATACACTTTTTACTATACTGGTGAACGTGAGTATTTGAAACATTATTAAAATGTATATACATAATGGATAATACACTTGTACTTCTCCACTGTGTGTATTAATATACCTAACCGGCTTCCTAATTAGAAGTTAAATATACATTAATAAATACAGTGGAGAAGCACAAGTGTATTATCAATTATGTATAAGTAAAAGTGAGCTCTGCACCAAGTGCCATCAATCAACAGTATAAATAAAATGTATATATTTTACTAAGCACTTGATCTGAATACTTTTGAATTTATCAACGGTCACAATTCTCCATAGCGACATCTGTTTAAATAAGATGAAAAACATACTGAACTAAAATTGTGTTAAAATATTTATTATTGTTAATGTTGTCATTGAAATTTTGTCCATACAATTTGAAGACAAGCAAATACCTGTTATAAAGAGTGACAATAGGTATCTATTTATAGAACGAAAACCGGTATTACTTTGTATTCATGTTTAAGTAGGTAAGTATACTTAATACTCGTACCTTAAATATATTGAATAGTTTACGGAGTTGCTATGTGGTTCAAATGGATAATGGAACAATTAAATTTTATATTAACCTATTAAATTGGTTAATTATATAATTTTATTAACATTCTTATGTACATCTAGTTTGTTTAGTGCTTTAGATTCGTTGCAAACACGACAACTAAAATAAAAATAAAAAACAAGCTAAATGGACAAGCAAACAAGCCAACAAAATTATAGGTTGAAGTAATTTTCAAAGTTTCATCTCTCTTGTCTAACCGGCTAAGAAGTAAAAATAATATCATAAACATAATAATATATACTATCACCTGAATAACAATTTCCAATATCGCTATATTCACTTTCCGTGCTAATGTCACCGAATAAAATGATATAGAATTTTTAATAAATGATATTCAAATTATAACGAAAATATCGAATGGAAATGTAACTGGAAAAAACAGTTGCAAATATATTACAAAATATTGTGTTGTATGTACGCGATGATATTACTTTGTTCAGTAATGTGTAAAACGAAGATTATAACTTTGCCGCGTAACGGAATAATATATTTTCAAATATTCACACTTCTTCTTCTTCTTCTTTGAGTCAATGGCTCGGGTGAATTCGGCATATTCACGCTGGTATTATATTTTACGAACATATTACATTTAGATACCACTTTAACTTCAATATTCGTTAGTAAAATAGGTAGAAGAGAAGTAGCTAAGTATACGCTTTTTTATATCGTGCGCAAAATCCCCATGGATACCACCTCTGCCAAAATCGGTGGAGGTGATATGTCAGACTCGAACCGACCAAGACGCACGCCGTCCGTGGGTCCTTGGTTGCCGGAGGTGAAATTATACAAGACATCTCTCGCAGCCCTGCCGAAATAGATATGCGCTATAACTACTTTAGTAATTAATTGGTCAAAATAATGTCCGATTTATAATAATGACATGAAAATAAAAATACTTAAAAATTACCCGTCATAAGTATAACAATATGCGAAAAGAATATAATTAATTATTCTTGAAGATTTTATTTTCAAAAGAATACTTTTGGCAGTGTATATCATGAAGACAGACACGTGTTGTCAGAAAAAAATATTCAAGAGACTTTTACATTTTAAAAAACTATTACACAATGCCGCTAAAAATATATCAACCATTACATTGAAAACAATAATTGTTTCTGGAACACAAAACATTGATTTTGTAGGTGGGTACATTTATTTTTTCCGATCCAATCTGACGATGTTTTTAAATATAATAATGAATATGAAATTAAATATCATAAGGATATGATGTAATAATGATATAAAATTCCTATACGAGTGTAATAATGATATAGAGTTCGTATGTTATAATGATAATTGGTTTTAGTTATTTAAGCGTGCGGTTTGTATAAAATGTTAAGTAATGTGTTTGTAATTGAAATGCACAAAACAGCTGTGTCACATAGAAGCTTTTTAAGTTTAAGGCTGTTTTTACGACACGTGTAGGTGGATAGCTGTACCCGAAAGTACAATTTAGAATAGACTTAAAGTAACTGTTTATTTCATATCTTTCATACTCATTGTGTGAATCGATGGTCTTATCTTCTTTTCTTTTCTTCTTACCTACTATGTTTTATATTTCACCTTCACGGATTTATTTGCAGTAGGCAGTACCTACAAGTAATACCTCCATTGTTGTGAGCGCTCATCGGCCATGGCATCCACATACCATTTGATCGGTGCGTTTAATCGTTTTTGTTTCTTTAGCCGGAGGTATAAAACAATCAGTACATTTGACCGTCGTCCCTAATTTTAAATTCCAACAGCATATAAATTGAATTACGTTTGTCATTGTAATGAAATTTATATGGTGTTGCCGGTGACAAATTACTTTTTTTTATACCTACCTTAACACAGTTAACGGGCCATGATTTAATGCGAAACGTTTAAAACGAAACGTGTCCAGTTGATGTGTATAAAATCAATGTGTGATATTTTTACTTCCTCTTTTAAGCGTGTTTTAATATGCCACCTGATGAATTTTACTGTTTCAACGTTCATCTAGAATGAGATTCAGTTTGTTTAGTTTATACTTGATATAGTTATGTACAAATGAAATGTAACTATCTATCTATCCACTTAGCGCACTAGATCTAGTTACAAAAAAAATATTCTCTAGGAAAAAAAATCATATTTATTTTATTTAATTATGAACATGGCTCATTTATACAGCAATTATGAGATGTTATGGCAAGCTTAATTCAAAGTTGAGTTCTCTTTAAGCAAACCTGGAGTACCCAGAAGAATTTCAATGCAACGAGAGGCAGTCAAGTTCCAAAGCAGAAAATTTCTGAAGTCACAATATTGTGATGTCAGAAACTAATAATGCCATACATTGTACTGCAAGTGACTTTAGCTCTGATATTGCCATCTAAACCTTCTCCTAATTGACATTTACGATAGGCGTTGCCCCTGTGACAGTCAGTTGTTTCTAGGATTTATTTCACTTTGTTTCAGTAAACAAAGGTACACTCACTATTTTTTAATCTACAGCTGCTTAGCACCTGTTCTTAAATGTGGTTTCATTATTATATTCTCTTTAAATATACTGGGATAGCAGTTGATTTATTCCTATACTGATTTTTTTCTAAAGCAAATAGTATACTAACTGTTCAAATCGATTTTAAATAAAAAAAAGTGAAGGCTTCGACGGAATTCAAACCAGCGATCTTACCCTTACAGGGGGATTGTTCCTCCTGTAAGGGAAAACGCTAAGCCACCTGACCGCTAAGGTACGAAACCACGTTCAGCATAATTGAAATTCTCCTATACAACCATCTTTGGGGCGACGGTGAGCCGTGAGAGCCATCAACCAACAATCATGCTAATTAAGGGTCAAACCAATCAATATACTGAACGATACACACAATACAAAACAATATACGCAATATACCTAGTTCTTACACAACCTACAATTTTCACTCAGATAGCATTTAATAGGATTTTCTGTAAGAGCAATTTTATAAATAATCTTGCTTTCATTCCTTATGCAAAATGATATCGCCAAATGAAAATTGTATTTCCATTTTATTCAGGGTGGTACCGATACCGAGGCGAACCGAAAGCTTTAGAATTTGTTAGATGCTTGTTGAATGCGGATATCTGTCTCTAACAAGCATGTTTATTTCTTGTTCAATTGATTGCATAAAAATACTCGTAGCAACTTGAATAAGTATTATGAGGCAAAAAATGAACTCCAAATTATTTGATACGTATAATTGACAGGTAGAATATTAATTAATCGATAGCAGTAATTGACTTGCGGCCTGTCCAGGAAAAGGTATCAACTTATTTGCAGTAAGAGATTTTGTACCAGTATTAGAAGTGTTACCCTTTATATAACTTTTGTGTTTTCATTTTCACTTACTTTCTATATATAGCTAAAGGTAAGGCCTAAATCATAAGTGCATATCACTAATTCAGACTATGTAAGGAAATACGAAACATATTGGTACCAATAATAAATTATATCAAAACAATAGGCTGAATCTGGGTTATATACCTGTCTGATGTAAAACAGCCCTATCCCTTACACGCCTTGTATAACACCGCACGGGAAAAGACAGAATGGCTCAAGTACTACGGCGGAAATAAAAACGAACATTTAGCAAAAATGTGTTTTAAGACTAATATAAACACCCCGTTTTAGCACGGTTAACTAAAACAAAATTCAAAAGTTTTTGCCTCTCATGCAAAGGTCCATTATTTACAAACCACATTAAACCTTTTGGGGCTGCGATAATTTTAGCAGTAACCCTTCAACGTCTACTGTTCCATTAAATCCGCTGAGCACACGTAGCTACGTGTATCATGTATGGTCTCTTTTAGATTTCAATATCCACGGTTACTGGACCGTGAAATAATAATTTAATTATGTGCACAAAATGTATGGGGTTCTAGTAAAATTTCGCTTGACGTTTGTAACCTCTGGGTACATAATTGTACCGAGATATTAATTGTATTTATGTTTCTTTGAAGTGGTGCTTGAGGAAACCGCCACTCAAACTATTTGCGGTTGGTATTTATGAAATTCTATTTTTTGTACTTTGACGGCCGGAGCATTCTTATTTGAATTTGGTTAGAACGTTATGGTCCAGGAGATAGTTCACAATAATAATACCTTGAATCGCTGCTAAAATATATGAGTACACTTTTCATTGAATTGTAGCTAGCGTCGCTCAGAACGATTTCTATTTGCAATTGCGATGTTATAAAGAAGTTCTGCTCATTTAATACACTTATGACTGATAGTACCTTGGAAAGCACGTTAAACCCTCGAATCTTGATTGCCATATGAACATCTATGGTAGTCGTTGCGGGTAGTTGGGGCCGTCAAAATCCGACCAACTTAACTACAGAACTTCGTTATTGCTAATTAGTGGTTACTTGCTCCTCGAAAAATATCGGAGTTCAGTCTCATCACAGTTAGACTGGCAAGCCGACCTCGAACCGAAAAATAACCCGAACGAATAAGCTTATTCTGCTTACTCCTTCGAGATATTTTGGCAATACATACCTACACCTAGAGACATCTAGACTCCGACAGCTATACTTGTCTCAATATTTTCGAGTTATCAACTCATTAATCGCAAAATAGTATTGGTACATTGCAATTTAAATAAATGTACAAAATCATAGGCATTGTCGGCCATTAAACACGTTGCAATAACTTAAAAGTAGATTGTTTAAGCAAAGAAACCTTGAATTTTACAGCAATTGAACAAAATAATATCAAATATAAACCACTGGAATTTGATTAATTTTCCGTGAAGCTTATTATTTCATGAAGCTTCACACTCGTGTAATCACGTCGAAAAATGTAGTATTTTGATAAAATGGAAGTTTCACTCTTGCGGTAGACTGAAATTAATTTCCGACCGTGGGTTTGTTATCTGCAATTTTATAATTTGCATGGAATATTAAATTTTGAGTTAAAGCTTTCGATAAATAATGTTTGAACCATTTTATCTTCGCATAATTTACCGAAACCTATTTCGGTTAAAAATAACATTGCCTGGCTCAAAACAACCGTAATACTAGTAGCCATGAGTTTAAAGTAGTTTGTTCCAAAATACAGCTTGCACAAAGCTTGGGATGCAACAAAAGGAAAAGCCTAGTTCTAAGCGACCGACGCGTTTGTTATTCCGAACTGCACTGTTGAAAATTCAAAATTCAAAACATACAGTATAGATATAGTGTATTCGAGTAGGTTACGTACGGTTGGGGCTTTTCATTCGAATTTGGAGTTAGCCGACGGGAAGAATCAACCTTTCAGAAAAGTTTAGTTTCAATAATTCCTCGTTGAGGCGGATAGCTTAGCGTGGGAGTCTACATACCTTGATGTGTATTTTATTTTTATAAATCTCATGTAACTAATATTGTTCTATGATATAGTGAGATTTTTCTGTGTTAAATACATAAGTGGAACAAAAGGCACCTAAAATAAACGCAAAATGTGACATAGGAAATAATCCAAACATGAAACCCATTCGTATACGAAGAAAAAGAAAAAATATAATACAAAAAGTGATTTCAGAAACGTAATATTTGAAGGCATCTTTTACTCACTGCGACAGCTTTTACTCACTGTGTGTTCTAAACAATCAGGTATGTACCCATGCAATTTTATACGTCGATATTCAAATTCTAACAGCGTTCTGACTTTGATATGTATTTGTGATATAATACATAACACTATTAACCAAAAATAGAATAGCACGTAGCAATGTATGCAGTTTGTAATATGCGACTCTCAAGTAATCTATTTTTTTTTTGTTTTCTTTTATATCGCTCAGGTGACAGAAAACATACGGCCCACGTGATGAAGAGTGGTCACCATGGCCTTTTTTTTTTTTTTTTTTTATAGTGCGAAAAATCCCCACGGATACCCCCCACCGGAGCCGGTTGGGAAGGTTATGTCGGACTCGAACCGACTAAAACGCACGCCGTCTTTGGGTCTTCAGTTGCCGGAGGTGAGGTTGTAGCCAACATATCCCTCGCACCCCGGCAGACCCGGGGCCCTCTCTTCGAGATGACCCCCGTCGGGTGTAGGGACCACGGTGTCCCCAACTAGCCCCCGGGTATGGGGAGGCGCATTTTCCGCCACCGCCGCGGCCTGCTTCTGCTAGAGTGACAGGCGGCTCCACCCGTCACCCCCAGGCCTGCGCTCATGGAGGACGGAGGTCATTCTGCGACCTCCGACGTCCGAGTCGCCTCCGCTCGTCGCGGGCTGTGCGGGTCCGGAGTCTTCTCCGAACTCGTTCCGCCGTCTCCTTCTCGAGCATTACTTGCTCGCAGAAGGAGGCGCCGGCAGCCCAAGCGTTCGCGCACCGTACCATCGCCGTGAGCACCGTGGCCTATGGACGTTTTTAACACCAGAGGAGGCCGACCCTGTAGAAAACCTTCTATAACCCTTTTTGAAGAAACCCATATTATAGTCGCGTGGAAAAACCACAGCAGGGAAGCTCATTCCTAGAGGTGGAGGTAACTTGTATGTTATCCAAACTTAATAAATGTTACATTTTTATAGATAGTTGGTCTAAGGCTAACTACACTTCTTAAATTTTAATTGTATAATAATTTATGTGTTTGTAAGGTCGACTGTGAGTTGCTTTCCTAGACGAGACATTCTAAAAGTCAAATGTCGTTTACATTCATCGTCCAAATCCTTTTAGAAACAAGTGTTATTATAGCTATTAGTTTATCTTCTGACTATTAAAGAATAATTTATTATTATATTACTAGAATAATAGACTCATCAATCACTATGAAAGCTGCAAAAACAAAAGAAGCCATAGACTGATGGAGTGATTCGTCTCACAAGAAAATATTTATACGAAAGGAAATATTGAATAGGCATATACTATCATTAAGTTTTCCTGTATTCATTCTCGTAATGGTAGTGGTCTCGTAGTGGTACTCTAATTAGCAAAAGCGAATCTGTAATTTATTATAACCTTGGTGAATTGCGAAATTGCTGACGTAAATAATACCTATGTAGTTAAGTAGTAACTAGAATCAAGTAGTTATGTAATAAATTGTTTTGATAAAATATTATATCAAATAATTTATTATTATAGTAGGTTTGAACAGAAATGTTGACCAAATTGACTGCTTTTGTTATTTCTTTATAAGGAATCGAACAAATAAAAGTTCCTACTGAACTGGTGGAAAATAAATCGTTTAAAACACCAATGCGAAATGTCAGTATAACTAGAGAACATTTTGGAACTCTCGCCTCTTATACTGTTGTTTTGAAACTTGGAGTCAAACAATTTAAGAACAATGATATGGTTCAAGCAGTTCAATTGCTATACGATATGCAGCACTTCGCTTTAGAAGGTGATACTCCTCCAAATTAGTTAGTCATTGTTTGACGAGATAGATAAAACATTGCTCAAGAAATCACATTTGTTACGATTATTAAAGTTATTATGATTGAGTCTCGTTAGGTTTACGGTTTAAATTTGTTTTTTGTATATTTCTTTGCGATTTTTCTAAATTTGAATATATAAGCACTTGATCAAATGCTACTGCCACCAGACTTGATGAATAAAAACTTATAATAGACTTGAGGAATTGAAACAATTTTCAGTATAGACCCAATGAGATCAAATCAATGTTATCTTGGATAATTAATACAGATGTACATTGATTATCTAATAAGGAGGTTATAAATTAAAAACCCAGTCATTATCATACATTAAATTATATTGAAATTTAAGCTTGTTGTAATAAACCGGTGCATTGGAAATAAATGACGTCTAAGAACCCAATATAAAATTATTTATTTTTGCATTTGATCACTGGGTGGCCTAGACAACTTCAAAACATGCTAATTAAGATCACTGCAATCGTATATTCATGATTGCGTAAGAATGGTGTTTAGAGGACTAGAAGATACAAAATGATAAAAATGAATGTGTGGTCAAACAATGCAGAGTTCTAGAATATTGATATACATAAATAGTTTTTTCACGTACACATAACCATAGAGAGAGAGAGATAAACAAATTCATACACATATAATTATAATTTAGAAGTACACCCAATCTCACTTTTAACACAAACAGTTTTAGAAGATGATGATGTAACTTGAACAACTGAACCATCTGTACAGTTTGTACTAAGAATAATTCCTCGCCCAATTTCCAAAGAGTGCGGTTGTGTGTGGAGCAACATTAAATAATATTTAACTACCCGCAATGGTTCTAAAGAAGTGTTTTAAGTGTAAAAAAAATATAACAAAGAAATCGCCAGGTCTTGAATGCAGTAGATGTGAGAGGGTGGTACACACTGATACAGCGTGTGCCAAACTCTCTAATAAGCAGCTTAACACTCTTCGGAACTCGCCCGGCATCGAGTGGAGTTGCGAAGACTGTATGAAGAACATCTCTCGGAGATCCTCGTTCATAACACCAGATGAGGACTGTGATGATGAAGAGTCAGTAACTGGATGTGTTCCTAACACTACAATCGTCGACACTCAAAAGCTAGTGCAGGACATTAGTAGGGAATTGAAAAAAACCTTCCGAGATGAGTTATCTGCACTTGAATCCTCTCTCGACTTTTTAAGTGAGCAAATCAGCGACGTACAACAAGCCATTAAAACGCAAAGCCAGGTTATAAAAGGGCTAGAACAAAAAAATCAAGATCTACAAAATAAGAACAAAAACTTAGAACTACGTGTTTCTGTTCTTGAACAAGATATCAGCAACTTTGAACAAAGATCTCTGTCATCGTCCTTAGAAATAGCAGGTCTTCCTTACATCAATCCAAAAGAAGTGGACAATGTGCTGGCGACGGTTGCTGCGAAATTGAATACGGATAAGAACGACATCCAATCCTCAACCCGATTACCCGGATCGAAAGATAAACCAGGTGCAATTCTCGTGGAGATCAAAACAAAAGCTGCCCGTAGTCAATGGATCGCCTCCAGCAAAGAAACACGCCTAAATGTAGGTACTCTGATACCGGACGCCCCTCCGGCATTGCTAAATAAACCCGTTTTTATTAGGGAGGCCCTTACTAAAAATCTAAAATCAATACTGTATACAACTAAAGCACAGTTGAGCAACTCTTACCAATTCATATGGTGTAAAGATGGCAGGGTATGCGTAAGAAAATCCTGCGACAGTAAAATTCATTACATCCGCTCATTACAAGACATCGATCGTATTAAAAAACACGATACCGATTTGCCTAAAGTACTCCAATCATAATTATTATTATAAATACCCTTATTATTGTATTTTATATTACCCACTACAATATTTAATATGGAAATTAAGAATTGTACTTCTACCAATAGTTTTTTTGAACACCTACCTAACAATTGTCACATAAATCTCTCATGTATACATGTAAACATTAGATCACTTATTAAACATTTTCCTAAACTGCTACAGGTTATATGTAACTGCTCATATCCACTCGATGTTATAGTAATCACCGAAGCTGGTATCTCTGACACAATCGTTAATTTATATAATATTCCGGGCTACACAATGTACTCACAGTTACGACATAATAAACGCGGCGGTGGTATAATTATTTACGTTAAAAATCACCTCAAATTTACTCCAATTCACTTGAAAACAAATACATTCGAAAACCTTACAGGAACGTTGAAAATAAACCCCAAAATGGCCGTAACTGTGTGTGCTTTGTATAGACCACCAAACACAAATAAGTTTATCTTTGTGAAAGAACTGGGTCACTATATCTCCAACTTCAATTCAAAATCCAACTTGTTGTTCACAGGTGACACTAATATTAACCTGAAAACCATATCATCCTACAGAGACTTGTATCTAGAAACACTCGGCGAGAGCGGATTAATGTGTGGAATATCTGAATACACTAGAATTGAGAAAAAACTGAATAAAATTACTAAGTCTTGTATTGACCATATCTTTGCACGTTTTCCCACATTAACTCCGTACTCGGCGGTGTTGGACGTAGTACTGGCCGATCACCGCGCTGTCATCTTTACCTGCATTGATGACGCAGTGCCGCCTCCTCCGGTACACATACAGGATGCTATTAAGATAAACTATGAATCACTTATACGTGAACTCAAAAAAGTTAAGTGGCTTAGCACAAACGATATTAAATCCCCCTGTGATATATTTAGCTTTATAAAAAATTCATTTCAAAACGCTCTTAAATTATCGACCAATCATAAAACGATTAAATATACCCAAAAACGTATTGATAATCCAAAACTGCCCTGGATAAATAAAAATATAAACAGATTGTGTGAAAAACGGGATAAGATGTTTAAATCTTGGATACGGGATCCTAACAATCTCAAACTTAGATTAGAATATAATAAAACACGCAATAAAGTCCATAAAGTTTTAGAAAATACAAGAAATAAACATTACTCTACGGAAATCCAACATAATTTTAAAAATACAAGAAAGGTGTATCAGATAATCAATCAAATGTTAGGCAGAGTTACACTATCTATCGATGCAGCCATTCTAAAGGCATTCGAAGGCCAAGCACAATCTGAAAAACACATTGCTGAAAATTTTGCGAATGGATTCGAAAAGTCAGTAAAAGATATAATTCCTAATTGCAACATAAAAGTCCTGGGCCCTAATGCACACAAAATAACATCCATAGATTCTAGTATCCGCTATAAGAAAGCTACAGGAGGTAAAATTCTTAAAATAATTAATAAATTAAACACAAATAAAGCACCAGGATTAGATGATATCAGGGTATCTCATCTAAAGAGTATTGGACCTGGTATCGCTAGGACAATATCCAACCTAATAAACTGTAGTGTTTCAAGTGGCCTTTATCCCGACGAGTTAAAACTAGGCTGTATAAGACCCATCCATAAAAAAGGGAAAAGGGACGATTACAATAATTACCGGCCTATAACCCTGTTGTCTTCTATTGATAAAATAGTTGAAAAATATATATGCGAACAAATACATGACTTTTTTAGAACAAAAGATGTTATATACAAAAATCAATTCGGCTTTCAGGCGGGTAAGGGAACAACTGACCTATTAATTAAATTTACAGATGAGGTCAACGAATATCTTAATAATCAACAATACGTACTAGCACTGTTTATTGACTTCTCTCGCGCATTTGATACCCTGGACCATGAACAACTAATTACTAAACTAAATAATTGTGGGATTCGCGGCCCATTGCTAAAGTGGTGTGAAAACTACCTTAATAACCGATCATTCACAGTTAAAATTAATAAGTCGTACAGTGATCCGATTATGGTCACTGAGGGCACGGCCCAAGGTTCTGTGATCGGACCATTGCATTTTCTAGCGTACGTCAATGATATGCGTCACTGCATAAACCACTGCACTTGCTACCAGTTTGCTGACGACACCTGCCTTGTAGCTGCTCATAAAGATCCAAAACAAGCTCTGGAACTACTGCAATCTGATTTTAACTTACTCACCCAATGGTGTCATGATGCAGGCCTTGTACTTAACGCTAGTAAGACCAAATTAGTGACAATCAAGTCGCCTTACATGAAATCAGTGAATATAAATAGTCTAGTTGCTCATAGCCATAGTTGTCTACATACTACAAACTATGCCCATTGTAAATGCCCGTGTATTGAGACTGTAGAATCGCAAACCTATCTAGGCATGATAATAGACAGCAAATTCAACTGGGACAAACACATTGAACATGTTTGTACAAAATTAAGGCAGTTCTTAGCAAATATCGTCATCTTAAAGAAGCGTATACCCTATAAAATAAAACTGATGCTATATAATTCGCTCGCTGAATCTCACATCCAATATGGGTTAGTTTGCTATGGAAGTACATACAAAACCTATCTTAACAAAATTTATAATATACAACTAAAAATTCTTAAAAACATAGTATCAGATAAAATTCGTAATCAGTACTACAATGACGAAAACGGATTATTTAAACATTGTAAAATACTGCCAATTTATTCACAATTTAAATACATGTTTCTAAAATATTACTTTTCTGATACCACATATCAACAAAAAGTCGATCATCCTGTATGTACGAGGGCGATTGTTCAAAACCGGCTGCGCATTGTGCGCGCTTCCAATACTTACGGCGAGCGCACGGCCAGATACCTCGTACCTCGACTGATAAACAAATTACCGACAGTTTTGCGCGATACCCTCACTCATACCAACATTAAAAATAAACTCAAGCAATATTTCTTGGACTCACTGTTGTAGTTGTAGGTACTGTTGGTTTATGTTCTTGTTACTGTTTTTATTTTAATTATATGAAGTGATTGAAAAGTAAAAATAGTATCAAACTGCACTCCTAAATACCTACTTGACCAGACCCAATTCTTGTTAGGCATCTATCTACCTTGTTATTAGTATAGTTTACAACATTATAAGCGGCGGCGTGGAATATTTCGTAGTAATAAGATTTCCAAACCTTAGTGGTTTTTGAGATTACTACAATAATGTTAAATTACTGTATAATATTCTTAAAATGATAATAAAGAGAGAGAGAATTAAATGAATATTATATTTACGTAGACAGGTATACACCCAAATCTAGCATTAGGATTCACTTCACGCTTCACTTACAAACTCGTTACATGGGATAATATAAGCAAATCGAGCGCCTATTACGCCACATGACATATCCTTAATCGAATCTGAAACCGATATATCATACCCAATAAGTCTGCATATAAAAAAGGGTTCGCGTATGCCTTGAGAATTTTATGGAAATATAAAAGGATAATGACTTGGACTAGACATTTTTCTTATTGATGGAAAATCAGTATACTCAGTGGTCAAATTGAATTCCCGATGAAAAATATTGAATACAACAATATAATAAACTTAATTTATTTTACCTTCTTAAATTTTTCATAACTTCAGTTGGTCTTGTATTTACTTTTAACAAAAGATACGTTTTGGTAAAGTTATGAATCAGTTACAGGTAATAAAAAATAACGCATAATGTCCAGTTGAAGGTAGTAAATATTATCTCAACTCTTCTAAACACAACAATAAGTATTTTTGAAATTCGAAAAAATCACTTACCCACTAAGAAACGTTTATAATTATATTATATGTTAGTACTTATACGTAGTAAGCCTTCCCGAAGAGCGAAACCTATACTCGGGCCCTCTCCGTAAGTAGCGGCGCTGCCTTACAAAATGCCGTTGATTCGACCGAAGTAGATTATATTTGGGTAAAATCATGTAGAAAATGTATCATCTTTATAGGCGTAAATGTCAATGGAGCTTCCAGGAAAAACAGATTTGCACCCTATTATGAGCAGGAAGGGATCAAGTATCAGAAAAAAAACATTACTGTCGACAAAATTTAGCATATTGATAGAATTTCCTCTACCTTCGGAATAAAGGGTAAAGTTTTGTTCCATTAGTAATATTATTTTGGAATGAGATATTTTTCTATCAAAGGTAATAATATTGAATAATATGGTAATACTATCTGTTATTTCTCTTTTTGCAAATTTTGCCTGTGAATTCTTTACTGATGTAGATCTTTTTTTTGTAATGTTATGTGTTTTGTTTGTGATTTTTATTGTGATGTCACCTGTTCTGGTACATTTTTTATAACAGGCGTTACACTCTTTGTAAGACTTCTATGTTTCTTCGCTGTATATACTTCTATTTATAAATAAAGATTATTATCATTTACTCACAAATTCCAGATTATTATGACCTGAGCATTGGTAACTACTTTTAAACCATTAGTCAACCTAAAAATATTCAAAGTTTCTTATGAAGTAGCAGTAGCAGAAGTGCCTTTCTGAAGTGAAAACAGTTTATTTAAAAAGTAAAAGAATTTACTTCACAAGTGTTCAATGAGACTTAAAAAAGCTTTTACTTCGAACATTTACTTCCTATGTGAATCATCACAATATTATTTTTGTCAAACACCCACTGGCCATATGGACTTTAATATATTTTTTTATCGCGGTGCGGTATCTGATATCAGAGTTGGAAAACCGGAGCGTGATCGTGATGTTAGGTAACAATGTGAAGAAGTTTATTCCTTGCCCTAAATTCACTACGAATAAAATGGAAGAAGTTTTTACCTAAAGAGCTAAAAGTGAAGTTTAAAATTAAGGCGACTAACGATTCCTATATATTCAAAATCAAAATAAATCGTATATTGAAAATCTATAAGTAGTAATAATTCTACGGCGCTTTAATAACTCTAAGCCTTCGGAATTAGATTTGTTCAGCTTCGAACGCAACATAAAAAAAATGATCCGAATTAGTAGAAGATATTGAAAGGGTACTAAATGTATCGTTTATAGAGGTTTTATAGATGTATTGTGGCAAAAGGGCAAATGGAATTTATATAAATAGGTGAAGTCAGGGTTAAAATCTCAATTCACAATTTTTTGCATTGTTAATATTCCGAGTTCCTTTTTATACAAAATTTAAAATTTCATAATTATTAATTTGTCGATTTCCTATTTTTCCGAATTACTGAATTTTATAGTTCCTTAGAGTACTAACTCTAAAATTTTCCAAATATGTATAGTTTGATACAGTCCGGGACAGTTACATTATTTTGGGTTGTTAATGCTTTATGGTACCAAGAGAAACAAAGTAGTTCAACATACTTATATTATATTAAATTTAAAACTAAACTATATTTATATAGGTACAAACTTACTTAAACCAACATAATTTTTTTAATCCTTCTTCTGGTGTAATTGTGCTTTTTAATAAATCATCAATAATATTCTGAATTTTAGCATCTTTCAAAATAAATTTAGAACGTCTGTTCTTTTCTTTTACGTATATTTGCGAATTTTTAATTTTTTTTTTGGTAATAAATACCTTCTTTTTTTAGAAAGCTAATGAAGCAAAACAGATTCGATTTTCCTACTTTTTTATTTAATCGGAAATGCCATCCCTCTAAGGCATTAGTTGTCCTGTGGCGTTCACTGGAGCAACTCCACATGTCTAAGCAAATCTTATTCATCCATTGCTTTTGAAAGTAGGAAATAAACTTTTCTGTAACAGTATCATCTGTAGCTTCGTTCAGAATGTATAGCCAAGCTTCAGGTATAAATTTTACAGGCATCAGTGCCAGATTAGACGTAAGTCTTACAATTCTTCTGTGTGATTTATCAACTAGCATACCGAATTTTTCGCCATTCCTCCAAATCGCTTTCGTAAAATGGTAAAAGCATCCTTTCACGCGAACTTGTGGGTAAATGGACGTAACTGCATTGATTATGGCAGTTTCCCAATCACTTTTAAAGAAACGTATATCAACATTAAAAAGTTCCTTTAAAATGCGGAACACGTCCATGTATGTAGATTCTTTCTTATTTGGTAAAAGGCAAAAAAAAATAGGAATTATAGCCGTAACCTCTGTGGTACTACCAATATCTATGAAAATTGTAAACAATTGTTGAAATGGTTTTGGCACACTTTTAAAAGTACCGTCGGCTAAAAATAAGTCAGTTTTTTTTATTAAATTAAGACAACCTGGGTTCCCAAAAATGAAAATTCCTTCTCCGTCGTACAATAAAAAATCTTTCCTTAAAATTTTCGGGATCTCTACATCTTCACATGTTTTAAATATGCATTTAGAAATATTAAAAACATCCTTTCGCGTCGCGTACAATGAATTTTTTACTGAAGAAAATGGCGGCACTTCCGCGTTATTACTGGAATCTGAATCACTCGCTAAACCTTCCATGCAAATATCGTAAATTTCTGTTTACGATATTTGCATGGAAGTATATATCGTAAGTTTTTAGAAAAATCAGGCTTGCATGTATGAATGCTTTCCCGTAATATCGCATCACTTTCCACATTCAATGTGACAGAAGCATTACAGCGTTGGGCTTTATTTGCACACCGCCAAAGTTGAGTTCCAGTTTTATTCTTAGAATGGAAGTAATATTGGTAACCGCCACGAAGTAGTTTCTTCTTACCTTTCCTTCCAACTTCAACAAAGGTTAATTTGACGCTCCCTGTACTTGCAGTAGCCATTATGTACCTACTTCTATAAAATCAATTATAAATTTGTAATATCTTTGTACTTAGATCGTGAATAACTATTTATGCAATATTAATTTGACTTTGACTTGACATTAGAGATTTAATCATCTATTTTGTTGCGCAAAGAGTTTATGCATTACAAAGGTTTGTGTAGTATTCATTCATACAAACCGAACAAGATAAATATGTTTGGTAGGTATTGATAAATGAGTCTGTGACTGTACTTATATAAGGTAAATAGTAGAATGTGAATTAAAATAGAACTTGTAAATAAGTGAATATATAAATATTGTATTAAGGAAAAAGAAAAATGTGGAAAAATAAAAATTCGGAAAATAAGGAAATTGGGGAATTACACATCTGGGAAAATTTGAACTTCGGACAGTATCGCTGACTTCAAATAGGTTAAGACTAGAAAAGAAAAGAAATAAAATAGAACCACGTTGAGCTAGAACGACCCTCTATTTTGATAGAAATGTAACCCAAATCAAAAGAAAGTGCCTATTTTTTTCTAACTTAATGTTAGCTTGCATAGCAGCATTGTTGTTATGTATCCTAAATTTAGGAAAATTATTTTTCTACTTTGTGTCCTAGTGTGTGTTTTTAGCTACATAAACTTGCAAGTAAATGACAACAATGACCCTCAAATTGTTGACAAAGATACTTGTAGGACTATAGAAACTATACATATAGATTTTAAGTGGAATAAAATATACAAGCCTCTGCCTTCTATACACACCACATTTAATATAAATAGCACTACGTCTAGACAGCCATATTTATAAATGTTTTTTGTAAGTGCAAATTACAAATAAAAAGTCATAACAATATGATATTTCGTGAGATATTTGAAGCATGGACGCTTAACCTTATTGCCCTTAGAACTTGAAATAAAATCGTAGACCTATGCTTTTGTCGATACAAATTTTGTTAAATTTAGCTAACTCATACTTAAAAAACAGAAATAAATATATAAAATATACATCGCTTTGACTTAACATTTTATTTGACATTTTATTAATTGGTTTTGTACACTATAGTCGGGGAGGTGAATATGTTAACTTATTGTTACTTGAGCTTATTAGAATTGATAGATTAGATGATTAGTAGAAGAATGGTCCTATATTTTTCCCATTTTCGGTTGTAGGGAAGCGTTTTTATAACATTCTTAGTAAATACATATATCATGCATATTTATATCATTTATATTTTCTTCATTATTTTAATATTATGAACTTTAAAAAAACTCAATCGCACTCGAGTCCAGACATCGCTTTTTTGCAACTTTGCTACTGTACCACGCTACTTGTTAGTTAGTACCCCCCCTCCCCTCATACCTGTTTCTGATGCGCAGTGCATCCTCCCATATAATAATCTGACCCGCTCGACTAACTTCATACGTCCTCTCTAGGGCTCCCTTACCACTAAAAATCATTCTCATTTTGGAAAGGGCGTGCTATATTCCGGGCTGCTGGTTGCATTACAATTGCAAAATTTGCAATGAGGTGGCTCATTACTTTACAAATGGGGTCTTCTTTTGGGATTGTTGAAGATATTGTTCGTATATTATTGAATTTGTTTTACAACAACATTTCTGGTTTTCGGACAATTTCAAAGTCTTAAGATGTGCTCCATTTATGTGTACTGTGCTTATTAAATTACTAATTCCATTGTTTGAAATCTTTGAAAGTACAACACTCTTCACTAGCATCAACCAAACCTGCTAATGATATAATCTATTTCAACAACCCATTAAGTTTCAATTATAATATTCATACGGAATGAGCTGAAACAATGATCAACCCCATTTCAATTACTTGTATTATATTCGACAAGACAACAAAAACAGTTGGAGATAATAACGTGGAGCTGGAGCTGACATGATAATGGTATCCAACCTTCGTTACTAAAATAGAATTTTACAAATGAATCTACTCGTGAAATATAAGGTTATTGTACGAAACAAAACGTGAGATGATATGCAAAGCTTTGAATATTTATCACGCAGACATTATTATAATTATACGTTTTTATATTAACATAGTCGTTTTAATAATAAAATAATATATCACCATCTAAGACATTCTACATAGCTCTAGACAGAAAGTTAACACAGTTTAACTATTTAAAATACGAATATACATTCGGTCGCATTTAAAATACGAATATACATTTTATACATCATTTTAAACAACACCTAAATAGCAGTATAAAGTAACATTATTACTGAAAAACTTATAATGATGTTGAAGCACTTAAAACACGAATGTAATGTAATAACGTACTTTAGATATATCTTCTTTAAAATTGTGTTTGAATATAGGTAATTACGTTATTATGATAATCGAGTTTTTGCATGACTCTAAATTTGCAAGACGAATTATCAAAATATGCTATTCATTTATTTTAATCCAGTGTCTATCTAAATTTGGAATACTTAAACTACTTATACACTTTTAATTTTTGGTCAAGTTTCGTTTTTTTACTTTTCATGCTTTTAAAGATACGTCAGATGACAGTATCAATTACAAATACATACTAATTCATGATGATCTACGTGAGCAATCATTGGTTGCACCACATCGGGTTCCTGCAAGTTTCTTTTTTTTTAGGTAAAATGAACGCAGTAGATTGGGATTTTTAAACAAACTATGTTAAAGTATGATTTTGAGTACTAAAAGGTTATGAAATATATCATTTCGTGGAATATCAATGAAGATTAATTTAAAACAGTGTCTGAAAATATGACTGATTCATTATTTATAATGTTTTGAACGAGCATCTCCTTTAATATGTTGTTTACAAAGTTTAGCTTCCAAAAGAATACTAATTGTCTTTAATATATGGAATATTTTTATCATAATATATCAAAAATACAACATTTATCTAAATATTCATTATGCTGTTGGATAATAGTATAACGTAATGATATACATAGTGTTATATTAATAGAAATGTTTCTTACGCTAAAAATATATTCAAGTCAGTTTTAAATTAAGTAATAGTTATTATAACTCTGAAAGCAGCAGATAAATTGTTGATTTATATATTATAATTATATATAGTAATTTCAACAACAATATTATTTTTATAAATATCGTGCAAAATTCTACTCGGCGGTGTTTACACCCATTAGTAAACATGGCTTACACTCTTGTGTTAGAAAATCCAAAATCATTATAATTATGAATACATTATTTTTGTTATTCAGCTTTTTATATAACCACGTCTCAGACGGAGGTCGTAATGACAGAGAGGTTTTAAATAAAATTAATCGGTATTATATCAGATTACATGGTGTGACAGCCCTACTCTTCGTTATTGTCTAGGACGTGACCTTATTACATTACTAATTACATTTTGTAAATTGGTAAAATGTGTAATGTTTAAATTGTTTTGAATAAATTAACATTGAAAAAAATCCACTGGTGAAAATCAGTTCAACTATTAGAGCTCACACGTTTTACTCCATAATATTAATTGAAATGAGGTGACATGGTTTGGTCATGCCACGTCCACCGGGTCCCGGTAGGAGGGGTAGACCCAAGAAGTGCTGGCTTGGCGTCGTGGAGGGTGACATGCGTGCCAATGGGCAAGACCGTGCGAAGTGGAAGAGAAAAAGCCGGAAAGCGGACACGACTCCGAGGTGAAAGTTTCTGATGCAACCGGAACTAACGCTAGATGATGACGATGATGATGATGATGATGATGATGATGATGATGATGGCGATGATGAAGCTGTAACGTGGTTATGTTCTCAGTTCCTATATAGCTGATGATATCGAACTAATGCCTTAACAAAGAAACTGCGGTGCCTTATGTTGCTGATATCCATCATATATGGCATTTTATATCAAAACAAATACTAAATTAAATTAAAAATTGGCAACTAGTACTAAAATAAATTAAAAAACTAAGTTAAATATTTACACACACAAATTCATGGAAAAATTCCGTCTCATCATCACCGACTGGTAACGTTCCCAGATGGCTGTATTGCGACGTTGAACAGCAATTATATTGTATAACTAGCTGTTCCCAGCGGCTGCGCCCGCGTGGACTTCTGATCCCGTTCCCGCTGCTCGGACTTCTGAGCCCGTTCCCGCTGCTCCATAAAAACCTTCCGTAGTCTTCAAGGAACAAATAAAAAAAAGATTTACTCGAATTGCTCCAGCCGTTGCTATTGCCAGAGTTATGCGCTTACCAACATATTTCGTGATTCATTTTTATATAATATATAGATTTGTTTAAATTTTGAATAGGTTCCATAGTTTCAAATAATAGCAGTGACTGCTTAAGTGTATTCGCTTTTGATTACATAGCAGCTTAAAAAATTAGGAACAATATACTAACCAAGTTATATAACGTTGAATTTTAAATATAGATATGATAAGCTATTGCCAGTGCCAGCTGTGTAATTAATGATGAGTCATTCATATGTTTATAGCCTCGTAAGTAACTGTATTTCGTTAATTATGCTTTTATATTGCTATTATTATTAGCGAGGATTGGTTAATATTACGTTATAAAACCGATTAAATCACGAATTACATCCGTCTTCTAAAAATAGCGTCACGCGGTACTAACTGGCAAATGTCTAACGATCTTACAGAATATATAAATATAATTATACTACATGTTTATTATTTTTGTATACTAAAATCAAATGGTATGGGTAATGGACTGCTAAGACGAGGTGTCGGGTTCGATCCCAGGTTTACCATGGCACACACCAATGACTTTTCGATGCTTTTCGAAGTTATGTGTGTATTTATCGCAGGTTTATAAGTGCCCGGTTAATGGCAATAGGCTCGCCACCTGTTACATCGGGACCTAAACCTAAACTGTCGAAATGTGGGTGCTAGCACCTCTGCCTACCCTTTCGGGGATACAGGCGTGAGTTTATGTTATGTTATGTTATTATAATTACAACAGAGAATTGGTTAAGATCAGGTGTAAATGGACTGTAGTCAACTTAATAACAATGTTCATATACTCGTAATGTACAATTGCGTTCAAATTCATATATAGACAGTGTAGAACATAACTGAACTGTTTAAATAGGTTTTTATGATCTATATTTTATTTTTTCTCTTTAATGTACACAACCGCTTCATTAAGTACCATACCTACGTCTCTGATGCTTGTTTGTTTGTTAGGCGATAACTCATATTGAGTTTATGAGTTAAGCTCGCCTTTTTGTTTTGTTTTGTTTTATTTAGTTAATAAAGAATATTAGCAACCAAATTTCTAATATTTCTTGCACCCCCTCCAGCTAAGCTTGTTAGCTTGTGTTAGGAGTCGGTAGTGTTGTGGCCAGGATTCGCACCCGGGACCTTTAGTTCGTAAGGCTGAGTCCTTAACCACTAATCTACCAACGCTTATATTTTTGTTCATGATTCTTGCATTTTTAATGTATTATACTTTGTGTGTGCAATAACGAATTAATTAATTAACGAATTTTATTGATTAATACGATACTTCTATTTTTTGTATTATAATACGTCAATATTGCACATCGTCTGTTTGTAGGTTGAAGGTAAAGTTTCATGTAATATTTTTATGATACTGATATAATATAAGTAGAATATACTTGATTAAAATGAAAAGAAAAACTGAAATAGTCATGAAATATATATATGTAAAGTAATTACCGCAAAACATAGACTTTAGTATTATGTTATACCCTAAGTATTACCCTTTTGTCAGTATTGTGTGGTGACGGAGAAAGTACCACCCCATCTCATATAAAGGTTGTCGTAAGAAAGAATGAAACCCTGTACCAACCCGTCTGGCCATACAGCGTAGAAATAGTAGGCCTAATTCTCCCAAAGTTCGGAGAGCCCTATGTACAGCCGTAGACTGCAATGGGCTGATTGAGTGTCAAACTGTCAACGACTCTTCGTATGGGTCGTTGGTCGGAAAGAATAACCGACTAGCAGTAGGCTGTTAGTAATAACCATCAATAAACTAATGTAACTAAATATACACAGGCATCTCCTAATGTGCGTCATTGCTCCCGATGCTGCAATAATGAAAAATAACATCAGTAAATATTTTTGGATGGTCGGCAGCACGATTGTAACGCCTCGGATGTTGTACATGTTTATAGGTCACGGTAAATATTTTCCATCAGTTGGGCTGTGCGCTTATCTGCCACTGAAGTGCTAAAAACGAAGGAAAGCATGTCTTACGTTGATAACGTTGATTTGAATTATACTGAGTATCTTATTCAGTTCTGATAAGTTAATTTCCAATATGTAATGAAATTATAAGTAACTAGCCTACACCCGCGACTCTACTTGCGTGGCTGTCGGTACTCGCGACCTAAGCGCCACCTGTGCAACTTAAATTCTATATTACTAATCATAACTCTGGTTCTACTGAACCAATTGCAATCAAACAAACATGAGATTATAAGTTGGACCAAAGCCCTTCAAACAAAAAAAAAACGCATCGAAATCCGTTCAGTAGTTTTTGAGTCTTTCGCGGACAAAGATAAACCTTTTGGAATGATATAATAGTATAGAGATATATTACTAACTATATATGCTAGGTAACTATACCTATTCGAATATTTGCTAGGTAAGTGATGTGACACAGTTTACCGTCGAACAGACATTTCCAATCTACAAAGTTTCAGGCGACAAGCAGACGCAGCGAATACTCAAATAATATGTGAAAAGCGTAGGGCATACTTCTGTATGGCAAGGTTGAAGCCAAGGTGCAACTGAAAGCGTATAGGATATTTCGAAATATTTAAAAGTGATTACCTCTAATTTACTTGAAATGATAATTTACTAATAAATATCAATTGTTTTTATATTTTTGAGACGCAAAATTACGTTTTGTTACCCAAATCGTCCCTTGCACTCCGTTAACACTTAGAGGTCATTGATTTCTGACACTTCACTATTCTCACTTTAAGATCCCAAGTTCACTGTTCGGAGAAAAAAAGAAAAACGAATGCGAAGTTTTTAATTTCCTTTTTCCAAAAAAGGAAATCGTTTTTTTATGATCATACTCAAATGTGTTGATTAACTGATTAGGTATCTACATGCTAATCCAATTTGTAATTGTCACTTCGCCAAAACCCGATCGTACAGTTAATTTGCATAACATTCCTCCATGTGATATCTGCGAGGATTGTAACACGTGTTTATTGTTCGCGTTTATTGAACAGCTCATAATTGCATATGACACTTTATAGGAAGCTTTGCTACAGAATTTCATCTAAATAATATATCTGGGTTGTATCATTTCAATGCTAGTGACATTTTGTGTGAGTTTAGATTGTCATTAATACAAACTTTATAAGAATCAACGGCTTGACTCTTTTAAAATAGGTGTTGAGACTATTGTATGCATTTTGGATATTATTGTTGACCCGAGCCATGCATTTGAGGCTGAGTCTGGGTTATATAATGAGCCTTAACTATCCCTTAGTTGACTTTCATGGGAATAGATGGAATGGCTACTAGTGACATTTACTTAACTCAAGCATAATCTAGTCCAAAAACGTTAAAGCCCTACACCATATGGCACTGTGATTGATAACAGTCTGGAATAACTCAATATGCTCACTATTTATGTCTCAATTATGTTCACATGAACCGCGGGAAAGGGCATGACATATTAGCGAAATGGGCTACAGCTAATTTATAACAAAAAACATTAAAGCTTCAGCATTTTTATAGAACGAGAATCCTTAAATCTTATAAGGAAGACAGCATTTCCACTCTAAATGATATTACAATGAACAAAATAAACATAATATACAAATTTAATAATTAGTATAATCAGATCTACGTTATACACGAATCAAATTAAATAATTTGTTTGAATACATTCTTCCTGTTTTATTGATAAAACAGTAATTGTGGGCGTAATAAAAAAGATTTAAATTAAAAATGAGCAATTCTGGTATAATTTCGTAACCGACCGCAGATCGCAGCAGCATTATACAGCATACCTTGAAATAGATATGATTATGATAATATTGTTTATTATTCATTGCGGTTTCTAAATAGTGGATACTGTTTATACGTATCAAAATTTAACTAATCATGCGCAGCACGCCATCCGACGGTGTATATTGTCTATAGAAATGTCAGTCTCGCAATTGGTTCATTTATCTATATCTAGACATTTAATTTTTTTCACATACATTGCTTGTTAAACCTTGATATGGGTAAACGGCCCTATTGTAGAGCGGCAAAGAATTAAAACTGAGAGAATGTTCAAGTCTACTTCATGGTAAGCTGGTTGGCCTGCTGAGTTATCGTATGCGGTCGACTACAGAATCATACCTAACATTTAGTATTTCATCTTCTTCTTCTGCATACTATCTTATTAAAAATTGCAAATTCATGGTGGAAACTTATAGTGAATAGTAAAAAAAGCTTAGCTGTAATAAATGCAGATATTAAGAAAAACGACCTAAGTAATGTTCTTTTGATACCCTTTCTTCCTTAATGGTAGTAGGTAAGCAGCCTGAAAGCCAGAGCTGAATGTGAGCTACGATGGAGCTCGATAATTTCATGTGATTGTGAATATGTGAACATAATATACTTTTATTTATCAGCCGTTTCCTTATAAAGCCGGGTCCTTTAAGCGGGGCGTGAAAAAGCATCTGAAGAGGCCGTCAAGCTGAGCGCCACCATTGTAGCACTGAACGGGTTTGCAGTGGTGACCCTTTTTCATGAGACTGCCGCTTAACCTTCAGCTTAACATCAGGCGAGGTGAAGTCAAATTGACGTGCCATAGATAAAAAAAAAATTAGCTATTTTTGAACTAGTCTTGGTAAAGCACTCGGACGAATGCTTTAGTCCTATTGAATACTCCTATTAATCCCTTCCTTATCATCGTCGAAGCTTCTGAATGACGTCGCGTTCTAAACAAAGGAATTAGGCAAATACCTATATCCATAGTCTAAAATTAAATGCCGTAAAGATAAGTTTTTATAGCTTTCTGTAACTTGCTACACCATAACAATAAAATAATATTGGGTTATCTTCGTGTAAACTGACCCCCAGGGCGTTACTTTCATGGGCACTTTCAGGTGTGTTTTTGTCTACAATCAAAATTTTAGTTTTAAATTAAGCATTTGATTCGATGTTATGTAAAAGTGCACATTATTCAACAGGTCATGAAGCAGTACATTCTTACTATAGCCATGAAAAATGTGAATACAACTCTGGCGTTACCAATAGCTCTTTTTTTACAAACAATTATCTAAAAATAGTATCTAAAACTATATTATTATAAAATAATCTGAATGCGTGACTTGGATCCTTAAGAAGTCATATTGTATTCTTTCTATTACGGGGATGGTCATGAAACAGATTTTAACGTATCAGAAATCGATTATACAGCTTCGGATATAACCGGGATTGACGCACGGATGATGATGAATGTAATCAAATATTACCTTATCTTATGGATCAGGTCCCATCAGAAATACCAGGTCACATTATTTGAACTCAATATTGCAAATTTTTAAAAGTGACTTAAGAGCCATATCTGATTCGCTGACTACACTCAGAACCAAATATTTTACCATCCCGACGTTTGATATAAGTTACGACATAGCACTGTCTGTCATAAGTAACGTCGTGTTGGGATATTTGATTCTGAGTGTAGTAATACTGCCTTAGAGATGTTAGCTCTTAGAGTAGTTTTGATATTCCCTTTAATGTTTAAAATCGTTGCTCACCTTACTGAGATGATTTAAGCCCGTGCCTTCCTAATGTGCATTAGAAACTCGTTCAACGACATTACTTGATCATTATTTAATCATATTATTTACACATACATTCTTTAAAAAAAACTAATTTACAGACCTGTCGTAATCTTTGGAAACATTCTTCACAATTATTATTCGAAAGAAACTTTTATAAGTATAAAGATTATAAATTTAGAAACTAGCTCTAGCAAAAAAAAAATAGTGAATGTAATGGGTACTTTTGGCAAAATTGGTGAACCCATCACTTTGCTGTCCGTCTTTACACCTATCTGTCAAGATATTATTCTCAGAAATGCGTATAGGTATCAGGTTGAAATTCATACCAACAACCCAGGTTGTGTTGAAGCTATGAAAAATCAAACTTCTTCGTCAATCCAATCAAAAGCTTGCACACGTTTATGTGTACACTTCTCGTGGTGATCAGATTACTATTTTACAATTTCCGCAGTTTCCGCAGTTTTCTCAGCTCACCTTACTTGTTTGCACAAATTTTATAGAATTCAATACATTACATAGAAATAAACAAGTAATATCAGAATGTGTCAGTACCTTTGTAACTGTTAGCATTGAAATCCTTAGAGAATAAAGTTTGTTTTTAGCAATATATTAAGTCCGTGTAAGTTTAAACGAGACGTCTAAATATCATGTCTTGAAGAGAAATTGAGCTCTGCGGGTTTAGCGGTTTGTGAAGTTAGACAGTTAACGTGTGTGGAAACCGCCAGGGTGATTTATTTAAATCACTTCTATACCGTCATGTTCCATGGCATCGTGTAACTACTGGAGTTTTTGTTGAGTTTTTGTTTTTGTTACGAGGAATATGTTGGATACTACTTCACCTCCGGCAACCAAAGACCCAAACACGGTGTGCGTTTTAATTGGTTCGAGTCCGACATAACCTACCCAACCGGCACCGGTGAGGGGGTGTCCGTGGGGATTTTACGCACGATTAAAACAAAAAGGATTCGAAACCGGTTTCTCGACCGTAAACTTGACTCTTTAACCGCTGTACTTCTGATGCTTCAAGTAAACTCTGTATACAGACATTTAGGAGTGAGACTTACTTATTCATTAATATTGTTAATATTAATAGTAGTATACTTTATAAATCAGTTACAATACCATAAGTAGCTACTTTGTTGTAATTCCCATAAATATTTCGGTACAATGAATTGTTTACGGAAATAACTGTATAATTTAATATCATGGAAAGTGAAAGGCTTAGAAGTTTTGAGAACTTATCCCTAAATAAACTGAAAGTATCATTAACAATCATCTTTCGAGAAGGAGGCCAATATAAAAGGCTTAACCAATAAGCAACAGTTATTCGGTACGACACGCTAATTTATATAATAGAGGAGGTAGGACACGACGGTATATCCGTCCCAATCGAGCAGTCCGACTGGGGAAGTACCTCCACCCTACCGAATATCGCCGTTTAATAACCTTGTGTTGTATTTTTGGTGGTGAGTAGGGTAGACAGAGCTCACTAGAGAGGTTTTGTGTTATCAGTGGGAAAACCAAAGGCTTATCCCCTACATTTTTTGCGCTGACGACACAAAATGTCTTTGTTCTTACAGGGGTTGAAGCACGAGTGTTATTCCTATAGTGTTATACTCGCCCATAAGCCACGGTAACCACTTATCATCAGGTGGGCCGCGTGCTTGTCAGCGACCTAAATTGTAAAAAAAAATAGTAATAACATTTTTATAACAGTTTTATTAGAGGAACTTCAAAATATCGTCAATTTTCACGACGACATTAATGTATTTGAGTTCAACAATACAGTATGGTGTAACCGCCCGGTTCTGCCGGGGTTCGAGGGAAATGTTGGCTACTACCTCACCACCGGCAACCAAAGACGGTGTGCTTTTTAGTCGGTTCGAGACCGATATAACCTACCCAACTGGCTTCGTTGGGGGGTATCCGTGGGGATTTATCGCAGTATCAAAAAAAAACTATGGAGCAATCGTAATAGAAATACTTACATTATGAGTTATTCAACGAATTCACGTAGTTGACATTTGTTATGTAGGTACCTATATTATGTGACGTCATACTTTATAGTTTATAAATATCAAGTTTCCAGAAAAATCTGGAGTTTGAATTTCACCCATTAATCGTCAGCAATGTTTATTTTAATTTCAATGTCGTCGACAATTAAAATGTATGAAGTTTCAGAATGGTTTTGGGACTCAAATTTATTATTGGAAGTAACTGTTTGAATGACAAGGTAAGGTTAGTGATTTACATTGCGTGACGTAATAATATCACGGAATTTAAATTTAAAAATATTAATATAATTCTGTTCCATTATTAATATTATAATTGTATGACGCACGAATCTATCTAAATCATTTTGATATTGAAATAATTTTATCAAGTCAACCACTGAATCCAGTTCGTGGCGTAGGTATCAGGCTATTCTAGTAAGAAAGCTCTCCACACCGTCATATAATTATCATTTTAGGTTACGACCACTACTTCTAACGTACAAAGACTTAAAATGTGAGGTATCAGAAAATTGACCGCGGTAGTCTAATGGTCTCGGGTTCGATCCCAGGGTGATTGGATGATTTTTCGATGTTTTTCGAAGTTGAAATTACATATCGAATAATTTTGACAAGGAGATCTGTAAGTATTATACTGAGAATAACTAAATATCTTTACTCAAATTTGATAAGTATAGAAAATTAATCCCCGTCGTAACCTTAATAACTATAACCACATTAAAATGACTATTTAATAGCTTATAGATTTTCAATAACCCTGTAAGGCAAGTGTTGTCGCAGACTACATGAACCGCTCCGCTATTTAACAGATAATTCAGTCATACCTTTATTGTTTCATTAAAAGACGTATTTTCTATCCTTGGTTTTCCTACTGTAGGTGATTCTTGGACATCAATTTTGCTTGAAGCTATATTTGGATAAATTTAAAACACCATATTGTGGAAGTTTATACAAATATTACACATAGAAAGAATATTTAAATGATGGAAAGACCAGTGCAAATAGTCATATATTCATGCATAAGAATATGTGCACTGAGCAGGGATCGAATCCGGTCCTCCTGCCGCCTTCCACCCACATTTCGCCAGTTTATGTTTAGGTCCCAATGTTGGCGGTACGGTGGCGAGCCTATTGCCATTAACCGGGCACCTATAAACCTGCGAAAAATACATACACAACTTCGAAAAGCATCGTAAAGTCATTGGTGTGTGCCATGGTAAAAGCTGGGATCGAACCCGAGACCTCGTCTCAGCAGTCCATTACCCATACCAGTACGCTACCGCGGCTCTTGATGGAAAGATAATCGAATAAAACACAATTAATTATATACCCATACTACATTCTTATCAAAATCTACAAGAATATTACTTCGTGATCGTAACATTTGTTACAGTAAATTACACTCTTTCGCGCTTTAAGCACATCAAATTAAATTGTACACAGAAGGTTTTTAACAACACAGGTTCAATAAATGCGAGAGGAGGGAATTAGAGTCAGTGATCGCATGGTAGCACACTATTGTAGCTTGCCGTACACGGACGTGCAATGGGCGTGTCTGAATACCGTCCGTTCTACGTGGGAGAGTTACTGGCTCTAATCGGTTTGATATAAAACATTTGCCATAATTTAACATGCTATGTAAATTCTCAGTGCAAAAATTTACATTGTGTTATGTGGCTCACTAAAACTTTTAGTTACAGATATTACTCGTATACATAATATAAATGAATTATCGCACAACGTGTCGAAAATAATCGATTCATTGCCAAGTGTGCCAATTAATAAACAGACAATCGATTATGTATGATGAAATACGAAATATCTAAATCCGATTAAAGACACGAATCTTCATTATACTATTAAGTCTATATATATATACTAGCTGTTGCCCACGGCTCCGCCCGCGTGGACTTCTGATCCCGTTCTCGCTGCTCCATTCCGACCATTTAGGGGTATGAAATTTAGGGGAGTATGAAAAATAGATGTTGGCCAATTCTCAGTTTTACTCAATATGCTCATTCATAAATTTTCGCATTTTTTACGCATCATATTCAAATTACTTTTTCCTGAAGCTGAAAATAATTTTCAGTTATGACTTATTACCTGTTTGAGAAAGTAAATAATTATTAGTCGCTAATTGCATACAAAATTAAATCAAATAAATAACCAACAGACATTTGGCTTTGAGCACATTTTCGATTAATAAAATTAGCATAGGTACTTACATTTGGAAATAACAGTTTAGATTCTTCTCTTGAAGTAAATTTTAAGGTTAACTACTAATATTTAAATGCATTGTAATTGGTTCACAATGTATTTTTTTATTCAGACGGGTTACATTGGCTACTTTTTCCTTGGTAAGTAGCATTATTGCATTATTGCGTGCATTATGAGTAAATTGTTAATAGTTATCGAATGATTTCGTTTTCGGGAGCGTTCCCCTAACATCCTGTATAGCATAGTTATCAGAATGTTTCCCTATAGAAAAGAATAGTCACAGGATAGTCCAGATAATGGGGTTATTGACGAAATGCGTTTTAAAAGGCTACACCATTAATGACTCAATGTTGCAATAACTAAAAATTTGTATACGTGTGCCATCCATGGTGCCATCTTAATAACAGTTATAGTAATAAAACATCAGATTCTGATCATTAAACAGGTTGAACTTTGGCTTTTTTCCTTACTTTACCTCAGATGGTTATTGGTTTCCTTTTTTTACGTTATACGACCAGCTATATAATCTAGTCGACACGTTTCTAATTAAGTTCCAGTCCCAAATTTTGTAGATAGTTCTCAAAGACAAATAAGATGGTTGAATATTTTTAATTTAATTAATGTGATTCACATTGTTAAGGTAAACTTAACTAGGTATGTTAAAACATTCAGTGTTGTGAAGATAACAGCAATATAGATAAGTCAACATTATTTGATTTTGCATTAATTGTATTGGTATTCATTTTAAAAACAATTCAAAAAAAATCGAAAAAATGAATCTATTTTGATAGAAGTCTATAGGACGTTTTTTGTATTAACTTATTAATATTCTATTGCCGATATTTTAATCAGTTTTCCAACAGCCATGGTTACAGGAACTAATCAATCCTAGGCCTCTCTTACGGGAAGACTTTGGCCTACTGTTATAATAAGATGTCAAATACTCGTAATACCTTTATTATGGTTATATTCACGTGTGAAGTGACAGAAGCTTAGCGACGACGCCCGCGCCCTTGTAATTGGCTAAATGGGGATCAAATAATTGGAACCTTTCACCGTCTAGGTCCTTTCATCGATCGTTTATATAAATAGAGAATTACCTTCCCAATTTGATGATTTGGATGAAACGATATCTTTTTCATTATGTGGAAGATATTCCTCTAGAAAAATTACCTGCTCAATGAGTACTGTAGTAATGGCAACTATTTATTTAGTGCGTCAGGTAAATAAGTTGATTCATTACATAAAGTTAAAATAATTAAACATAAACTCGAAGATTTTCCATTAGAAACTGCCAAAATGTTTGTCGTTGGACCCGTTTTTTATAAACTGACTACTGTCAAAAAATAAGAGTCTACTAAAATTATAGACCTATTGTATCATATTTTAAGTAGGCATCCTCACTACATAGCACCTACCTATAAAACAAAGTAGCTTTCTTTGTCCCTATGTATACCTAAATCTTTGGTTTTTGATGCGGTTTTTTTAATAGATAGAGAGATTGAAGAGGAACGTTTATATGTATTTATCACTTTGCTACAACCGGTGCAGAGCAAAAGTCAAAAATGTTGCAAAACGGGGTGACGCAGTCGAAGTTAATTGAATCGTCGGTTAATTGAACAAAAAAATGAGTCATCGTTTCTTTTAAATCGTTTCAGTAAAACAGAATAAATAAAACATTAAAAATTTTACTCTGAGATTTCTTTTTTGTAAATAGATAGATATTTTAAAATAAAATACTAAGTTATTTATTATTTAGATGTAAAGATATTGACGAAATTCTATTCATTTCATCCTTAGGACAAAGTATGTGAGTGAGATACGTATCTTTACACAAAACCTAGGCATGAGAAAGTGACAGATTTATATGAACCATGAACGTTTTTATAAACCAAGTTGATGACTTTGAAAGAAATTTGCAGTGACTTTGTCTCTACACTAAAAGCTACAAGTCACTGATACTGACATTTTAAATTCGGCAATTCGGTAATGAAGGACTCGGTACATCTACTTACGCTACTCGTAGTAGGTAATATTATTGTCTATAGTTCATTTACTAATATTAAAAACATTAGTTTTTATTATCAAAATATAATTTATATTCTATATTATTTATTATATTAAACACAAAATACGCATACGCAAAATATTCATTGTTTTCCTTTCATTTAATTTATAAAGTTTGTTAGAGAGATTTCATCCTTATAATTGACCCTAACGATCGATGCAATAAAAGTACAGGGTGCAATTTTTACAGATTTTAGTCGGTTCGATTATTGGGTGCGGCAAGCTAATTTAAAAAAATCCTTGAATGCAGTTCTGTTTCTTTTCAAAAATAAAGGAATGTTTCCTTTGAGTAAAATTTTCTATCTACAGTATTAAGAGTACTTCCCCTTCAGGTGGCATTACAAAATTCCACCCTGTATATTGAATACATATTTACTTATATATTCTATTAGGTATAACCTTAAATAATATTGATGCCTTTGATTAAATTGAATTTTTAATTAAATAACCTACAACTGTACTCGCATAACACACACTTCACAGAATTAAGTTTGATCAAATTTTAATATAATTTGTGAAGTATTTGGTTAACGAACTAACTTTGACATGGTTGCAACGTAACTGAATTATTGATATTTCAAGTACCTACGAACATTTACCCGCAACGTGAACTGTTGTTAGGTCGCCTTCAACAGTTCTTTATCAGTCAAACTAAAAATAGATGGCCCTCAACCAAAAATGGATACAGACAACGCAACGTAAACAAATTAGTTTGTGCAAACGCATTTTTTACTTTAATAATCTATGACTTCATTAGAAAAACAAAACGGCACTAAAATCATCAGATTTTAGTACTGTAGTAAAAACTAATCTATTATTATCTCAACCAAATTTTATTAGACTCATGTGAGGATTTCTGCAAGGAACATCACTTTTATAAATTTCTTTTTTACTTTTATCTCCTTATTTATTTATATCTCGGGGCCAGCTTCACTCAGGAATATATTCGTAATAAAGCATATGAATCGATTTAGTGCCAAATACGACGCGAAGCAAAAAAAATATGGCAAGAACCATCTCAGAAGCTTTATTTCAGTTCAATCGATGCAAAAAATTTCGATTTTTTAAAGCATACATTAACCAACTTATCATTTTATACATGTGTAGGTATATTATGGATTATTGTACAAATATTTAGATTAGAAATCAAATCAATGGTATTTATTCATCAGAAACTACTCACCAAACCGAGTAAGGTAAATATCATGTAAGTGTAAACATAAAGTTTCGACATCGTGGCTGATGCTAACCGACAGTTGCGGGTCTGTTCCAGTCGACAAATATTAGAAATAATTAAATTGACATATATGCACATTCAGGGTTTGAATATTTGTTTGGTTTCGATTAGCACTACTCTTTAAGATCATCATCACCTTGGTTTTATTATCGGATGCATCCGAGGTGTTGAACTTAGATTCCGTGGTCCGCTTTCTTCTTCTTTTGTTTTCTCTTATACCTCTTTCAAGGGAGATAGTGACTGAAAAGGATTCTCGAGAGAAAATCTTGCTTCTTAATTAATCGACAATCTATTCTACTTTGGGATCATCTTAATCATAAAAACTCGAAATATTAAGTGTATGTTAACACAAACTCTAAAATTGACTGCAATTCGTTCACCTTGGCTTACATCAACATCACATGACTAAAATTAACAAAAACAATTTTTATGATACAAAGAACCAGTTTTTCAAGATGTCTACATTTAATACTCAGAATATTTAACAAAATGAACACTTTAAAAGCAACAATACGTTCAGTATTAATTAACCATATATTTTTGTCCTCTCAAGCGGACTTCCAACATTATATGCTTTTAGAACAGCTAATTTTGTTTTTATTAGGAGGAGAGAAATTTAGCCAGTCATGACAGTGGCGCAACTAGGACACTGACGCTAACACTAGCCCACGAATTTAAAGTCAGGCAGCAGGCTATGAAATGCTTGTTATCCTATCTTGTTTTTCGTCTAAATATTCTTAGTTTACTTTCTACTCTAACTTGATTTTTTGACGTTGCTTTGAAATTTTAAAATCTGTGTTTTTGCTGTTCGGTTCAGTTTCCGCTAGATAACCTTTGTTGTTGAGGTACATTTTAAAATGAAGTAGATAAGAATAACAGACTTTTCTACCAACAAAAGCGGTCTAACCTCAGACACTTTTAATTTATAATAACGTTGTGAATGTTTTCTTGTGAACAATTTAAATTTAGAATAAAATATCTTCTAAACCGTATAGTAAATTATACTGTACACATTTCTGTTAGTAAAGTTTTATTAACGTTGAAAATAAAATCACCAAGAGAGTTCCTTAAAATCATCATCAATTTATCATCAATGGGTGTTATATTAAAATATATATTGATATAAGAAGTTCCATGTTAACAGACATAACTTCTTCTTTGGTTGTTATTTATGCTACTTTAACGGAAAAAGTATTTTTCGTCTGGGATAGGTATAAATAACAACCCGTTACCTGCTTCTGTCCCTACTTCACGACCTTCCTCAGCTGTCATAAAACCTTTCTCGCAAATTCATAGGTTTCAGTGCGTTTGGTCGGCTCTGTTTCCATATATTCCCAATTCAGTTAGGAGAGTTAATTTTTATCCTTAAATAATATCTATTTAACAATACAATTGAAAATCAAAACTTCTAAGATTATTAGCGCATTTGATCACATTGGCACATTTCATGTTCATTTAAACGAAATCTATGGATTTCATTAATCAAGCAAAATTTTAAGTTTATTGTAATAAATTTCAAATGTTGCAATACCTTAAACTCATAATATTATGTGTGGTAAATTGCCACTGGCAATTATGTGGATAAATTTATATTATATTATTAAAGCCACTATATCAGAATCAAGATTATTTAATCAAGATAAATATCTTTTAAAGCAGTAGACATTTTACACAGACACAAGTTTGATAGGGCTTTCGAATGTAAATGTTTGTTCTCTGTTGTGATTTGTCATCAAGATAATGAGTTCCTTTTATCATTTAAATCTGTCAACCGATGACTTGTGACAACTAGCAGATATAACTGAACATTATTGTAATCATTACATCAATCCAGATTCACCTTTAAAAGTAGCATTTATACCAATTTATGCCTTAAACTTGTAATTTTCAACCCTTCTGAGTAGACAAAAATGGTAAATAAATTATTTTTTATATTCATTTTGATCGTCCAATTAACTGCAAAGAAATAAGAGATTAAATAAAAACATTTCCTCGTGCTGCCGTCTCGCCATAACTTCCTTCTTTATTTCGCTTAATATAACAAACATACATGTGATTTATTGAGTTCCGAAAAAATATTATTGTCAAAGATGTTTATAAACACTGTAATAGTCGATCATGGTTAACAATATTTTTGTAATATTACAAATTACATTTAGAACTTTATCTTCATAGTCTCATACCAAAGAAACTGAAACGTAATATTTTTTGCAATTCACACCAATACAAAAAAAAAGAAAGTACGTAACTTTCATTTATAAGGAAAAGTTATTTTCCAGCAAAAAATTAAAAAGACAGACTAATTCAAAACTTCTCCCTTTTAACTTCAGGATGTCAGTTAAATAGAAATGGACCTTTCAAATAATCGTCTGTGTATTCACTTCAAAGGTTCACAATTCCTTTCAGAGTGAAAAAATTAAAAAGCTACATTTTAGCATAATCCTGAAAAATTACATTCATCACGACTGAGAGTCTAATACGAAATCGCCGTACGCAAGTAGGATAACGTTTTTACTATTTCGCAGATAAACATCAAACAGCTAAGATTAACTGAAGCTCTAGTAGCAAAATAAACAGCCAAGATTAACTGAAGGTCTAGTAGCAGAATAATAAATCGTAAAAATAAAGCTTGATTGCTTCTATGGCACTAAACCAACAACTCGCCAACTGCTGAGTGTAAACGCTCCGATAAAACTATGGATGGTAGCAAGCTTTTACGTCCGAGCACTATAATATAGCACAGGTAATATGAGGAACTGATACTAATAAAAGTCGTGTGATTGCCAGCCCCTATCGTACGGTCAGTAATAAAAGTTTCTGAAGAAATCTATATTAAAAAGAGAAAAGAGCAAGAGAGCGTACTAACACAACTGTCTTATGATGCTGTGAACGAATTTAAAGGAATAATTTGATTGTTTAAGTTGAAATGTGCGAGGTTCCTATAATCTATACTAATATTATAAAGAAGTAAAGTTTGTGTGTTTGTGTATTTGTTAAATTGTAAGGGGTATTCTCGGGATCTACTGAAACGATTTTAAAAATTCTTTCACCAATAGAAAGTCACATTATTGCTGAGTGTCATAGGCTATATTGCACTGCGCGACAATCGAGTTCCACGCGGGCGGAGCTGCGGGCAACAGCTAGTGTATTATATTTACTTTTATTAACAGATTCTAAAATAAAAAACAACAATATTTCATCAGTGTACTTGTGGTGCTATACTCGTAAGAGCTTCACGTGTATAATTAGGTTGCCCAACTAATAAATTCTGTACAAAATTTTTGTTTCGATAAAAATAGATTTATGTCTCGGATAATGATAGGTGCGTTGAAAATCTTGTCATCGGACAATCCCAAGTTTACAAAAGAGGAGTGGCTAATGTCACCTCTCTTTAATCGGTTATGTTAACTGCAAGCATACACATAAGGATGTGGGTAACATGAGTGAAGAAAATAAAACTGATATTACTTTTTACAATAATATACATATAAAGTTTAGCCCCGCTTATGAGAAAGCCAAACGATAGTGTATGAAGAAATAACTTTGGTTGTTCTCCTTGTATAGATAACATTAACCGGTTATAGTCAAGATTATACACGCATCTAACAGCAACCGTAACATATCTATGTATGGTTATATAACAATAAACAGCAAAATAGACAGAAGGATCGACCACGGGTACAAAAACATCCACAAGTAGCGTACCTCCATCACTCTGAATGACAACTTTGTCATAATAATATTGAGCACGTAAACTCTTAGTTCATTTTTCGATCATAATAATTGTTCTGAAAATACATTGTACAGAATTTTATAACTGACAGAAGAAATTTTATTATAATTGAATTTTCTATTATATTTTTAAAAGGCATATAACTTAGCGACAAATATATAAAACACTGTTGAAATTGAAAAATAATCTGTGTACTTAATGAAATTTTAATGTAATTTGTATGACAACAATTGAAATCCATTTAGGTTGATAAAAGCCTGGTTGCGGGTTCAAGTTCTATCGGGGCATTCACTTATTCCCATCTAAAAAGATTAAAAATAAGATTTTAATCTAAAATCAACCAGATTAAATGACGCCCAACTAGGTGCAAAACAAAAGTATAAAATGCTGTCTCACGTCACGTCCATACATTTTTTGTAGGTGTTTTATGTTGAAAGCAGACTGTTTTTGCTCAATTTACGTTGATTTTTTTCATCTATAATTATGATTACAAGTTCCCGCAAGTAACTTTTTAAGAAATATTTTTTTGATATTCAAAGAGTATCCTGGATTGCACATTTGAAAATATTATATCCGTGGGTAGTTACAAATTCATTGCGCGATATGTTGAGACTCAAACTTTAAAGCCCTTTCACAGTTCCTTGCTTATAGAGGAACGTGAAATGATTATGTAATATAAATTTATCTGGTATTTTTGAATAGCACAATGTGGATTTTGAGCATATTTATTTTCAAATGCAGCAGATATGAGAAGAAAACTTCAATCATGAAACGTGTGACTTAAAGGAGCAGAGACAATAAATAATAACGATTTAGACTGTTGTACAAACATGTCAATAAAAAATGATGTATGTACTTTTATTAGATTATGTCATAAAATTTATACAGCACTGAATAAATTTTCCTCTTTATAGCGTGTCTAAAGTAGAAAAGTTTATGGTTTAGGTAATTATAATTATTCGTTTTACTGTAGTTTGTGTTCGTGTTATTGTACTTAATTATGACTAGGTTCTAATAATGATATATTAACATGAAATTAATAATAAATAAATTATTTTACGTTAAATTTTATATTTGCGTAAATCATTATATACAAAATACAACTTTAAGCAAGAGTAGTTTGTGATTGCAAAATATTTTACTCGTATAATTTAATTAATTTTACTTTATTAATGTAACACATTTTCATGTGTACTGGACAGGTTTTATTAAATTGTTCGATCTCTGATCATAAACATATTCAGAATCTTGTGTGAAACCTGGCGTCTGTATCATATTGTGTCATATTATATTGTGTCGCTGTGATAGTATGTAAGCTCTTTTTTAATGTTGTTTTTAAGTGATGTGTCTACTTATAAGTGGTTGTTACATAAGAAATTATTAAGTACCTTTCTAACATTTGACTATAACATGTTCAATGTAAACAACTGTTGGTGGACCAAATAAATGAAAAAATAAATAAATACTTACAGACCTATTGCGTTACAAATAATACGCTGAATATAAACATAGCTTCAAAAACATATTTTATCATGTATCAAAAAGTCATTGATAAATAGAAAATCTATTTAATTGGTCGCTTCCAGAGAGCATTATTAAATCTTGAAAAGACAATGTTCTCCTTTTTTTAATAAGAAACTTCCTGTGAAGATACAGAAATCATTAAAACGAGTCAGCGAAGCAACATAGTCAATACAATATAAGTGTTACATTAACTCACGGTGGAAACGTTCTAAAAAATAGGCGTATTAGATGTAACGTATTTTCATTATGAAGTTTGTATGAAAATAGAATGAACATGCCTATCCCCACTGGAATTCTGTAAAAGTCAACCATGATATATTATTTGAAGCGGGTAAACAATAGGTAAACATGAATCATTTTGCTCTGATCATACAATCGAATTTGTTTAAAATATGTCGCTTGGAAAAATTATCGCCTTTACAAGATGAATTTTCGTAATTCAAATTGCTTCGATAAATTTGTTAGTACCAAAATAATTCATGACTAGTTTGAGTAATATCAAAGTTATTGAAGAACAGTTTAAAAGTAGAAATAGGCTGAAAAAAATGAACGGAATGCGTGAAATTTGATTTGATTTGATTTGATTTGATTTGAGTTGATTGATTTGAAACAGGATAATGACATATTGCACCAACCTAAAATAAAGGTATTAGGGCATGTAGGGTGAAGGTATACCTAGATGATGTTGATATTGTATGTAATATTAAGTCATAAAAAATACCGAGAGTACGAAAATGACTTTCCTGCAATACGACAGAAGCAGAACAAGTAATTAAATAAGCAAAGTATAGATAATTTACAGACTATAAGCTCTCTCATGATAGTTAACCATCATCATGCATTTTGGCCTAGAGCCCCAATTCGAATAAATCATATTGTAGTGTCACCAAAAAGAACCGCAGGACACCAGGCAGTTGTATTTTTTTTTTTCATAAACTTAGTGCGTATTTATTAAGTTAATGACTCGAAAGGATTTACATTAAAAGAAATGCTTAAGTAAATACTAAATACACTATGATATAGAAAAAGCTTGACGCTTGATAATCTTATACATGATACGAATAGATAAAACTTCGATATTTTCAAGAAATTCATTGCTTAAGATTATATTAGTTTACTTTTATTGAAAGTTTTTTTGACAAATTTAAGTTATTTAGGTATTCAAGGCTCTAACATCCGTAAGTTTATTGACACCTATCTATTTTGTTCGTAACATAGCGTTGGATCCCACCGCTGGATCACAAGAGCCCAATGCTCGTAACCTACAAACGAAGGCTATTCATACCAAAAGCGCCGGCTACGTATATTTACTTCAGAAGTACCCTTTTCAAACTCCCCAGTTTCCGTTGTTCGGTACTTAACTTGCCTCCCTATTATATAAGGTTTCATATATAAAATATGATTTTCCTTTTTCATCATCATTATCAAAATAGATACAACTATGGGAAAAGTAGACTGTAAGGTAAACGCAAGTACCGTTCGTCTACGATGAAGTACAATGGAATTGACACTATTACCTAATACAATACTTGTCTTGTTGTGTTCAAAAACTAGAACGTGGATAAAGTAGGTCGATGATGATATGAAGTTAATTCTAAAAGTATATTTTCGTACAGGAGAAATCTACCAATAGGTTTCATATAAGTATCTAATGAACAAAATACAAATGGCAAAGTAACAAATTCAAAAAAATTGAAATATCTAAAAGATGTCACTTATAAATTCCAATTATTTACAAATTATGATAAGTATATTAAAAATTAATTATAACATGTCAATGTTTCTTTTGATCAACAAATGGTAAATAGCATTATAAAAAAACTGCCAGGATATTGCATTAGACTTCAGTTCAGAAGTGCCATAATATATGGCTTTCGGTTCATACGAGATTGCTGTCACATCACACTATTAGCAAAAACTTTTACAATATTGATACCGGGTGGGTGTCCGATCGGCGTGCTGAACGAAATAATGTTAATACTGCAGATGAGCCATGTACAATGTTATGGATAACCTTAGGGTGGAAATATTTTGAAATATATTCTAAAGGTGGTATAGTTATTACAATCAAAATATGTCACAGCAATAACACAACTAGCTGTTGTCTGCGGCTCTACCCGCGTGTATGTCCTCAGGCAGACTGCACAGGTTAAATGTAGCCTTCTAATGGTGAAAGAATTTTTTGATATGGGAACAGTAGTTTTTGAGTTTATTCATTACAAATACACACACACACCCGAAAACACGTATTTTTCTATTTTATTATATTAGTCTAGAACTATGAATTAATAATTCTTCTAAGTACCTATGTGGTGCACGGACAGATCCCAAGATGGATAACTGATGTCGGCCGGGGTGCGAGAGATATGTCTTGTATAATCTCACCTCCGGCAATCAAGGACCCATGGACGGCGTGCGTTTTGGTCGGTTCAAGTCCGACATAATCACCTCCACTGGTTTTGGCGGAGGTGGTAACCGTGGGGATTTTGCGCACGATAAAAAAATGCATACCCGATTAATAAAATTCTGTACTTTCGTAAAAACCCGTAAACCGGTAATCACGACTATATCTAATAGGTGTCAGTGGCAGTGTATAGAAAAAAATCACTGCTAATATCTTTATAAACCGGTCCTATCACAAAATCCTCCATTGCCATCTCAATAGCAATAAAAAGCAATGTAATTGTTCGTAATACTCAGTAACAGAAAATAAAAGAAAATAGCTGACAAAAATAAATTAAATAAAACTCAAGAGTTTGGTATTAATAGATGGAGGTGGTGTTTCATTCGCAGTGGGTGTTAATGGACTTGGTGTTCGCCAATGAACGTTCTAGGTGATAAGACACTTGATTACACTACACACTAGTAATATATTTAGTTACTAGCTGACCCGCGCAACTTCATCTGCGTCACTCCGTTTTTCGACTACGCACAAGTTGGTTGTAACATGATGTTATATACATATAAACCTTCCTCTTCAATCACTCTATCTATTAAAAAACCGCATCAAAATCCGTTGAGTAGTTTCAAAGATGTAAGCATACATAGGGATATAGGGACAGAGAGCAGACTTTATTTTATACTATGTAGTGATACATAATTAGAACTTGAAAAAGCCTGCCTCCGTGGTGTGGCGTAGTGAACGTGACTGCTATGCAGGAGCTGCGGGTTCGAGCCCCGTTTAGTACAAGTATTTTTATGCATGAATATGGATATTTGCACTAGCCTGGTCGTGTCTCGGAGAGTACGTTAAGCCGTCGTCGGTCCCGGTTGCTATACGAACATCTAAGGCAGTCGTTACGGGTAGTTGGAGCCCTCAAAACTTCAACTAGCGTAACTACAGAACTTGGATATCGCCAATTTGGTTGTAGTGGTCCAATGGCAGTCGTTTCACGGGAAATATTGAAGTCTAACCGCATCTTAGTTAGACTAGAAAGCCGACCCCAACTGAGTTGGTAATAGGCTCAGAGAATGATAAGAACATGAAAATACTTTCATATTAACGGCCTCCATGACTATTAAGCGAAGATATTCTGTGTATCTCTACTCAAATTAACGTTAAACTTACATATAAGCACTAATCCTTGAACTCATAATTTATTGTAATGTAGGTTTTTGTAATTACATCAAATACAAGATGTTGCCCGTGGCTCCGCCCGCGTGGATGTTGATTATCGCGCTATACGACTCTACTCGATTCTCTACTTGTCTTCTATACCTACTACTTCTCCTTGATGTCATGACAAGGGAAATTGTTAGCGATATAAGCGCAAATGTATAGAAAAATCTACGGGATCTATAGAGATTTATGATTATTCCCTCGCTCCCTTGGATGGTAGCGTGATGATAGATAAGAATTATTGAATTCGCTACAGTAGTGCCGGAGCCTATTCGTTTATATTAGATACTCGTCGTTTTGTAACAAACAAACAAAAAAACAAACCTTTCCTTTTATAATAATATTAGTGTAAATTTGAAATTTCAAGAAATTGACTAAATTTATATGGGTGAGTAAAAACAGTCGCTTTAGTACATAATAATGCTGCTTAATAATTATAATCCTATTAAATTGATATTTATTCATATCTCTTAATCTCAGTTCAAATAGGGTATTAGCTGTGTACTTATCTATTAATGACCGGATCGGATGCCTCTTATAAACGAGTCTATTATTATGCTTTTAAATAAATCTAGATTTTTTCTTGTGAACTAATTATAATTTTAGTATATTTAATTTTATGTTTTCAATTTAAACATAGTATCGGTTCGTCCGCTAGTTTCTCACTTTGGTGATAAAAAAAAATATAATCTGTTACGACTGAAGTCACTGGGAGATAATTTAGTCGTTAAAATGCAGATTAGGCGTATCTAAAAATAGCCTGGCACATGGCTTTGAAGTAGCCTTCGTAGTAATTATCGCCGCGTAAATATCTATTGTTAGATGACTGCGAGGCAAATCATTGGTAATGAATATTTCCTATCTTGATGAATTTACTTGCAATAGCGAAACGTCTTTGATGAGTACATGGTTTAATTTCTTCGATTTTAATAGTATTTTGCTATCGGTGTTACAATTAAAATATTATTTTGTTATTAAACACTCTCCTTCAATTTGTCTTCGCACCTTTTGCTTCACGTCCCCTCCTCTTGCCACTCTCCTTCACCCCCCCACATCATCCTCTCCTACCATCCGTACCCCTTCCTTTTACCTTCCCAGTTGTCTCTTTTCTACTTCACTATGTCCTTTCCTGAGTTATAATCATGTCCCAAACTTTGAAAGACTTTCATCCCCATTTCTCTCTAGAACTCCATTTTTTGTCATAAAAGTTAGCTTAAATATCAGTTCCCATGATATAATCCCTCTCTACCAAATGTGATCAGGATAGGATTTCTTTAAAACTTAAGACATTTTTTTATTACATAAACTACTTTTTAATGGCACGTCAATTTGCTTCACCTCTTCTGAATTTATACAACTTACTTAGTATAAGCCAATCAAAATCATTGAAATGGTTTTTATTTTTCGCTATTCAATTTATATTACTAAAAGAAATAATTGTACAATGTATGTCTAATAAAACTCGAGTATTAACGCGATAATTATGGTAAATATATTTATTTACCTTTTCATTTGTTAGACGTTTCGGTCAGGTTACACTGGCCGTGGTCAGAAGCTGGCGGCTGGTCAGTCAATCAAAAGGTAAATTATTGTATTTACCATATAATCACGTTGATACCCATATTTCGCTAACCATTTATCACGGAACACGAAAGTTTTATAATAAATTTTTGTAATGTACTCGAAGTTTTAATATTTTCAGAGCTTGGTATAATAAATAATTTAATATTTCTAGAGCATTTAATTTTAACAGAATCTGTAGAAGCAAAGATTGTAATAAAATACTACTTACCCCCATTATATAACCAAATGGTAGGCTTTTAATTAAGTCGAAATCGAGTGAAGCATTTAACTTTATGAACGAAGCTTATAAAAGATAATCAAGTACATCTGTCCTTATATTAAATGAAAATACGGTAGATGTGAAGTTAAGTACTAGCAATTTCATGTGTGTGAGTGCCTGAACCATAGACGTCAATATTATTAGCGTGAGTAGACCCCTCATTACTCCGTTACCGAATTCAAAATGTCAGTGGCAGTGACTTCTGACTTTTAGTGCAGAGATATTAACGTCATGGTCACTGCATTATACATGCAAGATTTCTGCCAATGTTGATAGTGGTTAATGAAAAAACGTTTCATGGTTCGTATATTCTATCATTTTCTCACACCTAGGCTTTGTGTAAAGATATGTATGTCACTCGCACACTTATTTCCTCTAAGGATAACTTTATGGCCTGCACACGACATGTTCGTTACAACTTTATAATGTACTAGCCTATATCCGCGGTTCCGCCCGCGTGGCCGTCGGTTTTCGCGATCTAAGCGCCATCTGTGCAACTTAAATTCCATATTACTAATCGTTACTCTGGTTCTACTTAACCGATTGCAATCAAACAAACGTAAGAATTTAAGTTTGCCCAAACCCCTTCAAACACAAAAAACCGCATCGAAATCCGTCCAGTACTTTTTCGCGGACAAACATAAACTTTTACAAATTATATAATAGTATAGATTTATCATTGTTCTATCACTATATTATATTCATCCCGGTACAAAGTACCCGGTATCCCGGTACGAGTAACACGGAACAATCACACGTAGGCTCACTAAAGGTTTCCAGTTTATTGTTCAAAATATTCGTGATAATCCTAATGCGCGCAATATTGGCCAGTCCTCCTTCTTCCACATTCAATCCATCGCTACTCCCTTTTTCATCAATGTTCAGTTTGTGTACAATACCCATCATTCACCGCAAATAAATAACAGATGAAACGTATTACCAAACTTATTCTCAGTAAATAAACTGACCGCGACCATATTGATGTATAGAATTCTAACAGCAAAGGTTTATCCTTGAGTTCAGATTTGTCGTGAATTTTCAAAGTGCATATCCAACTCGTACGTGACCGAATTATAAACACAATTGTTATAGCTCATAATAATTACAGAACTGTGAACAACCTGCTTTACATTAGGACATGGCTAACATAACCAGACCGAAGGCATAAGAAGCGCCGTTGACCATTTCATAAGTGGACAACAGAACAGTTCCGTATATTTATAGTTTAATTAAACAATTTATATGCAGAATATCACAAAGTAAATATCAAACACATTGTTTAAAAAGTATAAACTAGGTATGCTCCATGCTCCATGGCATACATACCTAGGATTATTAGGGTATCCAACTCATATTGTATAAGAATTGAATGCGGGTTTTATCATCGTTGATGTAATTATTACGTATAAATGAACAACTTTAGTTTGTTTAGTCTAGTTGTAGAATAGAGCATATGGTATACGTGTAAACTCAATGTACACTGAGATAAATGTGATATTCTCTTGCACTCCATACATTTACACTTTTAGGTACGATACATTACGTCACTTTTTGGTGCGATATCGTTATGAAATACAGCGTCCCCCGAGGCTTATGGCAGGCTTAAAACATAGGTATCAGGACGTCAGCGCGTCCATGACGAAAGCAAATTTAAAACTTCGAAAATTATTTAGAAAAGGGGTGGCGTGGTATGCTTATATCGCTTCCTAAGTGACCTTCAATCATCTTCGGTTTTCAGATGCTAGTAGTTAGTACTTGGCATACCTACTTACTTACGTGAAAGTACTTGGAATGTACCTAAAGCATAAACTTATGCAAGTACCTATATATAAAATCAAATAAATATAATACGTAATCGCAGTATAGAAGGTACTACGAGGCGACTCGGACGTCGGAGGTCGCAGAATGAGCTCCGTCCTCCGTGAGGGTGAGCCTGGGAGGGCGGTGAAACCATCTGTCACCCAAGCATAAGCAAACCGCGGCGGTCCATGGCGATCCATGGCGATTTTTCACACGAAAAAACAGTATAGAAGGCACGGTACTGCACCGAATCCCCAGTGGTTTAGGGATTGTTGTTAGATGTGCCTAACCTTATTGAATAATGTTGTAAAATGCATAAACTAAAAAATTACTTGTTGAAGAAACTTGTTATAAGTCATTAATGAAATGTTAGTGAGAATATTATTGTGGTCGATCAGTATTGAGCGAAAACGCTACCAAATGATTAAAGTCCACATACTTAGTTAACGAATTAGAGTTTGCTGACATCATTTGCATATAATTATCTACCACAAAACATGTATAAATAGCGACATTATCATTTAAAACTATTTCTTACACACAACTTTTAAATGGAAAAGAACAAAAAGATATAAATATAGATTTTTTACCATGAGACCTGTATCTTCGTTTTTCGGTCATATTTTGCGAAAACCGCCAGGATAAGTGGGGAACAAACGCATGGCAGTCTACTTCTTTACCTATACTAGGGGCCCTGGGAAAACAAGAATTTGGAGGCTCTTTTTCATAGTTTAGAGTTTTAGATTTTCCTTAAGTTGATTTGCGAGGAATTGTCTACCTTTCGGTGGGCCTCCCTAGACGGTGGGCCCTGGGCAAGTGTCCCGAGTGCCCTTATAATAAAGACGGCATTGATAGCAGTGGCGGCCCTGTAGGCTCCCAAAGGGAGAGATAGGCTCAAGAAGTGCTGGCCCTATATCGTAGAGGGGGACATGTGTGCTAATAGTCTATTATCATGGACGCCCATGAACGTGCAAAGTGAAGGAAGAAAAATAGGAAGACAGACCTTGGGCTCTGAATTTACTTTGGCCTGGATGCAATCTAGAAATAAGCGGACCCAGAATTTGAAACCACTTCTTCGGATGCAACCGCGACTAACGCAAGGTTGATGATGATAAACGTGTATTACTAAAAGTGTTGTTATTTTTATTACATTTGACATTAATAACAGAATTTTTCGTATAAAATTCTAATCCCATTGTAAAGTACCTAACGTGTGATTCCTCACTACCAAAATTGCCAAAGCGCCGTGATTTTCACGGTATTTACGTATTTTCCGTGACGACAACATGTCTCATTATATTTTATGGACACAATGACACAATGAGGAGACAACAAATACCATAAAACTATTTTTTTATCTATTTGGCACATGGTAGAAGTTATTGTTATCACCACATAGTATAAAACATAGTCGCGTTCTCTGTCTCTATATCTCTATGTCCGCATGTCCCTTTGTATGCTTAAATCTTTAAAACTACGCGACGGATTTTGGGTGGTTTTTTAAAGATAGAGTGATTGAAGAGGAAGGTTTATATGTATATAACATCATGCTACAATTAACTGGTGCGGAGCAGAAGTGAAAAATGTTGCAAAAATTGCCAAAGCGCCGTGATATTATTATCATTACATTTGACATCATAATTCAAAGATTTTCATCCAATCAATCAATTAACTTATTACCGACCACTGCTTGACATAGGCCTTTACAAAAATGCACAGTTATTCCCGATCATCCGTCCTCCTCACGCAGTCTGTACCAGCCACCTTTTTCTGATCGTTGGTCCATCTGCTTTCAGACGACAGTATATTATTAACACCACTATTAGTAAAACTGTGACGTCAGTTAGTTAACTACTGACGCGTATAAATAGCTCCACATCTATGGCAATTAGTTTATCGCGTATAATGTAGAGAGCTTAGATAATATTATCCTGACAGGTGCTGAATAAAGTTACATAATCCACAATTAAAGACATAAGATAGTACCTAAATGGATTTGTATTTAGTAATTTAATGATTTGTGGACAGTGTGAAAACAGTAGGTAAAAACCTTCCAACATTGGAAGAGCAATGACTAACCAGTCCAGTAACCTTAGCACGAAATACTATCGAATTCGTAATGTAAAGGTATCGACAGAACGGAGCATTGCGATTGGCGGGCTGCACACGCACACAGGTTCACAAGAGACAGACTGCCAATCACAATGCTCCGTTCTCTCGAAACCTTCACATTACGAATTCGATAGGAGTTCATGCTAGTGCTAGTGTTGAACTGCGATACACTAATTGATTGATTTATGTGAAGCAGGTTGCACCAAGTACCATCAGTCAACATTAAAAATACAGGGTGTATTTTTGAGAAGGGTCACGAACGGTCTTTATCGTTATAGTTGCAGCATAAAGTTCTTAGGAGACCTTGCATGAATTTTTAAGATATTTTGAGCCACATTAACCGATTTGAAAAAAAATGCACAGCAGGTATATCAAAATAGGAGTAGTCTATAAAAATGTTTTTTATTGAATCGCGCGATACTGTTACGTATTTCTTATTACCATTTTAAGATTAATTCATAACACGGTGAACAAATGAATACTTGAAATATATATTTAATGTGTCTATGGTATGATTTTCGTGTGTATTAGAAACTGCAACTGTATTTGATCATTAGAATTTACAAGGTTACAAACATTTCCGTATACACACACTTCCGCCCATTATTGTACGTATTATATTTTGAAACAGTAATTTTGATATTCTGAGTTGCGTAACATTTTGCACTTTATAATTTTTTTGTTAAATATCTGAAAAACGTTTACACGTTAAAGGGAGAACTATTTACGTTTAAGAAAATATAAGGAATTAATAAAATTCTTTAATTTTGTATAATACCTCCTGTAGTCAACATTACAAACATAATTATTATCTCGTGCGAGACAAAGCTCTGAATTGCAAACTGTTTTAATGGCTGTTATGGGTTTCATATAAAATTATATTAGGTAACAAAGTTGTTCATCGTATTATGGGTATTTATTATATTATGTCGGCTTCGATCAAATATAAACTTGGATCACTTCTGCCCTTCCCTCTGAAACCCCAAGAACTGCACTCTCTCAGAAGTTTTTAACATAATCTACATTTATTTACTATTAGAGATATCAGGATAATTACCATGTATTATTCTGTTCTGCTATCGGTACTCTAGCAAGCGCAAGGATCATGGAGAAATTTGTTTATGGATAATATCAGATCATAGATTTTATAACAATTCATTGATTTTTGTTTTGTTTCCTGCAGGCTATGCTTTTTTAAGTCTTCTTGAGGTTATTTACAGAAATTATAAATTAAGAAGGATTAAAAAAAAGATTACTAATTAACTGGTTTTCTTTTGAAATTCATTAAATTCATATTAAGAAGGTAGGCATTATAATATTACTTCTGTTTGAAATAATTGGTTACTTACGTAAATTAAAAAGGATGTGTGTTATCGTCTTACACACATATGGTTTGGTTGTGCAGTTATTAAAACACTTTTAAGGTCACATATAACTATTTATAAACACAACCGGTTATCTACTACAAGCTGTGATGACAAATTGACTTGATTTGATTTGCTATGACCAGGAAAAGTTTCTTAAATCTTAATCAAGTTTATGAATAGTTCATATTATTTAACATAAAAATAAAAAAATGTTAGTGTATAAACCCAGTCAAATTATTTAAAAACGAGAATTTGTAGCTGTTTATCCTAAAATCCAACTGCTAAAATTAACCCAATTCTAATAGTTAAGCAATTTAGATCCTGGTTGCGAGAGGTGAACGATATGATAGAGATTACAAATTACCCTGGTATAAACTGGAAATGGAACCTGGAACCTCCTAAACAGGTTGCGGTCTCAGGTCGGCTGCTGTAAAGCCAACCAGGTAGCACAGGTTTACCTGGGCGCGGGGGTTGTGACTGTGGTGCACTTATTGCAGTCTATGGACCATCTCCTGTTGTGCCCGCTTTGCCCCGATACCCGTACACCCGATCCGAATGAAGCGACAGAAGGTGTGGTTGATGTCTGGGCTGGGCATATCTAATTTTGTTTGTAATTGTTGCCACTGAAGTGAAGAAGAAGAACCAGAAGGTATAAAAAATTTAATGACAGGTATTAAAAAAACAATCATAAAATTAATATAAAAAGAATAGGAGAGCCCACAAGATGAAGGAAGAAAGAAATAAGAAAATAAATAGGTACTTTATTATAGACGAGGAAATTTCAAAACTCACATCTTTCCTTCATCATGAGAAATTTATGTCAAAAGATATATTCACAGGCGTAACTCTCCGAGACCTTTGTGGTTTAGACTCGCTTTTCATCATTTATATTTAAAGGTATGAATCTGTAGTCAACCGCAGACCGCAGTAACACATACATGTGATAATATTGTTTATTGTCTTAATTCATTGCGATTTGTCAATGGTGCCGTTTCTTCTATAATTCTTCTTCCGTTTCTGCATGAAAGTTTAACAAGTAATGCTTAACATGTCAACCGACCGCACATATCGTCCATAGAAATATAAGAATGTCAGTCCTGCAATCTGTTCTTTGTTTATTAAACTTCGATACGGGTAAACAGCGTCATTGGGGGTTTCCCAATGGCGCTGGTATAATTGCAGAAGATAATTTAAAATTCTAGCGTACCTACATAAACATGCAAAAATGTTTAACTCTTATAATAATTTATTAAAAAAACTTAAAACATAAATATTGAAATTTGTTAACTTTGGTAGTGATTTAGTTCCAATATTATTTATACTGTTGATTGATGGCACTTGGTGGAGTTCGCTTTTATACACTTCTCCACTGTGCAGTGGTGAAGTACAAGTGTGTATTATGTAGTTCCAATATATGTATCAATGCTACTATTATTATTACGAAATAGGAGCTATTATTTAAACTCAGGAGTACTCAAATCCCCCGACGGAGGTCATCTCGAAGAGAAAACCACGGTTCTGCCGGGGTGCGAGGGATATGTTGGCTACTACCTCACCTCCGGCAACTGAAGACCCAAAGATGGCGTACGTTTTAGTCGGTTCGAGTCCGACATAACCTTCCCAACCGACTCCGGTGGGAGGGTATCCGTGGGGATTTTACGCACGATAAAAAAAAGGAGTAATAGAAAAAATCAATGAATTCCCCGTGTTTATTGCAAACAAGTTCGTAGCTTATCCTCCTTATCATCATAAATTAGTAACAGATTTTCCTTATATTTGCTTAAAATACTGTTGGTAATGTTTTGATCTGACGACGATTATACTAAAGTATTTGAATGACGATCGTTTAATATATATTGGCCGTGTCAGAGGCATCTTTACAAGAGATAATATTAAAATCATTAACATAATCTTTGAGAAATATCGACAGGTACGCTACTCAAATAATATTACAGATCCTATGAAGGACATTTTAAACCTGTGTTTTAAACGCATAAAAGAAGATTGTTCAGCATTGCATTTTGTTAAATTGTCATCATTATCATCATCCTTGCATTAATCGCGAAAGTGCTACCTCGGGAGCCCAGGGTTCGCTTTTCGTCTGCGTCGAGGCTGAATTTGGATATTTTACGTGAAGCGACTGCCGTTTGACCTCTACAACGTATAAGTTTAGGTGGAAATAGAAAGTGGTTCAGATAGGTAAGCTGATAGTCAATCTCACTGAGTTGGGAAAAGGCTAGGAGGATGAATGAATTTGTGTATATAAGGCAATCAAAGAATAGTGGGAAATTGTTACATGTGATCACATTTTAAATTAGAATAATTTAGTATAATCTTTTAATGAAATGTTTTAAATCTTCATAAGTAATATAAAGAATATAGTTTAATCATATAAATATCAAATTGGGTTATTTGGTCTACAAATTAGTGCCAATTTGAATACTATTATACAAAAGTGTAATAATATCTTCGTATTTACTGTTTAATATATCGGGATATTTACCATGTTTAATGATTTTCGGAGCAACCGATATATCGGTCACGGTATACTGACTGATCACGGCGCTTATGGTAAATATTCCATATGTAAATGACCATGTCAATCTAAAATCATGCAATATCTTCGTATTATGAAAAAATATATTCTCGTATACACGTGCCTGTATGCGTCTAAAGCAAAGTAGGTATTGGGTTTAAAAGTCATAATGAAGCTTAATTATTAGCATAATAGCACCTCACCTGCAAACACTGAAGAGATTGCTGAGAGTAAGACTTATTAATAGAATTTAATAAGTTTATACAGACTCACCATTTGTGGGCGTCATAAAAAGCGACTAATCTGGGGGCCAATATTATAAATATTTAAATAACAGCGTCAATAGTCCAGTTTGAATCTCATAAATATCAAAATCATTTCGCACTTCACATATATATAGATCTATATAAGGATAATGCTACTCTGAAACTTGTTTGAGTTCAACAAAAGAACTGTATTATGTAAACTATAAATGGACATCTCAAGTCATTGACTCTACTTCCAAAATATTGAACACTTATTCGACCTACAGAAGCTGTATCTGTGTTTGCCTATTATTAAGAAGAAGGTATTCGCAAAATTCAAAATAACTTTTTCCTACTTTCACTCATATTTACCTCGCAATAATTCAATCTTCAATTAGCCTACTTCAACCCAACTGTTCGACACAAGTCTTTATCAAGCGACTCGCCATAGCACCCGATCGAGAGTCCCACTGAATTTAGTGATTAACGGTAGTTCGATAATATGGAAACACGATTCACGTTAATTCGAAAGTGTCGAAGAAAAAGATTCGATTTTCAAATGTATATCCTAGTCACCGTTTTCAGGTCGTCCGACTATCTTGCTATCAGGAATTCTACCTTCCATTTGTCAATTACTACTCAAGGACTCGTTGGTAACAAGCACAACTTCAGTTGGCAGTTCCTATAATTGTTGTGGTCCAATTTCGACCAACGGGCGAACTAGCTATAGATAAAGTCACAGATCTGCGGGTATAACATGAATGCTTATCAACTGTGAATAACAAAATATGACGTCACTAACAGGGCACTAATTCTTCTTCATCGATCGTAAAAGCTATAGAATAAAATGAGGCTAGTAATTTGAAGAAGTGTTAGTGGCTTCGCCATCCCTGTATGCAAAAAAAATTGTGACATTTACGATCATATTTTGGTGCTTGCAATAAAGCAATACAAACTGCCTACTTGGCAGTAACAACGTTAGCACCTGCTATACGTGATAATGGCTTCATAAACTTATATGTAAATTTTAAGTAACAGGACACATACAATACAAAAATGATGCATTTGGGTATATTTATGGGCATTCACCAAGCTAGTTAAGCTATACTTCTGGCTTTGGGTCTGGATAAATTTTTGGGCTGGAGTAAAATTTATCCATACCGAAAGTAAATTTTTGGGATTTAGAGGACTGTGTAAATTGAAGAATATTTTATTTGTCCGTGTAAGAGTTAGCTTTCTAATAGATAGTTAAGTTTATCTGAACCTATCTGGTTTTAACCCAGATTCTTTTGGACGGTTTAACTGCGTCAATAAAACTGTAATCTGCGGCAATATAATTTAATTTAATGTGTTGTAATAGTTTGCAGTATTTGACATGCATATCTCTCAAACAAGCATCTTTAAAGATTTTTGGATATAAATTTGGCGATGAAGCCTTTCGATCATCATATCCCGTTGGGATTTCACTATTATTTTACATAACAATTTGTGCAGTTAGAAGTCTTAAATTTGGTATTTAAATAATATGTACATATTCATGGTAGGGTCAGTAACCAGATCCTGAAAAAATATATACGAGCATAAAGCTTAGTGATAATAACAATAGACAAATAATCTGAACTTCAGTATACTGGTATACATGATTTTAAAACTACCCACATATAAGTATGGCTGTCTGCCGCAATGTTTACAAGGGAATAGGCTTGTATGTCATCGTAAACCTTTGAGGATGCCGTAAGGCGAAACCGGTCAGGTCTATTAAAAAATAAAAATACTGTGGAAAAGTACAAGTGAGTTCTCAATATGTGTAATCTGAACTTCATTTGGAAAAAACCCAAATTTAGAAAAACCAAAATAGACTTACTGGGTTTGTCTAGGAAAAAAACAAATTTAAAACATGTTTCTCTCTGAACTTTGGTGTTATTGAATTGTTTGATATTTCTATGCATCTTTAGCGAATGGTGATCTATTTCAAAAAGTAAAGCTGGCGGAAAAAGATAATTCACTCTAATCTAGCTGCTAACAGCAGCAACCATTTGGTAAGCCGACAGGAATCTTGTTATAAGGACCCCACGCCACGCCGTGGTTATGTCGGACTCGAATCAGCAAAACTGCACGGCCATCTTGGCCCATCAGGGTGTGGTAAGCTCTGGCATATGCCTCACGCCCCGGCTGAGGCTCTCGAATGTACTACGGTGTCCGCACGCTACCACTGCGGCCTGCTTCAGCTATGGTGACAGGTGGTAGGAAACGCACGCCATCTTCGGGCCTTTGATTGCCTGAGGTACTGCATGTTTGATTTTTTGGGTTACAAGACTAATTTGTTTCAGTTTTAGCATTATCTGTTCTGATATCACCTCTAATACTCATAGATCTAAGAATATATAAAAGTGGAAACTAACTAATAAATAAAAGTGGTAGACTTTACTACCCACTATTATTCGAAAGTTACCTCAAGAGACTATTAATAGATTAGCGTAGTTTCTCAGTCATAAATATTAATAATAATATTCTTGTCCGAACGTTTCTCAGTGTAAAAATCTTATTAACATTGTTTCTCACTGTATCCTTTTAAAAATCTATAGATTCGATTTTTAAATATTGTGTGAGTTTAGTTGATACTATGATTAAATACAAAGATACTAGTTTAAATTAATGGAGATAGATGATTCTTGCGTAATCAAATATAAAATTTTAAGTAGGTACCTATATAAATTTGAATAAAAACGGATTGAGTATAAAAAAATATAATCTGACTAAACAACGAATTCTGTAAAGCACTCTTCTGAGAACTTCTCGATGTGTAATTTTTAACAACACGCACAGATTCGTATTACGTGTACCTACGCCTACTTGAAAAATTCACATACCTGGATATACCTAACGAGATCGACAAAGGAGTATTATATATTGCAGACCATTTTCAGTATTTCATATAACTAAAACGAGTCAAGGCAGTTTTTTCTGCTAAGAATTTTCTACATACCCTAAACTGCCGTAAATTTAAAATTTTCGTGTAGTAGGGTTTTAACGCTAACTTTACTCGATTTTGTAAATTATATAAAGCGCAACAATGTGCGTAACATTAGTGAAATAAGATTTTAACAATCGCTTCCACTGATATAGAAAATTTGTTTCGATGTTACGTGGAATGACATTATGTTCTAAATAATTTATTTAATCATTTATGTACACACAACAAGAAACATCGAGATATATAGGTGGAAATCTTATTACAGAGATCTCGGGGATGCTGTGTTAGTGGAACTAGTGAGAATGATGAAATGTTTCAGCTAAATAATTTTGAAAAGAAAAAAATAATCTGGATCCTTGCTATGCGGTGTAAATCGCAAGGAAATTGATTACGTAGATACTTAGCCGCACAAGTACTAACATTTTAACGTCTTGGAGAGCTACTATTAATATTTGTAATAACCAATGATCGGATCTTTGATGAAATTACCTATTGACCTTTCAAAGGTCTTCATACACACTGAAGATTTGTTATGAAAATATTCTGTATACAAAGTATGTTTTTAAAATCTTTACTCTTACATACCTGACTAAACCTGAAACTAAAAGTGTTTCGAAAGATTTTAACTTCTACTCATATTACCTATATTCAGAGTTCACGCGTCTTATTTCAGTTTCATCATTGCATGTCCGCTGGCAGTCACCTCTAAATTCACATTTTCTTCCTTTTGTATGATGATATATTCATTGTTATTCATCACAAGTTGGAACAAAATCTTATGACCCAACTTGTGATGCAATGAAAGTATAAAAATAAACGAAAGAAAACACTAATGAGAATTAAAAATGCAAATTTCGCAAAAATAGAGACTCATAAATAAAATGGAATGGTCATCTCAATAATAAATAATATGCGAAATATGAGAAATACGAAAGACAAAACTATGACGAATTATTTTTAAATACAATTAACTACTTAGTCACATCGAATTATAATTAATAATTTAGGCGCGTAATTCAATAACGATGAATGTTGATCGCGGAACCAAAATATTTGTCGTGTATAATTTTATTGATATCAGTATCTAAAACTTACATTAACAGCTCCATACATTTTTATAATTAGATGGAAAACTATGTACCCTAAAATGAAACTACGTATTTACTATGTACATTAAAATCCAAACGATGTACTGTACGACCTTAAACACGAAGGTAACAACAATTTACTTTTTTTAGACGAAACACACGTTTCAATAGTAATTATAGAAACAGCGTCAACTTGCAAGTATTATCGTTTTCAGACATTGACAATTTAAATTCTTTTGTTTGTAAATTTGCATAATCCACGTCAAAACAAGCCTCGCTCGTTTATACAGCTGAAACTAACTACGAACTGGTAAACGATCATCGCATTCGATATTATATTTATAGAACCAAATTATATTTTTTTAATTAATCACTTTTGAAGCAGGTTGGAGCAGTCTATCACTGACACCACTCACAAATTTTTTTCACTTCACTTTTCACTATGGTTAGCAATTCCAGAATTTGGAACACAAAATTAGCTTTTCAAATTAGAGCGCGCGAAATACGTTAGCGATTTTCCCGCGTAAACAGTACAGCCGACATGTACGCCCACCACAACGGTGCAGAGCCGACTGCCTAAGTAAAGGTGAAGCATCAACGTCAGACATTTTCGCTATAACCTTACCGCGACCGGTTTTTGAAGCCCGTTAATATAATAACTGCCAAAAATAACACAGTATACGAGTACATAGTTATTTCCATAATTTTGCAAAACAAGTATTATCTTGCGGTATCAGAAACAGAAATGGTAATGGTGCCGTTTTGGTGTTCCATGAGCGTAAAATCTCTTTTCGTTTCTTATGGGTTTTAACTTGCACATTGACTATTCACTTGTTGAAAATCGTTTAGCAATAATGCTTTGTGCATGAATGTGCCTCTTGTGTATAATGTATAATTGCACTGGAAAGTGAGAAATTATAATTATATTTGAGTGACATTATTCAGGAATTAAACAATGGAATTATACTCAGTGGTGATTAACGTGCGTACTGATATCCCTCAATCAGTTCCTTTTTAATTTAAAGTAAATTTAAAAATGACAGCAACACAGGCTAATAATAGTGCACAACGGTTATCCTTTCTATCAGTAAAGTTCATTGCACTATAAAAATAAACCTAGGAATAAGTTTCATAGCCTTAACAGCGTTCGTTGTCTGTAAGTAGGTACCAAAGGCAAATGTCTTTTTGATCCACCAATGTGACTGCACCTGCCTAAATGATAAATGGGGATGAAATCCAAAGGCACAAACACTATCAACTTCTAAAACAAAAACCGACAGATGTTGGCGCTTTTGTTACCAAGAATCCTCCATGAGGAGGTTTTTCTGGCCCCACATCTAACCGGTTCATCAGTTAGGTTAGTATTATATATATATTCTGTAGGTGTAGTCTGATACTGTCCCAAACCGTTAATTATTAGGGCTTGTGCGTTGTTAATTTTGTTGTGTTAATTTCCTTGCGATTTATACCGCATAGCAAGTAATTTTCGGCATACTTTACATTTAATGACAAAGTGCCTGATAGGCGGCAATAGGCTCGCCCTCTTTTACGTGTGACCGAAAATCATAGCTGGCGAAATGTGGATATTTAATACACCTCTGCTTATCGCTTTGGGGCTTACGGGCGTGAGCATATGTATGTACGTATATACAGGGTGTAAAGGGAACACTCCCGAAGCCGAAGGCAGAAAACTCCTGGTCCACAATATATTGGCAATAAAAAAATTACGGCACGACATTTTCGGCCTTTGGACATTTATTTATATATTTAATCATGCAATATTTTCCCTCATACAAAATTAATACAGGTAAATGCATTTCACACCATCTAAGTACGTTAAATGGTGATCGCCAAAAACAGAAACCTAACTCTCGTATTTTACGTTGCAGTTTTGAAGTATAAATACTTTTTGAATGTTTAAAAATAAAGTCCGAGGTCGGCGTCACATTTATTTTCGTACATTTTTGTTCAAAAAGTCAAAGTACCGGCTCGCGATGGACTCCGTATATTACTTGCTAAAGAAGTACATTGCGTAATTTACATAATTTTATTGTGCTGTGCGCAGTCAAGTATTTTTTTTATTTGTGTTCATTTCTTATGTACATTTTATGAATTTTAAGTCCATTATGATTCACAATCTATTATTTTTATGCTATTACAGTGTGGCTCTACATATGTATATGATATTATTATGATCTTGTTTAAAAACCATCACACTGATACTGGTAATGTTTTTTGGTAATGGTGAATTTTCGAAATCGGTACAGTTGTTTTTGAATTTATTCATTACAAACATACACACACACACACAAATACAATTGTTTCCTCGTTATATATTTAGTAGTTAGTTATCTCTGAATCTATTAAAAGTTTAGATTTACAAACTGATATATACGATTTCGAACCCATGTCAAGTCAAGTGCTGATGCCAACTCAGAGAATTATCACTGCAACTTGCGCACATACCAGAAATACAGTTATTGTCTGAATAACATTAATAATAATAAATGATTCTGTTAAAAGTTGGAAAATTTGTATACAAAAGCAGCTTACTCGTTTGTTACAGACGCTCGTTACATTTCAATATTGTCGGGTTAGTGAATTTGTCTCTTTTATAAATAGCTTAAACGTGAAAACGCTTCGTGATATTTTCTTGTCAAAAAGATACTCGTGTTTAATTGAACACGAGTATCTTTACGGTCTTCAAGTACAAAACTGGATTATATAATTTTGTGCCAAATATAAAATGTTGAAATATCTATATTATGAACATGAAGTTCACCTAAATTGCTGAACAGGTACCTACACGGAAATTTGAAAGCATTAAGGTATGCTAACATTTCCTATGAATTTATTCGTATGTTTGCTACCTAAATAAATAAATAAAAACTGTATCGATCAGAAATATATATAGTTAACATGGCATGCATTTAAAAAAATCAAAAGTAAATAATATATAAAAAAACGTTGCGAATTTTAACATTGATTAACTATGCTCGATTCACTTGTAGAACTCTGCCTCTCAAACTAGGGAAATCCATGTATTTAAGAGACGGTTTCCATCTTGGCACTTACGAGTATGTTAGGAACTATTACAGGTGTAGTTCGATTCTTATTATTTGTACTGATACTTGCTTTGCGATGCTTAAGGTATTGCAATGTGGTATTCGCAGGTACAAATTCTAATATTCATACGTTCATAAATTAGCCTATTGTAATATAGCAGTCTCTCTCATTCTATATAACAGTGGCTTGACGTTTAATTTCTAATGTTTTCAAAACTTTACCAATGTAAACCCAAAAAGTTAATCCAACTTCATTAATCACTTTTATATTGCATTCCACTCTCCACTCACCCAAAACTCCGACCTTAAAAAGTTATTCCCTCTTCACAAGATACCTTTGGCTGTTCTTGAAGGGTAGCAAAAATGAAACGTCTTTCAAAAATTGGCACTTAAAGAAATTTTTGCACAAACGAGCTTTGATATTATCTTCCTTTGAAGTATTTGAGATTTTATGTAATGTTAATGCTTAGACTTGAATTTTCCACTTTCTCATAACCAAGTCTTTGAAAGAAGTGCCTTTCGTTATTGTAACGGATAGACTTTTTTTATCGCAAATGTTCTGATATTATCTCTGTAGAACATGGCTGTAGCTTGTAGTAAATAAGCAACGGTTCTCCAGTGAGTTTATCAATCTAGATTTTCAAAACATATGTTCATCCACATTACCGCTCGTACGCTCATAAAGTGTAAAATTATGCAAACTGCACAACTTTGTAATAACTCGGTCTGCAGTAAAAACTGGCGCAGCAAAAACCAAATAAGGATATTGTGTTGGGTAACTATTTTGGTGTATAATTAACGTTATACCTACGTAGATAACTTTTTAAACTTGTTCCTTTTACATGTTTGAGTTGTGTGGGTTACATGTAAGTATGAGTTGACATGCTAACATAATATGTACAATGAATACTATGATACTAGTATGTTTCAAACTTTTAAGTTTTCAGGCAATAAGTGAGACAGCATATCATTTCCACCGCGAAAGCATTTCAATAGTTTCTAGTTACGGGTACACAGTAAACAGAGGTAGAACGTGACGGTAACTTGAGCAATTGAGAAATTCTACTGGGGAAGTACCTCCAACAGAATACTGCGACTAATAATAACCTTGTGTTCTGTTTTCGGCGATGAGTAGGGTAGCCAGAGCTCACTGGAAAGGGATTGTGTGTGGGAGTGGGAAGACCGAGAAACCCTTCTTTGTCTTCTGCACTGACAGCACAGAGACCCTCTTAACCTTTTACTCTCCCCCCTTCCCCCACACACTTTGACGCCCCTGGTGTTGAAAACGTCCATAGGCCATGGTAACCACTTTCTATCAGGTTTGCCGCGTGCTTGTCTGCCACCTAAGTGGTGTAAGAAAACAGTATCGATCGCATACTTCGACCAAAAATAGCTAAAATTAGTTTATGTATACCCTCCCCCATAGAGTTTTCGATCCTGTTTATCAGCAATGTCATATTTACGTCGTGTTGCGAATTTATTGGAAGGATCATGTCACACCGCGTTATTTTCTCCATCCATCAAAGCAAGTTTATTTAAATTCACGTATCCCGTTCTACTTTGATGTCAAACTTAAATTGACTGACAGTGAAATAGATCTAGTGAGCACACATTAGTTTTGGGTGTGGCAAATATTTATACATGCCGATTTTATAGAAAACATGTCTAGGCCCGTGGTTTTGCTCTTGTGGAATCCTTTCTTTTTCTTTTTATTGGGTGGAAAATTCCCAAGGATACCTCCCCCGACGGGAGGGGAGGTTATGTCAGACTCGAACCGACAGTAGACCCGGGGCCCTCTCTTTCGAGATGACACACAGTAAAAGATACGAAAAATTTGAGTATTATGCATTTATAATATTAGTTGGAACATGTGCATTATAGTACATATTCCAATTTAGAAGTAAATCTTAATGTACAGTGAAGTTTGGTATAATTATATTTTTTTTTATACCAATCAGATGGCAGATAAGCACACGGCCCACCTAATGGAAAGTGGTCACCGTAGCCTATGGACATTCGTAACACCAGGGGCGTTACACTCATTCTGCCTACTCTGTAGAAACCTTCTAATGCCCTTCTTGAAACCACTTATCACGTTTGCGGTAGACAAGGAAACGACAAGAAACTTTAAATAAAACCACTGTGTTTAAGTTAGACTAGTTTCCAAACTAGACAGAACAATTCTGAATAACCGACTCTAATTACAGTTTATACTTTTCCCCGATTATATACTTACAATTTTGTTGCTCGCAATTTTGACCTTATATCTGAAACACTACGTAGTTACGTAAATGAGCCATAAATACTGTACTTGTTATCGCTAAGTGTACTATAAAAATGCAGTAAACGACACGAACCTATATAAAAGTTGAATGAATGAAAGCGATAGAGAAGTTGGATGGTGCCACAAAAACCATTTATGGTATATGATGCGACAATAATCACAACATTCCTATATACCCAGGCCTATAGACATACATCTAGTGCTTTGACATACGGTACATAGCAACATAATTATGATCTTTTTAGCCCGTACGAGACGTACCTAATTACCAAAACAAGAACGGAAACGTAAGGTTGTCCCTTTTTACGTGTTCTTATAGATTCACGTTTATTATTATAATATTAAAAATAAGGTAATAGTGTGACATAAAGCAATGGCACACAATACATTAGGAGAGGCCTATGTTCAGCAGTGGGCTTCAATAGATCAAATAGTGAAATGTCTAAATCTGCTAATATCGTGACTAACCACTTCATTCGTAAACATATATGCTCACGCCTATTTTCCTCCGGGGTAGACAGGTGAATTGATATGCCATATAATATAAAAATGAATAAAAGAATGAACACCCATATTTCACCCTCTGTATTCGGCCCCACGTAACAGGGGGGTGCTTATTACCCCATGCATTCTGGGCACTATTGTTGACTCGAACCATCCATCTGAGACTGAGTCTGCACTGTATGTGTAGGGAACCACGAGACTGGTCTGCCGGGGTCTGAGAGATAATGTTGGCTACTATCTTACCTTCGGCAACTAAAGACCCAAAGACGGCGTGCGTTTTAGTTGGTTCGAGTCCGTCACAACCCCCCTCACCAGCTCCAGTATGATTGGTATCCGTAGGTATTCCGTCGACGAAAAAAAAAACAAAAAACCACGAGTCTATTCATTCAGATATTGTCAAAGCGATAAATATTACTGGTAATAAATTAATTTAATTTGACAAGTATCTAAAAACGGGAAAATGTATACTGACTTGTTTGTAAATTATTAAATTAATGAAATTCAAAGCTAAGCTGTACTTTATTTTGATTCTGATTCAGAGCCCTAATTTACTCGGGTTTTATATAGTAATAAATAATTTACTGCTGTTTTGTAAAAAATATTCCAGCTTTATTGGGAGTTAGTGAAGAATAACCTCATTCTCGCAATATTAACGCACTTCAGGCAATCATTAATTTAGCCTATCGCAATTCACAGCTGGACATAGGCCACTCCCAATGTTGGGAGGTTTTGGCCTGTTGTTATAACCCTGACTAAATGGGTTGGTACAGGGTTTATTATTAACTGTCAACGTAACTTAACTAAGTAACTAAAACGTAAGTAACCTAGGGAACTGTCAATGTAAACCTTTGCGAATGCCGCAAGGCGAAACCGGTTGGTTACTATCTCACCACCGGCAATAAATACAGTGGAGAAGTACAAGTGTATTATCAATAATGTATACAAGGTTTATATCGAGATTTCGTCCTCTCGCAGTAATGTCATCTACGTATTTTCCGTTAGTCGCTTCTTACTACAACCTTCGGATGAGATGGGGTGGTGATTCTTGTATTCTTTCTGCATCACTACAGGGATGACCATGGTTGACCTACTTATCCATATGAAACAGATTGAATCCTTGATTAATTTGTAGTTTACAGTTGTTAGAGATTACTTTAGACTTGTCAGAGATTACTTTAGACTTGTTAGAGAGACCGCGGTAGTATAGTGGTATGGGTAATGAACTGCTGAGACGAGGTCTCGGGTTCGATACCAGGTTTTACTATAGCACACACCAATGATATTTCGATGCTTTTCGAAGTTATGTGTGTATTTACGGCAGGTTTATGCCCGATTAATGGCAATAGGCTTGCCACCTAATACATTGGGACCTAAACATGAGCAGGCGAAATGTGGGTCCTAGCACCTCTGCCTACTGCCTACCTCTGCCTACTAAAATTTATCAATTATTTATATAATTATGTCAGAATTTTCATATTCTGACATACCTACTCGGTGTTAACTTGTTAACACCGAACTTGTTCAAGTAAAATAATTATATATTTGTGCAAACACTTCGATCGCTACGGCTCCTATTCAAGCTTTTTGCTTACTTATTCATCAATCAAATTTGAATCAATGATTTCAATACAATTTATGTGTTTTTTAGATTCTCATATGTGCCAACCGCGTTACTATACGGCTCAGTGGTCAATGTTACAAGACGGTAAATCTAAGTCCGTTCCAACATCTTGTAATTACGTTAGTGCTAAATTAATCTCGTTAATTGTCCATCATTTTTCCTTGTCTTGACAGAAAATAGGTATAGTTATCATATTTCTCAAATTGTTTAAGGTTAGTAGAATATAATTCACAATACGTAGTTAAAAGATCATATTTTATCAATTATTGTATTCGGTCTCACGTAATAGGAGGTGAGCAATTGCCATCTGAGACTGAGTTTGGACTGTATACCTCTATCTGATGATAAATCACCCTATCCCTAAGTCACCTTGTAGGACACCACATGGAAAATGGGGTGGTCGAAATTCTACTTGGCATCCACACGGCATTATTACATAGTGTAAAGTTGTAATGTAAAGTTGAAGTATTTAAAAAAAGTAACTTTGAGGATTATAAAAACTTTCTAAACCATCTTTTTAAAAAATCCCTGAAAACTGAGAAGTTTTATATGCCTATCAAGCGCAAAACCAATCTCAGTTTTATGTTATTTTTATATTACTATCATTATCATCACTACTATCTTTTCTAAACTTTGTGAGACAGACTAATTTTCTCACCTTCGCTTCAAAAAATTTGATACCTGTATCTAAAATTCAAGAAACAGTTACACTTATTGAAGTGATTGTTTGATGTTGCCGTGGTTACTACAAAAGCTCGACTTATTTTATTGGAGTTGTCGTATCGTTCGCTGGTGCGGTTATGTTCTGCAGCGACCACCTGGCTACGTGGGTAACAAATGTCTGGCCATGCCGCCTCCGCTGTGCACCAGCACGAGGGGCAGACCCTTGGAGTCGTGCAGGATGACATGCGTACGAATGGGTTTACCATCTTGGATGCACAAGACCGTGCGAAGTGGAAGAAATAAAGCTGGAAAACGGACCCTAGACTTAAAGGTGATTTTGGATGCGACCAGGCCTAACGCAAAGTTGATGATGATGAGGTAATTGAAGTAGTCGAACATGAACATCGACTGTAGACACTCTACTGAAATCTTTAAGTAAAACATTATTGTCTTCGATTAAATCTAAATTTCACATCAATTTATTAGTTCGGTGGAAGTCTAGTAGATCTGAAGGTTACAATTGTTACAAGAGTTTACATTTAATATACAAACTTCGATTGATTTCGTCTAAAATTAAGTAATTTTGGTTTAGTGTGCTAACAGCCTCCGGCGAACTTATAATCCTAATTAAAAGCTGGCTATAACTTAAAATGAAACAAAAGCAAAAAGCGTAACAACTGGAAATTTATTTTTGAAAAGTGAAGTTTTCATCTTTTAATTTCCTAAATGAAAACATGGTACATCAAAATCTCATCAAAAATACACGTTAACAATGATTTAATGTTTACGATGACGACAACGTTAAAATTTTACTACATTAACTTGTAAAATTTTTAGAATGTAAATCCGCGAGCGTGTCTGGAGGGTAATCCAGACACGCCCCCCGTTAGGTATATCATAAATATTATCATCATCACCATTCCTAATTGTATGGTTATTTTGAAATTCGTCCACCTTAGTAACATACTTTTACGCACCGCTTAGCTTTGAAACAATGGGCCTATGAACAAAATGGGCCACACTTAATAAGGAAACGAGTTGACCTGAACAGTCCCTCATTACCACTAACTACCACTAGAGTATTGAGACATACCTTTACTTATACTTTCACAATTAAAAAAATTAATAATAACAAAACAAATCGGGAATAAAGACAGTTCTGAAACGCCTGCCACGTCTTCAGCATCGACTCAATGATTCCTCTTTGCTTTAGGACGTGTTCTCTGAATAATCTTCTAAAAACTTTTAAATTCCGAATGCAGTGTTGTAGTTTTCTATACCCGTAGACAAATTCTCCGTAGATCTACGTTACACAGTCGAACATTATAAAAACAACTCATATGATTTTTAATAACTGTTATTAATAACGCTTAGGCACGACGATGTAAGCCTATTTTTGGCACAGAAAAAAAAAATATTGTTGAATATTGTTGTTATATTCCTTCACTGAACAAATACGTTAATAGTGTTTACTGCATTTCTAGCGAAACACAAAAAAGATCCCCAGCTGACAGTACCTAATCCGGGTATCAAGAATATTTTGTACAAGCGAACCTTTACACTGAAAAGATTAGAGTCCCTAAAGTATGACAGATGTCAGTTTGAAACTTTATATATATTTGGATCGGCTATGAAATCTTGTGGTGTCAGTCTATTCTCTATCATTTATTACATTTTTCTATCTCGTATATATATTTGTCTTGAACTCTTTAACTTAATAAAAAAAGTGTCTCCTGGATATTTATAGACTTTAGAGAGAAAATTATAAAAACTATCGTTTAATACAAAATCAAATACTATAAACACGAAATCATTGAGACTGAGAAGACTATTTTCTATCAGAAAAAAAAACATTCCAAGAAAAAAATACCCACTTGGAAAGCCCATTTGTTACTGAAATGTGGATGGAATATAACTCTGTTTACCTCTTCAGGAATATACACTATTTGTACATTTCTTTGAAACTCGTATCACACCCGCCATGACATTTGTCGAGAAAAAATACTATCTTAAGAAAGGTGAAGCTATGAAAACAACGCCGATTTTATTTAGGCCCGTCCTTTCACAGTTTATTGCGTACATCTTCAAGTTATTTGACGCCTCTCAGTTTATGATAGCTTTTTCAGTGTCATACTTCCCTGGTATTGTATGAAGTCTTTTATTGCCACGGCGTTAAAAATATTATGACTATTTATATGTTGGGACTGGAGGCATAACATTGGTAAATTATCTTTACTTATATAAATTATATTATTAGAATTTAAAAGTTATATTATTGACTATGATTGCTTCCTCTTCTAATTGCAGTTAAATTTCTGTATTTTCGTGCGGTTATCATAAGTGCGGTACAGGCATTACGAAGTCAAGAAATGTGCCTCCATATAGATATAGCCTCACCTCAAAAAATTCATTCTCATAGTAATCAAATGTTCGACTTGTCATTCTTTTCCTTTTTTATAAGATCTGAAGAACATGAATGTCGTTTTTCTGTACATTTGTACAGAACAATTTGTACAGAACAATTTTGTTTTATCCTGTAAAGTTGTTGCGTTGAAGGAAATAAAGATGTATCAATAATTATTATAATAAAAACAGAGTAGGAATGAAGGGAAGTTTGTCATCTATACATATACCATATAGAGTGATACCGCCAAGACTCTCCTCCGTAACTTTTTTATCCAATGAACATTTAAATACAAGATCAGTTTTTAGCTATTTTATATAACACTTTTTGGAGGTCTTAAAATAAATCGACGCTTATATTACTAGGCATATTGCTATGAGACGTTGTATTAATGTTGTCAGAAGTGACGAAGTAGGGTATAATATAAAGCCTTTAATTAATTATACGGGGAGGAATCCCTTTCTACTTCAGGAAGACCCTCCAGTAACGATATTAGGGCACGTTAATTTGGTTAGGATCTAAAAGCTTTCTTCTAATTTCAATTAACAATAATTGTCCGTTTGTGAAAATTTTAGGTAGGTATTTTGTGGATAAATTAAATTATCAATATTTTAAGAAATATGTGGCATGAGTATATAAGTATGATAAAATTAAGCTTCTCATTACAATTTTACAAATAAAATACCTCTATATACCTAGTATATTAGTAGTATAGTTTCGTTACTGTATTAAATATAGGCCCAAGAGCTTTGTAACGAAGAGTATTCTAGTTTATCTAAATTAATTTTCCTTTAGATCCCACTGGAGTATTTCTTTTTCATCATTTCTTTTTATAGCTTTGTAAGGTTTTGCAAGGACAATAAAGGTGCGTGCTACTAGGACACATTTTAATTCATCATCATTGTGTCAATCCCGCTCGAATCTGTAGCCCTAACCTCGGAGCCGGAGTCCACCTTCCGACATCTACATCTTCACTTAGGTCACGTAGGTCCATATTACCCTCCACGACGCTAAGCCAGCACATCTCTAAATATCAAACTACCCCACCTGTAAGTTTTATAATCATTCAGAAGCAAACAGAATCTCCATCCGTTCATTTGAAATCGACCTTTCTTATTCCACATATAAACTCATTCAAATATTTGATTCAGACCTGGATCAACTGTTTGACATACCATATTTGTACAAACATTCTCGCTAGTTCTAATTGAAAACAAGCAAAGCTTTGAGTTTCGTGTTCAAATGATGTGTTTGTGTTAGATCAGTTCACAAGGAGTCCCCTACGGGATACTGGGGGTTATTATATCATATATTTTCAGAGTAACCTTTAAAAATTTACGCCATTAGTGATATGTATCCGGGATTTACATTTGTAATATTATGAGTTATTGTTATTTTTTTTTATAAAATCACGCCTAGGTATATCCCCGAAGGGGTAGGCAGAGGTGCCAGCACCCACATTTCGTCAGTTTTATATTTAGGTCCCAATGTAATAGGAGGCGAGCCTATTGCCATTAACCGGGCACTTATAATCCTGCGATAAATACACACATAACTTCGAAAAGCATTCGCAGTCATTGGTGTGTGCCATGTTAAACCTGGGATCGAACCCGAGACCTCGTCTCTACAGTCCATTACCCATACCACTAGGCTATTTTAATACAATACAAGATAAGGCAGCTTGGTTGGTTTAGCGCAAATGATAATAAAATTAGTATAGTAGATACACTTCTTTAACTAGACAAAAGACTCAATGAGACAACAGGGAACTATTGATCCGGTTCGTTCCTGGTGTAAAGGCCGGCCATCGTGATTCCGCTCGTAAACGCGGCAAGTGTGATGAACACTTTACCACCGTGAACGGCCGGAGACGGGTTGCTTAGTTTGTTTAGACGAAATATGTATAATATATGTATATATTGTAAAAAATCACATTGGAAATAAAAAATAACTAGTATTTTAAGGTTCTTTCATGAGTTATCATTTTGATGACATTATGTCTGAATTCTTCAGTAACTTTATTATGCTTCCAATTTACCTAAAAGCTAGTTGAATATACATGGTTTTCATTAATTTTGTCGTGAATTTTTACTTATGAATCTCTTATTATCTATATACCTACATACTCTTAAAAACCCAGCATTTAAATTAAAACGAGATGTACAAAAAAAATTGTGAAATACTCGTATTCATTCAGTAAATTTCCTTCAAGAAAAATTCGTTCACAGTTAGAAATTCTTACTTTCATCTAACCCAATTTCTTAACAGTTTCCCGAAAGTGAAACCAATAAAAAATGATAAAACAGCAATTTTACATCGGTATTCTGACTTTTTGGCTGTATTTATTGATAATTCATTTCAAACAAGACTAGTTAAAAGGTATCTGTTTACTAGCCTTGTTAAAAATTAATCACTTTCTTGATTCTTCCCTAGTTGATAAAATAGACTGGTAAACTTGAAACCATGAGATAATCCGAAACAAGACCGTTCTCTCAAATATAAAATCTATTATGTATTATTTTCGAACAAAATCCGCCATGGTCTGATGTGCCTAAACAAATGAAGCATAAAGTAGATAATTTAGGTACAATGGTTAGCAACCAATAGCAAACATAACAAAGACTGATTGTAAAGATTTGGAGATTCGCCAGATTCATGAGTGTGTATAGATTTTCACTACAAGGGCCTACTATCAATATATCTTTATTAGATGTTCTTTAGTGAGATGCCTGGCAAATTTGCCCTAATGTGATCCCGTTTCCACAACCATAGGGACATTATTATCATCATCATCATCATCATCATTTAAATCCAGGTCGCATCAAAATGCTATTATATTATTTTTCAATCTAACTGCATCGCGGCTAAAATTAAATCTTTTTCATAAAGTGTCTGCTAATCGCGGTAGCCTAGTGGTATGGTTAATGGACTGCTGTGACGAGGTCTCGGGCTCGATCCCAGGTTTTACCATGACACACTCCAGTGACTTTTCGATGCTTTTCGATGTTATGTGTGTATTTATCACAGGTTTTGAAGTGCCCGGTTAATGGCAATAGGCTCGCCACCTATTATATTGGGATCTAAAACATAAAATGGCAAAATGTGGGTGCTAGCACCTCTGCTTACCCCTTCGGGGATATGGGCGTGAGTTTATGTTATGTTATGTTATGCTATCTGGCTTCTACAACCTGTAGGTATAGGCAATATTGAAGTACTGCATCTAGATCAATTGTACAATTTTTAGGGCTCCCATATTTACTGCAATAGATGTTCGTACGACAATCGGGACTTAAATTGCTCCTCGAGGCACGACCAGACCGATGCAAATAACTAAATGTACACATAAAAATATTTTCATTGAGCGCGGATTAAACGCACAGCTATTATGTAGCAGTCGCGTTCTTTATCATCACGCCACAGAGAATGTACCATAGGAACGTATTTCCGGGATTTTCAATTGTAAAATTGAAGCAAGCAACTAACTTATTCCAATTCGCTTGTTCAATAAATTATAGCGCTATACCATAACCATTTACGTTTTTACCTTACATAAATCAAAGACTTGAGGCTATTCAGTGAAATATATTTCAACTGTACTCAATTTCGCACTCGACCTACTGTTATAAATTAAGAGGCAGTGTAAAACCCATTATTTATGTCGGGAAGGAGGATAAGACCCTTACCATAGCCTAAAATAAATTTTCCGTAAAGTACATTATTTGTAAGAGAGAATATTATGCTAATTTTACGAAACAGCTTAAACTAGCTTTTGTTATGGGTTCTAGAATGCAGATAAACATTGTTTATTTTTTTTACATACATATATAGAAATACCCAGATCAATGCAAAATATCCATATTCATGCACACAAATATTAACACTGAGCGGGGATGGAACCACAACCGCATTATACCTTATGTATTAATAGATTTATAAATGATAAATATCTATGGGGCCGTCAAACCGCAGAAGTCGTCAATCTTTCGTTTAGTCTAGTTCAATATGTTTCAAAAAGGTCACACAAAGGTTTCTTTAGTTTGGAAGTAAAAAGATGGCATACAAATTGGGTTGAAATGTTTATTAATTCCAGCGGTTGCCCTTTGGGTGACATCATTTTCTGGATTTAAAAGACAAAAGTAAAGAAACGAAAACTTATCATTCAAAAGTCGACGTACCGAAGTTTTTCATTTATGAAAAATAAAGCCAAAGGACATTGGGTAACTTGTATAGATCACTAAGCCGATGTTTTGTTCATTTCAATTTTAGTATGTTTGTCTATAGTTAAATTATGACCTAACAAAATTGCAAGTTTTTAATTCAAACAATCTATTAGCCTATTGTAATACAGTAGTTCACTGCCAGACAAAGGTTTGAATTGAAGTAGCAGTGTGCTGACCACATCTATCGAAGGACCGATGATTGTCGGAGCAAACGAATCCTTGAGTGTCCCCTTTGCCAGAAACAGGGCCACAGGGCGGTTGTGACAAACTAGATGCGGAGCAGGAGGACAAGGAGTTTTACTGGACTTATTTTTAAAGAAAGATGTATTATCACTTTATGAAAATAAATATAAAAGTTTGTGGTATCCCTGCAAATGTTACCATCATTATATTCTTAAAAGATACATGTATTTGCATATTTAACTTTTTTACTTAATATTATGTATTACATTATCATATATAAATTAACTTTGAAGGATTAAAATTATAACGGAGAAGATGCTAATTGAGGGTAGGTCGCAATTTTGATGAAATGAGGCAATTTTATGAGCTTTCATTTAAGTTTGCTACTGAGTTACCTTCAAATTTGTGATTTCAATATCATTAGGTTAATTTAAGAATATGAATACGTACCAACATTATAAAATAAATGTTAGTAACTGACATTTTAGTTTTTAATCTCACTAATACTTTATATAGCTAATGCCCGCAGTTTCATCCGCGTTATGATTCAATTCATGCAACCCATTGCAACGTATTTCAGGTACCTATAAAAAGTAATCAATGTATTATATTAGACCAATTGATATGGCGACCGCGGCAAGCAACCGCGGTAGCCTAGTGGTATGGGTAATGGACTGCTGAGACGAGGTCTCGGGTTCGATCCCAGGCTTACCATGGCACACACCAATGATTTTTCGAGGCTTTTTAAAGTTATGTGTGTATTTATCGCAGGTTTATAAGTGCCCGGTTGTTGGCAATAGGCTCGCCACCTACTACATTGAGGCCTAAACCTAAATTGGCTAAATGGGGGTGCTAGCACCTCTGCCTACTCCTTCGGGGATAAAGGCGTGAGTTAATGTATGTTATGTTTTATATCGGCGAACGTACCATGTGTACTTGAGCCTCTGGGTTTGAGCAGGTCGGACGGTAAGAGACCAGACGGGCTGACCCTGGAAAACCGGCAAGTGCCTATTGTGGGACGCAACTTGCGTCAGCACTGTAGCAGACAGCCACCTGAGTCGTACCATGTACTCCCCGTCGGCGCCACGTATGACGCCAGGTTGAGAAAGTGGCTCAAGTACCGTACGCCGAGCTGGAGAGAAGTTGTACCATTTCGTTCCAGTAGCGGTGGAGACTCTGGGGAGTTGGGGCAAAGAGGCCAAAAGCCTCGTGAGGGAGATTGGGCGAGACTCATAGATGCTACTGGGGACTCTCGCGCCGGGTGTGTCCTCGTGCAGAGGATGGCCGTCGCAATCCAGCGAGGAAACACGGCAAGTGTGATGGGCACCTTTGCACCGGGAGCGATCAGGGGCGGGTTATTCAATTAGCACATAACTATTTAATTGTCTCTTCACTATCACTATCAATACATAGTATAAAATAAAGTCGCGTTCTCTGTCCCTATTTTTCTTGTCCCTTTGTATGCTTAAATCTTTCGAACTACGCAACGGATTTTGATGCGGTTTGATTTAATAGATAGAATGGTTAAAGAAAAAGGTTTATATGTATATAACATCACGCTACGACTAACAGGTGCGGAGCAGGAATGAAAAATTATATTATGGTGTATTAAGGTGACTTTATTTTGAATGTTGACGATTTATTATTTAAATAAATTATCATTTTAATTATATTGTTATTAGGTTTCTAGTCAAATTGACGTGCCATAAATATATAAAAAAGCTGCAGCGACACGTACCAGCGCACGCCGCCCGGTCCAATAGATATTATGATTATTATTTTGTTTTGTTCACTTTGTCTGAAATAATAATGAAAGTGTTTTATTTTTAGACTATAATCTATTTTTGTATCCAATTTCAGCTAAATGGGTTTGAGCGTGATTGAATTACAAAACTTTATGCAAGATAATAAATAAACAACCTTTCTGAACACGCATAGCGTCGATCAGTCGTTTTACTAAGTCTCTGTATATAAAGCGGACACGTGGATCCCATGTCCTAACATTTCAACCCCAAATGACACAAAGCTGTAACTATTATATCATCAGTAGTAGTCTAGGCTTTGCATCTTAAATACGTTCGCAGACTCTACCAGTAGTATGACTGTACTGTCCGATATGGGAGTGACAGTAGTCAAATGACAGCCTCCGTGGCGTGGCGGTAGTGCACGCGACTGCTCAGTGCAAAAAGTTGTATGCATGAATATGGCTGTTTGCACTGGTCTTGTCGTGCCTCGGAGAGCACGTTCAGCTGTCGGTCCCGGTTGCCATACAAACATCTATGGCAGTCGTTACGGGTAGTTGGAGCCCTCAAAAGTCCAACCAGTCTAACTTGCAACTTCGATATCGCCATTGGTCAGTGGATCATTGGTTGTGGAGGTCTTCTCTGTATCGTTCCAATTTTAGTATATGTACTGCCGAAGCAAGTACCGGTGGTTGTGGAGGTCAGATGGCAGTCGCTTCACGTAAAATATTGAAGTTCAGCCGCATCACAGTTAGACTGGAAAGCCGACCCCAACTGAGTTGGGAAAAGGTTCAGAGAATGAAGAATGAGTAGGGTCTACTCGATTGGCACCTAAATAATTATCATCATCCATAATATCAGTCGGATAATCCATATTCATAACTTAGTGTCTTACCACTGATTTGCATTCTAGTCTAGGCTATAAATAATGATGATTTTACTCAAATTATATTCGTGGTTTGTTCGTTTGTTAATCTTCTTTTTTGTTTGGTTGCAACCCTTGTTGACCTTTCAACGTTGTTAAAAATAATTTCAAATAGGTAATGAAGTCCTATAATTTTCTTGGACAATTTGCGAAATCACGAGTATTTTAAGTGCATGTGAGATACGATTTACGCGCGTTTGTGTTACTGATCTACTTTTGAAAATATATTTGGTAAATAACACTATATAAAAAACCTCTATTTATTTATTATAAGTTCAGTGTGATCATTCATATTTCTCAAAAAATAACTCGAGAATAAATATGGCTGTTTCTATCAGCCGCATCACAGTTAGACTGGAAAGCCGACCCCAACTGAGTTGGGAAAAGGTTCAGAGAATGAAGAATGAGTAGGGTCTACTCGATTATATATTGGGACAGGAGGCGCAGGACGCGGACGCCGCTCCCAAGGCAACGGGCGGCTCCACGGCAACGGCCGGCAGCCAACTGTCAGTAACTAACAGTCAACGCAATATTTTTTAAGTATATCAAATTATTTGTTTTATTTTTTGTGTGTGTACAGTGATTTAGTTTGCGTAAGTTATGATCAGTGTATATTTTTATTTGTTTTAGTTCAAATCTCATGTCACTCCATGTTAGCGATGCGGAGGTAAGTCAACCTACTACATCGTTATTAAATCTAGTGCGATGCCCTCACTGTTCCCAAGCCCGTTTTTTTAATGGCGAGAGGGGTTTGAAAATACATGTTGGGAAAGTACACAAACCGCGACATGTGTTTTCAAACCTTTCTTTGCCTGCCACCACTGCTTCAGTATCCAACCCCATTCCTATCGAAATTCCGTTTTGGCAAAAGTTGAGTCAATTAAAAAATTCCGTTCCGATTCTAAAGAGGATTCCTCGTGGTGCAAGACCTATCGTTGCTAAAAGCTTATCTAAATCTACCTATAGGTCTTGTACTTCGAGAAAACAATAAAACGGCTTGGGAGCAACTACTCACCTTCCCATACAAAATTTTACATGTTAGGACAGAAAATCAATCGACTGGAAATTCTTTAACATCACAAATTAAAAATAATTGTAACGTTTCTTCGGATAATTTAGACCCAAAATTTACAATATTTCGGAAAAATAATTTGTACAATTTAGTGGAATCTAAATTAAGGGATGGTGATATTAGTGGTGCATCAAGATTACTTTTTAGTAACAATGTAGTCGCGCCTTGCTCTCCGGAAACCCTTGCTGGTCTGCGGAGTAAGCATCCGGTGCCTGCGGATGGTCTCTCTTTTCCTGAGTCGCCTGATGTCAACCCTGATAGTCTGTGCGTAACGGCCAAGGAAGTGTTGGCAGCCGTTACCTCCTTTCGAAGTGGATCTGCTGGCGGTCTCGATGCATTGACCCCACAGCATTTAAAAGATCTTCTGGGGTCAAGTGCTGGAGAGGCGGGCGAGACACTTCTGAAGGAGCTAACGGCCCTCATGAATATGATGCTCGCCGGCAGTGTGGACGAAGCCATCATCGACATTTTATACGGGGCTAATTTATGTGCCCTGCGCAAGGGTGATGGTGGCATTCGTCCCATTGCCGTGGGTTGCACATATCGGCGTATGGCAGCCAAACTTTGTTGCCAATTTTATAAAAAAGACCTAGCCGAGAAATTCCAGCCCCTCCAACTTGGCTTTGGTTCAAAAGGGGGCTGCGAAGCTGCCATACATGCCTTGTCAACCTACCTTGGCTCCGGGAAAGGCGAGGTTATTCTCAAGGTTGACGTGAAGAATGCTTTCAATTCGGTGAACAGGGATACCTTGTTGACCCAAGCTAAATTAGAAACTCCCAAAATTTATAATTTTCTCTGGCAATGTTACAGATACCCCTCTAAATTATTATACAAGGACAACCTTTTGGATTCTGCTGTCGGTTGTCAACAAGGAGACCCTCTTGGACCGGTAATTTTCAGTTTAGCAATTCAACCTATTATTCGGCAGTTAAATTCCAAATTTAATGTATGGTACCTAGACGACGGGACCATAGGTGGAGATGTAGAGACAGTTTTACAAGATTTGACTTTTATTAAAAGTGAATTTAAATTAATTGGTTTAGAACTAAATGACAACAAATGTCAAATGTGAGATTTTCTTAAATGATGTTTCGGACAAAATTCCTATTATTTCTAAATTTAATTCTTTAGCTCCTAATATCAAAATTATCGAAAAAGATTCTCTACGCCTCCTAGGGTCCCCAATCCTAGAAGATGCCTACACCTCTTTCATAGAGGAAAAAATTCAAAATTTTAATAACATTTCAGATCGCTTACTCAAAATTAATATCCATTCGGCTTTCACTATTCTTCAGTACTGCCTTTTTGTTCCAAAATTCACCCATGCTCTCAGATCCACCCCATTTTGGAAACATCAAACAAATTTGGAAAAAATAGACAAAATTATGCAAAATACTCTCATCAAAATTTTAAATGTGTCTTTGGATGACCGAGCTTCACTACAAGCGTCTCTGCCAATTCGCTTAGGTGGGCTCGGTATTCGCAAAATTTCAGACATCAGCTTACCAGCGTTTCTGTCCTCGGTCCACAGTACGGAAGAGTTAACTAGGAAAATTCTTGCACCTACACTAGTTAATTCTGAAGTATTGTGTAAGACCGATGCAGTTAACGCTTGGAAAATTGCATGTCCAAACACCGATCTTCCAGGGAACCTTTTCTCACAGCGTCAGTGGGACGGGCCGCTCTGTAGCTTAGTAAGACAAAATCTAATAAATACATGTTTTAATGCTACTGAGCGTGCCCGTTTACTGGCTGTCGGAGTGTGGGAATCGGGTCTTTGGCTACAAGCACTTCCGTCGTCAAACGTAGGGACTATGTTAGATGACACTACCTTCCGCATCGCAACCTGCCTCCGTTTAGGTGCGCCGTGTGTTTCTCCGCATCAATGCCGCTGTGGAGAAGCCGTTGACCGACTCGGACACCATGGTTTATCGTGCTGCAGGAGCGCTGGGCGAATCCCAAGGCACGCCAGCCTCAATGACATTATCAGCCGTGCTCTTGCCGCCGCCGGTGTGCCAGCTGTGCTTGAACCAAACGGATTGGCGCGCGACGATGGCAAGAGACCGGACGGTATGTCTTTAATGCCATGGAAAATGGGTAGGACTTTGGTGTGGGACGCTACTTGTGTCGACACCATTGCTCCTACCCATATACCCAGCACGTCTGGCTGTGCCGGTGCCGCCGCTGCTTCTGCAGAGACTCTTAAACGGCGCAAATACTCCAATCTCATCGGAGACTACGAATTTGTGCCGTTTGGAGTCGAAACGTTCGGATCATGGGGTCCGAGCGCCCGCAACCTCTTCAGAGAGATTGCGAAGCGCATGGTCGACGCTTCTCGTGACCAGAGGGCTGGCCTCTTTTTAGGACAGAGAATAAGCATTGCCATACAACGTGGCAATGCTGCCAGTCTTCTGGGAACCTTACCACAAGAGGCATGCGATGCGGAGGAATTTCACGACGCTTTTTAATTTAAGTCTTTATTGTTTAACTTTCTCATTTTAGTTTTAATTTTATTACAATAATTAATTTATTAATATGTGTATTTTCTATATAGTTATTAATAGATTTGTAAATATTAGTGTAAAAAAAAAAAAGTTCATTTTAGTTCATTATAATAATAATAAAAGCTGTTTCTTGAAACTAAAATTTAGCTGATGAATTGTGGGCGAAGTCATACGAGCGTGAATGATTATTATAATGTACATAACTAGTTAGCTTCCTTCTTGCTCTTAATAGACATAATATACAATGTCACTAGCGTAAAGGCCATTTGTTGTACCAAAAAAAAGGGAGCAGACTGATAATACAAGGCCTCTGTAGTGTTTTTGTAGCTTTTAGTAAGTAACAGCTGCGCAAGATTTATGTCTCAAGAAATATGAAAGGGATTTCCTAAATAGATGTCCATTTATGTGTTTGAAATTCGAGGAAACTTTGACGCTGGCTTTACTTATCTTGTTGAAAAACGGGTGAATAGTGTTCCATCTTTAAATAATAAATAAAAAATAAAAGAACTATGTTACAGTGAGTGGTATCCAAACAAAACTATAATAATATAATGCAGTTTTACGATGTACATATCACATGATGTTTTTAGTAAACCAAGTTTTGTATTTTTAAATATATTCATCATTAAATTTTCAATTTCGAAATATATAAATCTATAAGACGTGTACGTGTAATTCAATATTGTTAGAAGTATGAAAATTCATGAATGAGAAATTTAACATTGGGAAATAGAGCCGAAATGAATTCATTTCACGAATACCTATCATATTTATAAAATAATAATATCTTAAGCCATCTGAAATTCGGCGTAACAAGCGGCTCAATCTTAATATTTTACGAAGTAATATTTCAATATCTGTGAATTCTGTTAGAGGTTTTTATGAAATTACAGGAATAATTTGAAAATATGAAATGAATTACTTCTTACAAATGAAAGTTGTGACTGTAAACGTTAGCCATAACCATATTCGGAATGGCTTTGCGAGAATCATTAACTGTAAATTAGTACTCAAACTTTTAGAAAACTTGTAAGTTAAAAGCAATCGTTTAGTTTTTAGTAGCCGAGTTATAAGTTACTGAGTACGTTGACGCAATCAATATTTTAATGTATCTTTATTTTGAAATGATCGAAAGATAAAATATTAGAAGAAGAATAAAGAAAAAGATATTTGCATGTTGCAGATTAACATTAAGTCTTAAGATATTCCAAGAAAACAGTTGTACGGGTACATATAATATACCTCTTCTCTGATGCGCTCTAACCCTTATTTACATCCTTATTTGCGAATACAGAGATACTGTAGTATTAACGACCGTTGATATTACAGACGCAGGTGTTCCCCAAATATAAGCCCGTAAAATAATGTTATTGTATCAGAGCTCCGAGATCAACAATTGTTTGAGAAGTTTCAGTACGAGGTAAATCGACATATTTTCTTTGGTTAAGGTAAGCTAGGCACTTTCGACAAATAAGTAAATTAAATTTATTTTACTGAAGTTATTGAGTAACATAAATAATATTAAATTAGCTTGACTTACAAGTAAAATTAGGTAAAGTTATTATAATATAAGTTCTGAATGTAATGTACTATACTAAAACCCTGAATATCATAATTTATAATCCTTAATTCCCCATAACTATTATAAAAACAGTTGAAAATAAAACCATTTTTACGGGTTTAGTTTTAGCTCGACGTTTTCACCACTTTTCAGCTGCCATGGTCGCAAAGAGGTTGGTAAAAAATGGTTTCATTTCAATGTGTAACGTTCTCATAAACTTCAGAAAGTATGAAGTTAAAAATAACTTCACCTCAGCCGTAAGAATTTTTAACCACTGACGAACAGCGATCTTAAAAATTCAATCTGTCTCTAAAAAAACTGCGATAAACATCGCTAGTGATTAAAATTTGTGCAAGATAACACGTGCCAACAAATCACTCGTGATTACTAATAGTACAGCAGTGCTGATAGGGTATGCGTTTTAGAGTGAATATAGTTTAAACAAATACAACCTGCATTAGCTTAATAAATATTGAAATCTCTAAATTATTTTCTATAAATCACATGCAATTGTACATATGAGTACACACAACACATGTATCTATGAGTAGCTAGATAATTTTATGCATGATATAAAATGCAAACAGGGATTTGTTTAAATAAACACCCTAGAAGGAAAGAAAAAAGATTTTCAACCATATTGTAACTTTTAAGTCACAACTTAACCCGTAACCATTCCCAAAAACGAACTCACTAGCGTAATTATTGCCGACAGTTTGTTTTAAAACGTCTTCAAAATTTAGTTCCGCATTTATTTCTCTGCCAAACACGTCATATCCATAGTCAGTCAAATACTGATGGATTGAGCTGGCCAGCAAAAAACCTCCGGACTCTCCTACTTGCGCTCTATAGGATCGTGTATCGTAAATAAGCACGATGCGACCCCATTTGAATCTGTTGATAACAAAGCACATTTTTAGAGAAAGTATCGCCATCTAGTAGCGGGTAGAAAATACACTGCTTACAATAAACCCCTAACAACGCTACCTATCATTCTAACCGTGAACTGTTATGTGTGTGAAACCTTTGAACTTACCCAAGTGTTCTATAGATGGCAGGACTGGTGAAAAAAAGTAACCTTTAAATTAAACTTACTTGTGTATTTATATCCGAGGTAAAACTTCAAATTCTCTGTATAATTCAGACCACCGTCAGATGTGGTGTCCCAGGGTGTGTACATAATCTCTTCTTTCTTCAGGAAGTTTGCAAAGGATTTCATCATGAGGTGGCAGGTTGATTTGCCGGCGACGTGCAACTGTGACTCTGGTTCGTTGATAAGCAGCAGTTGTTGCCACTTGAAGCTAGATGGCGTGAAAACAAAACGTGTTAGCAAGCCAAACGTGCATAGTGAGACGGCAAAGATCACACAAAATAATATTTAGAATACACATGGAATTGCGATGACTAGCTTAGTGCTTGTTTTTATATAAAATATTTCGGTACTTTGAGCCTGTTATGAGATTTTTACTTGTAAGAAATTTTACGTATCCTTTCTACCGTTCGCTATGGAGTTGTAGGTAACAAATTTGAAAAGGTAGTGGTAGAAGGTAGGAAATTAATTTTGTATAAATATTCATCGTGTCAATAAAGTTAAGCACTTTGGCGGTACATGATACTATATATCAGTACCCTGCATATTTATACATACCTACATAGGTACATACGCACAGGGCATAGTACAATGGATCCACTGAGACTATTGATAGACTGACTTAACTGATAAAATAAGTGTTACAAATACATAATACAACCATTTTATGTGCATATTTCACCGAAGAAAGTAAAATCTAGCAAGTTTTACTGACCTAGGCTTCATTTGATCGAGGGTACAAAAATTTTACTTGATCCCCCGATTTAAAAACATTTTTTAACGGTTTGATTTATCATAAATATTGATAATAATTGTGTAGGTATGTTTTAAAAAAATAAAAAAATTGCTATTTAGTAAAAAAAACTGAGATCATGAAAAATTAATTAAATGAGACAAATAATTTAGTTTGATTTGCAGAAATTGGATGAATTTAGACAAGATAGAGCCTCTTAGACGGGCTTTTTTAGACGAAGTTATGCATTATTTTTCTGAGAAAAAACAGTTAGCTCAACTGAGAAGCACTACCCTTAACTAAGCTTAATATTCGCTTTACGTAGCAGTAAGTACCAATGCTATTTTTGATACAGTTCGTCGTATTCAAGAAGTCTTTATTTCTCTCCCATTTCCCCTTTGCAAAATAGCAGCACGAATTACACTTCCAGTTATTTAGGTTTTAATAGTTTTAATTGCAATCCACTATGAAATAATAATATATTAGCTATAAATAAAATTAATAGTCTAGAACGTTATCAACTTAATACCTTGACTGTTTTATTAATAGAAACATAAAACCATTCACAATTATTCAAGTGTGTTACATTTGCACGTACTAAAGTGCTTTGCTAAACAAATATAGATAAACTGATAATTTTGAAAGGCTACGCAGCGGTTATTATTTTTGTTCACTTTGAGTGACTACTCTTCAGATATGTTTATGAATTGTACTGTATTAATGGAATATGCGAAGTTATTTTGGGCTTCGTTTGATTTCATTAGTATGGAAGGAAATTAGTTTCATTACGGCAGAAGTGTCATTTCATTAGCGCTTTGTGTCTTGTCTTCTACAAAAATTGTTTAATGTTTTTTATTATTATTTTTAACGTAACGTAGTACGAATTAAACTCAATTCATCGAAAATAAAAATTAACGTCTATAAGGTTTCTATATTTCCACACACAAAAAAGATTTTTGCATGCGGAAGCGAGTTTTATCGAAATAGTGTTTTACTTTTGTTATATGGCAATAAATTCACGGAATTACGATCAACGCAGACAATGCAGACGCAGACAGATAGTGCGTATAACTTGAACGTATCAAAAAATCACAGCTTTTAATTCGAGTACTTGGTTTATTATTTTTAAAGTTGATATTTGGATTGGATGGGATTGAAACTCCTTTGTCCGCGCCTAGCCTCACTTTCTGTACCATAGTGCGTACAGAGTTAGTGGCTAGAGCTGCCAGCCTAGCTCCGCCCAGAAACGCAGAAGCTTACTGTGGACTTCACAGGGTTCACGGAACGAACTCACTGTGCGGAGGATTTGTGATCGTTGGGGGGCTACTGACTCACATTCCAGTATTACTGACATACATACATTATTAATATTCAACATATTATTTGTTTCAAAATAATTGCATGAAAAGGTATTTGAAACTAAGTATTCCAATGCTTTTATTTTAAATTTTCATAATTTGTTCATAGGTAGATAATGGATGTGGATGAATTTTGATTATTCAATTATGTCTTTTTAAACAGTGTCCTTACCACGAAAACCTATCGAATTCGTAATGTAAAGGTGTCGAGAAAGTGGAGTATTGTGATTGGCGGGTTCAAAGTGGGCAGACTAGCAATCGCAATGTTCCGTTCTGTCGATACCTTTACATTATCAATTCGATAGCATTTCGTGCTAAGGGCACTGAAAAAAATGATATTAAGCATAAAAACATATTTAAAGTCTGGAATAACACTTAAACTACCTACAATAAGGGGGTTCTCAAGTATTGCATAAGAAGGTTTTTATTGAGGCTAACCCAATAAAAACCTTCGCGCGAATATGAAGATTCTGGAGTTGAACACATTCATAGGCTGGAACCGATCTCCATAAAGTAGAACGTATACGTGGCTGCCACCTGAGTAGTTTGAATAAATAAATAAATAAATATTCTAGGATAGTCTGGTTCTAGTGCTTATTTCTTAATTATGAATAGAAAAAGAAGATACGAAAACTATCAGAGTATTTGTAGAGGAACTTATAACATACATTATTGATAACACACTTGTACTTATCCACTGTATTGACTTTTGTACCTAACTGGTTTCGCCTTGCGACATTCTCAAAGGCCTGTAAGAGATTGCCACAGAGCGATAAGGCCGCCCATTGTATGTACCTAAAAATCTGCATGTCCATAACATGATGTAATTCTTTGGTGTACAATAAAGACATATTATTATTATTATTATTATTATTATTACACTGACAGTTTGAGAATGCCACAAGGTGAAACCGATTCGGCACAATAATAAATACAGTGGAGAAGTACAAATGTGGTTTCAATAATGTATAACAATAAGTTGTACCAAATGCCATCGAACAACAGTATGAATAATTAAAAAAAACTTATTACATTTATCAAATTACAGGCAGTGTGTCCTTTTGTCAAATTCTAATAGATATCTAAAGATTTTACCATGTCTTTTTCTACATTATTACGCGGCAAAGGCCCCGTGAGGTCTTAAGATTTTGAAAACAATTTAGATAAGAACACATTTAATTAAATGTAATGGGGTTAAACGCCATTGTTATGAACAAAATAGGTCGTGAGATAAGGAATTCAAAGTAAAGTGACACTTATAAAAGAATATAAACGTCGTTTATGCGAAAGTATTGAACATTGCTTTATTGTAATTCGTAATATTTGCTCCCTATGTATGTTGATTGGGATGGGCTGGATGCAGGTGGCGAGGTCTTTTGTAGAGAAATAAAATTCTAAACTAACTGGCTATCGACGAGCGGAGGTCAAAAAGTTGGCGGTATATTCTCGTATAATATTTTAGTGAATTTTATTGTATTTTCATTTTCTTTCATCAGATATTATTGGGCATTATATAATTCAAAACATCGTACACCATTTTCCGTGTATTGCATGCTACGTACACATGTGTCCGAACAAATATAAATAATATGTTATTATTATTCTTCCTTATTTATTTTACATACTCATAAATTACAGTTTTTAATAAAAATTGGCACAAAATTAATTATTCATCAAAGTATATACAAAAATAGTAGTGCACCGGCACGGATCAAATTATCGTTAGTTAGGGTTCCACAGAAAGGAATCTACTTATAATTCGAAGAGTGTCAAAGAATACAGCTTTCTGCATCAGATCTTTAATCCAACTGCCTAACACGAGCTTTATCAGATGACGATCGAGGCTCTTGGCAATCAGTCCATAAACCGATACGACAATTGGAACAATAATCGCCGAACCCATGTGGATTGTGTTTGGTGCGTGTGGCTACAGTTTTGTAGAGTGCAACTCAAAGCTCGACGTACATGTGGCCAGCATCGAGTTTGAGTCATTACTGTCATCCTGCTGTTGGTTTGTCGTTTTATAACAAATCTATCAGAGACTATAGTCTATGATTTGTGGTTTAATCTCGTAAATTTTGTCTCACGCAGACTGATGACCGTTAATCATTTTGATAGTCCTTTAAAAATATGTATACTTATTCTAGACAGCATTTTTTTATTTTGTTTATGAGATATAATTTGAATTGTGTTTTTTATGAGCTGTTAAATGAGGCTATTCCGAGTAACGCTCAAAATGTGCTTCAGTTGAATTATCACATTCAGTCATATCACACAAGTGAGAACAAATTTGACAAGCCATAGTCGACTTTGCCAGTTCTAGTCTATTATTTAGTTACCCGTACTTTCAACGCTTGAATAGCATCTTGAATAGCATTATAAATGTATGTCAGAACATCGCGATAGACATAAAATGCGACGTATGTAATGAAATAACCGGATAACAGAGGAAATTTTGTTGTTTAATTTTCTCAACATTGTGGAGTCTTTTATAAAAGTATAAATACATTTACTCGTCGTGTTCCATATATGTTCCAACATGTTCCTACAGTAACAAATGACATATTTCGCAGATGAAGTACGAAGTTATGAAATTTATTCTCCACATTTATACCCTACCACATGCCACAAACTCGTATATTATTTTACTGAAACTGAAATATAGGTGGGTCGCAGTATTGTACTTTCAGCAATAAAAGTCAGATTTGTTACAACATTTTGTTCTTCTGAAAATTAGATGAATATTTATTATGTGTTTCAGACAATTTCCCCGTTTGCTGCCTGAAATATTTTTTTTTTGCTGCCCCGTTTGCTGCCTGTAATTACTATGAGGGCCGGCTCACATTATCGGCATTGACAAGGAAAAACGCTTTGCCATGGTAAAATTTTATCTTTAAGGATAATGTTGAATGAACCTTTTCCTTGCCCATTCCGATAATGTGTGCCGGGCTTTAGAGACACTGGGAAATCTACAATTCACTATAATTGTAAGAATTATGATGCAGGTATACACATATAATCAAACTGTGACTAACTTTGCTATTGTTCACAAGAAGTGGGTTATAATTTTTTTATATTATATTGTTTGACTTGCTTTGTTCTTAATAAAGAAATATCGTTCTTTTAGTCTTTGGTATGAGAGTGTCCCTATGGAAAGAGGAACTACCACCACCCTCCGACTTCCTACCTCCCCAGGAGAAACTGGCTCCAGGGCACAACCTCCCATGGCCGGTATGGCGGTCTCTGAACCGTCTCCGTACACTGGTCGGTCGGTCGAGGCAAAATTTATGCAGGTGGGGAATGCTAGACCCGGGCCTAGCCGCATGCGACTGCGGTGCTCCTGTGCAGTCCATGGCGCACTTTATCTTATCTTATCTTATATTATTGGGGTGCGTGCTCTGGAGCTTTCGCGGACACTTCGACCCTATTGGATCCTTTGTGCCGACCCCATCCTGGCTCCTAGGTTAGAGGAGGGATAGCCCTCTCTATCAGGGTGGCCACTCCTCTTAATCGCAGGTGCATGTAATCCTCTGGTTTGGGGTATCCCCTCCCGAGTAGATCCATTCGATGTCTTCCTAAAGCGTGGCACTCGCACAGTATGTGCTTCATCGTTTCCACGTCCTCCTTGCAGTGTCTGCATGTTTCTTCATTTATGATACCAATCTTGCTCAAAGTGTATTTTGTGCAGTAGTGGCCAGTAAACGCTCCTATTATTTTCCGGATTCTGTCCCTGCTGAGATTAATTATTTTCTCGCTCAGCCTTCCCAATTCCATGGCGCACTTAGTTTCGTGCCCATTATGCCCTGTCTCCTGCACTAAAGACGACCTGAACGGAGCTACTAACGATGCAGTCGATATGGCCAGGTTTTATTCTGGAGTGGTCTAAACATTGGTGGATTGTTGACACGAAAGAAGAAGAAGAAGTCTTTGGTCAATCTTCATCACGCATTTTGTTCACAACCCGTTTTCACTATTGAAATTAGAGTTATTTTTAGTCAATGTCGCGTCAGCGGTAATCACAACACACTTGTATTGTACCGTACCGTTGTGTATCTGTAGGAATTTGCACTATAAAAGAAAAAAAAGAAACAAAAAAGTCTGTAACTTGAGCTTATTAAATCTTTGAATACGTGTTAATCAGACTATATTAAAAACAAAAAGTGCTTATATTAAACCTTCAATGGCAAAATAGAAAAGGCTGTTACATATAGACATATACTGTAACTCATCGCTTCAATAAAGTTATGCTGGTAAATATTATTAGGAAGAAATATGTTCGTTCTTTATCTTCGAGAGACTTAATGTAGCACGGACAACTAAAGAAAATCCTTCTTTATTATAACATAAATCTCTATTCATGGTTATTGGGTTCATTTAGGAGCTAAGGCTTGAGCGACTTTTCCTTTGTATTCCAGGAATGATCAAACGTGTGTAAGTACAAAAGCAAATGGCGGACTATTGTCGCTTCTTTTTCTCGTATCCATATTCATTTAATTGAGATTTAACATTCTGCTAACGCATGTGAATGTTTGCTAAACCTAATCTTTTTTATATACCACTTAGGTAGCAGACAAGCACACAGTCCATCTGATGGAAAGTCGTGACCGACTGCCGACCCTACACAAACCTTCTAATGCCTTCTTGAGAAGGTGGTGGTGGGAGGGATGTGTGAGGGTTAAGAGGAGGTACAGTATATTCCATCAAGAACCAAGCGTTTCGGTGAGTCTTTTCTCTGCCGCACCATTTAGTCCTGGAATTCCTTGCCGGCGCACGTGTTTCCTTCTTCCTACAGTCCCGGGTCCTTAAAGCGGGGCGTGAAAAAGCATCTGATGAGGCCGTCAAGCTGAACGCCACCATTGTAGCACTGAACGTGTTTGCAATGGTGACCCTCTTTCATGAGACTTTGCCTTCAGCTTAACATCAGGCGAGGTGAAGTCAAATTGACGTGCCATAAATAAAAAAAAATCTCAGTGTCGCAAGTGCAAGAGATAAATTGACTATCCCACTGACAGCACACAAGACTTTTCAGTAAGTTTAAACTGCCCTACTCACCGTAGGAAAATTAAATATAGTTTTATTACAGATACAACCCTTCAATTTATTTATATATGCTAAGAAAATTTCAAAATACTTTTAGACTTAGGACGACTAAAAGCTTTTGCAATTTGAAGTGGGAGAGGCCGATGTTGAACTTGACAACTTAGGGAAAGTACATAATCAACAAGGACCAAGATGTTACTGAGCGTTACCTTCTTCGATCGAATGTAAATTTGAAATTTATGCAAGTTAAGTCTCCAGGTGCAAATTGGATAAGTTGGCGCTTCACTCCCAAATCTTCAAGTTGAGGTTAGATAACATGCTAATTCACATTGATAGGACAATATATTCAAGTAGCCATTAATATTCTGCAACATTGAACAATTTTATATTTGTGTTAGGTATAGTTGTCAGTGAAAATTTGAATACTCAGTAGCACTAGCATGAACTCCTATCGAATTCGTAATGTAAAGGTTTCGAGAGAACGGAGCATTGTGATTGGCGTTTTGTGAACCTGTGTGTGTGTAGCCCGTCAATTGCAATGCTCCGTCTGTCTATACCTTTACATTACGAATTCTATAGTATTTCGTGCTAAGGCTACGGTACCTAGCAGCTAAACATACTCCCACAGAATGATTGTGTATTGATTATTTAATAGGTGGAACTACCGATCAATCGCATAATACTAGAATCGATAAATATTTGATTAACAAACTGCTAGACTCTCAAAATACTGGATATCTGGTTAGTGAAACCAGGGTATTAACGTGATCATAATATGGTAAGGGCATACTCCAGTCAGCATTTGATCATGGCTAGTGCGACCTGGCCGAAACGTCAAGCAAATCAAAAGGTCAATTATTGTATTTACCATACGATCGCGTTAATATCCGGGTTTCGCTAACCTTATATCATGCAACGGGAACGTTTAACAGTAAGTATTGCAACACCGGATATCGCTGTATATCAAACATTATAGAAAAGCGGTCTTCTGTAGGGCGGAGGTACTTCCCCAGTTGGACAGCTCATTTCGGACGGGTTTATATATATTATCCCTGTATTCACGATAGGTTCATGAATACAGGGATAATATTTTCAAATCCCAGCATAAAAAGTAATCTTTCTGCTACTCCAGACTATAATGAATTGTCGAATTCCATTTAACCTATCTGGTGTAATTGAACAATAAATTCATCCATCCAATCTGTTTCACTTAGAATAGCAGTAAAATGAACGGACAAATTCTAGATGACAAATTCAAACCAGTTTGCGATGCCACGAAAAAATTACAGTTGTGAAACTGGAAGTTAACGAAATATTTTGTTGAAAATCATGCTCGAGAATGTTTTCAGATGTATATGGAACCAGAAATGACCTCATTACAGTAAACGGTTCTTCACTTTACTATGCAACAGCTTGTTAAGTGGGTTACCGATCGTTGCTGGCAGAAATTCTGTATTTAAATAAAGTTTCAATCTTGGAACTAACTTCTGAAAATGAATATTTTATCTAATATTCCGTAATTTAAAGTCTCAAGATAAGATCTAAAAGTAAGACGTTATTTATTAGATTTCATATTCGATATATTCGTCATATTTTAATAGTAGGAATGTAATAAATAAATATAAAATAACTATCCTTGAAATATAAATTCCAGAATGCGGATAAACGTACTTTTTTTTGTAAAAGCCAACCACCAATATAATATTGAGGTATACAAAAATATCGGCTTTGAATAGGAATCGAGCTAGTGACCTCAGACGTACCAGTCGAACACTCAACCGCCACCAGGACTTGTGATCGTGAAGTTATGAACTCTATCCAGGGACTTACTGGGGTAAGGCGTTAACAAGAATACTAAATAGCACTAATGAATGCAATATTTTCTTAGTATTTTACTGTACTCGTAAGAGTAATTGTTTATGTCATTAAATATATACAGTATCAACTTGGTGCTCATTACATTTTTAATTTCGTTACGGGAACTGTGCCTATTTTTACTGTTATTCTCGGGATAAACTTCTACAATACAACTATTACTAAGTTATTGAGAAAGTAAATACTCATCATCAGAGCTTGAAGCCATTTTACTGTACAGTCACCTGCAGTAATATGTAAACGTTTTAGAACTTTTTTCATATTAAACTTGTCGAATTTTACCGTTTCATGTCATAATGTTGACTTGTTATTTATTATTGTGACAAGGTTCCAAAGTGTATATGCATGCATAGTATTGCAGGTGACTGTACACATACCGCCTGATTATACAGTGCAATTGAAATATGTATCTCAGGTCAAGGTAAAAGTTTAGTCTCCATCTTGAATGCTGGCTTCTTCCAATTAAATTTCCATGAATAAGTTAGCATTGTAAACGCCTCAATATTTATTCAAGAAATAATAAACTTTACAAGTTTAAATTACACTCTGGAATCCATCAAAGTTTGAAATGGAAGTCGACATTTCACCAAAAGCGGATATTGTAGTCTTATTTAGCCAACATTCAAATCAATTGATACTGACAGCTGACAGCTAGATAAAGTATAATGAATTATTTCAGTTAGTAGCACTGGTGTGTTGGTAATTGGAATGTCTTTGGTCACTTTAGTTTTTAATGTTATATCACTTTACCGATGTTTATTATCAAAAGTATTGTTGCCTAAAGTAGCAAGTTTTGTTTATAACTGATTCTTTTGAATTTTAGTATTGAGTCATGTTTTTTTATGTGTAAGTTATATTAAAATGTAAATTTGTATTATAGATTTACATATCATATAAGTTAATAATGTGAAAGTTCCTGTATCAATCTTTACACCATCACCATACAAAAATACACGTTAGGCCAACAAAAGCTAGTAGGATATGAAATTTCAATATTCAAATGATATAAATAACACGTAGTTATCAATTGTAAGCTATGGATTTGTACTAATTGTTAAAGCCCAATCTTTTAGTATAATTATCACACTGTCCCTCATCCATCAGATAAGAAACCAAGTATACTTGACTTTATTTTTAGCATTCTGTGCAGAATTGCATTCAGATTAGCATCAAATTTAATAAAATACGTTTATTAATCGTTGTTGGCCTAACGTAGTTAGTCAATTTATGCCACACTATGTTCACACTTACATACCTGACTTTCAGTTACTTAGTTTATTTCATCAGCGTCAGCATTGGCACTATTAAATTTCAGAGGTGTACTTACTTTACTTTGATGAGTAAGATGTACTGACACTGCCATATCTAAGTTGACTTACTGAACTAATTAGTTAGGAAGTTTATCATATTCGGGTGATTCTTGAAATTTTGGAATACGCGTGGTTATCTTAGCTGGTGTGTAGTCATCCAGCTTATCTAAACTTTGTTCACTAATTTCTATTCTAATTTAAGTTTATATCTTGCTCAAGTATTTAAGCTTAGTGCCGGAAACGCTGGAATTTACTTACTACTATTGTTTCTAAGATGATTCTACCGCGTACAGTGCAATTTTTTTAAATTAGTATACTGCAGGTATTCTGTATAGGTTTCGAAAGAACGACAAACAGACACCGTGTCTTCAATAAACCTAGTAGATTAAGATTCGACTTTAATTAAATACTAATTTTGATCAAATGATTACTTACTGCCTCATCAGGTTTATGATAAAATATGCCAGGTCTTCAAATCCTAGAGGTCCAGCCCTCACCAGCATGTAGTACTCGTCTTGGCATGTCTGTTTCGGTTTCACAAAGTCGAATGTAAAGCCTCCAGTTGTCACCAAAGGCGTGCCATTTGCACCAAGGAACTTGGCGATTCTTGCTACTGACGCTGTAGACAAAGAAAAATAATTGTTAGAGATGTGCCAATATCTACGATGGCAGCGCTATTTACTACGATAACTCATAAACAATAACTCATAACTAACAACTCATTTATTTGTAAGAATATTATATGTCAGCTTACAATGTCAAAGCTTTCTGAGTCACGCAATTTATCAACAAATAGTTACAATAACAAATAGTCTATTAAGTCAAAAAATAATAATATATCGTACATAAAATCATCACAAAAGTAAGCAATGTCAATTTCTTGTAAGAAATAATACGCAATGTCAAGTCGTCAGTCAATGTAACAGTACCGTCCCCCATGAGTGCGGGTGGAGCCGCCGGTCACCCTAGCAGAAGCAGGCCACGGCGATGGCGCAAAGTGCCACCCCATACCCGGGGGCTGGATGGGGACGCCATGGTCCCCACATTGGGGGAAGAGGGTCATCTCAACAGAGATGTCCCCGGGTCTGTGCCGGAGTGCGAGAGATATGTCTCGTATAATCTCACCTCCGGCAATCAAGGACCCATGGACGGCGTGCTCGCTTTCGCTGAAACGTTTAGGTGCGTAATATTCAGTCCATTCGTAGATGATGCTTCCACTTACAACAAGAATAACATTATATAATCTATTACTCATAATAAATCTGTAGCAGATCCGATTCTGTACATTGAGGATATTTTGAAAAAAATTGAACGCACAATAATCGGCACTTATGCTGAAAAAATAGTTTGATTTTTGTCTGTCTATCTGTTTTAATAACGTAATATATGCCGAATGTAAAGGTAAAACCGGTTAGGTACATTAATAAATACAGTAGAGAAGTACAAGTGTGTTATCAATTATATACATGCCGAATTGCTTAAGCCGGGATGAAAAATTTTCGCCATATGGAGTTCTCACCTCAGTCCTATACTTGTTGTTAGAGATATCAAAGTAAAAGGTGAAGTAATACTCCCTAAACTAGAATGCAGCTACTTTTTAATGCTTCTATCACACACGGTACATACACGCGGTAATATGTAGGTAGAGAGTTCTGTAATAATGTTTCTAATCCTGCCTCCTCTCTAAAAAGCTCAGAGACCGAAAACACACCACACAATTTCATGCCGTTATATAGTACGTTATGCTGTAACAATAAGGGTTAAATTCACATGTCACTGCGCTATAATGAAGTTTTCAACTTACTTCAAAGTTAGAAGTGTTACCCATTAAAAGTGTTGAGTTTAATTACCTACCACTCGTCCAATTAGTTTTACGCCAGTTATCAGTAAAACCAATTCATTTGGGCGTATTTAGCCAAAATTATCAAGTATGACCCTTATTCATTCCGCCCTTTGATCTTCTTTAATTCCAATCACGTCCAGTATCAAAGAATAAAATACCTTTAGTACGTGTTGATAGCTCTTCAAAATTGTTAAGCCAAGGAGGTACTATAAATTTATAAAATTCTCCTTCCGTACTGGAGTTATTTATATATTTTTGTCAAATAATGGAACCATTCAATAATGAAACCGGCCAGAGCCAATGAAAATTGGGATATGCCCCCAATTTCGTCAGCATGGATGCTACGTGTCACCTGAGTTGTGCTGCCCTGTTTCCAGCAGCCTCTGCCGAAGACACGGCCGAAACAAGAAGTATATTTTCACAATAATTCCATAATATTTTCACCGTTTCATATAAACACAATTGCAGAATAGTTTTGCCGAGAAAGTAACTTTCCTTTATGTGGACTTGCTACTTCTACCTTCTTTTTTCTAGGTTTTGGGTGTTCTGACCCATAATGTTCTACGTAACTAAGCAGTTTTGGCATACTTTGTTAACAAAAGTATATTTTACTACTATGCTTTTCTTCGCAAAATAAGACAATACTTATTTGTTGTTTTGTTTACAGACTTGTAGGAAAAATAACACATTTATAACTCATATACACAAACTTTGTTATCACGTATATTTATATACAATACGGTTAATGTAATGAGATTATACACATTTATATTAATAGTAGCTGACACGGCGAACTTTGTACCGCCATTTAATTAGTTATTATTCGTATTTCAGTGCCATTACATTACATTACATTACAGTACATTATATTTCGGGTGCTTTTATACTTTTGAAGTCGGTTTAATTTTGTTTCATTTTATTTATTTTATTGAACGGTACGAGGCCAGACGCACTGACTTTTTGGGCAGCCGCCGCCTCCTTCTGCGAGCAAGTAATGCTCGAAAAAGGGGAGGCGAAGCGGGTCCGGAGAACACTCCGGGCCCACACTGCCTGCGATGAGCGGAGGCGACTCGGACGTCGGAGGTCGCAGAATGACCTCCGTCCCCCATGAGCGCGGGCCTGGGGGTGACGGGTGGAGCCGCCGGTCACCCTAGCAGAAGCAGGCCACGGCGATGGCGCAAAATGCCACCCCATACCCAGGGGCTAGATGGGGACACCACACACACATTGGGGGAAGAGGGTCATCTCAACAGAGATGTCCCCAGGTCTGCCGGGGTGCGAGAGATATGTCTTGTATAATCTCACCTCCGGCAATCAAGGACCCATGGACGGCGTGCGTTTTGGTCGGTTCGAGTCCGAAATAATCACCTCCATCGGTTTTGATGGAGGTGGTATTCGTGTGGCGATGACGCACTGACTTTAGTGCCCTGAAAAAATGGGAAATGTTTACTTCGGGACTCAAGTTAACCCGGTAGCCGCCAGTCACCCCAGTCGCAACGTGCACTCTCATTATGCCGCCGCAGAGGTCGTCAGCTCAAGAAAGAGGTTTAAGTACGATGAATTTAGGCCCCTGATGCCGATAGAGCTGGTAGTAATCCCGGGTAGCTAGGGCAAGTAGACTAAAAGACTTATCAGGGCAATTGGACTGAGGCTCAACGAGGGGACTGATGACTCCCATTCCGGATAGTTCCTGGTGCAAGAAACTGACTATTACAATCAAGCTTGGCAACATCGCAAGTCTTATTGGTACTTTTGCACCGGTATTGATGGGGCGGGTAGTTTGATTAGAACAAGTCCATATAATATTCATATTATTGTATACTGTATAATTTTGTATTTAAATTTTGACTTATTATTTTTGGTTTTTCCATATTTCTTTTTGTGATAAAAATACTACATTTTATGTTTTAGAAGTACTGGCTCAGAGTTACCTAGTTACAATCAAGATCAAAAGAAATAAAGTAAGCAATATTTTGTGCGAAATACTTATTTCAGTTTCTTACTTTGATGTTGAATCTCCTTATGATGCCGAAATATTTCTTTAGAAACATTCTTTCATCAAAGTTATTTCGCACAAAATGTTATAAAATAATTAAAGAAATATAGAGAAAATAATTAAAAAAAGAAGTAACTAGCAAAGGCTTATTTTGTTATTATTAGCCAGAATAGTCAAAGGGCTATTCGGGCTAATCATCATTTTTGAGATATGCACTGCTGACCTGGACCAATATGACCACATTTGGCTCCTGGATTACAATATGTACAACAACTGAAATAAACTTTATTGTCAACCGTTTAGTACCCTTTAATTATTGTTTACTCTCATCTGTCATTACAACCCTTAGCCACAGAATGGGTAAAAAGGTACCGTACTTGAACGCTACAAACTCGAATGCTACGTGAAAATGGGTTATGTTTATAACAGCTTTGTCTGCTTTCTATTCAAAACTTATATTATAATAATAAATATTTTATATACTCGTTAGTGTCTCTAAGATTACTTTTTTGAGTGTATTTGTATATAATATAAGTTCCACAGTCTCATAAAATAAGTACATCATATTACTCATGAATAGAACATTATTAATTATTCAAATGCACTCGCCCCCAAGTGGATGCAGTATGTTCAGAGCAAAGAATTTCACATCATGAAGTATTTATCTATAGAGTAAGAAAATAAATAATGTACAATTAATTTTTTATACATTTTGATGGATAGTGGCCACCGTGGCCTATGAACGTTTGTATCGCGATGAGTGTAACACTCATGCAGCCGACCCTATAGGAACCTTGTAATTCACTTTTTGAAGATGAAGTGGAGAAAAGGGGAGAGGGTGAAAATTGAGAGAGCTTCTGTGTTGCCAGTGCAGGGGACAAAATGAGTATTCCCACCGACAGCACAAAATCTGATCAATCAGCTCTGGCGTTACCTTTGGACTTATGTCAATCGCAGTTGTAACCCGGTACCCGTACTAATTAATGGATGGCAGAAGCTTTTGGTTTTTATCTCTGGGTTTCAGGGTCAGACGGCCCTCACTCCTATAAAAATATTTCCATTCTTTATTTTTTTCTGTTTTTCTTGCTCTGTGTATGTTACGGAATAATTAAATGATCGCGGTTGCTCTGCTAGATGTTCTGCTGTCTGCAGAACCAGTTTTATTAGTAGTAAAAGTTTTATCTCTTTTGCCAGGTGCATATAACTCATGGGTGCAAATAAAACCGCCACCTCGTGGTGATTAACACTGACAGTATGCGGTTTGATGATAACCCTGCTTATACCACAGAATAGAAAAAGCTAATAGAAATGTGACACAACAGTTTCAGTAGCGGAACCGATGTCGCCAAATTCATAAAACTGTTAATAAATGTGGCATTATTAGTAAATAGCTCAAATCAAATTTACTACGTAACGAAAACACACTTACGCCGTTTCTAAATAGAGATTACTTTGCTTTAGATAAAAAAGTATTTCCGACGTTTCATACTATAGTTACTAGTAATGCTTAGTATAGTTAATAAAATCACCATATGTACATAAGCTAAATATTGCAAGTTCATAGTTGCTAAAAGTTAGCAACGGTCGAACATTCGTGTTCACAGAAAACTCATAAGTGCGTTTTAATTTTCTCACCCCAATAAACCTTGGCCGAGCGCCAAGTTTTATATTCGACCCAAGATTGAATTGGATTTCTTTGTAGTTGTCATCTTTTGGGTTGAAAAAATGAGGGTAAGGGGAGGGATTCCCTCTTCAGCTATATTACTTTGTTCTTTACTGCTCACTAGAATTACACTTGTATCTCACAAAATAATCAATATACAGAGTTAAAGTAACTACACTAAAGTGAGATATTTTTGTACGACAAACAATAATATGAAGTTAAGTTGTATACAAGTAAAATGTATAATATTTCTTCATTAAGATTGATACAATAAATATTGCATTGTATTTCACAACACAGGTTTTAGAGGTGCGTATATTGAAGAATACCAACTGTATCTTGCTTATTAGATGATTAGAAAACGCCTTTTTCCCAATTTTGATTCTGAACAACACAACGGGATCTCCAATGAAGGTGATCAAAACCGGTTGAAGTCTTTAGAAGATCCTTTTCGTTATGCACCTGATACCTCATCCATATAAGTCGATACGATATAATGAAACACCGTGCGGTTATAAATTGCTCTAGTGAAGTGAAGCTGGAGGTGATATTTGAACGCTACAAATATGGCGATCTTTTATACTACTTAGGTGGCAGACAAGCACACGGCCCACCTAATAAAAACCCTTCCGACTCGTGGTCCCACTCCCCATCTCCAGGCAGTGGGGCCACGAGGACTTTTAAGTACTGATGTCTCCACTGTAGTGGGTCCGTATGATTTACCAATACTTATGTCTCCACTCATGTTTTAAAAGCACTGACTGCACTTAGATGTCTATTTGCTGTGTAGGCGCAAAAAGAAAAAAAATGTATCGATAGTGGTCACCGTAGCCTATGGACGTTTGCAACACCAGTGGTGTTACACTCATGCTGCCTACTCTGTAGAAACCTTATTGAAGAACCCCATATTGTTGCGTTTATATCAAAATTTTGAGAATACATGAAACCTAATACTTATATACAAATAAATCTACTTAGTCAACTAGGACAATATAATGAAGAAATCGTAATGGTAAAACTCAAGCTGAGCGCCACCATTGTAGCACTGAACGTGTTTACAATGGTGACCCTCTTTCATGAGACTTTGCCTTCAGCTCAACATCAGGCCATGTGAAGTCAAATTGACGTGCCATAAATAAAAAAATAAAAACCACCAAACAAACCTCATTAACTTCTACAAAGACAAAGAGCCAATAAAATCAACATAATCACATTAACAAAAATCAATTAATTGACTGACACAGGAAGAACCTATCTATATTATAGAAGGTATAATATATAAGGATAACAACCATTGTATTTTATTAGTACGGCTGTGTTCGTTCATTTGCGTTAATTAGCTCGGTATACGAATACATATGTTTGAACAAGCTTGATTGATAGCTTAATTTGCGTGGTACAAAGCACGAGCGTGTGTTTTATTTTCGGTCCGTTTTTTATTGGTGAATTTGGATTTATATCATTCGAGTTAGCAAAACAGAAGCTTGCTTTAATTATTATGGCTAAGGCGAGTTAAACTTGTAACTATGAGTTACGCGTTTAACTTGAAATGAAGTTAACGCGTTAGTTTGAGTTACGCGTTTAACTTGATTTATTTTGATCATATAAAAAAATCATTATACGTCATAATTTAACTTATAATCATGACAGTAGATTCATCACTTACCTTTCGACTACTAATTGAAAAATCTATACATGTCATAAATATAATATGACAGGGTTCAGTACAGCCATAGGTTCAGTCTCAATTTAATTAATTTTTTGGAAATGTGTTAGTCATAATACTAAATATTCCCCATAATACTAATGAAGTCATTTTTAACGTTCATTTGTACGTCACTAATTCAACAAACATACAAACAACTGAACAAACATACCTGATTAGTTAAATAGTAGGCAAGTTGAGGAAACCTGGTTTGATGGAAAAAAAATGTATCAAGTGATGCTACCACACAACTACTAGTCGTAGAAGCTACTGGATAATAGATCTACTTATTAGTATAATTAAGTTTAGGTTACTACTTTCATGATGTTTACTTATTTTCTTATAATGAAACAAGACATGGGTACCGATATCTATGTTACTTTTGATTAAATTACACTTAGAATATCTATAGATCTTAGGGGGTCCAGGAACTTTTGAGGCCCACTGTACAAAAAGTAATAACAATATAGGTAGGTAAGCAATAATAAATGTATATGTATGTAATATACACACAACTCTAAATTGATTCGCTAACTTTCCTCTCCCCACCACATGCCTTGAAAACATTTTCATACTTATGATGTAACCCATTGCCTTTGAGGAAAATTCAATATAACGAAGCCCAAAATATGTTTACTTATAGCGAAACTCAATCTTTTAAGTGAACTCTTCAAATTTTCGGGAGAGCAGCTGACAGATATTATTATTGGTAAGTGCTGAATTTCATGTGTTCATCAAAGAGTATTTTATACAAAAGTTTATAGCACATTATATTAGGAAAGTAAGATATTAATACTTTATTGATAATACACTTGTACTTCTATGTACAAGTATGTTATCGATATGTTATTGTGTGTTATAATGTATAACAATAAGTTTCACTACGTGCCATCAATAAACAGTATAAATGCGACAAACATGGGACATAATAAGATCTGTGGTGTTAGAGTAATAATCGAATGTTTACTGATACAAAATTTTTAGTAAAATTAATACAAGATTGTGGATTTTTTTTCCCGTATTTTAATCTCTTATCTTTTATTTGCCATTGTACGTACTTTCACCGTAACCAAGCCTGCAATGCTTAATAAGAAACATCATACTGTAGTTTGAAGCCAAAATTATGACAAGGAGGTCATTCCACAGAATCAGAGTTAGAAATTTTCTTTTGAACGAACGAACTCTCTAAATGTCTCCACTCACCTACTGGACACGAGAGAGAATAAAGTATGTTATTTGAACTGTACTTGTATAAGCCACTATAAGATTGCAAGGTATCAATAAGGAGTTCAATTACTGCTCGTGAGATTTATACAATTTAAATCATTTGCATTTGTCATTTGCATTTTTTTATAAAGCGCGATTCAGCGGTTGCGGTTCGGGCGCGAGTCGCTCTGCGTGAATCGCGCTTAATTTTTTTATGATTGAGGAAGTTGAAAATAAAATTACAAAGCCGTATTATATTTCGGTCATGAGTATTATGCGTAAGGTTTTAATTACTAAAATTGCTTTTTGCTTTTTACGCGAAAAGCCTCTTTTCAAATTGGAAAAATTCCTCTGGGAAACATTTCACGTCAATTAGTTTTATGGTTTCCAGTGGTTAGTTACAATTACTATTTTTTTTTTTATACTTTTATGAGTTTGGAAAGCCATGTCTGCAAAATTATTATACTAAAAGCGTCGCTAACGAAACTTTTTTTTGATAAAGTATATATTCTACTCCTGCTAATATTATAAACACGAAAGTTTGTGAAAATGTTTGGATGTTAATCATTAAAACACGCTCTAATATTTAAATGAATCTGGCATAAAAGAAATAATGTTTACCGTCTCTACCATGGTGAATGTTCTGATGAGCTCTTCCAATTAATCCCACCCTCCCCTTTCCTACACAGAACAACGCGTGCGGGGCTTAGGTGTCACTCGCATACGGTACAGAGTATTCCATCAAGAACCAAGCGGTTCGGTGAGTCTTTTCTCTGCCGTACCATTAAGTCCTGGAATTCCTTGCCGGCGCACGTGTTTCCTTCTTCCTACAGTCCCGGGTCCTTTAAGCGGGGCGTGAAAAAGCATCTGATGAGGCCGTCAAGCTGAGCGCCACCATTGTGGCACTGAACGGGTTTGCAATGGTGACCCTCTTTCATGAGACTTTGCCTTCAGCTTAACATCAGGCGAGTTGAAGTCAAATTGACGTGCCATAGATAAAAAAAAATGTGTTACAAACTATTTTTAGAGGGCTGCATGGGTTACAGGAACGGTATTAAGGTTCCATGCGGGCATAGCCTTAGGCTCAATTTACTCCTCGGTGGAATGGAAATGAACGAAATTGTTAGGACAAAGCATATTGAACTCTATGTCAAGTGCATAGTATACAAAGAAATATGAATCAACAAAGGTCGCGTGTCTTCGGCAGAAACGTCGCGCTTTCTTGAAAATTCCCCTAGCTAAGATCATATAACAATTAGCACAAAGTTCATTATGCTTTGTATCTACAATTTCATTCGTTTCCATTCCTTAGGCGACACCTAATATTTTTTCTTATGAAAAATCTTCAATAGCAAAAATTGCCCATTACGAAACCTTTAGTCCAAAAAGGGTGAATATGTGAACGAAATGTGATATCCCCTAATGGGAATGGTATTGTTCAGTTATTTGTCTCAGTGTGTGTATTCAGAAGACATGAACACAGTAGTGTAGGATGACAACAGCCGCTACGGCCCCCCTCCCTTCCCCCCAACTCAGTACAATCTGAAATTACACTAGAAATAATTTTGCTTCAACAAAATTGAATAATAAGTAGTCGTTTGGGGTAATAATAACTAATAGTTATTATTCAATTTAGTTTAGACAAAATTATTTCTAGTATAATCTATTAATGTTTGAATAGGAATATAACTTATTTCAACAAATTTTCCGATATGTTACTATACTGCAAATTTTAGTATGTGTTTATGCTATTTAATGATATGCTATTTAATCGAGGAAACGTAGTAAGGCTTCACGAAAAGCGAAACCTATGCTCGGAGCCTCTCTGTGAGAAGCGACGCTGCCGATGGCCACTCAAAAATGCCGACGATTTGAAAAAAATAATGTTATGTCGCCGATCATAGTAGCTAAAAAGAAATGAAAATGTAGTAACAACAGGTTATAAATTCGTGTAAAGGTTCTTTCTATTTTAATAATATCCTCTAAAGTAGGTATGTTTGTGAAGGGATTTAGGAGCAGAGGTCGGCTCAAGAAAAGATGAATGGATTATTTGAAAGAATCAATTAATTAAGAATAGGGCAAGGAGATGATGATGTAATGAAAGTAACATGATAGTGCGTTAGTATGTTACTTTCAATACATCACCAGATCCTCTATGCTCGGAGTAATCATAAATCTAATATATGCTCCAGTTCTCCATACTTATCTAGTAAATGCCCACCTTACTTTGGGTTCATGCCTCAATCAAATAAATGATCCGAAAAGTAGCAATAAGTATGTAGATAACTATGACTCCTGAATTTTGTAACACTATTATGTGTTTGATTGAACAAGCAAATACCAGACCACGAATCCAATGAATAGATTATTTTTTCAAGGATTTTCTCGAAATTCGCATTTGTTAATGTAGTCGACTACCGACTTAACCATTGTCAATCTAAGAAAACATGATCCTGAAGATGGTTTGCTTTAATGTAATGGATTCACTTAGAATATTGAGTGACTTATCAAGTCAGTTTGAGAGACTCAAGAGCTATTTACTGAGGGCCCGGCCAGCCGGAATCAGTTTGTTAAGCCCACGTAGGCCCTCGATTTAAAATGGAGTAGGTAATAACATTAGTAGTAATCTCATATAACCTTCTCTCTTTACAACGACAGATGTCACCTTTTTAACCCAGTCAGGTTATTCATTAATCTGTGTATCGTTTTTTTAACAAAATACGAATGTTGATTTTAGGCAAAATTCATGATAAGTACTAATTGAAATCTTATTTTAAAAACTTATGCAGTTCATGAATACTCCATGAATCCATGAATATAGATAATATGTATCAACTCATTTATACATATTCCTTCTTATTACTATTAGCGATCAAAATATTTACTAATATTGTTTTGAGTCTAATCTCAATGTATATGGGTGACCATGATAGCTTAAATACCTACAAACTTTTTATGTATATCCATCACAGAATCTATATAACATATTTTCTATAACGTGTTAAAATTTTACATAAAAATATATTATTATGGCGAGGGATGGGGTTCCCCCCACCCGTCCATGGTTTGATATTTCTATTGCCATTCTATAGCCGAAGGAAAATATTACTAATTGTCACTGAAAGGAATTCCAACTTCGCACCCCTCCAAATGAAAAGACCCGAGGAGATTTATGATCTCGTAAGTGCAATATTCCGCAAGTGCAGTATAGCATGTACAGCATATTCAGGAACACTATAGAGCCTACATGCTTACACATAAGTACATACTTATCTTATCTATTAAATTACAATAATAACGAACTCATGAATATGTAAGAAAATTTCGGCAATTTCATATGTAACGACCTAATATATAAGTAAAAGTATCTGCCGTGCATTTCTCTAGTACGTTATATAACACGTCGTTCGTCGTTCAAAGGAAAGTTCGTCTTTTCAATTGAAGAATGTGATCGCTAAGCGGGATAAAATTGGACAGGGAATTCTAACAACTGATTCAAGAAAATCAATCGTAGCGTTTTTTGATTCAGAACTAGAAATCGGAATGAATAGACCGGTTGGATTACGCGTTGTATGTTGACGTGTGTTTTATTTCTATATATTTTTGAATAATGTAAAGCTGGAATGTAGTACAAAGAAATAATCAAATCATATTTATTGTAAATCATAGGTACAAAATATGTTTACAAGAGAGAACAAAGAGAATAAGTTCACAATAGTGGCCGCCATATTGGATGTTGTCCCTAAAATGGTCGTCCCCTATCTTCAGGTATATGTTTTTAACGTCCGGGATTGTACAAAGGGGTACACATGAATGTGAGATCCAATAATTGTGACACTTCATAGCAATGTAAAAAATATTTTTCATAAACTAAAATATCAGTTTTCTAAACACATGGAGTTGATATATATAGAAAAAGGCCTAGCTATTAAGAGAATTGTAAAAAGTAAATGCAAATGAGAAAAAATCTTGCGACGATTCAGAGCTAACTTAAGGATGATTAAACAGACCTGACTTTTGTTCGACGCAATTATTTTTTGTGGCAGAGTAATTTAATTTTCCTGAGGACAATTGGAAATATTACCTGAATTTATGAGGAGCTAAAAAGTAATCTGGGACTTATACATTTCAATTATGCTCAGTTTACGTACGAACTGTTCATTATAAAACATGTTAACTCAGAAGTGCAATTGCAATAGTTGATAAATATTAATCTACTAGCTGACCCGCGCAACTTCGTCTACGGCACCCCGTTTTTGCAACATTTTTCATTCCTACTCCGTACCTGTTGGTCGTAGCATGATGTTATATACATATAAACCTTTCTCTTTAACCATTCTATCTATTAAAATAAACTGCATCAAAATCCGTTGCATAGTTTTGAAGATTTAAGCATACAAAGTGACAAGAAAAATAGGGACAGAGAACGCGACTTTATTTTATACTACGACGAGTATGTAGTGATATGATTCTGCTCGAGGAATACAATAGGCTACCGCGGCTTTGACATGCTTTGCCATTTTGACATGCAATGAATTAAAAAAAAAATCACTAACGATATTAAGGTTTCTACTGAAATTCTCTGAATTGAAGGCAGGATTTTCCTGTACATATTTTTCAATATAAAAAGTACAAACAACATTGACATCGCGTGTATCGATCGTTATAGCTCTAACATAGTCACGATTTCATATTCGGTCCTCTATACAGGAAAAGGAAATAGTATGATGAAAACTATCACAGCAAAAAGTAATCACTCAGTCCATCAATGCTGTCAACCCTGTTTTGAAACTTCAAAGCTGTGTGTTGAGAGTTAATAAATATTTGCAGCTATATTTGTAAAGGTAAAAAGACGAATGTTGTTGAATATAAATATTGTACTGGTATTTGTAGTTAAATTTTTTTTTCAAATTTAGTATATATACCCCTGGTATATAATATACTCACCGCATGGTAGTTAAGTATCAAGAGTGAAATTCAGAAAGTGTACAGAAAGTGTTTAGGCAGGGCGTGAAAAAGCATCTGATGAGGCCGTCAAGCTGTGCGCCACCATTGTAGTAAGTATTGTACGTGTTTGTAATGGTGACCCTCTTTCCTGAGACTTTGCCTTCAGCTTGCTAAGAGGCGAGATGAAGTCGAATTGACGTGCCATAAAAAAAAGTTAATAAAAAAAACATATAATGAACAAGAAAAAAAAATAAATAAAAAAGGAGTTAAAAACACGAAGTACAAAATAATAAATGATACATAAATATTCTAGGACAATCTACACAACGCCATCTAGACCCATGATAACAATAGCTTAACTAGCTTGTGTTTTGGTGTCTAGAATATTTACATACATCCCGTGTGTAAATACATACACATTGTATATATATATATATATATATATATATATGTAAATACAAACAAGCAGACCAATGCAAATATACATATAGTCGTATACAAATATTAGCAATAAGCGAGAATCGCTCCGCACATCCTGTGTAGCAGTCGCGTTCATTACCGCCACGCCACAGAACTCATCAGAAATAGATAGATATTGTTATTTGAGCACACCATATAATATATCAACCCCTTTTTGTAAGTAGCAGCGTGTAAACATGTATTAAATAAATATTTACAGAAACACACGACTTGCTGAAATAGAATACTGCTATCTGTCAATTAATCTTTCGCGAAATTGAGATTCGTAGGGTTTTATTGACAGAAGTTAATGAGTTTATTTAGTCTTTGATATCAGCTTTTTATTCAATACTACTTTATTACGCAGTTACCCGCGGCTACACCCCGTGGACTTCTAATCCCATTCCCGCTGCTCCATAATAACCGTATTTCCGTAGAGTTCAAGGAGCAAATAAAAAAAGGATTACACTAATTGATACAGCCTTCTTCGAGTTTAACGCTTAGAAACATATTTCGCGATTCATTTTTATTTATTATAATAATAATATGTCTTTATTTTACACCAAAAATTACATCATGATATGGAAATGCAGATTATTAGGTAGATACAATGGGCGGCCTTATCGCTCTGTGGCAATCTCTTACAGGTAACCATGGGATGGAGAGAAGTATTTGGAGATAAAAAAAATTCGGGGCCATTTGGTGCACTCAAATAATTGGAAGATATAAACGTTCATATTTGGAATATACACAAACATAGTAACTCCCTTATATAGATTGAATAACTTTTTTTACTATTTAGGTCAGCAAATTGAGTACACCTCACCTGATGGTAAGCAGGGGTGCAACCCAAAGCACGTTACAGTTGCTGTCCGTGGAACGGCGCGGCGCGGCGGTCCCAACCCGTGTGAAATATCCCCACGGATCCCCGCCGGAGCCGGTTGGAGCGACGTCCTCAACGGTTGTTATTTCACGCCCGGACGTAGTTATTTCTCATTGAAGTCAATTATAATTCTACTTAACCTTAGTTTACTATCGCTTCCGAGGCGCTAGTGAAGAAGAAACGGTGCAACAAGCTCTACTGTATGCATCTTCTATATGCGTACACCTGTACGGGCGCAGTTTTAGAGCTTATAACTGCTAAAGCAAATGTGGTGGTTTCGACTCTCCCGCATTGCTAATATTTATACCATTTTTTTTCAAACGTAACAAATATATTCTATTATAAAATATCTACATCTACGCTAATAATATAAAGAGAAAAAATGTATTTTAATTTTTGTATGTGTTTGTAATGAATAAACTCCAACTAAACCGATTTCAAAAAGTTCTTTCACCACTGGAAAGCTACCTTCACCCTGAGTAACGAAGATTATATTGCACTGAGTGATAATCAACATATACGCGGGCGGTGCCGCGGGCAACAGCACTAGCAGATAATATTATTACAAGTTATTATACACTAAGTTTGGCTCTATATGGTGCTGTGTAAATACATCCCATAACACTCCTTATTGTTATTATAAACAATTTCAAATAGAAAGGTAAACTTACACAGGTTTCCGTTAATTATTTATAAAGAAAAGTACTCTTTGAATTAGAACAATAAAGTGGTCGTATTTTTAAAAGTTAATGTACCAACTTTATAAGATTACTCAAGGGAAGTTTTTTTATTACCTTTCTATCCCTTTTAACGCGAGTTCTTTATGATTTATTCAGATTTTCTTACGAAAGTCAGATGATATAGCTACGTGGAATTTGAACAATGTAAACATTTCAAAATTAAAGTAAATTTTTATATTAGGGTTACATATTTTAAATAATTTTTTGGTCAACTCAAGGCTTTTTGTTTATAATATGTTGTACTGAAACACGATAAGCAGACACCTACAGTAATGTGTTCTTTTTTTTAATATGTATTAATAAGTATTTTTTAAATTGGTTATCACACGCGCTTACTAGAAAAAAAAAACAAAAAAAATATAAATATTAACACAAATATACAATCTCCAGTTTTAGAAAGTTGACCTGGGGTGACTGGAGCCGCCTGTCACCCTAGCAGAAGCAGGTTGCGGCGACAGCGCAACTCGCGTCGCGTCTTAACCGGGGGTTAGGTGAGGGCACCATATTTCTCACATTAGGAGAAGGAGGTCATCTCTGAAGAGATGTCCCATGTCTGCCGTGTGAGAGATATGTCTTGTATTATATTATCTCACCTCCCAAACCCACAAACGGCGTGCGTTTTAGTGGGTTCGAGTCCCAACATAATCACCTCCACCGGTTTTGGCGGAGGGGGTAGCAGTGAGAATTTTGCGCACGATAAATAAAAAAGAAAATATTAGACAGTTATCGTTTTCATTGTTCTAAATATATTCAAGATTATATGATTACACTGTAAGCCCTAGTTTAAACACCGCGACAATATTAATAGAAAATTAACGCGTAGCATTTCAACAACTATTCGTAGAGGCCTCTACGGTTTCCTAATTAAAAGTAATATATAGAGAATATTGCAGGAATTCGAAGACTAGGCAGCAGCAGGCAGGTGAGATTGGCTTGGGCCTTCCAAATATACAATGTAAATGTTATATAATGTATAATAACCTGTATAAATACTACTACCGTAAAATACCGGGAAATACACCCAAAACACAAACTAAATTTTAATAATAAAATCATGAAATTTTTCATAACGTGCTTCGTTACGTCACGTCCCTTCGAATAAAGTCTATGAAGACGTGACGTGTACATCAAAGATTTTTGCAAGTAAATTAAGACTCAAATGCCATGAGGGAAAACTGTGGTACAAGTACAGATGTATAAATTAATCCTATGATATTCTATAAGATGCACCGGCTTCCATTTTGAAAATTTTCACCCTTCGCCACTAAGAAACAAAAGAAGTCCAACACCAAAGTCTATCTATTCTCACAAAGCAATTCAATGTATTCTGCTAGGCGACATTGAGTATAAAATATGGGTTTCGGTCTGATGTTTCACCATCAGTGACATGTAATAAATCTTCTGCCTTAGTCTGTGATTCACGTGAAAGGGAATTGTTACACCAAGTATTGTATTATTAGCATATATATTTATTTATTTATTTATTAGAGCTTCATGCACATATGTACACAGGCGGACTTAATGCATATGCATATTCAAACGAATTATACAAAAAATATCAAATGATTGAAAGAGTGCATGAGGTAATTCTAAGATCAGCTATGCAGAAAGCCATCATCATAATCTCAGCGTTGTCGTCATCCTCATTTTACATCATCTTACATCAATAATCAATCGGTTAGCCTACTACGTTTCATTGCATTGCAAAGGACAAAGGTTTCTCGCAATATGCGCCACTGCTCCTGATTCTCCACCGTCTACATTCAGTCTGCAACCTTCTTCAGTCATCGGTCCATCTGGCTAGGGATTTCCTTTCTGTTTGCCTTCTCGCGGTCTACACTCAGGTACTACTTTCCGCCAGTGGTCTTTGGACCTTTGGCAGACGGGGCCAACTCACTGCCACTTCAGCTGGTTTATTCTGGTAGCTATGTTGGTAATTTTAGTTTATTCGGAAAATCTTAATGCAATTTTTTTCTTCCAAAGCGACGCCAAGCTTAGCTCGCTCCGTGGTCCGCCGTCAATGTCCACGTCTCGGCTTCGTAGGTCATGAAGTAGGGGGGACGCGGGTGAGAAGGCACGATTTTTTTATTTTTATTATTATTACCTGATGAAGTTTGTTAAAACATCCAATGATACTATGTGATAATAGACCGTATAAACATAATTATATTCAGGGTAATTTTACGTAATTTTATTCCTCTTTTGTAATAATAACCTGTATTTATAAATACCAACGAGTAAAAAACTATTTTTATAACCTAAGATATAAGCTTTTAAATACAGTTTTTCTTTCAGCGAGTTTCTTAACTTGAAGGAATATCGATATTTCAAGTTATTATGTTTCTAAGAGATTGCCCAAAGCGAATTCATATCTCTTTTCTCAATAAATTGTTTCATAAAGATAAATAAAACATAATTCTGAGAATCCGAGGTTTGAGAGTTCTCAAAAACAAGGTAACATAATATTTTCTTGATAGTACAAATTTATCTTAACCTGTTGTTTATTTTTGTAAATGCTCTAGTAGATAATACAGATTTTTGATTTAGCTCGGGAATTAGAGCTTCAATGCGAGTAAAAATCTAAATGTTGACTAAGGGAGATCAAATCGATGTTTGTAATGTTTTTATTAAGTGCATGTACCTCTAGCCCTTTTGATCGTCAAACTGAGCGCCACTATTGTAACACTCTACGTGTTTGTAATGGTGACCCTCTTGCCTGAGGTTTTGCCTTCAGCTTATCATCAGGCGAGGGGAAGTGAAATTGACGTGCCATAAATAGAAAAGCCCATAATAGTATAATCGGCACTCTACGCATTCCTGTTAGTAGGGCTCCACAAATTACTTACTAGATGCTGTTGATAGGAGCTCTAGTTGGTGTTGTAAGAAAATAAAAATTCGTCAAAATTTTGAACTTATGTTGTACCTATATATTGACCATCATTTTTTTAATGAATATTCTGCGACATTTTACATAAAGGGGCAAGGGTAACTTTTTATTATAATTACTAATTTTATCGATGCCAAAAAAAATCTTCTTCTTCTATATATATAAAAATGAATTGCTGTTCGTTAGTCTCGCTAATACTCAAAAACGTCTGAACCGATTTGGCTAATTATGATCTTGAATTATTTGTGGAAGTCCTGAGAAGGTTTTAAAGGTGAATAAATACGAAAATGCTCGTCAGCGGGAACGGAATCAGAAGTCCACGTGGGCAGAGCCGCGGGCAACAGCTAGTATATATATTTAACAAGTTTTTACATAAATTACATTTCATCTATATAATAAGTTTTACTTCTTGAGATATACCCGTACTATTTGTTAAACTTTCTCGACGACATAATGACTTTTAGGCTCATGACTTTAAGGTAGTATTTATTAACTATTCGTTAATTCAACTCATATATTAACCAAAGAAGTATTCTCTACCTACCTTAACCATTTCTTTTAGTGTGTCAAGCCGTTTTTATTTTTCAAACCTATCAATTTATCATTATATACCTTTGTTCTTCGAAGTCAAAGCCCATAGACTCGCATACTTGGATTTGACACCCAATCGTTACTCATTTTGTTCTACGCGACTCCCTAAACCTTTTTCAACCCTCATCACTGTATACTCTTTCAAGCCACACCGCTCTCGTATATCTGCATGGCGATATGTATCGCATATGTGAACCTGTGTTCCCATACAGATTACGTAACAACTAGTCTAAAGGATCTTATATTGAGAAACAGGTTGCCAGTTACCTGCACCGATACGTTTCCATAGCAACAAAAAGAATGATAATTCGTCTAATTTAATTAAATAAATATGTATGTCAAAAACTTCAATACAAAAACACATATGGATGATTTTGTTACTGAAAAGGAATGCTTTTTTATATCGTGCGTATAATCCCCACGGATACCACTTCCACCAAAAGCGATGGAAGTGATTATGTCGGACTCGAATCGACTAAAACGCACGCCGTCTATGGGTAGTTGGTTGTCGGAGGTGAGATTATACAAGACATATTATCTCTTGCACTGTCTGCCGCGTATGCATTGTGATTTTTTTACATATACGTGCGTGGTGTTGGAACTCAAACGACGAATGATCATCATTTTTGTTGCTGTGGAAACTTGTCAAAGCAGGCAACCAGTATCCTAGCTTATTTCTTTATGTTTTTTTTTTTTTTTTTTTTTTTTTTTTTTTTTTTTTTTTTTTTTTTTTTTCTTTATGTTTTTTTATATTCGATTTTTTTATATAGCCTAATGGTATGGGTAAATGACTAATGAGATGAGGTCTCAGATTCGATCCCAGGTTTCACCATGGCACACACCAATGACTTTTCGATGCTTTTCGAAGTTATGTGTGTATTTATCGCAGCTTTAAAAGTGCCCGGTTAATGGAAATAGGCTCGCCACCTATTACATTGGGACCTAAACATAAACTGGCGAAATGTGGGTATTAGCACCTCTGCCTAACCCTTCGGGGGTATAGTCGTGAGTTTATGTTATGTTATGTTATATTCGATATGTTCACCCTAATGGGGCAGTAGAGCGTTCAAATGCTGGATCAGAAATCGCTGATCTGTTTTCCGTATGCATGGGCATGTCTGTTTGCATTGGTTTCGGGGTCATGTATACATTCTATGATATTACTAACTACGTGTTCAATTTGTGGTGATTTAAATGCGGCAATGTTTCAGAGAAGATATCGGCCATGAAACTCTGATGTGTTTGGAGAGTTTTAGAATGTATCCTTAGTTTGATGTCAGTGATCAAATAAAAATGTAACCAATTGCTTCAGTCAGTACAAAAATTCTTCAACATTGTAGATTTCAAACTTCACCTATACTTTGTATGCAAATTTTGTGGGATGTCAATTAATAATCATCTTCCTACCCTTGTCCCAATGAATGGGGCTGACAGAACATGTCATTGGCCTCCACACATTCCTATCGGATGTCATTTCCTTAGGCACTCCCTTCTTTGCCATATTTTCTTTCACACAATACATCCATCTTTGCTTAGGCCGACGTTTGCTCCTAATGCCCTCTACATTCATACTTTGGATGTCCTAGATAATTTACTGGGTTGCACGATCGTGCAGTTAAAGTCGTCAGCGGTCAGTGCGGTCAGCTATAAAACAGGTTGCACCATTTGACAATTGTTAAAATCACGTCATAACTTGACGCTAACTATAACCGGCAACGCTTAAACGTCAAATTCCAACAAAAAGATAACTATAACAGAGCTACTAAATACAGTGGTGGCTAGATATTTAGCCAAACCATTAGAAACCTTAACTTTAACAGGTAGGTGGTGCAAATAAGCCTTAGTCTTAACTCGTATAAGACTTTACTTCGACTCCTATGCCTCCATAAAATTCGTTACATTGCGCATCATTTTATTAATTTTACGAACCGCAATAAAACGTGGCTTTGCGTGGCACAATTTACGAAGAAACTTAACTGTGATACGTCACTAAGAGTTTTTTTATGTGTTAGAGTTATGTCCATAATAAAAGATAATAATTATTAAACTACGGGATGCGTTAGACATAAAACTGTTATAAAAAAGTTCCATTTATCTTAATATTTAGTTATGGAGTATTAAATATGGATTCTGTATTAGATCTGATGGGGCTTCGTTATAATTGAAACTAATAACCCAACGTGTAGTACATACTTGGTGTACGTCCGCTATGGCGGTGCAGAGCGCACCTCCCCATACCCGGGGGCTAGATGGGGATCCCATAGTTCCCACTTTAGGGAAAAGGGGTCATCTCAAACAGATAATAATCTCACCTCCAGCAATCAAAGACCCATAGTTGGCGTGCGTTTTAGTCAGTTCGAGTCCGACATAGTCACCTCCACCGACTATGGCATTCATAGAACGGTTCGGTGGTATTCCTAGAAGAAAAAGGTGTACAATACTCATACATACTGGATCTTAAATGCTGACATGGTACTTTTCCAGCCGGATCGACCCATACCAACTGATTTTATTTAATAGCGTAAAGTGATGTGCGCGATAGCGTGATATGCTATCTTGTGTGAACTAGCTTGTGTTATGGGTTCTAAGATGCAAAAAAACATACATATACTTTTTTTATTGTAAATACACACATATTATACATAGAAACACCGAGACTAATGCATGCACAAAAATATTTGCACTGAGTCGGTAAAATGATGTAAGCAATAGCGATCCCTCTTTATAAAAAATACATCTATTTAAATTTGGAAAAAGTGAATGTATTGACGGGACTTGAACTCGCGACCAGACTCTTACAGGGAGACCACCTGAGCTACTAGATCTTTACTTATTATGGGGCGACGTTTGGCTCATTTACCAACAAAAATTCTACGAACAAGCGGAAACAATGAACGAATTTTTAATCATTTTTAATCATTGTTTTTTCTAATTTTAATGATTGAACATTCATTAAAAATACATCTATTGTTTACTTCCTAAAAACAAACAGATTTTTACCCACACTACGGCTAGTACTATAAAATCTGTTTAAAGCCTCTGGCAGTAAAATAAAATGGATGATACAATATAAAACAGGTGTATAAGGCGCATTTTCCTTGGCCACAAAAGGTAAGCGAAGTTATGTCTATAAGGAAATTGTGTACAACATTTGGAATTTTACCTCCGTTGTTTAGTAACATGCAAAAATGAACCCTAAAAGGAGTTCATTTAGTTCTAAATTACATAAACCGCTAAGTTCAAAAAATCGCGCCGATTTCCTCCACAATGTAAATTATGCCTAAATAATGAAAGAAATTAGGTACATGAATGTGGTTTAATCCTGATCAGGGACAGAAATATAAAAGTTTAACCATGTGGAAATTTCGTCAAACACCAATAAATTTATTAAAGAGGTATGTAGAATAAATTTCGTTTGACTTTTGTCACTGAAAGTATCTAGTTATATCAATGTATATTGCATTCATTATATATGTACAGTGGGCCTCTCAAGTTCCTGGACAGTTCGAAATTAAAATCGTATGAAGTGATGCCACTACATAACTAATAGTCCTAGAAGCGACTGAATAATAGATCTACTTATTAATGTAATAAAGTTTAGGATACTACTTGCATGAGTTAACATGTTTTTCCTATAAACAAACAAGACATTGATTTAGTTTATTTTATTAACGCTATCTATTTTACTTTTGGTTAAATTAGACTCAGGCTGTCAAAGGATTGTAGATTCTAAGATATTCAGGAACTTTAATAACAAAAGTATACTACCCTTGTCATTATATTACTATGATGTATAATTTCATATTACTGATTCTTTTTGCCTGGTGAGCTGGAAACTTAAATCTAATTGTATTAAAAATACTTTAAACTCAATAACATTGAAATATGCACATTAATAAACATAATTATTATTGTAATTAATTTCTTCACATTATATCTTAATTTAAAGATCGTTTATTTTGTAAGCGTTCAATACCCTCTGTCCGTGATTCTACCTAAACAGACATAGCTTTGTATGTATTAGGGTTATAAAATAATTTTAAATTAAACCGTAACTCTCAAAGGGCTTATGCTTATTGAACCCATGTCCTAACTAAGCCTCCCTGACCCAAATTTAGTAATAATATAAGCCCTGTTAATAAAGTAGGTTATAGGTCCGTTCTCAAAAAGAGGAGTGAAATCTTAACTGATTTCGATTCGTAGAACATAACATAATGAGCTGCTTTATAATTTATGAGTACTTTTATATCAAACTGAATTCGTTCAGTCTCATTCGTGAGAATACGAATGAAAGCATCTGTAGCGTAGAGATAAAGTTATCGAGAGATACACACCGGTGGCACGGTTTCGATTCTCGCTCATTGTAAATGTTTGTATTCGTAAATATTTATTCTTGGAACGTTCTGTTTTGTTCCGAAGTAGGTACCTTTAAGTGACCCATATCATTAACTATATTCCTTCAATCCCGGGTCCTTTATGCGGGGCGTGAAAAAGCATCTGATGAGTCCGTCAAGCTGAGCGCCACCATTGTAGCACTGTACGTGTTTGCAATGGTAACCCTCTTTCATGAGACTTTGCCTTCAGCTTGACATCAGGCGAGGTGAACGTCTGTACAAATCATAACACATAATCAACAGTTTATGTGTTAATAACACGGAAGATACAGTTTACTGGGTTTATATGTTCGAATATGTATGTTGTATACATATTATTCGTTTGTATTCATTTAGGAATTAGGCTACGGATTATTGACACAATTTTTTATTTGAGTTCAAATTATTGTTGGGAACTTGAAAACTGCTTGCAGTATTATATGTAGCGGACAATATGTTATTCGAGTGAATAAGCTCATGAAAAATTCTCAGATTTTGTCGGCCCGATACTAGACCACATCCCACAGTCAAAATGAACGTTACTCTACACAGATCGTCGATAGTGTGTTGTCGAGGATGAGTGAAGGGTGGAGGTGCACAGTAACGCAACAGAGCAATCGCGACAATCATGAATGTCGCGATTGCTCTGTTGCGTTACTGTGCACCTCCTGAAACTTCATTTTATTAGATAACAATCATACGCAATTCGGAAGTTTTGGGGTTCCGCCAATATATTTGGGGCCCGATCTAACATCAACTGCTGAGTAACGAAGTAAACTGCCTCTGGTTTTACGCACGGTGTTGGGAGGTCAATCGACTTTAAAAAAAAATAATCGGACCAAGTACTCCGAGAAGACAACCAACCATGCCATAAGTGAACAGTAAAAAAAGTATTATGAATTAAAATCTATACCTAAAGCTTTTTCCTGTCTTCAAGTTCATTGCGCATTGAGTCGAATAAAATATTAAAATATGCCACCGCCTGATTGTGATTACGTCAATTTACATCTGAGATCAGGAGAAGATGAATCAATATTTATGTATTCCGGTATGACTGACAAAGTAAAGTTGTCTTGGAAACAAATGCAAATTTCTCTCAAGTTAATTTGAGTTTCGTTTGAACTGGATTTATATACTTAAACATCACGGGTCCCAAATAAATAATGTATTATATACAATGGGGAGATGTACACATCCGTGAGATGTAGAAAGAATATCACCACCCCATTACATCCGCCATCGTAAGAGGCGATAAACGGAAAAATATGCAGACGATATCACTGCGAGAGATTGAAATAAAACTTAAAATAAAACTTTGTACCAACCCGTCTGGCCAATATGTAAACAGTAGCCTTAGCACGAAATACTATCGAAATCGTAATGTAAAGGTATCGACAGAACGGAGCATTGCAGGCTACACACGCACACAGGTTCACAAGAAGCAGACTGCCAATCACAATGCTCCGTTGTCTCGAAACCTTTACATTACGAATTCGATAGGAGTTCATGCTAGTGCCACTGTAATCAAAGCCTTTTAAAGGGGTTGGGAGGGGCCTAAGTCCAGTAGTGGACTGCGATAGCCTAATTGATTGATGATGGATTAAGAACATTAGAAATTGCTTTTGACGCGGTTAACTACATTATTATATTTATAGAGTATACAGAGTGCTCAGAGTGCCATAATTTATGACAGTTGAACGTATTATTCCATTATTTACAAAAATGCTCTTTCGTACAAACCATTTCCGGACGATAACACAAAGAAATATCGCATGTATGTTATGCCCCTACACACCTATAATGAGTACGTATTAGTTCATGACTGTGGTGTACTACTGCAGTCGATGGACCACCTCCTGTCGTGCATGCTTTGCCCCCACACCAACTGTATAATTGCCGACCTGAATGAAATGACGGAAAGTTCGGTTAGTGTCGCCGAGTTTTGGGTTGAGCGTAATTTAAAACTCTATTCAAATTTTTGCCACTGACACGAAAAAGGAGTGCATTTATTATTATTATGTGAGTATGTATAAGTGTCTTATATGTATGTTTAGAATTACGTTCTGAATATCTAATAATACATTATCTACTTCACTTGTTAATCCTTGAAAAGATTTCTATAAACATATATATCGTACGTACTCGAGATACAACATCCATATTATTGTTTCCATCACTGATATCATGGCATTCCGACAGCTCTTAACAGCTCTAACGAGAAGGGAAATAAACAGACCAAGAATAGTACACGTAAACCATAATGTATATTTAGATTTACATAATACCTTTTTAATGGTTTCTGGGCGTCGCTGGGCAGATTGATGATCTTAGATTAAGTATGCCATTACATACATCAACGTGGGCAGTGTCGTCAAAACAATTAATTTATATATCTCTCAAAATTATGTCACCGTCTCATTACAAAAAACTCAATGGTCATTGTCAATTGTCACTAAGGTGGAACAAAACAGTTATACAAACGAGCTGAAACGTACATAAGTATATATTTTTTTTGTAAATACATACATATTATACATATAAACACCCAGACCATTGCAGGTATTCATATTCATGCATACAAATATTTGCACTGAGCGGGAATCGAACCCGCGTCTCCTGTGTAGCAGTCGCGTTCACTAAGGCTACGCCACGAAGATCAATAATGAGCTTTTGTGTTGCCAGTGGGAAGACCCTAAAACCCTTCTTTATCTTCTGCACTGACAGCACAGAGACTCTCTTTACCTTCTCCCCTCTCCTTCCTCCCTCTTTTCTATAAATGTTCGTATGATAACCAAGACCAGTAGCTTAACGTGGTCTCCTAGCACGACCAGACCAACACATGAATTTTGCGTGCATACAAATATTTGTACAAAGCGGGGTTCGAACTTTTATATTCCTTAGATACAATCGAAACCTTAAATTTCGTTTATATCATGTTACTAACTGATTACGTTACACAATACACTTCATTGAAATCTCACAAACGATTTATTACTTAGAAGTATTAATGATTTATTACCTACCGTTATAATTACCGAGGGTTTTAGTAGGACCCCGAATACTCCTATTCCAGTTTTAACTAAATTAATTCATTAAGAATACATTAAGGTTTCTGCAATAAAATAATCCTATGCAGTAATTAATCCCATTAAGAGGCCTACGCCGTTCGAAATTTTATGGTATTGATATGGATATGGCATTGATTGAGCAACATCAGATTCATGTTTAAAAGAACTGTGAACAGACAAGAAGATCTCTGATAAAGAATGGTAGCCAAGAAAAGGGCTCTAATGTATAGAAAAAAGAAAAGTGTATCAAGCCAAGTTAAGCGGATATATAGTCTAACGCGTTTCCATATCATCAGCCTATACACTACGCAGATGGAGCCGCCTGTCCCCCTAGCAGAAGCATATCCGAGGGCTAAATGGGGATACCATGGTTCCCCCATTAGAGAAGAGGGCAATCTACAAAAAGATGTCTTCGGGTCTGCCGGGGTGCGAGAGATATGTCTTGTATTATATCTCTCCTCTAGCAATCAGATACCCATAGACGGCCTGCGTTTTAGTTGGTTCAAGTCCCACATAATCATCTCCACCGCTTTCAGCAAAGGACCGAGGGGATTTTGCGCACAATAAAAAAGCCCATACACTACGCACTGCTCAAATCTACGAAAGTAATCTTAATACAGTATTGAGACAGAATAAGTAATAAAAACTGAGGAACAGCTCAGCATGTAGCGGTCTTAACTATCTGAGAACAATGGCTATATAAATCAGATACCAGGTTTTGTTATAATATATTTTTTTACATTTGCTTTCACAAGTATACCTATATGGTGAATAATTTATTTGTACATCAATTTATTTCAGTTTGAGAAATTTTTCTTCTTCTGAAATTAGTTCAAGTGCTCTTAGATCTGTAAATTTAACGGAAAATATTCTAACAAAAATTAAGAAATAAATAATGATTATGTACATAATTTGTACGAAAATGAGGACCAAAAATAAGCTCATTATGTAGATGAACACTCAAAAAATTAGACATCTGGAAACATTAATACAATTTATACATTATTAAGGAAGTTCTTTGACTTTGTCGTGCTTGTACGCCAAATTTTATTTACTGAAGAGATGATAAACATAATTTGTAACTCGATTTGTGCCAGGCACTTAAGCTTATTTGTTGCGTAACAGGTTTATGTGAATTGGTGTTATGAGTGTTTGGTAACATGTGCGACGCTTAGAGACTAATCCTGTTGTTTTTTTAAAGAATATTAGGCCCCTTGCCCACAGAGACTTTTTGTAGCTATGCTGTGGCGCGTTTACTGAACGTGCGAGAGCATCGCTACTAACGCGTGTTACTATACTAAGCTAGCGTCCGCTTCGCGACTGTATCGTTACGGATGCACGACAGCATCGCTAAAAGTCGTCGTGGGCGAGGGGCCTTAGCAACAGAAATTACTAAAATACAACTCCAGCTAAGCTCAATTGCTTGTAAGATATAAATGTGGGCGTTACATGGCAGGATTAGTAATAATTTGCTCATCTTATCGTTGGAATTGTTAAACTGCGTGTGAGTGGTGGGTTCCCCTCCCTCCCCTAATATGTATTTTTTATTGACCTGTGAGACCAGGACCTTTCAATCGTAAGCTGACTGTTTAAAACTAAGCTACTGACCCTTGCCGTTGGTATTTACTTAGCCGTGAAAGATAATCCGGAATTTAATAAAAGTAAGTATGTTTGATACAAGCAGTAAAAACAACAAATAATATACAACAATAGTTATATGGAAAAAAACAGCAAACAATGTTCAACAACAACAGTAGTATATGGAACAAGATAAATTGATATATTCCATATATAGTAATGAGATTTCTTTTACTCTCCCTTACTGGCTAGCTGACCCTTTTACAAAGTATTGCTCCATTTCATTTACGTCAAGATGTCAAACTTTGCTAATATCTAGTTTGATATTAAGGTTTAGAGCCTAAACTTGTCAAGTACAAAAAGAATATTAAGACTATTTTACTGAGTACCTAAAATATTTTATGATAAGATAATTCTTGAGTTTGAAATGTTTTAGGAATATTCTAGGGCATCCTACACAACGATATCTATATCCCATAGTAAACACTACCTAACTTGCTTCAGGAATGCAGAAACATAAATAGATAAATTCATACATACATATACTCACGTCCGAAATCCCCGAAGGCAGGCAGAGATGTATTAAACACCCACATCTCGCCAACTATGATTTTCGGTCCCACGTAACAGGGGGCGAGCCTTTTGCCGCCAATCGGGCACTTTGTTCAAAAATGGGTATGCCGTAAATGAATTCCTAACCGAAAATGGTGCCGCTAAATAAATTTGAAAAAATTTTTTTACCTGATTCCTTGCTATGCGGTGTAAATCGCAAGGAAATTAATTACGTGCTTAGCACAAGCACTACCAATTAACGTCTTGGAGAGTATCAAACTGTTATATATAAATGTTGTTTGTTAATAAATGGTGTACTGCAATATAATAAAAAAATACCCAGGTGTATTCAAATACTTAACTCAGGTTCCACACTCTTTAGTAATCTTTATGTACAAGAACTAAATATAATCAGAAATATGTGTTAATACTGTGTTCGACTAAGGTATTTAAACGTTATATATTACCATTATCATTATTACATAAGAGGTATAATGACACGTAATTTCCAACACCTGTGGCTTCGCTTCGTGAGGAATTAGCAGTAACCCTTGAACACGTTTAGCATGACTCTTCAGAAGTCCCGGAAAGTTGGATTAATGAATCTAATCAAAAGACAATTATTTCCGATTGATTATTGGCGTTCTACTCTTCCGATAATCTATTGGTGGTGTGTATAGTAATATAGGAGACAAAATTCTTATTCTATTTAGGAAAATTATTGCAGGCTAATTAGAGGGAACACAGTAAAGTTGAACTGTCCGGACTCTACTAATCAGTTCGACTGGGGAAGTGCCTCCGCCCTACAGAATACCGCTTCTAATAATTCCTCGCGTTGTATTTCCGACGGTGTGTGACCTCTGGAGTAGGAGGAGGAGGAGTAGTCTCTGGAGAGCTTTTATGCAGCATGAGCCCAGTGCAGCCCAGAAATATATAAGATTATTTAAAAGGACACTGTTTGAAATGTTATTAAATATAAAATATTATGATGTACATGAATATCTGAATGACAGATTTATAGAATGACCCTTGAACATAAATAAAGAATGATTTTAATTAATAATAATAATAAAAAAATAATGGCAAAGATTATAGATTCAATGTAGATGTAAGAAATTGACAAATGTAATAAATTTGCACGCCATCATATGGCAGAATATGAGCGACCTACACTATGTTATTATAACACCTCTATTACACCATGTTCTAGCAAATAAATGAATTTGAAAAAAAGTTCTCTTCACCTTCACAACCTCTCCTCCCATCCCACAACTACTGTTATATTAGAAGGTTTCAATAGGGTCGGCAGAACGAGTTAGACGCCCCTAGTTTAACAAACTTTCATAGACCACGATAGCCACTTTTCATCAGGTGAGCAGTGTTCTAAAGAACTTGGTGTACCAAGTCACCTTTCGTAAGTAAAATCAGCGTTCAATTTTTCTAACGTTTTTAGACAAAATTTCACAGGCCCAACTTCATTAAAAGTGTTTAGCTTGGATTTTCCAACTATCTTTGGTTTCTCTACATAAGAGCTTGATACAAGGATTCATTTGGTCTTTTCTCTATTGTCACAACCTGATAGACCCTGTACTTAAAGTGGCAGTACGTTGAGTAAAGACTAGCAACTAAACAGCTTATTTATTAGTTAAATTTTAAACAAGAATCATAAATGTGTCCTCATTTTTATGTTTTATTAAGAAAAAAAACAAAGCAACGATACCAAAAAGCAATATAAAAACACAATGAAAACTCATTTACTAAAAGTACTCACATTATAATTTAATATAACATTTTATAACATTATTACCTGAGCAATATGAGAACTGTTTATTGTCCCAAAATAGGTAAAGTCCCGAGAAAAGTAATTTGAAATTTGCTATAATATTATCAATTTTCCCACAACCTTTAAAAGCATATTTTAGCAAGAAGCCCGGGTATTTCGATCAATCATCTGATATTCACAGAGCTTGCACGTTGTGGGTTAATTAGCTATTATCGCCTTGCTATATTTACAAGATGGTGAATACATTAGAAGGAACGCTTTGAAAGCAAAATCATATGCTGTAATGTATTATTTATGGTAACTGAGTTTAGGTTTTATCTTTTATCATACAAACTAGCTGACCCGCGCGACTTCGTCTGCGTCACCCCGTTTTTACAACATTTTTCATTCCTGCTCCGCACCTGTTAATCGTAGCATGATGTTATATACATATAAACCTTCATTTTTAACCATTCTATCTATTGAAACAAACATCCGCATCAAAATCCGTTGCGTAGTTCTTAAGATTTAAGCATACAAAGGGACAAGAAAAATAGGGACAGAAATGCGACTTTATTTTATACTATATATATATCGTCGTGGCATTCCGCTTTTCGCTAATAATTTAGGTATATTAAATAAGTTGCATGTAAGAAAAAAAAAAAAAAAAAAAAATAATGTCCGTTCACTAGCCGTTCACTACACTTAATATTATAGTAATGGAAAACCTGTCATTAGCCTTACTTTCTGTTTAAAATTTATGTGTTTACTAACTGTATCGCTGTTGGTTTTCAAAATAAATAAATAAATAAATAAATATGTAGTGATAGTGAAACTGAGGCTAGCGGCAGTGGGTAGGTATCTATGGCCCGTGACGAGCGGTGGCGACTCGGGCATCCAATGTCGCAGAATGATCTATGTCATCCAAGAGCGATGGGCTGAGGGGAGAGGTGTAGAAGACTGTCACCCTAGCAGGAGCGGGTCGCGATGGCTGCGTGACGTGTGCTCTTCTCTATCCGGGGAAAAATGTGGACACCGCAGACTCACACCCGAGAGGGACTTCGCTGCCCCTGAGTCAGCCAAGCCATGAGGAATATGCCAGAGGTAGTCTCTCTCGGCAACTGATGGCACAAGACGACCATGCGATTTTCGTCGGTTTGAATCCAACATTACTACTCTCACTGATTTCGGCGAGGAGTAAGTATCTGTGGGTATTTCCACATGGGAATAAGTGTGTCTCCATCAACTTTTATAACATTAGAAGGCGACTAATGCTGTAATGCTGTAAGTTCAATAACGGCCTTACCACTAATACCCCCCCCCCCCTGTCATTCGGTATGTAAGAGACTCGAAATTCGAACAGAAATATACTCATCACCATAATATTACTGTGATCCCTGATTGCATTGAAACATAGGCGCGCCGTGAGGATGCGTGAACATTCTTGTAACTATATCTCGTCTCTTCATTTTAGGGTCAATTTCAAACGGAATCGACCCTAAAATGAAGAGGAACGAATACCTCTAAAACGAAATGTGATCAATATGACGTCATGTTTTGTATGTAGGTAAACAGTATAAAAAAATAATAATAAGAAACCCGACTGATGCTAAAAAGATCGAAACAAGTTTTATAACAGGCACTATACATTTATTTTGATTCGTTTCGTAAAAGGTTTCGGTGATTTTTATATTCAACAATTTGTAATAGGTATAATATGTGTCATTTTTCATTTTTCTTCAGTCCTACTTATAGTTCACGATAAACATTTATGTCTATGTGTACATAGACAAAAATGTTTTAGTAATAAGGAATCTAACAAATTATCACATTAAAAAGATAAGTAGAACAAAAAGTAAAAGTGATACATAACGAAAATTAGCTAGTTAGTCAGCATTATATAACAGCACTGATAAATAACGTCAATCTCATAGACTTAATTAGCAACGATCCAAAGTAACGCCTACCATTACACTCGAAAAGTTTAATGTGTATAAATCTGACTTAGAACCAGTAATAAATGTTACAAATCCTATCTTTATTGCCACAGCTCATTGCTTCGATAATGGTAAGCAAGCAAACCGCCATTTACATTAAAGTTATTTTCGTTAAAAGGAGGTTTGGTTTCCCTTTTGAATATGATTTAAAATAGGCTTTGGTTTAGACGCGGAAAAAACAAAAACTTTACGAGAAAATTATTTGCATGCCACGGCATCGAAAGTTATTACAAAACTCAAATGAGTGAATCGATGAACTACCCGTTTTATCTTCTGGGTTTAATATATAAAAGAAAAACAAAGTAATATAAAGATCGTTGTGACGTTGAAAATAAACAGTTATGAAATTGGGTAAAATTATTTGCAGAATCGAAAATCTTTCTGAAGTCAGTTGAGAGGACGAGATAAAGCACCAAGTACATGCAAGTTATATAATCTTAATCAGGGCACACTAATCTGACTTTACCCCGCCTGTTGGTAAGCAGAAGGCAAGGCATTCAATCCCCCCCCCCCTCCCCCTTCCCCCTCTCTACTATATGGTCGGCAGCGTGCTTGTCTGCCTAAGTGGTGTATAAAAAAAACTTTTTTATACACCACTTAGGTTGCAGACAGCACACGGCTGTACCGCTATACCGTAGACTATGGACGTGTCCAATACCAGTTCCTGCGAACGAACCTTAAGGAAGGAACCTCCTAGTGATTATAGAGTCCTATATTGTAACCGCTTCCCAAAACCACAGCAAGCAGTCTATTCCACAGCCTAAGGGCACGTAAAATGAAGTTTGGCTCATACCACACAGTGAGTACAGTTCTTTATTTAGTGTTATATCGTGACTATTCATTTGAGGATATGCCACTGAAACTATCAAAATTTGACTTAGTGTAAATTTTTTGATTTTAAGATGATCTCTGCCAGTTTCGCACGAGCAATATATCTACGGTAGCATCCTCCCGAGTGCTATACATCAAAATAAATCATTTATCGGACACGCCGAAGCTCAGGAATGATTTATTACTGCTCAAGAGATTTATGAAACCATTAAAAAGTTTCACACAGCTATTTTGCAATAAAAATATTCGTAAATCGACTTATGTTTGTTTGTTTTTAATCACCATCATTATGCCAAACATAAAAGCTTAGTGTGGTCTAGGTCAACGTGAAGAAGTTAGTCGTAATTATTAGTGGCGATACAGCTTAAAGCCTGGTCTGATTTTTTTTTTCAATTCAAAATCGATTTGAAAAAGTTAGCTCGGTAACCGCGGTAGCCTAGTGGTATGGGTGGTGGACTGCTGAGACGAGGTCTCGGGTTCGATCCCAGGTTTACCATGGCACACACCAATGACTGCGATGCTTTTCGAAGTTATGTGTGTATTTATCGCAGGTTTATAAGTGCCCGGTTAATGGCAATAGGCTCGCCACCTATAACATTAGGACCTAAACATAAACTGGCGAAATGTGGGTGATAGCACCTCTGCCTACGCCTTCGGGGATATAGGCGTGAGTTTATGTTATGTTATGTTAAACTTCACTTTTTCCAACTTTAAAACGATTCAGAAATAAAATATGAATACCACAAAATTTCATTAAAAATTAATCAAAGTTAAAATAAAGGTAACTATTAAATAGAAATTTGTCTTTTACATTATGGTACTACAAATGTTTCGGAGGCATGATTACAGTAAGTAGACTGTACGTTGGAAAAGCAACAATCGTCGAGTAATTTTCAAAAGACTTTCACGAGCAAATGAATAAATGATGATAGGACAAAACACTCAGATGTTATCAAGAGTGGGGCGGCATGTATCTTACAGCCTTTTTGTAATTTTATTTGCTATAATGGAGTGCTGAATGAGTGATGTCTGTCAGAGTGAGCAGCGATCTGGTTGATTAGACGTCAGCTTTTTTAGATTGTATGATTAACTAGTAGGCCCGCGCGACTTCGTCTGCGTCACCCCGTTTTTGCAACATTTTTCATTCCTGCTCCGTACCTGTTAGTCGTAGCATGATGTTATATACATATAAACCTTCCTCTTTAACCATTCTATCTATTGAAATAAACCGCATCAAAATCCGTTACGTAGTTCTAAAGATTTAAGCATACAAAGGGACAAGAAAAATAGGGACAGAAAACGCGACTTTATTTTATACTATGTAGTGAAGATTCTTAGTTTAACAAATACGCAATGAAATGAATGTACGCGTCTTGTTATTGAGATAATGAAAAAAAATAGCTTGTAATAATGAAATTATAGCAGTTAGAAATAGGAAAGGAAATGAAGGTTATGCGAGCGAAATTAACGACCAAGGGCATTTTCGAAAGAATTTTGTTTAACACTACCATAAACCTAGCTTGAAAGGTTTGATTAGGTAAATAGAAGACAGAAGCGAATAGCAACCTACGATGTGAGTGTGAAAAAAATCATAAAATTACCCTTACAGGAACAAACTGTGCAAGTGACATACACAAAATCTAGGTGTGAGAGATGACAGAGTATAATATATGATCTGTGAAACGTTTTTTATAAACTATTATCTGCTTTCACAGAAAAGGATATTTCAGTGACGTCAAAGTCTCTACACTAAAAGTCACAAGACACTACCATTGACATTTTAAATGATTGTGCCTCTATTTACGTCAGATATTAGAGGAGGTAGGACACGACGGTATATCCGTCCTTATCGAGCAGACCGACTGGGGAAGTACCTCACCCTACAGAATATCGCCGTTTAATAACCTTGTGTTGTGTTTTCGGTGGTGAGTAGGGTAGCCAGAGCTCACTAGAGAGGTTTTGTGTTGTCAGTGTGAAAACCAAAGGTTTATCCTACATCTTTTGCGCTGACGACACAGAATGTCTCTGTTCTTATAGGGTTTGCGGCACGAGTGTTATTCCTCTGGTGTTACACTAGTCCATAGGCCACGGTAACCACTTACCATAAGTGGGCCGCGTGCTTGTCTGCGATCTAAGTTGTATAAAAAAAACGTCAGTAATATAAATTCTATGGAAAACAAAAGAACTCATATGAAATCATAAACAGTAAACTATAAATATTATGGTTGATCTCTATGTGCATTTGGGTGATTATTTCATTTCGTGCACATTACGCGGCGGACGATAAAGAATACATTAAACGTTAAAGAAATCTTAACCTGATATTTTTTTCATTTAGTTAACGTAGCAGTGTATTAGGCGCAACCCTGAAAACCTCTTGTATTTTATTAGAAATACTCGAAATTTTAAAAACCAAACCGAAAATCTAATTACCATCGGTGTCCCTTTCTCCAGATTTTAATAAATTAGTACATCCTGGTTAAAAATCTGTTGGAAGAACGAATTTTTATATACGTTTTCGGTTAATAGATTAACTAATCTATATTGCATAGGATATATTGTTTACGAAAGAACAAATTTAACTAGTTTAATACGACTTTGAAAAATGTCCCTAGTCTCACCCATAATTACCATTCGACGATATTCGAGATCCGATATTTTCGAATTTAAGCGTTACTATGCACTAAACTGAACATAAATTACTCGGCGGCAGTCACCGCTATACTACCAACCCAAACTCACGCATTAAAAGAGCGAGTGAAACTATGTAATTTAAAGTTCTCCTGTTCGGAAACTGAAGTGGTTCAAAATATTTCTATATACCATTCGCATTTTCAAAGGTAATTAAATTATAACTTCTATATAATTATTTGTCAGGTGTATCCAATATAGATCTTCTATACGCTGGTAAAGTCATCAGATCTTTATCTATCAAAAACTGGAGTATTTAAATAAAAATGCTTCTAAATCTAATTACTGTTCTTCTAATTACCATTTTTTACCATTCTAGGCCGCAAAGAGATTAACCAGCAAATTTGCTTCCTCTTGCGGCTCATGGGCCAGGGATCCATCAGGGTTACGCAGGGGGGGGGGGGGGGCAGCGAACGCGCGAGCGAATGGGATATGCTACTCCATACCCAGACTGATCTCACCGACGACAGCAGTTGCACTATCCGATGGGTCCTTACGTTCAAAGCAGCTTTCAACCCACGGGATGGACGCAAAATAGTCACGCAGTCCATCCCAGTCCGCTGACGAGTAGTGCCAGAGACGCCGATTTCCCTGCACTGGTCGTGGGGGCGCTAAGATAGGCACCTTGGAACAGACCAGACAATGGACGGAGTTGCCTAAAGCGGCTTGCACCGAAACATTGTACTGGCCTGGGTGGCTCGTCAGCTGAAGGTCTAGCAAAGAGGTTGCTAGGCCCGACCCTCTTGGTATTCTAGTGACCTCGTGTACCAGTTGGGTCAGGCCGTGAGCCAGAGCAAACGCGTGGGCGGCTCTTCCCGCATGGTCTGTTTTGGAGGAGCCCAACCCAGATCTCGTGGTGGGCGTTAAAGTCCGCCAAAAATATCAATTCAGCGTTCGGAAACCGCTCCTACGCATCATCTGCCGCCTGACTCAGATATTCGAAGAGTCGAGTTGTCTCGGCATCTTCAGTATGGGAACGGTAAAGTCACACATAGATTTGACTCGTAAAGCTGGTCTACGCGTACCCACAGGACAGAAAAGGAAGGGTCCTCAAGGTCAAACATCCGCCCTAACAAACACGCATACCCCGGCTTTGGGACGGAAATTTTCCTCTAGAACATAGCCGGGGTAGATCAGGTAGGTCGTGTCATCAGGGCGGTATATTTGGGTCACCGTGAGAAAGAGCAAGGCTGGTTTCACCGTCTCTAGATGTTGGTGGACGGCGTTGAGGTTTGCATGGAGCCCACAGATGTTCGTTGACTCCACCTCAAATAGCGAACTTGTGGGAAAACGAAGAGCACTGCCATGGAGGGGTAAGAGGAGGCGTGAAAAGAGATGATGGTCGTTACAGTACCGCGTGACAAAGCGCAGGAGATTGGTTTTGTCTATGAATGTGAGGAGTGGCGAGAGCCGACGCGCCGATCGTAAGGGCCCCCGTACCCCCCCGAATATGGTCGCCGGGTTCCCACGTCCGGTCACCAACCGGCACGACGAACCATATCGGGATTATGCACGGCCTGGTGAGGCATCCTCCCAGGGTGGTTAGCCCCGGTTGGGACCCTGTACTATACCGCGGGCGGCCGGCGGCACCACCGTTTCTACGGGTCTCCCTGGTCGCGGATCGCCCCGCACTACTCTCACTAGACTACGCCAAGACCCACTGGTCCCACTAGTACTGCGACCACCATCACCTCTGCCCGGCTATGCACTTGCTGATCCCTGAATGCAATCCAACCGAAATTGGATTACTATGAAGCTTTTTACCAGACTCCAACCGACTAAACTGCACGGTCGCCTGTGTGGGTCGTTTGGATGCCGGAGGTGAGGTTGGCTTGCATATCCCTCGCACCCCGGCCAACCCAGGGCCATCTCAGCGCTCTGCCCACGCATCTGCGCAGTGAACCATCATTACCATATCCTGAGATCTAATTACCGTACTTGTAAAATCTCATTACCGTTTTCACAAAAATAGAAACGTCGAAATCTCAAAGGATAAAAGAGTTATTGCTGTCCCTTCAACATAATTCAAAAGTAACGCTTAGATACTTTACAAAAAATATATAAAGAATATATTTTGGAACTAATTTTTATTTTTCTTTCAAAACATCAAATATGCTCGAAATGAAATATTCACCCATTTAAACATTTATTGCCAACGTATATTTCATAACAAAAATATAAAATTACAACGTGCTATTGGTAACGTGTATCAATTAATAATTTAAACGCGACTCGGCTTGCACAGTGTTAAGCTATAAAATATTTAATGTCGGAAGAAGGAAGAATATCTGGTAACGAGATCCCTAGGGAACCCCATAGCCTACGTATAGTAGGCTCCAAAAATTTCTGGACAATTTAAGGTCTATAATCCTTTGACAGCCTCAGTGTAATTTAACCAAAGTAACCTAGATAGCGCTTCATAAAATAAACTATTGATGTCTTGTTTCTTTATAAGAAAATAAGTAAACTCATGTAAATAGTAGCTTTGTATAATGCTAGTTAAGTAATTTGTGTAATAAAGTAATTTATGTAGTGCTTCGAAGACTACTAGTTGTGTAGTGATATCAGTCTATACCTTTTTTTTATGGTAACTACAATAACTTTACTTTTATGTCTACTAGTTGTGTAGTGATATCAGTTTATACCTATTTTTTTAAATTGCCCAGGAACTTCTGTAGTCCACTGTACATTTGTAGAGATTTAAGTAGGTTCCTCATTGCAGTAAATTACTTCATCGCTTTGTCTTCCTGTACAAAGTTCAATGTTAAGAAAGAAATTCTTCGTACATAATCGTAAACTATGGTAGGATGTTTATACAGTTTTATTTATGATGGCTGATTAACACACTCTGTAATGCTGTTTGATTTTAAAATACACAATCAAAATGGATTGCCTATCAGGATAATGCTGAATAGAACGCAGTTAGTTGAAATTGAATTAACTTTCCAAAACATCAATTAGGCATACCGTATACATTGTCATTAAAGTTCTATGTTCGATCGCCAATTTATTCTAGGTACCCTTGTAACACATTTCAGGAGAAACATTGCGCGAAAGAGTTTCCACTAAATGAAGTGGAGTGCATCCACAAGGTTCCACCTAGTTGAATGCAACATAAATTAGTTAGTACAACATTATTAGTAGTATTACTAGTAATGAGTGCCACCATTGTAACACTATACATGTTTGCCTACAGCTTACCATCAACATTGTTTTATATTTCAATTAAAATGTGGTCAGATAGTATGCATGAGATAAAATTATAAATTTAATGTATCACAAATGTTACACATTAATTAATTACATAATATCCGAAAATAATAATTATAATTACTGGTTTCCTAGTGTTCTCTGTTTTTGTGCGCTAAATATTGGACAACGAACTGTTAGACAAATAACTAAAGAAAAATATGACGACACTGGTATAGAAGAAAATAAACTTTACACACCAAAGTATGAATGTAGAGGGCTATACAACCAGAGGTCGGCCCAAAAAAAGATGGATGGATTGTGTGAAAGAAGATATGGCAAGGAAGGGAGTGACTGAGGAAATTACATCGGATAGGAATGTATGGAAGAGAATGACATGTTGCGCCGACCCCAAATAATTGGGACAAGAGCAGGAAGATGATGATACACCAAAAAAAACAAAACCAGCAAAACCAGTAGCATCAAAACGGCCGCCATAGTATGCCGCACATATAGTATCAATCACCGGTATAGGTTCCACAAGGATGTGGAGAGCTTGCAGCATTTCAGGATATTGTTGGGACTGACCCGCAGACTGAAGTAAGTAAGTACAAATTGGCGTGTAACGTACTAAGCCTTCCCGAGGAGCGAAACCTATGCTCATGCCCTCTCCAGGACTAGCCGCGCTGTCGTGAAACAATTACTACACCACAATGGCAACTTAAAAATACCGTAGATTCGACAGAAGAAGACGTGTCGTAAATAAAAAAAAGTTCCTTTTAATTATTGTACGATAATCAACAGTCAAGTCAAGATAATCAGTTCTTAAGTCCGTGAAAGTTATTAAAATGAGCCTTAATATATACCTAAATTAATCCATTATAAATATCGTCTTAATATCCAGTTATCAGAATTTCAGGTGCTACTAAATGATTTTGTTAATTATCCTCAAGGTTAGATTGCAGTTTATATAGATAAAGTACTAATTTATTGGGTAGTCAAGTACTATATCCAGATAAAACATATCGAACTACGTAAGTCTTATGAATAGTTCCTGGGCAATAGAAAGAATCACAATATGGTTATCAAAACCAAGGTATTAACGCGATCGTATGGTAAATACAACAATCCAACTTTTCTGAAAATCTGTCTTTGAAAAGCATGTTACATCTATTTCATAAAAAAATACGGGCTTCAATTTGATCTTTGGTTTTTTTTTTCAAATAAGAGACATGAGAAACATCTTACAATTGACTATAAAACTATGGAAGTATATCTATCTGTATCATAAGCCAACACTTGTAATAATGTAACAAAAAGTTTATACCTTTGCCTTGGGGCATTAATCTACTTGAGAGTTTTAAACGTAGTTGGTACTTCTAAACATGTACACACAATGGATTTCAATTCAAACTGACATAAAACTGTACCCAATTTATATGTCAGCTAATGCGAAAGTGCGGAGTTACGGTACGTTTCGTCCCTAAGCGATAAAACTTTATAATAAGACTTACTTACCTAGTGCAAAGTCGCAAGCCGGTCCAAAAAATACATGCGCGCAATCATTATACGCATCGATGGCTGAGATTACAGCATATGCGGCATCGCAATCCGTGACGTCATACTTCAGCCATTCCACCGTTAGCCACGATGGAAAAGCATTCTTTATAATTGGATCTTCCATTGCCAGATCGAGGACAGGACCAACCTAGGAAATAAGAAGATTGGGTTAGTTCTTTTTAAAACATGTGCAGGGTATGATGGGCAAAAAATATTTGGTGTGAAATTATCTTCTATGAAAATTAAAAATAGGTATCATTACATTTTTTGCACTCTGCTTTGTACATTTTTGTACATTCATGAGACTTTGCCTTCAGCTTAACATCAGGCGAGGTGAAGTCAAATTGACGTGCCATAAATAAAAAAAATAAAACATTTCTAGAAACTATATGTGTTTTTCTAACGATAGATTATTTATGATCAGATAAGATTCTAGATTAAAATGTATGTTTAGTTAACATTTCAAACGGTTTATATTGAGTGCACTATGTATTTAAACAGTGTTTTGATCAAGAGATATACTGAGTGCTCAAAAACTTACTGAAAGCCTCAAGTGACCATATACTTTTGATGTTAACCTATATACCTATATCCTATTCTACGGAGGTAGGACACGACGGTATCTCCCGTCCGAAATGAGCTGTCCAACTGGGGAAGTACCTCCGCCCTACAGAAGACCGCGGTCATAATAACCATCGTGTTGTGTTCCCGCCGGTAAGTAGGGTAGCCAGAGCTCACTGTACCCCTCCTTCCCCTCCCCTTCCTAGCCTCCCCACCCCTTCCCAGCTCTCCCCCTTTCCCTTCAGGGTGGGCAGCGCGTGTGTGACACCCTTAATGTTGCACACGTTCATAGGCCACGGTGGCCGCTTTCCATCAGGTGGGCCGTGTGCTTGTCTGCCACCTACGTAGTATAAAAAAAATAAATAAAAACCACGGACTATGGTAGATATGGGGATAGTGGTATGTTTGGTCGGTGTGTACGTGTCAGATAAATTGGTAAATGTATTGATTGATTTTGATACTTTAACGGACTTTAGTTATCGTGTGTTATCTACATGCAATCAGGAGATTCTCCAGAGCCTAGATTTAATCAGTTGTTATAATTTTAGCTCGTATTGAACAAATTGGCAGTTTTATGCTTATTGAATACAATATTGCATAAGAGTGGCAACGTCAGACTTTTATGATACTACGGAAAATGGTAGACGACTTAAGTATAATTATTGGTGTAGCGTGAGATATCTCGTGAGAAAACATTTTAATGGTTTATATTTTTTTTAAATTCAAAAACTACTGGGCTGGGATATCAAAAATTCTTTCACCATTAGAAAGGTACAGTGAGCTCCAAAAGCCTCTTCCTTTCCGTGCTTAAAATCCTTTCGGATACCAATCCCACCAGAGTCAGTGAGAGAGGTTATGTCGGACTCGAACCAATTAAAACGCATGATGTCTTTGGGACCTCTAGTTGCTCTCTCTTTCGAGATGAGCCTCTTCGAGTGTAGAGACCACAGTGTCCTCGTCTAGCCAACGGGTATGGGTTTTTTATACCACTAAGGTGGCAGACAAGCACGCAGGCCACCTGATGGAAAGTGGTTACCGTGGCCTAAGGACGTTTGAAACACCAGGGGCGTCACACTGCCATCAGGGTCATCAGGGGGTACCGTAAAATATCCTTTGACGCGGCGAGTATCCTCGCCGGATCGACACCATGGATCAGGATCCATGCATCCAGGGATGCGAGAGCACTTTCGGTGCTATATCGGTGTTGGAAGGAGGCACAGGAGCGGGGACATGAACCCGAGCCTGATGAGCTTCGGGCCGTGCAGACCCAGCTCCGCAGGAACATAGTAGACGATTGGGAGTGACGACTTGGGCAACCACGCACAGGGCACGCTGCCGTAGTAACGGTGATAAGGCCCATCATGGGGGACTGGCTACGAGAGGGTACCGTGTTCCGCGTATCTGATGCAGGTAATCCCCGAAGCACTCGTGCCCGGTCAGTGGTCGTGCCTGCGTCAGATTGGTTTATAATTTGACTCATTATAAACGTTAGATCAGTTTTCACAGGGATGAAGAAAAATATCACTCACGGTGATAAACTCATGCGATGAACTCAAACCTAACATTCTGAATAAGCAAATAGAATAAAGATAAAACAACCAAAGGCAATTGCAATATATTCCAGTATTCAAATGCTGATATTAAATTTCTGTCCAAAGCACCGCCTACCCATTAGTCTTATAATATAATAGTAAATTCTGTTTGAAAAAGCTTAAAAATATATAGTCAAGGAAAAAGGCTTCGAGATACCAAGCCTTTATCCTTGTTCGCTTATACTTAAATGTAGTAGTTATTGTTAGATATTATTTACTTAGACTAAACATAGAAGAAAAGGTTATCAGGATGACAATGTAGTTGTAAGAAAATAATAATAAATAACGCTTATTATCTTTGTAGAATATTTAATCACAGGCGAATCAGTGAGGCAATTTTATCGCAAACATATTGTATCGATTACAATGAATGAAGTCTATCAATAGATTTCGACCTTAACATTCTATTTATATACATGTTTATCTTATCATTATTGCACTAATAAATATACAGAACACGCGCACTCATGTAATTAACAATTAGCGTTAATGTTTTTAAGTTGTTTTTGTTGATTTTAGGAAGTAAATTTTCGCAATGTGCTCTTCTCAGTATTTTCATGGTTGCCTGTAAAGAGATTGCCACAGAGCGATAATGTCGCTAATTGCATGTAAGTATGTACCTCATAAACAGTATTACCATATCATGATGGAATTCCTTGGTGTACAATAAAGATATAATATTATTATTCTTTATTAATATTACTTTTCATGTTTCTAATTTTTTTTAAATAAAATTATAAATAAACAAATTGTTGGTATTATTAGTTTCACCTTTAATCTTATCGTGAAATATATGACACATAGCAATACAGATATTGAGGAAGCTTATTTTGTTGTGTTTGAAATGTAATAAGGAGCTTTCGTAACGCAGAATTGTTTGCACGCATTATATTTATGTCGTTCAGATATTGCTATTTGAATTGACTTTTAATATTTGGATGTGACGTGTCTTAAAGAAGGGGTGTATAGGGTGCCACCCACTCCTTTAGGGGCCAAGTCGATTTCACCTGACAGTCGGGGTATCTTCTAAACAACGGACAAGGTTCTAGCACAAATTTTCCTCTCGGGATTAGGAGGTCAGACCTTATAATAATAATAAAGACATTTATATCGGATGTGAGTCTAAAATGCTTGTCTGCCATCTTAAGTGGTATGAAAAAACATACAATCACATTTTTATTTTATTTTTTATTTTTGGTTTTATGTTATGTTACTGATTCTGTATTTTATATTTATCTGCATTGTAGAATCCATAACATAAGCAAATTATACTATGGGCCTTCTAATGTGTAGATATTTACACAGGATGGGAATCGAATCGCTCCCTGCATGGAAGGCGCGTTCACTATGGTCAGATATATTAATGGTGGTAATATCACTCAAAGGATTATTCCTTCATTTATTACCTTCCTTTTTCAGAACAGAGTTTTTGTTTGAGAAAAGGTGGTTATCAATATACTACTTGTTGGTAAACATAATCGTATGAAATAGTAATTGTCATACTTACAGCGGATAAGCAGGCATCATAAGTAGTGTTCTTGGGCAGCAACAGAGCAGCCCTTATCTTGCATGTGTTATGTTCGTCACACACTTTATCACAGTTCCTAATACGCGGCTCCTCACCGCGGCAATTTTGATGGCATATACCCACATGCACAAACCCCATTAAAATTAACACACACCACTTCATTTTGAATACACTTTTGAACAACCGTATCAACTAATCACAAATTCGAATTTTAAATCACTTTTTTTCGGAACTTTATCCAGGATTTGAAATTAGAGGTAACATTTTGAAGAATTCTTTGCACGATACAAAAAAAATTAACCCTAAACGTGGAGGAAAACGGTACTTGGTAACGCGGTTACATCTCTACAACTTTCACAGGGCCTCAGGATCTGTAACAAAGGAAAAACATTAATTAGCTTCGGCTTAATAACACAACATACGCGAATACTTCTTCTTTCTGTAAAGATAATGTCAACAATGTGGCGAGATATTTAACGATACTTTAATGTACAGCTATTTTTAATTATAAACTTATAGACCTCACAAACATTGTAGTATTTAAATAAAAACTGTGATATAAAGAATAATCAAGTCCATTTTTGTGTACTTGAAATATAATATACAAATTATCATCAAAATTATTCGGCAATGACAGGATTATTACCCCACAATGTAAATATTATGATCCACATGTTGCATGGTTTGCAATAAACAAATTAACTAGTTTATTCTTTGAGGCTTATTAGGGCCAGCCGGGGTAGTGAGGGAAGACTACCTCACCCTCGGCAACTGATGGCCCCAGAGGGCCGTGCGGTTTTGGTCGGTTCGAATCCGACAGAACCACAAGTAGTGTGTCCTACAAAAGTAATATTATATTACTTATGCTTATACGATACTTTTGTCAATATTCAGTAACTCAGGTAATAAGTTTCGATGTCTTTCATCAATGATTGTCGAGAGAACAAAGGAATCGTAGGACAATAATTTAAAACACATAATCTTAGGATGAAATTCGAACATACGAGAGTACCGTCACGATGCTCAGCCTGTGAGCAACCTGAGACGTATTTCGTTCGGTGAAATGCTTAAATAAATTGAAAGAGAAATTCTGTCCATGTTTATGTTTGTGCTTCTGCGATTTTCTTTAAGAAGGACTATGCCTAAGTAGTGCTACCTTGTTGTGTTGTATAGGATGATAGTTGTACCAAGGATAGTCTTCTCTACTCTTGATACTCTAGTAGAAAAGCCTCAGATACAACTGGAATCATCACGCACCAAAAAGGCGGAAAAGCTGCAAGAGTTTCCCGTAGATGGCGATCCTTCCCTGGTTAGGGTAAATCACTAGAGAGCCCCTTTGCAACCCTTTTCGTTCCACTGTCGGAATCAGGTAGAAATCCTTAAACAGACTTTGAACATGGGTCAGCTGAAGCAAGGAGAAGTAGTCTAGATGGGGCTTCTCGGATGACGCGGACCTGTGGTTTGAGTGCGGAGTTCCTCCACAGACCATGACTCACTTGCTTGAGTGTGCTGCATATCCATATTCCAGGTACACCGAAGGACCTTCTTAGGCATACTCTTTCTTAGACCGCCTCCAAAATCGTAATCCAAGTGACAGCGCACTGGGAATACAGATTTTAGGAGTGAATTGCCGTCGAGTCGATAGAAGAAGAAAAACATTATAAATACATATTACAATAAAAAATAGATACAATAAATCCAGCACAACACAAACAGGAAAACATAGAGTAAAGTTATATTTCCAGTAATAGGTACCGTACTTCATATTTTATAGGATTACTTGTATCGTACAAAGTCGAAGACGTTTTGTCATTTTCGTAAATGTTCTTTTGTAATAAAAAGTCGCTTATTACTAAAACGTGTAAGGGTAGTCTACTCAGCTGTACTTACAAAGGTTATATCTGCTCGAGTTTAATATTGAAGAAAGTTATAAAGATACATACCTACCTAAAGTGGGTTATTGTAAATTTGTCACAAGACTTGTCAGTAGGAGCCATCTCACATTTATAACATCGCCCCCTAAAATGTAAAGGAAAATTTCGAATATTTTAGACGTGGTTCTGTTGCTCAATGATCAAAGCATTTTCCCTGTAAAAGTCCCATATCGCTATGAAAATGTTAGCATATTAATGCAGCTATAAATCTATTAGGCTGACTACCTAATCTATAAACAAAGTTTAGAAATCTTTGAACAAGCGTTCATTGTTTCCAATAGTTCGTAGGACCAACTCCTCCAACGTGACCCTCGAAGACATAAAGGCAGTAGTCATTCTCTCTGTAAAAAACGCGAATTTAAGTCGCACCTGGATATTCATGTTTCCAATTATTAGTTATACATATTCATGCGTCAAACTGTTTAGTATTATTTAGAAGATATTTTCGGTTTCTATAATAATTGTTTTTACTTTGTCTTTCATCTTATCGTACTTTTCTGATAAACCTGTGATTACCGTTAGTGAACCCACTCCTAACACAAAATATGCTTAGCTGGAAGACGAATACTAGCAATTAGGGAACTTATATCTATCTTCTCTAGATCTATCTCTCGCTCCTTTCACCATAATACTTTCGATCTTATCTTGACAAATCTCTACATCACAAAATAAAAATACTATTTTCAAATGACTCAATAACTTTCACTATATTTTGCTCTGAAAGTTATCATAATCTTTAAGAAATTGAGCAGTCCCTACCAATAACTTACGAGTGTGTAAACATGATATTTTCCATTGTAGGCACGTAGGTACCATTCATCTACATTATTGTCCTTAGATCACAATCTGTTGCTCAGAGTCCTAAGATTCTTTGCAATTTTATATCCCTCATTATGTACTAAACATATTTGTCTTCCCGTTTATGGACACCTCGTGTAGTTGCTTTGATTTCTATTCTGTACACTCTTACTATTTTTGTGATATTGATTTAGTGAATCAGTAAGCAGTTAAAGGTTGGCGAATATTCCCATTCTATATCGAGATCAAACAAAACATGAACAGAATAATATATGTTCTTTACCTCTATAAAACCCTTCAATGCTTATACGCTGGCAAAAAGTGTACGATGTATTAGTTTTGATATGCTTTCGTTTATGAGGATAAGGAAATTGAAGGGTTAGAGGAAGCATCCATGGAAATTATTTCCTTGTCGCTTTATTGTCCAATTTCCTTATAAGTTTTTGGAGATCAGTATTTTTAGGGTTCTGTAGTCAATACGAAACCTTTATAGTCTTGTCAAATTATGTTCGTAGACCATCCGAAGCTTAGCTCAGAGACTCTTAGTGCTGGCAAGCTGTAATTTGACACGGATATAGATATGAATGAAAGAATCAATTTCTTTTATTCATTTTAGTCACATACAGAACTCATATGAAAGTTTGACAATTTTATTTCTCAAAAATATTGAAATTAAGTAATTATAGTAATAATGTACCGTTATCTAATCGATAATTTCAATTAGGTTAATTTCAATTAAGACGATTATATATTAAGATAATTGAATCAGTATCGGGCACCAAAACCGGTGGTGGCAGGCAAGAATACCAGGGGCGTCTCACTCGTGCTGTCTACCCTGTAGAAACCTTCTAATGCCCTTCTTGAAGAAGCCCATATTGTAGTCGCTTGGAAAAAAAATTGTAGGTACATAAAGCAATGTGGTGGTGAAATCAGTGGTCTTATCATCATGCGCAATTCTGCCTACCAATATTTTAATGAATATTGAGTGCCATAGATTCGTCCAGAGATAGTTAAAAGGTATTTTGCTTTGAGAAATATTACCATTGGTATCTAGTCTTTCAAAAAGAATACTGTATTTGTCTTTATACATCTCTAAATTGTTCCTTCTTTTGATCCGAATCCATATTTCACACAAGACGCTATTTATCTTTTACACTGCATATACCTATCGGCACGCGTCTTGGATCTAAGTTGCGAGAATGTTTTGATATAATCTATGCATTCACAACCATTGTACCCCGTACTATGCTCAAAATACAACCGGTAAACACAGGTACTATGCGTGTAGAGAGCATTTTGAGCACATTTTGGGTCCATAACTCATGCCTATAACAACAGAAGTAATTCCTCAGTATATTTAAATAAGTAACCAAACATTTATGTTATAAATAGTTCCACCTATATTTAAACGATTTACCTCAAACACTATTACGTCAATCTATTAAAATAAATATGTTTGTAAATTTAAAACTTTAAACAAACGAGTCAATTTGTAAACTGATTCTACAAATAGAGTTAGTATCTAACAGACTTTATTTTGAGCTGCAGTCGGTGAAATGTAAATTGAGTGAATCGAGTGTAGTGGAGAACGCATCGGACTTAGGTACAATCAAGGCATCTAGACGGACTTTTGATCTAATGGGCGTGAAACCATTGCTATTTACCTTAACTGAGGGGTTATATAATACATACATATGCTCACGCCCTCAATCCCCACATTTCGCCAACTATGATTTTCAGACCCATGTAATAGGGGGCGAGCCTATTGCCGCCAAAAGGGCACTTTGTAAAAAATGGGTATAAATTCCTAACCGAAAATGTTGCAGCTAAATAGATTTGGAATAAATTGAAAAAGGTTATATAATTTCAGATACTTTTTTTATACAACTTAGGTCGCAGACAAGCACGCGGCCCACCTGATGTTAAGTGGTTACCGTGGCCTATGGGCGAGCGTAACACCAGAGGAATAACACTCGTGCCGCAACTGCTGTAAGAACAGAGACACGTCAGCGCAAAAGATGTAAGATAAGCCTTTGGTTTTCCCACTGACAACACAAAACCATTCTAGTGAGCTCTGGCTTAGGGTAGCCACCGAAAACACAACACAAGGTTATTTTGAGGTTATGTTGAGCTCGCCTATATGACTACACCAGACCTCTCCAGAGGGTAAGCTCTAGATCACCATTCTAGATGCCAATATTGGTTTCCAAGTCTTACTGGATAATTTTTCACACCACAGGCTGTGCACTCAGTATAATCCAACCATACCTTGTTTGAATATTGTATACAATGAAGTACCTATTCAAATGTTATACGGGTAATTACCGACCTAATAAATTTATTTTATTACATATTGAAACATAACAATAACCAATTACTTATAATACATATTTGTATTTCATTAATGTATGTCTACGCTGACGACATGTTAAATTAAAATGTGCGCCTTCAACATAACCCTTCCTGTGAATATTACATGAAGCTTCAGCGTTTATTATGTTTGTTAAAAGAGAAAAATGCGATGAGAGCGTGTTAATTAAACTTGTGTTGATTGAGTGGAGCGTATAGGGCACGTTTAGACAGACAATATGTATAAGCGATCCTGTTAATATAATATTGACGATATTGATACAATTGACTCACTCTTTAATTCTTTTTTAAAATGATGGTCATTACAGTGATGGTAAATTTAGTCATCACAAATATTTTCTGAAAATAGTACACAGCTATCCGTGTGGTGACTACGAAAGAAGTATTGTAAAAGGCGACTAACGGAAAAAGCAGATGGTATCAGGAAAAAAAGAGAAAAAAAGAAAAGGCTAACCAGAATAGTCAATCGATTTTCACTTTGTTTCGTCATATCTATGAACTGAAAACCATATTTTAATATATACTCGATAATTGAAGGTCAGGTGAATTTAAAATTTAAAAACAATAAAGTGCTCAAAAATTTCAAATATTTTCTAAGTGGTTTCGCAAGTAAAACTAATCAATTGAAAAGCAAATGTTACAAAAGAGGCATCCTACAAATAACCTCTTATCGACAAACGATAAGACGGTGACTATAACACGATAATGCATTTATTTTCGTCTTTGATTTAGTTGATAAACGCCTACATTGCCTACAACAATAATGATATCGGACAGTCACGGCTGACACATTGATAACACTAAGGAGGAGACGTTACGTTTTCATAAGTACTTGGTAACAGATTATTGATGACTGTGATTTATATGTGGGCGAAATCGTTTGTAGTTAACCGCAAAGAATAAAACCAACCAAATTAATAATGTTTAAGAAATAATTTAGGCCAGAAAGAAGAAAATGGAAGAATTTCGCACTAATTCTGGAAGAGGAAGAGCGTATTCAGAATGCGTTTTATGAATAGTAATGATGCATTATGAAGCTGTTCAAACATTTGCTAAACAATATCGCTCAAATGATCTAGCTGAAATTTTACATACATTTTACGTACATGAACAAAATAGTCTGGATTGCCATATTTTTATCTCACAGTTTCCCATTGGTTGCAGAATGGAATATCTCGGGTTGATTGGCGGGCATAATATCTTCTTGTTATGATACCAAATTTCATTTATCATTTAGAATTAGGAACACGGTTGTTTTAATGCATAAAACCATCTCAAACATGTTTATATAGTGTGTTTTATAGTTCCCTAACTCTTAATAATTCCACTAGATAAATGCTAATGTCTTGTCTGGGATGTATACTATGTAGAAGATAAACTTACATAGTCTAGAACGGTTCCAACAAGCGGCCTGGAACCATCTCAGACTATGTATATGCAACAGGGTCACACCAAGACTTCAGTCTGACAGTTGAATAGTGTCTGTTGCAGTTATAAATCACGACCTTTGTGGCGTGGCGGTAGTGAACGCCACTGCTACGCAGGAGGTGCGGCTTCGATTCCCGCTCAGTGCGAATATTTGTGTGTATTAAATATGAATATCTGCATTGGTCTGAGTGTTTCTATGTTTAATATGTATGTATTTACAAAAAAAATATGTATTTTAGTATGTTTATCCGCATTCTAGAACCCGTAACTTACCTTGGGTAGCTATGCTTACCATGGGTCTAGGTGATGTTGTGTAAATTGTCCTAGAATATTTATTTACTTACAGATTTTTTTCAATAATAAACAACGTATTATTTGTTAAATGGTTTGTGAAAGCAGAGAGAATTGTTATATATTTTAATTTGTTTTAAACCGCTTAGGTGGCAGACAAGCACACGGCCCACCTCATGGAAAGTGGTCACCGGCTTATGGGCGTTTTAAACACCAACGGTTGTCTACTCTGTAGAAACTTTCTAATGCCATTTTTGGAGAACTTCATATTGTAGTCGCTTGGGAAAACTACGGCAGGAAGCTCATTCCACATCGTGCGCGGGATGAAACTCATTTCATACCGTGTGAGGATGAACTCCCTGTCTATGGCGAGCGATGCGGAGATATGTCCGTTGGTTGTCACTTACTACCAAGACAAGTTGTTAGGGAGTTGTTCCACTCTAACTACAACTGTAGCCATAATTTTATCAAATCATAATTTGTTGGCAGCTGTCAGTTTGCTGTCACTTTACAGAGAAGGTAACTCATGCCACAGAATAGATAAATATATAGTACCGACTGAATTATTTATACAAAACAGACACTAGAAGATTCTAAATTGATAAATAAATATGCTCATCTTTTTAAGGTTTCTATCGAAGCAGTATTATTACACTAGCACTCTTCTGAAGTCTTATTACAGATATATTTTATTGTGGACTGAAATATTAACAACATAGTTGCTGGTCGCGTTCTCTTCACCTTTCCTTCTTTTTTATTTGATTATGGATATATTATTTAGATAAAAGCCCCATTGCTGTAACTGATGTTTCTCAAATAAATTCGAACAAGCTGTACCCGTGAACAATAGCAATGATCAAATTTGTAATGAGGATGAAATTATTCATAGATAGGCCAAATAATATTTTTTAATGAAGATCATTACAACGTCGATATATTTGAGACGATCATTGAAATGTATTTTATCTTCGTAATATTTATAGTGTCTATAGTGTTCTAACTGTGACTTACTATCATAGATACAAGACCGTGCGAAATAGAACTCGGACTCTGAGGTGGAAGCCCCAGATGCGACCGGGACTAACGCAACGATAATGATCATGAGAATGGTGATAATCATCACGATGATGATGGTGATGATGGTCATGAAAATTGTGATAATCATGATGATGATGATGGTGATGATAATAATGATGATGATGATGATGATGGTGATGATAATAACGATGATTATGAGTGTTTCAACTTTATCAACTATAGGTACCTACTATAAATTCGACTTTTAGCTTCAAAAAATTAATTGTCACTCAAACATTGATTGTAATTTGAAATCAAATCAAATCAAAATCATTTATTGCTGCGCAAAGGTTAAATAAATTAATTACATTGATATTTGAGTACATTAAAATTGAAAATGAGCAGCTCTGCACGCGCTTACTGCTGATTCAACTGAATGGCTCTTTGTAAGTACTTGTAGGCCTACTATCAAAGTGACTGATATTTGATTGTTGATTGTCTATCAAGAATTTCCGCCAGTAATAGATAAAACAATCATGATATAGAAAATATAATATCACATGTTTATGGACTACTGAATCTTAAACTAAGCGTGTACCGAAGCATGAAGAATCAAGAAATCAAAAAAAAAATCTATTTCGTTTATTGAGTTTTGGCACATAAAGAGCACATGTGAAAGTCAAAGTTGTACAATTATATATGTCATTAGTACTATAATTTATAGTGAATAATATAAAGTAAATAAGTCATATTAAAATGATTCTTTCCCCGTGAATTAAATTGTAAAACATTTTTTATGAAATTTAGTGGATGTAATATACTATATTTTTCAAATCGATTTAAAATTAGAAAAAGTGAATATCCAGACAGGACTAGAACCACGACTAGTCACTTACAGGGAAAATGCTATGACCACCGGAGCCCATAGAGACTCGTCTAATGCATTTAAAGTCTACTGTACGTCTTAGGAGGCGATAATAGAGCCATCTACCGTCAATTCGGCTTGTCATTGGATGGCTCGGTTAGTCGAAGCGTGTACATTTAGTTATTCCAATTTAAATAGATTATAAAATATTTTTCTACTTAAGAATTCTAATAAAAATGTGACGCAAAACCCAATAGCTGCGTCAAGGCCAGTGCCATATAACAAGCCCCATTGATAACCTAATTGCTACCCATACATACACTTGACTCCTGATTATAATGCAGGGTGGACAACTTTCATTGCTTTGAAACCATAATTATACCATTGAAATGTAGTAAATTACATAAATTGCAGAACTTGGTGTGCTATTTCCAGACATGCTACAGCAAAATTTTCAGAAGAGATTTGGTTACGCCTGTTTTTTTTATTTATGGCACGTCGATTTGACTTCACCTCGCCTGATGTTAAGCTGAAGGCAAAATCTCATGAAAAAGGGTCACCATTGGAAACACGTACAGTACTAAAAGGGCAGCGCTCAGCTTGACGGCCTCATCAGATACTTTTTCACCGCTTAAAGGACCCGGGACTGTAGGAAGAAGGAAACACGTGCGCCGGTAAGAAATTCCAGGACTTAATGGTGCGGCAGAGCAAAGACTCACCGAACCGCTTGGTTCTTGATGGAATATTCTGCACCGTATGCGGGTGATATCTAAGCCTTGCACGTGTTGTTCGGTGTAGGAAAGTGCCCAACGACTAATCTTGAGTTGCTGTATTGTGAATTTTCAAATCGCGTTTCAGAACCAGTTTATTCAAAGTATTTTAGTATATCTTAGCAAGTTTGGTATGTGGTATCGCCACAATAGTACAGAAAGAATTTGTTGTCATGACCTCAAAGATTGACTTACTTTTGACTTACTTGACTTAAGGTCCTTTGTCCCCTAGCTGGGGCAGAGGGCGTCCACAGTGAGTTTCCATCCCGTACGGTCTTGAGCTTCGCGTTTGACTTCGCTCCAGGTTTTTCCAATGGCTTTCGCTTCGTCAATGATAGTCCGCCGCCAGGTCTGTTTTGGGCAACCACGTTTGCGCTTTCCTTGGGGATTCCAGTCTAGGGCTTGCCTCGGTATATGGTTTGGATCCCTTCGGAGAGTGTGGCCTATCCAACTCCATTTACGGCGTTTGATCTGCTGGTCGATCCGGACTTCACCACAACGTTCCCAAAGCTGCTCGTTGGAAATTTTTTTTGGCCAGTAAATACCCAGGATTCTGCGAAGACATCGGTTGACGAAGACCTGGAGCTTATGCGAGATGTCCTTTGTGACCTTCCATGTCTCACACCCGTACAGTAAAACGGCTTTTACGTTGGACCGGAATATTTTGAGTTTAACTCTCCGAGTCAATTTCCGTGATTCCCATACGGGTCTAAGCTGCGCGAAAGTTGCTCGTGCCTTGGCTATCCGCGAAGTGATGTCCTCTTCAGTTCCACCAGTCTCCGACACGCAACTACCGAGGTAGGTGAATTTGTGGACACGTTCCACTCCCTCTGTGCCGATGACCAACGGGAATGAACTCGTTGTCCCGCACCTCATTTCCTTGGTCTTCCCGGTGTTGATTTTAAGCCCTGTATTTTCGGCTTCTCCTCGAAGGTCATCCAGTTTGGCCTGCATGTCTGCGCGAGTGTGGCTTAAGAGGCATATATCGTCAGCATAATCCAAATCCTCGAGGATGTTGGTTAAGCCCCACTCTATGCCGCGGCGCTTGTTTACTGTGGTCTTATGCAGGACACCGTCCAAGACGACAAGAAAGAGGAGTGGTGAAAGAAGGCAGCCCTGGCGAACACCTGCATGAACTTTAATGTCCTCCGATACGAGCCCGTTATGTGTCACTTGACAAGAATAGTTCTTGTACAGTAAGCTTCAGAGAAAACGAACCCCCCTTCCTAATGACATGAATGCATTGAAGTTTTTAGAAACTTCGTTTAAATCGCATGTTGGTCTAGTGGTTATGGCCGATGCTTTAACGATACGTCTAACGGGGGTACGAATCCTCGGACGCAAAGTTCTTTTTGTATTCATATTATTATTTTTTTATTCTCTTTAGCACTTTTTGTTAATTATTATTTGAGGAATCACATTTAATAGTATGTATGAGGTTTGTAAGAAAAGATAGGATTGTTGTATAAACTATATTAATTTATTTCTCTAATTACATTTCTAGGACTACATGGAGTCCATTTCCTGGTTGAGTCTACAGTTTTTCTTTTATTTTTTCAAAGTTAAATTGGGGTTACTTATTTTTAGATTTTAAATGATTACATTTATTGACAAAACACAATACCCTTCATTTTTATCTTTAATATTTCACTTATGGTATAAAATGTTCACCATTAGGTAATTCTAGAAAGATAACTACAATATTTATTTACTTAATTATTTAAAGTTACAAACATATTTTACACTCTATATAATCTTCGAATATAAAAGAATGGTTGAAAAATGAAATATTATTTGTGCCTGTGAATCACAAAGAAAGAACCAACATGCTAAACTATAACAGTATAGCAATATACATCTTCCTCTTTGATCACATTTTCTGATAAGTAACCCTTTTAACACAACATTAGAAAAAAAAATGTGAGGTCAGATGATGGACAATATAGGTAAGCACTTTAATGTGATATGGTTACTAGACAACTGATATACTTCATATTTATTTTAGATATTCTTTTTAGTTAATCACCCCCAGACACATAACAAATAATCGTGTTTATCACATAAAGATTTGTTCTGTGTAAGAATCGATACCTGCATTAATAGCGGAGAGGATGGCCCTCATTGTCTATCACTTCTTGAAGACGACTTTTCATCCCCGAAACCATATTAAAACATGCGGCACTATTTCGCATTAGTTCCCAAGTTCTATTTACCTCTTCATCCAATTTTTTTTTTGACTTTATTTCACTTGAGTCCCAGTTTAACACCATCTGACCCCACAAATTTTCTATAGGATTAAGATCCGGACTTTTATCCGGCCACTCAAACACCGTTATATCTTCTTGTGCATTTAGCCAGTCTTGCACAATTCGGGACCGATGCACTGAAGAGTTATCCTGAACCAGGTAAATTTGTCCTTCTGGATATGCGACCCGCACTGACGGCAGCATTACGTCTTTCAACACTTCAAGGTATCGCTCACTGTTCATGCGACCACCTATTTCCACTAGCTCGCCTGGGCCCATTGAAGACATCCATCCCCAGTAACCTAAAATGATAAACCTTTTCAAATCTGTTGCAATATGTAAATCAATGTCAGCAGGAATAATGATTCTTAAATATTTTTATATATATTATATAATATTATATAATATAAATTATATCATCATTCCCTGAACCTTTTTCCCAACTCAGTTGGGGTCGGCTTTCCAGTCTACTGTGATGCGGCTGAACTTCGATATTTTCCGCGAAGCGACTGCCATCTGACCTCCACAACCAATATAACACAACAATAATATAAATTATATATATATATATATATATATATATATAATAATAATGATATATAATATATGTATTATATATATTATATAATAAATATCTATATATATAATATAAAAATATGTATAAGTATATATATAAGTATATATAAAGGTTAAGGAATATAATAATTTAATTACCTAATGTTAACCGCCCGCTTGTTTTTAAGTCTTAATACGTTTTTAGGGTCAACAACCGTTTCGTCGGTAAATATTACGATTTCGTTTTCCCAATCGAAATTTAAATAACGAGTGGCAAAATTTACTCGGTTGGTGCGATGATCGTCTGTGAGTGGAATCCTTCTGTCTGGCTTATAATTATGGATGTTCGCAGCGTGTGTAGATGTCGTCGAACAGTGCTCAGCGACACTCCAAAAGTTTCAGCACTTGAACGCGTAGTTTTGAAGGGTGCCACCGAGTGAACTTCCACAATATCACGGTGCCGCTCTGATTCATGGGTGTAAGCAACAGGGCGAGGTCCTTGGCGTTCACATTTTATATCACCCGTCGCTTGATACCTTCGAATCCATCTACGCACAGTATTTCTCTGCAATGAAAATGATAATAAATAAAAGAAACTCCAAAAATGTAACTTGTAAATGACAATGTAATATGATTAAGCAATAACGGTATATAATATATTTTTATCGGAACACTTACCGTTATGCCCATATCTCGTGCTATTTTCTTTATGCTTTCAGAGAACAACAATTTTAGCTTTCAAAAATGTTGTTAATCGAACCATAATTTCAATTTACTCAAAAAACTGATCAAAAACTTAATAAATTGAATAATAATATTACGAGGAGGATTGATACACCAAAACAAATTACGACGAAAATTATAAAGTTACCTTCAAACACAGTTTAGTAAATAAGAAAAAGAAATATTCTAATTGCAACCTTAGCGCGCAGTCTCAGATATTATAATACTATAGCCGCAGCTCATACAGCATAAGTTTTTGAAATGAAACGTGACGGTAGTGCAACAAGCTGTATCAAGCGTAATCTATTGAACTAAACGAGAAATCTATACAAATTTCAACCTTATGTTTTAGTATTTGAGCAGTTATTCTTATCACATATGTTGAAAGTTGAAATTTAAACCTTAAGTTCTAGAAAATAACACCGTAATCAACTTTGTTCGATAAAAGGAGTAATGTTATTCATATTTTCGACATTTTTATCAGATGAACCGATAGCCTAGTGGTATAAGGCACGGTCTAAGTGATCAGCTGGCGCTGAACATACAGGTTCGTATCTGACAGCACAGAAAGTAATGTGGAATCTTTTTGTGAGTATATTGTATCTTGGTATACAATTGAGCCGAAAGAGCAAAAGTATTAGAAAAATACAAATATGAACATGTAAATAAAAGGCAAAAATGAAGCTGCTCGTTCGTTCGCAACTCAGCGACGATCGCATCACGTGACGTCATGTGAAGCGGCCGGCGCTAGCGGCGATAATCTTTAAGTATTGAGGGGGTCCGTTTTCTCTGACGCTGACTGTACATGGCTTTGACGATGTTAATAATCTTGTCGGGGACTCCAATTTTGCGCAGACGGGACCAGATGGCCTTCCATCTCAACGTATCAAAAGCTTTTTCAAAGTCCACAAAGGTAAGGTAGATCTCCCTTTGCCATTCTGATGCTTGTTCCAGTATGATACGTAGAGTATTGATCTGGTCTGTACACGATCTATTGGGGCGAAATCCTGCTTGTTCACTGCGAATAAGAGGGTCAACGGCTCTCGAGAGCCTGTCCAAAATGATTTTACAAAGCACCTTGGAAGGGATCGAAAGCAAAGTGATGCCTCTCCAGTTGCTGCATTGACTGAGGTCTCCCTTTTTAGGCACGGTGATAAGAAGGCCTTTGTTCCAGTCCTGAGGTAGTTCTTCCTCGTTCCAAATGCGTTGTAGTAGAGGCGTTAGGACGTTTGCAGCTGTAGCTACATCCGCCTTCAGCATTTCTGCGGCTATGAGGTCGATTCCTGGGGCCTTGCCATTTTTGAGCGAGCGAATGGCGTTAACTACTTCATCTCCAGTCGGTGGGGAGCAGTCAATGTCTAAACTTTGCAATGACAAGCATTCTTCAAGTGTGGTGTCGGAAAGTTCGCCAGGGACCAGGAAGATTTCCTGGAAGTGTTCCTGCCAGCGCCGTAGCTGGCCCTCCGATGTCACAATACGTTGGCCCTCTTTGTTCTTTAGTGGCCTTTTCTTCGCACTTCGTTTACCTGCTAGCAGATTGGTAGCCTTGTACATCTCCTTCAGATTACCGGTATCCGCCGCTCTTTGAGCTCCATCAGCAATACCATCGGCCCACACTCTTTTGTCCCGACGGGTGCTGCGATAGATAGCCCTTCGGATTTGCCGGTATTGCAGGTTGAGATCTTCCTGTACATGATCGACGTTCTGCGCTATAAGTCTGAGGTGAAGTTCTCGCCTTTGGCCGATGAGATCCCAAGTTTCTTGTGACATCCATTCTTCTCTCGTGTTTGTTTTATGTCCGAGAACAACGGAGCTGGTTTCCTTATAGACCATTTTGATGCGATTCCACTCCGCGTCGACACTTGTAGTGGTTGAGGGGTTCATATCTAGGACGGAGAAACGGTTACGAAGATAACAGAATACATTACGTTTGAAGTAAACATTTAAATCAAGTTGATTTGACAGCCTCTATTGCGTGAAGGTACTAAACACGACTGCTACGCAGGAGGCAAAGGTTCGATCCCCGCACAGTGTACGATGGTGATGATGATTTAAAGTAGTTAATTATCCTTTTACATAACATAACATAACATAAACTCACGCTTTTATCCCCGAAGGCGTAGGCAGAGGTGCTAGCACCCACATTTCGCCAGTTTATGTTTAGGTCCCAATGTAATAGCTATCGAGCCTATTGCCATTAACCGGGCACTTGTAAGCCTGCGATAAATACACACATAACTTCGAAAAGCATCGAAAAGTCATTGGTGTGTGCCATGGTAACCTGGGATCGAACCTACATCCATCCGTCTATTACCCATACCACTAGGCTACCGCGTTTAGTTTGTTAAATAACAGCATCTAAAACCAGCAAGCTTTTTAAATGACTTGATCCTACCCAAATACCAGTACTGTGAATGAATTGTTACAATTCAATCTAATTTAATTACGGTTGGTTGCAACTTGCAAACAAGTAATGGGCGAGGCACAGGTAATAAAGCCAAGTCTTGATCCTACAATATGGACTAGAAAGTCTTAAGAGTGGTGCAGAAACGGGTGTTGTTTATACTTTGTAGCACAATTATGCGTAGGGGAACAATGTGTGCGAGTGACATAACGTATTCCTGCAGAAAACCTTGGTGAGAGAAAGTGACAGAATATATGAACCGTGATAGACTTTTTTTTTAATCAAGGTGAGAACTTTGACAGATAATATGCAGTGATGTCAATTTCTCTACACTAAAGCGAGATACACACATAGTGCGGGTGCGGGTCGGGCGCGGGTGTTTTTACCATTCATCGCCGTTACCAGATAAAGTAAAAACATTATCTTATTAAGAAAATGGCGATGGACTTCAAAAACACCCGCGCCCGACCGGCACCCGCGCTATGTGTGAATCGCACTTAAAAGTCACATGTCTTGTCTCTGACGTTTTAAATTCGGTTACGCGGTAATGAAGGAGTTTGTGGGTCTATTGACACTAGTCATATTAATGTCTATGAGCACTAGATCCCTCAGTGCTACTATGTGTCATTCCAGTGGCATGACAGCTACTGTCACTCTAACCCCTCGTTTTCATCAAAAAAACAAGTTTGATAATCAATGTTATTACATTTTTTTTTCTCACACACATTCATATGTTTGCATAAATTAGGGATATAATATGTAAATGAAATCTACCTACCTATCAAAGTGAAAAGAACACAATATCATGCCCGCGGGTTCCTTTAAGACTTGGTATAATACAACAACAATACAAGTTCATAATAATTCCCTTCATAAACATGTTTATGTTGTACTAAAGTAGTTCTGTTTATTATTATTTGTCGAACATGACTTAATTAACAAACGATTTTCAATTTACCCTATCGCTACCCACTGCTGTATATAGGCCTCTCCCACTCTCCTCTTTTTCTGTAGCAAGTTACTGATAGTCTCGTTAAAATGGAGAAACGGGAAGAGAACGAAAGAGAGGTTTTAGTTGTGATTGAGAAAAATACCTAACTCAAAGAAGAATAATCTCTCCTATCATACATAGGTGGAGGTTTATCCCACTGGAGCTCTCCAGAAGAACCTTCATTTTTTCAGTAATATGAAGTTTTCAGATTGGACACAGAGACGGGGAGTCCGCTATAGGTACAAGCCGACAGAAATAATGAAATCCTAAGTATATGTTAATCCGTTCGAATAAAATTTATAAAACACCAGTGTTTTATGCTATAATAACATTGCTTTCACGTTACGTTAATCTTATTTGGCTTAACTTTATTTGAACCTACAAAATATCTACCCGAACGCGGTTATATGCAAAAAGCATAATTGAAATACTGCCCAACGGGAATTCCCTCATTACTTACGAAATATTTTACTCAAGAACACACTAATATTCAGATTCCGGTTTCGAACGAGGAGCCAAAGTTTTAACTCAACTGCAATGAGTTAAAAGTTCTACAAACTTGTTCATTCAATGTTTAAATTCATGCAGATGTTAAATTAACGCAATGATTGCGTCAGAACGAAGAAGATGCCCTTTATCCGCAGGTGAGTAAGTGCAAATAACTAAAATTGAACAAGAGAAGTGTTTCTCGTTCAAAAGTTTAAATTATTTTTGCGCAAGTTTTAGTTTTTTTTTTAATTTTATCTATGGCACGTCAAATTGACTTCGGCTCGCCTGATGTAATAAAAGTATAGTGTTTTGTATCTGATTTAATCACATAGATACAAATAGAAAGACTGATAGACAGCTAGATTATGACATGCTAGGCATCATATAACCATGTCAGTAATAGCGTCATAATATACGTCATAGGGACCAGCGCCACGAAATACTATCGAATTCGTAATGAAAAGGTATCGATAGAACTGGGCATTGCAATTGGCGGGCTACGCACGCACACAGGTTCACAAGAGGCAGGTTGCCAATCGCAATTTTCGCAATGCTCCGTTCTCTCGATACCTTTACATTACGAATTCGATAGTTTTTCATGCTAAGGACACAGTGAACCAGTATTCTGCATATTGATAAGTAAGTCTCATCAATATGCAGAATCTTCATCCGAAAATCCGCTACGTTCATGCTGGCATAAGTATTGCTATTCCACCTTAATAAATACATTACGATTTTGATTCTCTACATTTAATCTAAAAGGTATTTGAATGTACGCATGTACTGTGGTTGACTTTCACATTGTATGAGTACATAGCGCTATTAAAATCAATGAACCATACTTTCATAGTCCCTAAATTTTACTTCGGTGCTAAAGGTATTTAATGGTACTGTATTCTTTCCTCACGGGAAATCGTATGAAAATATAAAACAATTCTATATTCTCTATAATTGTTTCAGTTCTGAATATTTAATGAATATTCAATCTTGCAGTTAACATGTTGAATTAATGTTCGACATGTTGAAGTGATTCACATCAAGACAAGTCATTCTCAGTTAATTGTCTGGAAAAACTGGTACAGCGCCTTTAATTATACACACGCCCTTAATTTACTGACGGTATTTAATTGGAACTCAAGGAAGTTTCTTGTCATAATTTCGTCACCATTTCGTTGGTGAATTGGTTATTTACCTATTCCCACTAAAATCTTTCTATAACAGTGATTTCATTCTATCAGATACAGTATACAAACACTCTCACCGGCTCCAGTATCCGTGTGGAATTCGCGCACGAAAAAAAACATTAATGGAAGCATGCAATTCGTTTTTAGTTAGCTTCTAAAATAAGCTCTGTAAACTTCATATTTCTGTCTATCCCAATAGTTCCATAGAGTTGTCCCGTCATGGGACAGTTGCTCCAGTAGTTCCATTAGTATTACTAAAGTGTAAAAGAAAAGCCACACAATGTTCGATTTTTTAATTATTTTAAATTTAATTCTCGCCTCTCGAACTCTGTCCAAATTGATCTTATGAAATCTTGAGGAATGAATGTGCTAACTTTTTATTGTTTTTATATGTTAATCGATTTGAAAATGGAATTATAAAGGCCCATCTTGTTTGTTTAGATTTTCGTCTATCGTTGTGCGAGCAAGAACAAAACTTATCACTTTTATTGAAATAAAACATTTTTTTTAATTCTATAGCAATGTAGTACCTAGTACTCGTAGTATAGTAAATAAGAAAAACGTACATACCGTTTGTAGTTCAACACACCGCACGTTACGAACTATGTTTATTATCTTAACAATTCCCTTACAGTTTCGTACCGAATAATGATGATTAGTTTAGTATATAAATGAAGGTAATGCCTCATTTATATGCAGAAATAATCATGATTATTTTGTGGGTAGTATAGGTAAGATAATTTCCGTAGTCTGAGAAATATCTAATATTATATAATTATAATATATATATATGGGTGTTTCTATGTATATTATGTATTTACAAAAAAATGTAACTCAGTGTATTTATCCGCATTCTAGAACCCGTAACACAAGCTAGTTAAGCTATGCTTACCATGGGTCTAAGTGACGTTGTGTAGATTGTCCTAGAATATTTATTTATTGTATATAAATAATAAATATGATAGTCATTATAGGTCTCAGAAATAAATACATTATATCTCCAAAATTTTATTTCAAGAATCAATTTCGTTTATTCAGTTCAGTTCAGGCACATAAAGAGCACTTATGAATGTCAAAGTTTTACAATAGTTATGTACCTACATTTGTCAAAAAAAAAATTATAATTTATAATAAATAAAATACTTAGTAAATAAATCATTTGAAAATGGTTCTTTCGCTGGTTTGGTAGTTAAATCTCCTGAGAAGAGACCAGCAAGAAACTCAGGTAGATTATCGTTTTCCTTTATTTTCGTTTTAATTAGTTCTGTTTATAATATTAATAAGTTATGGGTGCAAGAGCAAGAGATTCTTATGACCATGCATTTTTATCATCAAGTTCGTCTACTTTATAATAACTTTTTTTCATTAAACATCTTTTTACCTCTATTTTGAAGTTATTAAGTGGCAGGTCAGCCAAATCCTAAGGAATTCTCCTAAAAGTCCTATTGCTCTCCGCCTATCAACTTAAGACGTCAATAGAATATTTATATTGAATCTCTGAGGTTAGTTATATTGATTTGCCTGGTGTAACAAAGTCAATGATAACAGATATTCGCCATCCCAAATACCCGGAACTGGGGGCATTCCATTCTATGACAATTAGTAATAATTTGCTATTGTTAACGTTGGAATTGATGAACCGTGGATGAGTGGTAGGTGCCCCTCCCTCCCCCAATATTATAACCTCTTGTAATGGATTTCCGCCAGGTAACGCCTTCATCTATAAAACATCAAAGCATATTGCCAAGAAACAAATTACCATTTACAAGTTTTAATTAAGAGTGTTATTTCACTCAGCATTAAATTCTAAGCAAGTCCCAATATAATTTATCACCCTTGAGAAACATCTTCTTTGCTACTTGGCAGTTTTGTACGCAAGATATTCCTCTTATACAACCCTATTGTGAACAATATTATAGCTATGTTACAATATTTTACTCAGTCTCCTGTGACCTTTTCAGATGTGGAGGAAATTACAATTAGTATATCAAGTTGGCAATATTATTGTTTTATGTATAGTACCTACTTATCTTAAGGTACGTGCACACGGAGACATTTATCGAATATCGAAAAGCTCCCATAGTCCAACTTTTATGTATGTACCTCATTTTAGTTCTAATTATTTGTGCACCAGATCTTTTCAGGTTATGTTAGACATGAAGCAACTTTAATTAACTAAATTGGAAGTTACTGAAATTATACTGAAGTTATACCGCCATACAACTTTAGTATCATTCATAATTAATATGACCAGCAGAGGATAACTACTTGATATAAATATACACGTACAAACTAATTAGTGAAACGTTGTATCGCCTAGGTTACGACTTGAAGTTCAACTTGTGCTGTCAAAGTAATCTGTACTTAAACAGTTAAAATAATAATGTTGAAAAGGAAAAAGTACAACAGTTCTTTTTAGTTCACATAACATAACATAAAGCTTATATCCCCGAAGGGAGAGGCAGAGGTGCTAGCACCCACATTTCGCGAAGCGAATATGGCGAGCCTATTACCATTAACTGGGCACTTATAAACCTTCGATAAATAGACACATAACTTCGAAAAGCATCGAAAAGTCATTGCTGTGTGCCGTGGTAAAACGTGGGATGGAACCCGAGACCTCGTTGGGCCATGGGTAGACTAAAAATTGTTCAAAGGGCAGACGGTGACTTGCCAACTCATTGCATGGGCCCCATTAAAATAGTCATTATAATGGTCATGGGCCAACATTCCTTAAGAGCGGCTAAGGTTGTCGAGAGGTGATGTCTATTTTACACTTCCAACGTGGCGCTAAGGGACAGTTGTGAAGTCTTTGTAGCTTTATTACTACTTATTAAAATAAAACAGGATTGTGTTCTCACGTATTCAAACGCAAGATAAACCCATGCGGGTTTGATGGATGTAGTATATTTTATGCAATACTATTTTCTTATTTAATTATATAAAATAGAAATTAAACTCATGGCCGGGCAATCGGCCAAGCAAGCAAGCTCAAAAGGTGAGAGAAAATAACTTCGGGCCCTCGGGAGAATCAGGATACGTGGTACCGTCACTCATCAACAAATCGCTACAAGCTGACACAACTCTAAAAAATCAAGCTTTTACTATTATTATTATCGTATTCAAGCACATAAATCCACTTACAAACTTTTTTTCCTGATCAAATTAGTTGCGTTAAATAGTTTTATGATATATGGTTACGAAATCTGTGGGCTTTGAATAAGATTGATCAAATGTTTGATTGATCTTATTGAAGCGATCTAATTGCTAAGTAATAAGAACAATCAATCGCCAAGATGCCCACGGGATAGGCTTGCCTAGTACAGAATGACATGAGACCAACGGATTATAGTTAGATTGTTTTTGGGAAAAAATATTCTGTTATTAATAAAATAACATAACATAAATTCACGTCTATATCCCTGAATGGGTAGGTAGAGGTATTAGCACCCACATTTCGCCCGTTTATGTTTAGGAATAATGGGTGGCGAACCTATTGCCATTAACCGGGCACTTATAAACCTGCGATAAATACACACATAACTGCGAAAGGCATCGAAAAGTCATTGATGTGTGCCATGGTAAAACCTGGGATCGAACCCGAGACCTGGTCTCAGCAGTCCATTAGCATCCACTAGGCTACCGCGGTTTTTAGGTTATTAGTTAGATTGTTTTTGGGAAAAATATGAACATTCATGCATACGAGAAAATCAAAAAGAAAAATAAAACCCATTCGAATATTCGCACGTGTCATATTTCGTAATAAATCGTTTCATAATAAACAAAACTTTATTAATGAGAATAGAAATTTAAAAAAAATTATAAATGGAATAATATTTTGTCGAGCTTTCAAGTATTATCTTCGAGAGAGAGATAAAAATAATGTTATTTAATACTATTGAGTGCTTGAAATGGCTCAGACGCTGAATGTCCACTTCTCAATATGTCCCCTGGTCACAAGAGGACTCTTTCGCAGAATATCTATTTCGCCAAATATCCTTTTCTCAGAATGTCTCTATCGCAAAATGTCTTTTTCTCAGTATGTCTTTGAAGAGATTGCAAAGTTATACAATATCAGATTACCGTGGCTTATAAAGTAGGTAAATATCAAACGACAAGCAGAACAGCAGGTGGGTTGAAAAGCCGAAGGTTAAAACATTAAAACAACAACATTTAACATATACACATAAAAGAGCGGTGGTAAGTCCTCCAAGCTGACTCATTTCTGCCAGGAAAAGCATGCATGGCTTACCATATTTCATCCATCATTCGAGACTTTAAGACGACTTAAGCCGTCGGTCCCAGTTATCATACAAACATTTATGGCAGTCGTCCACATTCGGGGGATAGACTGTGACACCGTGGTCCCTACATCTGAAGGTGGTTATCTCGAAAGAGATGGCCGGGGTCTGCCGGGGATGCGAGGGATATGTTGGTTACTATTTCACCTCCGGCAACTAAGAGCTCAAGCACGGCGTGCGTTTTAGTCGGTTCGAGTCCGACCTAACCTCTCCAGCCGGTTCTGGTGGGGGGTATCCGTGGGAACGTTTCGCACTTGAAAAAAACAGGTACTTGGCGTTCTAAAAAGTTCAATAACTTGTCTAACTGCAATATTTTGATATAGCCAATAGTATGTAGAGACCAGATGGCGATTGCTTGACAGAAAATATGAAGTTCAGCTACGGCTACGACGAAGTTAGACTGGAAAAACTCCGACATGACAGCTTCGAATACGATCGGAATTAATGCAAGGACGTTGATGACTAAGTCTATTTTTTGTTTGAATCGATTATAAAATACGTCATCCTATGTATTGTACCATTCATGCAAAGATAATGTTTAAGTATGTTTATCTCGAGTACCTCAAGAATGTGTTATGCACTGTGATACTCTTGGGAGTGGCTTCGGTTCTATCGTTTGCAATATGCGTACTCTGTTATTGTGAACGAACCATATATTTATACGAATTTTGTAAAATTCTATTTAGTATTTTTGTATTTATAGCTTTCATACTCTATTTATAATTATACAAACATATACTTATATAAGAATAGTGAAAGTCTGAATACAAAAAATAAGATATTTTAAAAATAGCTTATGAAATATTACCAATGATATTTTAAATTTCATTGTTAGCTTCTGAGAAGTGTAAATTAAGACTTCTTTTCACACTTCTCAGAAGTTCTAATTTCCTCATAAATTCCTAATTTATTATTAATATTCTATAATATTCCTCACAACTCTAGCCAGACATAATCGAAACATAGTTTTATATGTATTTTGGAATATGGATAAACTAAACGCACAAACATATTTTGTAAATACCAACTATCATAAATATACAAACCAATACCAATAGATAATAAATTAGAGTTAAATAAATTAGATATAATAAATTTTCACTAAGCAGGAATTAAACCTGCGATCTCTAGTAGCTAGAACGAACAAACCGAGACTAAAGCTTCTTCTTTTTCGTGTCAGTGGCAACAATGAAAATTAAAGTTAGATACGCCCAGCCCAAAACTCGATGACACCAACTGCACCTTCCGTCGCTTCATTCAGGTCAGCGACTGTGCAGTAGCACTAGCATGAACTCCTATTAAATTCGTAATGTAAAGGTTTCGAGAGAACGGAGCATTGTGATTGGCAGTCTGCCCCTTGTGAACATGTGTGCGTGTGTAGCCCGCCAATCGCAATGCTCCATTCTGTCGATAGCTTTACATTACGAATTCGATAGTATTTTGTGCTAAGACTACTGGTGTAACCGCGCTGAGATGATGAAATGAAATGATCAATCAGTTTACCTTCTGCACCATCCGTGCATGCAACATTGTTTACACAGTCATATAAATTCTTCATTGTATAAACAAGTGAACATGAAATTGTTGAACTACGAGCCGTAAAATAAGATATTTACAAATAACAAATCAGTAGTTCTCACATCTAGCCACAGCTTAAAATAGTATGTGAAGGAAACCAGTTATCCGTAGATTCTTCATAATCTTAAAATATGAACTCAGATAATAAATTTTGTTTGGTAAAATTTTCTTTATTTAGGTAAACGTCACGCAGAAGTCTTACGGACTTAACGCGGCAGGCATTATGTGTTAGTCAACTTGATGCAGAGGTAAATAAGTGTAAATATTATAATGTTAATTTATGTAGATACGTCATAATATATTTTAAAGAGAGAAGATGACCACTGCAATGTATTTACCATTCCATAGAAGAAGTTTGATAATTTAAAAAAAAAAAGTTCCGAAATTGAGTTATTTTTAAAAGGCTACCCCTAGATAATCACCTGTTATTCTTGCCTTACTGTTTCTATATTATCTAACACTGGTTGACATGCGCAACTTCATCTACGTCACCTCGTTTTTGCAATATTTTTCATTCCTGCTCCGCACAATATGTTGGTCTTAGCATGATGTATCATGTAAACTTTCCTCTTGAATCACTATATCCTTCAAAAAGTTTAAAAAAATGAGCCACAATTAGGGACAGGCAGACAGACAGTGAGAAACGACCTTGTTTTGTATTATATAAAAATATATGGTGGATAAATCTTTCACTGTCAAGGCTGTGCGCCTGTGGAATGCATTACCAGTAAATATCAGATAGGCTAAATCCCTAGATATCTTCAAAAATATGGTTAAAGACTACTACCTATCATCGTGTGCCATGTGATGCTTCACAAATTATAAATTAGTAACTCGTTGCCTATATATATATATATCTACTCCCTATATTTATACTCTCTATCTTATATACGTATTGTATGTTATAACCACGGAGGACCGAACTATATAGATGACGGAGATGTAACAGTTAGATTTCTCTATACAAAAATGCGTGGCCAGTTGCGGGTGTCAAGGGAGACGCGCGGGGACATGTAATCACCCCCCTCCACCCGCGTGTTTGTACCCCTCTGTTTAAACCCCTCCTACTTCCAAGAAATCCATCTACCAGAACGTAGCGAAACTGGAAAAAAACGTGACATGCAATTTTCATTGTAGTTTGACTACTGGCCACTAAGCGCTACAAAGCATTCTAGAACTATCTATGTTATGAATGTTTATTTCCTTAAACTTATCTCGGAGGAAGATTCTTGGGCCCAAATTATAAATTACTCGCTCAGCCCAGTTTTGAAGAATAAATATTGCATTTAGAAGTAAATATAGAAGCTATAATAATAAACAACACTTATTTTAAATAGGGGTATTGTTTTTGAAAATTGGAACATCTGTTGGTATAAGGGCAAACCATTTAGTTTCTCTACATGGTTTAGTCATAGCCCGGTAGATGGCCTAGTTAACTTTATTTAAAATTTAAAATTTCAGTTAAATTAACTATTTATAAATAAAACGACATTTTTGAAATCATTATTGAACAAAGACAAAATGACTGTGGTGAAAATTTCACAGTATGCATTGAGTATTATTACAACTACGATACATGAAAGACAAGATTACTTACATCTATTCTCCACTAGATGGTTCTATTAGGGTATTTTTTTTATAAAAATTAAAATATAAATCCAGGGGACTTACAGATGAAATGCTACACCATCAGTATGTTTAGACAGTTTTCCTGTACAATTTTTACACCCTGACACCACACACTTCATGACGAAACACGATGAAAACTATTTTATTCTGCAATTTTTTTAAGAAAAATGACATCCGTACCCAATGCCGTGACACGAGAACTGATGAGTGACGTCAGAGCCTAAACTTCGTCCCTTTCTAACATTATCTCGCCCGTTCGTCTCGATTGAATTCTTATGACTCAATTGCCTTTGCAACAACTCCGCTTACTTCAATTCTCCATGGTTATAACTGTCTGATGGTGAAGCTAGTGCTATATTATATTTATTTTGTGTACACTTGATTCTCATATAGGTAATGTTTGTTTATTGTATGTTAATATTTATTTTATGCTTCCTACTTCTCTTATAGTTTTGTACAATACTGCTTGTGCAAATTATCTTATATATTATTAATTGTATTATATTATCATAAACTACACCAGACCCAACAATATATTGTTATATCACGCTACTGTCCATCCCAAGGTTGCCTGGAAGAGATCGCTTCCAGCGATAAGGCCGCCCATTGTACATTAGAACAAACTGTAACTCTCACTACTTGTCCATGGTGTTTTCTTGTATTTATTTTATTGTTTTGTTTTTTTGGTGTACAATAAAGAGTTATCTATCTATCTATCTATCTATATAATAGGGATTATTTATTTTATTCAAGAAAATAAAGTCAATATATAGACACGCTTTTTATGCATGTCTATACAACGGGTGATACCTGAGTTCCTTTGGAATTTCTGATCTATTTTAACATTTATCTTTATTAAAATATAAAGCTCTGTTTTAGAATAGAATCGATTACTTCTATCACCGCTGTGCTGTGTTTATTATTCTGAACAAGCGTAGTCGAATTTATTACAAATTGCAAATTTCCCCATAAATGTCTTGAAGCTAGCTTTACGGTTAGCTTGTTTGTATTAAAAGATTAATAATACCAGTAAATATTAATAACTGCCCGTAAATATTAATATCTGACAGTAAATACTTAGTACGGCACTATCTCGTGATTTGTGAGCACTACCTTGGTAGCGAAAATAAACTGTTTAAGAAAATTTCTTTGCCGAATCTATAGCCCGTATTCTAAAACAATACTTCATCATGAATCTCAACTTGAAACTTGTTTTAAGTACAGATTGTATTTTAGGACAATATTTGAACTTGATCACTTTAGTGTTCATAACATCTTCATTCAAGTTTGGTTCTAAAAAATGTTCTAAAAAGTGGAAACCGCTGTAGCCTAGTGGTATGGGTAATTGACTGCTGAGATGAGGTCTCCGGTTCGATTGCAAGTTTTACCATGGCACACACCAATGACTTTTCGATGCTTTTCGAAGTTATGTGTATATTTATCGCAGGTTTTTAATTGACCCGTTAATGACAATAGGCTCGCCACCTATTAGGTACATTGGGACCTAAACCTAAACTAGCGAAATGTGGGTGCTAGCACCTCTACACCTTCGGGGATATAGGCGTGCGTTTATGTTTATGTATATGTTTAGTTTCAAGTAAAAATTTCCGACTTATTATTGTTCTAGAATACGGGTATATTATATTACTTTGCCAAATAAGTCGTAGCCTACCCGTCGTGAAGAAAACAAGATGGTTAATCAAACTGATATATTTAAGATAGACATGTTGAGTTAATTCTGACAGTTGTATGATTGCTTTTGTTTTTCTGATAAGATTTTAATATCTGATATATATATAAATGTTCGTTTTTTTATTAATGGGATAGTTATGTCCGAGTATATTGAGACTGAACCTTTAAGATTAAAAGTAAGGAAACTATAGTCCAATTGTTTAGGTACTTACAAAAAGTGAACAATCGTGGTATGTCTTTTTGATATGTTTTGTTTGAAAACTCAATATAAAAAAACTGGTCTACATTTTTGTAGATTTGTGCCTAAGCATTTGTCTACTTCGGTTTTCTTTTATTAAGATCAGAAACTAAAATCGAACACAAATATTATCTAGATATTCAATTATTTCCTAACAGATAAACAAAAACACAAAGAACTTTCACCATAATACTTCGAGCACCTACCTTGACAAATCTTTGCATCACCCTAAGGTTGATTGGTAGAAAATGCCCATGGCATTAAGCCTTTGTACATTATTTTTATATTTTGTGCAAAAAGTTTAAACAAAATATTAAAAAAAAGAATTGTATAAATCTATAACATTTACATTATGGTTTAATTCAACTGTAATACTCATGTTACGTGCAACTGGCAGCCCGACGATACTCGTTTATCTTTACAATAGAGTTATAAACGAAATAGAATTACGAAAAACAAATAACCAACCGTCGGTAACCCTTCAACTGCAAATAATACCTTTCAGAGTTGTTGGCTTAAGTAATTGTATTATCGTACCAAACAACACTGTCTTGAACAAAGGGTAAAATTATAATTAAACGTAATTCTGTATAATAGATTAGGAAAATTTTATAGCAGATTAAAGGTTGTTCTCATTAAACGAGTGGTTGGTGACTTAAATCATTACCACTATGAGATAGACGTATATAACGTGAAAAAGCATCTGATGAGGCCGTCACGCTGAGTACCCCCATTGTAACACTACGTATTTGTATTGGTAACACTCCTTCCTGAGACTTTGCCTCCAGAAAAAAATAACATTCAGTTTTTCTCCCTCCTGATATGGTATTAGAGTTATACCAGTCGAAACACATTGACCTGACCAGAGCTGCAGTAACTCTATACTACAACGAGTATCTTAAGCAGTATCTTCCATAAGCAAGTTTGGTATGAAATTTGACTAGGCAGGCAGACAAATACAAGTAATAAAGGAGAGTGTTGATGTAAACGTTAAACTTACACACAAAAGTTCCACAAGTCACGAGATCCACTCGGAGTTTGTCTGTTCACTAAACCTGACTGAAATGATAAATCCATTGAATGCTAAGAAATTCGTCCCAGGATAGGCAAAGCCAATAGCGCGTCTTTTTCAAATGCCAGTGCTAAACCACTCGGCTAATATTCAGAATTTTATATAAGTAGACCATTAAACGAAACGTAAAAAGCGTCAAAATTATAAAATATATTAAGGTTAGTTTAGCAAATGTACCACTGGTTCGACACGAGAAGACTCCAGCAAGAAACTCAGAAGGCTTCCTTTTTTTTACTACACTGCTAACACTGTAGCGTTTTCACTAAATGACCGTACGTTTTAATTTATTTAATTATTTATCATAACCATTTAGCTTACATGCTCATTGTGTTAAATATTAAATTAAATCATCAAAGTCAATTCTTTAAATATGTTTGCATCAATAAAGTACCGGTTAGCAAGACTTATAAAATTAGGTATGATTGAAATACCCCTCAAAAGTATTCGAAAGGTATTCATTTGTATATAAATTGGCGGATCTCGAAGTTATTAAGACTGTCTTTGTCAGTCATAATTGTTTGGTGCCAAACAATATTGCTATTTAATTTTCTTCGGGTTTAAATGTGATAAGACTAAGGCATTAACGCAAGGGTTTATCTAATTCCAACTCCTGAGCTTTTCCTTATACAAATTATATTGTGTAGCCATGTGGAAATAGCTTTGTAGTTCAGGTGTTGGTTTTGCTTTTGAAAGGTTGCGGTTTTGACTAGATTAAAGACAAAATACGAACAATTTAGCTTAACTGGGGATTAACAGATAGTCTTTAGTATCTACTAGAGACTATAAATTCAAGTACTGGTAGCCAAATATACCTATATTGTACACCTTGCGGAATGATATTGAATGTACCTATATTCGTCTACCAGTACCTACTTAAATTATAAAAAAGAAATAATAAAAGGCTGTTATAATAATAATCAGTTACTGAGAAAGGAATCTTTGATATCCAAGAGTGTTTTTCCTTGAATTTACCATCAAGTGTGGAGGCATTATATCGAGGGGCCCTACATAAAGCATTGTTCTAATTATCATATACTTAGCCGGAAGTGTTCGTCGTTGGCCTCGTGTATTTTCCTGAGGAAAGCCATTGCTGCTTCCGGCTATTACTCGACCAAAGTAAGAATAATTAGATCACTCTATACGTCATTATATTGTTACATATTTAGCAGTCAGGCTTCACGTACTTATATTTAAAAAATTAGTCTAATCTTTAGATGGATGAAAGAGAAAACACTGCTAATCTTATTAAGCATTTAAATTAGGGACGTTTATTTAAGGGCGACTTCTAGAATAGCAGAATTCCAGCCACGTTTGATCATAAATTCAACCCCAGTGTTTTATGGCTTACCTCCGTGGCTTATTTAAGCTTACTTGACTAAAAATTCGCATAATGAAGGTAGGAGTAATAAATATTCCACGTACGAATTGGTTACACGATTTATTAGAAACATGGTATTTACTTGTGTATATTGAAATTTACAGTAACCCGTTGAACCGTAATGTATTCTTTATTCAAATAGTGATCGTTTATGTAACAAGAAATCAAAGAGATCTGTTTATAGTGTTTACACTGATTGACCTCGCGAAATGATATTGAACAGAACAAAAATTGTTTACATTCCTAGTTACATTTGAGCTGGGACTTTGACTTATTGCGATGCTTATTTTTTAGAAATATTGAAGTAAATGAGATGTCTGCCGACTGACTCTAACGACGGAACTACCGCATAGTTTTACTTAGTTAGACTCAATCGGATTTGTTATGTAATATAATGTTAATATACTAGTCGTATACTGCGTAACTTTGAAATTGAAGAACATTCGTCATATTATTTGAAATCATTTCAAATTTAATATAATAACAGTTAGATACATTATGTTAATAAATAAATAAATAAATATTCTAGGACAATCTACGCAAAGTCGTCTAGACATAGCTTAACTAGCTTGTGTTATGGGTTTTGTAAATACATATATTTTTTACATAAAAAGATCCAGACCAATGCGAATAATTTATATTCATGCACACACATATTTACACTGAGCGGGAGTCGAACCCGCGCAGTAGTTGTGTTCACTACCGCCACGTCACAGAGGTCGTCAAGTTAAGAATATTAAAGTAAAGTGAATAAGTTTGTTCATTACATTCCGTGTAGGTTACATTTGGAACATTTGAAATTGAAATTAGCTAACTTTATACTTCAAAAAACAATATATTGTAAACCAACATACATTACTATATTTTATATATATCTAATATTAAAAACTAAAACTAAAATGCGTCATGGAATACCTCCGTCTCTCATGCCTCCTGTAAAAGCGTTCTCAAAAAACTGGTAGCTAATTTTTCGTCCTAAAAATAAAGCCATCCTTCTGGATACGAGAAGCGTCAACCATACGCTTCGCAATCTCTCTGGAGAGATTGCCGAGGCTCGGATCCCATGACCCTTTGTACATATATTATATCGTGTTTTAAGATGATGAAGTCAAATTTAGTACAAGTCAACTTGAACAAAACTTAAATGTAAATGTAATAAACTGAAACTTCTAGCTCTCAAATCTCAACAACCATATAACCAATAAAAAATACAAACGCTTAAGAGAGCTAAGACAATAGAACAAGTAAAATATGATCAAAATTACTAAAAATAGAATTAGATCGATTGACAGGTAAGATAGTGTACGATACTGTATCTAGATTACGATTATCGAAGATGATGACATGATATACATGATATTGATTGGGATGGCAGTGGAAAAGTACCTATGGAAGAATGTTGAAATTCTCATAGTTTTCTCAGGAACAGCTGCGGACACGTTTCACATACGTTTCTTAGGAACACCTTGTTGTAACATGCCAAAGATGCCACTTACTATAAGGTGGCTGACAGGTACCGCACTGATTTGAAAACTACTGTCAGATATATTTTGTATTAGGAATCACACCCAATGAATCAACTCAGATCGGAAAAAGTTAATGCTCCGACAGATTCAAACTTACAAAGGGAATGCTCTAACCGTTGATCCAAGGAACCACGTCTACAGCATTTAAAAATGACTGTAACATAATGATGTGTCGGTGTGATGAAGTGTCGGTCTCAATGAATGCATGGAGACCGACACTTCGAGTGATGGATGTAGATAGCTACCACTATCGCACCAAGATGGTAGTATAGAATAATTTCGTAAGCTCAAAACGTGGTTCTACGGTACAGCGGTAGAGCATTTCCCCCTGTAAAAGAAAGATGTGGTTCGAGGCCCATCAGAGTATTTACACTTTTTCCGATCTAAATTAATTCGAAACAGTTAGCATAAGAATTAGTTTAAAATTTAGTTACACTACCAAATATACTGTACCTCTAATAATATTTTAGAAGCCTTTTAATTAATATGAAATAAATAATACCTTCTGAAATTCTATACGATTGGTTCAATTTTTTATGGAATACATGGAGAATAATACCGTTCGTAGACAATATCGTATAATATGCTCTTGTCAGAGAACATTCCTATGGAAGAAATATATACCAGTAAAATGGGTATCGATACATTTTGCTAGAATCTTCACCACGATCTGTAATGTTATTGCTACGTATATCAATATTTAACTAAAACTCTTCCAGTATACGTGAAACGCGATATTCACAGCATTGGTTATTCAGAAGAGCACATCTGCTTCGAATAGTATGTTTGACGGCTGAACTGACATGATTTGGTCCAATTTGCACAAAATGTACACAGAAATGTGTGTTTCCATGTATAGTATCTATGTATACAAGCAAATGGGACGTGTGAGCGCTGGAATAGTGCACAGAGGGTTCCATATAAAATTGAATTAGGAAACAAACTTGTCGTTGCTGCTGGGTGTTTGTTCGTTCGTTGATGCAAATTTCTGTACTGATCGTGAGCCCTCTCATACGCAGGTGATCACCGGGCACGGGTGCCTTTGGGATTACCTGCATCAGATCCAGAAGGATGGTCCAAGTGTCAACATTGCGATACGCGCGAGGACTCAGGGCTGCACACCTGTTCTCTACTATCGCCTCCAGCAACTAGAGACCCAAAGACGGCATGTGTTTTAGTCGGTTCGAGTCCAAAATAACCTCTCTCACCGGTTCCGGTTAGATTGATATCTGTGGGGATTTGGCGCACGGAAAAAAAGTACTGATCGAGACCTATCTCCTTCAGTTTGATAGCAAAAAACAAACTATCCTTTCACGAATAGCTTCGTAGCATAATATTCACGTAACTTTATATACTGTAAATAAATACGGTAGAGAATAAGATCCATTCAAATATAGAATTCATGAGGCTGCGGCTCATCTGTCTGCGATATTAAATTCTACTGAACTCCTTGTTGTAGTGTAAATATGTCTGTAACTTGTCCGATTGTTAGGATTTGGTTTAGGTATGAATATGTAGATATACTACGCTACGATATATATATATATGTGGGCACACACGTAAGCTACCGTTTATTAATTACTAGCCGTTGACCGCGACTCCGCCTGCGTGGCGGTGGTCATATTTGTAATAATTCACACAATATCTTTATAAATTGTAGCCTATGTGTTATTCTGATGTATAAGCTGTATTATTGTAATGTTTCATTAAAATTCATTTAGTAGTTTTTACGTGAAAGAGTAACAAACATTCATCCATCCATCCATACTTACAAACTTTTACGTTTATAATATTATAAGTAGGATAAGACAACAATTTATTTTATGGAAATACAGAAGTGTGAGCGAAACCCCGCCAAGATATAGGGAGCCCACAAGCCAACCTCATTAGCAAGCTAACACTGATTAATACACAGGGGTCAGGAATAAAAAATGAAAAGAAGCCGAATGATGTAGAAAAATGGAAAGAAAGGCAATAAGTACGAGTAAAATAAACCCATAATTTTGGCCGTGCGGATAGCGAAGGTGTAAAAATTTACAGTTGATGAGATATGAGCGTACTGGCAATGTGACTGGATTGTTTTCAATAGACATCAATCAAACTCACAGGGTTCCCCACAAAGGTTAGCCACAAATAATGACCAGGAGCTGTTGGGGGATGGACCTGTTATTTGAGAGAAAATCGCTGCATTATACTAAATTTCTATTAAATTGTTTAGATATCTTTAACAATTATTATGGTTTATTAATATTTAAGTTGTTCTTTAGCCGATATTAATAATTTACACACTATTACCGCATTTAAGAAATAATACTCAATTACATCCAGGTACAGAAAGTAGAATTCCTATAATATTGAATTTTTTATCGTGTCTTTGAATTTGAATTCGAGTCATTATACTCTTACAGATTAAGCTAGCATCATAATGTCACTTAACTAAATCTGTTCAACAGTTATAATGGATCATATTGGATACAACCTTCAAATCAAACACATAACTCCATAGATAAGATATTGAAGTAGGTTTTACAGGGCGGAAAGCCATTACAAGATAATTCTATATACAATTATTTACCTTTCTCTATACTGTAATTTATTTTTTTGGCTTACGCATAATAGTTATCTATCTATATATCTACATTTGAGGATCAGCAAAGAAATGACAAACCGCACCACTTTTTCCGTGTACAAAATTGCGGTTTGTTAACCAATGGTTGGGTTCACTCTCCTTCAATATATTTTCACATAACTCCATGTTCGCCGCAGTCGGGTAAAAAATGTTACATTTGATTGTGTTTAATCAATATTTTTACACAAATGATTACGAAAGACGTACATTTATCAATTAGTAGCTGATTACTATCATTATGGATTGTATTTGGTAGCAATACTGATTTATAAAAGTACTTGTGCGTATTGATCATTATCTTCAACAATATAACTTACTGTGATTCACTGTTTTATTTCACTGAAACCAATTAATTACGCATGGACCGTGATAGCACGATGTCTGCTTACCTATATGTATAGTTAACCATATTGGTAATTGATTTACATGTTTCGAACTTCTACTGATTGTAAATGTAGTTACATAGGGCGAGGTGAAATCAACGACGACCTCCGTGACATGGCGATAGTGAACGCGACTACTACGCAGGAGGAATGGGTTCGATTCCCGGTCAGTGCATATGCATAAATATGAATATTTACAATAGTCTAGGTATTTCTATGTATAATATGAATATGTATATGTATATAATTATGTTCATCCGCATTCTAGAACCCATAACACAAGCTAGTTTTGCTATGCTTACTATGTGTCTAGGTGGCGTTGTGTAGATTGTCCTATAATATATTATGTATTTATTTAAATTGACGTTTCCTATATAAAAATAAATATTATATTAAATTGTCGCGGCGTGTTTCCCGGTAGAGTAGAATTTGGGTCACCTCTTCTCTTCTCATTACGTGTACACAAGGAGAATAAGGGATATACCTGTTCAGACATACACAGCCCAGAAACAGCCTCAGGTGCATGTCTCGAGTCAACAATAGTGCCCAAAATATAGCAATAATACGCTCACCTATTACGTAGGACAGAATACAATTGGTGAAAGGTGAGTGCTAATTCACCTTTGCTTAACCCTGCGAGGGTAAAGTCGTGATTTTTTCTGGACTCCTCTAAAAACGTTCATGTTATGAAAATCTATGAATATGCTTCACTGATTTTCATAACATAAGCGTTTCAAAGTAACATAACGTACCTATATGTGTTTGTGTATTATACCCAAAATAAATAAATACTGTTATTACAGTGTGGCAAATGTAGTTAGACATGAATTCCATAAAGAATCCAAATTCATGTGAATACATTTCAATGTTTATTTACGATCGAATGGCGCCATCGAAGATTTTATTGCTATAGTCAGGACGTTTGTGCTCGCCCGTCTTAATTACCTATTGATATTATCATTGTTTTAGGGTAGTTTTGTTCTTACACGCATAAACACCTTATTTACGTCAAGCATACCTAAATGTGAGGGAGATGTGTAGCTAAGTATATCTAAGTAGTTCAATAATCTCCTCTTCTATATAGAACACATGTGGAGCTTTGATATCACCCTCATACGTTGCAAACTAACTAAGTTGTTCGACGACTCTGTTTGCTGTCATATTCTTGGAATAAGCACACGTGTTGCACAGTCTCGGATCCTGCAAACTGAGTCAGGAAAAGCATCTGTTTAGGCCGTCAAACTAGGGCCTTCACTGTATCAATGTTGGTGTTTGTAATGGTGACCCTCTTTCCAGAGAGTTTACCTTCAGCTTTCCATCAGGCGAGGTTCTTATTCTTGAGTCGAATCGACTCCATTTTTGAGTTGACATCGTGGTGTAGTAATTTATTTCACGGCAGTGCTGCTACTCACTGAGAGCAAATTCCATGCTTTTTCACGACCCACCTAAAGGATTCGGGGCTGTAGGAAGAAGGAAACACGTGCGCTGGTAAGGAATTCCAAGACTTAATGTTGCGGCAGAGGAAAGACTCACCGAACCGCTTGGTTCTTGATGGAATATTCTGTACCGTATGCGGGTGACATCCAAACTCTGCACGTGCTGTCTTGTGTAGGAAAGGAGAGGGTAGGATTAATAAATAGTGGAAAGAGCTTATCAGAACATTCAGCGTGGTAGTGACGGTAAAATACTGCCAGGGGCGCAACCTCTTTACGCATCTGCAAAGGTTCCAGGATATTAATTGTGCCGCCTCTAGTTTAGAGTAGGCTATGATATTTTGGTCACGTCAAACACAAGGATGAGTCAAGACTGAATAAAGAGATTTATTTTGTGACCGGAAAAGGGTGTGTTCGGACGGCTGACATATTAAATTTGTCACGTTCGCGGAAAAAGAGTTTCCTTAGAATTCCTGTTGTAAGGAATAAAATACAATACACGAAAATATTGTGATTTTGAAATTCAATATTTTTGCAGGCAAATGTGTAAAAACTGAACTTTTACTACTCATAAAAAGCATTCCTTTATTTATAAAAGAAATAAAACCGTATTCAATGATTTTTGAAAATTCGATTGCCGCACCCGGTTATCGGACCGACTAAAATCTGTAAAAGTTGCACCCTGTACTTTTATTGCACTTTAAGCACTATAATCTACACACTAAATATCTAAATACTGGATTTATTAAGTAATGAGTTAAATTGTTTCCCCGAGGAAGAGCGAAACCAAATAATTCTACAGCAAGGTGGTGCTTCAGCCCATAACAGCAGAATCACTACTGCCTATATTAATAACCATTGGTACAAACGGCACAAAAAGATGGCCCGCGAGATCACCAGACCTCACCCCTTTAGATTTTTTCAGTAGGGATATGTAATAAATCAAATTTACATTAAATCTTATGAAAATGTAAACACATAACATTCACCATAACACAACATTAAACTTAAAAAAATTCGTTAGGAGAATGCATTTATGTATCATTAGCATTTAATTGAGCAATTAATTAGTTAGTTTAGCATTTTTTGTAAATAATTATTAATAATTTAAGATTTCCCCGTTTTCCTTTTATTTAATTTATGAAGTTTGCTGAGAGATTTAATCTTTATAATTGTAAGTACAGGGTGCAACTTTTACAGGTTTTAGTCGGTTCAATTACCAGGTGCGGCAAGATAATTTAAAAAATATTTGAATGCAGTTTTCTTTCTTTTCAAAAATAAAGGAATGTTTTCTTTGAGTAAAATTTTCTATCTACAGTATTAAGAGCACTTCCCTTTCAGGTGGCATTAAAAAAATTCATTCTGTATATACATACATAAATATGTATATACATGTTTTTATTTAGTATTCACATTTATTTCATCCTTTTCCACATAATACACACATTTATTATCCATAAATTCATATAATTCGGGCAAATTGTTTGTTCAAGCCATGTTACTACACAATTAAATTAGCTTTCATCCATAAAAATACTTACTACTATACTTAAATTATAACGCTTCAGTATTTTCTTCGATAAAGGCTAGAATCTAGAATATTTCCTTTAAAAAAGATTCCGGCAATATTTTTTTCTTTGTTTTAAGGGCTGGACTCTTTGGTTAATATGACAATTAAACTTACAATAGAAGTAGTACGTCCCTTTAGACTTTCTGATGGCAAGCTAGCACACGATTAGCCTAATGACGAGTGATACCGGAACACCAAAATGTATTACTCGTAAAAACGGATGGAAATGCGGAAAAAAATAAGGCAGGTGGGACCTTCGGTACTGCCATTAATAGTACAAAAATGCAGCTTTAATGGATTTTTTCCATTTTGCTTTTACCTCCACCCTCCATCCATGTCATGTATGTATCTAGGTGTACATTAGTGAAACCTTCGATGTAGCAAACGCTCACAAGTAATGGTTACTGCTTATTTTCATTGACCATATGCTTGACTCTACCCGCAGAAGTCTAATTGAAAAAAGAAATATTTTAAAATAATGTTCTATATCTCGGAACGACTAAAACAAAATCAATCGACTACTAAAACGATTCAATTCTGATCCTGGCGCTTACAGTGATAATGTTTTGACTACGGAGTTCACTTAATCCAACTATAAATCGATTTGAAAAAAAATACAAATTAACGCCTCAAAATTTCATTATAAGTACTAAATCTCGCGGCCCTGGATCGGCTGGAGTGCAAGCGATATGTTACCTATTATCTCATCTCTGGCCACTGAAGACCGGAAGATAGCATGCATTTTAGTCGGTTCAAGTCCGCACAAAATCCCACTCATCGGCTGCGGTAGAGCATGCAAGGGGAATTAGCGCACGAAGAAAGTACTAAAACGCTGTCACTTAAAAAAACATTTTAGTTAACTTTACTTTATCGAATCGAAAACAATCTAATTTCGATCCTTTATCTATTTACCATTACATAAGTACATACATATATTTCATCTACAGTAACCATAACACTCACCTCTCAATTCAAACAATCCTGTGTACTTCACTTACACTTTTAACATAAAATCACTAAGCTATACAAGAAAAAAGAACAATGATTCATTCAAAGTTTATACAAGTTATCGCGATGTTTTCCAACATTCCCCGGAGCCGACGCGACCTCCGGCATCGACTTCTGAAACGGTACTGGACTGAAATCAAAGGGAATATACGCCGATACCAGATAAGTCTGCGAATGAAAACAGAGGTGATAAGCCGGCCGAATTACGGAGTTTGAAATACTATGGTGGATAGGTAATCTGGTTTGAGTAATGGTTTTAACAGGCTCTCTAGAAATTGGTTGATAATCGTTAAAACTTTTTTTTGTTTCGAACAATGTTTTGGAGGTTCTGTCATTGGGTAAAGCTGTTGCAATCAACCGCGATCTCATGTAATGTTTAAGCAGTAAGTAAATCTCGTAGTCACTTTAAAAAAGGTATTTTAGAAAGAGGGTACTACGCCAGGAAGAACAACTGCAGCAAGTAAACATTCAATTTAACGTTTAACGATTAAAAATCGAGTGTCTTGTCTAAGCGCTCATTTTCACTATTCGCCTTTCTCATGTGGTGATAGAGTAAGGGTTAAGAGTAATAAGTTGACTATATTATCTGTATACTTTTTGAATGGAGGATACAGTCTGATATTGTAACTGTATCTCTGTAGTGTTTCTGTGCAATGAGAAGGATGAAAAATATCAGCCTCCGAGCTTTCGAATTTCTTAGTTCCTACACTTCAAATGTTTGTACTACCTAAGTTTGACTCCCATCTGGCCTGCAGAAAATACGACTAAAATTTATAACATAGTAGGGTTAGGCTTCGTTTAAAATGATTAAAAAGTTGGTTCACTAGTTATCGAGTAATTATCAATATAAGTCAAATACACGCCTACGTACGTAGTCTGTGTTAATTACCGTTTCTTTGATGTTTGGACGATATCAGACTGTATGGTATTGCTGTCCCAACTTGCCATGTAGGGGACATATTCATTCAAATTTGGAATTTATGAGGTTCTAAAGGTTGACTTAAGAGATTCTATTACTTGATTTACTTTACGGTCTCCACTCTAGAAATCATTTGCAACCATCGGTACTCCAACAGCGAGGCCAGCTATGTTGTGTGTGTTGTTGATAACTGTCCCTTTAGTTTGCTATAAATTATATTGTAACTCCAGTTAGCCAAATCAATGTTCTATTGGTCCTTGATACATAAATGCTCAAATTCAACTTACACTTTATCATTTTTTCTTATAAGTAATTGTTAGAATTCTAAATTACATAATAAAAAATCAGTTCAATATCTAACCGAAGATTTGATAGGATTATCTTTTGTACGTCTTCAAAGTATGGTAATTCTTGTAAAATTAAATTGGAAGACGGCAAAATCTATACAGACGCTGACTTGATTGGTAGCTATTTTTAATTTTTTTCGTTATTCGGTTATTCGTTTGGCCTGGTTTGACGTTGTTCTGACGTAACGTTCTGGCATAAATTCTGATGTTTGTTCTACAAAGAACTCGGGTTAGCAAGCATGGCAGTGGGCGAGGAACAGAGCAAGAAGTACAGATGGCCGTTGGAGCGGAATGCTTCTTGAATGGAGACCACGTACTGGTAGACGAGATGGAAGGATGACATAGTCAGAATCGCAGGTACCCATTGAATGCAGACCGCCTCCAACCGGTCAGATTGGAGGTCTATGGGGGAAATCTTTATTCAGCATGTGGACGTCCTTAGGCTGAAATGATGATGTTGATGATGATGATGATTCTACAAATAAGTATTTTGTCTATTTCAACAGTTTTAAAAAGCAACAAATAAAAAACATCTGAATAATTTTGCAAATATACCTATTACCAAAATAATAATAAATTCATTGTTACAAAACCTTTTCAAATGAACAACCTATTGTACCTCTGATTAAGAAATATTGGATAATAAAAGCGATTATTAAAGCTAAAAAATATCTGTTATTTTCGAACTAGACAGGCCTTTTCAATCAAATGACAACAAAATATCTTAGGAGATCCCAAAGACTTTTCCATTAATTTCGGAATAAAAGTGAAATACGACAGCTGACAGCTTTTATGTCGATAATGTCACTTTATTGCTGCCGATGAAGTCACTCAAACCGATAATTACCAGATATAAGATATCATAATATCGCGTAGTATCCTATAAGGCCGGATATTAATGATCGTAAACCGTATCATATTGAAACATAAATTTCAGTGCTTCAGTATCATTTATCCTGACTTTGAACGACAAATTTATCCTGTGCATGGCCTCATCGAGATCTTTTCGAGTCAATCTCATCTGCAAACCGAATACTAGCTGTTTGACAGATGAGGCGCAGATTAGACAATTAGATAAGCTCTCGGGCTAAGGGATAAATTTTCAGTAAGTGTTTAAAAATATCTTCATAGATACTTATTCCCCTAAACAATAAAACTCTTAAGGTACTCAAAACCGTGTTTTAATATTGTTAGTACAAAAATCACGCCAAAACGCCACGTTATGTTTTCTGAGTCACGTGACGTCAATAGTGCGTTTCTTACTGATTCCATATTTTGTTTTGTTAGGATAGTGAAACGTTGCAAAAAAAAGTTCACAGGAGACGAGGCTTAATTGAATGAATGAACTCGTTGAAAATATTGTCAGTAACAAAATTTTATTTCTTCATTTGAAAATCATTAAATGAGTTATTCGATGAATATTCGTAAAACAGTATATTTATTTTATCTAAGTACATTTTAGGTCTAATCCCCTATTGGTGCATCAAACGGCAATCTCTCCCATAAGAAACAAAAAAAAATAGTTAAAGAGCGCATGAGCGCGAGCCCCGCTCTTTAAAATTGAAACAACTGGTTTGGAGTTTGAGTGTAGGAGAAAAGTTCAGAAAAGTGTTTTGAACGTCAAATTACTTTTACGACTAGAGTAGGTACTTACTAATATTTATGTTTTTACGATGCCGCATTAAACGGTACTAAATTGAAAACACTTTATTTACTGCCGAATAAATTGTACTTACTGGACCGCATAAGTAATAAGCTATAGACAACTTTTTGCTCTAAGAATGAATGTCATTTACTTTTCATAAATTTTACATAAAAATATAAAGTTAAGTAAGTATAAAGTATTCAAATTTTACACTTTGAATGACTTATGACTTTATAACTTTAAATATATTCACTTATACTCTTACATGTATATTTGTATAATATTATTAATGCCAAAATCTGTAACTGACATGCCCTGTATTTTTTTATAGTTCGAAAAGTCTCAACGGACATCTCCCCTGCCGAACCAGCACCGACTAAACGCATGTGATCTTTGGGTCTTTAGTTGCCAGAGGTAAAATAGTAGCCAATATATCCCCGCACCTTGGCAGACCCGGGGCCAGTTCTATCGGACAAGACAAATGCCCTCGATAATTGCAACCTGAATTTGTTCAAATAGAAAATAAATAGCTTGTGTACTATCGACGGAAGATTTTGCGAAAGAAAAGAAATAGATCAAAATAAAATATCTTACAATTAACTTTTATACAAACTTGGCCATTGTTATATCATCAGAACATCACAGAACTTCAACATAAAAAACACAAACTTATAAGCTCAAATAATCTAATATATAAAATTTTCGTGTCACAGTTTTCGTTGCCATACTCCTCCGAAACGGCTTGACCGATTCTCATGAAATTTTGTGAGCATATTGAGTAGATCTGAGAATCGGCCAACATCTATTTTACATACCCCTAAATGAACGGAATGGATCAGCGGGAACGGGATCAGAAGTCCACGCGGGTGGAGCCGCGGGCAACAGCTAGTCCGCTAATATATTTTCCAAATCTTTTCCTTATCGGTTCTTTATATTCATTCAAAATGTTGGCTCTGACGATGACGTCACCCGTCACAGCTTTAGAAACATAGACACAGCCTTTGTCAAAAGAGCGCTTTTATGAAACCTGTCACTAGCCTCGTCTTAACCAAACAAGCTGGGGCATTACAAAAGATTTTAATTCTCCCCTCACCGCTGTCATCAACAAACCGAACATATAGGCAACATAGTCGGTCGACTGGAGAGAAAATTTAGCGTGGAATATTTTAATATCAGCCCTGTATTACAGGCACGTCTTTTCTCTTTGAATTGGGTTAGCCCATATTCCTGCTTCTTATTTTATTAACATTTAGTTGGCAGGTGGCAACGGATGTTTAACTATGTATTTAAAGATTACTGATGTAGATACAGCTGGATTTTTTTTATTTAGGATTCGTTAATCGGACTTCACCTCGCCTGATAATAAGCTGAAGGCGAGTTTCAGGAAAGACTGTCACCAATACAAACACGTACACTACGTACAGTATGGTGGCGCTCAGCTTGATGGCCACATCAGATGCTTTTTCACGCCCCGCTTTAAGGACACGGGACTGTAGGAAGAAGTAAACACATGAGCTAGTAAAGAATTCTGAGACCATAGTGCGTCAAAGGAAAGACTCACCAAACTGCTTGATTCTTAATGGAATATTCTGCACCGCGTACGAGTGATATCTAAGCCATGAACGTGTTGCCCTGTGTAGGAAAGGAGAGGGTGGGCCTAATTGGAAGATCTCCCTATTTTATCAACATTTGGTACGCACCTTTCCCTTCAGGGTGGGCAGCGCGTGTGTGACACCCTTAGTGTTGCACACGTTCATAGGCCACGGTGGCCGCTTTCCATCAGGTGGGCCGTGTGCTTGTCTGCCACCTACGTAGTATAAAAAAAAAAAGTTCAAAATACTAATGTAAATATAGATAGAATCGTTTTGTTCCGCTATCCTTGCTTTTACAAAAACGATCTGTAGTAGTTATGTGTAATTGGGGAATTGTAAAATTTAATTAAACTTCACCAAATAGGCTTTTTGGAAAGTTAATGCATGACAAATAGGCTTCGAAATAAACTGCTTTTCCTATTAAGCTATCCAATCACCAACATAGTAATTAGGTTAAGTCAACATGTTTTGAACAAGACCACAAAAATGCCACTTAGTTTTTTGTTTGGAAAACATAATTAAGTTTGCCTCGGTTTATTTATCGTTGAGTTAAATTTTTTGTCATGTTTTGTATTTACTGCTGCTTAGCTTCAACGTAAGAAAGTGTTCAATCTGTATTAATACTATTAACCATCATAAATATGCCTACGGAGGTAGGATATGACCTACTACTCGTCTCTTCCGCCCTAATTGAGCAGCAATCCGACTGAAGAAGTAACTCTGCCCTACAGAATAGCGTGGCTAATAAGAACCTTGTGTTGTGTTGTACTAATATAATAACCACTGCACCCCGGGCGGTGAGCTAGGTAGTCAGAGCTCAGTAGAGAAGTATTTTATTTTCTGTGCGCAAAATCCCCATGGATACCACCAAAGTAGGTAGCAGTGATGTCGGACTCGAACCGACTAAAGCGCGCGCCGTCCATGGGTCTTTGACTGCCGGAGGTGAGATTATACAAGACATATCTCTCGCATCCCGGCAGACCCAAGGACATCTCTTTGAGATGACCTCCCTTCCCCTAATGTGGGAACCATGGTGTCCCCATCTTGCACCTGGATATAGGGAGGCGCACTTTGTGATGTCAGTGGGAAGACCGAGGCCTTAAGTTGTCATCTCTATGTGATGGTATCAAACCCTGCTTTGTCTTCTACTCTGACAGCACAGAAATTCTCTTAACCTTCATGCCTTCCCCTCTCCTCTCCGCGCCCTTCCCCTCCTACTCCCTCTCCTACCTCCCTCTATAGGGTCGGCAGCATGAGTGTGACGCACCGAGTGTTGCAAACGTCCATAGGCCACAGTATAAAATCACTTTCCATCAGGTGGGCCGTGTGCTTGTCTACCACTTAAGTTACTTAAGTTGTATGAAAAATAGAACTATAAAAATTGGAGAGCAGTAGGTATTTGATGAATTCGACCTCTAGGGGCACAAAATAGAGGTTGAACGTTTGTCACGAATTATGTCGAATTATTTATCTGGATGAGTATGGGAATATACATGTACAAAACTATAGGATGGTCAGAGATGTTTTATTCATCTACACTTCACCTTTCAAACTTTCGAGCAACATAATAGGGGACGATTCCATTACTATCAACTTTGGTGTTAAAAGGAAATATCGAAAATATTTCAGAGTACACGTGAAAGGAGGAATTGGTTATTACGATTTCAGAGGTGTAAAAGCTATATCTCGAGAGGTCTCGTCCCTATTGCGTACGCACTCATATGGTGTTACCAAAAAAAAAGGTAACAGCCACTTAAGGTTTATTGCTTATTTGTTTAGGGTATTTTCAAGTTCACCGTGTGGTTTTGTACAGTGGGTCCAAAAGTTCCTGGACACTTTAAAATCTATACAATACTTTGACAGCCTAAGGCTAATTTAACCAAAAAACTACATCTAAATCGATTCATCCGTTCGGGAGCTACAATGCCACACACACACACACACGCGCACACACACACACACACAAACACACAGAGATACGTGAAACTTATAACAAGTAACAGGGGTTAAAAGGTAACATTATAATGATGCTAATCGTTGTGTTGCATATTTTTATTGCACAAGATAGCATAATTAATGAAATAATAATTATAATAAAGTTGGCGGAGCGCAATGAGAATTTTAAAAGTGTGGGTAGGACCGTATTGGTATTTTACGTTCAAATGGCGAAATATTAATATTAAAGTGATAATAATTATGTACCTAATCGTAGACTATACATATAGTAACAGTGTTTTATGAGTAAGTTGACTTGAAATAAAGAGTTGTTTATGCGATTACCGTTAGGTTAAGTAGCGTTAAGTTTTTGCGTTATTATAAATGGCGTAAATAATGCGATAAATCGTAAGTAATTTGTATTGTGAGGAGACAATAATAAATGCGGATGGAGGAGATGAGAAAGGAATCCGGCATGGAGGACCAAACCTTAGAGGGAATCAGTGCTTACCTTGATATAGAACAGCGGTACCACACACCTCCAGTAGTTATTGCGGTGACGGCTGCGGCGTAGACACACTGATCACTGTTTTAAATTGTTCAGAGGCCTTGATTAACTTTTAATAATTATAATGGAGCGCGTCACATATATTTTCTTACCCGCCGCGCGGCGGTAGTTTCGACAGAGTTTTTTGCACTGACGTAAGGAAACGGAAAGGGAAGGATGCGTGTAGTGTTGCCCTACGTGATGATGCGTTTTGTTGACAGTATAATAGATACAAAAAATATATATATAATTTATCAATGGCGCAGCCAACTATATAGATCGATGGACTTTCCTGTAAAGAAGTAAACTAATACGAGTAGTTCCTAAACTTAATTACATTTATAAGTAGATCAATTATTCAGTCGATTCTAAAACTAGTAGTTGTCTAGTGGCATCGCATGGTGTACATGCAATTTTAGTTTCAAATTGCCCAAAGACTTTTGCAGCCCATATACCTATGGCTGAAAGGAAAATTTTGAAATCCTAATTTTAACTGATTTTATTACAAATAAATATTCTACGTTCGGCATTCTACATAATATATGTTTATTTAAACTCAAAATAAGTATACATTAGCTTATTTGTAATATGAGCTCTAGAATGGTTTTTTCTGATATTTATTTTATAATAATCTTCGGTAATCTCTCGTTACTAAAATTTTGTCTTCTGAAGAATATAGCTAGTACGTACGAAACACCCTAATTATACCCTATCAGGAGAATATCACTGATGCGGTCGAGATAACTAGAACAGCTATTGCTATATATAGATAAATGTCTATCTGCTACCAATACCCGAAGACGTTGTTAATAGAACGTACAACATAACTATAGCCAATGTATTCAGGTTAAGGGCGTTCATCAGTAGCTCTTGGATGCTTTGATAACGAATACGTTTCATGAATAAGTGTACGTATGTACAGGTATAGCCACGAGTTGTGGACTCAAAGTGTGCCCTAAATGCACTTTATGTGCGTAGCGAGCGTTTTTGAGCTATCTTTTTTGTATTGGCAGACAACGTGCCCACCTGATGGAGAGTGGTCACCGTATCCTATGGACGATTGTAACACCAGAGACGTCACATTTGTGCTTCCGACTTTGTAGTGACCTTCTTATGTCCTTTTTGAAGAACTCCATATTGTAGTCGATTGAAAAAAAAACTATAGCAGAATGTTCATTCCACAGCTTGAGCGTGCGCGAGTTGAAGTTCCTTTCATACTTAACTGTCCGGTCAGTTACCGATCACTATTCCCGTGGCGAGTGATGTGTCATAGAAATTGGGCATAAGCATCATCTTTTAGCAAAACCGCGCGCGCTATAACCTCGTTTCTCTTGCGACTTAAGTCCAAGATCCGTGCCGATAGGTATACGTCATTCACTTTACCGCGAGACTCATAATTGTTCCCCCTTTGGGAAAGTTTATTGAACTGTAATAATATTTTTGATGGCTCTTACGTGTTTTACACTTCTTCAATACAAAAAGCGCATTTACTTCGTAAGTGCGGTTATGAAACGATTTTGCGGCGACCATGAGGAACAATTATCCAGAATCCACATTATTTTTTTAATGAAATTCAGAAATTCATTATTTAGCTAACTTTTTCAAGTTTCGATTAAAATTGGATGACAAAGTTAAATTTTAATGTAAAGACAGGATCTAAACCCGCACCTAGTCTATTAAAGAGAGCAAGCTCTGACCACTGAGCTACTGAAGCACGTCTAAAGCATTTATAATTTTTCTATACGTCAGAGTAAGTACTTTTGCTGTAAGAGACTGGGCGCAATGTACAAAAACAACCTAAGGGTAAGGGGATATTGTAGTCTATGGATGCTTGCAATATTAGACTAATGATAACAATCTAGAAAAAAAGGGTAAATATTATTACTTACCTACTTAAAAAAGAGTGAGCAATGAATGACACTACCGTTAAACCGCACTTCTAATATGAGTTCCCAATGTTTAGATTGATTCCTGATTATAGTAACGCTAAAATATTATTTTACCCATTTTAACTAGTACGCTCTTTCAAAATCTTTGTATTCAGAACAAAATCACATATCGCCTTTTATATTCCTCGTGATTCATGAAATTTTGTATGAACAACTAAAAAAGAATTTATGGAAGATCATCCCCTAAGTCGTTACTGGAGTAAAGCTTCGCTTAAACGTTTGATACAGCTTATATCGGGTTTTCATGACTTTCCCTTGGTTAATGATGTGATATGATATGAATGATAATGTAATGAAAGGAAGTTGATGACATGAAAATAATAAAGAGAATTTTATCATAATATCATCTGCGATCCTGATCTATCTCTAGCCCGAAATAAAACCTGAAAACCTAAGGCACCTACGCACCTCAAGGGAAATTATGAATTCCTTACACACAAAAGAATCACAAAAATACAAATAATATTGGATAAAACACATTTTCGTGACTTCATACAAAAAGAATTCTCTGACCTAGAATGTGTTAGCTTTAGTAGTACACAGTGGACTTAGGTACTTACAGTATTATTACTGTGGACCCAAGTTAAACTTAGATGTTAGGCTATGGCCGCGAACTGGCCGCTACCGCGCAGCGGCGCGTTGTAATGCAGACATTTATATATAGGTGACCGAGAGGCAGCGGATCAGTGAGCGGTGGCAAGCGGCGTAGCGTATGTCCTTTTCCAGACCAGAATCTATCTCTGGGCCAAATTTCGTCCAGATTCATTCAGCCAGATTAACATGAAAGTATAAAAACATCTAAACATCCACGCATCCGCAGAACGTTTATAATAATACTAATGCGATTCATTAATCATATTCACGAGGTTATAAATTTCAAATTCTACGAGAATGAAAACGACAAATTGAATCAATAATTCATTATCATATACACTTTCCTACCAAAATTTACAATAAGATAATTTTCAGTAAACTGAATTATGATTACAACTTTAAAACGAAAACCCCTGAAACTTCAAATAAATATTACACATCTTTTATCCTCATTAAATCTGAATAAATACTTTTCTATTACAAAGGGTCTGAAGAGCAATAGTTTCCTTAAACTATACATTATTTGAGCAATAGAGAACACCATCAAAGAGAAAACCTTTTGTTCAAGTTTGTTAACCGCGGGCTGTGGTCTGGTAATGAGATGTTCATTTGTTTACTTTTCATTTACTTTAAACAAACAACGTTTTCCGAGAACCTTTTCGTGTATGATTTTGTTAGTAAGAGGAATTAACAAATTGCGTATTTATGTATTGTAGATATAAACTTTTTAGATATAAACCACATCATGTAGTACAATAGTAGAATATAATCCCTTCTAGAATAGGGATCTTGTCGGAGTAGGTCCACGGTCATCCCTTAATTTTTGAAAAAAAATGGGTATACCTACACATGTTTAATGACTTGGATCTTGCGTCCCTTTTTATGCCAATTCGTTAAGGTTTCGCCTTGACTATAACTATGGTTGGGCCTTGACTATAACTGACTCACGGTGACTGGTAGTTAAGTATACGCTGCTTTTTTACACGAATAAAATTACCGTATATTTATGGGTACAATCGATTTTCCTTTTTTTCTTTGTTTCTTTCTTTTTTCGTTTTTCTAGCTATATTTCTTTCTTCGTTCTTTATGTCTTTTTTCTTTCTTTCTTTGTTCTTTTTTTACTAGTTTGCCTACCTATAATGTTTTCTCTTCACTGTAATTTTTATTTGGTATACATTAAAGAGTTATCAATCTATCTGTCTATTTATAATTATGTATATATCGTTCTTTCTTTCTTTCTGTATTTCTGTCTCTCTTTCTATTGCTACCCAACTCTAAATCACTACAGCATTTTCACATTGGTGTATCAGTAGACATAACATTAGACTTTGCCACTCATACATCAATTCCTGTGTGCACTCCCAGGTTTGCTGGAAGAAAACTCAACTTTGAGTTAAGCTCGCCTTTGTACATCTCGTCTCACTATTGTATATAGATATAATTTATGTGTACATGAAGAATAAAATAAATAAAAAAAAAAAACATAACATAATATAAAGTCACGCCTGTATCCCCGAAGGGTTAGGCAGAGGTGCTAGCACCCACATTTCGCCTGTTTATGTTTAGGTCCCAATGTAATAGGTAGCGAGCCTATTACCATTAACCGGGCACTTATAAACCTGCGATAAATACACACATAACTTCGAAAAGTATCGAAATGTCATTGGTGTGTGCCATGGTAAACCTGGGATCGGACCCAAGACCTTGTCTCAGCAGTCCATTACCCATACCACTAGACTACCGCGGTTTTATCCGCGGTGTATCAGTAGATAGGATATAAAATATCAGCATGAATCATAGACTCAATTAATATCTATACAGTAAATAAATTAATATTATAGATAGTTGGTTTAATATGAGCTTAGATAGTCGTCAAGTGCCTGCCACTTTTTTGTCTACGCATTCGTTGTGATTTTAATTATTTTCATACGGAAACTACGAAATATTTTTTAATATACTTAAGTGGTTCGTTGTTACTAGATAAGCTATGGATTAGGAATATTAAAGTGGAGGGTTCCGTTTTTTTGCTCGCGTTTGTACATAATTGTCGTGAAAACCTAAATTGGATTTATCGTTATCGCGAATATTACCTGTTGAAATAAATTTATTAATACCATTTTATTTTTGTCTTAGTATTTTATTCTATTGTATCCCAACATTTGGTAAACCGTAATATACTATCTTTTTTTTGTACTTTAGCTCGATTCACACTTAGCACAGTGTACGTAAATGCTGAATTAAAACAACGCCAAAATAAAATTATTGACTATTTAATCCAATACCTGCTAAAATCCATCGAGCCGTTTTGGAAGAGTGTAAGTTCAATCACTATGACACGTGATTTCAGTTATTAAATATCTATATTTCATAAATATTATATACATCAACAAACATGAGTATCCAAACACCTTAACCACGTTATACCTCATTACATTTCCGTCCTACAAGGGTTATCGAGATGAGATTGCTCTTAGTGATATTATGTCCATTATATATTCCAAGGCACGCATCATTACGCGTGGTGCCGACTCTTGCAAGGCGTAACAACGCCCAGAATCTTTTGTAAATACTCTATAATACTACCTAATAGCGACACGATTTTCGTCCAACAGGCAGTTATTAAAAGGGAAATCTAGATTAACACAGTATTACGAGTACATAAGTAATTAAGATGATGATTTAAAGACACTGTACCCCCAAGAGCACACTGACACCCAAAATACAAGTAATTACCTAGTTTGGGTGGTAGCAATTTCAGAAGAAACACGGTGTCATTCTTTTGTCTCTGCAATTCTGTAATAATGTTGTGTGTTCATTGTAGGTGCTGTGTACCTCTGTGTGTCATTGTTGTTTGTGTCAATAAATTTTATTATTTATTATTCATTATTTTATTAAACTGTTATTTAACCTCCGTATTTCTCAAGCATATCATGGCTTCGATCAGAGGGCATTCTTGATCGAAAACTACCTATTTAACTAATTCTAACTGTACGCATTTACTGAATGACGATGACAAAGAAAACGCTCTCATACTTGCCCCATCTAGTAAAACAATGGGCCTGTTACCCAAGACTAAGTTGAGCCGACTGAAATATATGCCAGTACATTAATTTTCTTTATGCCGTGGTTTTTCCACATAGAGTGTATCGTTACTATTATTATGTGCACTTACAAAACGTATATATGTATAAAATATATGGCTACTCACCACTCGAAGCCCCTTTTTGCCACTTCAGTGAATACAATCAAACTGTGGCAAGTCCCACTACAGCCTACTTGAGATAAAAACGTGACCCAAATGTTAGATAAGTAAACATTGAATGAATGAGACTTTTGTCAATTTAAATTTGAATTATTTTTATATCCTTAAAAGTAGAATTTTGTTGCAAAAAACATTGTTTGTTCAAGAGCCGTCTATAATATGATATTTTTTTTACCAGATGTTAACCAAATAAGCCTTGTCATTACGGTTTATTTTTCTTTTTCATTTTGTGTATTTTCTTCTTTCCTGTTCTATTGTAATCATTATTGAAATAATCCATTTGCAAGATGTGGCAATTTGACAATGCCAGCTTAATGCTTCAATAATGAAAAATAAAATTTAACGACTTACCATAGCTTACCTACAGCTGAACTAACGCACAACACGCTCTAATAGATGACACATATGCTGTTTCTGCTTAAAATGTATTTCAGTTTCAATTTTGTGTCGAAAATAAGCTTTTTTAACTTAATGTGATTACAGTCATACGCGCTGAAGCTTCTGGCTATCAGAAGATCTGTAGCACAAACCAATCCACTATGTCTCATTGCAAGAATAGCTGAGTACCAATATTCTTGAGTGTTGGATTAAATTTTACTTAGTTCCCACGCCCGTGTATAGAAATACACTCTGAGATAGATACGGGCGTGGGAACTAAGTAAAATTTAATCCATACTTCTGTATATTACATCAACAGATCGCAAGCTACATTTTTAGATCATTCCAGAAGAGGATGCTCCACTATGTATTGCTTCTTAGTATGTATTCATCATTCTAGACTATTCTGGTATTGAATGCTGATGGCCAACTTAACCCAGTATTATAACCCTGAAGCTCATGAACAAACGTAAGTGTAAAATACTCCACTAGGTCGCAACATAGCGCGAAACTTCAAACACAAAGGATCTACTCGTACAAGCGTTGCAAACTGTTTTTAAAAGAAAAGCAAACGCTGTCTGACGTGGATTTAGTGTGTTGGTAGTGGATTTACACTATCATGAATTTCCATTTGCAAGAGAATAATTCTATGGGTCTCGAAGAGTCCGCGTCGCAGTAGATGCACGATATTAGATTGGTACGTTATAAATTTATAATTCAATGTCACTCAAGATGGATGATATATCGATTAGATACATGCAAAACTCTTTAAGATGTATATTGAAGTTATTTCTTTTTTTTTTTTTTTTTTTTTTTTTATACTACGTAGGTGGCAGACAAGCACACGGCCCACCTGATGGAAAGCGGCCACCGTGGCCTATGAACGTGTGCAACACTAAGGGTGTCACACACGCGCTGCCCACCCTGAAGGGAAAGGGGGAGAGTTGGGAAGGGGTGGGGAGGCTAGGAAGGGGAGGGGAAGGAGGGGTATAGTGAGCTCTGGCTACCCTACTTACCGGCGGGAACACAACACGATGGTTATTATGACTGCGGTCTTCTGTAGGGCGGAGGTACTTCCCCAGTTGGACAGCTCATTTCGGACGGGAGATACCGTCGTGTCCTACCTCCGTCAATAGTGAAATAACGGAATATAAATCAATCAATAAGTCTATTGCAGTCCACTGCTGGACATAGGTTTCTAATGTGTGCCATTGCGCCTGATCCTCCGTATTCTACAAGCAAACAGACTGGATGCAGAGGGCGGAGGATCGGGAACCAAGAGAATACCATATACATAATTGATAACACACCTTGTATTTCTTTCTCCACTATATTTGTGGATATATAATGGAGAATCCTTGCCATGCGAAGGGAGAGAAGCCTAGCGGCATTCTCAAGGCAAGGCATAGCCGGTACCTACCTACAAAAATAAATATAGTGGAAAAGTAATCTATAATATATAACAATAAGTTGCACCAAGTGCCACCAATGATGACTTACATGAAAATTAGAAACATTATTCATAGTGTTTATGAATTTCGGGACTTCACGCGATATATTTTTTGAAAACTTACTTTTGTCGACGTTTCGGGTGCGTTCATGTTATGGTATGGTTATGGATTCAAATTATCCGGGACCTGGAATCCAGTGATTCAAATAGTGAAACCCAAGAACACAGTGCTGCCGTTGCCATCTAAAACTGACATAGTGAGTGTGGTGTGTCGCCAGCCTTACATTCAACATTAAAGTAATGGAGGGTAGGCAGACAAAAAATGTTTCCTGCACACCGCGCGACGCTCGCAGGCCAGTCAAGTCGTGACCACGGGTGCTGCAACGCACCCGAAACGTCGACAAAAGTAAGTTTTCAAAAAATATATCGCGTGAAGTCCCGAAATTCATAAACACTATGAGTAAACGCCGCGATAGTTTAAAAGTTACATTAGAAACATTATTGTCCTGGGGTAGGTGGTCTATATGCTTATTAACGTCATCTGAAAATACCAATATTCATCGGAGTTCATTATACATTATCGTTCACAAAATCTAGCAATTTATAAACGTCTTTGAAGGTTTGGGATTCACCTTTAAAATATCCATTCACGGGTTATTAATGTCTCTTTTAAAAGGGCCATTTGTAACCAGTGAACAGATATTTTCCAACACTAGAGTTATTTCAAATCACCCTTTCCAATACACTCACGCCCTTTCGTCTGGTAAACAACAGACCACCATATTTTTTCGGAACCTACATACTTCACAAGCCACCGCTATTATTTTTAAACCTTTTATATGAGTCTGTGTTTTAGATGTACCTTATTTTATTTTCTTAACTTTTATTTTAGATTTCACGGGATATTCGCTATGTGTTTTTTAGCCTGATATTTTAGTATTGTTACAAAAACCATATTTCTTCTATTCGTCCAATTCTTTTTTTTGAAAGTTAATGATTTGGTCACACACTTGATTCCCTTTGAAAAGACGTGCCTTTCAGTCGGTTCAAGTTCGATATAACCTCCCCAACCGGCTCCGGCAGGAAGGGTACACATGGGGATTTACCACACGTTAAAATACCACAGATGTAGCACAGGATTCCTACCACAGTAGGTATTTATCGGAGCGGTCACTTATGTATATATTTTTTATTTTTTTCCGTATACGAGTATATATGTTCAAAGGACGAAAACTGTTCAATACGTGTTCATTAGTAAGTTTTCCTTATAGTAACCTTGTTAGCTCTCTAAAAGGTTTTGATGAACCGTCAACTTCTTTTTCACCAAGTTGGGCACTTTGGAGACTTCATGTGACGATAGAACTATTTTATTATATTCTCAGGAGAATAAGTGCTTAAACTTACGTATTGCGATTTCGTTGCATATCGAAATAACAATTTTAGAAATCAATGAATTTTGGCTACCAAGTATTTAAACGATCATGGCGAGCCCGATATCTTATTTTTTACCCGACTAGAAGAAGGGTATTGTGTTTATCAGTCTATGTATGTATGTATGTATGTATGTATGTATGTATGTATGTATGTATGTATGTATGTATGTTTGTTTCTATGTGGCGTTCTGGAGCCTAAACGCATAGACCGATTTTGATGATTCTTACGTCAATCGATTCGTCTTAACCTTGCGAGTGTCACTAAAGACATGACAGTAATCAAAATTCACCAAAGCGACCACCAGACGCCATATTGCCAAAATGAAAAAAAAAAAATTCGATGAACTATGTCAAGTGGGGTGTCGTTGAATAAGTATTTTAAAATCATATTTAGGTTTCTTTTACCATTTTTCATTTTAAGTAATAGTTTAGGATATATAACGATTTAAAGTTGTTTAACAAAACATTAATTCTCGCTAATTTTCTTACCTCAAGGATAAACGATATACAAACAAAAATAATATTTTGATAAAAAAATAAATTTTAAATGAATTGTAACTAAAAAGTATAAAATAAAAAAAAAAATTAAAGAAAAACAAAAAACCCGACTGCCTAACTAACCTAACCTAACTAAAAAGAAAGAAACAAGCCCAGTAGTTAATATTTCATACAATACTCACAGTCGGGGCCCATTTAAATTTTACCAATCACATGTTCTTAAGGGGCCCCGACTGTGAGTATTGTATGAAATTTTAACTACTGGGCTTGTTTCTTTCTTTTTAGTTAGGTTAGGTTAGTTAGGCAGTCGGGTTTTTTGTTTTTCTTTAAATTATTTTTTTTATTTATATTTACAGTCATAGAAATATCAGAAAGGAGCAGAAATCTTTGTACAAAGACTCTACTTGGTTCTACTAGAAACCTTATTGTATATGTAGACAAGTATTGCAAATTAAAAAAACAAAATTGAAATATATAAGAAAAACATTGTAACAAAAAAAAATCAACACCTTGTTTACCTGCATTCTGGCAAATAAATTATTTCATTTCATTTCATTTCATTTCATTTCATTTCATTTCATTTCATTTCATTTCATTTCATTTTATTTCATTTCATTTCATTTCATTTCATTTCATTTCATTTTATGTCAAAAAAAAGCAAGCATACTTTATTTGACATAAAAATTCAGAAAAAAAAAATTGTTAAAAGCATCGTCTTAGCTAAATATCAAATTATTCATATTACTACATCATGTATAAGCTTAGAATAATCATTCTAAGTTTATACATAAGGTATTGATAGAATACAGACATTATAGACAGGTCTACGTTGTGCTACGGTATAGAGGTGCTACGTTCTACGAAATTGTAGACATCTACGACCTCGTAGCCCATCGAACCAATCCGATTACTACTGTGATGTTTGCAAAGCCCCAGAGACCCCTAGTTGATTTGGACGTAAATGGAGGTTTTCTTAAGGGAAGCTGTCCCAAATTTTATTGATAATCTTTTTGATGTAAGTAGTTGCAATGTATTAGTAAAATGTTATTTATTTTATTGATTTGAATAAAGTATTTAAATGTTAAAATAACTAAAACTCAATTTCACTCAAACGGCTAAAATTGGCACTGATATCAAATTTAATATTTAAAAAAATCTAAATCCCTCATACTAGTCATGCTTTGGTTCGTTCCTAAGGCAAAGGATAACCATTCAACGATGCAGCGCTGCAAGCTTCATAGGTACCTTTGCTCTGGAAACGATACGGGGTAGATTAGTCGACTCAACAATCACAGATGTTGTCTCCGTATATTTATCTGACACGGTTCAAAACCGGAGAACTGAAGTACTGACTGACATAAAAATATATAACAACTTGACCAAGAAATCCAAAAATTTACATACTTTATTTATTGTAACTGTGCATGGTCTTCTTTTATTTTATAACTTGCAATTTAAACTCAATAATTTTGTATGCTCTTGGTGGAACCTAGCTGTATTATATTATCATAATGACATTTTTCTGTAACCTATGTTTCACAAAGTAAATAATTTGAATTTTATTTTGATAATGTCCATTGTAAATATGCTTGTTTTAGGCTTGAACAAACTCTACTTATAATCCAGCTATGTGAAGTCATATCAAATTGGCACTATAGCAGCTCCTCTTCAACCATTTTTGGTAATCTTACAGAATTGTAAGGCTATAAACTTATTTCGTAACTGTATATTGAAAGTGGAAATGTGAGAAGGGACACGGAAGGATTTGGAGGCATAATATTGACTGTATGTTAGAATATTTATTTATATTTCGCGGATTCTGGGATTTTTGAATAAATAGCAAGCAAAATAAGCTAGTGAAACTTGTATTTTTGAGCCCTAGATTTTTTTTCTTTATCTTTCTCCCCCGTTCCACTGACAATTTTTACTTATTTTGACTTTCATGTCAGACTATCGAACCATCAACCATCGAATTAATAAGGATATGACGTTATCCTTCGTCCTAACTGAGCAGCTCGACTCGGGAAGTAACTTCGCCCTACAGAATAGCGCGGCTAAAAATAACCCTACCTGACCGCCAGAAATGTAATGTAATGTAATTTCTGGCGGTCAGTAGGCTAGCCAGTAGGGTTTTAGTCGGTTCAAGTCCGACATAATCTTCCCAACCGATTCCGGCGGTAGGTATAAAAAAAGGTAGCCAGAGCTTACTGGGCAGATTTTGCTGTCAATGGGGAAACAAAGAAACCTTGCTTTGTCTTCTGCACATGATGACATCACAGAAACCTTTACTCTTCCCCACCTCCTGCCTCCCCTCTACATCTTCAGCAGCACGGGTGTGATGCCGCTGGTGTTATTAACGTCCATAGGCTACATTAACCACTTTCCATAATCAGGTGAGCCATGTGCTTCTCTGCTGCCGGAGGGATATGAAAACCGAAAGGAATCCATACACCAGATCCTCATCCGTCAATTTGGTGTATAAGGAACGAAAGTTAAATATGCAAAATTTCAATAGATTTCAAGTTACCTTAAGGGAATATGATATCCCAGAAGAACCACTTATAATGCTAGCTAACCGAACCCTATTATCATATTTACAAAAGGTACTACTTCATCGTACTATACGCAGGTATCAAATATGATCCTTGGCGAGTATCCCGGCTACTATAAAGACTAACAATGTGTTATATAACATCATTAAGTATGGCGCCGCAGTTAACGAGGATATAAAAGATATAATGAGCTATTATATCGCCGAGCTTCCTCGAAGGTAGGCGTAATTGGGGCGTATAACATGACCGGTGCCAGTATTGAAGACTGGACGTAAAAAATGGTCTTAACTATATTATCTTCTAGATGTTGGCCTACTCCGCCCAAGTTGATGTCGGTAACCACAACCAAACACAGCCTATGACCTTTCTACCCGGCATACAGCCACGTGACTCCCGGCACAGCTGCGTAATTTCCGACAGAGTAGAATTTGGGCCATCAAATCTGTTCACATGCGGTGTCGTACAAGGCGACTAATGGATAAGACTGTTCAACATTAGACATATATATACAGCCTTTGACAATATACAACTGTATAGTAACAGTATTGCAAACAACTTCATTGCAAAAAATTGCTAGAAACATGCGTTATCACTATCACTACATAGTATAAAACGAAGTCGCGTTTTCTGTCCCTATGTCCCTTTGTATGCTTAAATCTTTAAAACTACGCAACGGATTTTAATGCGGTTTATTTTAATAGATAAAGTGATTAAAGAGAAAGGTTTATATGTATATAATATCATGCTGCAACCAACTGGTGCGGTGCAGAAGTGAAAAATGTTGCAAAAACGGGGTGACGCAGACGAAGTTGCGCGGGTCAGTGTTTGAATAAATTAATGTCAATTTTGTTCTATGAACTGTTATTGTGTGCATTTCATGGGATGTATGTATATACGAGTATGTCAACTTGTACCAAGGTAGTACTAATTTTTACGGCGTATGGTAGGAGCCATCGCTACGTCTATAGGGTTTGTGTCCAGACTCAGCCTCAAATGCATCCTTCGAATCAATAACAGATCTCGAAATACGGCAATAGACTCACCCCCTATTACATGTACAATAATTATTAGCGTATATATGTATGTAATCTACTTCTATTGTTTAATGGTAGCCATACATGGTAAAGTATAACAGCGCAAGCCTAGGCTTGTGTTAATACCGTCAATGAAATTTGCACAAGTATCATCCAAGTTCCAACACGTGTTAGAGTATATTTGTGCAACCTTAAATTAGCGCAAGCATATTGTAACAAATTATACAAATAAATGTAAGTACAGTAAGAGTACTGTTTGATCTTTAGCATACTATGTTTCCTGGCAGACGCTGGCGGTCCGCATCTCACTATGGAAGTAAAGTAAGATTGAAGAAATATTAGTTTAAAACTTGGTGGTAAGGTCCAAAGGTTAACATTTTCGGATTATTCCTAATGTTCCTGCTCATTGTCGCGACAGGGCTGAATGTAAATGCGGTATAAGAAAGAAATATCTTAATCTCCATCTTGATGTCTATAATAAGATATAAATGATGATAAGAAATAAAAGAACAAGATAATTTGTTAAAAAATATAATTTAATAATAAAAACTAAATCAACAATGGCAATTCAGTTAATATTCATATTCTAATATGCAATATCTTTTTAAGATATTTGCTGTAATTACATATTTATAGTAAGTATTGAGCAATGTTTACACTAGCGGAATTAAAATTAATATTGATGGATAATACAGTGCAAATACCCAAAGAAATGCATTGCAAATTCTTTCGTACAAATTTTGAATGAAAATTTCAGATTATATCATTTATCGTCCAGTTTATTTCTGTTCTTTTTCTAGTAAATTCTGAAATATCTATGCAATATTGTAGCTAGCTATTAGAATATTCATTTGGCTATAGATACAAATACATTTTTTATTACAAACTCGATTTAGCAACCCATGCAAGTTCTGGAATCTAATATTAAAATTTATTTCGATGGTGTAAACACAGCTTTGAATACAAAAGTAAAACGAATCGTTTGAGTTCAAGTTTCAATCTTATTTTAGAACGAAAGACTATGGCACATTATTGTGATCAATATATCCACCATATTTGAATGAAACAGGGTTTTTTATTCAGCAACAGATTTTAAATGGAAATGGTATATTTTTTTTGCCCAAAAATATTTCAGTAGGCTACGTTCTCGTGTGAAAACATCGTGTTACGTACGACCTTATTTACAATTTTTTATAGGTAAAGCTAAAAAGACAATAGTGCCAGTAGCTTTGTTTACTGGAGAGGAATCAGTTTTCCAGTACACCGTATCTTTTTATCATTCCAGTAATGCAAATGTTATAACTGGTATCAAAGACCGGGTACAGCGTGTAAGAGATACATATAACTAGGTAAGTATTCAACAAGGAATAAATAGCAATGGCAGAAGACAGCCCTATAGGATCTGAAAGATGCTCAGCACAGCACAGATGAAACACAAGATCGTGCCAAATGAATGATGATGACAAGGCAGCCTTCCTTGTGAAAGCCCGAAATGATGGAAAAAGGTCTAGTACGAAGAAAAAAGAAGGAAGAAAACCTACTGCACCTTCTGCAAAATATAAAACCCAGTTTTTAATACAGTTAGCTTTTGTTTTGCTATAGTTACTGCATTGGGTAAACTACAATAGTGCGTAAATAAATTCTGGCTGTACCCGCAGTCTTGTTGTGACAAAATATTATTAAATTTTACCAGCACGTTTTAAATAGTTTTACATTATAGTTTTACACGTCATACGACATTAACTGTACTATTTCTGTAAACCGAAGTATTTATTCTGTACCCTGTACATAAATACAAACTCACAATTAAATACATTTACTTATTTTACACTGTTATATTTATATTTAAAGCATTTACACATAAAATACTCACATATTATTTACTTATTTTATACAAATTATTAAATATTATTTTATACAATCGCGCAATGTATACAATGATGTTATATTAAAAAGATATAGATACGAAACTGGCGCTTAGAAACTAAATAGTATACCTCAACACAAGCGCGAGGGTATCAAAATATACAACAACAAAGTATATTTTCTGTTAGGGAGGCCACACACCAAAGCAACAAATTTATCTACATTTACGCAGCAAAAGCTTCATGACTTTGACATATTTCTTGTCAATTTGCTGTGTGCGCAGCAAATACTGCTTCATTGTGAGGCCTCATACATTTTCGTCATCGCAATAGTATTGAGGTAACATATCTACCTCATTTTAATATAGGATCGTTAAGATTGTCGTTATAATTGAGTTATACTCATCATAGATTTGATTCTGCAAAAGTCAAAATTCAGGACGGGATTTGAACTTGCAATCAGGGTCGTACTAAAAATATTTATAGAAGAGTTTCATATCCAGCACGTGTCTTGATGAATCAGATTGGTCAGAATATTCCCTCTAAAAAGGGCCTCATCCTCAGTCTCAGCCCGGACATTGACATTTTCCGACATAAATCTATAAAAAGTTATTATGCTAAACTGCTCGAAAACTTCATAAATGTATCATAGAATGGCCTTATATGTCCTCTTAATATATCATTTGACGTTAGACCCCACATAGTTTTATCGCCGACGATGGTCATTTCGGATAAAACCATTTGAATATATCTTATGTTTGTAGGCAAGAGTAGTCTATCGAAATGGTTGAGTTTACTTTTATATCACGTCGCAGTACTAACCATGCTACTCACGTACAGCAATGGGTTAGATGTTAAAGATAACTATTGGTAATAATCTAATCTAAAATATCTAAATACTAAGTACATATGTGTTTAGAAATTCTTAGTAAGGATTTGAGTGTATGACTTTGAAATAAAATTATTTTGACAGATTCTATCGCCATTTACTCGATGTTGTTTTATTGACATGACCACGGGGAGACAATATCTCCCTTTTCTAATAACCATTTTCTATTAGTTAGACTGTGCATTGACTGGTCATTCAAATAAAAAATAAATATAGCTGTAGGAAAACGCCACGTCACATTTTTTTTCATTATTTACAAATAAAAAATAACACCAATCGTGACAAAATCTGGTAAATAAATTACTTCAATGCGCGTAAATTTCAGACAGAATCAAAGTATGTCATAAATAAATAAGTCTGTATAAACATAACAATATACTATATATATACTATATACCTATTGCAGTATTTTACATCAAAAAAGGAGCAAATTTTTTTCCATTGAACTCTTATCCCATTATTCGAAAACCTTTTGCGACTTGTATTTTTTTGTGAATGATACTCGAGCACTAGTAGTTAATGTTATCTTTTTACTATAAATAACCTTACAATTTGCGATCGACCGTTCTAATACAAATATTTTACAAATAGAGATTTCGGATTAAGCTACTATTTACAAATTTGGTCTGGCGATTTTATAAGGCAGAACATAAACTAGTGTATTATGACCATTATAAATAAATAATGTTAATTTTAGTTGCTTAAGATTACTATATACAATATATTGGGAAATTTCTAAGGAATTAATAAATTATTCGCTATTATTATATATAAAGTAAAATATCCGGGCAATTATTATTCCCTCTTCAATCAAAAGATTTGGACGTGATTTTACGTCTATAGACCGTAAAATAATGATACAAATTCCAAGATAATTTGTTACAGGATGGCGTTATACAGGGATCTAATTATCTTATGATGTAGAGAGAAATGATAGTCATACCAGCGGCTCAATCGCGTGCCTACAAATCGCGCATCAAAGACATAATTTATACAAACACATACAAATCAAAGACATAATTTTCTTTTGCTAGACGATTTGTACCGGTTACATTTAACTTGTGAAGTAATTAAGTTTCGTCTATTCATCTATTCGTTATATATATTCGTCTAGCGGTAGCCTAGTGGTATGGGTAATGAACTGCTGAGACGAGGTCTCGGGTTCGATCCCGGGTTTTACCATGGCAAGTACATGCTTTTCGAAGTTATGTGTGTATTTATCGCAGGTTTATAACTGCTAGCACCTTTGCTTACCCCTTCGGATATAGACATGAGTTTGTGTTATGTTAATATATTTCAATCAGAACACGAAGATACTCATCTTTGTTCTCTCTCATAAATATGATATCATTTAGTTTACATAATATGCATTATTCAAAATACAAGTTTGAATATCAATTTATTTTTATAAAAGTGCCTACCTCCTTATTCAATGAATATTTTAACCAAGTTTTATAATAAATTATTGTTCAATTTCCATTTACTTAGAGATTCTCACAGTGCATACTTAAGTTAGTACTTAAGTTAGTCCTAATATCGGAGCTCACGTTGTCTTTATTTAAATTCTTTTATGTAAAGAACAAGAAGGTATTTGACTAGTAGAAAACTGTTTTAAGCTAAGTGGCACTAGAGTTGTACTATTTTGTTCTCTACATTTTCCGTCAGTAGGGTGACCTTGTGGACATTTAAACATCAATTTTGTTTTATGAGAACTTGTAAAAAGAAACAGGATCAGAAAGATTTGGCAAGTGACGGACAGGCTTTGTGTAAACAAAGTCAAAGGTCGCTTACAGCCACAACTACACAATGAAAATGTAACGTACAAACATAAAGCACATGGAATGTTTAACAAATTTTTAGGCATTTATATTACGGTCTATAAAAAAGAAGTAAGTACATTTTTATTATACTAAGGTGGTGGACAAGCACACGGCCTACCAGATGGAAAGTGATTACCGTGGCATATGGACGTGAGCAACGCCAAAGGCATCACACTCGTACTTCTGACAATGTAACCGTCTAGTGCCGTAGATGGTAAAAAGAAACGAAGTCCAGAAGATAATGAACTACTACTGCAAAATACTGTCGATTCTAAAATGGTGGTCCCTAAATTCAGTGTTGTCAATATATAAACATTAAAACACCTCTATCTTCCTCATCACTACATAGTATAAAATAAAGTCGCGTTCTCTGTCCCTATGTCCCTTTGTATGCTTAAATTTTTAAAACAACGCAACGAATTCTGATGCGGTTTTTTTAAATAGATAGAATGGTCAAAGAGAAAGGTATATATGTATATAACATCACGCTACGACCAACAGGTGCGGAGCAGGAATGAAAAATGTTGCCAAAACGGGTCAGCTAGTATTTCATAAAAAGAGGTGAGTATAAATATATGGATGTCTACTATTCCTGTTTGGCACTATGTATACAGCTAACAAAGGAGTTAAGGTACTATATATTCATATAAACTTGTATGTAAGGAAGCCACAATATCTTCTTTGTCGACTGTATACTTTATACAAATATATTTTTCTTTTCTTTTTCTTATTTCTTTTTTTTTTCAATAAATACAACTCCCGCACTAAGAAACAAGCCCTGTATCGCGGGGTACTTTACAAACATACAACTAACGGACACAAAGTACACCCAGATTCAGAACAACTATTTGTGGATCACACAATTTTTTATCCTATGTGGCGATCGAACCCATAACCTAGTGTACAGCCGGCGCATACGATGCCCACTGAGCCACGCAATCAGTCTCTCAACGTATGCTACAATCTAGCATCGTTAACAAAATCCACTGAGCCACGCAGACAGTCTTTCGACGTATGCTATAATCTAGCATTATCAACAAAATCCACTGAGCCACGCAGACAGTCTTTCGACGTATGCTATAATCTAGCATTGTCAACAAAATCCACTGAGCCACGCAGACAGTCTTTCGACGTATGCTATAATCTAGCATTGTCAACAAAATCCACTGAGCCACGCAGACAGTCTTTCGACGTATGCTACAATCTAGCATCGTTAACAAAATCCACTGAGCCACGCAGGTTCCTCGACGTATGCTATAATCTAGCATTGTCAACAAAATCCAGGGTTGGTATGTTCAATAACGCATCGCTTGCAGTACTTCTTGACAGCTCTGTACCCTCGTAACGTCACTGGTGTGTCCTGTATGTTGAGTTGTGTTAAACCTCGACAGTAGTAGGCCACGGCTTCTAAGCCGTCGTCACCAACCAGCTCGCAGCCTCTGAGCGCCAGCTTCTTTAAATTCGGACAGCATCGGGCCAGGATCTAGAAAAAGATTTTGTTCTTAAGTATTGTCTATTCTGTCTGATACACTCTTAGACGTTAATTGGTAGTGCTTGTGTAGCTAAGCATGTAATTAATTTTCCTTGCGATTTACATAGCAAGAAATCGGGTCAATTTTTTTTTCCAAATTTAACACCTTCACAGAACTATATCACACTTACTGCTATTTTTTTTTAATTTTCCCTTACTATGGTTATTTTAACTATAACCATCCCCAACCGTTATTATTGTTCACTAATAGTAGCATAAACATTTTGAAAACGAAAGGAAAGCAACAACCACATAGAGACTAAAATTAAGTGTTGATTTTGATAGTTGTATCCCAGGCTGTGGGCTGTGCTACTGGCAGTCAGTAATCAGTTAGACAGATAATAGGAAATTTAATTTTTTTTATCATAAATTAGAAATTGATATATTTTATCACGAATGTGTATCGTTTAATTCGCACCTGACACGTCTATTAGATCAAATAATGAGTTAAAAATTCATTTCTAAGCTGTATAACAAACAATCATTACCTGTAACCCAGCTTCAGAAACATCTGTAGCTCCGAGGTCTAGAGCCCTTAACCTGGAACACCCTCTAGCGATAGCTTCGACTCCATCATCACCCAGTGCTCCACATCCACGCGCGTTTAGGTACCGGAGTTTGTAACACCGTCGCGCCAATGTTCGGATTCCGGAATCTGATACCTGATAATCAAACCAGTGGTTAAGTTACTTTATGACACAAAAATATAATTTTAAATGTCCTAAATCGTATGAAGTCGACAGGGTCTCAGAGATGAACACCTCAGATGCAATAGTGATACAACGCTGAGATGTTGAAAAAAATATTGATTTATTTTAAGTTGCGTGGCGGTAGAATTAGCTAATAAATGTCGCCACTATACACAGCTATATTATTATGTACCCTATTAAAGAGTCGCGGTATGTAGTTCCTTAGGGAGGTGCATTAATAGGTATTTTAAAGAATCTATGACTAGATTTTAAGCTTGTTAAGAATTCTATTCTAATTAATAAATACAGTGTCATCTTATAGAAAATGTACCTCATTTTATTGTTAGTTAAGTATTATAGCTTGCTCAGTTTTATATTTTTGGTCCATGTGCCTACCAAAATTTTTTCAACCAGTTTTTCAAATTAAATGTTATTTTTCTTTCTTTCATAAATCCTAATGACACGGCAAGAGTGTTACAGAAATTCACCCGACCATGGATATAGTTTCGTTATAAAATTGCTTAGTAATCAGGTACCAGGATGAACAGATAAAATATACCGGCACATAACCTTAAAATATTTCACCCACTCAAACATATTTGCGGGCCCAATCGTTTATTACTTTTTGTTTGAAACGAATGACCCAAGATTAAAGCCCAAGTGTAAATTTAAAAAGAGCCAAAGCAAAAAAGCTGTTTTGACAATTATTTGAAAAAAGGAATGACAATTTTTTCTGCAAAGTTAGATACCACCCTCGAATAAGGAAAAAATATCTCACGTAAGAAGGGATTAGTCCGTTCTTTATTTCAGGAATAAAGTAAAAATAAAACCTCTTAGGCTTCCTCGAGACACTTTTATAAATTACCAGATTATTGTGTTTCCCTGGCGTGCCACTTCAATTAAAGTAAATTGAAATTCCTTCAAACTTATTAAGGTAGCCTGGAAGAGATCACTTCTAGTGATAGAGCCGCCCATTGTACATAATATTGTACATTTATGTGTACTGATAATGTAATTTTACTGTATTTTTACGTTTTTTAATGTAAAATAAAGAGTCATCTGTCCATGTGCATCTTTAAACAAGCATACAATGATAACATTGCCTTATAAACGCTAGTAACATCAGATGTGGAAATCGTATGGCACTTCCATCACTGACAAGATGCTTGCATGGTCAGCAGCTACTCTTAAAACAAATCTATGATTAAACGGCTGTTATACTACTAACTATATAAATAACATTGTCAGCTAACTTGAATACAATTGAACTACTTTTTGATTGCAATAATATTTTTGTTAGGCAACTTGATTTTTGAACCCTTTTACTAGTATAATTCACGTAATAATACTATTTATAGGATTTTTAAGCTGATCCATAGTAGGTATCCCCAGTTTTGCGTATTCGGGAACATTCCCTAACACCCCGCATAGCATTACAAAGTGTATAACAGGCGTTTAGTTATTGAACTGTTTTAAGAAATTGTGGCGATACCACATGTACCCAGCGCCATCTAGCGACAGCAAGAGTAACTACTACGACACTCCGGATCCTGCATCGCGAAAGTGAAGTTCTCACGCTGGTACAATAACCCAACGACAACCATTGGGCCGCTTCCCGCCAGGCGTGATCACCTTGCCTGGTCGGAGGATCCTCCCTTTGTGTTGGAGGGACATCACATCCCGTTCCTTTATAAGTTCATGGTAAAGTCCAGTATCTCCTTTCAAAAAAACCGAGTATCGCCAGTCTGCCATTCTGTTCTGTCTGTTGTGATATTTCGACAGCAACGTAACAACCATAGAATAATATATTCTACTATGTAAAGCGTTGCTTTATGCTTGAAATTACTGGCGTTATCTAACTCACCTGTGTGCATTTCGCTACCGAGAGATACCGCAGCGCCTGGCCTAGCTTAGCCAGCTCGTACAAGCCGAAGTCCGTAACCCCCGTACAATCGGAGACGCTGAGTTCTTTTAGTGCGCAGTACGATGGTATCCACCGCACTCCTGCATCTGTAAGCAAATGTTTAAAACTTATTTAATGGATGTTACAAAAACAACATAATTTTTTTTGGAACTTGAAAACGCCCGTATGTTATACAGTTTATCTGTGATGACGGAGATAGAATATAACCACTCTATGTTACCGAAGGGTGGCGTAAGAGGCGAATAATGGAACAGAACGCAGACAATATCTCTGCGAAAGATCTAAATATAATCTAAAAACTCGAAATAAAACCAACCCGTCTGACTAGCGAACTACTGCGACTAGAGGCGTGGAAATAGTATATCAAAGCCTCCCAACATTGGGAGAGCCCTAGGTCCAGTAGTAGATTGCGATAGGCTAATTGACTTGATTTTCGAAACCTGCGTATTTTAACCTATTAATATAATTCTTTTTTTTTTGTTCAACCCTAATCTGTTTTCCAAATTATCATATATTGTGACAAATCAAATTCAATTTACTTCTTAAGACGTAACAAAAGTATTTGCTATACATCCCTGTGATAATAAAATGATATTGTCATACTTAGTCGCAATTATCAAATTTTGAAATGTCTCGAATTCTAGATAACATTAAGGCTAACTATCCACGAGCGCGTAGCTTAAATAGCTTCAAAATACGCGAGACAGTTTGAGCAGCCTAGCGTCTATGAAGCTACGCGTCCGTGGACAGTTAGCCCAAAATAACGCATAGAGTCGACGGGAGCAATACAAACTAGCTTTTAATCCCAGAGAGCCCGGCTCACGACCACAAGAGAGAGGTATGTGACTGAAAATTATAATTGGTAAAATGTAATACGCCTTTGTAGGGTAACCGTTTGGGACTAAACATGCCGAGTATATTTGTGTTCTTTGTGCCAAGCCTCTGAAACTTTTTATTCGATAGTTTATCTACACGCTCTTTTGCTCTCTTGGGATACTGTGAATACCCCTATTAGGAAGAAGTTTTATTGAATGAACATTGAATGATGAATCTACTTTTACTTGTTTTTCAAAATGGGTTTATTATTCAGGATTATATTTTAATCTACCATAAATTTATATTAGTTAATTATACTGAGTCTCTCAAGAGTGAGGATTTAAAATGCCTCTGTAGGGAGGCACGAATTCGATTCCCGCTATTTGCATTGCTCTGGTCGTGCCTCGAACAGCATGTAAGAACGTCGATCTCGCTTGCCATACGAAATATATGGCAATCGCTAGCTTTTTAGCCCTCAAGTTCGACTATTCTAACTATAGAACTTCGATATCGCCAAAGGGTTGAGGAAGATGACAGTCCGCAGTTGATTCACAGAAAATAGCGAAATTCAATCACATCTTAGTTAGACTAGAAAACCGACTTCAACCGGGATGTGAAAAGGTTTAGAGAATGATGATAATCGTTTAACCCCTCAAGCTAAGATAATTTGCTTGTGTTAGGAGTAGGTGCACGTCGGTAGTGTAATGGTCAGAATTCGTAACCGGGACCTTTCGATCGTAATGCCGAATCCTTAACCGCAAAGATACCGACGCTTAATACAAACATCTCCTAACATTAAATAAACATCTAAGGTTAATTACACACTTCTCACACTTGGTTGACCAACTTTCCTGAAATTACCTTAATTTATACCGAACAAAATTCTAGTAATATAACCTATAAATTAAAAAATGAGAATGTTTTCCAATAGAAATTAGAAGCATAACATAATGACACAGATTAACTGAGTAGCAACCCTGACATTAGCTATTATTTATGTCTAATATTAGAAACGATAACTTGTGACTAGTGAGGGAAAGTGTACGGTTATCGGCACTGATAAATTGATCTAGAATACTCCCCATATTGGAGAGATGCAATTGAGACTTTCCCGTGGATTAAAATAAGTATTATCTTGGTAACTATGAACCACTTCTCGACATGCTTATTAATCCTTTCACATTTGCTAGTATTCTTCAAAATATTATTGAGCTTTTAAAGTTACCTTTTTAAGAAAGTATATTGGGGGTAGCAGCGGTGAGCGATAGCAATAGCAAAATATCACTAATTGTCATAAAAGGAATGCCAAACCGTACCCCTCAATTTATTTTATGTTTCTTTTGCAATTGCTATCGTTGGAATTTTGAACTGTGTGTGTGTGGTAGGTTCCGCTCTCTTTCCCAATATATTTTCTTGTAATGGATTTCCGCCATGTAACACCTACTACAATATCTTATCTTACCTTTTAAAACTGATATGATTATAGATTTTTAAACTAAGATACGAATATGGTACAGGTAGATACTGCCTATAATTTTGTATTTATAATTAGAATTCTAGAATGATTTACACAACGCCATCTAGACCCATGCTAAGCATAGCTTAACTAGCTTGAGTTTTGAGTTCTAGAATATTGATAAGCATACTTAGATACATTTTTTTTGTGAATACATACATATTATACATAGAAACATCCATACCAATGCAATATTCATATCCATGTACACAAATATTTGCACTGAGCGGGAATCGAACCCGAGACTCCTGCGTAACATTCGCGTTCACTACCACCACGCCACAGTCCTCTATACAATCGTGTACTTGAAGTCGGGAGGCCGCATAGAATTAATTGACAACTTAATGAATATTTATATATATAAGAAAGCACTGACCCAATATATCAATACAAGTATCTACACTTTTCCCGACCACTTTTACAAACCACCAACCGCGCTTAATCAAGAAATGCCTTGTGTGAAATCCCTGCGCTCGATCGACCGGTACTGGTATTGAAACTAATAAAGTCATAACTGTTACTTAGGTACTTGAATATGTTATTAACACCTAGTACCAGCAAATACTTAAGACTAATAAGCTAGGCAGTATGCTCTCGATAGCAGGGTTGTATTTTCATGTCATTACAATTTGAACTTTCTTTTTACGATTTTTCAAATGTGAATTGCATGGCAACTGATTTTATGGCTAATTGACTGTATTAGGAGCCAATGTCTCTGTTTCAATGTTTCGCGTTGCGAAATCACGTCGGAAAGTGACCTATTTCCGTAGCATGAAGCGACCATTATTCATAAAATTGTAAAACTTGCCGGCACGTGTTTTCTGTTTGTAATTTTTATAATGCTTATTTATCTTTTATTCTTATTGAGTGAGTTACAATTTAATATTGTTATGTAAATATTTACTAACAGAATATCATATAGAAAATATACTGGTGTTATTAACATAAAATAGATAACAAAACCTCATATTTCTTTTTTCAAAGATACGAAGCATATAAAAATGCAAATGATTTTTTGTACTAATAAATATGTTTTCCTAATTTACATTATCAATGCAAAAACCCGTACCCCATAAGGGCGTTCCCTTTACGATATTAGGGAAAGATATATTATTACGATGAAATTATTCGGATGTATGTATTAAAAACATCTGGCTAAGAGCATTAAAGAACATAAAAAGAAAATAAAAAAACATCTAAATAAAGAATTAAACAAACCCATAATCGTCGTATAGGAATTTCATTGGTAAAGAAACATCATATTCACTTTTAAACTTTCACGTTGCACAATAATATGATTAGCATAGGGTAAATACAATAGACAGCCTCCGTTGCGTGGAGGTAGTGCACGCGACTGCTACGCACGGGGAGCGAGTTCGATCCCCGCTCAGTGCAAAAACTTATATGCATGAATATGGCTGTTTGCACTTGTCTGATCGTGCCTCGGAGAGCACGTTAAGCCGTCGGTCCCGGTTGCTATACAAACATCTATGGCAGCCGTTACGGGTAGTTGGAGCCCTCAAAAGTCCAGTCTAACTTGAAATTTTGATATCGGCATTGGTCATTGGACTATTGATTGTGGAGGTCAGTGGCAATAGCTTCACGGAAAATATTAAAGTTCAACCGCATCACAGTTAGACTGGAAAGCCGACCCCAACTGAGTTGAGAAAATATTCAGAGAATGATAATGATGGTAAATACAATAATTCACTGACTCAGTCAGCTCGTGACCACGACTGGTGCAACCTCCCCGAAGCGTTAAGCAAATCAAAAGGTAAATTATTGTATTTACCATAATAATCGCGTTAATACCCAGGGTTAGCTTACCAAAGAAACACTATATTTATAGTATATTAGAAAGCCATTTACCAAACAATAGAACATTTCTATTACAAAAGAGCTCAAACTTTATGCGCCACAAGTTGTAACAGAATACGATTATTAAACATGCAAAATCTATTATTTATAGTCATTACACCCACAAAGAACCTAAGAACGGTTGCAAACTAAATGACTAATCATGGAGTTTGCATGCTATATATAAAATATTTATAAAGTAAGTATTCTAGGATATAAAAATAAACGTTATAGAATGCAGATTAATGTATAATCAATCAATCAACCTATAGCCTCTCCCAATGTGCGCTACCTCCCTATCCTCCACCCTCCGCATCGCAGTGATTCGTTTACGATTCGATTCGTGCGTTTTTCGTTAGTCACTTCTTACCACACCCCTTGAATAAAATGGGGTTGTGAGTTTCCTTCGCCATCCCCATAGGGATGGAATTCAAATGCATATAAACATTTGCACCAAGCTGTAATCGAACTAGTGCCCCCTAACGTGAATGCACTACCACAATGATATTTTGAAGGACTACTAGTACCTACATCTTTAGACGCGGAATACTAGTACATCTATTTTGAAACGCATCAAAAAATATTCCATACATCCATTTTGTTGTTATTGACGCTATTCAAATTAGTGTACTTCGTCAAATTTATGATGATACTTGATGTCTAAGAAAATTACTTCTATCCTCGAAAAAACTGCATTCATGAAATATTAACAGAAACTGTTATGTTCATGCAGGTGAAAACTTGTTACTACGATTGGCTGCGATGCTGTGGCCACGGATAGTTGCCGAGTGTGCAGCACGACTAATATTGATTAAAGTCAGTACAGTACAAGCAAGCGTAATGCTCTTAAGAAAGTGTAATCTTTTGTGTATATGATTTATAAAGTTGATCACAAAAATATGATTTATAGAGGGCAACACAATGAAGACTAAGAAAATTTTATTCGTGCAAGTCTGTTCCTTTTGTAAATTAATGTTCATGCACGCGGCTAAAGAATGTATGCAATAAACAGAATTATAATAGGAGACAATGTTCAGTGGAATAGGTTTAGCTTTGACTATTAAATCTTATGAAAAACCTTTCATAAGAAACTTTATACGTCGTTGAAGTTGATATTATTTAAACAAATTAAATGAATGATGAAATGAGGTCATGTTGTGAAGATAATTCATAACATTAACGAGGGAAAAAGATCCAAGGCACAATCCACTCCATTGTATGAAACATGATAATGCAAAAATCAACGTAAGCGTTGTTTACAAGGAAAGAATGGATGAAAAATATAATATTCCATCGATTCTTACCAGAGAATGAAATAAACTTGCACAGGTAGTTGGTACTAAAATAAAGGCATATGATCATAAATATCAGCTTACTTTACTTAATCGGTAAGAAATATGCAATGGGTGGCTGACAATGAATGACCTATTGTCAAACCACACATATTGCAAAAAATGCCATTGAATTTTAGACCTTACTGTTTTGCTGTTAAAGTCTAAAATTATGGTACGTATCTTAAATAGCATCGTATGGAATTATGTAATGAAGCGATGTACATAATGAACTCTCTCACATGTAATTTTGAACTTTAAGCCAATGACTGTAAAGCCTATTTTGTCCTAATTCTGTCTTTGTAAAATATTTGTTAGAATTCACACTAGTCTTACAAGATACATTACTCAATGACGACTTCAAACATCTTCGGCTAATTTACTTACGTCGCTGTATAATATTCGTATACGGAACTTATATTTCTTGGTTAGCCTATTAAAAAGAAATTGTAGGCCGTCGAAAGCAGCTATAAATGCATATCTACTCACCAGTGACTAGAGTACATCGCCGAAGATATAAATACTGCAGCGAAGGACAGGTGTGGAGTAGGGCGTACAGCCCGGCATCCGTGACAGACCCACAGTCCGTCAAGTCGATGTACTCCACGGGAGGTCTTCTGGTCGACAGCCGTGTTTCTAGCCACGCCCATTCTGGCCAGTCAACGTTTGGACAACCTAGACAACATAGATTAGAATCAGACTGGTATAGGTTTCCGCACTTTTCTCGACGCTTGCCAGCCAGTCAAGCTGTGACCACGGGTGATGCTAGGCATCCGAAATGTTCATTTAATTGCGATAAGTCCTGAACCAATGTAAAATGTAAGGATTTATATTGTCTTACTAACTGAATCGGCAAACTTTGTTTTGCCTTATAAATTAAGTGTAAAGCCGTTTCCGAGGAGTACGGCAACTAACATTGTGACATGGAAATTTTACATATTAGCCAATAGTTATTTGTGCAACAAGAGAGCAAAACTGTTTTTTGCTGCGAGTGCTGATTTTGAATCCTGAGCAAGCGAGGGATTCTAGGATTGAATCACGAGCGTAGCGAGTGATTCTAATGTAGAATCCTGAGCGTAGTGAGGGATTCAAATGCACGAGATGCAAATAATTTTGCTCTCGTGTGGCACACATTACTTTTCACTTCAGCAGCGAGAACACATAAGAAATATTACTTAGAAGATAATGCAACACTTATTAACAGAACAGAACACCTATTATTAATTAAAATAATGCTGAAAATTTTAAAAGTTAATAATTAATCTAATTACTTATTGCTGTTCTGCAAATTTAAAGTTGAATTTTAAAAGTTAAATTTTATACCTTTAAAAAATAACTTTTAAGGTGTGTTCAGAAACAGCGTACGTGACATTTTATTTTTCATTCAAATGTTGATAATAGTAATCATTATAAATACTTATGCATTACTTATTTTGGTATTCAATAAGATTACATAATTATTAAATAATGTAAATAAAATACATGGTTATTCTTTTACAAATATCTTTCAAATTTAGAATTTCGAAATAGGACCTTTGACGTGCCATAAATTAAAAAAAACCTTCAAAATACTTGTGTTTGTCACTCAAACTTTTTTATGGACGGCCAAGAGACAGAGTGCAGTGTATGTAATTCGAAAGTTATTCGCGGAACAATTCTTTTTGAATCTATGGTTGGCACTCTTTATTGAAAATTAAAAAAAAATAATTAAAAAGCTACTTTGTCTCACTGAGTGAGCAAAATCGCATTTTGCACACTGTTTTTACGCAGCAAAACTCACTTGTTTGAGCTGCTGTGGTGAAAAATACATAGCCAAATATGTTTAGCCGTTAAAGCGTAATTGAATAACAAATATCCAAACATGTTCACAAGCGTTTAGATTTATAATATGTAGGATATAATATAAAATAGTTTCAGTAGAAGTCAGGTGGACAATAAATAGTATTTCTTTTTATATTATACAATGCAAATGATTCAACTGGAATGCGCAATGACTCGTAAAGTAAGTATGCTGCTAAAGTAGGCTTTTAGAAAGATTAAATTCTCACTAAGTACGACCTGTCACTCAATTAAAAGTTCTGAAAGTGCATTTATAAATAAATTAAGTATATACTAAGTGCAAACTTTCTTGAATAGGTCGTTATTGACTTCCTGTGGAACCAGATACCATGTCTGATTTTCTGCATTTTAAGGGTCTATTGCCACTAGAGAGTTTTATTAATTTAATTAACTATTTACACTAGGTACATATTCTGTGGATAGGTGAAATCGACCACATTCTTATGTGCAACAACTAATTAACCCAACTTTAATTCTCTCTTTTAATAACTGGTAATTCTAATTAGTAGTAGTAAAAGCCTTTTGCATTTTACCTAGATGATTAAAACAGCTTGTAGCAATTCCAGTTTGACTATACAGTCCAATACGAGAGCGACAGTAGCGTCCTTATGATTGGTACCTAAACTAATTACACACTTAGGTGACAGACAAGCATACCGCTGATCTGATGGAAAGTACCTAGCTATTGTGATTACTCGTGCTGCGGACCGTATAGAATCCTTCTAATGAACTTTCTGAAAGGGTGATGAGCAGGAGGTGGGGTGAGGGTTAACGGAATTCTGTGCCACCAGCGCACCTCCTGATATTATGAAGTCAAACTAATATAAATGACTTTTTTTTAGATTTTTATGATCAGGTATAAATATATTGCGAAGAAAATTAAGGCCAACGACTTACCAGTGAGGTCTATATGCCTCAAGTCGGTTAGATCCGTAACGAGTGGTGCTAACGCTCTGGCGTCCATACTGCTGGAACTTGTCACGGCTAGATGCGTCAGGCTTCTAAATGTAGCGACTAGTAGCTGCGCACTTGCAACTGTCACCTGATGAGAAAGTGGAATCATTTATTAATTTATTAAAATCCATTGTAAGATCGATCTCACATTATGCAAATAGAAAACAAATCCACCAAAACGGCTGAATCAGCCATCTTGCCAATACTTTTTGGAGTTGATGAGAACTCCAGTGGACAACTCGAGTTTCGTTTGAGTTGTTTAATGTAAGAAGAGCCTTATTTTATTTTAGCTTAGACTTAGATAGGCTTGACTATAGCACTATAACTATGTTATGGAAGAAGATTGTAAGTAAGAAGACTCATGCAAGCACATCGGTTTCGAGTGCTTCTAACCTAACCGCCTTTTTGTAACGTCATTTTTTACCGTGTTTGCTTAGATTGAGCTAAAATTACAAGTATCTTACCACACAGTTCTTCGACCGCCACTCTCGAACCGAACTCACGCAGGGACCTGCTCTGGCACCAGCACATCTAGCAGCTATATCCAAAGGGCCTGCTGCTCTAACTCTTTTCCATGCTTCAGGTCTAGTGATCAGCCGCGTCGTTAGCCTTGCCCAGCGACGGCAGACTCGGGACATTCGGCAGAGGTCTGACACCTGGGAACAAGGAATGTGGTTATATATATTAAAAAGAAGCTTATTATAAAATCTAGGATTATAAACAAGCCTGGAAATGACTTGCTACTCAAGCAAATTTCTGTATCTGGACTTAGTAAATGTTTGTAAATAGAACAAAAAAAAAAGAAAAGCCCGCTGAGTTTCTTGCCAGAGACTTCTCAGACCGAGGCCGCGTCTCGAACCAGTGTGGTCCATTTGCTCACTTATTTATAAAATAAGTTGATTTTGACGTTTTGTCATCATCATCATCATCATTCCCTGAACCTTTTTCCCAACTCAGTTGGGGTCGACTTTCCAGTCTAACTGTGATGCGGCTGAACTTCGATATTTTCCGTGAAGCGACTGCCATCTGACCTCCACAACCAATGGTCTAATGACCAATGGCGATATCGAAGTTCCAAGTTAGGCTGGTTGGACTTTTGAGGGCTCCAACTACCCGTAACGACTGCCATAGATGTTTGTATGGCAACCGGGACCGACGGCTTAACGTGCTCTCCGAGGCACTTATAAACCTGCGATAAATACACACATAACTTCGAAAAGCATCGAAAAGTCAATGGTGTGTGCCATGGTAAACCTGGGATCGAACTCGAGACCTCGTCTCAGCAGTCCATTACCCATGCCACTAGGCTACCGCGGCTATTTTGACGTTTTGTATGTGCCGTTTAATGGTCTATACAGAATAAATATTTTTTTAATAATGAATTTTCTGGGAGAATCAAAGGTCATTTCTGCAAAGAATTTAGATTTTCTCTTAAATCCTGTAGAAGCTTTGTATAACCATGTCGAGTGATCGTTATCAAAATAAATATTCTCACAGAATCAAACGCTATACTAAGTTATGGAAAAACTATTCGTTTTGTGGTAATGATTGGGTCACTAAACTCACTCCCTATAGCTCAAATATATTTCTGCCTCTTACCCCTTCAGGAATATTCATCCACAATTCAAGGAACATTGTTGGATTTTTTGCGAATATTATTCATTGATAACATCAAATAAATTACTAACCTCTAGATAAGACAAAATCTTCAACCACAACGCATCATTGAGGTTATTATCCCTTCTTCTCCTAGGTGGACCGCAGTCAGCTAGAGTATGGTAGCCCTGGTCTAGGCTGAGCTCGCTGAGGTCTGCGGCGAGGGACAGCGCGGGCTCAGGCGGAGGGGGAGGGCGCCGGCGTGCCCCTCCGCACACCCCCGGCCCTGAGCAGCTCCCACTTGACATCGCGAGATCCTGAAAGAAAAATAACAGTTCATGAAAAGCTGTAGTAGATGTTTAACGTATCGTATTAATTTTCTAGCGCAAATAGATTTTTACGTCCATTTGCTAAATAGCTAATTAAAAATGGCTGACGAAACTCAAGCTTAATATGTAGATATATTGTATGTTATAATAATTACGCATTATTATTACATATCCTCCAAAGTGTATACAGGGTGTTGGGGAAACGCTCTAGAACACATATTAGTACTCCGGCTACACTACATATATTTGGTAGACAGATAGATAGATAACTCTTTATTGTACACCAAAAAAGAAACTACATTATACCTAGACATATGCCACTTTATTAACTTGATGGAATTAATAATGCTAGTTAAATGGTATAAAAGAAAAAAAAATAGAAAAGCAATTACCAAATTGTAATTCCAGTATACTCAGAGTTCTACCAGGTACTACTACTTTACCTAACCCTGTACATACATTTCAATTCACTTGGCTTTGTAATCTCTCCGCTAACAGTTTAAGTACTATCTATATCTTTCTATCTCTATCATTCATAGAAAAATTTAACTATAAATGAACTAACGGACTAGCTAAAGACTTCGTGCGCTATTTCTCACAACACATCTGCAATAAGGGCAAGATACAAATTGCTTTTCTAATACTATAATTTATTGTGGAATGACAAGTATCGGTTACGTGTAAATGTCTTTTATGAACTATTGCGCTCTTTGTTATGTCCAGTTCCACTTAATCTCAGTTTCGACACTTAGCCAATACAGTCTTTATAAAGGTTAGACTAGCTTGAAATATGTATTGCAATAATATTATGTCTATTCTTGGAATAATGATGTTGTTTAATTAGCAAGTGTATTCACGGCTATAAAACCCTTTCGTTCGGTTGTCAATTTTGTTGTTTTATGTTTTATTACATTATTTATTTTCTGATCATTAACTAGCTAACTAGCTGAGGATGCATTTAGTTTCTTTTAATCACTTGGGACATGTTTTTTTTATACTTAGGTAGCAGGCACGCGGCCCACCTTATGAAAAGTGGTTACCGTGGCCTATGACTGCAACAATATCGGCGTGACGGAATCGCGCGTCACATTCGTGCTGCGGGCCATATTGAGAAGGGGAAGGCAGAGGTAGAGAGTTTCTGTGCTATCATTGCAGAAGACAAAGAAGGGTTTTCCCACTGACAACACAAAACCTCTCCAGTGAGCTCTGGCTACCCTACCCACCACCGGAAACACAATGCAAGGTTATTATTAGTCGCGGTATTCTGTAGGGAAGAGGTACTTTTCCAGTCGAGCTGCTCCATTAGAACGGTAAGCACCATCATGTCCTACCTCTGTTAGTATTTAAAGATTTATTATCTATGTAACCAACTATGCCACCGTAGCAACTACGCGATGTAGCAAAATTTAACAAGATATTGTTTATTAAAAAAGTAAGTGAACTTTAATTAAAATTAACATTTAATAAAATTATTCTAGACTCTCGCTATCTAAGTGAAAAATGAAAGGCTTAAATAATTTATGCTCCAGCCACTTAATCTCGGGTTCACTTCTTATATTCACAACTAATTTTGCCGCAGTAATCTCCGCAGTGAGACGAATATGTAACTATTTTGTAAGATTTCTTCTTTATAAAAAGGCTTTTGTTAATTACATTTCTGTTACACGATATTATGAATCTATTTAATATGTATTAAACTAGCTGTTGCTCGCGACTCCGCTCGCATGGACTGCGACCCCGTTTCTGCTGCTACATAGATTTCAAGGAGTATATTTAAAAAATATTACTCGTATTGGTCAAGCCATTTTCGAGTTATGCGTTTACCAACATATTTCGCGATTAATTTTTATTTATTTAGACTAGCTGTTGTCCGTGGCTCCGCCCGCGTGATCTAATATCCTGTTCCCGCTGCACCATAAAATTACTCGAATTGGTCTTTGAGTTTGACGCTTCACAACATATTCATTTTTATTTACATAGAAAAAAGTAGATTGATCGGTCGCCAATTGACCTGGCTCATCCTTTACTAACTCAATCGTACTATTGTAACTCTAGCGAAACGCACAATGGCCCAAAAAGGGACGCTAGGTGCCCACAAAGGAGTCCCAATACGATAGACGAACTCTAACAAAATAATTCTGAATCACGCTTAAGAAGTTTACATGTGTGGATTGCTATATATACAACATCCTAACATCAATCGTTGGTCCGCATGCTCCGCGTCAATACACTAATCAATAGTCCATTAAACCTCAATACAATCACACATCGTGTGTAACTAACATCAAAGTCATTTGCAATCACTTGTCTGAGCAAACAATTTATTACCCACATTTACATACAAAAAGGTGTTATTAAACACTAATGAAGGTTGATAAAGGTTGTTATTGCTATTAATTAACGCTAGTGTTCGAGGTACGAGTCATATAGACTCATGTTTATGGGTACCGATAAAAGCACTCTCAGACAGTCAGTCAAGCTGGGAGACTACCATTGATTGCGTTTCTCAAGTTTCGGGTGAATCGAACTATCAATAATTCCTGACTATTGAGCCCTGATGTATGCCCCTTACTCTAAGAAAGCAATACATTTTAGGAAAAAGTATCCTCGGCCTTCTTTGATATTTTCTTGTTTAATGCTTTTTAGGCGGTGTTTTTTCAATAGTCAGGTTTAGTTCTTAAACTTGAGTTTTTTATTTCTTTTTGGGTCAAGGAACAGCTAAATTTGAACATATTTGAAATGTTTATTTGAAAATACGATATATTTATTTGAAATATTTTTAACACACTTCTTTATGCTAGAGGGCGCCACATTAGATTCAGTAACACATCTTATAGCTATCATCAGTTTCGATTAATGTTAGCGGGCAATTAAGACGCTGCTAACGACATATGTTTTATGGACATTTCTAATAAGTACTTGAGCTATGAGGGAATAGGTGAAACAACATTCATATATAGCCTATCAAATATCATAATTCCTCCTTCGGCTCCACCGTAGTCGGGTAATAAGGTGTATTTATACGGGACTAATCCCACTATTTCATTAGTATATATTTTATTCCATTATATATGCCAATGTGTGAAATGTACTAGAATGAATCGATGACTTGAAAATGGTAGGTATAATTGGAAAAGAATGAAGGCGGACGGCGCTGTTAGAGGAGGCTTATATCTAACAGCTGAATGGAACAGGTTTATTGATATATTGATTGATATCTTTTAACTGCTACAAAGCTTCAACGCATTGAATTGTGAAATAGTAGATGATTAAAGTGAATAATAGAAGTAATAATATATACAACTTCGATTTACTTATATCAATCGTGATTATGTTCATCTTTAAAATTTAAGTACAAATACTAGGTATAATGTTAACAAACTGTATTTATTTTCAAAAAGTAGTCGGTTAGAAAAACACGTAGTTCCATAAAATTGACAATGTGTACATATCATGGCATGTATGTCTACTTGTACCAAAGTAGTGACTATTTTTTACGCCGCACCGCGTTGTGGTAGCCAGTCCTACGTCTATAGAATATAACTTTTTTTTTTCTTTTTATTACAGATTATATAACTACAATAATACAAAGCTAACATTGTGAATTGAACTTACTAATCATTATGCTAACTACAACTTACTAATCATTTTTTAACATTCAAAATTAAAATACTTTGTAGGTAGCACCTGCTACTTACATAATTACGTCCATCAATATACTTATATCAATACAAAGTCACATCGTCAATGGATCTGGAATGGATCGTCAGGGAAGCATCGTATTATGTGATATTGTGGATTATGTCCTGAAAGCGTTCTTTTTTAATAGTGTTAATATTGGTCACTAGTTATTGTATTACGCAAATCGGAGGGTAGTTCGATTATTCGACGGTGAACTAAGTAGTGACGACGTGAGTGTTAGTCTTTTGCCGAACGTATTATCGGCTATAACCTGTATATATAAAAGTATATTAATATGTACATTACTCGTACCTTGTGTTGTGTAACCAGAGCTCACTGAAGAGGTTATGTGTTGTCAGTGGGAAGACCAATAAACCCTGCTTTGAAGAGCCCTGAAGAGCGCTCTCATAATGAGAGCGCTCCTGAAGATGCCTCGTGTAGAGGCGAAACACGTGTCGAGGTTTGTCCTTCGCACTTGCTGAATATTGCACATAGAACACAACATCTCCCCTCTGGTAAGAAATCTTTTACTTGCTTTGATGATGATTTTACGTTATCGTTGGATTGTTTAACCGCGGGTGAGTGGTGGGTCCCCCCCTGCCTCCCCCAAAATATATTTTTTGTAATGGATTTCCGCCAGGTCACGCCTACATCTATATCGTATCTTAAACCCTGCTTTGTTTTCTGCACTAACAGCTCAGAAACTCTCTTAACCCGCACCCCTCCCTCCTCTCCTTCACATGGTCGGCAGCACGAATGTGATGCTCTTGGTGTTGCAAACATCCATAAGCCACAGCCGCTTTCCATCAGGTAGGCCATGTGCTTCTCTGCCACCTAAGTGGTATGAAAAACAGTACACACAGTTTAACATATACTATTTTTTTTTATACCCCCTGCCAAAACCGGTTGGGGATGGTATGTCTTACTCGAACCGACTATAACGCACGCCGTCTTTGGGTACTTAGTTGCCGGAGGTGAGATAGTAACCAACATACCTATCCTTCGAACCCCGTCATACCCCGGCCATCTCTTTCAAGATAACTGCCTACAGGTTTAGGGACCACGGTGTCCCAGTCTAATCCCCGAATGTGGGGACTGGGGAGGCACACTTTTGCGCTGCCACCACGGACATATATTATACTATTGAACATGACTTTAAAGACATCAAAGTACTCGTATCTACAAGATTTACGGACATCTATACATCTTCGGCACCAACAGGTTCTCTTGACCTTATTGTCCAATTAAACATACCTCACAATGGACCCATGTATCAAGCGAGTTTGTCATCTATGCCATTGAGTACTAGCTCCTTCTTGCGGTTCTGCCTGTTTAGGGCATTGAAAGATTTAGATAGCTCGACTGTGTATTTTCTAAACTTAGTAATGGACACCTATTAGAAAAACGGGATGTTACCATCTTCTAGGTTAGTAAACCATAAACAATCGAATCCCGTTGTAAAAGCACAGCAAAAGCAAATGTATAAAAAGAGAAGAAAGGATGACGATAAACTATCTGAGTCTCTTGCTGGATTTTCAAATTATTCATTTATTTTAATTTTTGAAAAATATAATTTTAAAACTTTGACATTCACATGTGCTCTTTATGTATCTTTAATGAAATAAACGAAATTGATTCTTTGATTTTTTGTTTCACGCTATTGTAATTTTTTTATAAAATAAAACCGAAGCGGCGCACCATGAGTATGAGCATTACTTCAACTCATAAAAACTTCCATACGTTTTCTCTTAACTTATAATTTAACAATAAATAAAATAATTTTAACTTCTGTTTTTAAATGTCTGAACGAATTTGGATCATCCTAAATAAAATTACAGGGCAACAAACGCACACACACACTTAAATAATTATTAATAATAATGGAGGATGTTTTAATGGTGTGTCTATACAATGGAGGCATGTATCAAGCAAGTCTGTCATCTGAGGCACTCAGGTTCTATTTATAACCAATCATTATTTCAATTGAATGTTGTGCAATTGCAGATAATTCCAATGGGTCTGTTAAATATGTGTTGTTTTTTAAAACTTCGAGCATTTCTTTTAAGTTAATGTGATTCGGTAAGTGCCCTTAAGATATTCATAAGATACTCGAATATACAATTATTATGAAAAATTAATACTGTTTGTGGAACTCCTTAGCTTAAGGAATTAATATTAATAAGTCAGTATAGATATAATTTCCATTATATTTATACTAATTTATTTCAATATCTGTTGTAATACAATTGTAAAGATGTTTGATACAAAACTGATCAAAGATTTGTCAAAAACTTGTGAAAGATCTGACAGAACTAGCCTAGTGGTATGCGTAATAGACTGCTGAGACGAGGTCTCGAGTTCGATCCCAGGTAAAAGAAAGTCGCGGGTTCGAGTCCCGTCGGATCATTTACTTTTTCAGATTTACATGGATCTAGCGAGATGGTTTTCAGCTACAATTTGCAGCTTTACACGTTTTTTATTTTTTAAATTTACTATCTGTAATAAACATCTACGTTCATAAGGAGTGTCATTCCCTAAAAAAGGATATTTATTGCTATGGTATTGTTATCCCTTTCAGAATCAGGTGGCTTGCTAAACTTGGGCCATTATGGTTGCAGCTTACAGCACCTTACATAAAATATATGATCATAAACTATATAATTAATGTCACTTGTAAAGTAATAATGTTTTTATTGCTAACTTCGTCACATATCTGCAGTAAATATAAGGGTAGATGAATATAACCTTTAGTCGTGGTTAATGGACCATTATATTTCGACGCTTCATTCTTTGATATAATTAACCAGGTAGTCCCTTATATCTACTAGGCAACATCGCACATTTTTAAGAGATATGAATATGACTGATTTGAATCGAGTAGGTGCCTACCTACCGTGCTACACTCTTGACAGATACTCATTCCTTATTTGTGCGTGGCAACGTGAGCACGTCTTCAGCAATGCCAAAGCGCAGTGCCGAAGACAAAATAAATCGTTATTATTATTTATTATAATCTAAATCGGTAAAACGTAAAAGTTATCGTCGTATATTTCTTCAGATGCGGAAGAAAACGAAATATGTGAGTACCTACATAATACATTTTATCAACCATTATATTGTGCATTACTCCGTAATAGTTACGCAATTCCATGGAGTGACTTAAACATTCTGTTCTCTGTGCAATCTTCCTATGCGGGTCTCCAACGATGTTAATAATAATTTTACGTAAAACAACAAATAATTACTATCGGGGTCCATTGTGAATGCCCAACGATATTTACATAACCAAACAGTAGTATAAATATTACTATGCCGCAATGCTATAAAAAATATTATATACCCTCCTTTTTTTTTACTATTTCGTACATTAGAGTAATGAAAGTTTATAATATATTAGGTCAAAAGGACCAGAAATTTCAGAGCTAGCCTCTAATACCTGCCGATAATGCGGTTCCGACCGGATCACAAAAAGTTAACAACTTTGACTAAAACACCTAATCTTAACGCTCAAACTATCATACGGTGCATTACTCTTTAATAATTAATTAATTCCAAGGCGAGACAATGTTCTGCAGGTAAGGATTGACTGCGAGTCAATATCTGCCTAGCAAATTACATCAGAGGTAGACTGCGAGTCTCACCCGATGATAATAGAACATTCTATTCTCCGCCCAAAGTTCCTACAGGTATGGATTGACTGCGAGTCAATAAATACCTTTCAAATTACATCGGGGTTGACTGCGAGTCTCCAACGATGATAATAATTATTTTACGAAAATCGTAAAATAAAGGAACTTTTAGGATCCAAGGGTCCAAAGGGTCCAAGGATCCAAGGGTCAATCCATTGCGAGTACCCTACGATATTTACATAACCAAACAGTAGTATAAATATTACTTTGCCGCAATGCTATAAAAATATTATATACCCTCTTTTTTACTATGTCGTACATAAGAGTAATGAAAATTTATAAAATATTAGGTCAAAAGGACCAGATAATTCCGAGCTAGGCTCTAATACCTGCCGATAATGCGGTTCCGACCGGTTCACAAAAAGTCACCAATTTGACTATAACACCTAATCTTAACACTCAAACTATCATATGGTGCATTACTCTATAATAATTACATAATTCCAAGGCGAGACAATGTTTCTACAGGTAAGGATTGACTGCGGGTCAATATCTGCCTAGCAAATTACATCAGAGGTAGACTGCGAGTCTCACCCGATGATAATAAAACATTATGTTCTCAGCCCAAAGTTCCTACAGGTATGGATTGACTGCGAGTCAATAAATACCTTTCAAATTACATCGGGGTTGACTGCGAGTCTCCAACGATGATAATAATTATTTTACGAAAATCGTAAAATAAGGAACTTTCAGGGTCCAAGGGCCCAAAGGGTCCAAGGGTCAATCCATTGTGAGTGCCCAGCGATATTTGCATAACCAAACGGTTGTATAAATATTTCTATGCCGTAATGCTATAAAAATTATTATATACCCTCTTTTTTACTATTTCGTACATGAGAATAACGAAAATTCGTATATTATCAGGTCAAAAGGACCAGATGATTGAGAGTTCGGCTCCAGCACCTATCAATATGTCGATCCGACTGGAACACAATAAATCACCGACTTGACGATAAGACCTAATCTTAAAGCTTGCAATTGCATTAGATGTACCTAATATGGTTAGAAATAGAGATAAAACACTCTTTCTACTCAACAACAATAACTCGGTTCAGGAATTACCACTATAAATAGGGCAATGGACAATCTCTTATTAGACGAAGATAAAATTCAGGCACTAAAGCACCTCAGCAATGGATGCCAGGGGTGCCGTTTGTTAACAGATTTACAGTACCAATTCACACAGTGCCGTACTAAGCTAATTATTACACTCAGTCTAGATAAAACCGGCCTAAGCGTAATCCATGATGCAGAAAGTTGGTAAAATAAAAAAAAATAAAAAAAAAAAAAAAATCCTCTTTAGAAACCAATAGCAAGCGCCTCTTAACAGCCAGGTCCTTGTCACTACCACCATCAGGGAAACTGGCAAGCTCCTCGCTTCCCACCGAACAAGGGAAGGGGGGGGGGGGGGGCGGGGGGAGAAGGGAACCGTCGCCAGGTGTGACGACTGAGAGTTTGCGCAACAACCAGCGTGTTCCCAATGCGAAGGCTGTCTCTCCGAACAAGCCCCGTGCAACGACACAGTAGTAGTTCACATACATGCCGCCTGTTGTATAACTTATTGTTATAATGGCTGACCTAAAGTTGGTAAAATTACAATTGTTCTGAAACAGATCAAGGAGGGCATTCAATTCCATTTCTCAAAGACGTTCAGCAAGTCACTGTTCCTAATAATAATTTCTTACCCATCGATAAACACGTTAATGTATATAGCCATAGATAAGTTATTATACTTAAAAAACAATTTCTCCATGTACAGCCACCAAAAACTTCTATCTAGCTACTATTGATTTAAAAGAGGCGTACCTACTAAAACCGATAATCACCTCAAATGTAATTTTTCTTTACGATTTCAATTCGAATCATCTCCGGTGTAAAAACCATCTATGGGTCCATAGAATCCATCTTTACCCTACGGGTTATCAGTCTCTTGGTGCCAACCAAGACCCTCACAAAACTTATGAGATCACGATTTTAGATCCGTGGCATACTTAGACGAAATATTGGGCATAGGAGACAACTATGCTCGGTGTCTAGAAAATATAAACGAAACTCTGTCATTACTAAAAAGGTTAGGCTTCGTTAAAAATTCGATAGAAGTTTATTACACTCACAATAGTCATGTGAATATTTAGCCTTTGTACATGATACGAGAAACCTAACATTACCATTATCTACCTATCGAAAAGCTAAATAACATAGCACAATTAGTTCAAAAGTATTCAACTTTACCACAGTGCATTATACGTGACTTAGCTCAACTAATAGGAGTTAACCTTTTGCTGTTAACAAATGCGACTGGCTATACACGAAAATTCTAGAACGATATTAATGTCTTTTGTAATCGATATACGAAGAGTATGAAACCAAAATCAAACTCCCTCCAGGGTTATTGAAAGACCATAATTGGTGGAGCGAGAACCTCTACATTTATCATATGGCTCTCACTCCCTTTAAATTGGAGATTTACACGGATGCCTCCCGGACAGGGGGGGCACAGTGTGTAATAGCAGTGGAGCAAGCGAAATGCGTTCAACAAATTACTTAGAGCCTTTAGCCGTCTTCATTGGTTTGAAAAACTTTCATGCGATTGGAGAACAACGGTGTACCTATTATTGCTTTGCGTCGATATTACGACTGCCATAAGCTGCATTTCCCTCATTTAAATGTCCGGGCTCATTTGGCATTGTTGCGAGAGGCGTGATATTTGGATTGTAGCATCTTACGTTAATATACATGAACATAAGCTCACGCTTTTATCCCCGCAGGGGTAGGCAGAGGTGCTAGCACCCACATTTTGCCAGTTTATGTTCAGATCCAAATGTAATAGGTAGAGAGCCTATTGCCCTTCTCCGGGTACTAAATAAATAAATAGATAAACTTGCGATAAATACACACAACTTCGAAATTACGTTAATATATTTTTATTTATTTTTTTTATAGCTCCTCACAAAAAAAAAAAAAAAAGACGTAATAGTAAGATAATTACGCGGACTGTGATTAAAGAATAATAAATCCGGACATAGAATGGGAATTATCAAATAATGCATTCAAATACTCTACAGCATGGGACTCACAATTCCCTTTGGAATCACACCTCGCAATGATGGTATCCCAATTGATACTAATTTAAATCTGGAGAATATCATTATCAAGTTAGTAAATTCTTCTTGCTCTTTGTACTGCTTATCGCGTACAAACTTGTATTATTAAAATCGGAAATATTCTTTTATTTGGTTTTTCAAACAACGGTATTCGTATCTCGATAACAGACATGATAAAAACTACTGCTTCCGGTCGTGACCAACACTTTTCAAAGATTATATTTTTGTTACAAAAAATAAGTGAACAACCAGTACGGGCCAGTTATGGTTAACACACAAATTACCACATATATCAGTTACCACACAATCAGTCTTAAATAGGTGCTGACAGAAAGCGGCGTTGACACGTGCTGCGTGCCTAGCGCACACAGCACGCCCAGGGCGCCTCGTCAGCCGCGCACTCGCGCGGTCTTTCAGTGGATACTTTAGTAAAACTGCAGAACACATCCAATACATTCGCAAAACTTTATAACTGAACAGTAATTGGTCACGAACATTTCCGCTAATTCAGTATGCTTAGCATAGTGCTACCCACATAGTACCTATGTTATTAGATTAAAATTTGTATTAGTATGTAATTAAATATTTAATTAATTACCTAAGTAAATACGCGTTTTTGTTCTTAATATTCATTATGCTCATATTAAGAGTTTCACTGAAATAAAAATAAAAACTTTCTATGCTACATAACTCTGAAAGTCTACCTGGTTAATTATATCAAAGAATGAAGCGTCGAAATATAATTACTGATCAAGCGAACTTCGCAAGTGAAGTTCGATCATAATTATATGAGACGCTTCATTCGAAGATATAATCTCCCTCCCACCCATTGTACACAAACAGTATTGTTAATATTATGTTTGATAACTACTGTACCCAAAGCAAGAAAGTTTTAAGAGGTTTTTTCCTCTCCTCTCTAAAAAATGAGTATCTGTCAAGAGTGTAGCACGGTAGGTAGGCACCTACTCGATTCAAATCAGTCATATTCATATCTCTTAAAAATGTGCGATGTTGCCTAGTAGATATAAGGGACTACCTGGTTAATTATATCTTCGAATGAAGCGTCTCATATAATTATGATCGAACTTCACTTGCGAAGTTCGCTTGATCAGTAATTATTTCACACGGGTAACAGTATTTTTCTCATCTTTTTCTCATCATCAACATCATTCCATCCACAGAACGTCCACTGCTGATCGTAGGCCTCCCTCATCGATGTTTCTATGTATAAAATGTCTGTATTTACAAAACAAAAGTATCTAAATATGTTTATCCACACTGTAGAACCCATAACACAAGCTAGTTAAACTATGCTTACTATGGGTCTAGGTGGCGTTGCGTAGATTGTGTTAGAATATTGTTGAAAAGAAATTTCCTCACAAGATATGACTATGCGATAACCACGAATGCAGTGACCTACCGTAATAAAAATATGTCCAAGAATTTAAATATCAAATTTGTTCAATGGGTCTAGGTGGCGTTGTGTAGATTATCCCAGAATATTGTTGAAAAGAAATTTCCTTACAAGATATGACCACGAATATCCACGAATGCGGTACCGTAATAAAAATATGTCCAATAATTTAAATATCAACTTTGTTCAGTCTTGGCAAGAGGCAAAAGTATTATAGGTGTCACAACGAAACTATTTACGGTTCTAACTGTACAGTAGAACTCAAAAGTGCAGTAGCAATCCTACGCAACTATAGCGTCAACATTCTAACGCTACTTGTGACCTTTTTCTTTTAAGACAAGCCAGCGTCGCCTCGTATTGCATAGTAACATTACACACACATATAAGCGCGCCGGCCGCACGCTAAACCATTTTGAGCCTTGATGTGCTAATGCACTTATGAGCTCTAACTGTACTTACACTTGTAGACTCTATTGAGATGGCTTCCAAGTGATCAGTTGTTTTACAGACTACACAGGGTTGTCAATTGTACAACGAAAAATAATTGATATAAAGTTAACTTAGGTAAGTATTTTACAACTGTCTCCAATCGACCAACTTAGGGTACGTCAAGTTGACTTCACCTGGCCTGATGTTAAAAAAATCAAATATTTTATTAATTTTTTTTTTATTTTAAAAGTAATGTTCAAAATTCAAGTTTAGATAGGGTTGGCAGCACATCTTTCTACGTCTCTATTGTTGTACCCATCTTTGGACCACGGTAACCATCTTCCATCAGGTGGACCGTGAACTTACCTGCAACCTAAGTGGTACAATAAAAATTGGCACAGCAAATGGGTAAAAACTTTTCAATAAATATTGGGTGACATGGCGATTTATTATTTATTATTTTTACTGCATATAATTCTGCCAATTTCGGTCAATGTACACAAAATTGTTTCTATATTTATTCACATTACACGCATAGATATTTACAATACCTACTAACAGTACAGAACCTTAAAATGGCTGACGATTGATCAGTACCTTAGCACGGACACGCGTCGTGTGGGTTTAGGGTTGTCATGTATGCGTTTATAAGCAACGGTTTGTAAGTACTCTAACAAAACTATATATTCTAGAAAGAAGTGACATAAGATCCTTGATTGTTTCTTGTTTAATACTTTTTAGAGCGTTTTTTTCAGCAACGGGTTTTATTATGTAGCCTAGTGGTATGGGTAATGGACTGCTGAGACGAGGTCTCGCGATCGATCCTAGGTTTTAACATAGCACACATCAATGACTTTTCGATGCTTTTCGAATTTATTTGTGTATTTATCGCAGGTTTATAAGTGCCCGGTTAATGGCAATAGGCTCACCACCTATTACATTGGGAGCTAAACATAAACTGGCGAAATGTGGGTGCTAGCACCTCAGCCTACCCCTTCGGGAATACAGGCGTGAGTTTATGAGTTATAATGTTTCAAACCTATGGGGTTTTCTACTGTGTTCTACTGTAGGTGCCAACCCTATCTAGCGCGATCGCTTCGCAGTCCATTAGCATACACAAACACTATTTGCTTAAGCTTGGTGTTATTTCAATAACCAGCAGCGCTGGAACGGTACTACCAGTAATTATGTGTACACAGACGCCTCCTAGAGTAATGGCGCGAAGAAAACTCAAGTGTCCAGTTACAGATCTTGAAAATTCTGAATGGATTGTGTAGATTTGGCGATTAAATCAATATAAACATACTCTTCCTGTCCTTGTCTTGTCGTCTTAGCGTTATTCCAGCTGGTCTTTCTTAGAACTCTCTGTTTTAGTCTGACTTATACAACTTTTATGGGAGCGACTACTGTTAAATCTCCCGACCCCGAAGGACTAGTCTACACCCAACCCTCAACCTGCTGGTTCTTCAGTAACGAACATATGCATAAGTCAAATACATAACTCTCATTTTTTACCACAATCGATTAAAAATAGCCACGATCTCTGACCAGTAGAGGTCTTAGTACAGGAGTGAGCTGGTCACTCCTTTACTAAGTTAAAACAATGGACGGGCAGCGCAGACGCATTTAAGATGCCTTGCCCTTTAATAGGCTTGCCACGTAAAGATATCGAAGTTTATTGCGAGAGAATTACAATTTACTAGTAAATGAGATTCCACATCACACAGATGAGTATTTTATTTACTGTTGATTTAACGATTTGACAAGTTTTATAGTCTTTTTAGTGATATCTGTTGATTTCAGAGGTCTTATCGCCTCCGATTAAAAGGAATTTATATATTTTCAATGTTACTTTACTTTTATTGTGTGATTCGGACTCGGACCGTTGCCGTCCAACCCTATTTGTGTACTGCGTGTCTTGTGAGACAAGTGTAAATTCAAACAATTAAAGAAGTAAAGTAAGACATATTATTTGACCCATTTAAGCCAAATCACACTAATGTTCAGTGTATCCTGATGGACGCTGACTATCCGAATCTCACTATGACATAACATAACATAAACTCACGCCTATATCCCGAAGTGGTAGGCAGAGGTGCAAGCACCCACATTTCGCCAGTTTATGTTTGGGTCCCAATGTAATAGGTGGCGAGCCTATTGCCATTATCCATAAACCGATAAATACACACATAACTTCGAAAATTATCGAAAAGTCTTCGAATTACCTTCAAGAGGTGGTAGGTAGTAAGACTCCTTGTCCTAATTATTTTTTTTATAAACCTACGCTAGTATATCTCTAAATGTAACGAATTTCGCGACATATGTGGTGCAAGTAAGCATAGCTTAAATATATCTGCAATTTACATCATCTGTAGATTGCAAATACTTTTTTAAATATACACATTTTGTTGACTCTATGCGTAATAACGACACTCCAACTAATGCAATAGACATAGGTATTCATACACACAAATATCTGCACCAAGCGGATTTTTTTTTAGGAATTTATTATGTGTAATTTTTTTTTTGAGATGGACATAAACAATTTAACTTATGACACCATTACCAACACCTCTGTGTATATTAGTATCTAAGTAATATTTTGACCAAGTTTTCACTTCTGTCAACATTCCCGGAGTGCCACTGACCTGGTATTTTGTCTATATGAAATTAAAACTTGAAACGATATTTTGCTACAGAACGACTACTCATAACAAGCCTTCAATATTCCAACTGATTCCAACAAACAGAAACGATAAAAAATATTTTTAAGGCCCGAGGCTTATTCGTTTGTAAACGAAATCTATTCTAGACAACTCATAATTGAGTCTTACACGACGATATTATGAAGTTATAAACAATAATAAAACAATTCGTACCCGCGGGGGCTTGAAACTAAAACTGATTCATGAGATTAGAAAGTTAATGTACTGTATGTACATACCTGGGTGACCAAACTCCGCTCGAGATTTTCTTTGTTTGGGTATTACTTTTACAGAGTTTTGAGGTACTTGTATGGTAACATCAATACTATATAATAAATTCGATCGTAAAGTATACATTAGCCAGCTATAAATCGTTCCTTTCTAAGTATACATTAGCCAGCTATAAATGATTCTTGACAAACTCATTCAGTAGCAAAGCAAAACTATTACATGTAGCTGCAACCCTAAACTGTATCCCTAATTTTGTCATCATTTGTTTTTTTTTCTTCCGTCCAGAAGGTGTTATAAACACGTATGACAGAAATTCCCACCATTACCATTACTTAAGACCAACTATGGATATTTTCGGTAACGTAAGAAACATCATTGAATGTGCGCAATATATTCGATATTGAATCTAAATATCGCACAACAGACCAGACTAATACCCGCTCGAGTTAAGTAAGGGTTTGAGAAACTATAGATTAAATTGCATAATCACATTGTATCCGAAAAGCGCTGTCATAAAATAAATCACACCTTTGTATAAAACCAAATTCATTAATCAAAGTAGAGACATGTATAGGCTATTAACATCTAAAAAGCAATCAAATTCTTACGATATCTATTAGAATGAGTCATATTAAAATTATTGTGAAGACTTAATTGGTTAAAGAACATATCAGTTCATAACTCATAGCTTTTTGTAACCATCATATCACTTTGATTAGTAACTAATTGATTAACGCATCTGATGGAGGCTACCTATAAGTGAAGTACCTGTAAATATCTACATCTTCCGGTGAAACCCGACAGCTACTGATAACTTCTTGAGAAGCGCTTCAGCAAGTATTAATTGACAGTGCGGTACCTTGATGTTTAAAATAGGTTCGAACAGTAAATGCCTGCCTCTCAGTATGGCTTTAAGTTTGGCTTGCCACCTGTCTAACCTAACCACGGCAAGAAATCAAGGCAGCCTATGCTTAAATTTTGTCCTGAGTTTAGTTACTGCGAGCATCGGTTCTGGTTGCACGTGCACCGGACAATTGACGCCGGAAAAATAATTGTAAGAAAATATATCGCTACTGACTGAAGATGCTTTATGTAGAGGCGAAACATGTATCAAGGTTTGTTCTTCGCACTTGTGGAATACCGCGCATATGAATTCCTATCTCTCTGGAGTAAGTAAGAGAAGTGTTCTGCACGCTCTATGATGACGACTATTGGACGATCACTGTACTATTGTGAAGTTGTGAACTACTAGAAGGGTCGTTATTAATGAAACCACATCAATTTTTCTATATATACATTTCTTATGAACGAAACCTTAACCCGCTTCAGAAATATGAAGAACAACGCCATCTAGGTTGTTTTACGGAACATAATTTAAAGTGTTCTATGTGAATTGCACAAGGAGTAAAAAGTTCTGCTTTCGCTGGGTATGTGATTTTTAAGCCGACTCTAATTGGTGTGTAACCCCTCATACTATATTTTCTTATAATGAATTTCCAATTTATTGCCTACTTCAATATATTTTAAAGAAATTGTGTTGATAATAATACTGTACTGTTCGCTCAAGACGTAAAATATCTTTATGTTAGACATAAGTGATGTTGTAACATGGATAATTTTAATTCGAAAGCTGGTAACATAAGTGCTTCGTAATCTAAGCAAAAAACTTTATGATGCAGTTCAGGCTAGCAGAAACGGCAATAGGAACCCGTTTTGTTCTAATTATATTCAGACACATACGCTCATAAATTTGGTTCGATAGAATATATTGCTTTGTGATAAAAGTTACTCAATATGTTTGCCGGTATATAGTGTAATCATACTGAGTGTCGGTAGATAATTATGTTTTATGCTTATAACTTCACAGGATTAAAGTTTTCGGTACTTCAATGTAATCTTTTTAAAAGATGGACTGGTAAGACTATTTTCACTCTTACTTAGGTTCGCATGATTCATGATTTTGGGACAGCAGTTATAGGTAATATAATGTTGACTGTTTTTCGGAGACAGCGATCTATGTTTAACTGTAAAGCCTATAGACACGTTATAAGGAATGACCGTTAGTAAGATACCAAACCCAATCCTGTTGGAAAAAGGTTCTGAGGAGGAGTAATTTGCCATATCTATCATTCTTAATAATCTTTGAGACATCAAGCAATATCGCACGATGTTACCAAACTTCCCCAAATCGCACTGCATTGTCTAATAGCACCAAAGCAACAAGTTGTGCAACACTATCGTCTTGTGTGGTTCAAATTATGATTTTTATGACAAACCGACAACAAAACTTTAGCCTCCGGTAGATGTTTCAACGCAACATGACACCTCTCATTGGTGGAGCACCCCAACCTGTCAGATGGACAATCTGAAAATAGTAGCTGGGATAGAACATATATATATATATATATATATATATATTATTAAGAGCTATGATGCACAGCCTCCGTGGCGTGGCGGTGCACACGACTGCTACGCACGGGGCGCGGGTTCGATCCCCGCTCAGTGCAAAAAGTTGTATGCATGAATAGGACTGTATGCACTGGTCTGGTCGTGCCTCATAAAGCACGTGATCCGTTGGTCTCGGTTGCCATACAAACATCTATGACAGTCGTTACGGGTAGTTGGAGCCCTCAAAAGTCCAACCAGTCTAACTTGGAACTTCGATATCACCATTGGTTATTGGACCATTGGTTGTGGACGTCAGATGGCAGTCGCTTCAGGCAAAATATCGAAGTTCAGCCGCATCACAGTTAGACTGGAAAGCCAACCCTAACTTAGTTGGGAAAAGGTTTAGAGAATAATGATAAGCTATGATGCGCATTGGAGTGATCTATGTCCAGCACTGGTCTGCATCTGGTTAATCATTTTAGAAATGTCAATTAGGTTAAGCAAATACTAAAGTTCAATTACCGTTTCGGCGTGATCTCGTGACGTGACGTCAAAGATCAAAATGTAAAAGGCTATAAATACTCAGGACTGTTACTAATTTCGTAATACTTCAAGTAATATAGAGGCAGAAACCTCCCAAGGCACACAAGTGTTGGACTGAGTTTCAGTTTAATTCTTCATAAGAGAATCCCGTGAGAGAAAACAGGAATCTGTGCCAGAATTTCAAATTCGATTTACAGTTAAAAACTAAGCAACAATGTTGAAAGCTACCGCCATCTTTAATGGGTTTCTTTATGGATATTGGATTTTATTCAATATGAAATATACGGATTAAAAACTATTATATAGAATGAAAGAAGTATTAGTGCAGGATTTACATTTTATGACGCACTGTAAGTAATGGTAACACCTTACCCGGTTACTAAGACAATTTATAAAACGCAACCCAGACCCCTGGTAAGCATAACTCAACTAGCTTGTGTTACGGGTTTAGAATGCGGATAAACATACGTAGATACTTTTTTTGTAAATACATTATAACGATACCACGTGTTTGTATCCTGCGCCATATAGCGGCAGCAAACCGTACTAGCTCGTCGCTAAGAATCCTGTATCGCGAAATCGAAGTTGTCACGCTGGTATAACACATATACATCAACACAACAACAACCGTTCTGATCAGGCGTGATCACCGTGCTTGGTCGAATGATCCTCCCTTTGTGTCGGAAGGACAAATTACATCGTTCCTCCACAACATAAAATCAAACGATTGACTGCAACGCGCAGCGTTTGACTTTGTAGGTACAGCGCAGTAGTAGATCGAATTGTGATTGGCGACAATTTGAATTAGCATGCAGATTGATTTAAGATGGCAAACTGTTGATAATAAAACCAATTATTGAATAACCTCTAACGAATATATATAACTAGGTCCGCCGCATGGTTCCTGGCAGAGTACAATTATCTTTGCTTAGACCGCAGTACATTGAATGTATTTCTCACCTAGCATTTTAAACTTTAAAACTTATAGGTTATATTTTAGGCCCCTATTTATTACTTAGTCCGTAATCTCGATTTATAACTACGACTGAGGACAGATTGTCATTGACAAATCTGTCAAATCTACCAATGAAAACAGGATCTGAGATCGACTTACAATCTAAACTAACACACGTTAGATTGTTCAACATTACTCGTATAATATTTCTGCTTCAAACCTTGAGCTACGCTTTTGATCTTAGTGTACCTACATAGCGATGTCTTAACTCAAAGTGCACGGCTAAACTAGTCTGTAATACGTGTTATAGAACAAATTAACATACTAAAGATACTATCTCCTTTTGTAAAGACCGAACTCACACTCAAAGACCGAATCGCGAAATTCTTGTTGTGGCGCTTTAACTTAACACTTTAACTTACGACGCCTTATAGCAAACAGCGAAATACCACATAGCGACCATCATTGCGGAGGTCAAATTACAGCTGTTTCATGGAAATATCGAAGATCAACCAAATCACCACCAAGTTGACCGCATCATCACTTACCACCAGGTGAGATAGTGGTCAAACGTAAGCCTATCGAGCATAAAATAGACTGGAAAAGGCAGACTAAAATATTAACGTATCTTAACTTGTTAAGTACATACATTATATACTTTTTCTGTTCTCGGCAGCTATGAAAAGCACATCATACATCAGTGTTATCACTCAGACGTTAAAGCACTATAAACTAGATGAGGTGTTTCAATCCTCGCCCTACTTAAGCCGTGTGAGGCGGGGATAATAAATTAACACTAAGTAAGAGACGAGATATGTTTTAATCTTACTTATGCGTGCAAAGAACAATATGTTAGGTGGGATGATAGGGAGCTTAGATTTAAATATTTATTATACATATCAAGAAGGCGAATTAATTGCTATGTCGCTATGGCCTCTTAAGCGCACAACCTAATTCTACGGTAGCGACTGCTGTGTAAACTCCAACACTGCCATCCATTAATTTGCCATCCGTTAATATAAATAGCCGCCTCTGTGCTAAACATCTTCAGTTGAATCCATTTCAATAGCCATTGACGTGTGATTGAGTTCGTCATCCTTTCATTTAAATTTTTGTATTTTTAATACTCAATACATTTATAGCATTCCATAATGTAGTACAGATGTTCATGTATTGTCAATCGTCATTTTAATAGTAGTTAGATAACACACAATAGCAGTAGTTCATTCGTAATCGTAAATACTCAACACTATTGACGGAATTATACCAACTATTTTAGTTAACACATAAAAAACTCACAACCCGATATTTCTTAACGAACGACAAGTCCTTCGATCTGTATCAACTAAAAAAAAGAATTTAAAATTAACTGCCCTGCCCGCCTACATGGTGTAGAACTAATAAAGCTACGTATACACTGGAAAACAAATAATAATAATGGGTATATGGTGCTACACCTGCTGACATACGGAGGTTGTTCTGGTACAGACGGATCTGGAAGACTCGGGGATTTTTGAGGTCTCTCTCTTAACAAACACTGGAGGGCAAATTTAATACAATGAATATTGAGATAGGAAACGACGAACGACGTCTGATACTCTCCAAGACGTTAATTGTTAGTGCTTGTGCGGCTAAGCACGATAACGCTTACGACAATCCGAACCAATAAAAACCACATATTGCATGATTAGTAGTTATTACAGTTCGTTAAGAATATGTGTATTGTGTATGTTCAGTCTGTTTTAGTCTATGTCTAGTATACCTATCCCAAATACCAAAAATAATCACGCTGTTAATGTTTTACCTTGAAAATTGGTGATTAAAGAGTCGACCTTACGACCGACAGATCCCGGGTTGGAATTCTGGCCATTAAGCTTGGCTGCTAGTTGCTAATATATTGGGAGTTTAAAATTAGATCGAGACTAAATTTTGAAAAGATTCTTAATACGAGAATTGGCACTCAGGTTCAGTGTATCCGTAATTGACTATGAATACAGTCCCTTATTTATAAATGCGCGACGGTTCAAACACAACAAACACAGTAAACGCCAGCTGTTGTCGACACGCGACACAATTTTTATTCTTAACACATTACATTCTTATTCTTGTACTTGTTAAACTTCGATACGGGTAAACGGTACCATTGAAAACTCGCTATGAATGATTACGGCTGTAACTGCTGCTACTTTACTCAATATATAGAAAATACATCGCACTTTTTATCATTAGGGGCAGGATGAAATACCAATCCACAATCTACTTCTATCCAAACACACATTACGAGTTTCAGTGGCGAGTGAGTTATAGTATCAATATATGGCACTTAATTTATAATTGGGTACATAAAACTATTGAGATGAGGAACAAAACGTTGATTTCAAATATTATCGAAATTTTAGCCAACATCAAGTAGTAAGACCAATAGCCAATAGTGGTTTGGGTAATGGACTGCTGAGACGAGGTCTCGGGTTCCATCCCAGGTCTTACCATGGCACACACCAATGACTTTTCGATGCTTTTCGAAGTTATGTGTGTATTTATCACAGGTTTATAAGTGCCCGGTTAATGGCAATAGGCTCGCCACCTATTACATTGGCACTAAAACATAAACTGGCGAAATGTGTGTGCTAGCACCTCTGCCTGCCCTTTCGGAGATATAGGCGTGAGTTTATGTTATGTTATGTGTTATGTTATCAAGTAGTCAATGTTCTAATTCAGTTCATGTTACAATATATTTCCCGATACAAGGCTACTGGCTTCAAAGACCGCTATTTAATTGCATTTCAAGGATGCTACAACCCTTTTGCCGCCACTTTGGTGATGGAATACTCAAACAGCCCTTGTTAATGAATAATTAAGTGGCAAAGGAAGACCGATATGGAACAATAATTAAATTCGTAGCAGAGCCATCTAGCCAGATTGTATATGTACGAAGAAAACGACACACATATTCACTTTAAATCAAAATTATGTAGCTAATGTATAGTAAATTGTCAGCTTTCTAAGCGTACCTACTGTTATTTTTCTATCGCCACTCGAAAGCCTTTTTTTTTCTTTTTTCGTGTAAAAAAATATCCTCACGGATGGAGGAAGGCATTAACTTTCATTGTTAAAACCCGCGTTCATATTTACCTATACATTTAAGTAAGTCCATGGAATAGGTATGAAACAGTATCCGTAGTACGAATTTTACATGTTACTGATTGATTGAGACTTTGAGCCCTAAAAATCGCAAAAGCAGTCAGGAATCATTGGTCGCTTTAATAAATAATAAATTAAAAAATATTCTAGGACAATCTACATAACGCCATCTAGACCCACGGTAAGCATAGTTTAACTAACTTGTGTTATGGGTTCTAGAATGCGAATAATGCATACATATTATATACATAGAAACACCCAGACCAATGCAAATATTCATATTCATGCACACAAATATTTGCATTGAGCGGGAATCGAACGCCTCCTACGTAGCAGTCGCGTTCACTACCGCCACGCCACGATTACATACTGAAGAAAAAACAGTCACAAATAAAGATAGTGTCGCGTTTTCATTACCTATAAGAATAATTATTTAATCTGATCGCGTAGGTGAAGCTGTTTATTTGTCTAAATATTTATTCAAATTCCATGAACATAGATATTTAAATGAATTCATTGTGCACTCAAGTTGAGCTGTCCGCTGGCGCCAACATTCACCAGCCCACGCTTGCCCTTGGCACTAAATTGGCTCCATATACCCATGGCCAATACCAGACCACTTTCAAAAACATAGAACAGCAACAACCTAATCAATAATAACATATAATACTTACTTACGTTGTAAGAGAACTATCCATAACTAAGATATTATCAAGTGATTTGTATAATATTCAATATCAATATATTTGAAATACAGTGCAGAATAATTAACAGTGCATTATGCAGTGTTAATTCTGTGGCGAAATTGAATAGGATAAAAGCGATTTGTGCAGTTCAAAGCATCATCATCATAAATGCCTTGTCACTTTAATTGCCTGGTGCCAAGTAATTGGCAAAGCCAGTGAGAAAAGTGATAGGCAACTAAAGTAACGACCTTTTTTAGTCGCGAAATTATAATTGTTAGTCATACTCATGCACAAATATGGACAGTGCAGAATCGAAATAATGGTTCAAATTTTTTTTTTGAAGACTTAATGCCCTACCTAACTTAATCATTTGTGATACAATCTATTTCAAAAAAATCGGCTGATGGTCCCTAAACTATCTTCAGACGCACAAATATGTAGACTAGTATTTCAAATATTCAGAACGGGTCCTTGCCTAGATAATTACGTCACCACTGGCATATTTTTTTCATCAAGCTATTCAAAAACCCCAAAAAATATCCTTCAGTAAATAAAGATCTCAAAATAAATTACAACTTAAAACAAAACGGCTATTAGAGTCGGAAACCAATAAAATATTGAGAGATGTTTATAGCCAATAACACGAACATTCATTTTCTCAGATGAAAAGTTAATGATATTGAAGAATGCCCATAAATCATTTCAGTTTCATTAAAACATATGTCGTAATGTCATAGTGAAGATAAGAGGAGCTAACGCCATCTAGGGGATAAATCAAGAAGGTGCACGCGAACGGTGACATTCTGATATCTAAAATGAATACCCGGTAATGCTATCGACTTATCTTAAAAGCTATATTAGAAACTTGCGTGTCCTGTACGTAGATACAATAGGATGGTTATCTCTTTTCTTGGTAAGCGTCTTTGGAATCCAATAAGAAAACTGATCAACCGCGAGCCGAACTCACGCACTGTAGTTAATCTTCAGTTTATTTTGACGACTATCGCTAGTAGAATAAGCAAGCAAGTGCGTTCGCTGGCCCCATCTTCCGAAGGACCACGAATCATAAACGAGCCCTAGCGTAAAGAAAGCGAATTAATAAACTGGATACCGAAAACCGGTACCGCTATATTTAATACCTTCTTCACCCTTCTCCAATCATCTCCATACTCTCCCATTTTCTAGATACAGCAACTTATTAATGATACAGAAATCGGCAAGTAACTTGGTAAGAACCGGCAGCGCTTCTGAGACAATTTTTGGGTCTCTTTTGCGGTAAAGCAGACATGATTCAAAATAAATGATGGCGTTCTGGTGAATGAATATAATAATGACAAGCACTTTTTGTGCCTCTAAGTATACGATGCGCGAACTTACCCCAACTTCTACAAAATCTTTCCAAGTTAGAAGCCGTCCACTGTACTTCTAAACTCGTATGTGTCCATAACAAACCACGATATATAGGTACATTCACGAGGTAATGCATTTAAAAAACCCCATTAGTATAGAAACTAGTGGTACCATATCCGTCACATACGAGTATTATGCACAATCACATATATTATGACCAATCACGTTACAGTGACGTGATTCATCATAATTTTGAAAATAGAACAAATTAAACGTTGTGTTAGTTCGTGATCAATTTGCTTTGCTAATTATTCTGAAAACCTTAACACACAGTATTATTGTACACAAGAGACAATAGCTGCGGTGTACTTCCTTATTTTATGCTACCTAGTAGATACCCGAAGATAAGTTCTCGTTTAATTTTCGTCTCGTTCCCTAAATGGTAACCTGTTAACCTAATATTAGCCATACACTTTCAAATATAATTGCCTCAGAAATACCTATAATTTATTAAAATTCGCAAAAGTATCTTCCAATGCAAGTTTCAGTACATTTATGCAAGCCTGAATTTGCGCAATCATACTGTAACATGAATGGCTACCATTAGACTGCGCCTGAAAGTGTACAATACAGTAAATTATATCAGCAAAACCTCTTCTGGATAACATAACCGAAATTCTGGTATCCAGTTCAGCTATCCAGGACAAGCTCAGTTAGCTCAGTTGATCGAAGTATTTCACCAATTAATGAACTGTTCACTAACTTTAAATATTCATTCATTCGCAATAGAATATTGCAGGCTTGTTTTGTCATACGTGTATTGAAAATATTCGCTTTTATTCAAAGCGTTTCGAAATGTAATTGGGTGCTAAACATGTCAGGATTGTTATTCTTCTGAACATGTTTATGGGAAACGTAAATTTGAATTATGCTTTGATCTCTGCTTAGACCTTTAATAATGGTAAATTACAGTAACTGTATGAACGTTACGAATTTACGAGTACGCTGACGTTTATTGAATTATCTTTCACAATAGATTATGTACATATTTAATCTATTGTTGACGTGGAAGTGTCACCTTAAATAAAATATAACCAAAATAATCGTTCTTGCGCTGGTCTCTCTGGAACCACCTAAATTAATTAGAAACTTTGTGCTGTTTTGCTTTTGCTAGCACTCTCAACATGGACAGTCGAGCAATAGGCGACTGAAACAGCTGGGTACAGCTGCTAATCTGTTACTCACGAAGGTACCATTTTTTGAGATCTATTTTATTATAATAATGTTACCTAGTGCTTTTTTTTTATTCGTAGCCTGGTTCTTTCCCGTTCAAGTCCCGTCGGGGCATTGACTTTTTCCAATCTTAAAAAGATTGATTTCATTACACGTTTGCAACATCAGGGGTGTCACACTCATGCTGCCTACCCTGTAGAAAACTTCTAATGCGCATCTTGAAGAACCCCATATTGTAGTCACTTGGGAAAACCACAGCAGGGAATTCATTCCACAGCTTGAGCATGCGCGGGATGAAACTCCTTTCTTACCACACAGTACGCCCCGTTTCCGGTCGTAGTGTGTGAGGATGAACTCCCTCTCTGTGGCGAGCGATGCAATGATAGAAAATAGGTGTTGGCATCATGTTGAACGTCTCCTTTTAAGACATAAAGGGACCTTTTGAATGTTTTAGACGAGGCTTGGTAGTTGGTCAGAACACGCCCCCTGCAAGTGAAGTCCCTTAAATCAATGTTAATGCTTTTTAACCGATTTTCAAATAGGAGGAGGTGCTCAATTCGATTGGTATTTTTTATGTATGTTTACAATACTTTAAGTATCATTTAAAAGTATATGGAAAACACAAAAAGTAATCCTGATAATACTAAATAAACTGCCTTTATAAGGTACAGGTCACTTCGCACAGCAACTGGTGTTCTATTAACACCATAGTAATTTATTCAAATCACCATAAAACGTTGGACTACAACCATTGGCTCTGTATATCAAACATCCCACGTTTATGAGAATCAAGGTGTGTCCATACTGACAGATATGCGGTCAATTGGCAATAACAGAGCTATTGATTTATTGTGGGAAACGTTTCGATGTTAATTAGCGGATTTAAATGTTAAGATGTTTTTGACAACTTAATATAGATAGTCTGATGTTATGAAACTGTTTATGGTAACATTGCGAAACGAAGCCAAATATCGTTGAGGATATAGGTTTAGTGGATAATGTTTTTGCAATATCGGATGTTGTTTATCACAAATAAATGCAATGATGGTAGGTATATTCATTAGTACAATTTATATCACTACATAGTATAAAACAAAGTCGCGTTCTTTGTCTCTATATGCCTATGTCCTTATGTCCCTATGTATGCTTAAATGTTTGGATAATGATGTGGATGACAATGGATTTTGATGCGATTTTTTTAAACAGATAGGGTGATTGAAGAGGCCTTGCGCCAGGAAAGATACGGGGTGTGTTATTCGATACGACACAATCATTTATGCATCCTGTGTATTTTTGTTTTCATTATAATCATAATTAATTCAAGAGAGAACAATAAATTTAATTCAATTTCATAACATAAACTCACGCCAATTTCGTCAGTTTATGTTTAGGTCCCAATGTAATAAGTGGCGATTATATTGCCATTAATCGAGCACTTATAAGCCTGCGATAAATACACACATAACTTGAAAAGCATCGAAAAGTCATTGGTGAGTGCCATGGTAACCTGGGATCGAACCCGAGACCTCATCTCAGCAGTCCATTACCCACATCACTACGCTACCGCGGCTTTTCAATTCATTAAAAAAAGAAATTAAAAAGTGTCAAAATATTAAGATAAATATAAAGGCGAGATAACGCCCTGCTTTTAATCCGAATATGGAGTTAACCTGAATATGGATAATACGCAAATAGGGAGTTCCTTAATTGTGTGTAATTAAAACAGCCATTTACGTGGGTAGTGTGTCGGATTGTGTGAGGTACTTTTATCCTGCTAATGGAGTTTCACCAAAATCGAACGCTAAACCATTTCACATTACGATACATTTTCGTTATTATTATACTGTCGTTTTCAGATTTAATTTATTTAGTAGATTAAAATCATTGTCCATATAGATTCTAATCATCACATTTTAAAGATAGATTTTTAATCAAGAAATTTTACAATACCTCAGTGAAATTTCAATTAACTATTCAGAAACTCTATTTTTTTACTATTCAAATAACCCGCCCAGCTCAAAAATACCTATCACATTCGCTACGTTTCTTGGGACGGCCTCTGTGGCGTGGCGCGTGAACGCAACAGAACTCAGTGCAAATATTTGTGTGCATGAATATTTCTATTTGCACTGGTCTGGTCGTGCTATGGAGAGTACGTTAAGCTGTCGGTACCTGTAGCCATACGAACATCTATGGTAATGAATGCGGATAGTTGGAGCCTTCAGATGTCCCACTCGTCTATCTACAGAACTTCTATATCGCCAATTTGGTTGTGGAGGTCCGATGGCAATCGTTTCACGGAAAATATTGTAGTTCAAGGTTGGATTGCGATGGCCAGTTGCTATATCAGTAGCCTTAGCACGAAATACGATCAAATTCGTAATGTAGAGGTATCGACAGACCGGAGCATTGCGATTGACACATGCACACAGTTTCACAAAAGGCAGACTGCCAATCAAAATGCTCCGTTCTCTCGAAACCTTTACATTATGAATTCGATAGAAGTTCATGCTAGTGCTACAGGTACGATCCGGACCGGGAACCTTTTCTTACACGGCTTCTGACTTCTCTGCTCCTTCCTTACAATTCATGTATAGACCTGGGGAGCTGGAACCTTAATTTCACCTACTTCAGAAGATGACTATGCTACAAGATACCTTTTAAATCAATAAGGGTATCTGTATCTGCAAGTGGTCCTCCCGCATCGTTAATCTAAAATCGTCTTAATAATGTAGTATATTTATGTTTATTAATGACAGCACATTAAAACAATTAATTTGCATATGGAGTACAAACCTATGAATCAATCAATAATAAATTAATTTCCAAACATAACGCCCACACTAAGAATATTGTATAACATTATTAGTATTCAAGCGGAAGTTTTAAAGTGGGACATTATTGAGAAAGATATTTTTACCTAATGTGGTAATAACAGTACAAGTTATATGGTCCATGTATAGCTGTTCCACACCACGCGATCGAAAGTTGAGAATAAAGTTGGACTACACGCTGGCCATTACCGATGTACTTCTAACATATAGCTAGAAATATTTTTAATAAGAGGAGGGCAAGCGGGGTAGCGAAAAAATACAATCGGAAGTCGGTTAAAACGAGTGCAACGGTGGTGAATGAGCTCAAATCTATATTATATATAACAATCCGCGCAACAAGACCTTGTTTGTCTTGCGACTTAGTTCCAAGATCCATGCCGATAGGTATACTACTTAGTGATTAACGGACATTGCGGACATCCCATTATTTTACGTTTTATCCAGCAAGACTGAGACTGTTGTTCTATTTACGTTAGTAATAATATCTTTATGGGCAGGCGCGCGCGCGACCACTTGGCGCCGGTTTTGATGTGCAACCATAAGAACCGCGATTGACACAGCGATAAACATCACAAGAGTATAACTGTCACGCTGTCACTTAAAAATTGTTATTGGACATCAAATGTCTTACAACTTGTTTCTGTGTACTTTCGATTGGAGAAATTTAAAAGTCTTGTAATTTGAATGCTACTTAGGTGGTAAATAACAAAGGTATAAATGAATACGCTTAACCTGATTTTTTTCCTACGGCAAAATCGCAACGCTTTCTATCTTTTTCTTTGGGAGATGCTGCAATAAAAGTTTGCGACTTCTAACGAGCTCTAAGTAATCAATTAGCCCATTTACCTCTCTCAATATTGGGAGTTGTGGACTATGTTTGGTGCGCGAGCTTATTGTGACTGAATTCCACAAGGAAAATGGTACAGCTTACACATATATGTGCTCATGTTTCTCTGCAGAGTAAACAAAGGTAAATAAACACCCACATTGCATTAGCCATTGTATTCAATCTTACGTAATAGCAGGTGAGACTGACACTATGGTTGTATGTGAGACTGCAGAATCAGTCTTAAATACATGGATGTGTATATCTGTCTGATGAGTCTGGGCTGCATGGGCCTACCCCTTAGTCGACTTGTACGACACCATATGGGAAGAGATGGGATGGTACAAATTCTACTCTAGAACTGGGAACTGTTTTAAGTTACAGATAGCATCGACAATTTTTGAGAGTGTCAGGAAAGATAAAGTGTGGTAGGCAATCATAGATTGCGCCTCCTCACACCCAAGGGCTGAATGAGGACACCGTGAATCCCACAGAAGGGGACGGAGGCCATCTCGAAAGATATGGCATCGCGTCTGCTGGTGTGCAAGAGATAGGTCTTATATTACCCCACCTCCGGCAACCGAAGACCTATAGGAGGCGTTGAAATGAATGAATAGAATGGTACTATGGTATGGTATAGTCAGACTGTAAATAATATATTCCCTCGGAATTTTACAGACTATACAATTTTAATAGAATTCTTCACACTCATAGGCCAAATAACAATGCTTCTACACTGTTTATTACAAATTGAATAATGCCGCAAGTTGTCACTAAAACTAAAGAATACTAAGAAATTATAGTTTTGAATGCTTATAACAAATTCAAAAGAACTGTTAGTACTATGATTATAGTAAATCGAAAACTTGAAGAAAACGTTTAAAACTCCTTCCTTCTCCGGAGTACGTTTTCTCTTGCCAATCGAAACTTTAGAGGCTTTACTACCTATCCATTTTGTACAATATAATTAACTTAAAGTACCTATGCAGAATGCTTGCAATAGATTTGACAAATGATTGAAGTATAGCACTAGGAATGTACCTTACCATTGCACGGTACTAAGGAATAATAACTTCGAATGAAATGTAACGGTATTGCTAAGAGAAATATCTCTTTTTGAATACCTTAGGTTATAATGAAAATGCTTGGTTGTGATGTGATGGATATGTTTAGTGAGGATGTTCTTTTTTTAATTTCAACTTTTTGCACAAATACAAAATAATTGAACAAAGGCGGACCTAATGCCATGGGCAATAATAAATAAAGATATGGTGTCCCATTCGCTAAACTAATCTAAAATATATTTTTAATTTCGACGTATTGTAATAAAAAGGAAAATTCATCATTAAACGGACGGCCAGCCTCTGCACTAGACATGATCCGGAGGGAGTAGATTGAATAATTTTAAATAAATAAATAAAAAATAAATTAAAATAAAACAGTAATTCATATTATCAAAGAAACATTAACAAGGAAAGATTGTTAAGATTAACAGTATCGCTGTCAGTCTGATGTACAAATAATGTGGAGAAACTATCAAAGTTACCATAGCAAAGAGAATAAATATTTAGGTTGAACTAGAAACGTAGGATTAACCAGGATTGGAAGCGAAAGCCAACATTGTTCGTTTTAATATTCGCTTTGATCGTGAAACAAAGGTGCTACAAAATAATCGTCGTGGTAAATACCTTTTGAAAGTATTAACACATGGGCTGATTTCATCCTGCCTATAAGTAGTCAGATGATCGAACTATTTAGACAAAAACTTACAAACTATTAGATTTGGAGAAACTACGCTAATTTTTCTATAAATTCAGGATTTAACATGAACTTGCAAAAACCCCATTCTGGAAGGATCGCTTACCAAACTTCTAGCTTGGAGCTTTCCTGGTCATAATTCTCTCCATCTACCGAAGATCAACATAACATAACATAACATAACATAAACTCGCACCCAGAGGTGCTAGCACCCACATTTCGCCAGTTCATGTTTAGGTCCCGAAGGTGGCGAGCCTATTGCCATTAACCGGGCACTTACAAACCTGCGATAAATACACACATAACTTCAAAAAGCATTGAAAAGTCATTGGTGTGTGTCATGTGAAAACCTGGGATCGAACCCGAGACCTCGTGTCAGGAGTCCATTACCCATACCACTAGGCTACCGCGGTTACTATTTACCGAAGATCAATACTACAGCTATAAATTTATAGGTACTCCACATGGGCATAAAAATCCCTACTGAATATAGCATATACTTTTAAGCACTCACAGTCATATTTTTTCATATATGTTCAAGCAACCAAATAGTCATTGAATTATTGATTTAGTAATATTTAAAAGTTCTCAAAATGTTAGTTCATTATAGATTTCTCTTGAAGTTAATCGTCATTCTCTGAGCCTTTTCTCAATTCAGTTCTGATCGGCTTTCCAGTCTAGTTCTGACGCGGCTGAACTTCAATATTTTCCATGCAGTTATTCGATAGCCTAGCCTATTATAGATAAGTATAGATAAGTCACGGTAGCACGGTGGTTGTATGGGTAATGGACTGCTGTGGCGAGGTCTCGGGTTCTTTCTCAGGTTTTACACACCAATGACTTTTCGATGCTTTTCGAAGTTATGTGTGTATTTATCGCAGGTTTATAAGTGCCTGGTTAATGGCAATAGGCCCGTTGGGACATTGGGACCTAAACATAAACTGACGAAATGTGGGTGCTAGCACCTCTACATACCCCTTCGGGGATATAGGCCTGCGTTTATGTTATGTAGCTATTCGATTGTATGACCTCTATTGAAGTTTATATTATTTTTGTTCTTACAAAAGCACAGATAGCTGTTTATTTAAAACCTGTATTCACATTTTCTATTATCAATTACATATCTTGACAGTTAATGAAGCTTATTCTCATAAGATATGACATTCCTGCGCTAATTACTTACAGATTGTGGCCTACTGCGACTGACTGTCGGCATCAGATACTTGTAAAAGTTTCTCACACATAATAATTGGTTAGAGTGAGCTTAGATTCCATGTTTTAATACTAAACCAATAATTTATAGACACACAGACGGATCAAATAATAGTAAATATATTTTATTGCATTTAGAACATAAAGTATTAGCCATAGGCCACGTCTTAATGACTAGACACTACATTCGTAATTCGAATGTCGTCGTGGCATTTACTTTTTTCGATCTAAATTTGGTTTAAACAGTTAGCATACTAATTACTTTAGAAATTTTCATTACATTGATTGGGTGGAGTTATCAAAAAACAATGTTTAAAAATGACTGCAACGTGCAATTGTGACCGATAGTTCGTTTGATTGGTTTTATCGTATAAATGTGACTTTTATTTCAAGCATTTTCACTCGTCTCCGCTGCACAAGACACGCAAGTTATTAGCCTGAAATTGACGCTGTTTAAACTAATTTTTAACTTAATTTTAAACCAGAGAGTAACCAGTAGGTGGATATTCAACATTCCCAGATTGGCGAAAATGGACTTTTCTATTTGGAATTTTTTGAGGAACAGCGCAGTATATGGCTGTCAACTTTGTCCCAAAGGTAAAGTACGTACTTGATGTCAATAAACTCACCCTTTCTTACATATGAAATACGGGATGTGTGATATTACATTTCTGCCAAAAAGGGGTTCGAGGATGTATAGACATAAAAAACTGAAACTTTATCTTCCCATGAACTATTCTTAGAAAAAGAAATCAATTTTCAAACTTTTCCTTCAAGGTTTTATATTGGGATGCTCTAATATCAAATTTCGGAAAATAATAAAGAGTTCTAGTGGCTTCAGATTCTGTTACTTAGAAAATACCCTTTATCATCTTAGAAACCTTATAATAATACAATTAAATTGGATAACGTCGTCGTCGATATCAGTAGAGAATTTAACTCGATTTGATTACCAGCAGTCATGATAATTGTATAAATTGAAAACATGAGGCGATTACCATTACCATTTTTGCATTTTGTGGGAATCACAAATCCAAATTTTATGACTTTTTGTGTATGAATGAGACAACATTAAGCAAACTGCAACTTTAATTTCATTTTTGAAAAGTGACAGCTGTAAAAAAGTAATAGGAAATTTATCATCAAAATGGATGGCATTTAGGAAGTACTATTTTTGAAGATCGAATTTAATTTGTCATACGGCCAATAAAAAAATAATTAATACAGAGTTGTAAAATCTTGAAATCAACTTTCAATCAAAATATAAATAATGGAGATATGAAATTACAGGAATAACGAACTCATGAATCTGTAAGAAAATCTCGGCAATTTCATGTTTAAAGACTTATATTATATAATCCGAATAAAGTATCTTCGGTGCAAGTTTTACCATTACTATTTCAAATGCTATTAACTGTCTACTTACAGTGAGTTCTGGTCTTGAAACGACTAAATTAATAATTAGACACACTATGAAATCTGATCCTAATTTGAAAGCACATGCAAGTGCTTACAAGCGTGAATTCTATTAACCATATAATTAAAACACATATTTTATTAAGTACTTTAGTCGTATCTTATGATCACAGTACAAAATATTATAGGAACATGTTCATATTTCCTACGTCTATATATTATACGATGGACGATAATATCTTGATGCAAACTTATAGATATAATTATGAAGTTGGCTACCTGAGCAGCGGGAGTGATAGTTTATCTTTATTTATATCCGTATGTATTGTATATTATACATATATTATAATTACTTATTCTGAGTTCAATACAAAATGTAATTTACAGGATTTTCAAATTAGAAATTTTAAATGAAGAAAGGGTAAAAGTGTGTATATATTTGTACCTACTCCTTTTATGAATAACCCGTTATTAGAACACCCGCTATTGTTATCTATATTGTTAAGAAGACGTCCCTTTTTAACGCGTCTACAGAATCAAAGAATCAATCAAAGAATCAATTTCATTTATTTAGTGTAGGCACATAAAGAGCACTTATGAATGTCAAATTCGTTGTGTGTGTTGTGAGTTTCTTTATAATTCAATCACACAAAAAGAACTTGCAAATACGTTGCTTGAGAATAGGCCTTATATACTATATATTAATATAAAATATAGCCTGGGAATAGGTTCCAGTCAGTGGATGTATTAAGAATTCTATTTTATGTTTGTGGAGCATAATACATTTTTTTTAGCTCTTACACATAGTTCTGTCCTCTTGAAATTCTAATCCCGTTTCCAAGTCTCGTTCATTTTCTCTGGCGATACAAAAAGGTTGTTTTAACGGCTACAATTGCCGATAATAAGTGCCACGTATGATAGTATGGCAACCGCAACGACAACGGTGGATAATGTACTTGTGGTTTTTACTCTATATGCATTAAATTTATTTCTAAACTCTATACACACCTATTGTATAACATTTGTTAGCAACGTACTAATGTACGTGGTGTACATTAATACAAAACCTTTGTAGACAAAGGTTCTAGAAGGGTTCTAAGACAGGACCATCGTATTAATAAATAGTATAATCCATAGTCATTTATTCGCGGTGTCTACTAACAGACTAAAGTATGGAAAGTATGAAATTGCAATCAAGTTGGTAGTGTCATTAAATATCAGAAACAGTATAGCAAATGTGCTTAATATGGTGGATAAGTGACCGTATAAGGATTATTGTCTCACTGGTAGCGTCATTATTACAACTGCATATATTTACCAATGTTTTACCAATGGAAAATTCAAGTTTTATTTCAGGGTATTGGTATAAAAAAAAGGTTCTAGAAGGGTTCTAGGATAGGACCTTCGTATTAATAAATAGTATGATTCATAGTCACTAATAGACTAAAGTATGGAGGTGCCACGTTCAACCCACGTTCCATATAAACTAGTACATTTATGCGCTCATACTGATAAGTTCTTCATATTCTTTACCATAACGTAATTGACCTTCGAACACATAATATGAAGTCCTTTGAAGTGATAACGAGATAAGATTCTTTAATAACGCCCAGCCAAATGCGCGTTGAACATTGAGTTCCAGAACGAGAGGTTCCGTAGTGATAAGAAATTTGATTTGATTTGATTTGATAGTAAGTATTCCTATTTAAGTTTACTAAGATGCGCGCGCTGGATCAGCACTGCAGTGCCTTCTACAGGGAGCCTCATACGATAAACATTATCATTTACTACGCACTAACTCGAAACGGCTCAAATATACGAGAGCCATTTGTGGTTAAGATATTAGTACTTTTCCGTTTATACGCATTTAGTTAGGCGCCTAATTAGCGCTTCATGTGACAAGGCCGCTGGGTTATTTCTTGGCAATTAACTGGCCAAGCTCTGCAAACATTATCGGCAGGAATGCAGAAGAATTTTATGACGCTGGTAGGTCTGTTAATTTTCAGTTTTGATTTATGAAGCTGTATCCTAGCTTGCCAGGAACCATGTTTTCTAGTTAAATCTATAAAATAAATGATATTGAATGTACTTAAGTTCGACCTGAACAGTAAACTACAGTGACATAAATAAAACTTCTATGACTTATCGCAATATTAAGATGACTGTATTTTCATAACTCAAACCAGGGGCAGAAACAACAGAACATCAAATTTTCAATGGAAAATTGCATGATTAGTTCATACTCGTAAATGGTGAAGTCCTCGGAAATCCAAATATTGCCTTCTAAAACAGTGTTTACAATGTTTTGGCAAATGGCGTGGATTCAGCGAAAATGCTGAGAGTGGAAGGCAAAAAAACATAACCCTTTTTAACGTAGGTTTATGATCCACCCTTTTAAGTTTTCACATGAGTCACAAACATTTTGAGGTATTCAGCACTTGCAATATTACATTCAATGGATCGTGCATGAAAAACAATAGCCACGTATATGCAATTTTTAACTAGGTACATAAAGTGTAGGTAATGCAACTACACTTTATGTAATAAATGTAAATAGGTAGGCTATTTTAAATCATTATATGTGTATTTAAAATAGGTACAGAAAGTTTTAGTGTACATAAAGGTAGGTACACTAAAAAAAGTGAGAAAACATGCAATTGAAAATTGTATCTGGCCTTAACCAGTTACCAACTAACCGTTTGTTATAAAAGAAGTCGTACGTTATTTCAAAAAGTATAAAACCATTACCTAAGAGTCCCTAAAAATTAATATCCCCATAAAGTATGAAAAGTGTCAACCATCGTTTCAAGTCAATTGCAAGGCCAGTGCAATTATAATCAATTTGAATGCAAATATCCTCACCACGATGCGGACCAGTCGCCAATGCATACATTAACTGACATCCTTGCATATTATAATTGAATGTATGGAAGAAAAGTGGAATTCAATCAATCAAGAGTGGTTTTTTTCCTATTGGGGATAGTAAGTCATAGTGATTAAGTCTATACTTATTCATTAAGCGGTTTGGTGTGTAAAGTGAAGAGAACGCTATTATATTATGAGAAAGTTATTGATGCTGGCATAGCAACAGCGTGCTCATATGAGCAAAAAAAATATTCAAGAATTCTGCTTAAACAAGAAAACTGCTTTAAAATATATTTCAGAACAAGAATAACCAAAGGTCTGTAGCTACAAACCTGTGCGAAACTATTCCGTTCGGAAAATTGCTGTTTTTTTTATACCACTTAGGTGGCAGACAAGCACACGGCCCACCTGATGGGAAGCGGTCACAGTGGCCTATGGACGTTTGCAACACCAGAGGCGCTACACACGTACTGCCTATCCTGTAGAAACCTTCAAAGGCTTATCAATCACGAATGACATTGAACTTGGTAGCAGTTTGCCCTTGAGCAGACAGAAGCACACACACACACACACACACACACACACACACACACTTTTCAAGGAGGCGGCAGATCAAGCGCTAGCGCCTCTCTCCATCGCTGTGAGCAAGGCGGTGAGTGAGAGAGCTCCCATGGTCTAGTGTGGGAGGAATCTAGTGTGCCCTAGAAAGGATATCACGAACGGCCTTCCAAACGGTCGACCAACAACTTAAAAAGTTTCACGCATTCAGTGCCACGCAGTCACATGGTAATAAATGCAAAACTGCACGAGCCAAGTAATCGTGTACTTTTGAATTTATATAGAGCTTTCTGTCAAGTATAATGCGATGTAATCTTCACTATTACAGAATTCCATTTACATGCAACTGTGTTATAGTAAATTGAATGAAGTAATCTTCGGGTTTTTTATCATCTGATTTCCAAAGTACTATCAGATTATTAACCCGTGATAATTATACCGTGGTCCCTCCGTGAAATTATATTAGGCACGTGGAAACTAGTACGCCTGCTAATTTACAGACGAAGCTCTGGCTTTCCTCCTATGATTGGGAGATCAGACGGCAGTTGCTCTTGTAAAAATCAAAATAAAATACTTCAAGATGAAAGCTTTGAATACCACCGTGGCTAAAACACTAAGGTACTAAGTTAGTCCCCGATAATGTAATATCGAAAATTATAGTTTACGAAATTTGGGTTCTATTACACCACTGCTTATCTGCAGGTTTAATGGTTAACGTTTGAATAATAAAAAAAAATATGCGTTACGATCCATATAAAATAATAGACGCTTTCAATATCGCAAAACAATTCTGTATTATGTGGATCTATTAACTCATAAATAACAGTAATTTGAGCCGTCTCGATAAATGCCATGCAAATTATGCCGGCGTCTTACTAGCTAGTACCAACTGCGTGGCTCGAATAGACAGGGAGACCACACGTGGACTAGTACTTGTATTAAAATTTACCATGAACGGATTAACATATTTTAAGGACATTCTTAAGTTATACCATCGCTACGAAATTCAATTAACTCTGGGTAACTCTTATGCCCTTGTTATACTTATCTTCTACTTTTTGCCTAGGATTTACAAAACATTATCTATTGACAACCTTAACTTTCTAGTGTCACCACATATGTCGATGCAAAATAAGCCTCCCCATACCCGGCGGCTAGATGGGCCCGCATACTAAGCCTGGGTTGCACGATTGTACTTTTACATTAACAGTGCAGTTAAAGTACCGGTCAGTTATAAAACAGGTTGCACCATTTGACAATTGTTAAAATCACGTCATAACTTGACGCTAACTGTAACTGGCCACGCTCAAACGTCAAATTCTGTTAAAAAGATAACTATAAAAGAGCTACTAAATACACTGGTGCAATGCAACACATTTAGCCAAACCATTAAAATCAATGATACTGTTACTGTTAAATTTGACCTGACCGTAATTTAACTACACTGTTAATGTTAAAGTACGATCGTGCAACCCAGGCTAAGACTAATTGTTTCTCAAAATTTTCTGTACGACTCTTAATTGTTTGAAAAAAATCGAGGAACGTGTCTATAGTGTCGTGCTACGAACACAGGTGGTGCTTCATTTCTTATAAGTTTCTTCTGTGCCTGCAGATGGCAATAGTTTACTCCTTATTATGACATTACGTTCAATCCATTATCCCTACAAATCCTTAACGTGTTATCGCCCGCAGCTGGTCACGGGTTATCTCTAACAGTAATTCCTGGATAATTGCCTCTAGTAGATATAGAAATTTATATATGTTTAGTTAGATAAGCCTCTAATTGTACATCGGTATGTGTGCATGTAATGCTGGTATTAATATTATTTACTAATTAATGCCCGCGAAAGTAGAAAGAGACAATGGGAATCTGGCTTTTATAAAATATGACAAGCTCATTGTAAAAAAACAAGGGTCAAACAACCGCGAAAAAAGGAAGAGAGAGTATTCAGGATCGCCAAACACACCATCTCAGAAAAAACCAAGTGCGAAAAACACTGAAAATCAAGCTCATCAGCCAAAAAACAAGTAAAGGCCTTCTCTAACCGGAACCAAGAAACAGACACAACAATAAACAAAACCGCAACCTTAATAAATCATCCCCCAAGCCGGCCGGTCACCGTGGGGGAAGTCGACCACCACCTTCCAACAAATCAACTGACTAAATCCAACACAACACAAAAACGAAGCAGTCTATACCTATGTACACTAAACACACGAACATTGAGAACACCGGAAAGTTTGCAAGAGTTAGAGTTAGCTATTAAAAATATCAAGTGGGACATTTTGGGCATAAGTGAGATGCGTAGACTAGGAGAAGGAATAGAAGAGAGAAGCCACTTCATCATGTACCACAAAGGTGAAATTGCCGGACAAAGAGGAGTAGGATTCCTGGTAAAGCTATACCTTAAAAGTCAGATCATTGGGTTTGAAGGGATATCAGATAGAATAGCAGTGGTACACATAAATTTACCAAATCATGCAAAAAAATGGACAGTCATCCAGATCTACTCGCCCACAGAAAAAGCAACAAAAACGGATATAGATAATTTCTATAACCAACTAAATGAAGTTACTGAAAAATATTCCGAAAACAATATAGTACTCATGGGTGACTTCAATGCTCAAGTCGGTGCTAGACTAACTGGGGAAGAACACATAATAGGGAAATACGGAAGTGGTAAAAGAAGCAAAAACGGAGAGAAGTTAGTAGAATTCCTATTTGAGAAAAATTTAACAGTTCTAAACTCCATGTTCCGCAAAAAGCCCAAAAGCAAATGGACTTGGGTGTCCCCTGATGGAAAGACCAGAAACGAAATTGACTATATAATAACCAATAAAGTTGGGCCGTTTATGGATACGGGAATAGTACAAAACCTAAACTTCAATACTAATCACCGTATGGTTCGAAGCTGTCTAAACACGAATAATATAAAAAAGCCAAGGCCAAAAGCAATTCAAATGAACAACTTACAAACAAGTAGCAAAATGAGCAATCCAAACGATACCACAGAAAATTTAATGGAAGTAGTTACCTCAGACATGGACTTAAACTATAAATATGAAAAAATAGAAAATAAACTCAAAGAACTGACAAGAATACAAATAAACAAGAGTCAAAAATCTCATCATAGTGAAAAAACTTTAAAACTAATTGAAGACAGAAGAAATCTAATATTGAAAAAGGACAAGAAAGAAACCCAAAATGAAATAAATAACCTTAGCAAACACATCCGCGAAAGTATGAGGAAGGACAGGAAAAACAGAAGAATGAAAACTCTAGAATACCACATCAGCAAAACGGGAGGCACGAGAAAAGCACTCAAGGAACTTCGAGAACAGGGAAAAGAATGGATACCCAAGTTGACGCACAAAAATCGGTCAACCACTTCTCGCAGCAAAATCCAAAATGTAGCAACAAACTACTATCGCTTACTATATAAAGAACACTGTCCAAATCAGTTGAAAACAGAACAGTCTGATAGAGAACATTATAACATACCCAACTATAAGACAAAATTATCAGAACTTGTACCAGAAATTTTATTATCTGAGGTAGAAAAATCTATAAAAAGTCAAAAAATGGAAAAAGCCCCTGGTCCAGATACAATCACAAATGAACTCATGAGAGGGACAATAGAAGATCTAAGCCCAATACTAACAAAGATCTTTAATGAGAGTCTATATACCGGCAGTATCCCAAGCCAATGGGCAGAATCACACATAATACTTCTACACAAGAAAGGTCCAAAAGACGATATAGGAAACTATAGACCCATTTCTCTCATCTCAAATGTATATAAAGTTTTTGCTAAAGTGATTCTGGATAGAATATCACCTACACTCGACGAAAATCAACCTGTGGAACAGGCAGGCTTCAGAAAAGACTTTAGTACAATTGATCATATTCATACAGTCAAACAGCTCATACAAAAATACAATGAATATAACAAAACCGTCTACCTAGCTTTTATAGATTACTCTAAGGCTTTTGATAGTCTCGAACATAAATCGGTATGGCAAAGTCTAAAAGAACAGGGGATTCAAAAAGCTTACATTAATATCATCAAAAATATCTACAGTGAAAGCAAAGCTAGAATCAGGCTAGAATCTACAGGAGATGCTTTTCCAATCGAAAGGGGCGTCAGACAAGGTGACCCACTCTCACCAAAGCTGTTTACAGCAGTGCTTGAACAAATGTTCAGAAAGTTGGATTGGGATCACCTGGGGCTAAATATAAATGGAGCACGACTAAATAACCTAAGATTTGCCGACGACCTAGTCATAATGGAAGAGGACCCACTGATACTGGAATCCATGATACAAGCCTTAGTAGACAAAAGTAGAGAAGTAGGGCTAGAAATCAACACAAACAAAACTAAAATGATGACCAATGCAATACCTATAGACATCACCATAAACGGACAGAAACTTGAATATGTAGAAGAATATGTGTACCTGGGCCAGATAATAGCACCAAACGACCAAATGTCCAAAGAAATAGACAAAAGAATTGCGACAGGATGGAAAAAGTACTGGGCATTGAAAGAAATCATGAAAAGCAAGGAACTGAGCATGGCGATAAAGAAGAAGACATTTGATACCTGTGTCCTACCCTGCATTACATATGGCTGTGAAACCTGGGCTTTGACTAAACGTCACAGGGAAAAATTAGCGAGGTGTCAGAGAAGCATGGAAAGAAGCATGTTAGGTCTGAAACTAATAGACAAAGTTACAAGTAACGACATCAGGCACAAAACTAAATTAACAGACATATTGTCACGTATCGACCAACTCAAATGGCGGTGGACGGGCCATATGCTCCGCTGCAAGAAGGAAAAGTGGAGCAAACTGGTGACAGTATGGTACCCAAGGGGTAGCACTAGGAGCCGAGGTCGTAAGGCAATAAGGTGGGAGGATGACCTAAAAATGACCTTAGGACCACTTTGGATGAGATTAGCGGCAGACAGAATACAATGGAGAGAGTTGGAGGAGGCCTATGCTGTAAGGCACACCGAATTAAGAGATATCTTATAATTAAACATAGTCTTAGTTTTTTTAATGTTAAACTTTTCTTTGTTAAGTTATCTTTATAATAGTTTCTACTTATCTAAAAATTCACTAAGATAAAATATGTAAAAATGTAAACATTTTCGGAAATAAAGGCTTTATTATTATTATTATTATTATATAATTAATGCCCGCCAGTTTTACCCGTATTGGATTGTTTATGGGAACTTGTTCCGTTGATAAAGTTTTATTCCCGATTATAAATCGATCTTTATCATCAATAGGTCAATAGGTACACATATATGTTGTACTAGCGCGAGATCTTCATTTTCGCGATGCAGGATCCGTAGTTACGTAGTAGTTACTCTTTCTGTCGCTAGATGGCGCTGGGTACATGTGGTATCGCCACAAATTTATTATGATGTTGCTGTTTTCTTAAATTGACGTTATTTTTCATTTCCAAAAATTATCAACAAATTTTGGCCAAATACCCAAAAAGCAACAATATAATGTACTTAATAAATTAATGAGATATTAATAAAAGCAACATTAATAAAAACGGATTAAATACAAACCAACAATAATGTTGTCTTGCAGTGTTTTATTACACAACACTAAAGGGTACTTAAATCCAAATTTGTTCAACTACATACCATACATACAAAACAATCCTATTAACATTTTTTTCTAATACTACATGTGTTTCTTCTATTAAAAACACACAATTTAAATATTTATCGAAGCGATATTAACACGACTGCAGGCCCATATCGGGCATCTAAATGTACACATTGTAAGCTTCTTGCTCGTAATAATAACATTTATAGTACGGATCTAAGTAACATGGTGCATGGGAGCAAAAAGGGCTAAATCGTGGACCTCCTTAATAGAGCAGAGCCCTAAAATGGCGCTACGACTAAATTGCGGGGTCGAATCGATTAAAATAAAAAAAGTAAATGTTTCAAGACTCGAATCTACGACTAGTCGCTTACAGGGGGGAATGCTTTAACCGTTGAGCTACAAAATCACGTCTTAAACATTTGAAATACCCTATAGCAGTCCATGCTGGATATAAGCCTCTCAAAATGTTGGGAGGCTTTGGCCTACTGTTACAGCGTTGGCCAGACGGGTTTGGGTTGACCATCTTTTCGTTACGAAACGTTCGTAGTTGAAAGGTTCTGTCGGTGAACAACTCATGTTTGGTTGTTCTGTTGGCGGAGAAATGTCTGTCGGAGGTATGTTTCAGAATCATTTTCTGTAAGTTACCTTCGGACATTTGTCAAATTTTTAGTTTCGTCAAATATGTTCGTGAAGTATGTGAAGACAGACACAGATAACGAGTGATATTCTCTGCCTACCTGGTAAGAAAAAAGTTTCTTTTAATACCAATATAGGTAAATAAAAACCTATTCATTTAAGTTTTTACTTACTTAAATTCGAAAACAAAAAAAAGATAACGAAATATCTTTGTTTGACGTTTATTACAGCCGACAATATAAACGACTAGCTGTAGCCCTCGGCAATTATCGTGTTGTACTCTACTCGATTCTCTACTTGCCTCTCTATACTACTTCTCCTTGTTGTCATGACAACAGAAATAGCTATATTAACGCTAATGTTTAGAAATCTACCGGATCTATTGAGATTTATGATTATTAGTCCGTTCCCTTGGGTGGTAGTGTGATGATATATAGCTTATTTTACCTACTCCAAAATATTGTACCTTTTCATAGATGAAAGAATTATTGAAATCGGTTCAGTAGTTTCGGAGCCTATTCGTTACAAACAAACAAATCTTTCCTCTTTATAATATTACTGTACCTACTCAGATATTGTATTTGCGCATACTTTGCAGAACAGCTTTCCTTTGACTGAGCTATAGTAACTACACGATGGATGACAATTTCGCGTTATGGATGTCAAATTAGTTTAAAGGTTCTTTTACGTTCAATAAACCGGACCCTATAAATGGCATACAAGCACACTGCAATGTTACAAAGTACGTTTGAATTAAACACATTTTACGACTTAAGGCATACTAACCGTAAAGGCGCTTACGATATCTTACTGCACTATTCGTGGTGGATACCAATCCATATAAGATATAATATATGATCAGTATTATAGAACGCTTATTATGAATTTGCATTTTAGTGATCCCAATAACTATACTAATACTGATAAAATCTTTACTCGTGTATAATTAATAAAAAAATACTATCTGAGTCTGAGTCTATCTGAGTTTCTTGCCGGAGTCTTCTCAGGTCGGGGCCGCGTTTTGAACCGGCGGTGGTCCATTTGTATTTGATAAAATGTTGTTAATATTGACGTTTTGTAAGTTCCGTTTACTGGTCTATGCAGAATAAATGATTTTTGATTTGATTTGATTTGATTTGATTTGATTTGATTTCATTTGATTTGATATCGAATATCATATTATTCATTACACAAAACGTTGAAAGGCAATAGGTTGATAGAGGATACGACAGAAGATTGCCCGTCAACTGGTGTACTAACTTGTAAATGAGAATGACTTGGGATCCAAAGATCGTATAGGTATGTCATATGTTGTACACGTGTACACTATCATCCTCCTCCCTCCACCCGCCCATACTCGTATCCCATATTAATTGGAGTCGGTGCATTATGACTTTTTCCATTCATCTCTGGTTGCATCCATCATCTCTCACATAAATCTAAAAGACTTCCTCTCCCCTTGTATCCACCCATTTCTATAGTTGACGCCTTCTTTCAATCCAACCAATACAAAATAAAACATAAATACACCTTTTCATACGTTAAAGTAGTCGACTATCTCGTCTGCCTCTAATTCGATTTTTTTTTGTGATAAGCGCCTTGTATGACTCGAAAATTAAGTTGATGAACAGTAGGAAAAGGTACCTAATATGATTACAAAACTATTTAGAAACGTAAACCGATAAGTTTCGTGTTTATGAACCATAATAATAAATTCAAATTAATGGACTAAGGTTCGATTGCATCGATAGGTACTACTCAAATCTAAACGTTTAAAAAGCCATTGAAACCCATTAATGTGATTAAAATGTTTTCATAAATGACAAACAGATGCTTTGACATAGGCAGATGCAACTTCACGTATTTTCTACTTGTTTTCCACATAACATAAACTCACGCCTATATCCCCGAAGGGGTGTGCAGAGGTACTAGCACTCACATTTCTCCAGTTTATGTTTAGGTCCCAATGTAATAGTTGGCGAGCCTTTAGCCATTAACCGGGCACTCATAAACCTGCGATAAATACACACATAACTTCGAAAAGCATCGAAAACTCATTAGTGTGGGCCATGGTAAAACCTGGGATCGAACCGGAGACATTCACAGCAGTTGCACCCATACTACTAGGTTACCGGGGCTTTGTTGTACTTGTTTTCCTTTTTAAAATAATGATTTTCTAAAATTTATTTTTATTTACCAATATTGAAATGCTCATACCTTATAAAGAGAGTTACCTGAATTAATATATAGGTACTACAAGTATGTAAACTAGCTCAAAAGGAACATACCCTTTGCACATTTTAGCGGCACTACTCTTAAATGGACAAATTACCTGGGGCGCAACCGACCTAAACATGCAAAAATATTATATTAATACATCCATCCGATTCATCATCGCCTGTAGCAATAGGCAGGATCTGCAGAACCGATCCACATGTAGCTTAATGTTAACTTATTATTGGGTTCGTCTTATATCTCACTTTAGTTCATAACTACCAACAGCTGCTTTCAAAAGTAGCTCAACACATTATAAGTTGCCGAACATTTTCTTTTCACTAAATAAAACATGAAATCCTTTGAACATTACATCAATTTATTTATTGATTTTGTTATTACTAATGACTCGTATTATATATTTATTATTATATTTATTATGTATTTCAGGTAATGTCATCTACATTAATATAATAAAGAGGAAAGATTTGTTTTTTTGTAACAAATAGACTCCGCAACTACTGGACCGATTTCAATAATTATTTCACCAATAAAAAGCTACAATATCTAGGAGTAACATAGGTTATATATCATCACGCTACCATCCAAGGGAGCGGAGCATAAATCATAATTGATACGGTAGATTTTAATACATTGGCGCTAATATCGATAACTATTTCCGTTGTCATGACAACAAGGAGAAGTAGTAAGAGAGACAAGTAGAGATTTGAGTGAAACCACGGGCAACAGCTAGTACTAAATAAAACATGAAATCCTTTGAGCATTACATCAATAATAACGAAATCAATAAGATTTCGTTATTATATAGATTATTTTAGACACTACTACAAACGATGCTTACTACAAATGACTTGTACTAATATTTGTCATATATAATGGTTATGTGTCATAGACTCGTACTCTATAATTTGTAAGATGGATTTTACATTGTCAACAATATTCTCTTACCAAATGACCAAATCTTATAGAAAATTCCTCACTGTTTCGACCCAGTTTACTCTATTTATTACACAAGATAACGTTGAGCAAATGACTGATTTACTACTTTAACCTAATATGGTATGATTGTAAGTGCTACGTACACACCCAATCTGATATACCTATATTTCAAGTTCTGACCAGCTCATGTTTGTATCACCAAAAATATTTAGCCTTATCGAGAATCCTTATTAATTTGAGAGACAAAGCACGCAACGTAATCCAATCGAATAAGTGCGTGAACCGTATACAAACACAATAATACTAAAAAACTACTATTTATTGTTATTACATGTTCTTTTATGGATTCAGAACTTACACTCCACATAAGATAGACGCAAGAATTTCGTTTACCTAAATAGACTGAGTAATAGCTATGTTTAAAAAAGGTTCAACTCCAAAGGATAATAGGAAGTCGATCTAATTCATCTTGCAAGATACAACGTTCACAAACAAACGTCCAAATATCACCGGTCAAATAAATACTAGTAAACAGAGTTTCTGAACTTATTAATTACATTCAGCTTATCTAGATAGGGTGGTTTCAAAAGTAGCTCAACACATTATAAGTTGCCGAAGATTTTCTTCGGACTGTTGGAAAAATGCTCACAAGAGTACATTACAAAAGGCTTAAATAAATGAAATGCACATGCTACCCTCTTGTGGGCATAGCTCCACCAGATGTTCGGCGAGGCATAACTTATGCAGTAGAGAAGCGAAAACAAGGAACAGACCCCCAAACACCCACGTGCAGTGCCCAACAGCACCCAACTTTGACACGCCAGCCCAATTAAAAAGTCGCCGGAGCGACATTATCTCCTGTGGCCAACTAGGAAGTCATTCAGCCTACAGACCCAAGTTAGCCGTGAAGTGGGACTATTCGAGTGGTTACAAGAGTCCTATGATTGCGAGGCCTTACCCCAGTCCAGGTCACACTTACTCACTGTGCCGCTTCACCTCTACCAAAGAATGTCTTAGTAAAGCAACGGATAACATTATTGCTGTTGCCAAGTTTTGATATATTTTTTTTGATAAATAAAGTTTTGATACAAAAAAAATCTACGATATAGATGTAGGCGTTACCTGGCGGATATCCATTACAAAAAATATATATTGGGGGAGGGAAAGGGGGCCCACCATTCACCCGCGGTTGAACACTCCAACGATAATAATATATATTATATTGGAATGTCAAACCGCCCTCTTGAAAGCAAGTAAAATAATTCTTACCAGAGAGGAGATGTTGTAATATGTGCAATATTCCGCAAGTGCGAAGGCCATACCTCGACACGAGTTTCCTCACTTTACACGAGGCATCTTCAGGAGCGCTCTCAAGCGAGTTCCAATATCTAGTCAATATATATGTTAGATTTATTCGAACCATGCACTCAAAGAAGAATAATAAAAACCTCTTTTCAAGTACCGATATAATAATAAGCATACCTACATCCTTCTTCAGTAACTAATAGGGTTTACCGTATACCAAAGACTAATGTAATTTGAAATCAATTTAAAGTCAGCAAAGACAACAAGTTGCCCACGAACACAATGCTATAACCGAACTGGAATGGTACGGCTTGACCTCAGGATCACATACCAGCGCCGTTTGACTAATAGCCGCTTCAGCTTGCGCTTAGGGGACACAGTATTGAATCCAAATTATCGATACTGTACTCGTATTAGTAATGCGATGGAAAATATCGTACTATTAAAAGAATCGATACCGAAATATCGATGATTGACGTAACACACGCAAATAGACCACACGTCTCGATTCTATTCAAATCAATTTTAGTAGTAATTTGAATGACCATGTCAATTTAAAATCATATAAAACTATCGATATGGATCTTGAGATTTTGTATCGCTATAAATTTAAGAATACACGGTATTATGTGCTTTAAAATTACTGGCTGAAGATATATTTTGTTTCTTTTTATTCTTCAAAGAATTGAAATACTACATGCAATTTTTTAACTTTAATACACACAATTCCATTAATACTCATAATAGTCATAATAAAGGTAATAGTTTGGATGTTTGGAGCTTTGTTATTCAATCACCCTCAAAAGCTGAACGGATTGTTGAAATTTGTTACAGGGATAGATTTATACACTGAAATAATACATTTTTTATTCCAGTAATAGTTTGAATTTCTTATGAACTGCGGGAAAAGGAACAAAATTCCATGCGGGCCAAGCCGCGTGGCAACGGCTAGTACAGTAATAAAATTTCGTTACAGAAGAAAAGAAATGGTAATTATACAAATTCATCATCGCCCCAAGATGGTTGTATAGGATCTAATGATACAAATTCTAAGATTTAATATGCTTTCCCGGGTCTTCCGGCCCGAGACGTGCGGTTTTAATAGGTCCATGTCCGACATAACCGCCCCCGATGGCCATAGAGGATGGTATCTGTGGGGATTTCCACACAAGATTTATTTTACAATAAATTCATATTAAGAATATATCGAATAAAAAAGCTTGCTCCATTCCATTATTCAAAAGAAAGTAATGCATGGGGATTTCCACACAAGATTTATTTTACAATAAATTCATATTAAGAATATATCGTATAAAAAAGCTTGCTACATTCCATTATTCAAAAGAAAGTGATGCATGCCAAAAGTATCGATGGATTTCCGTGCCTTTAAGCTGTGATATCTAGCTTTCAAAACAATTACAGTTAAACCTATTCCAGAAAAGTCCACGCGATATCGGTGGAACATCACTAATGATCTGATGATATTTTACTGTAGTTAACCTTTATGTGCACTCGAAGTTACTGTTTTCTTTTATGGACGTTTAATGACACATTACCTTTATAAGTTATCGAACCACATAAGCAAGTAGTAGAATGTAGTTGAGTTCGTTGAACGTACAAAATACTCGTATGTAATAATCCATTTTCTTAATAAAACGATGTCGGAAATTCGTTCTCGATCTGTCAAAATCTACCCGAATCATATTTTTTTATGTAAAGAATATTAGCAACCTCAATTACTAATATTCCCTCTAATCCCTCTAGGTAAGCTCAATGGCTTGTAAATTAGGAGTGAGTTCACGTTCGTAGTGTAATGGCCAATTGGCAGGTTGGCAAAAAGAAACAACCAAATCCAAACCCCCCCCCCCCCCTCTCCCATATCTAAAGGAACGCTACGTTACCGCGAGCAGAACGCGAAAATTAACTTCATCTTGTTCCAACACTTGTTCCAAAATATCTCTGTCTAATGACATGTATGCACTGTCTTCGATGTGCAAAGAATACTAAAATAAACATGTCGTTGATGAAACCGTACCATAAAATCAAAATAGGCACTTTGTGCACAAACCTGTGTAAAACATTGTAAGACAAATTAAGGTACACATCATTTTTACGACAAAACATTAAGCATGAGATTGATAACTTTTTACAATACACCATGTATATATTTTTTTATGTTGCTGATTATAACGTTAAACTTATGAAAGTGTAGGTATTCAGCGTGACTCAAAAGTTTTGACAGAGTTTGGCCTTCAAGTTAAAATGGCATAAACTTATCGTCGATCTTTGCTTAAGTTTCTGCTAGTAACTCTTGAAATGGTTAAGTGCAACTAGTACTGAAAGTGCACAGTTTCTAATTTTTTTATTCACTACATGGAACAAGGTTTGGGATTAACTTTTTAATAAGAAACAAATTACAGCACCCTACGCTAGTAATTCATATAATTGTCTATCACCATGATGTATACTAGGCAATAGAACAATAATGTTTATCAATATTGTTCAATATTCAATGTGTTTTTCAAACCAATTGATTTGTTATTTTTTGATCGATTGGTTATTTTTTCACATACCGATTTATATAATTCTATAGTATTTATTATTATGTTTATTTTTTTTCCATAAAATACAAAGGACTACTAATATAAATTACAAATTCTCTCAGAAATTTGTAACGTGTTAAGTGGCACAAAATTGTGTCCGCCATTGTATGACAAGTTCCTTCACCTATCCAGTTCCGTAAAAGCAATAGAGTGGACATTTTTATACGTCCGCTCTGTGATTTACAACTTGTTTATAGGGTTCCATATTATCGAGAACCTTCAAAAATAATACATAGTGTAAGATGTAATTAGGGTACCTATGCATAGACTACTTTTCTCAGGTTTGCTCGCAGAGAAAATAGTCTTAATAATAGGTATTAACTGCGACACGCTGTCTTACTTATACTGCCAGCTACTACCTCTTTCACATTAAACCAACTTATGCATTAAATATTTTATTTTATATTTAGACACGAGTTTAATCATAGACAGTCTTAACGTGATTACTTGAATGATTTTAAAATGATAAACAATTATTAGAAGAAGAAAAGGAAGAATGAAGATTCAACTTCAAGGGGAAAAATTTATAAATCCACTATCAGACCTGCCTTATTGTATGGATCATCATGTTTGGCCAGTGACGGATGAAAGACAACTGAATGTAACGAAGATGCAAATGTTCTGATGAATGTGTGGTGTGACGAGAATGGATAGAATAAGGAATGTAGTATACTCATTAAAGAACATTTGAAACCAGTACATCATAAATGAGAAGTGAACGACTGTCGTGGTATGGACATACTATGAGAAGAGATGATAATAGTATGAAAAATAGGTCCAAAGTATGAGGCTTTAGAAGAGGAGGTCCCCACCTAAGAAAAATAAGATGGATTTCGTGAATGAAGATATCGCAAAGAAGGTAGTGACTGAGGAAATGACTCCAGGGCATGTGTCGAGGAAGGTGATATGTTACGCCGACCCCAATGAGAAAATGGGCGGATGATGACGATGAAATAAAGATGATTAGAACTAACACAAAACTACATAAACGGCTGTAATCTTATTAATAATGGCATTCAAAGCTTATTCTTTGAAGTCTAGTATCCGCTCTATCACACTTATCGATGACCTCAAGAAGAAATTGAATCATCTGCCAATTAGCCAATCAAAAGAAATAACGACTTGCAGACGAGTTGAAGATTCTGATGGAGCCCTCGCTTCAATGTGTCCGGCAATACGAGCGCGGGTTTCACGTTTCCTTCCGTTTTACCAAATTTTCTTTTCTAATTTATTCCGTACGGAACCAACACTGTTCCCTGACACTCGTTAATATTGGCATTTAAGTTGACATTGGTGTGACCTCTCACTGTACCACGATGCTAAGAAACGACTGACCATTTTATTTAGCCGACATATGTTTCGTATTCACATACGTTTGCTAGCGGTACAGAACATAAAATTTCTGGAAAACATTCAATGCTAGTCAAACAAAGTGACTTAACCAGTCGTCCGAAAAACATGACGATTTTAAAATGTTATTTGAGAAGTAGAAGTTTAGTAACTTGCTACATGTACCTGAAGATGCTATGTAAACTTTATGATTTTGTATTAATAGACAATTATTATTAGCAATTGGCAAACAATATTCATTTTGAAGTTACAAGTATCACTACATAGTATAAAATAAAGTCGCGTTCTCTGTCCCTATGTCCCTTTGTATGCTTAAATCTTTAAAACTACACAACGGATTTTGAAGCGGTTTTTTTAATAGATAGAGTGGTTAAAGGGGAAGGTTTATATGCATATAACATCATGCTAGAACCAACTGATGCGAATCAGAAGTGAAAAATGTTGCAAAAACGGGATGTAGCAGACGAAGTTGCGCGGGTCAGCTAGTTTGAAATAAAGAAACAATAAGAAGTGAATTTTGACGTTTTGTTTATTTTTTAAAACGTAATATGTGTTGTCGTACTCGCTTGTGATGGAAGTGGTGGAGTGGCGACGCCAAGGTCAGACAGCTTTAACGATTGCTGATCCTTAGACCCCCATTAAACATCACTTCTCTTCGCCCATGTACAGCCACGCCGCGCCGCCGCCGAGCGCAGTCTGCACAGTACGCGACTTCATAATAAAATTTGTCATAAATCTCAATGATGATGGATTATTTTTTAACAATGCGATTCGTTGTTTATTGTAATGTCAGCTCAAGGTTATATTTTACGACGTGTGGAACATGTGAAATTTGTGGACACCCAACAAGTGTGCGATAAACATCTCAGACTTGCAATTTTCAAAATATGAATAATTTCATTTCACCTCAGTTATTACAGGTTTATTATCTTGTGGTTAAGGGGAAAAATCTACACTGGTTGTAGACTAAGTGTTATAATAAATTAGATTAATAATAATACTAAAGTGCGCGAAATGCGAAATGGTGCTTACCATTTCGCTCACAGATTTTAGTCTTGGCTGCACAGTTCCTACGATTACGAGCGAAATTGACTTTAATACCACTTCAAGTATTACCACAGATTACTTGATGTAATCTGTGGTAATACTTGAAGTGGCTTATTCACTAGTTCTATGTGCTATGATAGTTATATGTGCATGTCTATGATATTCTTTTAGTCTAAGCTATATATCTAGTGCCACTAATGCTGATTTTTTTTCGAAATTCACAACTGCTACAATCACGTTACCATAAGACTCGTAATGAAAATTTTCTAAAGCAATTAGTACACTAACTGTTTCATCATTCGATCTTTCCCTCACAGGGGCATGCTGTATTAGCTGTACTGTTTTCACTTTTTCTAGTCTTTATTTGTCGCAATGTGTAAAGATGTATTTTTATTCTCTTTCTCATATAGGAACAGGTTATGTCTCTAAAGCACCTTGTCCAACACAAAACATAACGAGTACCCAATACTCAACTAATTAACCGAGAGTCAGCCAACTATACGGAGGCAGACAGACCCGGTAATAGGTACATACGTTTCCCGACAGAGTTGTTAGTAGACATACTCGCCAGTATCTATATCACAGAGAAAGTGATTCGCTCTCGTTTCTCAGTCATAATAGTGTTGTTGATTACATCGTACAGGAAATGAACGTTACACTAATTGCTCCGTTCCTTAAGTGGCGAGAAATTTTTATATTGATTTGTTTCTTTATCGAATGTTTCCTTGATAGGAAAACTGTTTCCTGTTAATGACTAGTGTCACACCTCTAGTGTAGGTAACTACATATTAAGTGTTAGGTGAGGCATAACGGGATTTACTGTTTTATTTTTTTATGTATCCGAAGTGGGAAGTAGTAGGTATTTCCTTTGTGTGCGAAATTTCGAAAAACATGTCTTTCGCGTATCTTTATCTAAGGAATGTGTGCGAGTGATTGAGTATGAACTAAAATGGATTTTAAGGATTGTAAATATGTTTTAAGTATTGCTTATAATTTTCATAACACTGCGGTGGTAAACAGGTTACCTTGTCAGGCGTTCGTAAGAGTAGTTTTATCTTTGTAATATCAACATTTTATTCACATCATCATCATCATCATCATTATTTCAGCCACATGACGTCCACTGCTGAATATAGGCTTCTCCCATCGACTTGAGATCGCGATGTTTAAATATATATACTTCGTAGGATTGAGACGTGAAAGAAAATTTTGAATAGCTAGACTATTCAAAATTCTATTCAAAATCCTTAAGTGGTCAGAGTGCATTCCCAGTAAGAGACTGGACCTCGATTCAACTAATTGTTAACTATTGTCAAACCACTGAGGTTACAATATCTGCCATTATATTTTAGGCTTATTTCGGAAAAAAAGGTTAAATGTTAAATGGTAAAAAAATTCAAAATTAAATGAAAAAGAGTTCATTATATCGTGTCCATCACTCTACAAGGTGCCATTGAATTTCAGACTTTATCAACAAAGTAGTAGAATCTACAATTGTGCGTCAAATAGTATTTTTTGTAATTTCAGTAGTTTGACAATGGTTGACAATTAGTGGAATTGGGCCTCTACCCCTTGGGTTTAAATCCAGTCTAGACTTACACATTTTTCCAATTTTAAATCGATTCGAGAAAGTAAGTACCTATATTAATACCGCTAAATTTTAAGTGAGCTGAATTACAGGTTTCATTCAAAATCAAAGATTTCTCTGTGCAGTAGGTATAAAAAAAATACCAACGTAAAAAAATGCCAAATATTTCTTCTCAATACATAAGTAGGCAAAGTGATATTTAAATTATGCAGAGAATTGGGTAGGAATTTAAATACATTTTACGATTAGACCGTAATAAATTATTTGTATTTATTGAAATAATTATGTAAACACACGTGGCATTTCTAACACCTTTTATCTAAACAGGTTTAATATGGTACGTACCTATTATAGACCTACCTACATAACCAGACCTACCACTTACCATTAGGTAGGTAGGTACTTAATCACCAACTCAAATATGTATATTTTTATTAAATGTCAAAAGAGTAATTTTGGAAAATGTTTAGCAAAAAGTTAAACAGGCTTCAAGAAATAAAAAATGACTCGGAAATGAAAATAACTGAGTCTACATTTTTACCGATATATTAGAAGTCGGTACAAAAACTTAAAGTAAAATACCAGGGCGAGACACGACCATATTTCGCCTGTATTTCGAAGACTAACCCTGGGCAGAGGTCACTTTGCCTAAAGAGGCAAATGGACGTTATATTGATGAAATTGCGTCAAAGCGAACCATTTTCAATTTGCTATCGATGGATTACTTGACAGCGGTGATTTCAATAATAAAAATATATGAAATAAAATAATCCAAGTCACAATTACTCAAATTTCATTAAGTTTTTGTGATCATGTTTTAGCTTTTTATATTATTTGGGTTAATCAATTAGCCTAACGCTTTCCACTACAGTAGTGTGAGGTCTATGTTCTATAGCCCTATATCCAGACATAGGCATAAACACCCTTCCAATATTGGGAGGCCTTAGCCACCTTTTTTCCACCCTGGTCAATTTAGACGAGTTAGTACAAGAGGAGAGTTAGTACCTACACTACATGGCTATATTTCGAGTTTTTCTTCTCTCACAGTGATATAGTCTGTGTAATTTTCCGGTAGTTGCCTCTTACGTCACCCTCCTGATGGTATGGGGTGGTTTTCTCCGTCATCACACGAATACATAATATTTATTTAGTAAATAATTAAAAAATATGGAGACAATAAGATACTTTTATAGTTTACGCGAATGTCTCACATTCAAATGAAACCACTTTTTACGGATTCTGTCACAATATATTTAATATTATTTACTTTTAGTTCAACCACTGGCCTCAACTCGCCACCATGGCTGCTGAATACTAAATTCATTGCTATGGAATCCGTAAAAAGAATTTTAATTTCAATAAAGACAATAAAATAAGAACCGATATTATTTTACCGCTCTATTACTATTCTTTATTTAACAAGTCAAGTTAAATAAAGAATAGTAACTCTTCGTAAATAAGAAGAAAACATTCCAGTTACCGTTAGCTATCGGAAGTAACTCTGAAACCTTCGCCTCGCCCTCTAAAGCCAATCTAAAGTATTTTGAAGTTTGAATGCTTCTTCCCAATTACCTGGACAATCGGATTACCACTAACATCGGCAACAATGGTGCCCCGTGCCCCTTTTGAGTTTTTGTTCTATCTTTGCACTATATTTTATATATAGTACAAGGTGAAATGAATACAATGGTAGCAGTATTTCTTATCAAAATGGCCGCGAAGTCTATGAGTATGGTTTGTATTGTTTAGATTTTTGCGTTCATTATATTTTGTTTATGCTTCTCAAACAAAACATTGTAATTAGATTAAGTAAACTTGTTGAAAAGAGACTCTAAATAGTTTCCGTTGAGTTTCTTACTGGAGTTTTTTCAAGACAGTGCCGTGATTTGAACTTTTAAATTTTTTTCTTTGTTTTGTATGATATGATAAAAAAATCATAAATAGAGAACTCTTTATGATACATCAGAAGAAATAAACAAAAAAATCAAGAACAAGTAGTGAGAATTACAGTTGTCCTAATGTACAGTCAACAAAAGATATACGGTAATACATTTACATACAACGACGTTGTATGAAAAAGTATTACCGTATCTCTTTTATCGACTGTGCAATGGGCGGTCTTATTGCCGAAAGCAATCTCTTCCAGGCAACCTAGGATAGACAGTAGCGTGTCATAACAATATGTTCTGGTGTAATTATCATAATTATTATAAAGTGAGGTGAGACGAATGGCAAAAGCAATAATACTGTATAAATTCTGTATTATACTGCATGTAGTATGTATTCTATTTATACTACATGGAAGCGACAAACGAAAAAATACGCCACTGTGAAAAAAGGTAAACTCGAAATATAGCCCTGTATCAACCCGACTAGCTAGCATGGAAACATTAGACGAAAGCCTCCTAGCATTGGGCGAAGCCTATATCCAGCAGTGAACTGTGGTAGGCTAATTGATTGAATGACATTCTGAAAATATGATATAGGCTCAAAATTAAGTTGTCTTATGTAGTCCGTTGTATATTCTAAATAGAGCATTCAAAATTCAAAAAATCAAAATTCAAAAATCATTTTTTCTGTATAGACAATTAAACGACACTTACAAAACCTCAATATCATCAACATTTTATAAATTAGTGAACAAAAATGGACCACTCTGGTTCGAAACGCGGCCCCGGCCTGAGAAGACTCAGGCAAGAAACTCAGCGGGTTTTCTTTTTTTTGTGTATTTACAATCATTTACTTAGTCTAGATACATAAATTTGAATGGAATTCTAAAATCAAACTTAGAATACCAGCCGTAGCATAATGCCTCTAGCCACTGAAGTCGCAATAACAGTGCATAAGTAGCATCTTAAACTCATAATGATCTAAAACCACAGACTAGCGCATCAAAATCACCCATTTCCTGCTATAAGTATTATGATATAATACTGATGGTACTTCGCCTTAATTTGTATCTAGCGAATGACTCCATCAGCTAAGTAATATGCTGATATAAAGTACGTAATAAGTACAGTTGTTCAACAGGCTATCGCATTGTGATTATGATTCTATGTTGGAAGTAAAGATTACAGGGCAGCCCTTTAATAATCCTGTAGATTTTTATGAAAACACAAAATGTACTATTACCTATTAATAAAATAAATATAAAAAACATTCACAGTTTTATATGTGGAAAAATTCCTTCTCATCGATGTTAACTGTTTGGTAGACTTTCTTGATAAACTTGAAATTGGCATTCGCAATTAATTTTATTAATATTATTACGTTTAATTAATATTACGTTTACAATGTTTATTATACTAACCAAATTATGGCGATTCTGCTGCAGAAGCCATTTCAAGAAGTTGAAGTTCAAGTTAACTTCTAAGCTGGCCAGAAGGATGGCGGTATTGCCATGTTAAGGCGAGGTTGCAGTGAGACAAGTAGGTATTTTACGTCGCCTCAGTACCTCAGTCCCCGCAGCCGAATCGAGTGTAATCGACGCAACGAGCGGGCAGCGCGGGCGGCGCGCAGGCGCGCGCTATCGTATAGTATAACCCGGTACGCAAAAACTTGAGACTCGCGTTTGTTAGAAAAACTAAGAAACTGGAATGGAGTCCAAAAGCTGACAAAGGGTGACACCTAAGACCTGAATATATAGGTCATAGGCCACCGTGACCCTCTTCGCATCAGGTGGGCCGTATGCTTGTCTGCCACATAAGTGATATAAAAAAACATGTTGTTCTTGATAAAGGGAGGGTGGGATTGATTGTAAGAGTTCATCGGAATACTCACTATAGGCTATGTGTAGGTACCTTTTTCACTTATATGTGTGGGTATATACTGTGTAGCAACACTGTTTTAATTTTTTTTTTTTTATTATATAAAAAAAACATACATGAAGTCGCGTGCGGGAGATTGTAGTGCTATTTTAGAGAACTCGTACCGTGACGTCACCAAGCTAGGGTGCCACTACGCCACGGTACGTATATCGTAAAAGCAGTAGGTTAGATTCGGGCACATAAAGTTATAGTTTTTCATTGTATAGGTAGAGAAAAAAAAATCACTTAAATTTAACATACATATTTTTGTATTTCCATTTCATTGGAACATATGAACATACAGAAAAAATAAAAGCGTCTTCAAAAAACAAAGCCTATTGAAAAGTGAAACATAAATAAACACATTACCCCTTCTTTGCGTCGCGCAGTCGGGTAAAAAAAAAAGTTGTGCTGCCTACTGATCTGTTAATAGATAGATAGTTAGTAGAAAATGCACGTCGTCACATGCAATCCTAAAATCACGTCAAGTTTCTTTCAACTTGACTGGGCATTTTAGGGTTTAGGTTTTGGGAGACGCCCAAGATCGTGTGAAGTGGAAGAGCCGGAAAGCGGACCCTGAGCTCCGAGTTCACCTTGGCCTTGGATGCAGTCAGGAAAATAAGTCTCTATGAGGATGGTGATGATGAAAACGCACAATTCAAAAAATTTCAAATATGATATTATACTCTCTATTTGTAGTACTAGAGCCAGCCTCAACTAGATTGGATTGATGTTGATGTGTAGTGATCGAAGGAACATGGTTTTCTTTATTTTCTTTCTCTTCCTTCAAGACAATGCTTCTAATAGGCATACCACGGATATGCCTTGGATCAACTAACTCCGGCAGCAGACTCTTCATATGAAACTGAATTATTCGTTGTTCCATTTTATCGGTCCAGAACTGGTCATCTCTCTCTATATATTCTATATACACTGGTTCTGTTTGAGAATAATAAACCAAAAATACACATATTGCGCCCCGTCACATGCAACTGACCTTGAATTTGGTAAAACCAATTACTATTTTTATTTATGGTAAATTGTTAAGTTGTACTTTATTATTTTCTAGAGATTTTTCTAAACCATTTTTTGACGCAATCAAAGAGCACTTGACTTCGACAATTTTGTCATTTCCAACAAGACCATCTGGAGTGGCTCCAATAAAAGGGTATTTGCGGTCAATAAAAAGTCCACACTGATCTATTTTTATGTTTTTCTGTTGTTCCATTTGCTGTATGGAATGTTTCTCGTTTTCGATGCCGTGAGCTACTGAAACCACTTGGTTTAGATTTTTTTATATAGGATTATTTTTTACTAATGGTGCACTATCTATTGTAACTTTTCGTTTACAAATGGGACCGAAGTTTGAAGCTGTAAGCTCGAACTAAGAAAAAAAATATTTTTTCTTAGTTCGAGCTATTTACTTGAATCTCTTTGTAAAATCGTTGATCGTTCAATACGATTCCTGTCTGCTGTAAGTTTCATCAGGTTTATGAGATAATTTTTTTTACAAGTTTTATATTATTCAAATATGTCACAGATTTTAGTAAAAGTACTGATACTAAGTTACGTGGCAATTTGCAAACGAGAATTAGAAACGTCTACGGGCTGTTCAACACCAGCGGCTTTTCGTCTTCTCATTGCAGCACTGTAACCTAAAATATGTATAATTATACTCAGCTGCGGTAGCCTAGTGACTAAAGCAATCTATTCAATAAAAAATAATAACTCTGACCAACTGCTGACCTGAACCCACTTGTAATTTAGCTAAGAGTTAGGGGCTAAGAAGACTAGAGCAGTCATCAATAAAAGCCTACCAACATTTTTAGAGGCATAGATATAGACTAGTTATTGTACACCAAATTCAAATTTTTATATACCTACTGTACATTTTTTGTACAGTGGCACAAAAGAAAAAAAAAATAAACATAAATTAAAAAATAAATTAAATTGACAGCACAATTGTGCGAGCGAGAGAAAGTGATAAGCTCCGCCATTATAGAATTCTTCCTTTAATGAACCGAGTTATACCCATTTTTTCAGCGAAACCGATTATACGTAATAACGTGCGGGGGGGGGGGGAAGTCGCAGAAACAAACAGCACACGTCCTACCTTGAACACGCCTCGGCGGGTACTGACTCAACTGACTGACCGCTGCGATTCCTCAAATGCAAAGATTTTGAGGTTTTATAAGTTTTTGAAAAAAATAATAATTGCTTGATAAAATATAATTTTACCAGTCGCTAGACATTTTTATGCTCTTTATAATGATATCAATCTCGGCATTATTTGATGATGGCGTCTTAGTGTAAAACGTGTTTGAAATATCGATTTGGAGCGTTTTAGACCCATGTTTGACGCTAATTTCTATCGAGTCAATTATCATGAATCGTGTTTCTGTTTTCACAGGACCCTAGAAGATATAGTCTATTTTATGAATATGCTTTTTATTTAGCGCAATTTGCAATATTACTTGATATCCAGACGTTTGAAAATGTTAAAAACTACTGCAACCTGGCCTTAAGTGGTAATAAGAATTCTCGGCGCAAGGAGAACCCACCCTCTGGTCATGGGTAACGTCTTTCAACCATTAAGAGATTTAGATCCTGTAGAATATTGTTTTTGTGGACATTTCGGACGTTTCATACAGATTTGACATTTCGAACGTCAAGATAGTGAATTTCACTCAAAGGAAACATTCCTTTATTTTTAAAAAGGAAGAGAATTATTTTCGAAGATTTTCTCAAATTCGCTTGCCAAATCCGGTAGAAAAATTTCCACTCCTGTATATACCGCTTGCAAAAACTACAAAATCGTAAAGTAAGATAAAAAGCCAAGAACGCTTAGAATGCCGAGGAACACTGAATTATTTATTTGCATAGGTCATAAGGTTTTTATTCGTTTAGAAACCTCATAAGCAAATATAAAATTTTATTCTCGTTCTTACTATTCTTCGTAAAGATTTATTAATAACCCATCCAACGCATTTTATTTTTACAATAATAATAAATAATGTATACAATTATAATACGATTATAAGAATATTTTGTGGCACATTAGGTACCACTAAAATAGTATTGTTATATGGAACTTAATGTAATAAAATGTCCACGTAAGTACCAATATCCAGTTATATATTTGGCTAAAGGTCAAGAATTACCCCGCTGTGGTATAAAAAAGGTTTTAATGAAATTTATCGATAGTTTTAGCTCCTTAAATAAACCAACATGTTTAGTGGCAACATTGTTAGCAGAATCTATGTTGCAAACAATGTTGCCACTTTAGAAAAATCCTACTCGGTGTTAAAGATTTATAGTTAACTAACAACCCGGATCCTGGCTTCACCCGAGAATACACTCTTGAATAAATATATCAACACGGATTTAGCAGTGTAAATTTGTTAAGTAAACTAAGGTAATACATTTTTTCTATTTTTTCGAATCGCTGCAGTTTTATTTAATAATAATAATTTTTGTTCACTTGACAACTTACATAAAACAAAAGTAGTTGAACCCCCTGGTAAGCAAAAAAGATGCCTATATTAGGAGGGCCCGATCTCACATATCAATACATTATTGTGGTAAGTTATTTGCACATAGTTTGCAATGATCGACATAATAACATTGGAATAAGAAAAAACAACTTATATTTTAACATTATTTTGTAAAGCCTTGTAAATAGATCGAACTTACGATCACTTAAGCCTATATTCCACAACTGCAAACCCCTTTAGCCACTAAACAACTGCTCGGTATAAATTCCTAACATAATCTCGTAAACAAAATAAAACCGACTTCGAATTTAATGCCCTACTCTTCGATCCACTTATAGAGACAACGGTATCTATAATTAACAGCTCCACAGGTCTAAGGCCCACGACCAAACCAACTAAAATTCCCACACTTGTACTAATATAATCCAAAGCATATTTTGGTACTAAACCATTTATCTGAACACATTGAGTATCTTGTATATTTACATAAGCCGTCGTAAAATATTAAATTACGTTGTTACTGCTGGCCTCTCCATCGCTTTTATGTTCTCTCCCGTATAATGAGATAATGCTGATTCCTGTTATTTTTATGTTATTACTTTACCTACTTGCCAAGGTTTCACAAAATTATTTATGTTTTTCTTACTTGTGTGTATTTTAGTTTTACCAAACAAAAATTCTTGGTTATATGACAGTCTAATGAACGCCTTCATAAGTAGAACTTTGATGACTTTGAAAGAAAAAGTTGAAAAGACATAATGCATGTAATAATGTATAGAAATAATGTAAATGACTAGTTAGCTAGGGGGAACATAGAAGAATTGATAGAAGAAACTAGAAGTGAAACCTTTTAATTGACTCTCAGATGATTATTTCGTCATTAATCCGATGTATTTAGCTCTAAGTTTTCCATGTGAAAATAATTAAAAAGTATTTGAAATGCATGTGTGTTAACCACGCATTCGTTCGAACAGAATTCGCGCGATCTTTTTCATCGGTACATAAAAAAATGGCTTCTCATTTCTTGTTAGCTCTAACAAGATTGATAAAGTAAAGCAATAATATACTAATTGCACTACAAGTTCTGTGCTGGTCCAAGACCATAGATACTTATTATGATCGATCAATCTTGTAGATTTGCATCGGAATCAATGTTCTTGATTGAAATCGGGATCAATTTTCTTGAGGCGCTGGCTGTGCCGCTGAGTGAAAACTATTATTTTCAATCGTTACAAATTTTAAGCTATCTCAGTTGCGATGTGGTAAAGTTTGCCACTTCTGTTTATGAGATCCCAATTCACTATCGCGTATGCTAAGAGTAATCTTGGAATCTCACCTCTGGCAACTAAAGACTCAAAGACGGAGCTATCCGCGCTTATTTTTCGCATGATAAAAAGAGTACTCGTCGATCGATGAGCACATAAGCGCTTTATTGTTACTCTACGAGGTAGTATTGAAAAATTAGTATAAATATTGAGAACAATTTGCACCCTGTTTTTACGAGAGAATATTTACGAGTATATGTCACAGCAGGCGCATACACTCACTGCATACCATACCCAAATAAGATAAATATAACCGTACTCACAACGTACTGTAATTTATTAAAGTAGATCACCCAAATCAGATTTACTACATACATACTGCGTAAAGTACATGTAATATTTGATTGGGGTAGGCTATGCAGTGCCTATTTTTGTCTTTATGGAATGTGACCCAGGTCACAGTAATCGATGGATGATGGGCTGTTTGCTTGTTTGCTACTTTAGTAGTTAATATCCTTGCGAGCTGTTTATCTCTAGTTATAAAATGGAACACCGAACTACTTAAAACATTATATCTATATGTTTTATATTAATAACATAGTTATCAAAACGTTTCTATACGGCCAACATTAATAAAACATAAAAGTATTTTTACAACTCTAGTCCTTTACTTTATCCAAAACTTCATTTATTACGAGTCAATTAACTTAACAAAAATTAGATACACCTAACATTAAATCCAACATGATTTAAAATCGTTATAGATTTCTTACTGAGAAGACCCTAAGAGATACGACTAATAGCCCACACTTCAATTTCGAAGTACTACTTGTATTAACTAATTCAATTTCCACACCCATTAAGGAATTAATGAAAACGATTATGTTTTAGCTACTGATAACTGATCATTTCATTTAATCGGTGTTTTAAACACGTAATCGTCTGATAGGAGATTAAATGTTTCCTGTTAACACAAGATGAAAAGTTAATATGGAAAATCGAAGATCAGCAGTGGGCGAGAGTGTAAAGTTTACGTGTTTTAGTAATAATAGCATTGAAGCCGAAACGAAGTAATTTAGAATTAAAGCTTGAAATAGCCATACTATATACGTACTTATTATCCGCGGTAGCCTAGTGGTATAGGTAATGGACTGCTGAGACGAGGTCTCAGGTTCGATCCCAGGTTTTACCATGGCACACACCAATTACTTTTCGAAGTTATGTGTGTATTTATAGCAGGTTTATAAGTGCCCGGTTAATGGCAATAGGCTCGCCACCTTTTACATAGGGACTTAAACATAAACTGGCGAAATGTGGGTGCTAGCACCTCTGCCTACCCCTTAGGGGATATAGGCGTGAGTTTATGTAATGTTATGTTACATACGTACTTTTTAAACACCTGGTCCCCGATTCCACTAATGGTAACTATTGCCATAGAATTAGTTCATAAAATTCTAAATTTTTCTTCACGTCTTTGAGCGCGACGTTGGCGTCATCTACCGACATTCCTATGAACTATGAACGATGTTACAATCATTTTTAAACATTATTCTTTTTATTACTCTGTCCAATCAATTTAACGAGGCCCAACCTATGCTCGGGCCCTCTCCGTGAGTAGCGGTGCTGACGTGAAACAAATTGCTATACAACGATGTCAACTCAAAAATGCTGTCGATTTGACAGAAGAATAACGAGGCCCGGTTGCTCAGTGTATCCTTGCTGTAAACGACTGATCGTGGGTTCAAATACCATCTGGATATTCACATTTTCCAATTAAAATTGATTTTAACTGTTACCATACAAAATGCTTCAAAATCTCATTAAATTAAGTTATATTATGTTATATTCTTAGCATTAATGACTGATGCTAAGAACATAACATAATATAACAAAGACTTACTCCTATATCTATTGCCATTAACCGGGCACTTATAAACCTGCGATAAATACACACCTAACTTCGAAAAGCATCAAAAAGTCATTGGTGTGTGCCATGGTAAAACCTGGCATCCAACCCGAGACCTCGTCTCAGCAGTCCATTACACATACCACTATGCTACCGCGGCTAAGAATCTAAGAGTAAACAATAATTAGTAATGGTATAGGTACCAGATACCAGATACAGTAACTCGCCTCGTTTCAAGATCTAACGAACAAACTATAATGCGCTTCATCCACCCCACATTTCGTTGGTATCATTTCGCAAATCACGGCGTATCGTTTTCGTGGGAACGCAACGAGAATCCGATCTCTCAGTAATGATTAGCTGATAGATTTATCTGCGTATTGTTACCATCTGATACGGAAACTCACGAATATGCCAGATCAAATCGATAGATCTGCGTTTATCGTGGCTTCGAAATATAAATAGATGACTTGAACAATTGCTCTTTATTTTGATACTAGCTGGTTCGACTGGCGTTGTCTTCACGAGTTGACAAACTCGATCATTTTGTGCTTGGGTTTAGTGAGAAGATCTTTCAATGTTATTGTCGGTGATATTCTATGAGCATAGTGCATTATACTTAATTGACAAGGAGTAGATAGCTGAATTAGGAAGGGGTGGCCATCTGATCTAGTCTGCACTACTAGTCCTAGAGCTTCGAACGAAGATCATTAAGTTATATCATTATTTTAAAACCAATGACAAAATGGTAATTATCAATTTTGAAATAAACTTATTTTTTGTGAAGTCCATAGCTATTTATACCTATAATGTTATTTTATTACATACAAGCTGTTGTCAACCGCAGAAATAAAACAAAGTACACCCACAAGTAATCCCACCCTCCCCTTTCCTACACAGGACAACACGTGCAGGACTTAGATGTCACTCGCATACGGTACAGAATATTCCATCAAGAACCAAGCAGGTCGGTGAGTCTTTTCTCTGCCGCACCATTAAGTCCTGGAATTCCTTGCCGGCGCACGTGTTTCCTTCTTCCTACAGTCCCGGGTCCTTTAAGCGGGGCGTGAAAGCATCTGATGAGGCCGTCAAGCTGAGCGCCACCATTGTAGCACTGAACGTGTTTGCAATGGTGACCCTCTTTCATGAGACTTTGCCTTCAGCTTAACATCAGGCGAGGTGAAGTCAAATTGACGTGCCATAAATAAAAAAAATACAAACAGTACACCATACAACTATTGGTGTTATGACCTAGATTTTCCTCCCGGGGTTGAGAGGTCAGACGATACGCGCTACCATATATGCTATATAAAGCAATCCAAAACGAAGAGAAGAAGTAAACTGACCCCATACCAGTGGCGAGTGGTCCCTATAAACCGATTCCTTCCAACTTGCTCTACAAAGGGAAGACATGGTAGAGATGTTTAAATTTATCCTATTGTCGTTCTACAAAAAGAATAGCTTCGCCATTGCATCATAAAAGTCTCGGACGACGCTAAAATGACGACGTTTTTTTAAGAATTCAAGATCATTGGCATTGCTACTTATCTATACTACTTCGACCTCATTAGTGAATTGTTGTAGAAAGTCGCACCCATTTTGACAGTGTCGTTTGAAAGGTTTCTTATGTTTGAACTGCCTGTTATGTTTATCAAATGTAAATTTTGACCATCATAGATGTCACATTGTTGACCCACGTGATTAAATAATTTCATTTCCTTCCATTTAAATAATATTGGAAATTTTATTGCTAACCATATTATCTTGTATCCAAAAATTAATCATGTTGGCTGTTAGAGAAATCGATATATGGAAAGTAACTACATTCGCAGTGCACATCTTTGATAGAAACATGTATGGAATGACGGGATATAAACATCCATGGTAGTCGAGCCCTAAATATTCCGGGAATTGGCCAACTATAGATCTTCGATATCGCCTCTAGATCGAGGGCAGATGGCAGTTGATTCCTGGAAAATATTTAAGTTCGTCCGCTTCGTAGTTAGACTGAAAAAGTCAACCCCATTGGATGATTGATGATTTATGGAATAATGGTAATTTGTTGAATAGTTTTTTTCCGTATACTATTTAGTTAGAACTGTAACCTAAATTCATCAGTGTAATACCTCTCATAAACCAGTACCTCCAAAGATAAGATAGGTACATTGCAGTAATTTGAATACCTGCATTGTTTAAATTCCGAATGAGACTCCCACGTCCTTGAATTGTTTCAAATTTCTGATCATCTTGAGTCCATTGTTCTATATCAAACGTTAATCATAAAAATTTGAAATTCGAAACCTGTCTGAAATACCTAATAAGAGTGACGTCATCTATTCAACCAGTTCGACAGAATATCGATTTAACCACAGATTAACTTCCATTCAATATTCACAAATAAGGAACAATTTCATTGTCTGAAGATAATAATTCTTCATGCTGTCATCGACATTCGTGATAGTCGTGACTTACTCTCCGTAGTCCTCACCCACTTGTTTTTTAAATGTCTCTTCATTATAAGATTCTAATTACAAGCATTCTAATATTAAATTGGAAGGCATGTCCACAAGCTGAGAGACTGGATAGAGATACTAATATAGATCTTAGGCAAATTAGGAAGTACCCCTAATTGATAGTGCATAGTGCTTTGCTTTTGAAGAACATAACCCTTCTTAGCAGTCGAGTATTTTTACTCGGGTAAGGTGGATAAACTGGACAACTTTGGGAAACTTTTGTTACGAAAATATATTGAAACTGGGTGGGGTTTTGCGGAATCTTGGGATAAAAAGAAGACTGTCTTATTCCAGACTATACGCCCAAAATTACATCCCAATTCATTCAACCGTTTCTGCACGACAGAAACAACATCCGTCCACACAAAATTTCACATTGATAAATATTAGTAGGGATTCAAAAGGATTGAATGCTTTGAACATTGACATCGTTTTGGCGTGATTGGTACCCGCGAAACCGGCTCCACCGATTGATACTGACAAATTAGCTCTCTGACATACATGCATCGGTTGACATAACTCCGGTCCGCTTTACATTCTGAGTTAAAAGCCCAATCGGAATTTGAATACAGTAACGAAAACAGTTTTTGCAATTATACCGAATTTAAACGAATTGGTTCAATTAAATGGACACTGAAAATTTGTCTTTCAACGTGTTTAATGAGTAATAATGATCGGCTTAAATTATTGGGTATATTGAATATTCTGGGCGCGTAGATAGTGCTATTTTATTTAAGAAATCTAAAGCGAATCGTTTTCTATTTGTATTATATTAATAAAAGATAGGAAAAGGAATAATTCAACGACGCGTTTTAATTTAAGTCTTTTTTGTTGTTTTAATTACCATGTTAGTGAAATATTTATAATAGTAATGTTGAAATTATTAAAATAAATTAAATGTATTTTATTTACATTGCATATTATAGCGACAGCAACAAAACAGCGACATCTACACATAATTCGACCTCAGTTGTTATATTTTACTATATTCATCTACGGTCCTACTAAACCGATTTTTACAATATTTTTAAGTCTGACCATCAACTTTCTAACAAAGAAAATTACATCAAAATCCGTTCATCAGTTCTGACATCCATTGCGGTCAAACAAATAAACAGATAAGAATTCTAAAATAAACATTTTCGTGCAAGTACTGACCGATAACCTAAGTATTTTTTAAATGGCTCCACAATTAGTGCAAAAGGAAACATTCTTCAAGCTCAGCACTTTGGTATGTGACATTTACAGGGTTAGTTAGTAACAACCGTTATTCAGTGCTGACGTTATTTCAACATACGAGCAAATAATCACTATCACTACATAGTATAAAACAAAGTCGCGTTTTCTATACCTATTTTTCATGTGCCTTTGTATGCTTAAATCTTTTAAACTACGCAACGGATTTTGATGTGTGTTTTTTTAATAGATAGAATGGTTAAAGAGGAAGGTTTATATGTATATAACATCATGTTACAACCAACAGGTGCGGAGCAGGAATGAAAAATGTTGCAAAAACAGGGTGACGCAGACGAAGTTGCGCGGGTCAGCTAGTGCTATATAAGCTATAGATGCGTGGTCTGCACTCAAAAATGGCTAATAAAAATGGAGGTATCTACCAACAATTCACATAACAGTGCGTTATATGTCATTAATAATAAACATGCTATTATGCTGCTATAATGATAAAATAATTATCAATCTTCTTCTTCTTCGTTTCAGTGGCAACAATAAAATAAAAGTTAGATGCGCCCAGCCCAAAACTTGGCGACACCAACTGCACCTTCTGTCACTTCATTTCTTTAGGTATTATCAATAATAACGATGATAGCAATATTGTAAAAAAAGGTCCAAAGTATGAATGATGATAAAGCTAGAGGCCTTTCGGCCCAAAAAAAGATGGATGAATTGTTTGAAAGAAGATATGGCAAAGAAGAGAGTAACTGAGGTAATGACATTTGATAGGAATGTGTGGAAGAGAATGACATGTTGCGCCGACCCCAAATAATTGCGACAAGGACAGGAAAATAATGAATTATCAATAATAACGAAATATTTTTTCACGTAAAAAATATAGCTACTTACTAGCTATATTTTTTATACTTAGAGCTTGCACCGTTTCCGAAACCCGAGATGATGCCGCATGCCATGTCTACATAATAATGGGTAATTTCACGCATGCCTCATTTTTTGCTAATTTCGGTGGTATTTTTCAATCATAGGTTTACTGATGAAAAAATTTAATGGTGTTCTTTTAGAACACATTAGTATTCTAGATATTTAGAAGGAAACAAATAACTGCATTTGTTATAAAAATAGAACAACCACCGAAATTGTCAACCCACCGAAATTGCAAGATCACACCGAAATTATAAATTGTGATATATTTATCTAAACAATATGTACTAACAGCTTGGATGCATGATGCAGATGCTACATCATGCTGCCAAAGGCAATTTTGCTTTTGTCGTCCGTCCATCTCACAGGAGGCCGTACCACGCTTCGTCTACCGGTACGCGGTCTCCATTCAAGAACCTTTCGGCTTCAATGGCCATCTGTTCTTCTTGCTACGTGCCCCGCCCACTGCCACTTTAGCTTACTAACCCTGTAGGCTATGTCGACCACTTTCGTTCGTCTGCGGATCTCCTCATTTCTGATTCGATCCAGCAGAGAGATTCCGAGCCTAGCCTAGATTATAGCCCTTTCCATAGCTCGCTGTGCGACCTTGGGCTTTCTTATGAGGCCCATAGTGAGGGTCCACGTCTCGGCGCCATAGGTCATCACGGGCAACACGCACTGATTAAAGACTTTTGTCTTTAAGCACTGAGGTATTTTGGACGAGAAGACGCTGTGTAACTTCCCAAACGCTGCCCAGCCGAGTTGGATTCGACGATTGACCTCCGCCTCGAAGTTTGATCCGTCTAATCGGACCATCTGTCCAAGGTAGACGTACTTGTCTACAACTTCGAGGGTCGAGCCTTCAACTGACACTGGGGAGGGTCTTAGAATATGAGCATTCGCCATAACCTGGGTCTTGTCCATATTCATCTTGAGGCCCACCTGTTGAGAGACTCGGTTGAGGTCGTCGAGCATTGTGTTAAGATCCTCCAGCGATCCTGCCCTGAGCACGATATCGTCGGCAAAACGAAGGTGAGTGATGTATTCGCCATTAACATTAATGCCAAGACCTTTCCATTCCAGTAGCTTAAAGGCATCCTCCATTGCATTGGTGAAGAGCTTCGGGGATATTACATCTCCTTATCTCACTCCCCTCTGCAACAGTATCGCCGCTGTGCTCTGATCTTGTACTCGGACTGACATAGTGGCGTTTTTATACAAACACTTCAGCACTTCGATGTACCGGTAGTCTATATGACACCGCTGGAGAGATTGTAGCACTGCCCATGTCTCGATCGAATCAAAGGCTTTCTCGTAGTCCACAAACACTAGACATAGTGGCAAGTTATACTCCTGAGTCTTCTGTATGACTTGCCGCAGCGTATGAATGTGGTCTACGGTACTAAAACCTTTCCGGAAACCGGCTTGTTCGGGCGGCTGGAAGTCATCAAACCTGCGTTCGAGACGATTCGTGATAACCCTCGAAAACAGCTTATAAACATGGCTCTGAAGCGAGATGGGTCTGTAGTTCTTAAGAGAGGCTTTGTCACCTTTCTTGAAGAACAAGACTTCTACGCTTCTGTTCCATGCTTCCGGCGTAGTACCTTCGAATAAGACGGAGTTGAAGAGCTTCTGAAGGACTTTAAGTATCGGTGTTCCACCCGCTTTCAGAAGTTCCGAAGTGATTCCGTCTTCTCCTGGTGCCTTGTTATTTTTAAGCTGCTTGAGGGCCACCCTAATCTCGTACAGGCTGATGTCCGGGATATCCTCGGTGTAGTGTCGGGTTAGCTTGGCTCTTGGATCTTTAACCGTATCAGTAGCAGGCTTAGTGACTGAGGTATAAAGCTGTCCATAAAACCCCTCAATCCCCCTCAAAACATCTCCCTTAGTCGACACGACACTGCCGTCCTTCTTCTTCAGTTTTGTCAACTGGCTCTGCCCAATAGACAAGTCTCTTGCGAACACTTTGGAGCCTTTTTCGCTCAATCGTTTCTTTAATACATTGAGTATTAAAGGCACGGATGTCGTCTCGCAAAGACTGCTGGATACGTCTATTGAGCTGCCGATGTGCTTCAGCGTCATTGGTAGACTGCAGCCTCATAGAGCGTCGTTCGGCCATGAGTTTGAGGGTGTGATCGGTGAGCTTCTGTGGTCTATCTCTTCGACGGGGCCTGAAGAATTTGGAGCCCACTGAATGGACAGCTTCAACCAACCTGTTATTTATCTCGTCCACTGTACTGCATTCTTCTAGGCAAGAGAAGCGATTCGAAAGTTCGAGTTGAAAGCTCTCGGGGTACTGTATATGGGAAGCTCTAGGTTGGAGCGTAGACCTCATCAGACGGGATCTCTCCAGTTTAACATTAATATTCAATGTGCCTCTAACCATTAGGTGATCACTTTCGGTTTTCACCCCATGGATCACTGAGACATTATTGAATATCCGTCTATGCGTCGTCATGATGAAGTCAATCTCATTTTTGGTACGACCACCGGGGCCCATCCAGGTCCATTTCCTGTGGGGCGGTTTTTGAAGAAAGAGTTCATCATAAAGAGTCGCTCTTTCTCAAGAAAGTCGGCCAGCCTCCAACCCCTTCGGTTACTCCCATACCCATATTGCCCCACTCTCAGTAGTAATAGTAAATACGTTAATTATAACAAAAAAATGAGTAATTTTATTATTTATTACCTTGTGAGTAAATATCTTACCAAAGATATGGAAACTCATAGCCATTTTAGTATTGATGCAATATAGGTGGCAATAAATCTACCACCGAAACCACCGATATTGCACCACCGAAGTTAGAAACATCAAGAAAAAATGAAATTAAACAAAACTCAGTGATGCATTCGTCACGTAAAATGTATGATTGCTGAGGGTACCTAACAACACACAACATACTCGCAAATCGTAATGTTAAAACCAAATATTCATTCATACAGTAACCCACCGTGATTGTAAAATTTCGTACTCCCTCTTAGAAATAAGAAGGTACTTACCTATTAGCGGAAAAACTGGGCAGAATCGGACATGCCATTACTGCGTAAACGCAAGAGCATGACTGGAACTCCGCGTGCGTAAGAAGATAGATCGTTTAAATTGACGTGTATACGTTGTATAAGGGTTTAAAAAAAACACACCGAAATTGCACTTTAGGCGCGGACGTTCCTTATCGACATTGTCACGATGTCTGCGTTATAATAGAAGTAATGAAAGCAGTAAATATGGTTGCTTCATATATTAATTTACATAATAATCTTAATTTAAGTACTAAATTTGCAATCATAGCGGACTTAAAGAGGTAAATGCGCTTAAAGGGGCATCGCGGACACGCCACCGTTATTGGAATCTAGCATATTTTAATTTTTTTTAAATTTTATGTTTAAGAGAAATGTATTTTCAGTAGTGACTTCATATAAGCTAGTGTTCGTATTACATGAAAAAAAATAGAGTGGTCATAGATAAACGTTTTACATAGTGATTTCATGCGAAGAAACTCTAAAAATGCGGTCGGTGAAATTACCCTAATATGTCATTACTTGAAGAATACAGATTAAATTCCAGTATTAAAGTTATTTAATTAGATTTATTTTGTAACTCAGCGAACGTTTATCGAGCCTTCAAAAGATATAAACTTACGTATGGTATACACAAGATTTTAAATCATGAGTTATCCGATAAATATTGTAAATGTTATTACATTCTGTCTTTATTTATTAACTTTGTATTTATACCTGCAATTTAATGTTACGGTGGACCTAGTTACAGAACAATATTTTAAAGGTTTAATGCACTCTTGCGCAAATATAAGCACCAAATTAGGTTCTGCAAGATTAGATTCCTAGATCACAAAACAAAATAACGTTTATTTGATGTTGTATCCTTGAGATTTATGTGTTTTAAACCGTAATTTATTTATATTAACCCATATTACAGTTCCGTGTACTGTAATAGATATTATTCTTCTACTTCTTTAGAAAGCCAATCTCGAGTGCATCGAAAGCTTGGAGATAGGACATATAATAACTATTTACTATGCCTGTAGGTAAGTACATTGAAGAATCTGAAAGAATTTACATACATACCTACATATGCTCACACCCGTAATCCTCGAAGGGGTAGGCAGAGGTGTATTAAACGCCCTCATTTGGCCAACTATGATTTACGGTCCCATGTAATAGGGGGTGAGCCTATTGCCGCCAATATCTAGCTATTAAAAAATGTATGCCGAAAATAAATTCCTAACCGAAAATGTTCCAGCTAAATTGGAAAAAAAGATTGACCCGATTCCTAGCTATGCGGTGTAAATCGCAAGAAAATTGATTACGTGCTTATCCACACACGCACTACCAATTAACGTCTTGGAGAGTATCAGACAGGGAGAGTATCATCATAGTTTCGTTTATTTTATTTTGAATATCATGGACATGGATATACTCGGTCTGGGTCAGACGACAATGCATCTATATACGCTATATATTGCTATGAATCTATGTTTCCGAAATATACAAGTGAGCCAAAATAAGCAATCGTATTGGGTGGAAAAGGAATGGTAATTTACAATGTACACCATAAAAAGATACATTCCTATTTTCATGTGGATCTGTCGTTTATACTTTATAGTACAAGATCTAAATCTGTATTTAATCGATAAAACTGAGTTTTTTGGCGGCATCGCAGTAAACAGCATCGCTGCAGTGTTTCTTTTTCTAAAATTGGTATTACTTCAAGTGTTTATGTGTAAAAATGGTGGATTTTTGGACATATCGTCTTGGACGACGTGTACAATATTAGGAAAGTGGCATATTGCTGCAGTAATTACCTTGTGATGGTTCCAGAACTCCTATAGAAGCTTCTAGTAAAGTCTCCTCCACTTCACTGGGGTGTGACTATGACTATGATTTGACTTGACTTTGATAGTGACTAAATAACGAAAACGCTTCAGAATTTTATAAATATTATTAATATGATAACCAAATTACATGACACTGGCAAATACTCAAGGAGTGAGCCATATCGAAGAAAAAAAAAAGTTGAAACTTGTAATTGGAATTCTCGTATTTTATTCGTATTTTTGGATTTAATCTCATTGTAATAGCTGAGTAAGTTTTTTAAACAATAAAATAAAATAAAATAATAATATTTGAATACATGGTAATGCAGTAGTATGGTTATGAGCTTATCCATCTATGGATATATATGTATTTAGGTACCTTACTCTGGCGTCTGCCAGATGTTATCAGTATTTCGTAATTCCTTTCAATAATAGTTGGCAAACAGTTTGTGTGTTACTCAAGTTTACAATGGATTTTGATGAAAACACGCAGATAGAGTACGATGCACATAGATCCTTTTAATCTTATCTTATTTTAAGGCACCTGCTCTGGAGCTATGGCGGACGCTACGACCCTGTTGGATCCATTGTATCGACCCCAACCTGGCCCTACGTTTGAGGATTGATAGCCTCCTGAATTAGGGTGACTATTTCTCTGAATTGTACATGCATGTATCCTTCCGTTTGAGATAGCCCTTCCGAAGAAAATCTATTCGTTGTATTCCTAGGGAATGACACTCGTACAGTATGTGTTTCATCGTTCTATCGTCCTTCTTGCAGTGTCTGCATTTTGCTCAGAGTGCATTTTGAGTGGTAGGTAGTGGTCAATAAACGCACCCATTATTTTTCGAACTTTGCCCCTACTGAGTTTGATTATTTTCTTGTTCGCCCTTCGTATTCACATGGATTACTTTTATACACGAGAATTTTGATAAGATTCTTCACGGTGGCAGATACGGAACCAGTATTTTACACGAGTACAGCCACGGGCATGGGCTAGTCTAATGAAATGATCGTATATTTTCACTTCGATTTTAATGAATTAAGTTTCAAATCAGTTACATCATGTTTCAAATCACAATAGTCAAACATTTGATCAAATATTATTATCAAAACTAATTGGCAATCAAATGTTTGAACCAAGATTGGACTTGTAAAATGTTGCTCTATAATATGTAGTTTATTATCAAGAGATTTTCTGAAGTAAACCAAAAGGTGAAATTGGAGTCTGTTAAATATTTGTTGGAAATTCGTTTTCTGTAATGAAATCAAAAGGAGCATTGGGGTAATATGTTATTGGATATCTTTTCTAAGCCTGTTACATTATTTTTGACGGTATAATGCTCATTATAAAAGTAATATAATCCGTAATGGATAATAAAGAAATGAATAGAATATCGGTGGTAGGCATTATATTGGCATGCTCATCGTTTCAATGTAGCCTAGCGTTAAGGCTTTTAATATCTTGCAAAGTAATTCTTAGAGAGTAATTCTGTTAAAAATCTTCTATAATCTCACTTCTTAAAGTCCATCACGGTCCGAAAATGTGTTTTCTTAGTCGCCAGTGATACAATAGTTAAGTTTACTTAAAACTAACTTAGTCAAGTTACTGTAACTTACTCATTCTAAAGAGAACTTTATGTAAATAATGCTCACCTATACACTGGATCCCTTTTTCCTAACAGATTTCACGTAAAAAAGGTTCTTCCACATTTTCAACTTAAAAGCAATCCTCCCATAGCACTGTACTCATAGCTTCATCATTCACTCATATTATACACTATCACAATTTCACTTAACACCAACTTAATTAAACCAACTTCAACTAACACGTTTCAACTTCGTTGACAATGTACATTACACTACACGACAACTCTCGAAGTGTGCATACGCACAGAACTTACATTTTGAACTTAACACAGAGTTTTAACATAAATATCATAAGAGTTTTAATAGATATGTCAAATTTATTTGACGTATAAAGTTATATAGGGTTTCTATAAAGCGTATGATGACCCTAAAAGTTGCTTTACAACTGAGTGTTGAATGCAAAGCACACGGTTTCTCCTGCGCCCGCGCCGCTCGGTATGCGGGTTTGAGTGTGTGTGTGCGTGCACGTACATAACGACGCGCACACACAAACGAACAGGCTGCACGGTTTTTGTCGATGTCCACGGGGCAAGTAACCATACTGGAATAGCGTTGTAACTTGCAATGTCACTAAGTTATGCTTATAGGTAGTTTAAGGTTAAGGAAGTTAAATGACAATCTTAAGCAAATTCATGTAAATTTACTTATTGAATGTAGTAATTTATCAAAACATAAGATCCTAAAATATTAATCACTTTGATGGTAAGTAATAAAAACAACACGTAACTATTTAAAATGTTTAAATTTTGAATCTATGAAATGGGTACTGACTTTTAGAGGGGTAATTGCAGTTATTGTAATTAATATATTTACAGAGCTAAATCGCTCACTTTATAGTTATAGTCCTTTTGAGTAAATATATTTTGATAATAAAAGACATTAATATTGATATAAAATTTCCAAGTTGCAATACTGCTATATTAAGCCAAAGTTTTTCTGAAAGCTGCTGGTCGATGTCCCGCTAGCAAGACTCGAACTTCGATGTTCTTTCTCTATTAAACCTCTAGATTATCATACATCAGAAAGAGACCGCTATAGTTCTTACAACAGGCTGTAAATTTGCAGAACTTGAAGAAGCCTTACTAAGGTATTATTGACGAAAGAATTACGGTCGTTTAGGTAACAACCGGCCAATATGGAAATGTACGTTATTGTACCTGTTCCTTCAGTGTAGCACATACCAACTTTAGAAGTCGTATTGGCGATATTACCACTCGCTTGTTTATATGGATACCAGGCTGATTGGTTCGAATATAAGTCTATTGAACAATTTTGATCGGTTCAACTCTATTTTTTATTACATAATTTAATTATAAATATTAAGCATGTGATGTTAGAGTAAATAGATTGTTCCTTCTAGGTATACTTAGTTGCATGTTGTTATAGATGAAAGCCACTGACTTTTTTTCTATCGTGTTCTCAAAATTGTTTATTCGGGGTTTAAGTTCAAGTACCTTTCTGATGCAGACCAAACTAATTCACATTCAGTAATAATCCATGTGCTGACGGAGAAAGAATATCACGAGGGTGGGAAGGTGATCATTCTCATCCGAAGAGTGTCTTAAAAGTTGACAAATGGAAAAATACGCAGACAATATCACTAGGTATGAGAGAAAAAATACTCGAAATAAAACTCTGTACCAACCCATCGGGCCATCGTAGAAACAGTAAATTAAAGTCTCCTAACGTTAGGAGATGTCTATGTCTAGCAGTGAACTAATTGATTCATTGATTGAGATAAAAAAATAACGTATTCCTTTTTATTTTAATAATTAATGATGATACGCTACTACGCTAAAGGTATACGACTACGGGCTCCCACCAACATCGTACTAATCTTAAGCCCAGTTTGCAACACGCCCGTACAGCTACTGTTTGAAGAACGAGGCTCTGGTGCAAGCTTTCATTCCCCTTGTGATCATCAGGTCAATAGGCATTACTACCGGGAAGGCCAAAACAAATCATTTTTTGTAAAATTAGGGTCTTTAGTTGCCAAAGTTGATATAGGAGTCAACATATGCCTCACACTCCGGCAGACCCCGGGACACATCTTTCGAGATGACCATCTTGGGATATAGGGACCTCAGTGTCCTCGTCTAGGCACCGAACTTTGCGCCGCCACCTTTGCGGCCTGATTCTGCTACAGCCGGCTCCACTTATTACCCGAAGGCCCGCGCTCATGGAGGTCGGAGGTCATTTTGCGATATCCGACGTCCGTATCACCTCCGCTCACCCGGGGACGTGCGGAACAAAGGCCGAATCCTAAACTCTAAAGTGCAAGCATTGACTGCAAGCGGAGTTGGCGCATCAATGAGAAAAAGACATCAAAAATACTGTTATAGGTGATTATTTATTTACACTGCTCCAATAATCGACCCCAATTAATTTCACATATTTGGGCACATTTTTTAAGATACTGTTAGGTATCTAATTTGTTGTATGAACCAAAACCTGTTTGTCAATGAGACTATTCTAAAAATGTAATCAAAGAATAGTAGTTGAAACAGTTTTTTTTTAGTTAAAGCCGTGGCAAATGATCAATATTCATATAAACGGTAACTGGGGAAATTATGAAACGTTCGTCATCCATGGGTTAGTCCTAATGATATTGGAACTCCAAGGTCCGGGGTCCGCTTTTTCCAGTCTAACTGCGTCTCGACTGAACTTCAATATTTTTCGTGAAGCGTCCACAACTTAAAGGCGACATCGAAGTACTACAGTTAGACCAGTTATTGGACTTTTTAAGACTTCAACTACCTGTAATGATTACCATAGTCGTTTGTATGACCACCGGGGCCTACGGCTTAACGGCTACAAAGCACGACCTGGCTTGTGCAAATAGCCATATATCTGGCATACAAATATTTGCATCCAGCGGGACTCGAACCGGCAGCTCCTACGTAGCACTACCGCCACGCCACAGGCTGTTGAAATTATAAAATATTATTCTGATGATATCCTTAAGTAGTAGTCAGAGAGTCAACATGTTTCCAACTCAAGATAACATTATTAAGATATGGGAGGAGAGCCCGTCTTCTCCACAAAGTATTCCAGATGAGTGCCCAGAGATCGGCAATCTATGAGATTCTATATCCCAGGTAGATCAGCAATCTCAAATATTTTCAAATTTCGAAAAAGAAACTGCAATTGCTCACTTTAAAATATAGAACCTAAAACATACTGCAAACTCTTCGGCTATTTTGTGGAGATAATTAAATTAAATACAATCAAAATAAAAACAAAAGCACAAAACAATATGCAGTAAACAAACGAACGTTCGAACAAAACATAAGCACACAAAGCGGACTCCATCTGGAGTCGTCGCCCTACATAATACCCGCCATCATCTCAATATGCTGTTGTCCCACAGAACCCAGTAATTTATTAATAATGATTTAAATAAAAACATTCACTTGCGTAATATACTAACTGTTTATTTTTTGTTTTAACGAGACGATCGCCATTAGATAATAAACATATAATGAGTACTTTTACGTGTTTTTTGTGAAGTTTTCGTACATAACAGTTATCGAGTTTGCTAGTTCGCCAGCGGCGTGGCAGTTTGATATTACGATATCTTTAGTACGTATGATTAAGAATTTATGTTGGCATGTGACTGTAATTTCGAAGATTTAAAGCGATTGGCCGCTCGGGATAATTTTCTATGGGAAATTAAAATTAATAAATTATAATATTATTCATCGACTTCGCTTGTAGATTAAGGTTTCATTGCTCTTAAATTAATAACAATAAGTTATTATTTTAATGTAAGTAGTATATTATTTTATCCTCGGTAAATGAACGATGTTGTTATTAAACGCTCAATGCTTAACTGAAATAGATTTCGAAAATAAAAAGTGAATTATTTGAAGGAATTAGTTTAAAAAAACTAAACTCGGCTACTGAAATATCATACTCTAGGATAGCCGTGGCCTTGTGCTATTTTCTCGTGGAATTTGTTGTTTGGTTAGGATAAAGTAATTGATATACGTTCAGTTTTAGTTCTACCTAAAAATTTATACATATATTAAATGTGCTAATTAAGCCCTTTCATTTACCATCCCTCTCGGCTATATTGGAAAGTATTTGGGATCAGAAATTTTTTTTAGTCCTTTACTTTAAACTATATTGATGGCCAATTTAATGTGACATCACAATAAATAGTCTGTAACCAGTTGATAGGTAGGACATTTCATAATCTTCAACTCATTTATTGAATTTTGACGAGTAGTTTAGAAGTAATGAGGCAAAAATGAACATATATTTCAAATTCAAAATCATAATCCACCTTTTGCTCTACCGTAGTCGGGTAAAAATAAATAAATAATACTAAGCACAGGATGTATAGTTGTACACATCGACGTACAACACAGAGAGATCAAATATTTGATCATTTAAATACATAGTCATCTAATGTCAAGATATATATTTAAGTATTCGCGTAAGGCGAAGGATCAAAGATGCACATTGGGAGAAGCCTATTGTCAGTAGTACTGCGATGGGCTAATTGATTGTTTGCGACCTTAATGTTATACATTATTTATTATATTATTGATTGTATGTCTCTTAATGAAGACATACGAGGCAGATCGACTGCTTCGAAGATTCAATGGTTCTTGGTGTTAATATCATGACTTCTGGAGAAAGTGGTATTATGGCCATCACGGCAATAGACTTGACCCCTATTGCATGCGGAAACAGGTGGTGTAATGTGGGTTTTTATATAGCTTCCCCTTCAAGTAAATGCAGGTGAGAGGCATAAAAAATGTTATAGCAATTGTAGTGTAAATAACTTTATTCGATATTTTTGTTCCCTATGTTCTACACGAATACAATAATAGTACAATATTATAATTAACACTTATTACCAAAATATAAAAGAATCTGCTTGAATAACATCAAAATCATATTCACACTTCTCACAGCACGCAACTCTCGACAAACGAATTTCAACCTTATCTAGTAGAGCCTACGGTTTAAATCACTTTGGTCCTCGGAAGTTACTGCATTTTTAGTCCATTTTTAAAACGTTCTAGATCTTTCTGGGATATTCTGATCGTTACAATATTTCGGATATTTCTGTTTTCGAACCGGACATATCTACTTTACCGTTGTCTTACTTGGTGGAGTCTGAGGGTAAGTGCACGTACAAAAAATCTTATAATTTATAGTGTAAATCCTCGAAGTATGTATTATACATAGTATTTGTACACCTACATTTCGTCAACTATGATTTTTGATCCCATATAACAGAGGGTAGGCCTATTGCCGTCAATTGGGTACATTGTCATGGATTGTATGTTTACTATCGGATGCAGAGGGATGGATAACCCCTCGATGCCTCTTCATCCCTTAGTCATAGTAGAATAATAATTACTATAAAAATGCTTTAGTGTCTTGTCAATAAATGACTTAAACCCATTCGTGGTTTACTGATTTTTTAATATATCCAAACATACGAGCGTTCAAAAGCTACCTCAACTCACTGTCATACCTCAACTCACCAGTTCGGAATATTCCTGACCTGTCATCTTTTAATACTGTTAATTTTATCATCCTTAAACAAAATTCCGATTCTACGCTCTTGCTCGCCAATTATGTATAGATTATCAAGACATCTCTCTTTCGAGTTCTTGCGTTCTTACCAAGAACCTTATCTGACCAGAACCTTAAAAATGACTTAACAAGGTAGACGTTAAGAAAAAAATACTAAAGGTAAAAAATATTCAGAGTCTCTCTCTCTCTCTCTCTAAACTTAAGAGCTATGCTCTTGTCGGTGGAGTAATCGCCACTCCTCTCTGTCCCCCGCCAACCCCTTGACCTCCTGATACGACACAACTTGTATCCTCTCTTTTATCTGTGCCATAAATGTTCCTCTTGGCCTGCCTCTTCCTCTCTTTCCTTCTACTTTCCCTTCTATGATCTTTGTTAGAAACAAGTCGTGTCTCATCAGATGACCCATCATCTTTCCTCTTCTGTTCTCAATAATTTTCAATATAGACCTTCTCTCCTGTACCTTGTTTAGTACCTCTACGTTTGTCACCCTTTCTGTCCAGCTTATCCCTTCCATCCTTCTCCAGCACCACATCTCGAACGCCTCCAGCCTATCTCTATCCCCCTGTGTCATAATCCACGTTTCACATCCATAGAGAGCAATGCTCCAGATATAAGTTTTGATGAAGCGTTTTCTTATTAGTAATGAAATATTTTTGGTCTTAAATATATACTTTCTGTTGTTGAATGCCTGTTTAGCCATTGCAATTTTGGTCACTATATCCGGTGTACATCTCGACTTACTGTTTATAATGCTGCCGAGATATTTAAAACTATCCACTTGCTCTAAGTTGTTATTATTTAGTGCAATAGGCCTATGTCCCACTGGATGTTTTGATGTTATCATTGTTTTGGTTTTTTTATTGTTTATTTTCAATCGGAATTTCTCAAAAACATCGTTCATGGTGTTAACTAGGTCTTGTAACTCGTCTTCATTTTCTGCGAGTGCAGCAATGTCATCTGCGAATCTAATAAGTTTAATATTTTCCCCATTGAATTTAACCCCCCCACTAGATCTCTCTTTAATTTCTTTAATGGCACTCTCTATGAATATGTTGAATATTAGTGGTGATAGGGGACACCCCTGTCTCACGCCCTGTCGGATTTCTGCTATTGCCCTTTCTCCATCAACCTCAATTATAGTTTCCTGTTCCCTATACAGTTCCATAATGATCCTTCTATCTCTATAATCTACTCCTGCATCTTGTAGTGCCATTCAGAGTCTCAATCACTTTAAAATGTTTAAAAGGCTGTAAGAAAAAAGGGCCTAGGGGAGAAGTTTCTTTCTAGAGAATAATACCTCTACTTAATAAAATGATATTTTGGTGACGTTCACTCACAAAATGAAGACAATTTTGCAGAAGAAAATCTACTGTTGATCCAGGACCTTGCTAAGTCGTACTTGTGATTCAATATAGTTATTAATTTAATAGACCGATAGTGCTCGTAGTTTTGGATGATCTCTGTCTATCCCTATGAGAACACAGTGATATGGTGTAACAGTATTTATGAATGTATATTTTCTTGCATAATTCAAATATTTGCATAAATAATAAAATCAAATGAAATTAATTCAATGAATTAATTCGTCAGATCAAACCTCTATCCGGTTGCAATTAATTATCAATCTAATAAACGATCATTAGATTTCAGATATGAACTTCGATATACACGTCATGTTTTCATTCATATTTCGAATGTCACCAAACTTTATAACAAACATATCGAGTAATGGAGTTCAAACATTATGGTGTGGTCCTTAGATGTGTGATTAGAATCTTTATTAATTACCAGTTACTATATTAAGTACAGAAAGTTAATGCAGTCGTTTTTGCGTCATCCCGTCACTTAAACTAAGAATGAACATCCCGTTACTTCCTCAGTCCGTAGACAAGGCGACCGACCAATGTGATTTTCTTTGACCAATTACGGCGACAGATCCATCACCATCAACAAACAACCTCTTCATTTTAAAGTCAACGCCCTACCAATTATTAACGCTGCTAAATTCCTTTATAGGAAGTTAATAAGCCTACCTAAAATGGTAATCCAAAAGCAAAATTGAAAAGGATTTAATAGAAACTATAAACTGGTGATGGCGTAATTACGTTATATTTTGATAAGGTGGGTTTACGCTAATATTAGTATTGTTTGATCATCCATTATCCACATGACTTATTAGTGACTAGGGTGTTTGTTAAAAAAACAGTCAAGTGCAATTAGGACTCTCGCACTAAGGGTGTTCGTTAACCAAGTTATGTTCGCACTTCCCCGTAACAACCATAATTTGGTTAAGGAATAAATGCTTTTGATAAATTAGAGTTACTAATATAACTCGCAGAAAATAGAAGTGACAAAGGGTTGGTCATATCTGCCAAAGATCTACTGGCCGCGAACAAGTTCTAAGTAGAGAATCTATATGCAGATGTTGATACGTACCCCAACCAGATAAAATAATGAATGAATGGTAACAGGTAATTGGAGGCGAAAAACAGAAAACTGAAGCTGAAAAACTGGCTAAAATTTGTTTTCAGCGGAATTAATATAATTGCGGAGACCACCAGGTTATATGAATAATAATGGTCTGTTAATGACACCCCAGCCATGTCGCGGTAGGACGGGTAGACCCAAGATGGCTAGTCGTCGTGAAGGGTGACATACGTACAAATGGGGTAAACTACGAGTGGTGATTCAAACGAACTTAATTTCGTTTCGCTTTGTACCCAGTAGGCATGTGAATGAATGGCGATTTTCGTTTACTTTTGTTGATTCTGTCGAACAAATATTATGAGCAATAAGTATTGTTCAACATTCTATGACATTCTACTGTGCTAACTAGACCCAAAAATAGGTAAAAATTGACAAACTTGTAAAGGGGACAAACATACTTGGGTACTTACTACTACTAGACTGCTACTATACAAAAATGCAAATAGATATAATACTGTGCAAGTATTTACACTTCACGGGATTCGAACCCACGGCCTCAAACGTAGCAGTAAAACACTTTACCGCCACGCCCACCATAGGGGAAGTCACAGGTCATCGAGCAGTAAGGGCGGAAACACCACTCAAAAAACCATTCCTCTGCAAATCAATACTCTTTCTGTGAATCCAAGTAGGTACACGAAAATTTTCTTATAATTTTTAGTTCGTTAACTAATATGATTTGTTCTGAAGACCCACAGTTATTCGAATATTCAATACTCAGTATACCTAGCATATACAATAAACAATATCTTATCTTATCTTATCTTAAGCATTTTTTTGCGTAGTGCCCCATATTGTCTCATAATAACAACAAAGATCTAAGGCGTAGTGGCAGTCGCGATCACTGACAAGAAGCGCGGTTTCGATTCCCGCTCAGTGCAAATATTTGTGTTTACGCACACACATATGGATATTTGCATTGGTCTGGATTTTTAGTTATCAGTTAGTATTAGAAAGAATAGTATTTACACTTAAACTGTCACATAAAGTAACTACCCATACAAGTTAAGTCGAATGAATGTCCAACTCGCACCCAGTAGGAGGGGTAGCCTCAATAAGTGCTGGCTTGGCAAAACTGTGCGAAGTGGAAAAGAAAAAGCCGTAAAGCGGACCCGAAGTGAAAGCTTCGGAAGCGAGTGGGACTAACACAAGAATGATGATGATGATGAATGTACCTACTCGTATCAAGTCTATTGACTTTCGTGACCAAAGTAAATAAAAACCCAGATACAATTACTTGTACCATAACATACACATTAGTAGATTGATATAAAATATAATAATTTTATGACCATCCGCTCGAGATGATACTTTCAATGAATAATAATAAAATGCCGTGAGACATTCCTTAAGTACGGCTCACTCGCTCGCACTCGCTTCTATACGCATGAAAGAGAGAGACGACGTCATCAAAGGAAGCACTCCCTTATCGTTCATTCCAGGAATAACTTTCCCATAGATTGTGACGGTGGAATGGTTGTGCGTTTGGAATGCAAAAAGTATGGTGCGCGTTTCGTACAAGTCCGTCATAAGTCAAAATTTGAGTACAAGCTGGGGTGAAGTCATGTTAAAAGCTGAGCTTGTTAATTGTCCTGTGCCTGGATGGCCAACTTTTGGTTACTTATGTACTTATATACTATTTGTGATTGTGATTTGATAAGCACACATGTTGCGCCAACCTCAAATAAATATAGAATAGGGACACGAGGATGCAAATGGTGATGATATCTTTGATATAAGTAGAATATTTCAGTTTTATATCTACTGAAATATAAATTGATTTGACAAAAATTTAAGTGTTAACAAACACCATAAAAATAAAACTATTCTGTTTTTTCTATACCTACGTGAAACTAACAAATTAAAAAATATACTATAGGTAAGTTTAGCAAATGGATCAAAGGTTCGAAACACGGCCCCGACCTGATAAGACTTCGGCAAGAAACTCAGTGCTTTTTCTTTTCTTTGATGTTTTTTTTTTAAATTTACTTTAGCAATTTGAATGGCTAATTTCTAAGCTTGTTTATCATCTACATAATCTTGGAATTTATAATAGCCTCTTTGGCATGATTTTCCTCTATTTTCATTTTTAAATTTATTACAGGTAAGTCCCTAATTTCATTAGCGAGTTTGTTAAAAAAGCGTCTCTCTTGTCCTGAGTCTCCCTCACCTTTTCCAAAACTAAATATATTTCTGAATAAATATATAGGTGCATAGAATGCTTAAATATATTCATACGTACATAATATATTTGCATTGAGCGAGAATCCAACATCGACTCCTCACATAACAGTTGAACGCACGCCCACTACGCCCTGCATTTTTGACAGCTTGTCAAAAATCGAGCAGGAAGCAAATTTCAGCATGTCAAATCACAGCATGTTGTTGTCGAATAGTATATAATTATATTATTGGACCGCCCAAGAGGATGTAATGTCATGATTAGAGGCATAAATTGACACGTCCAGCGATGCTTTGCTCTCGTTCTGTGAACCACCATCACTGTGTGAAAATTTAACCAATTAAAGGCACGCAAGAATGTTCTGAATCTCATTGTAGTGTAATTATTCCTTGCAGCAATAATCTCTTATTTTGTTGTCTGTCCGTTTGGTATCACACGCACTGTACTCAAATGAATTTACTGTTGAATATTTTTTGCGGATAATTTTTACAATTTAATCTGTAGTAGTGAAGGAAAACTCGACTCAAAACCCCACTGTGGTTGGTGGGGTTTTGTGTCGAGTTTCTGTTTCAGCCAGCGTGGAAACAGAAGGACAAAGACATTGGGTCAAGCCTATGTCGAGCAGTGGACTACCATATTATGTTAATTGAATTGCATTGAAATGTGTAGTGACAAGCGCGAAAGAGCCCTAACTACCGGTATCCTAGTACGATTAAATATGTAGTAGCTTTTGATAAGCCTTCCAATATTGACAGAGGCCTAACGTAAAAGCTCCTATTACCGCCAGTTTAAGCTGTCTTTGCATTCACTTCAAAAAAACAGTTATAAGCTGTTATGTTAGAGAAGATGTTATAATTTATAATTAACCTCAACGAGGTATTCTTTGAAATACAGTACTCAAATTCAATATTAAATAACACAATATTTAATAAATAATTGTTTAATCCAAAAGAGCAGTTGGTTCTATTACCGACCCAAAAATGCAGCAAGATTCTATTACCGCTTTTTCTGATTCTATTACCGACCACTATGAAATGATTACTTTTTATATACGATTAAATGAAAGAAAAATGTTTTTGAGGTATTTATTAGGGTATAATAATAGTTTCGAGGTGAATTATATTGTATTATAATCATAATTATTTATTGCAATTCTTAAGGCACATACTTTTTGTCATTTTTATTAATTAAAACAATATAATCAGTCAAAGAAAACAGTCTTCAAGTAATGAATTTTTTATTTCTTAATTTCCTATAGGTATTCTAATTAGAAATTAGAAATCAGTTAAAAAAATCGTATCACGCAGAGTTGTTCTTGGTATGCCATAAGTCTTGGATGCTTCGTAAATGCTGGTTCCTTCATCTATAGTATCCTAAAGTAGCTTCTAGATGTACTTTTTGCGCTTCTGGGTCTCCATGATTCTATAAAAAACTATAAAGAGTTGTAAAATTTAATTTTATCGAGATCGGTTTAGTGGTTTAGGCGTGAAAGCGTAACAGACAGACAGAGTTACTTTCGCATTTATAATGTAAGTATAGATATGGATATGAATTATATCGTCATAGCTGTGAGTCGGTAATAGAAATAAGTATGAATATTGCAATATTCTAACAACGCTATGGGTCGTTATTAGAATCAAGTTTCGAAATATAGATTCTATTACCGCCTCAAATTAAAACATGATTTAATAACATTAAAACCAATAAAATGCATAATATTATGAGTTAGTTTGGAAAACAAATATATACATAACAGTTGTAATGGGGTAGCAAGAACACAAATCCATTTTTAGTACGTTATATTCCTTAAGTAAAACTGAGGTGTACTTACGTGGCTGGAGGCGCGTTACTATGGAAAGTCCGTCCGCTTCGGCCGCGTCTCACTTATTGTCAAATTATTTCTTTCACTGGTAATTTAGATATGCAAACTTTAGTATTTTCGTTGTCTAACAAAATTACCTAACAAATTTTTAAGATATGTGTTTTCTGGAACGTATATTATGCCTGATATGAAAGATTTTAAAAATGGATCGTTAATGGATGCATATTTTGGTGGGTCGTTAATAGGCGCTTTTACGTTATATCCTGCAGAAGACTGTAATAGGCTAATAGATGATTTATTTTGATAAAAAGTATTTGATAAAAAAGAAATATGAATTAAATTTCTGTGAAAATATTACACGAAGGCATCTTCGGTATACGTCTTATCCACATTTAAACCGACCGCATATATCTTTGATGTTTGTGGTCGCAATCAGCTAAGAAAATTTAGATGCGATTGAATCTGCATAACTCCCACAAGATGTGGTAGTGGTTCAAATGTTAACAGGAAATATTGCACGCGTATTTACCGTTTATTGTTTCTTTATATATCGACTTATAGTTTATATTAGAACCAAGTTCAAAACAGATTTGGCTAAATGGTTTATTGTAGTTTAATTCAGTTAATAAAGTATGGGAAATATATTTTTTATCAGCAAGGTAATAAAAATATCGATATTTATTTGTGTATTTGTATATATAACACCTCTCGCCCCGACATGAATAGATAGAAGGTTACCTCTAAACAGTAGACGTCGCTTAAGAATATGGTTTGTCAGCAAATTGATAGAAAACCTTTTGACAGCTAATGTACTATTTACCTTAACTATATAAATAGCCTAGTGGTATGAGTAATGGACCGCTGAGATGAGGTCTCGAGTTCGATCCCAGGTTTAACATGGCACACCACATTGACTTTTGGATGCTTTTCGAAATTATGTGTGTATTTATGACGGTTTCAAATTACACCCAAAAAATATTATGTGCTAATCTACAATATACAATACAATCTGCACTTTTATCGCCAGATTCTTGTCTCAGAGTCCAACTTCAGCTCAAATGTTAATTACAGGCATTCATCTCGACGTTCATAAATGTTACTTTGTAACAAATGTATAAAGATATCAGTTTTTACTCATATTGAACGATATACTTCAAAAATAATTCTGGGCTCGTACCTACATAAGACATTTTTTTGTGAAAATTAAGCAATAAAATATGAGTAATTATGGTGAAATTCAAGCCTGCTGGGCAATTCGGCACTATAGTGTGGTACAAATCTGGGAGTTGTGGCAGAATAGAATTTGGGCCAGCCCACTTCTTCCAATGCGATGTCGTACAAAGTAACTAAGGTATAAAGCTGTTTAACATTAGACAGATGTACAAATTCCAGACTCAGCCTCAGATGCATGACTCGAGTCAACAATAGTGCCCGGAATACCCCCTAGACTCACCCTCTATTATGTGGGACCGAATACAAATTGGTACGATACGATACGATTGGTAAAATGTGGGCGTTAAAGCACCTCTGACTAACCTTACAGGAATAAACGCGTTATATGTATGTATTCATTCCTGGTCCTGGTCAAAGTTCTAGAGTTCTTCTTTGCCTCTAGTTTTAGAGGGCTAACCTATTAAATAGAAGGAAAGGTGTAACTCAAAAGTTAGAAAAGAAATAGGAGATTAAAAAAGTACGTATAGTTAATGTCTTAGAAGGTGAGCTAATTACCGTCTACCGGTGCCGCCGGAACACAGTGCCGCCGATGCCGACTAAAACTGACATAGTGAGTGTGGTGTGTCGCCAGCCTTACATTCAATATGAAAGTAATGGAGGGTAGGCACACAAAACATGTTTCCTGCACACCGCGCGACGCTCGCAGGCCAGTCAAGTCGTGACCACGGGTGCTGCAACGCACCCGAAACGTCGGCAAAAGTAAGTGTTCAAATATATCGCGTGAAGTCCCGAAAACTATAAATACTACGTCTACCGGTCACATTTCACGTTCAGGCTTACACTAACACTTGCTACTGCCAAAGTAGCACATGAATTTAATTAAGTACATTAAAATCAATTTAGTAAGCAATATCTGTGATTACGCCCTTAAGCACTGTAGATAGTGGAAACACATACGAATCGTGCATATGCGGCCGCAGACTTACATATTTTCAGGGTTCCGTAATTGACAAAACCTTACTAAGACAAAGTTCTATTGTTTATTCAGAGAACTGTATCATATGAAAGGCATTAGTTAGACAGCTGAAACTTTGACAGAGTAAGAGTGCATCACAAATGCTTGAGGAACTCTCACAAATCGTTGTTAACCGTGGTAACGAGTTTTTTCACAAGTCCCAATATGGGTATCAAAGAGCTTGACTAGAAGATCAATTTTAAAAGTACAATATTAAATTTAACACGATTTAAAAAAACCGTGACGCAAAAAATAAATAGTTCTATAAAAAATACAATTTGTATGTTTTGTGCCGAGAGTTTTTTTTTTATTTTTAATTTTTTACCATTGTATGTTCAGTGCTCTGCACCTATAAGTCCGACTCGCACTTGTCCCATTTTTTATTCACTCATCCCTAGCCCGCGGCTTCGGTCAAGTGGACAGAATCGAAGTTGAATTCTCTTTGTAGATGCTTATCTATCGGTTATAGATGCATTGTGGCGTAATAATTTATATCTTGTATTTATGGGGGTCTTGCACCATCGATCAGCTATGGGCACCACCGAGTAGACTCGTGGTTAGTCGGATTTTATTTATAACCTACTAGTTACTCCCTGCGGTTTATATTGTAGGATGCATCATCCTCTAGCGATTTCACAGTTGTATCTAAAGTTTGCTATAAACCCGGTGCACGGTGTTCATTTATTATTTAATATTGGTAGGTCGACTTTTCCGGGTGTGAATTTTGTATAACCGCTCAAGAGGAGAAGACTCATCAAAGCTTCATTTGTTATTATTATTAAAATCACCGCAAGTTAAGTAGTTCATTATGTAAATAGATTGTCACTTGTCTAGAGATCTAAAACTCCAGATGGTTGGAGCCAGAAGTAACAGTTAATATAAAGTAATAATGATAATGAAAGCTCCGAGAAGTCCGAGACCGCGACACCATGAGAGCATAAAATAACGTGGCTTCAGCGGAAATCACACAACATTCCGACGCGATTGCCATTCATTGCGTTTTAATTGAATTATTACCTAAACACGTGACTCCCAATAACAAATGTCGAGTTTAAAGGCGGAACTACACTTCGTTATGTATCACTAGCCGTTATCTGTGGCGCGGCCCGCGTGGGATACTGCTATGTCACGGAAATGGGAGAATCAGAAGTCACATCTCCAACCAACCAGGATCGATGGCTTAACGTGCTCTCCAGGGCACGACTAAATCAGTGCAAATACCCGTATTCAAGCATATAAATATTTGCACTGAGCGGGGATCGAAACAGCGCCTCCTGCGTAGTGGTCGCATTCGCTACCGCCACGCTGAACGTCATCGTCACTATATAATATTAAATAAACGTTATAAAATAAAATCGTTTCTCACTGTCTGTCCCTCCGTATCGGATTTTGATGCGGATTTTCTAATTGATAGAGTGATAGAAAGGTTTATATTTATGTAACATCATTCTACGATCAACAAGTGCGGAGTAGGAATGAAAAGTCGTGCAAAAACGAGGGACAATTCAAACAATTCATGACATATTCCTATATCTGTAATAAATAACATTTATTATAAAATGATCCTTCCTCCAGTTTACTCGAATATCACACTTTGAACTGAAACCACTTTTTACGTATTCTATCTATATATTTAATATTACTTACTTTTAGCAAGACGTTTATGCATACACGTCTTGCTAAAAGTAATAGAATTCGTAAAAAGTAGTTTCATTTCAACATTTTTACAAAATTGTATATACACTTATAAGCTAGCCGTATCAAATTTCCCGCCGTGTATGTTATTCGCTCACATGACAAATGTTTGGATGAATATAACCTCAGCTACTAAACTGTATGACAAATAGCGCAGTGTTGTTCCGCCTTAAAAGCATAAATTATTGTGTTCATAGACGATAAAAATATATTAAAAATAATACATATGTAAAGCTTCACCCACCGAAACGAAGTATTCGGTACAAATAAACATATTTCAGAACGACGTTTACGGCCTCTCGAAATTATTTTATAACGGAGACACTTTTGTTGATATTGGTTTAAGTGTGTAATAAATATTTTGTGTAGGTACGTGCCTTTTGTATATTTAGTTGTAAAGAATTTACAGCTATTTATACAATACACGTGTACAACACATTTTAGATATTATGTGTACGTGTTCTTGTAATTATGTAGATTTACGTGTACAAGACAGGCAGACATTGGTCCCTCAGCCGTGTCCTAGGATCTTATTTCCAATATAAAAGCAGCCTATTTATTATTTCGAACTATTTTAATAATACTTAAATGGCAGAACAGCAGACGGCCTTGTATGGACTTTTGCAACATTAAGGGGGCTGCTGCTGAAAGCATTCTGTGCCAAAGTTCATCCAAATTCATTCAGAAGTTTTAGCGTGATGGAGTAACAAACACTCAAACTATCGCATTTATTATAGTAATAAGATACAAAGACACACTAGTATACTTAGTTTTCATATATACACAACTATATACATGTATGAGTAAGTTGCGCTCGCAGCTACGCCCGCGCATGATATGTGATACTGTTATATATTATGCTTCCGTTATCATAACAAGATAAAAAAATATATATTTCTAACTTTTTAGACACAAGAAGGTAAATCAAAGTCCGTTCAGTAGTTGTTGGGTGTCTCGATATTGTTTCAAAGCCGCCGCTGAGTCCACTCACCTCGCACAGAATATATGACACACGACCAAAGACATTTATTTCTTTACTACTGAACCATCATTATTATTGGTTTAAGACCCATTTACACAATACCATTTTCTATACAAGAATAATAGTTCAATACAATAAATAAAACTCAAAAGTTAACTTTCAAAAATTGTAAGCAACTGTTTACAGTGTTTACACGCGGATACTGGATAAAAAAAAATTGAATACAATGTGTGTATACAATGGCAAGAACAGTCCCACTTGCAATAATTGCCCAGTGAAGCAAGAATGTGACATGTTGTTTAAACGGAGCAGATCGCCAGCACGAGTGTGACGTCCCTGGTGTTGCAAGCGTCAATAGACCATGGCAGTCGTTACAACTAGTTGGGGCATAAAAAAGTCCTACAGCTGATCTAACTGCAATGCTTCCATATCACCAATAAGTTGTGGAGGTTTGATGCCAATCGCTTCAAAGTTCAAGCAAATAGACTGGAAAAACGGTTTCAAGACGCCGCGCCGAGACGAAAGCTTCGGGTGCAATTGGCATTAACGGTAGAATAGAGGATGAAGACATCATAAAGCCCCCAATCTAGTAATATTCATAGGAATATAGCCATGATACGGGGTGAACACAAGGCTTTCAACTAAAAACGCAGTTATTTACCTTATTTTGAATCGACTTCCATCTCCCAACTTCCTAAAGCCTCACATACCATACCGAAGTCCGCTCTTAGTATTTTTGAGGACAAATTAATGTACACACTACATGCAGTATTGATTGCGTTCAGTACCTCTCTATGCTAAGATTTGATTACTATTTACCGTCATCTTAACATGCTTTACGATGCTGTGTCATGACTAGATACCATAGAGATGATATCATCTATTGTTCCAGTGCCATTGAGGTCGATACCATTCCATTACACTTTAGGGTACCTAATGCAAATCTTATTACAGCTATTTAGATTTAAATGCCAGGCTACATGGTAAAAAACATTAGGCTATGCTGACTCCACTGGGTCCCAGTAGGAGGAAAAAATGCTTACTTGGCGCGCCATATCGTCTTCGACGACGTCTCGTAGAAATTATGGGGTATATCCTATGTGTATATATTAGCAAACTAGTGTATCCTCAGAGATGGCCGTGGTCTGCGGGGGTGCGAGGGTTATGTTGGTTACTATCTCCCCTCCGGCAACTGGATACCCAAAGATGGCGTGCGTTTTAGTCGGTTCGAGTCCGACATAGCCTCCCCAACAACGGGGGGTATCCGTGGGGACTTTTCGCACTATAAAAAAAAATTATAAGTGTGGACTGTAAGCACACGATTAAACCATGCCAAAGTTTCGTGACAAACTCAATCAAAAGCAAAGCAATACCCAATTTGTATCTGTAACTCTAACTTGTATCCCCAATTTGTTGGCATTTGTTCTATTGACTTGTCTCCCCACGGAAGTAATTTTCAATTCATATTATTTCATTAAATTCATAACTTTAACGATATTTTCAGTAACGTATGAAACTAAACTAACAATCGGTACCACAGGTCAGAGTGATATCCGCGCTCTATAGCATTATGCATACTCAAAGGGTTTATCCGAACTGATTCTACAAAGTACTCTGCTCTGCTGAATTGTCAGCACAAGCTATTAATTTGAATCGGCCTCTGTTCCGAGGTGGCAGGAAACGCGAGTGCAAATATTTGTATTCGTGAATCATGCTTTTTGCATTGGTCTGGTTCACCAAAGATTTTGGTTGGAACCAAAAAATATAAATATACCCTTTTATATATAATTATTTATCCAATGAACAAATAAACATACACACATACGAAGTCAAGGCGCATCGCTAGTATACCAATAAAATATAACGCATATATTTTGTGTTGTACCAAAACTCGATAACAATCACCTAATTTGAACATTTAATTGTTCCAAGAGTCCCGAGGTGCGTTTATAAAGCCAATACGTTACAGTACCATCTGATACCACAGCGAAATCAATATACGAGTGCAAAAACCAACAGAAAATAAATCAAGTTATATCGATATTGACATCGATTTCGCATCGATGCCGAATAGCATCGTTCGTTTGCTCATTCGTTCATTGCTTCGCTCATTAGCGGGACGTGACGTCATCCGCCGGTCCCAGTCGTTAACCCAATTAAAACATTCTGTGGGGACGATTATCTGGACTCGCTATACTGTACTTTTAAATATGTATAGGTATATTCGTTTATGCACCGCTTTTAAATATAAGTAACGGTATTTGTGCACAGCTCCAATTACAATCGATAAATGAATATTTTGATTTACGTTTGTAATGGCTGCGATTAATCTGTGAGGATTGATCGGCGTGATAGAATCACCGGTTCTCAAATTTAATTCGCTTTCACTTTGGGAATCGGACAGATAATTTTTTGTCAATAACCCAGTGATATTTTTTCGAAGGTTCATTTTGACTATGCTGTGCCCAATGACTTACCTATTATTAATACCTAGATACGACAAAGAACATGGCGGCTTTGATTTAAGGTATTGGCACTTCAAACACTCTGTCTGAGCATTTACTTTTTCCAAACCAAAACGACTTGCAAACTTTATGTTTTAATTAAAGTAGTTACCGTGGTCTATGACCTTGTACAATACCAGTGGCGTCACATTCGTGGGGCCGACACTGTAGATACCCCTAATGCTCTTCTTGAAGACCTTCTTTCGGTCGTAAATTAACTTGAGAATAATTTTATTGTATGCTGCTTTTTGGAGTTGTTACAATGAAAGTTGGACAGAAATAGCCTGTTATCTGGAAATGAGAACTCACTTTTTAGGATACAAAGGTGTGAAATGAAATAAGAACTCACTTTCTAGGATACAAAAGTGTGGAATGAAATAAGAACTCACTTTCTAGGATACAAAGGTGTGAAAGAGAAAATAAATATCATGTTTAACTACAACTTAATTTCTATTAAATTTTATAACATGGTCACCAATAAAATATAAAAAAACATCCTTACGCTATTCATGATAATAAATAGTAATTTTATAGCAAGAATATGTAAACGCATTCTCTCTAAAAGCGGGCAAAGCCACGGGCGACAGCTAATTGAATTGTAAAACACCAATCAATTTGTACGAAATTCTACGCCCACATTACATTAATTGTAATAAATTTCCATAATTAAAAATTATATTTAAACTACATAAAATTATAATAAAACAACGCAACAAGCGAGCGCGTTTATGTCTTTTATATGGAGCGTGGCCACTGTTGTTTCCCACACTACCGACAGAGGTTGACGGATATCCATTCGCTTGATGTAAATAACCTTTATGAGTATGATATAGGGTAGGTGCACTAGTACCACATCTGGTACAAAAACTTTTTTGTATACCGCTTAGGTGGCAGACAAGCACACGGCCCACGTGTGCATCATAACGATCGATGATAATTGATCTGATAAATATACAATATTTATTACCATACGCCCCAAACATTGATCTTACTAAAATTGAATTAGTACTTATTTTTGTTTACTCACCTTTTTATAATTGAAGAGGTTGAAACAAAGTATAAATTTTCATTGATACTGAAAAGCAACCGTCAATAAAAAATCCTTGCTTCAATCCCGGTCACATCACGAACCAAGCGGTTCGGTGATTCTTTCCTCTGCCGCACTATTAAGTCTTGGAATTCCTTACCGGCGCACGTGTTTCCTTCTTCCTGTAGACCCGGGTCCTTTTAGCGGGGCGTGAAAAAGCATCAGATGAGGTCGTCACGCTGAGCCCACATTGTAACACTCTACGTGTTTGTAATGGTGACCCTCTTTTCTGAGACTTTACCTTCAGCTTACCATCAGGCAGGGTGAAGTCAAATTGACGTGCCCTAAATAAATAAAAAGGTCGAGCAAATTTTTGTTTTTTGGAAGAATAATATATTATCAGGTAAGAAGTACTTGCTTAGAGGGGTGCGGTTTGACATTCCTTTCTATGACAATTAGTAATAATTTGTTATTGCTATCGTTGGGATGAGCCTTGGGTGAGTGGTGGGTTCCCCTCCCTCGTGGGAGTGGGGATCGAACACGCGTCTCCCACGTAACAGTCGCGTTCACTCCCGCCATGCCATAATAAAGTTATGTCAATTAAATCGCGATAGAACCCCTCATTTTTTTATAGTTTTGTTTCAAATTAAACTATTGGGTTGGTAAAGGTTACACTACCTACTTTGATTGAGGCGCTTGTGGCTTAGAGGTAAGCGAGTAAGTTTACACAATGCAAAGTCAAGCAATACTAACCAACTCCATGAAAATGATTCGTCACTTAATTATTCCAATCCACCTTAAGGTTGCCTGGAAGAAATTGGGTCAAGCGATAAGGCCGCCCTTTGCACATAATATTGCAATATCAATTTATGAAAATCTGTAAATGATGTATGTACAAATTAAGTGTATCTATCTATTTATCCACCTATAGTTTTCTACATGTTGCTATTGCTACTCCCTCTGCTCATCCCTTCAGAGATATACAAGTGTTCATCCCTATATGTTTATATAAACCAGATACAACTCATTTATAATGAAAATAAATATATTTAAAATTGTATGGGCCTAGTATTAGTACATTTACCCTAACACACAGTTGTTAATTTTTACAACTTGTCATAAATATTAAAATTAAACACTTAATTTACATTAACATCACAAGGTGAATGAAGTAGATATGTGTGTTAATACAAAGAATGTGTTGTCCGTCGCGCGTCCACCCACACGACTCTTAAAGGGGAGAATATGTCTAAGGGTACACACAAACCAAGCGGCAAAATGCTCGAGCAGTTTTAAGTGTTAATAAAATATCAGCCTTATTGTAACAGCACAAGGTTGAAAATTGTAGGCAACTTTAAATCTTACTGCGATGAAACAGTAGCGCGTTGTTACTATTTTAGGCTAGTACATAATGGAATATGGTTTATATTAAGTTATCACTTACGACGTATTACTACGTATTACTACTACTACTAACTACTATGTATTGATGACTAATGGATTTTCATCTCTAACAAGCGTACTTTAGTGTGTTCACGACGAGTAAAATTTTTATACCACCTAAGTGGTAGACACGTGGCTGTCCTGATAGAAAGTGGTTACGCTGGCCTATGATCGTTTGTAACTCCAGAAAACTCGTGCTGCCGACCCTGTATAGTGTTGGGAGGGGCAAAGATTAAGAGAGTTCATGTGTTGTCAGTGCAGAAGACAAAACACGGCTTCACACCACCACAGAAGCAGTGTCAACCTAAGCCCTCAGTGCAACACAACACCTCTCCAATGAGATCTGGCGTCCATACTTATCACTATACAAACCTACCTACGAGACAAAACGACCCAATGCGTATTAATATACAAATTTCGATTAAAGATTTGTACGGAGCTGAAAGACTGTTGAATTCATTTGTCATTAAATTTTTAAATTAGTGGTTATTTAAGAAGTGCACGCCGAAAATGTTCGCCCAGTGATTTATTACGAGTTTTGCCGCGGTCTTAATCAACCGCAGCGTTATGATAGACTTTGATTGGCATCTTAATGAGGAAACCCCACTGAGCGCCACTGTATGTATGAGCCACGATGAATATAAATATGACTGAATTAGGAACACTAATGATATGAATAAAGGTCGTACTACTACAGTCACCACATTTTAAAATTTAAAATTTAAAATGGAACACTAATATTTTCGGCAGTTACGTTTAAAAACTGGACAAAAAGCTCTCAGAATAAGCAGGTGCAACTGCAAGCAATGGGTAGGTCACTTCTCCCGAAGTACCGATGATGGACGCTGGAGCAAAGAGCCCTACAGAGGACACCTATAGGATAGATGGATTAACTATAAAGTAGCCAGGAGAGACAGGTTGCGCAGACCGAAGGGTTGAGGACTTTGGAAATTAGGATAGGCCTATATCCTACAGGTTCTAAAAAGGTTGAATGACTTCCCCTACAAGTGAAGAATGATCGTTAAAGATTGGAGATAAGATTGAATTTATAATTTTAATTAGCTTATCTTTCCAAGGTAGTCACAAGTTACCACTAAAAAACAGTTACCATTCAAATATTGTACTTTAACAAGCCTATGTCAAATTCTGAAGTCACGAGGGGTCTGTGTAGGCATAATTATCGCATCCTAAACAAACAACTAACAAAAGACCTCGTCACTCGCTTGAGACCGAATTCAAATTCAATAGCGACCTTAATTTGATTTTCTACTTGTTATCTGTTTCGTCCTCTTCCCAATGTGTGCTCTATCAATTGTATGACGACCTATGGCCTGAAGAATAGGCTTGTTGATTGGCAAGTCAAATGAGTTTTAATTTTGTTACGCGTCAATCGGTAAGCTCTTTGGAAAGGTGTGTGAAATAACGATGTATGACGTCATACTTCGTAATTGTCAAATAACAATAAGGGCTTTATTACTATTCTTTATTTAGTGAGATCAATTAAAAGATTCATTTTGATCTATACAAAACTACCCAATATTTATAGACGCGTGATGCTTCAAATGTAGATAGGTAAGTATTTATTGGCAATTGTTGAGTTAATAGCTGTGTATCAATTAACAGCTACAAAATTTAAAGCAAAAAAAATTGTTCATATTAAGTCCACACTCAATCAATCAATTAACCTATCGCAGTTCACTGCTAGACTTAGGCCTTTATCAACGTTTGGAGGCTCTACTGTTTCCATACTGGTCAGACGGATTGCTCTAGGGTTTTTAGTTTTCCTTCTCTGACAGTCATATCGTCTGTGTATTTTTCCGTTTTTCACCTCTTATGACATGAAGTGAGTTCGAATGATAATTCTTTTTTCTTTCTTTCTATGAGGACGTAATTTCTTTTTTTTTCCGCCACCCCATATAACTCAAAAGCACTGAGTCTCATTCCTGAGTGAAGTAAACTGTTATTGTGTTTCTCTCCTACTCTAAGCGTAATCACGAAAAGTGCCCGGTTCACGGGGACACCTATATAACATACCTAAGTCCATGTAATAAGCGTCTGGCTATCTCTTCGTAAACAGGCTTGTATATATTTCGTCTCAGCAATATTTAATGAAGGTCGAACTTCAATATCCTGGATCCGGCCCTTGGAGACTTTCAACTACGTCAGGTTATCCCAAGTAAATATGTGTTAAACAATGGACGATCGCTACGTGTTTCGTTGGGACCGCACTCAGCAAACTACATATGTGCTTATTTGCACGGATGAACTGGGTAGCGGTTGAGGAAAGTGTCTTATAATCAATTAAGATATTAAATTTCATACATTTGTTTGATATCTGATTTCTTTAAGGATTGCATGACGACAAGTGAGATACGATGAAATTTTTGAGCAATTGTAATGCCTAACAGAGCATTCACCCCCTGAGTCTGGATTCTCTTCCCTTCACTCTTTCGTCTCGTCCTCCATTAGAACCTCGTACTTTTTTCCCCGTGTGGAAATGCCCACGGACACCCCCGGGGATACAGTTTGAGGTTGAAGCCACATACCGGGTTAGGGTATTGTTTCGAATCTTTGGCACTATTCATACTTATACTTACAGTTCATACTTAGTAAAGAGGGCTCTATAGCTTAGTAATATGTACTCTAAGGTTACCGCATAACTTCTACGAGACGTTCTAGAAGGTGATTTGGTTGGAGTGCCCTTTACGACATCAAGTAAGCAATTTTGGGCTCTGACCCTCCTGGAACCCAGTGGGCTCCTGGGAGCCTGCATGGCCAAATATTTTTTACCCATGTAGCCTGGTGGTAGCCACAAAATATGGTGACCCCAGCGAAGGCAACAAGAAGAAAGAAAAAAACAAGCACGTAAATAAATGGAAAGTTTTTAATCATAATTATATAAATGACAGGTGTATATATATTCATCATTAAGCAATTAGATTATTTAATTACAGCAAATCTGTGGCAATTTAGCTATTTATACGCTAATAAAGATTAGAACTTGCACCGTGACCGCTTTGATTTTCTCTTTGAATACTAAAATTAATTTTATTAACTAGCACTTGTACGTGGTATCCGCTTGGAATTCTGTCCCGTTGTTTTCGCTATATAAACAGTGTCGTCTACTCCATAGATTAATTATTTTGCAGTACGTTGGATCCACGGGCTTAAGACAAACCGACACGTATCCTGCAACGTAATTAAGTTGTCATCAGAGCTGAAATTTGCAGTATGACTTATTTTGGGAATCTAAGTTAAGGCTTCTCGATTGAGACAACGCGGCAACACTATGTGTTCAGTACCTTTCTATACATAAAGAGTAACGTCCTCAGCACTCGTTTGCAGTATACGATAGACGTCCATGATTTGCCAAAATACCAGGAGACAGCTTTCCTAAGTTATACATATGTCTTTGGGCAATAAGCTCCTGCATGGTCTAGTTGGCTTTACCATTCATACCCACGGCGATAAGATAGGGGTCAGAATCGAAGGAGGAAAGTATTTTCTCAGCCAATCTCAATGGGAAAGAGACTTGATTATATCATATTCCCACAGTCAAACCGTGGAAACGGTTTCGTGGAGCCATGTTTAATATTACGTTTTTATTTAATTTTATTTAATAAAGATACATACATACATACATCGTCATCGTGTAGATCGATTTACCTGATGGCATCCGTCCTCGGCCAATTTGGAGCTCAGGGTTCGCTTACCGGCTTTTATTCCTCCACTTCGCACTATCAGGAAGTCCAGGGTAGTGAGACTCATGTGTTCCTCCTTGGGGCGGAACCCGGGTGCACTGTATATATGTACGAAAAAAGGAATTCGTACAGAGCCTATAACTGGCAATATTGAAACTAAAATAGTGGATATTAACATGTTTATTATTTAACTTCCAAAAAAGATAACATGGGCCCACTTAGAGTGGACTTAACGCAGATGATTACCAATAGAGCCAGTCCATTCAACCTGGGAATAGAAAGCTCAACCACATACTATTTAGCAAATCCCGCGAGCAGAAATTTTATTTTACGTTAATTGAATTCCGGGGGTTCCCAGCTATCAATGTCAAAGTAAGCCTCATAAAAATAAATAAATATATCAAACAAAGGTTTTACTTTCTCTTTACAAATAAAAAGGCTCGCCGCTGCGCTTTTGTCTTATGCAATTGTTTAGTTGCATAACTGGTCGGTGTGGTTTATAACAATGCAAGTTGGGCGTGACACACGGCCGATTGAGTTACCCGTTAGGTTACGTAAGTGATGTCCTTAGACCGAGTATAACCTATAATTAGAATTATATTTTATATTATTCACTGTTTTGACTTATTAGCAGGTACTATGGGTATGACCACAGAACAAAAAAATAGTACATACTGTAACGGAACCGATGTTGCGAAACTCAAATTGCTTTCATAAAATTAACTAACGTCATCGATCGTCGACGTCAAAACTTTTTTCTAAATATTGCTTGTTCGATTCAAAATATGCAACGTGCTAAATATTTTTTATCTATAGTAAAGAAATCTATATTTTGAACGGTGTGTGTTTACGGTTTACAGTGCGTATTTATACTAATATACCGCGATAGCCTAGTGATATGGGTAATGGACTGCTGAAACAAGGTCTCGAGTTCGATCCCAGGTTTTACCATGACATCGAAAAGTCATGGGTGTATCCCATGACTTTTCGATGCTTTTCCAAGTTATGTGTGTATTTATCGCAGGTTTATAAGTGCCCGGTTAATGGCAATAGGCTCGTCACCTATTACATTGGGACCTAAACATAGACTGGTGAAATGTGGGTGCTAGCATCTTTGCCTACCCCTTCGGAGATATAGGCGTGAGTTTTTTTTATATACCACTTAGGTGGCAGACAAGCACACGGCCCACATGATGGGAAGCGGTCACCGTGGCCTATGGACGTTTGCAACACCAAAGGCGTCACACACGAGCTGCCTACCCTGTAGAAACCTTCTAATGCCCTTCTTGAAGAACCCCATATTTATTGTTATGTTGTGTTATGTTATGAACAGTAATTCAATAATCTAATCTAAGCTTCTGGTCTGTTGTGGCCGTGTGTCCGCTCCGCCTATCCCAGTATGGCGCCATGCAATGACCCACTGGGAGTTATTTATATGCGGCCAGATAACTCGCATTGTTTTGTTCAACGGTTCACAATGGACAGTACAACATTATTAGAATCTACTTATTCAATCCGTAGGATATGTGTGCATGAAGCTGTTTTGCAGCAAAATGGTTTTATGCGCAATATGAAATACTAGATGACCCGCGCAACTTTTTCTGCGTCACCCCGTTTTTGCAACATTTTTCATTCCTCTTCCGCACCTGTTGGTCGTAGCATGATGTTATATACATATAAACCTTATTCTTTAACCATTCTATCTATTTAAAAAAACCACATCAAAATCCGTTGCGTAGTTTTAAAGATTTAAGCATATAAAGGGACATAGGGACAGATTACCGCGACTTTATTTTATACTATGTAGTGAAGTAAGGGATAGTTCAGGTTTTTTTTTCTTTCTGAACATAGAGCTTGAATCTACTGATACAGGAACTGGGTATTGTATGCCGTAACATGTTATGAGGTGAGGTGAGGTGATCAAATTAGCCTATCGCAGTTCACTGTAGGACAAAGGCCTAGCTCTCCCAATCTTGGGAGGCTTTGGCCTATTGTTCCCACGCTTTTTTTTAATGAGGGTAGGCTTACGTTTGGCTACTATCTCACCTAATGGTAAGTGACAATGTGGAAAACACTACAGTTGGTACAGAGTTTTATTTCAAATTTTCCTTCTCTCGCAGAGATATCGTCCACCTAATTGAAAAAACAGTGATATTGCTGGCAACATCAAGCAATTCAGAGGTATATTGGTACCATGAGGACATTAATTCCTGTAAACTAAATATTACAACAATACAAAGCTAGCATTGTATTTAGTTATAGACACAGTGGAGCAATCATTAAGTTTCCTGCCAAACATGGAAGGCTTAATGACATCGATGAATTGTTTTGACATAGAAAGGATCGCCATTCTCTCCGGCTCTTTCTGCTCTAAATGGATAAATGTGTAATAGCTTTAATAATCGATTACTTCAATATTGTTCATTATTGCTTATTACCTTTATACTTAACTAGCTGTTGTCCGCGGCTCCGCCCGCGTGGATGTCGATTATCGCGTTGTACGACTTTACTCGATTCTCTACTTGCCTCTCTATAATACTTTTCCTTGCTGTCATGACAACGGAAAGAGTTAGCAATATTAGCGCCACTGTATAGAAATTTACCGGATCTATTGAGAATTATGATTATTGCTCCACTCCCTTAGGTGGTAGCGTGATGATATATAGCCTATGTTGCTCCTAGATATTGTAGCTTTTTAGAAGTGAAAGTATGATTGAAATCGGTCCAGTAGTTTCGGAGCCTCTTCGTTACAAACAAACAAACAAACAAAAAATCTTCCCTCTGTATAATATTAATATAGATAGTGCTATATAAAAACCTACATCTGATCTTATCTTATCAATTAATCAATCAATTAGTAGTTCACTGCTGGACATAGGCGTCTCCAAATATTGGGAGACTTTAGCTTACTATTGCCACGCTTGCCAGAAATGTTTATTTTTCGAAATTTCTTCTCATACAGTGATATCATCTGCGTATTTTTCCATTAATCGCCTTTTACCTTACCCTTTGGATGACATGAGGTCCGTAAAACGGAAATCCTGAGGTGGATAGAAATAAAATGATCAAAGGAATATAATTCATTTTACTAAATTTTAGTAAACCCATTCTCAGATATTTGATGATTCTGTTATTACAATGAACTTCTCCAAATTTTCGCTTGAAGGCAAATAACTACAGAATTTAGCTGACCATTTTATTTCTATTCACCCTTCGATGTCTATTCACCCCGTTTTACCCGGTAATGATATTTATTCTTCGACGCCACACGAATAAAAATTATCTTCTTTTACTACACTATTTGTAATCATCCATCTCACCAATAATAAATAAATGATTTGACAATACCTAATGAAGAGTGACGTCATACCTCCTTATTACCGTTTCGACGAATAACAAAAAGAATATGATTTGACTGGACACTCAAGTAGCCAATTAAAATTTAAGTGCCGTGTCTCCAAGATTTTTTACAACATTTTTGGTAACAAACAACATCACGTTGTCATAACACAATTCCAAAGTATGCGGTCCGAGACGCAAAAGGACCGCCATTAAAAAAAATCCATGAACAAGACTTAAATGCTTCCAGCTATGTCTATAATGAGTTAGTTCACCTCAGTCGCAAGTCTACAGTGACATGTTAGAATGGTCGTAATTGAACTACAAGAACAATTAGTTACAATTACAACTAAATACGGCTCTAAGAAGAGGCGACTTGTGTGGCCGGCCTGTTAGCCGCGTATATACATTGTATGTCTCGAAATGTGAGGAAAATCATAGTGGAGAATTCCTGAAATAAGCTCTAGCGTAGTATAATAAATATTGTAGTCTACGGAGGATTCCTATCTAAGTCTGTCACCTAAGTGATATACAAAAGGCCACAATTTAGAATTTGGAAGCCGCTTTTACATACCTTTTATTTTTTTCATACACATACATAACTAGGCAGAAGTGTATTAACTGTCACATTTTTTTATTTACGACACATCAATTTGACTTCGCCTTGCCTGGCAAGAGGGTCACCATTACAAACACGTACCTACAGTGTTACAATGGTGGCGTTCAGCGTGACGACCTCATCAGATGCTTTTTCACGCCGCGCTTAAAGGACCCGAGACTGTAGGAAGAAGTAAGAAGAAAACACTAACCAGTGTATTCCTTTCTTTTCCTTGTATTAACCAATTCATATAGCTGTTACGGGAGCAGCTGTTATTGGTATCCGAGAGGTCCATTGCACTCTTTGGAATTTCAACCGTTGATGTTATCAATCAAGAATTTTATTAAATAAGTTTTATGATGTTTCATCAAATATCTGTAATACGGTACCTCTATGAAGCAATCGTGAACAAATGTCTTATCTCGTCTCTTTAGATGTTAACAAATTTAATTTATCATTTTTACCCGTACACCCATTGTAAGAAGTGATTTATTACTTTTAAAAAAGCAAATAAAACCCGAATTTTTTTACTGTTTGCAAGAAGCAAAGGATAAAACCCTATGTCACATAATGATTGATTAATTCCCTACATAATACTAAATACAAATCTTATTTCAGAAGAAAATAAACCTAAACTCATTTGGATAAAGTTGATTTTAGATGCATGAACGTGAACCATACAAAGTATTGAGGAATATATTTCTTTAAAAATTCCATGTCCTCTCCGATAAAGATTTGAATCTGACATCGCCCATTATCATACTTGGTAGTCGGGTAGCGATACCCCGTAGAAGTATGCCGAACAAATAGATTGTCATTTGTTTATCTTTTGGAAGAATATATTATCGGGTAGGTACGAAGTCTCTACTTGCATAGAGGGGTTTGATATTCCTTTCTATGATAATTAGAAATAAATTGCTATTGCTATAGTTGGCATTGTTAAACATTGGGTGAGTGGTGGGTTCGCCGTACTCCCCCAATATATTTTCTTGTAATGGATTACCGCCATGTAATGTCAATTTTTATATTTTAGAATAAATTATATTTTTTTCTTATAAATTGTAGTAAAGCTAATAACAAACAGCACACATTCACTCGGGAAACAAAAGTAATGCCTTTGCGTCCGTGCTTGAACCGATAGCGATATGGTGCTAGCCGTGACCGTCATTTTCGTCATTTTCCTTTACATCATAATGTAATTAAACCTGTATAATCGCCATCCTGTCACAAATGACCTGGAACCTCATTCTATTATTTGTTATAAAGCTTGAAATTCAAAATGAAATGTCATTTAATTATGGACTTTAAGTGTGTAAAAGTAGAGTCCAAAATTAAATGGCACTTTTTGTAATCTCAGTGCCTTGACATTGGCTAACAATTAGAAGAAAATGGCCCCGAAAATATAGATCCGTATCTTACGGTCTATATGTTAAGGCACGGCTTAGATAGTTGAAATAAAATGGAACATTTTATTTTCTTATATGCCGTCGGATGAGACAAGAATGCTGAAAGTGAACCTATCTAATATTATTGGATCTTTTCATTTTGAATTTAATCGATATTGGTGATTCGTTTTATATTCAGATGACGAAAATGAATCTCCATCTAATGTACCTACCTACCTAATACATATACAATATCCTTTGTGTTATAAAGTAAAAAGGTATGATTGCGTAGCTGACAACATACGACAAGGGCAGACCCATGCAGCAAACCATGCACAAAATGCATTCGTTCCGAATCTACATTCGTCATCATCGGAATGTGTGTGATTCGATTCCGACAACAAATGTCACTCCCATACATTTTCGGAGCGATGCGGAAATGAAGATTCCGAACGAATGCATTTTAGCTAGGCCCCATTGTGTCGTTGCGTCGTATGCATGTGTCTGCAGTTATCGTTTGTCGTCGGCAACGAAATCATACCTTACTTATATATTATTATATATTTATATATTCTTTATATTAGAATTTATATTACGTCAGGTTATTGGGCCCGTCGCAGGCACGGCAATTGTCTTGTATGAATAAAATAAAACGTGTACTTATGGGCGTAATTCACACACCAACAACACAATATTCAGTAGCCACCGCAATACAATAAAACAAAGGACATCGTAAACTGTACAATAAAAGAACCCGTATAACCCAAAAAGGTGCAAAACCACAACAATACCATGCAAATTGTTTTCTACATCTCTATAGAAAACTACGGGTTACCTGCCCAGCACAAAAACGCCGTTTGGTTTGACTAGGTGCAGTGGGAATTTAAAAAAACTCGTTTATGGTAACAAAAATCTAGTTAATTTTATCTTGATCTCTCTACTTTTCTCTATTTTTGCAAAATAAAAGATAAATAATAATAAAGAGAAAAAATAAATAATAATACAATTCAAATAAATTTAATATAAGTGACGGGATTTTTTCTTCACAATAAGAGTCAAAGTACCTACTACGTCGCTATATTTTTTTTATAATTAGTAAATATTTGGGCTATTTTTGAAAGTCACCATGTTCCTCCATGCCGTGTCTATAGGTATAGTAATACGTCATTTCGTATTCCTGTCCATAGCAGTATTATATTATTACGTAGTATTGTATTCTCTTTGGTCCATAGATTAATATACCTATAGGTACATGTTCCAGTAATTTTTTCTAATAACGATAAAGCTGCATTTCTATTTTTAATTAGGGCACGGCAGCAGCAAGATTCGAAAGTTGTACACATCACACTCTTCCTATAGAATGTACCCACCTACAACCTACACGTAAAGTAGGTATATGTGTATTGTTAAAGGGGGCTTAATAAACCTTCAATGCGCTACTCCATCTTGATACGACCACTGAATATTGTCACAAATGTCAAGGCTGACAGATGACAAATACTGATACAAGCAGCTGTCAATAAAGATTATGTATGTATAAGCCATAAAGTTGTTATTACCAGCGTAAATAGAGCAATAGCCCCTGATTACCGTGTTACGAAATTTAAAATGACAAATGAATTTGAATATGCATTTTTTATGACAGCTGGCTATTTCTGGTTAATTGATAGGTGTATCAAAACGTTTCGCGGTTCATATACTCTGTCATTTTCTCACACCTTGGTTTAATGTAAAGATATATCACTCACAAACTTTGCATCTCTAAGTATTAGGTACTTATAGGGGAAACTGGGGACACTTGATCCCTATGGGAGACAAGGTACACCAATATTTTTGGAATTACTAGGTGTATTAGAGTATTTTTTAGTGTGGCAACACTAAGTAAACATTATTACCCTTAGTGTTACCACATTAAAAATAGTCTAATACGCTTAGTAATTCCAAAAATATTGGTGTACCTTGTCTCCCATAGGGATCAAGTGTCCCCAGTTTCCCCTAACTTTACGGTAGTAGTAACCATTACACTTAACATTTATTAATGGACGTTAATGTTAAACATAAAATTACATAAGTATTTTTATTATTAAGTCCAGTGTCTCTTATACTAGGTGATCCTGTATTACTTATAATTTATAAGACACATAATTTTTGTTTTGATGCGTACACTAGGTATACCTATAGGTACGCGTTAAAACAAAAAAAAACTGTGTTCAATTTTTTTTAGCGTGGACTGTCTGTCCTCCAATATAATTCAAGTGCTTGTGCTTATTAAGTGTCGTGTCGTATGTGCTCATATAAAAGGCTAAAACTAAAACATTTCATGTTCGTGCAACCAATAAATAAAATACATCACAAAATAATAAAGGCAAAAATAAAATCAAATTTCAGTGAACATTTTACGATCACGGTACGAGTTAGAGTTTTACATACATTTTATTGGTGTTTGTTCCAATCCTTTGATATTTCTAAAGGTATTTCTATGGCTGGCGTCCCTTTCTTCTGTTTTTGACGGCTGGCAGACGTGTTAGCGTCTTTGGCCACTAGAGTGACCACTTTCATTCGTTTGTGTTGAAGAAAACTGTTGTGAAAAGTTACAATGCTTACGGTTTCCTATTTATAATTAACGGAATCCGCGCTCGGGTCAATATTTAACCCAAAATATTTCTCTGGCCATACAAAGGGGAAATGCTGCCAGCCTAATGGGCACATTCGGACGAGGGTACCTAAATTGACTAAAATTTGTAAATGTAATAAGTAATGTGATAATGTAATGAATGTATAAAATGTATGTATTATAGTTTACTAATTAATTAATGAGTTAATTCCAACTATATTATTTTGATGACTTATCTCATTATTTATAGTAACTAAGTGGTCATTAGTTACATCTTTGTACATCACAGTATTTACATTATCCATATACCCCATTACAAGAAATAAAATTTGTCAACGTATTTGAAGATACGTACTCTTTCTTTTATTTTTTTAAAGCTTTCTTGGAGTGTTTTTGAGTCATTATGACTCAAAAACACTCCAAGAAAGCTTTAAAAAAATAAATTTTCTAGATTTTGTACTTTGAACTTTCATTGAACATTCGGGATTAAGGACAGCCGCCGTGGCATGGCGGTAGTGCACGCGATGGTACCCACGGGGCGCGGGTTCGATTCCCGCTCAGTGCAAAAAGTTGTATGAATATGGCTATTTGCACTAGTGTGTTCGTGTCTCAGAAAGCACGTTAAGCCATTGGTCCCGGTTGCCATACAAACATGCTACGGCAGTCGTTACGGGGAGCCTTTAAAAGTCCAACCAGTCTAACTTGGAACTATTTAGGTACTATTGGGCTATTAAATCCGGGATTTTAATAGGTAACCGTTAAAGCATGTTTTGCAAGTTACCATTTTTTAGAGAGATGACGATAGCCAGGTAGCTTATATTTTAGCTGGTTTATAGAAAATAATGATGTTACAAGCGTTACGCGCTAGTGAACGAAGGCCTCGATTGTAAACAGATACGATTTGGTAACGACTGTATTTGAATTCCTTGTTCAATTTATAAGCCCCGACACAATAGTCGCTGTAATTTGATTATTATTTATATAAACGGGTATAATAAAATGTTATTGTCTTAGTACTTCGATTTGTATTATTACGATAATATATTACAGTGGAATGGCGAAATTTCTTTACGTACCTAGTGGTGTAGTTGGGCGAAAAAAAAAACTTAAAACTGGCGAAATGTGGGTGCTAGCACCTTTGCCTACCATTTCGTGGATATAGGCGTGATTATGTTATGTTATGTTTATGTTAGTTGGGAACCACTCTCGATCACTGTCTACTCATCAGGAAAGCAGAGCAGTCCAATTGAAGAAGTACCTCCACCCTACAGAATACCGCGGCTAATAATAACCTTGTGTTGTTTCCGGCGGTGATTAGGGTAGCCAAAGCTCACTGGAGAGGTTTTGTGTTGTCAGTGGAAAGACCGAGAAACTCTTCTTAGTCGTCTGCACTGACAGCACAGACACTTTCCTAACCTTCTCCCCTCCCCCCCCTATCCCCTTTCCCCCTCTTCTCTACATTGACGGCAGCACGAATGCAACCCTATTCTTGCATCATCGTATAAACTTAATGAACCCATGTTTTAGAGAGCACACATCGTAAGTATATCTACTTAGATGATTAAATATGAATAATAAACAATAATCATGTTTCAGGTGGCCCAGTCGGACACAGGACGCAGACGACACGACCCAGCCCACAGAGCGGCAGCGCTATTACGGCCACAACCCCGCCACATGAATTGCCCGCGCGTCGACGCCCCACAGCGCATGCGCGGTCCACCACGCCAACTGTCACTTTGACAGCGTATAAAGCAATTTATACGATGATAAACAACCGCCTTCGTCCAGAAAACAAACCAATCGATTGAAATAAATATGTAATCATTTATTAAGTTATTGCGCGCACTGGTATTGTCTGGCTGTTTGCGGAACCCGTTTTGTGTGAGGCGATAACGAATGATGTCCGGTCCGGTTCGGAATACCGAACACGTTCATTCCATAGCTCACTTTCAAAATAACGGAAGCTTGAATAACTCTTTCGTTTCCATATTAATAAATTCCAACAGTTGACATAAATGACTTATTCATAGTACATACATAGGTACTAGACTATACAGGACCAAAACGATGGAATCGTGAAAGGCTATATCAACTTGCAACTTTTTATAACTATCATATAGGTTACATTACAAAAAGGCGCGCTAAATCTTTAAGCATAGGTGTCATAATTCAATAACTCATCTATCTAGTATGAACGTTTTTGGTCCACTAGATACTTACTTACGTAGGTAAAAGGGTCTGCTGCGGAATGAGAATAAAAAACAATATGGTCTAATGATAACCTATATATTTATTAACAATTAAACCTACACTACAACGGGAACCACCTCTGAGCGCCGTCTAATCGTATGACTTCTCCATTCAACATCGGATTCTCCACTATACTGGTGACTAGATGAGCGAATTCTTCAGGTTTACCGAGCCGAGAGGGGAATGGCGTCATTCGTTGTATAAAATCTAGCATCTTGCTTGGAAGGTATTCGACTAAAGGTGTTTTGAATATACCTAAAAAGAAAATAAGTCTGCATAAGAATTCTAATTTTTTTTTTATACTACGTAGGTGGCAGACAAGCACACGGCCCACCTGATGGAAAGCGGCCACCGTGGCCTATGAACGTGTGCAACACTAAGGTGTCACACACGCGCTGCCCACCCTGAAGGGAAAGGGGGAGAGCTGGGAAGGGGTGGGGAGGCTAGAAAGCTTCCTTCTGGGCGTCAGGGGTTCACTTTTTTAAATCTAACATAATGATGTTGGTAAAATAAAGAACTAATATTATTATGAAAAAAATTATTAATACTGTCTATGAGAGTCTTTAACCAGGATAATCAAAGGGTAAGGGTTATTACTTACTAAGCGCGTCAAAAGCAGAGCGTGGAAGAAACTAAAGATCAATTTTTTTTTCTGTTGACAGTAGGTACGCGCGTAAGTGATTATAGACAGCACTATTGTGCGAGCGAGAGAAAGTGATAAGCTCCGCCGTTTTAGAATCCTTTCTTTAATGAACCAAGTTATACAGCTTAGATGAGAGGGTGTTACTTCTTCGATTGACCTAGCTTCGTCGTACTGGATAAATGACACTATAATTATTATCATTCCACAAAAGCTGGAACTTACCTGGGGCAATAGTGACAACTCTTATCCCTTGCGACGATAAATCTCTGGCTATAGGCAACGTCATACCTATTATCGCTGCCGTTGAAGCTGCGTATGCTGCTTGTCCTATATCTCCTTCATAGGCGATTGTAGAAGCCGTATTAACAATGACTCCTCTTTGGCCGTTTCCGTCAGGTTTATTCTTACCTATAAGGCCAGCTGATAACCGAATAACATTAAATGTACCTACTGTGTTTATCTGGAACAAGTACAAACGTAAGTAGTTAGAGAACGATACTCGGCGTAAACAGCTTCCCAGTAATGCACCCTGGGTACATAGGATCGTTACTTATCAGAATCCCGAAGTTTAAATCCCCGATGATAGAAATACGGAAGGTCGATATACCGAAATTCTAAATCCCGACGTTTTAGGATCACAGCAAACATATCAATTTGGAAACCGATCATAACGGTATCAACCCGAGACGTTCAATATTCTTTATATGGAACGCCCTATTGCAGGGCGCACAGGCGGTAAGGTAATACAAGAACATAGACCGCGTGAGGTGCAGGCGACAGGCGCTCGTAGCTTGCCTGCTGTGTGCAATCGCTAAAAGACAAACGAGGACATAGTTAAGCGATTTAGCTATAATCGGAATCGGGACGTAAATAAATAAATGAAGACGCGCTTATGGCTATCCATGGGCACACCAGCGCAAAAATTAAATTTCAAACTTTGCTGTCAAAGCACGGAGAGATCTAGACTGAAAAACATGTACAGGAAACGTAACATAAAATTTCTATCAAATGTATATTCGGGATTTTAAACTTGGTCTTTCTATTGGTCTTGGGAACCTCCGGATTTTATTAGAATCAAGGTGCGATGTTTTAGTTGTTTGAATGATGTGTGACTCACTTATACAGTTATAGAAGACAATAGAATTACATCAAAAACTTTTTTGTAAAATATACTTACAAACATAACACAATTATTGGGAAACATTTAGTTGAAGTTACTCACATTTATTAGTCGACTAAAATGCTCCAGCTGACAAGCTGCGTCTTTGTGAAAGTTGAAAACCTGGTAGGCAGTGGCCTGCCCAGCACAGTTGACTAGTGTATCCAGGCGACCATACTTATCCACCGCTACTCCTAGTGCTTTCTTCACATCTTCCTCTGATGTTATCTGTAAATAAAATTAGTAATCAGATCTTAAATGTGTGTTTTAATCATTGATGTATAAGGGGGGGATGGGCCCTACCTACAAAACGCTGTGTCCTACCTACGTTCCATTTTTATGAATGGATGTTTTACTACGTTAGTGCTGTGCCTTCTACTATCGCAGAAGTGGTCGATTTATGTATACTAATATGATTGGGTTTACTTATCTTTTAACGTGTATTAACTTAACAAGACCGGTAACATGCTACACTTATGAGATAATATTATTATTCTTATTTTTATTATAATTTATAGATTTCATACTATTCCAAATGACTTTTATTTTTTAATGAATCATACACGTAAACACAACAAAACACAACCAGGACCGAGATAAATGCAATATTCTCTTGCACTTCATGCATTTGCACTACTTACTAAGAAGTCATGCCGTCACTCACACAAAAATCGTTTTCTAGCTGCTCGTTTCAATTTTCGAAATCAAATATCTTCAACCTACATATTTGTGTTAAGAAAATTCACTTTAACAATTCTTCATAATCATTATGGATATTAAATTTTAAATAAGCAGTCATCGGCTCATCGTTCGTCATAATTCTTTTTCTTGAAGTACGTCACTAGTATGCTTGTTGTAGTAAAAGACTAGAAAAAAATATGAATGACGGGGCGCAAAGCATTCATAGATTTTGGTGACCTTGGCACGCTGTTCTTCCTTATAATAGTGCGTTAGGGCCGCCCTGTGGTTTTAATGAACAAAGGCATAATTTGACATAAAACAAGTTGACATGACTTATCATTTTCATTTCAAATAAATCTATAATACGGTTCTTTGCTGTCAAACAGCCAAATCAACAAGGATGACAAAATATTTTTATGTTCCATATTGTTAATGTAGCATAACTCAATCATATTTTTTAAATATCTTTAATGTATACATACACTTTATGATTATAGATTTAATTCTTTACAATTTACAGCTTCTTAGTTATTAATTTAGTGTTGTAAAATTTATAGTGTTTATGCTGTAATAAAATAAAAATAAAACTTAATTATTTTTCACAAAAACAAGTGGTTTTTCTATATTACAGTTTAAATTCATTGTACTCGGTCTACCATCAAAATAAAACAACTTACACAACCGGCGGTTGCGACGACTTCGTCTCCAAGCTCTTCAGCCAGCTTATGGGCCTTTGTTCCTTGAATATCCAACACAACGACCCTGCCGCCATTCTTAACCAGTCTCTCCACAGTAGCTCTACCTAGACCTGAGGCCCCACCGGTCACTAAGCTCACCATACCCTTAAAAATTTTAGGTTATGTTTACAATCATCAGTCTCAAAGATTACTCTCATCTGTAAAAGAAATCAGTAGAATACTCACCTTCAACATTTTAAAATATATATATGTAGTATTCAGATTACACAAAATTATACTTCATTGATATTTGATAGCTTAATATAATAATTTAATATTTTTAATGAAAGTTTTGTTTTTAAAACAATTAAAACCACAACTTGACTTGTGTTTGCCCTTTTGACATTTGACATTCCGATTTTTTTTTACTGTGAACTGGATACTTATATTTTTATCAGGGTTCCAACTAAGGGATCCAACAATAAACATTCTTCTCTCTCTCAATCTCCTACAGTAGGAGTCCTACCCCAATGGGAAAGAGCAGTTTGAATAGGAATACATAGCAGTAATATGAAATTTTTAAGTAGTTGCGAGCGAAGTATTTTTTGTACTTTTGTCTGCACTGGGCACTTGTCTAGAAAACACAGGAACGCAAATGAAATTATTTACGTAAACTGGAATGCATTTAGAATACGACTAAATACGAAATGTAGCCTCTGACCGGAGTTGTCTTGACAAAAAATACTTTTGAAATTAGTTTACTAATAATGGCCGGTAGCAAGTTTGTTGTTTTTGTTTGCTAGTTTTAAAGATATTTGGTGATTTTCGATTCTACATTATTGTACTCTAAAAATCGTGTACCACAATGGCTAAAGTGGAACAGCCTATATTCATATTACCAAAGAAACGAAATGGGAAGAAACAGAACACCATAGCCAGTCATGTCGATCATATAATAACTGTACAGGTATGTAAATCTATTATTAAAAGCTACATATGTACCGCGTTTACACCACTGTACCAAACCAAACTCCATTCAACATTTATCACCTTTTTATTTACCTAATCTCACTGACCTGCCTACTCTACATCACGACTGCTATCTCTACAAATATTTACATACAAACAAAAGTCGGCATTGTTTGGAATAATAAATTGTAAATATCGGAATAAAAACATCTTTCAGCTAGAACTATTCAATGTTTTCTGTATAAACAGCATTTTTTAACCAAATGATACATTTACATTCATTCACATTTCAGCCTGAACTACCTAATACACCGCTAATACACTCACTTTAAATAATATCATGGAAATTGATTGTTACACTTGACCTCTACTCACTACACAGTACAAGGCACTCTTTTCTTATTTTGAAACAAATATTACTCACTTTCCAGGGAGTTGCAGATGATGTTCAATCAAAATACTCAAATGGGCTATCACCAGTCTCTGAACATGTGGTCAATGGTATAATTCATTCCACTATGGAAGGCCTAAAGTCCAATATGAAAATTAACCTGCCAATAATCAATGATGTCAACGATGAAGATGCAAATGATAATAATGGGGAATTGGAATCCCTAAAGAATGTCCAGAAGAATGGCTATCAAGCTCTTGCTACTATCAACAGTAGCAGAGAAATTATTGATCTGTCCCCAATATATGAGAATTCATCAGATGCTTGTTCCAGCCATGGAGATTTAAGAGATGGTAATGAAAGCGAGTTGCAGAAAAGTTGCAAAGTGCTGAATTCTGATCAAAATGAAAGTTCATCAGCCACTCCTAATAGTGTGTCTCAAACACAGTCCGAAAACAGCTTTGAGATGGGCACAATGACAGACAGCCTGAAAAACAGTGCTAAAAGAAAAAAACGGGTGAACATTGTGTCAGGGATAGTTGAATCGGAAAACACTGATACAGAAATTACAGCCTTACGAGTTGAGTCTGAAGGATCTATATCACCTGAATGTTCTCTGACTGACAACTCCAAAGATGGATATTTGACCATGACTGGGACTATCAAAAGAGGGAAGAAGAAAGGCCAGAATGTTGATGTGAAATTGAACATATCGAGAGAAGAACTGGAGATTATTGAGGCAGCAATTGTTGCTGAAGAATACAACAAGATGGATATATCAAAATGCTCTCTATACAATGGTCCTCATATTTTTCTCTTCAGTTTAATCTGCATACCTTTTGTAACATGTATTTCTGCTTTGTATTCATTTTATATGGGCACAATGGCTTGGTATAATGTATTTACACATGTTACTGAGAATTTAAGCTGCATAAAAAAAGTATTTTTGGCCCCAATAGTTATTTTAGTTTATCCGTTTCTTATAGTAATTTTTACTGTTGGTCTTGGTCTATATGCTGGCATAGTACAGCTTACATTCAGTGCTGCTAACTGGTGGAAGGATGTGTGTGATTTTGAAAAGGGATTTTACGGTTGGCTCTGTAACATGTTAGGTTTATCCGAGTGCAGCCCATATGAAGTGGTAATCCTTGTAGATGTGAAGCCATAAGGAACAGTATCTGTAGAAATGCTTGCTTGACTATGATATTACTTTAATTGCATAATGTTAAGTGTCTGAATATTTGACATATATATAAAAATGAATGTCAGCAGGTCATAGTAACAGAACATAATCAATAATACCAAATATTATGGTGCAATTAATGTTCTGTCAATAATTTTAAATTGTGAGTATCAGAAGTTGCCAGTATAAATAATAGTCCACTTCCAAATATTTAGGTCAGGCAATTAGCTGTTTCAGTGTGAAAAATGATTCATTATTGTCTCTGTATCAACATATTGACTGTGATCATTTATCTTTTGCATTTACAATATGTAAGATGTTTGTCTTGTACTTACATATTATCCAGTAATATCTGGTGTTCCTTCTTCCTCACAAAAGTTCTTCCTGTATCTTCTATAATCTTATTATGACAATTTTCCCAAAATGACCACTTCTTTGAAATCCACTGGTCAGAGGACCAAAATGTCATTGTAGGATTGCATAAAAAGTTTTATTTTGCATTATCATATCAACAATAAGAAAATTAGAGGGGTCATTGTGGGAATAGTATAACCCATTTTATAAAGTTGACTTTTAAGAATAGTAGTTATTTTGAGAAATTTATGTGGCCTAATTTAAAAAAAAAAGTAGTTGACTGGCTTACCCTACTTTAGTAGAAGCCTCCCTTTGGTGTTGCTAGGTATGAATAAGTGTATCTATTATTTGTACCATGAAATCTTGCCCTATACTCAGATATAGTATTTAATAGCAGCATTTTAGTATTAAGATTTATCATTTAATCAATTATTATCTGTGCTATAGAGTCAGAACTTTAAAGCTGAAATGCTGCTATGCTTTTGGATCAAGGTAGTAAGACATGAATAGTAAGTAAGATTTAACCAAGATCCTTATTTGGAGAAAGAGTATAATGAAGTGATATTTAATACTTGGAATGGGAACAAGAATTGTTGGTATACCTTTTAGATGTATTATAAGCATAGTCTGACCGTGACCGCTGTACAGTGACCAAGGTGTGTGCAGTGTGGTGGGGTATGAGGTAAAGGATGAGCATGAGTCAAGAGTGAGCAAGACTGAACATGTCTGAACAAGTCTGATGGTCAATTCCCCCCTCCTTCCCCAGCACATGTGCACAGGACATACCCATGGTGCAGTACAGAGATTACAGTCGGTCTATAGATACATTATAATGTGTATCTTAGATGTTTTGCTCAATTTCTTCCATTGTGTCATTCCATTTTATGCAATTATTTCTAGTCATTTAGAACCATTTTGGTTTATATTTTGTAGTGTAAGGAACTGTAATCATAGTTATATTTGAAATATTTTTTACATATCTAATAAGAATTGCAAGTGTTTTAGAAGTAATAAGACGAAATAATAATTTTATACATTGTAATTCCACAGTAGGCAGTTGTATTTATGAAGTGATTGAATCTTAGGGTTCTTACGTCTATATCAGAACTATTGTGATTGAAATATTTACATATTGCAAAGCACAAATTCACAAAGTGTATATGAAGATTGCAAGCACAATTCATACAATTGCCGTAATAATATACTAAAGTATGCAATATTTATCCTATTGGGTTTGTCGGTAAACATGAGTGTTTAGCATAATTGTTCAATGTATCTTAGCATTGCTTTAGCATAATGTGTCACATGAATTGTGATTTACTTATATACTTTTTATTGCGTAATCTAATCAACAATGTATGTTATAAAGACTGATGTATTCTAGTCACTATTGTGGTATCCGTTTTCTACGCAATAAAATATTTTACAAAATCAATTTTCATTTTTACTAAAACAATATCTACATAACAATGAAAATAATACAGCTAGTCCAAATTGATTTAACTAAACTTCATGATGTATCCTTAGGTCGACCTGGCGCGTCCTGTGCTTGTTTCGTATGGTCTTTGAACTCCACGTCTATTCTTTCTTTCGCTCTAACAATTTTAGATTGCAAATAAAATGATCCTCCTTTAGATTTATCATTTGAAGAAAACAGGTGTTCATAATTTTTTATAACTTTCTCGGCTTCTAATTTATCTAAATTTAAAATTTGCATAGCCTCTTCTAATGTGAGACCTGTAGATGCGTTCGCTGCAGCTCTTCTGGTCCCTTCAGGCCCTCCACCAGCTCTTTTCGCTGCCTCCTGTGAAGCAGCTATTTCTTGTTTTAAGGCTCTTGCAAAAGCTCGCCCCACTACTTGGGCACCAAGAACTATAATTTGAGCTATATATTTAGCCATATTTTCATTACTAAACTTGTTAAATAACTATTGACATTACGACAGTAAGTAGTAACAAAATAAATGTGAAATGTCATTTATTTGGAGGTTAGAATTGTTAGAAGAATTCGTTCAGAACCTTCAGAAATATTTTTAAGACATGATCGAATCCCCTAAATACAAAAAATAGATTTCATTTATTTTGTTTAGTGTAAAGATGTACATAAGTAAGTGAATAAATTAGCTAAATTTTACGAATAAAAAATCCATCCAGCATCCTTATTAAATACAAATAATGGTATGAAAACTACCGATAAAATTCAAAAGTTGCAGTACCTGGTGCCGCCATAATATTCGGAATCGTATACTGATCAGTACAATGCATTAAAACAAAATAATATCTCAAAATATGTTGACTCAGCAGCATTAGTTTAAAAAAATCTGCTGCTGTCAATGACATTTGACAAACAAGTTCAATTTGTTTCGCGCGTATTTTTGACATTACAGTAGATCCAAAGTTGCAGCTTGCTTGTTTCTTTATTGTAAACGTTAAGATAGCTTATAATTTAAAGATAATTGTGTAAAACGTCAGTCGTAAATTGAAAGTGATTGTGTGTGTAAAAGTTTTTCAACAATGGTAAGTAAGATCAATAACTGTTCTGTGATGAACTGTTAAGATTTTGTTAACTGTTATGCCTCTTCTTATGGCGTCATAATTATAGCCATTCATATAATTAGTAATGGTAAACTACAGCCTTAACCTGCATTAACTTTGATTTCAAATGACGCGTCATCCCTACATTCTAAGACGTATCCTTTTTACTATCCCTAAACAATTATAATTTTACTTCTATATCTAACCTAAAAATGTGTCTACAATTCATGGAAAACAGATATTTTTTTTCTGTTCCGTCAAATCAATTTTATAGATTTCAATTTCAATCAATCAATTTTTCAAGTAGTTACATAATTTAGAACTTTTATTTTAGTGTAAGATTTAACTAATGAAACATTTTTATCTAATTAGCAAGTTATTATAATTATGTATAAATGAAAGTAAATTGTTAGATGTTTTTATTCTGGACTACTTAACAAATGAAGTAACCGTATTAAACCAAAATCATTATAGAGTTCTCCAGCCCCTGATACACCGCAAGAACGAGATGGAGCTAGATCGCGAATGACCTCACCTGCCCGTGATTATGAAATGTTTGAAGATGAAGGTGCCATTCTCGGTGAAAACAACCCTGAAGAAGAGGAAGATGATGGAGAGGAACTGTTCAATGATAATATGGAGGCGTAAGCATATGATATATGTATAACTTCTGCATGTATACTACTGAAATTTGAGTTATTGCCATTATAGATTTTGTCTAGTCAATTTCTGATTCCTTGCTGGCTAGATGGGTTGGAATAGGGTTTTGTTTGAGTTTTCCTTCTTTCCTTTTGTATTTTTTTTTCGCCTACTGACCCTACAGATGAGATGTGATGGTAAATTTCTTCTCCATCAACACCATGGACTAGTGTACTTATCAATATCAAATAACTTATTTTACTTTTTCTTTCAACTCCTCAGGGATTATCGACCTATGCCAGCATTGGATCGATATGATGCGGAAGACTTAGATGAAGATGATTACGACCCAATGTCAATCCAAGACCGTGTGGCAGCTGAACAGGAATTACGGAGACGTGACAGAGATGAAGGGAGAACAAGGAGAGATGACCGGGATTTGCTATACGGTAATTTATTTTATGTTCTATAGCTAAGTAGTAGATAAACATAATATTACATATTAGCTGTAACTCATGATTGCCCTATTTAAGATAGATTCTGAAACAAATATTGGACTCCTGAAATTTCTCTGAAATGTTGCAATCTTTAAAAATGTTTAATTTTCATACATAATTTCATCCCCTCTTTGAACCTCATCTAGCCATTATTATTTTGTATTAAGATCCCTAGAGGCTATTTTTTATATTTTTTATTTTCTAAAATATTCAAAAATCTTTTCATACCAGATGAATCAGATGAAGAAAGCTCTGGTGCCCCTCGCGCTAAGCGGCGTCGCGCTGCAGAGAAAGCTGCCATGGGCACTGATGAACAAGTGGAGGAGGGTATTGAGAGCATAGAGAATTTAGAGGATACCAAAGGATACACAACTAAGGAATGGGTATCCATGTTGGGACCTAGGACAGAGATTGCCAACAGGTACAGTTTTATATATTTATGTAATGAATGCAGCTGTGTAATATTACATTCTTTCACATATACATTATTTTGTAACATGCATAGTGGCATGGCATAGTGAATATGTCACCCACATTAATAATTTTACGAAAATATTAATACAGATTCATTATTTCTTACTGACCCAAAATTTTCGGCTGAATAACATATAACAACATTTAATTATACTATGCCATTATTTTTCCCTTTGATCCTCTCTTTAATCCTCAAGAGTTTTTGTACATTGAACTAATATGTTACATAACAATTTTTTTACGAGTGTTTAGGCAGAATTGAATTATCCAGCACAATATCACCTTGTTTGTTTTTTGTTTGTTTTGACTGGCATTTTCTGCACTTAGCCTCTTGATTGGGCCTTTTGTATCACCTTAATGACATGCTATCTTCATACCAGGTTCAGAAACTTCATTCGCACATACACAAACAGTAAGGGCCAGTTTGTGTACAAAGAGAGAATCCGACGCATGTGTGAGCACAATCAGGCTTCGTTCCATGTGGAGTTTGATGTGCTAGCTCGACGGGAGCAAGTACTGGCTTACTTCTTACCTGAAGCACCGTTTCAAATGCTACAGATATTTGATGAGGTATATAAGAAAAATAATAAACTATTATTTAATTTCATAACATAACATAACATAACTCACGCCTATATTCCTGATGGGGTAAGCAGAGGTGCTAGCAACCACATTTCGCCAGTATATATTTAGGTCCCAATGTAATAGGTGGCGAGCTTATTGCCACCTGCGATAAATACACACATAACTTGGTAAATATATAATATATATAATGGTAAAACCTGGGATCGAACCTGAGACGTTGTCTCCATCCAATCCATTGACCATACCGCGATTTAATTGAATTTGATTGCAAATATCTCGGAACTGGTTTAGTTAGTAGTTCAGAAAATACAACTGGTACATCAACAATTTTCATAAACCTTACTACACTATGTTGACGTATGTTCAAGATGATGCTGGTATCTGTATCCAACCTATTTATAAAATTACACTTACACACAATTTACGCTAATCACAATAAATAGAACATCATAATTGAGACCGATAGTTTGTATGATTGTCATTGGTGGATCAACATCACCCCAAGTTAGTTACATAGAAGAATTTTGAAGGCTCAAGACTTGGTTCCGTGCAAATATGCAAACTCGCGGAAAGTTCGCGGGTTCGAAGCATTCCTTTTACTTTACACCTTTTCCGATCTAAATTGATTAGAAATAGTTAGCATACTAAATGCTTTAAGAAAATAAATCTCCACAATTATTCATCACACAAAAAAATTTACTGCTATCATGATTACGAATCTAAAGCAACAGCACAGCTGAGCATGAACAATAAGCATATAACAATAGACAATTTTTTTCAATTCTTTGTATTCCAGGTAGCAAAAGACATTGTCCTCCAAATCTTCCCAAGCTACGAGAGAGTGACTTCAGAAATCCACGTCCGTATCTCTGACCTACCGTTAATAGAAGAGTTACGAACATTCCGGAAGCTCCACTTGAATCAGTTAGTGAGGACCGTTGGTGTAATAACTGCTACCACTGGAGTGCTGCCCCAGTTGTCTGTAGTCAAGTATGACTGTAATCGGTGCGGGTATATATTGGGACCATTTGTGCAGTCCCAAAATTCCGAAGTCAGTCCTGGAAGTTGTCCGGAATGTCAAAGTTCTGGGCCCTTCATGGTGAGTGTTATAAACAATTTAATTTTTTTTTATGTTTGTGTAGTGTCCATAATATTATATATTCATTATTTTATTTTTTATAATAGTAAACTAGCTGGTGGCCGCAGTTCCGCCTGCGTGGATGTCTGTTATCATAATCAAACATAGCCTATGTACTTTCTCAAGCTCTTCTCTATATCTGTACCAATTTGATTTAGGGCTATGTATGTTCGTAATTGTTTGGGTTTGATTACTAGCAGAGCCATCTTTGCATTATGACAGAGGCCCTAGTCACACAAGACTTTAGAGGCCCTTTTGGAAAGTTTTGGGGTTTAAGACAACATATTTTAAACAAATAAATACTTTGACTTTGACTTTGACTTTGACTAAGATTTTTCTTAAGTTGATGTGCAAGAAATTGTATCTCTTTCGGGCATGTGCCCCGAGTGGCATAGATTGCTGGTTAGGCAAAGTATTATTTGGTTGTCATTTCTGATTCTCTGTAACAGTAGCTCTTGAAATAAGTGTCTGATTTGATGACAAATAATTGAGAGAATACTACAATTGCCCCTTATTCTATCCTCTGAAAGAATGTTGTGGACATTCCTGAGTTATATTGGAATTTATTTTTATCTGTACAGGTGAACATGGAACAAACAGTGTACCGTAACTACCAGAAGGTGACAATACAAGAGTCCCCGGGGCGCATCCCGGCCGGCCGCATCCCGCGCTCCAAGGAGTGCATCCTGCTCGCGGACCTGTGCGACCGGTGCAAGCCGGGGGACGAAGTGGACCTGACCGGCATCTACACCAACAACTACGACGGCTCACTGAATACAGAACAGGTAAGGAGTTAATGCAATGATATTTATCTATCTATCTATCTATACTATTATATAATTGTAAAAAGTTTATGTTTGTCCGCGATGGACGCAAAAAGTAGGATTTCGATGCGGTTTTTTTTGTTTGAAGGGGTTTGGTCCAACTTAAAATCTTACGATACCTGACAGCCTAGTATATGCCCGCCGCTCCGTCCGTGTGGACGGACCCGCGGGGCATATACTAGTATGTATTATAAACTAAAGATGCGCTGTCCGCATTCTAAAATGACTACATACAATGTGTGTGTAAAAAAATTCGTCATTTAATGACAAAGTCATTGGAATAAAAATATAGTTAATATTAAGTCCCGGTGTCGCGTTTTTATTAACTGCGACGCGGCCACATTTTTGCATTATTTGTGAAGCGACTATCTAGATGTTTGTATATCAACTAGGACCGACGGCTTAACGTGCTCTCAGTGGTACGGAAATACCCAGACCAATGCAAATAAGTTTGGATTGAGCGGGAATCGAACATTCATCATCAATCGCCCTCCCCCCCGCCTGCGATATTGTAAGGACATAACACCAGTTCACAAAGATTATTAATGTTATTCAATTCAATCGTTTATTTGTTTTTTTTATATAGTTTTATATTAGTAGCTGATTATTCAAGAAGAAATGAAAGAAGAAGAAGAAATGTATTAAAGATAAAGCAACTAAATAATGTAATACTTTTTCTTTAGGGTTTCCCAGTGTTTGCTACAGTGATCATAGCGAACTATATTGTCGTGAAAGACTGCAAGCATATAGTAGAATCCTTAACCGATGAAGACATTGCTACCATCATAAAACTGTCGAAAGACCCCAAGATCGGCGAGAGAATCGTGCAGAGCATAGCGCCATCTATATACGGTCATGATTACATTAAGCGGGGCTTGGCTTTAGCTCTGTTTGGCGGGGAGTCTAAAAATCCGGGTAAGTTTTCTAAACTTCTAACAACTGTTATAAACCTAGGTACCTGTACGCAAACCTCTGATATTAGCTGGACGGGTTAGAGGGAATATTAGTAATTTTCGTTGCTAATATTATTTTTTTAAAAGAATTTCTTTAATCACCATCTCACAGTGCCCGTGACATTGACAAAGTTTTCGCGTGCCCGTACGGTGGCGCTTGAAGATAATAGCCCCCCCCCCCCTTAATGTAGTTTTGAAAATCGTAACGAAATGTGGGTACTGTGCTTCTACACCTCTACCTTAGAAAAATTAATTGATTGATTGAAAAACATTTGTCTTTTTCAGGAGAAAAACACAAAGTGCGTGGTGACATCAATGTGCTCATTTGCGGAGACCCTGGTACTGCCAAGTCTCAGTTCCTCAAGTACACTGAAAAGGTAAAAATGGAAAAAATGAATTGCATTAAATAATGGTCCCAATTTTTTGAATAAACTATACCCGCCTATGTTTTGCCTTCCATAGGAAAAGAGATGGCGATATATTTTAGTCATATAGTTTCGTCAGCCGTAACTAAGTATAAAATATAGTTATTTATTCACATAACCATATTTTTATACCTAGTGTTTTCGCCATTTTTGAAAGCCACCATATTCCTGAATACATCACTCACCCACGGTTTAATAATCGCAACGATAGCAATAGTAAAATATTACTAGCTGGAAATGGCTACCTTAGAATGTCGGAATTGTCAGAATCAATATCGTTAAAATGTGATTTCTTCCTTTAAAAAAGTTATTAAACTTTGGTTACACAGATCGCACCTCGCGCCATCTTCACAACGGGTCAAGGTGCAAGCGCTGTCGGTCTCACCGCTTATGTTCGAAAGAATCCTACCACCAGGTATATTATTATCATTTTATTTTATTTTTCTAACTGTAAAGCTAGAATATAGAGTAGAAACAAGTGCAACATCAAATATCTAATTGCAAGATTTCGCTTTTAGCAATTATTTTAAGAATATACGGTAGATATCAGTACAATACCTAGGTATCTATATTAAATACTAGCTGTTGCCCATGGCTCCGCCCGCGTGAACTTCTGATCCCGTTCCCGCTGTCGAGCATTTTCGTATTTATTCACCTTTTAAACCTTCTCTGGACTTCCACAAATAATTCAAGTACAAAATTAGCCAAATCGGTCCAGCCGTTCTCGAGTTTTAGCGAGACTAACGAACAGCAATTCATTTTTATATATATATGTAAAAATGAATTGCTATATAAATATGTATGTTAATATATATATTATAATAATATCATGATGATATCCCATCCCAATTAAGTATTCCGACTGGGGAAGTGTACGATAGAGCTACATAGTTCATTCCTTTTTTCTTACCCAGATAACAAACACTTAACAGTATACATAACACGTCATGGTAGGCCCACCATAATAACAAGGTTACTTATGAATGCCACATCACTGCTGCCAGCATTCGTGGATGTATGGCTCACTATCCATGACATCATCACATCTTCACATCAAAAATACTTTATTCTGCAGAGACTGGACCCTCGAAGCTGGTGCGTTGGTGCTAGCAGACCGCGGCGTGTGTCTCATCGACGAGTTCGACAAGATGAACGACCAGGACCGCACGTCCATCCACGAGGCCATGGAACAGCAGTCCATATCTATATCTAAAGCTGGTATCGTCACTTCCTTGCATGCGAGGTATGTAATACTAGCCTTATACCTGCTACGACTGCTAGATATGACTCGCGGCTTAGATTTCGTTAATTATTGACACTGTTTGCGCGATCTGTGCCCATAGCACGAAAATCCATCGAATTTGTAATGTAAAGGTATTGTGAGAACGGAGCATTGCGATTCGCTGTCTGCCTCTTCTGCACCTAGGGTGACAGGTGGCTCCACTCGTCACCCCCAGGCCCGCGCTCATGGGGGACGGAGGTCATTCTGCGATCTCCGATGTCCGAGTCGCTTCCGCTCATCGCGGGCAGTGCGAGACCGGAGTCTTCTCCGGACCCGGACTTCTCCTTTTCAAGCATTACTTGCTCACAAAAGGAGGCGGCGGCAGCCCAAGCGCCCGCGCATCGTACTATCGCCGTGAGCATGACGGCGAGCGTGATAGCACCCACTCCTAGGAACGCCAATAGGACCTGCCGGCCTATTCCTACCCACTAAAACTGCGCTCACACAATCTCTTCTGCCTGCGGCGTAAAGATATGCGTGAGCATATGTATGTAAATATTTTTGTTATTTGATTTTATAGACTTATAGATCATCGACCACGACTCCAAAGCCCGTAGTTGGCCCCTATACACCTGGTTATATACAATACTGTAGCCTTAGCACGAAATACTATCGAATTCGTAATGTAAAGGTATCGACAGAACGGAGCATTGCGATTGGCGGGCTACACACGCACACAGGTTCACAAGAGGCAGACGGCCAATCACAATGCTCCGTTCTCTCGAAACCTTTATTTCTCGAGTTCATGCTAGTGCTACAGTAGTCGAAATTAATATCACGTAGATACAAATTTAATATATCTTATTTCGTTGGTCAGATGTTCAATAATCGCGGCCGCCAACCCTATCGGCGGTCGCTACGACGCGTCGCTGACGTTCTCCGAGAACGTGAACCTGTCGGAGCCCATACTGTCGCGCTTCGACGTGCTCTGCGTCGTCAGGGACGAGGCCGACCCCATGCAGGACGCGCACTTGGCCAAGTAAGTACATATCATAATATATACACACTAGCTGTTGCCCGCGGCTCCACCCGCGTGGAATGGATGAAAAATAGATGTTGGACGATTCTCAGACCTACTCAATATGCTCACAAAATTTCATGAGAATCGGTCAAGCCTTTTCGGAGGAGCACGGGAACGAACATTGTGACACGAGAATTTTAATATAAGATTGATTTTATAATCGTTCCCGAATAAATGATTTTCACTGAAAAAAAAAAATTTAAATGTGAACAATGGGAACAATGTGCATACAGTACAGTTGAACATAAGGATTTATGAGATGTATATTTTTTTGCGCCATTTATACTTCTCCAATTGTTTAGGTAGGTACTTAAATAAAGGTAAACAGTCTTGTCACAACTTTATATAACAACACATCCTAAACAAATACATCGGGCTAACTAACTGACTAAATAGTAGTTCGATACCAATTTTGTTTTTATAATGTGTTTCTAAACAGAAAAATATTTTTGGACTGAGTTTTTAAACAAAATTAAAAAGACACACCAAGATTGTTTACGCTTATTTAAGTAACTAAACTAATGGACTATAGAAGATTTTGCTATCACAATGATGCCAAAATATTTATTTTGCCGGAACGACTATAAAATCATCCGGTTTATGCCGTATATGAGACTAGAGGATGTTGTTAACCCAGAATTTATCTTCATTGAAAAGATGAAAAAGCACAAAAGCCTGTATATTTTCCGGCAAATTTCTTGCCATCCACTAATGTTCTTACGAATCCAGTATATTTTATTTGCTCACTCTGTTATCTGTTATCCCAGGTTTGTAGTAAGCTCGCACATTCGCCACCACCCGACCCAGCAGGGGAACACGCTAGAAGACAACAGTGCGCCCGACCCCACGTTCGTGTTACAACAAGATCTTTTGAAGAAATACATCGTGTACTCTAGAGAGAATGTCCATCCTAAACTACAGGTGTGTATTACCTTTGAGCGTGTTTAATTAGTAATTCAAAATAATATAAAGTATATCTGTAGTCTGGAGATGTTAATAACTTTCCCAATCAGTCAAAGCGGACACTTTTCTGTTTGTTCTACTTATTTCATCGGTCTATTTTTAATTGCCGACATGTATGTGTTTGTGTGTGTGTGTGTGTGTGTGTGTGTGTGTGTGTGTGTGTGTGTGTGTGTGTGTGTGTGTGTGTGCCTGCGTGTGTTTTTTGAAGAAAAGAATATTAGCAACCGAAATTTCTAATATTTCTTCTAACCCCTCCAACAATAAGCTCAGTGGCTTATGATAGGAGTGTATTTTATGCTGCAAATAATGATGGATTTATATAGCGACACATCTACCGTATTTAGCAGCAGATTTACCATTTTAAGTATCAAAAATATCTTTATCATGAGATTGGAACCTAAGATCTCAGAGAGAGACTGCTATAGAGACAGCACTATTATACAACCGTACCACTTTCCAGACAGTATAGATAATTTTTGTTTGTATTACAGAACATGGACCAAGATAAGGTGGCAAAGATGTACAGTCAGCTGCGACAAGAGTCACTTGCAACAGGAAGCTTACCTATCACTGTCAGGCATATTGAATCTGGTAAGTAAGCTTTCTTTGGTGTCATTCATTCGAAAAGATAAAATTTAGAGGCTTCACTTTTCTAAAACGATTTAAAATTGGAGAAAGTGTATGTTTAAATGGGACTTGAACCCGTTACCAGTCTCTTACAGGGCGAACGCTCAGACCACTCTTGCACACACACACACACAACGCCAAAAGCCATGTTAGTAATTTGCAAAATAGAGCTAAAATTTAATGCGTTTATTCTCTGAACCTTTTCCCAACTCAGTTGAGGTCGGCTTTCCAGTCTAACTGTGATGCGGCTGAACTTTGATATTTTCCGTGAAGCGACTGCCATCGGACCTCCACAACCAATGGTCCAATGACCAATGGCGATATCGAAGTTCCAGGTTAGACTGGTTGAACTTTTGAGGGCTCCAACTAACTGTAACGACTGCCATAGATGTTTGTATGGACCGACGGCTTAAAGTGCTCTCCGAGGCACCACCAGACCAGTCCAAACAGCCATATTCATGTATACAACTTTTTGCACTGAGCGGGGATCGAACGTAGAAGTCGCGTGCACTAACGCCACGCCACGAAGGCTGTCCTAAAATTTAATCCATTGTGCAAAATAAACGGGTACTATAGGGTATATAGAGAGAGGTCTATGTCCAGCAGTACACCTATGCTTCGCTGTGCAATATGTAATGGTAACGGGTTGGTCCGCAGTGATCCGCATGAGCGAGGCGCACGCGCGCATGCACCTGCGCGGGCAGGTGGCGGAGCAGGACGTGAACATGGCCATCCGCACCATGCTCGAGAGCTTCGTCGACACGCAGAAGTACTCCGTCATGCGCGCCATGCGACAGGTATGCACGCGCTCACTATACTACTTCTATGCACCTGCGCGGGCAGGTGGCGGAGCAGGACGTGAACATGGCCATCCGCACCATGCTCGAGAGCTTCGTCGACACGCAGAAGTACTCCGTCATGCGCGCCATGCGACAGGTATGCACGCGCTCACTATACTACTTCTATGCACCTGCGCGGGCAGGTGGCGGAGCAGGACGTGAACATGGCCATCCGCACCATGCTCGAGAGCTTCGTCGACACGCAGAAGTACTCCGTCATGCGCGCCATGCGACAGGTATGCACGCGCTCACTATACTACTTCTATGCACCTGCGCGGGCAGGTGGCGGAGCAGGACGTGAACATGGCCATCCGCACCATGCTCGAGAGCTTCGTCGACACGCAGAAGTACTCCGTCATGCGCGCCATGCGACAGGTATGCACGCGCTCACTATACTACTTCTATGCACCTGCGCGGGCAGGTGGCGGAGCAGGACGTGAACATGGCCATCCGCACCATGCTCGAGAGCTTCGTCGACACGCAGAAGTACTCCGTCATGCGCGCCATGCGACAGGTATGCACGCGCTCACTATACTACTTCTATGCACCTGCGCGGGCAGGTGGCGGAGCAGGACGTGAACATGGCCATCCGCACCATGCTCGAGAGCTTCGTCGACACGCAGAAGTACTCCGTCATGCGCGCCATGCGACAGGTGTTTGGGCTGCCAGGAAGTCGAAAGGAGTCGTGGTTCTTTGGTGTTGAAATGATGAGAATGACTCGTAATTAACTCAATAGGTATATTTGCCTTTTACACTGATACATTAATTAGTAGGTAGATGACAATATAATGTATGTGCTACTGAGATGTTTGATAGCGAGTGGGGGGCCGATCGGTTACGTTGCCGCCGATGCGTGGCTACCCTTGTGTGCGTGTTTCTATTGTCGATGTGTTGCGTCGACAACAGGTATGCACGCGCTCACTATACTACTTCTATGCACCTGCGCGGGCAGGTGGCGGAGCAGGACGTGAACATGGCCATCCGCACCATGCTCGAGAGCTTCGTCGACACGCAGAAGTACTCCGTCATGCGCGCCATGCGACAGGTATGCACGCGCTCACTATACTACTTCTATGCACCTGCGCGGGCAGGTGGCGGAGCAGGACGTGAACATGGCCATCCGCACCATGCTCGAGAGCTTCGTCGACACGCAGAAGTACTCCGTCATGCGCGCCATGCGACAGGTATGCACGCGCTCACTATACTACTTCTATGCACCTGCGCGGGCAGGTGGCGGAGCAGGACGTGAACATGGCCATCCGCACCATGCTCGAGAGCTTCGTCGACACGCAGAAGTACTCCGTCATGCGCGCCATGCGACAGGTATGCACGCGCTCACTATACTACTTCTATGCACCTGCGCGGGCAGGTGGCGGAGCAGGACGTGAACATGGCCATCCGCACCATGCTCGAGAGCTTCGTCGACACGCAGAAGTACTCCGTCATGCGCGCCATGCGACAGGTGTTTGGGCTGCCAGGAAGTCGAAAGGAGTCGTGGTTCTTTGGTGTTGAAATGATGAGAATGACTCGTAATTAACTCAATAGGTATATTTGCCTTTTACACTGATACATTAATTAGTAGGTAGATGACAATATAATGTATGTGCTACTGAGATGTTTGATAGCGAGTGGGGGGCCGATCGGTTACGTTGCCGCCGATGCGTGGCTACCCTTGTGTGCGTGTTTCTATTGTCGATGTGTTGCGTCGACATGCCGCCCCTCATTGAAGCCTTGCTTCAATCTTGCTGTGCTTGAGGTAAAGGACAAATCTTGGCAAAGGAACGTCGAATTATTCCTGAGTTCGTTTTAATGTCTGCTACTCGGGTTACTCCGTCGGTTCCAGGGTATATGGTTACGATACGTCCCAGCTGCCACTTCATGGGAGGCAGGTGATCGTCTTTGATGAGGACAAGGTCTCCTGTGCAGAGTGATCCCTGAGATTGCTTCCATTTAGTGCGAATTTGAAGTTCTGAGATGTATTCACGATGCCATCTGGACCAAAATTGCTGACGAAGTTGTTCAACTCTTTTATATCGATCAATACGATGAGATGGTATTTCGGCTAAATCTGGCTCTGGTATTGACGTTACTGGTTTGCCAATTAAGAAATGACCTGGAGTGAGGGGTAATAGGTCCTGTAAGTTAGAGGATAGAGGACTGAGAGGACGTGAGTTTAGTATCGCCTCAATTTGTGTCAGAACCGTGTATAAATGTTCAAATGTTAAATTTGAATTACCGATAGTACGTTTTAAATGGTTTTTCATGGATTTAACACCTATTTCGTGTAAACCACCAAAATGTGGGGATCGGGGTGGAGCGAAGCTAAACTTGATGGATTGCTGTGCAAAAATATCTACGATTTTATCTTCATCAGTGGAGATAATTTTCTTTAATTCGTTGTTGGCTCCAACAAAATTAGACCCATTATCCGAATAAATGTAAGACGGTTTGCCGCGGCGAGAGATGAACCGTTTCAAAGCTAGAATAAATTTTGTTGTAGTCATGTCGCTTACCAATTCGAGATGAATGGCTTTAGTGGCAAAGCAAACGAACACGCAAATATATGATTTAACTAACCGACATCCTCGCCCCTCCTTGTTAGCGACCATAACAGGACCGGCGTAATCTACGGCTGTGAACTGAAACGCGTAACCGGCATTAAACCTTTCTTTAGGTAAGTTACCCATAATAGGTGCTATTGTCTTTGCTCGGTGACGGCTACAAATGGTGCAGTTTCGATACACAAACCTGGCCAAGTCTCGTCCACCGACCGTCCAATAATTTTGGCGAGTGGAGTATAGCAATTGTTGAGGGCCTGTGTGCATTAAAGCCTTATGTTCATTTTTAAATAACAGTATTGTGAAATGATGATTTTTATGAAGTAAAAATGGATGTTTTTTATCATAATCGTATTGTGAATTATGGAGTCGCCCTCCTACTCTTATAACGTTTAATTTATGGTCAAAAAATGGATTGAGAGATAACAATGAATTAGAACCTTTCAATTTTTCATTAGCCTTTAATTGTTGATATTCTGTAGGGAATGATTGCTGTTGTGAGAAACTGATTAATTTGTACTCAGATAGTTGAAGTTCGGCAACTTGTAGATTACCTTTGATTATGTTTGTTTTGTTTTTCAAATTATGTATAAATCTAAGGACATAAGCTAAAGTTCTATGCATACGCGAATAAGTTGAGAATCTGTCAAAAGGAAATAAAGCTTCCCATGGTTGAGTGACCATGCAAACAACTTCCCTTTTTAACTCGGGTAAAGACTGATTATTATTTTTTAAATCAATAGTAGGCCACGATGACTCATCAGATTCAAGAAATTGTGGACCATACCACCATTGCTTACAGCTAATCAAAGTGTCGGCACTCATTTTACGCGTTAGATAGTCAGCTGGGTTCGCTTGTGTAGGAACATAACTCCAAGAGCTAATATTCATAGTGGACTGTATTTGTTGAATTTCTCCTACTCTGTTCCTAACAAATGTTTGTAATTTATTAACAGTAGTATTAAGCCAGCCTAAAACAATGGTCGAGTCAGTCCAGTAAAAAATTTCATGGACGGTGACTCGTAATGATTTAATAATTTTCGTACTTAATCTAGCTCCTAACAACGCTCCACAAAGTTCCAGGCGTGGAATAGTTTGTGGTTTTAGAGGACTCACTTTGTTTTTTGAACACAATAAATGAATAAGTATGCCATTATTTTTATCAATAGAACGTAAGTATGCGCAAGCTCCATAAGCTTCTTCAGAAGCGTCTGTAAATATATGTAACTGTAATTTATTATAATTTCTACTTATTGTGTGTCTAGAAATTCTTAAATGATTTAATTGTGATAATGAATTAATAAAAGTTAACCAAGCTCTTTGTGTTGCTTGGGGAACCTCGTCGTCCCATGAGAGTTTGCATAACCATAATTTTTGCATAGTTATTTTCGCTTCTAAAACAGCTGGAGTGACTAGTCCTAACGGATCAAATAGTTGCGAGATAGTGGACAAAATATTTCTTTTTGTTATTTTACCGTGGGTTTTTAAATTTATATCAAAGCATATTTTATCGGTTTTATGATCCCAATTAATCCCTAATGTTTTTGAAATATCATTGGGACACAAATCAAAACGATCATGAGACATGTTATCATCTCGTTTAAGTTGAGTCAGGACCCCTTGATCATTAGAACACCACTTTCTAAGAGGAAAGCAACCGCCTTTAAGTTGTTCGGTCACTGCGGAATAGACGTGGAGCGCTTGAGAGACATTACTAGCGCCGGTGATGAGGTCATCGACGTAGAAATCTCTTGAGATTATCTCTTGGATGAACGGATCACTACATTCGTCAGCTAACTGCTTCAAGCACCGTATCGCAAGATACGGAGCAGAAGCAGTGCCGTACGTCACGGTGTTCAGTTCGTAAGCCCTCAGAGCTTCACTCGGCTCGTCGCGCCACAGTATTTTTTGCAGACATCTTTGTGATTCGTTAATTTCAATTTGTCTATACATTTTAGTGACATCTGCAGTGAGTACTATGTTATGTTGGCGAAAGCGCAATAATATTGAAAAGAGGTCGTCTTGAATTACTGGCCCAACCATTTGCAGCTCATTGAACGAATAACCAGATGAGGTTTTTGCTGAGCAATCGAAAACCACCCTTAAAGACGTCGTCAAACTGCTAGCTCGTTCAACGCCATGGTGGGGAGCAAAGTATTGGATATGATCACTATGTTGATTTTTTGATAGTCTCATATGACCTAAATTAATATATTCATGAATGAAATCTTTATATTGATTTTTTAGTTGTGTATTATTTTGTAATCTTTTCTCTAATTGTAAAAATCTTGTTTTAGCAATTTTGTAAGAATCACCTAAAACGTTTGGGCTAAACTTTAATGGGATTGTCACACAAAATCTGCCATTAGGTAGGCGAGACGTAGTGTTCACGAATGATTTTTCACATTCAATCTCTTCAGGGGACCACTCTAGTTGTTTATTTGTAGTTGAAGTAATAGTATCTAGTTCCCAGAACTTCGCCAATTGGTTGGTGAGCACTTGAGAATCAGAAAAATTGCAAATTGTTGATGAACTTAGTTGTATAGATCCGGTGATAAACCAACCTAATTTAGACTTTTGTAAAATTATATTTTGATCATTTAATTTAACTTGTTCGGGTTCAATAAATTCCCACAGTGTTCCGTTGCCAATCAAAATATCGATATTTGACGGTAAATAAAACTTAGGATCAGCCAATGAAAATTTATTAGGAATTTTAATAATATTTTTATCTAGTGGGGAACTTGGCCAAGGATTGGTAATATCGGAAATAATTATGCATGTTATTGTCTTGCAATAATTCGAATGAAGAGATTGAATAATAATATCGCAACACTTTTTTGATACTGATACACTCTTGTTCAATCCATTAATAGTCGTAATCATATTTTTCGTAGGTAAGCGAAGTTGTTTACAAAGTCGCTCCGTTATAAAGTTCGCAGTACTGCCCGAGTCTAACATGATGCGCACACGCTGACTATTATCTAAGGCGGTGCGCACACTCACGCAAGCTGTAGACAACAGTCCTACTGGGGACGCGGTAGCACACGTTAACACTACTTCGTCGCGCGAATCCTCATTGCGATCGCTCTCTGATAGCTTCGGACAGATTAAGCTATTATGTTTTTTGTTACATTTTTTACAGGCTTTTAGTTGACACTTTTTTGTGGAATGTCCAGCCTTTAAACAATTCAAGCAAAGATTTAATGAATTCGCTTTAATTTCTCGATCTTTATTGTTTAATTTTAAAAACGTTTTGCAATAATAAATAAAGTGATCAGCTGACTGACAGACGGGGCACTTTCTCTTTTCATCAGTGGATAAGAGGCTCGTTGCATTCCCTGGTGATTTAGTTGCTGTTTTGTTTTTGTTACTATGTTCTAATATTTCCAATAATTCCGATCTATTTTTTGTAAAGTGAATTAAATCTTCAAAGGTTAAATGCTGTTTGTCATTGATTAACGCTTTATATTTTTCCCATTCTACAAAAGTCTGTGAATCGAATTTACTAGCCAGCATATAAATCAACAGGGTGTCCCATTTATCGGTGGGCTCCCCTAATGTTTTCAAAGATCGCAAATTCTTAACGAAACTGTCAACTAAGCGTTTCAAATTAAACGATGTATCTTTCTGAATAGAATAAACTGTAAATAATGCCTTAACATGATTAGCGATAAGCATTTTTTTGTTGTCATATCGATCACAAATTAAATTCCAGGCTACTTCATAATTACTTGAAGAGAATTCAATTGATTTTATAACTAACAAGGCACTGCCTTCTAATGACGAACGCAGGTAATGGAACTTATTAATTGCGCTTAGGTCGGGGTTATCGTGAATTAATGAAAGGTAAGTGTCTCGAAACTCCAACCAAGAGCCATAAGCACCGTTGAATGTAGCAAGCTGTATGATAGGTAACTTGACACTAGCTCCGTGGCCCTTAGTACAATTTAATTCACAACTAAAATTGTGCGGTTGCTCGGCCACTGCGCCTAACTTCGACTTAGCGAGCGCCACGGCCTTAAAGTACATACACTCAAAGAGGTCGCGCTCTTTTTCCTGTTCGGTGACATTCGTAGTTATACCTTCTATTTCCTGCTGAATTTCGTTGTAACTATCGAATAATGGTTCCAATTTTGTTATTCGAGCTTCAATTTCCAACTTGAGTTCGTTGCTTAAATGTGCTGGTAAATTATTAATGTAGTTGGAAAATAAAGTCAAACGGCCCTTTAAGCTGCCTCGCTTTTTAACTAGAGTTTGTTCATCACTCATGGCAATAAAACGTATAGAATAATTTTAATGAAATAGGAAATAGTCACAATCACCACAGTCGTAAAAAGGACGCACCGTAATGTAGTGCGTGGCCTACTATAGCTTGCGTTGAGATACGGTATTCACGGATACCCGCTTGCTAACGTTATCTATAAAAATGTTTGTAATGTAATTATTTTACTGTGTTAATTTAAATATGATGAATTTATTGCAGTAAGTAGGCATGCAACTAAACAAAGATTATTTATAAAAAGGAGTATGGATATCTACTTAATATTTTTATAGTTTTTAGGTATGTATGGTACCTATTTATTATACTTATTACAAGAATGTGTAAGTGTAAGTAAGTTGATTGATGATAAGTGAAATGAATGAAAGAACTTTATTAAAAGTATGAAACAAATCTACCAAATATTTATAGGAAGTGATAGGTTTATTTTTTAGAAATAATATGATATACCTACCGTGGTCGGTAAGATTTATATCGTGTATAGGTATGTACTTATTACAAAAATGTGTTAGTATGAATAAGTACTTGTACAATTAATCTATTTTCTATTTGTAGGTAGACGATAGATTTATATAATTAGTATGAATCTACCAAATATTTATAGGAATTGATAGATTATATTTTAGAAATTTTATGATATACCGTAGTTGGTAGGATTTTTATGGTTTATAGGTATGTACTTATTGCAAAGGTGTATAAGCATGGATAAGTACTTGTGAAATTAATCTATCTTCTATTTGTAGGTAGACGATAGATTTATGATTTGTTTGAATCTACCAATTTTTTATAGGAATTGATAGATTTATGTTTTAGGAATCCGTGATCGGTATTATTTTGGCAATAGGAAGCCTGTTGATTAGCAATAGGTAGCTAAAGTATTGTTTTTAATGATTATTAAAAGTAAAGGGTAGGTACACTGGACTGACACAAATGACGAGGCGTGGTAGGTGTTATTAATGTTGGATGGATGAAGGAAATTGGCTGTATCTATATAGTCTAACCAGATCGCCACTTGCCTGTTCGCAATGTTGTCCAGAAAGTTTGATGATGAACGTGCACACTCCTTGTCCGACTTCAATATCGTCCCTGCTGGTTGCTTCGTAAGTCCGGGAGAAGGATCAATGTTTGGGCTGCCAGGAAGTCGAAAGGAGTCGTGGTTCTTTGGTGTTGAAATGATGAGAATGACTCGTAATTAACTCAATAGGTATATTTGCCTTTTACACTGATACATTAATTAGTAGGTAGATGACAATATAATGTATGTGCTACTGAGATGTTTGATAGCGAGTGGGGGGCCGATCGGTTACGTTGCCGCCGATGCGTGGCTACCCTTGTGTGCGTGTTTCTATTGTCGATGTGTTGCGTCGACAACAGGTATGCACGCGCTCACTATACTACTTCTATGCACCTGCGCGGGCAGGTGGCGGAGCAGGACGTGAACATGGCCATCCGCACCATGCTCGAGAGCTTCGTCGACACGCAGAAGTACTCCGTCATGCGCGCCATGCGACAGGTATGCACGCGCTCACTATACTACTTCTATGCACCTGCGCGGGCAGGTGGCGGAGCAGGACGTGAACATGGCCATCCGCACCATGCTCGAGAGCTTCGTCGACACGCAGAAGTACTCCGTCATGCGCGCCATGCGACAGGTATGCACGCGCTCACTATACTACTTCTATGCACCTGCGCGGGCAGGTGGCGGAGCAGGACGTGAACATGGCCATCCGCACCATGCTCGAGAGCTTCGTCGACACGCAGAAGTACTCCGTCATGCGCGCCATGCGACAGGTATGCACGCGCTCACTATACTACTTCTATGCACCTGCGCGGGCAGGTGGCGGAGCAGGACGTGAACATGGCCATCCGCACCATGCTCGAGAGCTTCGTCGACACGCAGAAGTACTCCGTCATGCGCGCCATGCGACAGGTATGCACGCGCTCACTATACTACTTCTATGCACCTGCGCGGGCAGGTGGCGGAGCAGGACGTGAACATGGCCATCCGCACCATGCTCGAGAGCTTCGTCGACACGCAGAAGTACTCCGTCATGCGCGCCATGCGACAGGTATGCACGCGCTCACTATACTACTTCTATGCACCTGCGCGGGCAGGTGGCGGAGCAGGACGTGAACATGGCCATCCGCACCATGCTCGAGAGCTTCGTCGACACGCAGAAGTACTCCGTCATGCGCGCCATGCGACAGGTATGCACGCGCTCACTATACTACTTCTATGCACCTGCGCGGGCAGGTGGCGGAGCAGGACGTGAACATGGCCATCCGCACCATGCTCGAGAGCTTCGTCGACACGCAGAAGTACTCCGTCATGCGCGCCATGCGACAGGTATGCACGCGCTCACTATACTACTTCTATGCACCTGCGCGGGCAGGTGGCGGAGCAGGACGTGAACATGGCCATCCGCACCATGCTCGAGAGCTTCGTCGACACGCAGAAGTACTCCGTCATGCGCGCCATGCGACAGGTATGCACGCGCTCACTATACTACTTCTATGCACCTGCGCGGGCAGGTGGCGGAGCAGGACGTGAACATGGCCATCCGCACCATGCTCGAGAGCTTCGTCGACACGCAGAAGTACTCCGTCATGCGCGCCATGCGACAGGTATGCACGCGCTCACTATACTACTTCTATGCACCTGCGCGGGCAGGTGGCGGAGCAGGACGTGAACATGGCCATCCGCACCATGCTCGAGAGCTTCGTCGACACGCAGAAGTACTCCGTCATGCGCGCCATGCGACAGGTATGCACGCGCTCACTATACTACTTCTATGCACCTGCGCGGGCAGGTGGCGGAGCAGGACGTGAACATGGCCATCCGCACCATGCTCGAGAGCTTCGTCGACACGCAGAAGTACTCCGTCATGCGCGCCATGCGACAGGTATGCACGCGCTCACTATACTACTTCTATGCACCTGCGCGGGCAGGTGGCGGAGCAGGACGTGAACATGGCCATCCGCACCATGCTCGAGAGCTTCGTCGACACGCAGAAGTACTCCGTCATGCGCGCCATGCGACAGGTATGCACGCGCTCACTATACTACTTCTATGCACCTGCGCGGGCAGGTGGCGGAGCAGGACGTGAACATGGCCATCCGCACCATGCTCGAGAGCTTCGTCGACACGCAGAAGTACTCCGTCATGCGCGCCATGCGACAGGTATGCACGCGCTCACTATACTACTTCTATGCACCTGCGCGGGCAGGTGGCGGAGCAGGACGTGAACATGGCCATCCGCACCATGCTCGAGAGCTTCGTCGACACGCAGAAGTACTCCGTCATGCGCGCTATGCGACAGGTATGCACGCGCTCACTATACTACTTCTATGCACCTGCGCGGGCAGGTGGCGGAGCAGGACGTGAACATGGCCATCCGCACCATGCTCGAGAGCTTCGTCGACACGCAGAAGTACTCCGTCATGCGCGCCATGCGACAGGTATGCACGCGCTCACTATACTACTTCTATGCACCTGCGCGGGCAGGTGGCGGAGCAGGACGTGAACATGGCCATCCGCACCATGCTCGAGAGCTTCGTCGACACGCAGAAGTACTCCGTCATGCGCGCCATGCGACAGCTATGCACGCGCTCACTATACTACTTCTATGCACCTGCGCGGGCAGGTGGCGGAGCAGGACGTGAACATGGCCATCCGCACCATGCTCGAGAGCTTCGTCGACACGCAGAAGTACTCCGTCATGCGCGCCATGCGACAGGTATGCACGCGCTCACTATACTACTTCTATGCACCTGCGCGGGCAGGTGGCGGAGCAGGACGTGAACATGGCCATCCGCACCATGCTCGAGAGCTTCGTCGACACGCAGAAGTACTCCGTCATGCGCGCCATGCGACAGGTATGCACGCGCTCACTATACTACTTCTATGCACCTGCGTGGGCAGGTGGCGGAGCAGGACGTGAACATGGCCATCCGCACCATGCTCGAGAGCTTCGTCGACACGCAGAAGTACTCCGTCATGCGCGCCATGCGACAGGTATGCACGCGCTCACTATACTACTTCTATGCACCTGCGCGGGCAGGTGGCGGAGCAGGACGTGAACATGGCCATCCGCACCATGCTCGAGAGCTTCGTCGACACGCAGAAGTACTCCGTCATGCGCGCCATGCGACAGGTATGCACGCGCTCACTATACTACTTCTATGCACCTGCGCGGGCAGGTGGCGGAGCAGGACGTGAACATGGCCATCCGCACCATGCTCGAGAGCTTCGTCGACACGCAGAAGTACTCCGTCATGCGCGCCATGCGACAGCTATGCACGCGCTCACTATACTACTTCTATGCACCTGCGCGGGCAGGTGGCGGAGCAGGACGTGAACATGGCCATCCGCACCATGCTCGAGAGCTTCGTCGACACGCAGAAGTACTCCGTCATGCGCGCCATGCGACAGGTATGCACGCGCTCACTATACTACTTCTATGCACCTGCGCGGGCAGGTGGCGGAGCAGGACGTGAACATGGCCATCCGCACCATGCTCGAGAGCTTCGTCGACACGCAGAAGTACTCCGTCATGCGCGCCATGCGACAGGTATGCACGCGCTCACTATACTACTTCTATGCACCTGCGTGGGCAGGTGGCGGAGCAGGACGTGAACATGGCCATCCGCACCATGCTCGAGAGCTTCGTCGACACGCAGAAGTACTCCGTCATGCGCGCCATGCGACAGGTATGCACGCGCTCACTATACTACTTCTATGCACCTGCGCGGGCAGGTGGCGGAGCAGGACGTGAACATGGCCATCCGCACCATGCTCGAGAGCTTCGTCGACACGCAGAAGTACTCCGTCATGCGCGCCATGCGACAGGTATGCACGCGCTCACTATACTACTTCTATGCACCTGCGCGGGCAGGTGGCGGAGCAGGACGTGAACATGGCCATCCGCACCATGCTCGAGAGCTTCGTCGACACGCAGAAGTACTCCGTCATGCGCGCCATGCGACAGGTATGCACGCGCTCACTATACTACTTCTATGCACCTGCGCGGGCAGGTGGCGGAGCAGGACGTGAACATGGCCATCCGCACCATGCTCGAGAGCTTCGTCGACACGCAGAAGTACTCCGTCATGCGCGCCATGCGACAGGTATGCACGCGCTCACTATACTACTTCTATGCACCTGCGCGGGCAGGTGGCGGAGCAGGACGTGAACATGGCCATCCGCACCATGCTCGAGAGCTTCGTCGACACGCAGAAGTACTCCGTCATGCGCGCCATGCGACAGGTATGCACGCGCTCACTATACTACTTCTATGCACCTGCGCGGGCAGGTGGCGGAGCAGGACGTGAACATGGCCATCCGCACCATGCTCGAGAGCTTCGTCGACACGCAGAAGTACTCCGTCATGCGCGCCATGCGACAGGTATGCACGCGCTCACTATACTACTTCTATGCACCTGCGCGGGCAGGTGGCGGAGCAGGACGTGAACATGGCCATCCGCACCATGCTCGAGAGCTTCGTCGACACGCAGAAGTACTCCGTCATGCGCGCCATGCGACAGGTATGCACGCGCTCACTATACTACTTCTATGCACCTGCGCGGGCAGGTGGCGGAGCAGGACGTGAACATGGCCATCCGCACCATGCTCGAGAGCTTCGTCGACACGCAGAAGTACTCCGTCATGCGCGCCATGCGACAGGTATGCACGCGCTCACTATACTACTTCTATGCACCTGCGCGGGCAGGTGGCGGAGCAGGACGTGAACATGGCCATCCGCACCATGCTCGAGAGCTTCGTCGACACGCAGAAGTACTCCGTCATGCGCGCCATGCGACAGGTATGCACGCGCTCACTATACTACTTCTATGCACCTGCGCGGGCAGGTGGCGGAGCAGGACGTGAACATGGCCATCCGCACCATGCTCGAGAGCTTCGTCGACACGCAGAAGTACTCCGTCATGCGCGCCATGCGACAGGTATGCACGCGCTCACTATACTCTGTAATGTTTTGTTTTTTGAACAAGACATTGACATAGTTTATTTTATGAACTGTTATGTTACATTAGAATTTGGATCTATTTAAAGTGTCAAAAGATTTTAGATCTTAATGTGTCGAGGAAATTTTGGTGTCCACTGTATTTTTACTGCAAATCAAATCAAAGTTTTTAAACACCCGATTTCACTCATACGGTTTAGTTAATGCATTTGACATTCACAATGTTATTAACATTTATACCTATCTAATCTCATACTATAACTTATATTCATATTCCTACAGACATTCCAAAAATACCTGTCATACAAGAAGGACCACAGCGAGCTCCTGTACTACATTCTCCGGCAGCTGACCATGGACCAGCTGGCCTACATGCGCGGGCTGCACAACCACTCGCAGTCCACTGTAGAGATCTCAGAGAGAGACCTCACGGAGAGGGCGAGACAGATCAACATCAACGACTTGAAACCATTCTACGATAGCAGGATATTTAAGATGAACAGCTTCAGCTATGACGCGAAGAGAAAAGTTATTATACATGTGTTACCCGAAACTCCGACTGCGACGGCTTGAGTATTACTTTAGTATAGGCCATTATTAAGAATCTGTCCAATTCTAAAACTCAAAAGAATTAATTCTCAGTATCAATTCGGATTACGTACTGGTTTTGTGATAATAATACTCTTTTTATTTCATTATAAGTATAAGTTTAATGGACGCGGCTAAATCACGTCAAGTCACGGCAAATTGAACGAAACGGATTCGTATCGTGCGGAGTCATACACATACATACATAAAATCACGCCTGTTTCACATAGGGGTAGGCAGATATCACGGATCTCTACCTCTAGCTACGATCCCGACCTACTACTCTCATTAGCTTCTTCATGCATGCTCGTCGGTTTAAGGTACTCCTGACCTGCCCCTTTTCTAACACTTCCCCGATTGCCGCCTCTTTAGCCAGCAAAATGTATGTAGCCTCTGCGTACCCCATCAAATATTAGTTGTACTTATGAAAAGTTGGTAATTTTCATAATTAATTATTCCGTCTATAACTCAAGTTACATCATACATATTTTCTCGCCCGTAAATTCCTCTCCCGTTTATTATATTATACTTACATTCCGCCAAATATGATTTTCGGTTCCAAGTGCGACAATTGTATTTGCCGTCGAACGGGCAACTTAAGTTAGGGTTAAATTTTTTTGTACCCTAAAGAATCAAAGAACTACAATTTAATGCGACGTCAGGCGGGTCCCTGACGCTCTACACATCAGCCAATCTTACTTTGTGATCTAGATGAATAAAATCTCTTCAGTAAGTACCTGAATACTTTAAATAATAAAAAACATACGAAAGATTTCAAGAAGAGTAAGGTAGCATAAATAAAAACAAACACATCACAATCAACACATAAGGGCAAATCCACACTTGTTACATTTTCCACCCACCTTTCACACTATCATAGTGACAGTAGTCATTATAAGAAATAGCTTTAATTCTCTTATATACATTGTTCTTGTCTTTAGTGTTATATTAATAATTATGTCTTTATTTTATGCATGTCATATTAATTCTTGTTTGTTGAAATTATGTAAGGCATTTTTCCTTTAAATATAAGTGAAATATCTGGGTTTTTGTTGTAATATCTCATTAGGTTTTTTTAAGTTATGGTAGCCACACCAGTTACAATATCTATGCCTCATAAGAAAGCTCAAGGTCACACAGCGTGCTATGGAAAGGGCTATGCTCGGAATCTTTCTGCTAGATCGAATCAGAAATGAGGAGATCCGCAGACGAACGAAAGTGGTCGACATAGCCTACAGGGTTAGCAAGCTGAAGTGGCAGTGGCGCGTAAAGCGTAGGACAGCTTCCTGCGAGGTGCACGGACGACATAGTCAAAGTCGCGGGTACCCATTGGATGCAGACCGCCTCCAATCGGTCGGTTCGGAGATCGATGGGGTAGGCCTATGTTCAGCAGTGGACGTCTTGTGGCTGAAATGATGATGATATGGCTACCGTGAACCATTACCGTAGTACCTTGATCGTCAATACTATCTTGGTTATTTTCATGTGCGATTCTTCAAAGGCTCCAATAACACTCTTAATTTAAAAAAAACTAAAGACTTTAAAGTATTGTCTGCTCAGGTTACAAAACTGATTGATATTGGCACAGAGCTATATATCATTATCAGTTTCAGATTGAATTTACACTTAATCATTACAATATTTTAAAGTAGTACTTTAACTTATAGAGGTAAAAATAACATTGTAAATAGCACATTTTCATTAATTTTGTTCGAATAAATCGTGATTAAAAATAAGTGCCTTGACTTACAAATAAGTGTGTTAACTTTATAAGGATTACTTTAATTTTTGATTGATCATTAAAATCTTTGAAATTGTATGTAGCTGTTTTATTCAAGAATCATTCGTTTGCTTGTTTTAGATAGCGCGCACATATGCACCTAGGGCCTTACCATCACCTCTCATAACTCTTACAAGTTATATTATTTCAATCTTACTTTATTTTCAGTGAGATACGAACCGTGAGCGTCAGTTAAAACAGTAAAAATCGGCAAAATGGTCTCTTATTGTAGTGGATACATTTATTTGTTAGTAGGTATTTACTTTACGCTTGTCTCACAAGATTCAGTAAACAAAATATGACTGTGGAAGATAACAAGTCTGAATCACACTTAAAAATAAATAATATTAGTTTTAGAGGTCATAGAAAGTCATAATCTCTTTCTATGACCTCTATTTTAATTTCTTTTGATAAGTGATTACACAATACGAAAATTCACCGTTGTGGCTGAGGGTTTCGGCGAATGTTTTTGAAATGTCAAAATGAATTCTAGATAGACTGAATTATAGGAGGTCCGGCTGGTACGGGTCCGTACAGAAACTCTACTAATTCTCAACTCTCAACCGACCGTAGTGGGGAGCCCCCCCCCCCCCCTCCCCCACAGCGGTCAGCAGCACGAATGTGACACCCTTGGCATAACAAACATAGATAGGCCATAGTAACCATTTTCCAACAACAGGTGGGCCGTGTGCTCGTCTGCCACCTAAGTTGTATAAAAAAATCCAAGCATAGTCCTATATTAATGCGATACATTACGTATACACCCCATTATAAGGTACCTACTTACTAACCTAGCTATACAGGATGGAATTTTGTAATGCCACCTGAAGGGGAAGTACTCTTAATACTGTAGATAGAAAATTTTACTCAAAGGAAACATTCCTTTATTTTTGAAAAGAAACAAAACTGCATTCAATGATTTTAAAAAATTCGCTTGCCGACTGACTAAAATCTGTAAAAGTTGCATCCTGTACTTTTATTGCATGGATCGTTAGGGTCTATTATAAGGATGAAATCTCTCTAACAAACTTCATAAATGAAATGACTTTATTTATACCAAGGAGGGTAGGAGGTAAAACAAAAACAAAATTGACATTAATTCCATTCAAATTATATTTTGTTTTATATCAAAATTCTTACATTTGTTTACATTTAAATCGTGACACTAAATATAAGAGACATTTTACTATACAGTCTTAGAAAATATTACGTCTATGACATGTAATTGATAATTAACTTTACCATAACACAGCATTTCACAAAGCACAAACATATACTAATGACTAAATTTCCACATACAGGGGTCATCCATTGACAACTGTAGATTTGAGACTTTAAATTCATATTGTACATCATTGTCAATAAATACCCCTTATTTATTAAACCTTGAGTAACGTTAAATAGAGTATTTCAAATCTTTTTAAACAAACTTTGGCTACATATATATCAAGTACTTATTTTCAATCGCATCAGTGGAAATGAAGCCTAACATAAAAGTATCAAATCTAAGTACATATACATTCATACTTTCATACACGCTTTTTTTTCTTAACACATAGTACAACATTCTCTAAAACATTCAACAAGCTCACCACATTAAAACCCATTTAGCACTTTTCACTTCATTTTCTTTTCAATGAATCAATATTTTATTTACTTTATCAATGGTTATAGTTACATATCTTAAAAATGCTGAATGAGTCAAAGATCATGTTCTACATATAAATAATAAATAGATAAAAACATTGTCTGCACAATAAAAACATCTTAAAAACAGTGTCATATTTTATACTAATCTCTTATTTAATGTCCAGCATTTTGTGAGAACATCCGCTGAGTGTTTAGCTTACATCAATTCATAACTAAACCCTTGAAAACATAACTTTGGTTGATACCCACATTTGTGAAAAAAAAATGGTAACTCATAAAATTGCAATATAAAAAAATTAAATTACAGAATTACCAGAAACTAATAAAAATATCAAATAATTAGGTATTTCATAACTGTTGAAATAAATTGTAAAATATTCATAGGTAGACGAAATCATTAGCAAATCTCACATTGTAAAAATCTTGTATTATTTTAAAATTCTCACATTTCTGAGTATCAGCCATGGGTAATGTTGAGTGCAATCTCCTTGTGTCGTCTAACAATCTGAACATGACTCATCCTCCGAGCCGCTACTGGAGTTGCTGTTGCTGTCACTTTCTGAGTCACTGCCGCTACTGCTGTCAGAATCTGAACCTGAGTCATCTGATGAAGAGTCCGATCCACTGTCTGATGAGCTGTTATCAGAGCAGTCTACGCAGTCTTTGTCAGAGCGCTTCTTTTTTGTTGGTATCTTGCAACTGCCATTGCTGTAACAGATGTGTAATATAATATATAAGATGTAGATTGTAGACCCGATGAGGGTGTCATATTCACTGTGTGAAAAAACCCTCGTTAAAATAAAGATTAAAAAAAAAAAAAAAAAAAAAAAGATGTGTAATATATAGACAGAACCTACAAACAACTGTGTTATATGAGTCGGTAGTTATGTATTGCGTGACTATTCAACAGGTATAGTTGTTTTCTTGTCTATCAGGTATGGAAAAAGAACTTTCATTCAATATTATTATTGTATAGTTGTAGGTAGATTTATTATTCCTCGTTTTAACCAAGAAACAAGTTGTAAGCATGTTTGATACAAAACTTGTTGAATATTTGTCAAAAGCTTGTAGATGACATGTCAGAACAGATCTACTTGTTTTAAATATATTTTGAGATTGTAACAAACAAGGTTTAAAAAACATTTGTGTCCATATTGGAGTCTGACATATTGCAACTGACAAGTTATACATACATGTTTTAACCTTGATGAAAAGGAGTGGTTAAATGCATGAGAAATTCCAAGAAATCTTTTGAAACATTTTCACTTTGAAAATTTTAAGGTATGTAGATAATAATAGTAAGTAGGTACCTATATTTATTTTCATTTAATGTTATCTACATTAGTACTTGGGAGATATAATAGAATTATTTATATATGTTTTGGTTTCTACACTAGAATAGATTATTAAATAGCATATGACGCTGATAGATAAATAGAAAGTTAGAATTATCAAAATCACTAGTCCAATACAATCACAATGGAGGTAGAAATTAAAATTATTTCTAGAACATTCTATAAAGTAACATGATTATATACCTGCATGAACCTTCGTCGCGCGACTTCAAGTTCTTCTTGAGGATCTGTGTGCGAGATGGGCGCACCAGAATTTTACGCTTTCCAGTGCACTCGTAGCTCCAGTGTCCATATTCCAGACACTTTTGACAACGGATCCCCTGAGGAAATGCAGCCGCCAAGGCAGCTTGCCTAAAATAGAAAAACAAGTTATAAATGCTGCAATAATCTTACAAAACATTACGAGGATTAGAAAATTCTTACTTTTTCTTCTGAGCTTGGTGCCTGTTATAGGTTCCCAATGTCATGGTGATTATTTCAATTTACAGATAAAAAGACTAAAGGTAGGTAGAAGTAAATTGCTCTCGTAAATCGTATCTGATGACTACAAGCCCACTAATAATCCCAAACACGAATGAATTATCTTATAAATCAGAAAATCCAAAGCATGGAAAATAAAAGACTTGTCAAATTGTCGTTGACAACAAGCTATAAAATAGAGATGCGCGACTATGAATGATTCCAGTCGAATTATTCGACTTTATGAATCATTCGTTTCATTCGAATGATTTACGAAATTAGTAACTAACGAGTTACTAATTTCGTTAGTCAATCGGAGTTTATTTCATTCAGTCGACCATTCGACCGCGATCGCCCGCCATTACCGAATAATTTATAATACCTCGTAGTTGTGATTATATATTATATAAACGAGTCAACAAAATTAAATTCTAGTATATTTTATATACTAGAATTTAATTTTGTTGACTCGTTTATAATTTTGATTCTTTTGCCTATTTTTTAAAATTAAACTCTTCAATGCATGTACCTACTTTTTTGTGTATTTTAAAATTTTCACTTAGAACCCTTTATCTGTGAGGCGCTTGCTACCTAGTCGGAAATAGCGGAAGATCATTATTAAACTCGTCGTTTCAAACTGGCGGAGTCGAATTCATTAATTACTGACTTTGTTTCGACTCAGTTGCCAACTACTAATTAGTAGTGCTTATTCGACTCTAACAATTAGTTGATTACTAATATTCAAGTCGAATGTGAATATTAGTAGTCGTAGTTCATTCGACTCGGCGGATCATTCGCAGTCGCGCATCGCTACTATAAAATAAACACAGATTAACAACACCACAAATCACAACAAGAGTTCTCTATGGGATAAGGGCTTGTATACACAGTAAATATGGAGCGATTGCTATCTAAAATCGTAATCCTATTATAGATATAATCATGCATGGCCCATACATGGGTATATAATTAAATATCTAGGAACTAAAGGTTTGCTTAATATGAAAATTAAGTGACTTCTACAGTTTACGACTTATGAGTCAACTAAAACTAAACACTAACGATAATAAACGAAACGTATTTCTTCTTTGTTTGACAGCTATTACGTGGAATCTTGTTTACTCTGTGGTGAAAAGTTTTATAATCAGTAGCGCGGAACTCGTAATATTTTTGGGAAATTTCATAATAAAAATAAATAACCGGTGTTTGGTTTGAGATGTCCGAGATTATTACAGCTGTTAAAAAATGTCGGACTGGTATTGGCGGGTAATCGCTTTGAAATTTACATTTGCGTTAACTTTTTTGGTTTGTAATTTACGTGCCGATGATACAGTGCAACAGCTCCCGTTCTGTAATCCCAATAATGTAAAAGACGGGCAAGGTTTAAACGAGTGAGTATCTGAAATAGAGTTTAATTCATCTCTTCGCTGAAAGATTAGCAAAAAAAAATCGATTATTGTTATAGCAATTCTATAGCAGTAGCTACTTGTATGTTTGTTTACAAAACAAAATCAACATTTGAAAGTGTTTCTGATAAAGAATAGATTCACCTACTACTCCTTACTGTTATTCTTTGTTGTAATCACGGGATTTTACATTTGAAACACCATTACATACTAAAACTTTCAGGATTTTTCAAGTTTCAGAACCTGTCATGACATGTTCATCAATTAAAATGATTCTTTTTTTTTCTAGAAAGCACACTGTCACTGAAAGCTAATCACGCATTAACACGCGTTCAAGTAGTTTTCTTACATATTTTGGAACTGTTTAATTGTTGAAATAACAATTTGTCAAGTTTCACTGTATAAAAAAAATACTGTCCCAGTCTAATTACTTACATCTGACCTTGATCACTTATCTTTGAGCATAGCAAGTGATTCACTATGTGAAAGTCTTTATTTGACTCCTGGTTTTAGAAATTTTAATTATGTTACAAATTATCTAACCATATACATGATAGAAACTCTATTCATTTTATGAAACATTAACTGATTGAATAGTTATGTATAGGTTTTTAAGGCCATTAAAATTTGGATGGTATTTGCTCTAATACCATAGTAATCAAATAGTTTTGACAATTTTAAATGTTACATACATTTAAAGTTGTTTTCAACATGTTGTACTACTGTTGAAAATAAAAAAGAATTTTCAAATAAAGACTTACAAGGCTCGATCCTGTCCACTGTGAATCTATTTTACTATGTTAGAAATACAATTATTCTAACTAATTGTTCACAATGAGTCATCCAGATAAACATATAATCTAGTTTTGAATACAAACTAATTAACATCTTTTAAATATTTATTTCTTTATCTAAAAAATGGTATAATAATAATAGAACAAGCCATGTCCCACCCAAGGCATACAAAATATTGATAGCACAAACTCACTCCTATATTCCGGAAGTGGTAGGCAGAGGTGCTAGCTATGCTAAAATATTGATGTTAATCACAATTCACACAAAATAGGTAAGCATATACATGCAAAACCCAAATAATGGTTAATTAACTCAGAACCTAACTTAATTTCAATTAATACCAGAATAATCAAGTCCCATGGATAACTCGTAAACGTCAAAGTAAATAAGTATGTCATGTGTAATAATATGAGTCATTTTATAAATAGTATTGATCAGAGTTTCTCTTGTGAAGAGTTAACATTTAGCATTTAGGTACTCATTCACAGAGTACATACACTTTGGTACATAACAATTTGGCAAGGTTATTTCCAAAATGAAATACATTTTTCGTGCATGCTGCAGGCTCTCAATGTGTAGTCACAGCGAGTTCATTTATATATATGTAGTCTGACTGAATTCACAAGGGACGCATATTGTCAATTGTCATAACATAAATATATTGTGGGTATTTAATTTTTGGTTACAGCACAATGTATTAGGGGTCCCCTGTAAAGGTGGAGTCTGTGTGTGTTATAACTAATTGTATAGCTTTGGTGACATCCACAAGTAGTTTTTATGACATCATGCAAATTCTCTGAGCAACTTTGACTTTGCACACACTCGAATAATAATAATTAGTCTTTGTTGCGAAAAAATGTTTACTTCATAGAAATACAGAGATGGTAAGGTCAGGATATTGAGACTCTGGAAATGCAGTTTGCAGGTGTCTGTTCAATGCAACTTACAAATTTCTTTTGGGCTATGAATGCGTCATTGATAAAAGTAGCAGTTGCAGGTTAGATTGGCTTGGGCCCTAAAGATAGTGACATACTAAACATGGTGATATCATTCCAGCCATAGGACGTACACACAAATACTACTCATTGAAATAATCTTATTTTTTAGGCTGGTAGCGAATTCAAGACTCATCTGGATTCTTCCAATTTATATCCATCTGAACAATTTTCCAACTTTGACTTTGTCCAATTTATATCCATTTGAACAGAAATAAAATAACGTAAATACTATTTTGACCACACTTCTATTAAAAAGATAGAGTAATATTTTAAGTAAAATGTACAAAACTGCAGGTCTATCTCTATACATATTTCAAAAGTGTACTGTATCAATTTAATAAAAACCCAGTTGTTAAGTGTCTATAAATTTTTATACTTGATCATTTTTGTTACAGTTTACTAATAGTGAGCACCTTGGATGGACGACTAACTGCATTCTCTACAAAAAATGGCATTAAGGCCTGGGACCTGGAAACACAGCCATTGTTATCTTCCAACTTGCACCATGTTGAGGTAACATATCTCAGAATATTTTCAGCATTTCGGATCATAAAGTCATGTTTTGACTGATATTACATACTGTAAAACGGGGTGAATAGAGATCGAAGGGTGAATAGAAATAAAATGATCAGCTAAATTCTGTAGTTATTTCTATAGTTCAAAACAAATTCTGTAGTTTGTTTTGAACTCCTGGACTGAAAATCTTATATAGGTAAAAATGGAGGATCAAAGTTGATTTCTTCCAAAAAAGTTGATTTCTACGAAAAAAATAAAAGTTATTGTAAATACCTAGTTTTTTTTCAATTGTACACGGAATAACAGTATAACAAATCACAAATCGGTATATTAGTATTTTTTATAGGGGGGAAAGTCTCAAAAATTAGCGAAAATAGTCTTACGTAATAATAAATTAATGGCCCCATACTTGTGGTTCACTATATGGGTACATTATATATTCCTAGTTCCAAGAACATAGCATCTCTAGCAGTATTATTTTTATCAGTTATCGTGCTAAACATTCCCTATTCAGTTTAAAAGAGATATAATTTTCCAGCTCACATCTGGAGGAAAATGGGTGAGGCTGGTACCATCACTCAGCGGTTCACTTTACAGCCTCAGTGGCGATACCATTGAACCACTGCCATTTGATGCTGAACAGCTGCTATCTTCTTCTTTCAAGTACTCAGACGACCTCGTCATAGCTGGTGAGTTTATTTTCACTTCATCAGGGAATTGTTCCCATGTTGTTGAATGTAAGTATATAAAACCCTGACGATATGTCTATTTGGAATAGAAGAAGCGCCAAGATGAGCGCCACCATTGTAACACTGTACGTGTTTGTAACGGTGACCCTCTTTCCCAAGACTTTGCCTACAGCTTACCAGAGAAGTCAAATTGACGTCCCATAATAAAAATAGAAGAACCCTACCCTCCTGGGTTCACAATAAATACATATATTATTATTTGAACACGGGCGGAGTTACAAACCTAGCCTAGTAATATTACTTCTAATTTTATCATTGACTAGCTGACCCGCGCAACTTAGTCTGCGTCACCCCGTTTTTGCAACATTTTTCATTCCTGCGCCGCACCTGTTTGTTGTAGCATGATGTTATTAACCGCATCAAAATCCGTTGCATAGTTTTGAGGATTTAAGCATACAAAGGGACAAGAAAAATAGGGACAGAGAACGCGACTTTATTTTACACTATGTAGTGATTACGTAACCATATTACAAATATAACAACATCGATAGCGATATAAATGAAACAATGACTAACCACGGCAGGACACATGTAGTTGTGTTGTGCATACCTTTACAGATAAATGAGGAGTGAGGATTTACTGACAACTTTTTTTTAACAGACCTTTTTTTTCGTGTGGAAATCCTCACGGACACCACCCCAGCTGCCAACAGTGGCGGTTATGTCAGAATCGAACCCACTATAACCACGCTCCGTTACTTAATGGGCTATTTACGGTTTTGAGATGGTTGTCATGATGACCTTGACCACACCTGCTGCAGGTATTTCTGAATTGAGCAGTCCGACTGGGGAAGTACCTCCGCCCTACAGAATACCGCGGCTAATAATAACCTTGTGTTGTGTTCTCTTCTCTCATTGGTCGGCAGCACGAATGTGTCGCCACTGGTGTTGAAAACGTACATAGGCCACGGTAACCATGTTCCATCAGGTGGGCCGCGTGCTTGTCTGCCACCTGAATGGTATAAAAAAACCTTTTCTATTCGCTGGCAAATCTGACTGTAAATGTAGATAGAATAGGAGCAATTTTTTTTTGGGATTTTATGACTTGGTATCTAGGACCTTATAGGAACAATAATCTTGAGCGGGACAGTGAATTAATCAATATGAAATAATTAGTGACTTAATTAACCAAGAGTTAGATGGACAGTATAATCTCCACAACTCACATCACAATAGCGGTTATGGCTTACTATGTAACTGATATACCTAACATATGTGATTAAGTTCAAGGCCTAGCCTAGATGATTCATGTTTTGTACAAGTTATATAGGTGTATGTACGATAAAGGAGAAATTTGTTTTGTTTCGTGGTCTATTCATACATAATAACAACCAATTCTGTTGTTACATATTAAGAATAATGTGTAACAACAAAATTAGCGTGTAGAAACACGCGTCTAGAGAGGTAGGCCGCGACTGAACCTCCCGTCGAAATTGAGCTGTCCGATTGGGAAATACCTCCGCCCTACAGAATACTGCGGCTAAAATAACTTTCGTGTTATGTGCCCGGCGCGCGGCGGTGAGTAGGGTAGAGCTCACTGAAGAGGTTTTGTGTTGTAGTGAGAAGATCGAAGGTTTAATTTATCACCGCTATTTGATGATATGAATGCCTGCTATGTCTTCTACAATGACCTCTCCCCTTCGACTACCCATCTACCTTCCCTCTACAGAGTTGGCAGCATGAGTGTGAGGCCCCTGGTGTTGCAACAACGTCTATAGGCCACTTTCCATCAGGTGGGCCGTGTGCTTGACTGCCGCCTAAGTTGTATAAAAAAATTCTGCGTAAAAACGTTTTAGCATCCATAAAGAATTCCTATTTTCAGCAATGTTATCATTTTGTGCTGCCCTGCTTTTATCCAGATGATGAATGTGAAAAAACGGCCAGATTTATCAATTTTGAAACTGAAATATTATGCTCATTCTATTTGATAAGTTAGATTGATTGATCGATTTTGAAGTGGTTAATGCGTATGAAAATCTCACCAGTAATTTGGAACGTATAAATCAGCACGTGGCAAATGCATTTGCGTATGAAGTAATTTTTTAATACGTAGGCGAATTAAGCGATTTATGACTGTTAGAAGGCAGAACATTAGACACGTCGACATATAGTTGACTATGAGGTAACAGATGAACCATACATTCATAGCCGGTCAAAATCATAACTCGCCTTTGACTTTGCCATAGTCGGGTAATTTGAATTGAATTGAATTTGAACGTACTTGAATAATTTCAACCACGATCCATTGAATTCAAACCCGTATAGATATGCGGTATTATCTCGTAAACAGAGTCAATATTACAAACAGTGATACACGCGGTATCAACGTCCTCGTCTTAGATAATATAGTGAGGAGTAATCTCCACTGATTAAATTTACGTTAAATGTACGAATGTTGTACTGACACGCAATCATTAATTACTTGTAAATAGATCAGCAAATGTTGAATTATTTAAAACGCACAGCTTACATACTATGTATTGAAATTATTGTTCTTCATGGATTTCAATCGGAATCGCCTAGTTGAAAATTGAATTTAGACCTCTTGTACTTTTATCATTACGTTGTGGTGATTTTGCAGACTTATCGGGCGAATCCTAAACGAAATTGTCGATCTCTGGGAGGATTTGACGTAATACGGTTTGAGTGGCTGGGCTATTGCTACTGCGTCAATGGTCACTATATAGTAGTTTTTCCTGATAACATTGATATTGTTATGCCTTAAACTACGTCACTACTAAAGGGTTATGCCGTGTACAGAAACGCAGAATAGATAAATAGTAACATAAGTTATTGTTTTATAATTAAAACTCGAACATATCGTCAATGAAATACAGGTCAAGAACATGACTTGTCTTGTGTAATAATAAGTATTAGAATGGAATTATATTAGATATAAATAAAATTAAAATGCCTATTGAAGAAAATTCAATAATATAATTCTGTAAACAAGAACACGTATACCAATAGTTATGAACCACGTTTAAATCATTTCTTAGAATTAAACCACATCTAATCATGGCATGCAAATAGCCACTTCGTACCTATTTTCAATTAGTTCTGGTTTCGCGATTATTGCTTGTGGATGTGATCAAAAGAAAAAGTCATTTTTTCTCTTGTTTTCAATATTAAATAATAGCACGGTCACCATGAACACTACGTTAGAAACGTGACCGCGTGATTCATGCGTTCGTTGGAGCCCCCTCTGCTAGTCTAGTAGTCTCCCCACTTGAACTCGCGCGGCTGCGCCCTCCATACTGCTGGTGTCCCGTACTAATGACTCTATATTAATATTATAAAGAGGAAAATTGATTTTTTGTGTGTGTGTATGTTTGTAATGAATAAACTCAAAAACTACTGAGGTGATTTCAAAAAATTCTTTCACCATTGCATAGCTACATTCGCATAACATAGGCTTCCACTGCGCGATAACCAACATCCACGCGGGCGGGGTCGCAACTAACAGCTAGTAAAGAATAAAATGAAGCTATGCACAGCATAACTATAAATACACCAATAAGTATATACCAATAGGCCCCACTTAAAGGACCCGGGACTGTAGGAAGAAGGAAATATGTGCCGGTAAGGAATTCCAAGACTTAATGGTGCGGCAGAGGGAAGACTCGCCGAACCGATTGGTTCTTGATGAAATATTTTGCACCGTATGCGGGTGACATCTAAGCCCTGCACGTGTTGTCCTGTGTTGTTATTTTTACTTATTAATATTCAGAAACACAATTCCATTATTATTAAAAAATAATAATTTGCCTGATAATATCACAAATGCCACTACCACAATGTCATTTTATCCTTTTAGATTTACTCATAATGGAACTGAAACAAATTGTGTGTTGTTGTGTATTAACTATATTGTAGGTACAAAAAAGACCGCAATTTGTCCAGACCGGATTGTCTGCCCACGGAAATTACGCATAAATATGCAACGTACCTATATTTAATAGGTAATTTATTGTAAATTACGTTCAACATTCACTTTGCATGCATGAAGTGTTAGTATAGTCACAGATTACCTAATATTTGGAATCTTTGTTACAGTAATTGTATACATAATCAAAAATCCAATCTTATGTATATATTACCAATTATATTTTATGAACTTACTAGCTGTTGCCCGCGGCTCCGCCCGCGTGGACTTCTGATCCCGTTCCCGCTGCTCCATTCCGAGCATTTAGGGGTATGAAAAATAGATGTTGGCCGATCCTCAGACCTACTCAATATGCTCACAAAACTTAATGAGAATCGCTCAAGCCGTTTCGGAGGAGTGCGGGAACGAACAGTGTGACACGAGAATTTTATATATAAGATTTTTTTAAGAACAGTATTTGTCAATTCTATTGTGATCACCAGCGATCTAGTCATAGTTAATATCTAGTCTTATCGAGGTACAGTCATAAAGCTTCTATCTCTTTTGTTATTTAAAACAATTTTTTAAATAACAAGTATTCTTAACTACAAAAGTGTAAATTCTACGGAGGTAGGACACGACGGTATCCGAACTGATGAGTCCGATGATCCGGTCCGAAATGAGCTGTCCAACTGGGGAAGTACCTCCGCCCTACAGAAGACCGCGGTCATAATAACCATCGTGTTGTGTTCCCGCCGGTAAGTAGGGTAGCCAGAGCTCACTGTACCCCTCCTTCCCCTCGCCTTCCTAGCCTCCCCACCCCTTCCCAGCTCTCCCCCTTTCCCTTCAGGGTGGGCAGCGCGTGTGTGGCCGTGGCCTATAAACGTGTGCACCCTTAATGTTGCACACGTTTATAGGCCACGGTGGCCGCTTTCCATCAGGTGGGCCGTGTGCTTGTTTGTCACCTACGTAGTATAAAAAAAATAAAAAATAAATAAATAAATGTCGATTTGTAGGTGCCCGCGAGACCCTATGGTTCGGCTTAGACGCTCACACAGGAGGCATCATATACGAGTGCGGCGCGGGCGGCTGCAGCTCCGAGCAGCAGACCGCAGGCGCCGGCCGTGACGTCATCGTGCTCCGGAGACACTCCAACGTGGTGCGAGCCGTCGATCCTCGAAGTGGGAATGAGAAGTTAGTACAGTTCGGTGCATATTACCCTGAACACAAAATACACGGTGATTTTATAGTGGTTTTGGAAAAAGAATATTTTGTTTTACACACAGTTTCGGTAGCAAAATCGACTGGAAGTTTTAATTTTGAAAAGAAGAAAAAAAATACTTTATGTATGGCAATAATGTGCAGGTGAACAGAAAAATGTATGGGACGTGTAAAAAAAAAATGAATTTTTTTCGCCAAATTAGGACTTCCTTGCGATTTTACTATCGAAATTGTGTCCAAAATCTTTTTTTCCAAAACCACTATAAAATCAACCGGTATATTGAAAATGTCCTTTTGGTCCCTTGACACCACCGTCTTGCACCACCGGTGGTGTCAAGGGTATTTTTTAATACCCATTACACTACCAAAGAGCTGCAGCAGCACTGGTGGTGTAAAAGGTATTTTTAATTAACACCATCGGTGGTGCAAGACGGTGGTGTCAAGGGTCCAAAAGGGAAAATGTGTTTTTGGACTGTCTTTTGAAGATAGCGATGAGTGCTTCGGAGTTGAGCTCAAATCTACCAATTATAGATTATATTATAGCAATCTGTCGCGAATTAGGTGCAAAATATGTGACTTGGAATGTAGAGGGCCCTGCCTACAAGTCCTTTGCAAGTCAGTGCAATTTCACATAACAATTTGCCTATGCATTTTGAAGCTTAAGACACGCTTATTATTTTTGGTTGGTTTGTTAGTTTTTTTGGGACTGACTGCCATTTGACCTCCCAAACTTAAGAGGACAGCCTGTACCAGAGGCAGGCCTTTTCCGTTCTCCGTACAGCTGAGGCTAGCTTGGATTTCAATGATATTCATAATGACCCTATTTCCACATACATATCCAATGTTAAAAATGTAAGGTTCTTCTTAATATAATTCTGTCTCTTTCCACCTATTCATCTATCCATCTTGTTTCCAATACACTTCATTGTTTCACAGGTGGAACTTCAGTGTAGCCGAACACCAGGTGGCGCTCTCAAAAAGAGAATGTGCGGACACACCCGCGGCCACGGGGCCCATAGGGGTGGCGATCGCATTGCCAGAGGGGATCATCGCCATCAAGGACATCGATGGCACTAACTTGTTATGGCAACACAAGGTGATATGATGTAAAAATAATATGCTAACTATTCCTATTAATTTCGGTTCTATTCAATAAACGGTATTTGAGCGAACAATCCGGTCGTTCAAATACCGTCTTGGTTCGCTTTTTTTCAATTTAAATCGATATGAATATTATGTTGGCTAGTGTATGACTCAAAAACTCAAAAAGTACTGCACCGATTTATCCACTTCAGAGAGGCTTTTTAGCAATGCATGTGTATATGTAATTTATTCGGGTGGAATTTCCCAAGTCTCTCAACGAATGTTGATGATTTTTTTTACAAAACGTTTTCGGTTGAGCGTCTGGGCTGATCACTAGATGACTTATAAGTGTATACTTTACAGTTAGACGCCCCAGTAGCCGGCATGTGGCGTCTCCACTCCGGCACTCTGCAGAGTATTGACGTTCTTTGGGAGGCCACTCAAACATTGCTCGAGGACGGGGGCACGCAGAAACCCTCGCTATACATCGGGGTGCATAACAGACAGGTAAATAATTGGTTATTAGCTTGAAATTATGATTGAAAAGAAAACTTATCTAACATGAACATGTTTCATCGCATTACAGCTGGTTTTGTTAGTATATTGAAACATAAAAAATCTTTCAAAAGCGTTACGATATCCTGAGAATACGAATCGAGGATAAATATAAGCCTGCTACACATAGGGCTGTTCATTTATCGCATGTTTTTTTTTTGGAAATCTATTATACATTTTTTTCCGCCCAATAAGAGAGAATCTCTTTTGATCTATCTATCGAGAGGCCAAAAAAATAAATACACGTGATAAGTCACTACCACCCACCGCCTACTTCGTAATATTTTTGTGATTTCCGGACCCTTATGTGATTAATTGTGACGTAATTGTGAGGCCCATGCGCATTACTATCGGTCTGTTAGTACAGTATATTAGGTCATGGCTACAACGACACGCGTGCGGTATTATCGATCGATAATATGTGTGTATGAAGCTTTATGGTCCAGTTGCAGTAGACTTACTAAATGCAAAGTCCCGTTTTTCAATCCTTTACCTTACTAGGTCCCGTCCCGTTCCGCCCCCCCAAGTTTTGAAACTAAATAATTGAAATTATAAACACCACGGAAATATTATCTTAATTCTAGCTATACATCCAAGAGAGTCCGTTCTATTCCCGAAAGCTGGACTCGGCGGTGTCGGCTCAGCCCTTACCGTGGAAGCTGGTGACGGCCCGGACCGTGCCGCAGCTGGGCGGGCGGCCCGGGACGGGCACGGCGCTGGCAGTACCGGAGCCGGACTCTAACGCCTTGTCGCTTATCACACTGTTTGGAAACAATGGGAATAACGGTAAGTTATAAGCAGATACTGTAATGTTTGCATGAATAAAGTCAAACGGTATGAATTCCATCATAAGTAAGTATTTTCAAACTAAGCACTAGCAATATTAGATGTGTCATCCGTAAGTTATCAAGTGTAATAAATTAAGAGAAAAACAGTCTTCTTTTGCACGTTCTCTCTCTCTCTATCTCCTCTTTCTCCCTCTCCCGCCCCACTCTCTCTTCCTCTCGCTCCCCCCTCTCTCCCTCCCACCCTCTCTCCCCTTCTCTCCCTCTCTGTAACCCACTCTCTCTAACCTTCTCCCTCTCCCCCCTCTATCTCTCTCTCTCCTTCTCCCCTCCCCTCACACTCTCTCTATCTCTCATCTCACCTTATCTGCAATTCAAAATCACATAAGAAAAGTCTGGTTCCAAGGTGAACTGGTCCTTACTCGACCTCTCAACACATCTCCACTCAAATTAAAATTCTCCAAAAAGTTATTAAAAAGGATTAACGGGAACATGTATAAAATGTATAACCTCTTCACAGAAGTTGATCAATTGTCAACATCATGAAATGGTCGCTTCGTACCATCCAGCAGGATGAAGTAAATTGACAGGTTGAAAATAAAAAAAAATTAAAAGCTCCAACGCCAACTCATTCACAGGAGACCACGGTTACTTCGTTTACCAACACGAAACCTGCGACCAGTCCGTTCAAGTCGCAGATGACTTCGATGACTCCATCCCCCCCAACACGAGCGATGACGAGATAGACCATCACCACATCCACGTCCACATCTCCTCGCTGTCGTACTGGTGGAAGGAGGTGGTGCTGATCGCGGTGTCATCAGCGCTGTTGATGAATCTGATGATCTGGCCGAGGTTCTTCGCGCCCAAGATAAGGGCTGTCACGCCTTTACCGACTAGTCAAGAACAGGTTTGTAACAATTGTTCTATACCTATTTCACAGATATATTTTACAGGTTCTATAATAAAACCCCACATAGTGTGTCCGGACTGTCCTAACGGACAAAACCACTTGACCGAATTGTCAATGAGCAGGACTGTGAGCGTCTCCAACAAAATATAAACCGGGTGTTAGAATGGAGTTCAAAGAACGGGTTGTGTTTCAATATTTCTAAATGTAATGTAATGTCGTATACACGTGCGATAGCACCTATACACTTAGGTGATGGACAAGCACATGGCCTACATTTTGGAAAGTGGTCTACAGGCGGTTGCAACACCAATGGCCTCACACTCCTGCTGCCGATTATATAAAGGGTGTGGGTGGGGTGAAGGGTAAGATAGTTTCTGTGCTGTCTATCAGACTACCCTACTCAAAGCCGGAAACACAACACAAGATTATTATTAGCCGCGGTATTTTGTACTTCCCCAGACGGACTGCTCAATCAGAACGGGGGATACCGTCATGTCCTATCTCTGTAATATTTGTTTTACTCCCAAAGCTATTAGTTGGTCCTAGGTTCACCCTAGTTACAGCCACAGGAAGAGAAGGGGTGGCCCTATACGGCGCATTTTCAAACACGTGAGAAAATAACGGTTGTGAAACCGTCATTTCAGTCATTAACTTTTGTTTTTTTCCACCAGGTGGTGGTCCAAGTGTGTGGCTGGCACCTGGACAAGCCGAGTCCACAAATCCCGGAGTACAGCGGCCGCTACCACAGCGACTTCAAGGCAGTAGGGCTCCTGGGCAAAGGCGGCTTCGGGCTCGTGTTCGAAGCCATCAATAACATCGACCACTGCTCTTATGCCGTCAAGAGAATTACTTTACCGAGGAAGTGAGTGGGTATACCCTTAATTTTGATGTAAACGACTTTAAATTTGAAAGTTATAGACTACTTGAGTTGTAGTTAAGTAATAAATAAATTATAAAACATAAACATACCTTGTCCTGTGAAGAAGTATTTTGATATAAATATATCATAAATTGGTTCTAGTTTAGTTACTTTTGTTGGTGGCTCTATTGTCTGAATATTCTGTTACGTTATTTTTCCACCTTTTCCGACGAGTGTAAAATTGTACTTTTAGTATATTTATTGGTACAGATCTTGGACCTAAGTAGTGAGAGAATTGAGGCCCTGACGCGCGCGGATTGATTTGATATAATTTATGGTTGGTAGAATGGGCTCGCCCACTACCATGCACCCGCGTACTATCCACAAAAGATACATCTACACATATATTATCATAATCTAGGTCCACTAGGTATGGGGCCGTTCAAGTATTACGTAAGCCACCATGGGGGGGTGGGGGGTCTCTGTTTTGCTTATTTTGGATGACATGGGGAGTAGGGGAGTCTAGATGAAGATTACGTCATCGGTAGTTATTTACTTTTTTACACGAATGGGGGTGCCATTCGTGTAAAAAATGGTCTTTGCTTGAAAACGAAACGAATTTTCGGGGATTCCCGTAAAAAATACGTACGTTTAGTCACTCTCTTTAGAACTGATTAGGGGAATTACCGCGCGCTATTCAACTGTCTCAATTTCCTGGTCTGTCAATGGTCAGTGTATTGTTTCGTTTGGATACTATAGCGACTAGACGTATTGTAATTTTTAAAATTATAATACATCATTAAAATACTATATAAAAAAAATATAATTAAAAATGTTTACGTAAGCAAAGGGGGAGGGGGTAAGACCTTTGCTTATTTTTGCTGACAAGGGGGATGGGGGGTAAATAATTGTAAAAAACTGCTTACGTAATATTTGAACGGCCCCTATCTATGTCGTATTTCAAAACGAATAGGCTGATGTCAAGTCCTCAGTCGCTAAGAGAATGTAGTGACTGAGTAGTGTGTGTCGCAGGGAGGCGAAGCGTGAGCGCGTGCTGCGCGAGGTGCGCGCGCTGGCCAAGCTGGACCACTCGCACATCGTGCGCTACTTCAACTCCTGGGTGGAGCAGCCGCCGCACGACGCCGCCTGGCGCAGGTACCCGCCGCCTACCAGTTAGCCTATAACACGCAAAAAGCATCTGATGAGGCCGTCAAGCTGAGCGCCACCATTGTAGCACTGAACGGGTTTGCAATGGTGACCCTCTTTTATGGGACTTTGTCTTCAGCTTAACATCAGGCGAGGTGAAGTCAAATTGACGTGCCATAGATAAAAAAAAATAAAAATCACTCAACTGCTTTTTTATCGTGCGCAGAATCCCCACGGATACCACCTCCGCCAAACCCCTGAAGATAATCAAACTCGAACCGACTAAAACGCAATGCCGTCTTTAGGTCTTTGATTGCCGAAGTGGGATAATACAAGACACATCTCTCGCACCCGGCAGACCTGGGACCATCTCTTTTGAGGTGACTCATTGCCCTGACATGGGAATTACAGTATCCCCATCTAGCCCCCGGGTATGAGGAGGCGCTGCAGTACACCCCAGCCACATTTTTCAGTTTATCAGTTTATAAGCTTGCAGTTAAGACTCATTTGCTCCAATGCCCATTTTTTCGACAGATGTGGCCGGCCCACTGCCACTTCAACTTCCTTATGCTATGCTATGTCGTTGTTAAGATGGTCGTAATAATTTGTTTTATTTTATAGAGAACTAGACGGCACGTCAATAGCCGCTACTGAAGACTACTCGGCGACGTCGCCTACGCCCTATAAGAAACCGCCGAAGGACGTGCTGTTAGACCTAAGCAACAAGTGCTCTCTACCTTCGAAGAGATTGAGGTAACTATTGATCGAACTGTCGCATACATTGTATCGAAAAATCGAATTATCATCCCATCGATCGCAATTTTAAGATATTAAATCACTTTAGCTAGTTTTTTAAATCTCCTAAATTTTTCGTGGCAATATTTGGGTTCAAAAGATGGTGAACCTCGTCTTCGAGACTTTGCCTTGAGCTTACCATCAGGTGGGGTGAAGTCAAATTGACGTGTCCCAAATAAAAAAAAAAAATCCTATTCTGTTTACAAAAAGCTTGGAAATCTGTTCACCCAACTTGCTTCTCAAGGAAATGATTGTATCTAGATTGAATAAATGTAAGTAGACCAAAAAAAAGAAAAATCCGCTAAGTTTCTTACCGGAGTCTTCTCAGACCGAGGCCGTGTTTCGAACCGGTGCTCCATTTGCTTACTAACTTATTATTGTGTAGTGTATAGTTATAATATTACTTGCATGATGTATATTATAAATCAATGTATTCAATGTAGTAAAGGACAGTTATTATTCAATAGTCGGATGTATCATTCTCTCCTAACACATGTCTTTATAATTGATAATGACGTTTAGTAAATGCCGTTTGATGGTCTATAAAGTCTTGTGAATTTTTGTTAACAGATCTCAAAGTTGCAACGACTCCTTCAGCATAGTTTTCGACAAGGACGCTCCCGATCATCTAACGTCAACCGATATATCCAAAACACCGACCAACATCACTGCGAACTCGATACCTAAACCGCCCATAAGTGATGACGATTCGTTCATCGTGTTCGAGAAATCAGAGAATGCTCAGAATACAGAGAACACGGAGAACTTAGACGCGAAAAGACATTCTTCGTACGATAAGAGATTAGAGAGAGTTAAGGAGTGTGATTATAAGACTGAAACTACTGGCAACATTAAAAAGGTATGGCTATTTGGTGTTGTGTCGATGCTTTTCCTATAACAATCTTCTCGTGCGAGTCTCCCCGCTTTGAGTACTTCTGAACAGTCGTATTTTGAAAACATCGTTAATTTCTCGGTGTTAGTCTATGGTTTAACGATGTTCGTGTACGTTTCTTTATACGATCCGATGAAGAAGTTAACGCCGTTTGCTTTAAAGGAATTGCACTTTGGAGTCCGCTTGAAATTGAATCATTTTCTCCGTTAATGGTCAATCAATTTACACTGACGGACTCATAAACTGCATCAAAGTTCAGGTTTACTCTAAAAGGATTTTTTATAATAAGTATGCAAACTTTTTAGATTAAATTATATAAATATGGAAAGACTGGCTCTTAATCTTAAAAAAAAATTAAATTTAAAAATAGAACTGCAGTAAAACAAATGAATATAGCCGGGAAAAGAAAATTTACTTGTAGTATCAGATTTGCGTGTTATTTATAGCAAAGTTTTAAATTGATTCTCATTGATTTTTTTTGTTTTGTCAATTGAATTATTGTTACCAGCATAATTGTTGGGTTAGTTTTTTAACACATCGAGAGTTTTTGAACCATAATATGGATACTTCGTCCGAACAAGCGGCACAAATTGTAGCATTGGTGCGGGAGGGCTTGGATCAACGAACGATTGGTAGAAATTTAAATTTAAACCAGACTACGGTTTCTAGAATATACAGAAGGTTTGTAGAGACAGGTTCTTACAGGAGGAGACGTGGTACAGGCAGAACTCGAGCAACCACAGGTCGTGATGACCGATTTATTGTTATAACTTCCCTGCGAAATCGTTTCCTCACGTCAGTTAACATCAAAACCGAGCTTAATGAAGTGCGTGGAGTAAACGTGTGTGCACGAACAATAAGAAGAAGGTTACAGGAAGCGGATATCACCCCTTTTAGACCAGCAAATGGTCCAAAGTTGTCTACAGCTCACAGACGAGCTCGCTTAAGATTGGCGCGTCATCACCTGAATTGGACAGAAGAGCAGTGGGCCTCTGTATTGTTCACGGACGAGTGTAGGACATGTTTATATGGTGCAGATGGTCGCAGAAGAGTCTATCGTCGACGTGGGGAGCGATATGCTCAAAGTTGCATTTGCATTGGAGGCGGTTCATGTATGGTCTGGGGTGGCATATCGATGAACGGGCGAACAGAACTTGTGTTCACAGACATGGTCCGTCAAAACGGTAATAGAGGGGGTTTGACAGCACATCGCTACATAACAGAGATATTAGAAGATCACGTGGTGCCTTACATGGGATTCATAGGCGAAAATTTTACTTTAATGCAGGATAATGCCCGGCCGCATGCAGCTGCACAAGTTCAACATTATTGCGAAGAGGTTGGGATACGTACAATGAATTGGCCAGCACGCAGCCCGGATCTTAATCCCATCGAGCATGTTTGGGACAATTTAAAAAGAGCTGTATATGCGAGAAACCCTTCGCCCACGACAGTGGCAGCACTAAGAACAGCACTTTCAGAAGAATGGGACAATATTCCGCAAGATCTTTTAAAAACCCTTATAAAATCTATGCGGAACCGATTAGAATCCGTAATAATGGCACGTGGGGGTAATACACCTTATTAAAACACAAATAAACCCTTGCATAAAGTTTGTGTCTATTGTTAAAACCAATTTTTTAATTAAACCAATTTTTCTTAAATTTCTGTTTTTTCTTCAAAAAAAGTCTTAAGGTCCTTTCCAGTACATAAACTTAAACTTAAAGATATGACCCTACGCTGTTTTAAAGTTCACGAACCAATCTAGAGGTTTCAATTTAAATCTGTATAGAAAGTATGCATACTTTGTTAAAATATTTATTTCAAAGTCGTCTATCACTTTGATGCAGTTTATGAGTCCGTCAGTGTAGTTTATTTTGAGTTTTACAAAAGCGTTTGCAGTTAATCCAACCTCGTAAAACTTGCGCCCGTGGTTCTTCCGCCTATAAGCTGGTTGACTTAAGATTTGTTTGAACCCCGGAGATCTTGGTAGGGTGGGATACCATATTTCTAATAATAATAATATTCTAAGACAATCTACACAACGCCACCTAGACCCATGGTAAGCATAGTTTAACTAGCTTGTGTTAAGGGTTCTAGAATGCGGATAAACATACTTAGATAATTTTTTTTTGTAAATACATACATATTATACATAGAAACACCCAGACCAATGCAAATAATCATATTCATGTACACAAATTTTTGCATTGAGCGGGAATCGAACCCACGCCTACTATGATCGCTTATGAACGGTGGTTTATAAAATTCATGGGAAATTGTCGGAAACAGCAATCACATTAATCATTAGGTAAGTTGTGTCCGCTTTTGTGAAAGTTCACAAGTGCTACGTATGCTACAGAAGGGCCACACGCGGCACTGGTCGCTGGACATGGTGGTGAGCCGGCCCGACCCGGAAGTGAACCCGGACCCGCCCATGTACCTGTACATACAGATGCAGCTGTGCCGCCGGGACAGTCTGCACGACTGGCTCAGGCAGAATGTTGCCTGTGACAACAGGGCTGATAAGGTACCACACGTTTTTACTTAGTTATGTTAAAACACTAGCTATTGCACGCGACTTCCGCCCGTGTGAATAATGAGTAAATTTTAGCGCTCTATTTATCTGCTCGCCTCGCCTCTCCACTCGACTTTACTAGCCTATCTTCTTTTTCTCCCCTTTCCATTTCCCATTTCACAATCTCCCCACTTCCTCCATTATCCCATCTCCCATTTACCCCTTTCCACCTTGTCCCCATCCCCTGCCCTTTCCGTTTTCCATTAATCTCCTTCTCTCCTTCCCCTTTCTTTGAACCTCCTCTTCCCCTCCTCTTCTCCTCTCCCCTTCCCCTTTCCCTTGGTACTGTTGGTCATTGTATAGAGTACTTTTACCTTGTACCTGTAACCTGTAATCTAATGATCGGAACTGTAAAATATTATATTTGAAACATACGAGTAAATAATATCGAGAATTAATGTGTTTAATTTGAATTGTAAATAAATAAATGAATAAATGTGAATTTCTACTACTAAAAATTGCACTATCTAATACATATATGGCCATAATTTAAATACCTATCTCAAATAATTCTTTCCATAATTATCTTGCAGGTAAAAATCCTGTTCAGCCAGATAGTGTCGGCAGTAGAGTACGTACACCTGGCGGGTCTGATCCACCGCGACCTGAAGCCCAGCAACATCCTGTTCGCGCCCGACGGCCGCGTCAAGGTCGGCGACTTCGGGCTCGTCACCAACATGAACGACACGTCGCAGGACGGCGAGCCGACCGACGCGCCCGACGACTACCAGAGACACACCTACCGAGTTGGTAAGGCACCCTGAAAAGGGAAAAAATTGGAGCCCTATCTCGAACTTTACGGTAGCCTTAGCACGAAATACTATCGAATTCGTAATGTAAATGTATCGCCAGAACGGAGCATGGCTGGCTACACAAGAGTTCACAAGAGGTTCCGTTCTCTCGAAACCTTTATATTACGAATTCGATAGGAGTTCATGCTAGTGCTTCTGTCCCTGCGTCCTGTACCTCATGAACCGTGATATGAGTAGCTTTACAATTGAAAATGTCACATATCTGTTCTTCAGAATTAGTTAAATGGCTAATACTCGAATCAGTCGAATCGTTCACAGTACTATTCAATTGTGGAATGCGCAAAGATTTAACTACCGCCATTCATCATCATGTTCGCGGTTATCCATTTGCGTCCAAAGTTTATACTTTAGATTTGGAATCAGAGGTCCGCTTCATAGTTTTTGGAGTGGTATTTAGCCCTTGGCCACAAGGAAACCTGCGCCAGAACCTTTTTTTGCTGCTTAGGCCCCGAGTCCGGAGTCGGTTAGGTAGGTCATGACGGTCTTAAACCGACTAAAACGCACGCCGTCTTCAGGTCTTAGATTGTCGAGGGTGAGATGGTAGCTAATATATCGCACCTCAGTCGATAAAAATGGTTCGAAGGAGATGGCGCCTCTTAGATGTATGACCAAGATTTTCCCATTTACCGCACATAGGCTATGGGGTCCGTGGCTTATGCTAGGGTCACGGGTGGCTCCACCTATCACCCCCTGGCCCGTGCTCATAGAGAATAGAGGTCATTCTGCGACGTCTGAAGCACGAATTCTCTTCGCGGTAGGGCTCTGTATGGATTTAGTACAGCCTACAAATGCCTGCAAGTGCAGCAAATGAAACTCATATACATGTGCCCTGTCAGGCACGCACCTGTATATGTCCCCGGAGCAGCTCCGCGGGCGGCCGTACAGCTACAAGGTGGACATCTACTCGCTGGGCCTCATCCTGTTCGAGCTGCTGCAGCCCTTCGCCACCGAGTCCGAGAGGATCACCTGCCTGCAGAGACTGCGCAACGGGGAGTACCCGCAGGACTTCCTGAAGAGATACCCCCCAGAGGTAGGTGGCATTGAGTTTGAACTAATCGTTTTACCATGGTACACACCAATGACTTTACGATGCTTTTTGAAGTTATGTGTGTATTTATCGCAGGTTTATAAGTGCTCGGTTAATGGCAATAGACTCGCCACCCATTTCATTTTATTAACCTTCCTTAAATTCCATTAACATTTAAAAAAATTACAAAAGTCATGAATAACCATAACAACCATCGGGACCTAAAACATAAACTAGCGAAATGTGGGTGCTAGCACCTCTGCCTACTCCTTCGGGGATACAAGCGTAAGTTTATGTTATGTTATGCAACTAAATCAATACACCTGTAAATGACGGACGAGGTTCTATGACAGGCTCATCTAAAAGCTAATATGCATCATATCAGCACGGCGATATAGATAATCTCTTAATTTCTCTTCGATGAAAATAAAGTTACCGTAAAACGGGTTGAATAGGAATCCAGGGGTTGATAGAAATAAAATAGTCAATGGAATATTTTAAATAATTTTCTTTTCAAAATTAAAACTAAGCCCATGACCAGATATTTCATGATCCTGTTATTACAATGAACATGTTCAAATTTTCGCTTGAAAGAAAATAACTACAGAATTTAGTTGACCATTTTATTTCTATTCAAGTAGAAGGTGTCATGTTGACCAAAACGTCAGAACGTCGACATATCCCTTTGATTTCCTTCTTTGAAGAGAAAAGAAGAGATACGAGTATGTCTGTCACTATGTTGAGGCAGAGGAGAAGGGCTGAATTCCATGGTTGGTGTATTAGCTGCAGTTAATTTTGTGTTGTGAACATGTTTATCAATTCAAATCAAATCAAATCAAAAATCATTTATTCTGCATAGACCAGTAAACGGCACTTACAAAACGTCAATATCAACAATATTTTATCAAATGCAAATGGACCACCGCGACCGGTTCGAAACGCGGCCCCGACCTGAGAATACTCCGGTAAGAAACTCAGTGGGTTTTTCTTTTTTTTTTGGTCTATTTACAATAATTTACTTAGTCTAGATACAAAATTTAGCTGAGTAGCAAGTTGAGTGAACAGCTCACTTCCAGGGTTGTTTATCATCCAATATTGACCATATGTATCACACTGATACCTACACAACTAAACCCCCTGTGTCCCACAGACGGAGGTGCTAAAGCTAATGCTGAGCGACGAGCCGTCGGCGCGCCCCACGGCCACGGGCGTGCGGGCGCGGGCCCCGCTGTACCAGCACACCGACCACAAGTACCACTTCACGCTGCCCGCACTACAGGCGCAGTAGGCGCAGCTATACACACCCACGGCCGATGGTAATTGCTAACCGATATCGTATTTACTTACTACTTGTACTATGCAGGATGTAGCTATGTTTATTATTTGTACTACTGTTAAGGGAAACTGGGGACACTTGACCCCTATGGGAGACAAGGTACACCAATATCTTTTGAATTACTAAGTGTATTAGAGTTTTTTTAGTGTGGCAACACTAAGTAAACATTATTACCCTTAGTGTTACCACATTAAAAATAGTCTAATACGCTTAGTAATTCCAAAAATATTGGTGTACCTTGTCTCCCATAGGGATCAAGTGTCCCCAGTTTCCCCTATACATAAAATAATAAGTATAAATAAACAGTAAGTCAATTGTCTTATAATCTAGGACTATAATAAAACTGAGTTATTTACATTATACATGCTACAGGATGTTAGGTGAACGGTCCCGAAAACGAAAACAGGTGATACTATGATTAGAAATCTATGTGGTGTTTTCTTTGGGGACTGCTGATAGAAGTGAAATTTATTTAAGGCGAGAATTGTATCGTGACCTCAGAATGAGTTAGCTCTATGATTTTTGCTCAACTTTTGGTTGAACAAAACACTCATCGCATCTATAGACTTATAGAAGGTTTTACTTCAAACTTTTTTCGAAACAAATTCTTTTTTTTAAATTATGCTTTTTGGAACTTTTTATAAGCATTATTCATGATATAAAAATACAATTAAAATTAGCAATTATTAGATTCTCGTACTTTATGTCTTGTACAAAAATATTCAAAATAAGTTGTTTGTTGGTATTCAGTTCCGAGTTCATCTTGCATTTGATCGACTTTTGTTTATTGGTTATGTATCATCATCATCATCATATCATATTTAGAATTAGGTATAAATTCTATTAAAAATATTTTATTATGTGTATTCCTGCTACAATAACAAAAAGTACTTATTGACTAATTACTTATTGGTAATTTAGTTTGGTAGAGATAGATTAAGTGTTCTTTCTCTACCAAATTCCATTAACATTTAAAAAAAATACAAAAATCATCCATCATCATGAAAACCGAACCCGGTGACGTCCAAAGCTTGCACTTTGAAGGCCCATTCTGTTACTTTACCTTTTTATAATTTGGTTGTTCTTGAAATACATGGTGTAAAGGGAAATCTCCCGAAGCCAAAGGCCCCTGGTAGTACTCCTGGTAAACAACATTTGGCATAAAAAAATTACGTTTTGGATTGTTTTTTTTTGACATTATTTACTCTCCATGCATCGTTTCAATAAAACGACACTGCAAAAAAAAACAAATGGCGCCATAATGCGAGTTCGTGTGTTTTTTTGAAATTTTTGTTTCATAAAGCTTTACTAACACGATAGAGAGTGAATAACGATATAGTTAAACATTATAAAAAAAAATCCAAATTGTATTTTTTTATAACAATATGTTGTATACCAGGCGTAGTACCAGGGGCCTTTGACTTTCGAAGTGTTGCCCTATACACCCCGTATAATTATGAGGTAGCAGATGTTAACACAACATTATCATGATATCACAAGCTTCTCCCTCGCACTCACTGATTAGAATATGTTCTGTTTCAGTCGCGCTTGCGTTGAGGCCAGTTAACCTTGTTTGGAGTGTGTATGTATCTTAACTTAACTTATCTTATAAAATCATTAGTTGTAACTCTATTGTAGAAGATCTCAGTATTCTTCTTGGTAACTGTTAATGTATTTTACGCATTTTGTGTAGTTTGGTACCAGCCCTTATGTTTTTAGAGTATAATAATTGTTATAGTTATTTAAAAGTACTAAGTAAAACTAATTGTATGGAGATTAATCATTTTCAACAAGGCGTTTTTATTAATTTGTTTGCGCAATTAGCAAGTGAATCTTATCTATAAGCTTTTAAGTTTGTTTGTCACTTATAGATGTATCTACCAACCATTCTTGAGATGAATTTATGGGATTGTTGATTCGACTATAGTCCATATAAGATATATTGCAAATATTTGTGTGTGCATGATCATGAACACATATTTGCATCGGAGACAACCCATAATACAAGCTTGTTATACTATACTTACCACGCGTATATTTTTTTGTCCTAGAATATTCTTCATATACAGGTATCATCACAATGTTTTCATTCCATCACAAACGTCAAATTAGGTGATATGTCATACCGACACTACAGTCTCATGTGTCCTACCGACTCTACCATAATGTCGGTAAAGGTGTCATGTGTCCTACCGACTCTACCGTAATGTCGGTAAAGGTGTCATGTGTCCTATCGACACTACAGGCGTGTCTGTACCATAATGTCGGTAAAGGTGTCATGTGTCCTACCGACACTACAAGCGTGTCGGTAAAGGTGTCATGTGTCCTACCGACACTACAGGCGTGTCGGTAAAGGTGTCATGTGTCCTACCGACACTACAGGCGTGTCGGTAAAGGTGTCATGTGTCCTACCGACACTACAGGCGTGTCGGTAAAGGTGTCATGTGTCCTACCGACACTACAGGCGTGTCGGTAAAGGTGTCATGTGTCCTACTGAAAGTTTACTTTCGATGCGACACATGACAGCTTTACCAACATTTTAAAATGACGCGAACAGTTACTCAACATATAATGTGACATCGCTCGGTAGTGTGTATGTAAGGTGACATTACATAAAATGATTATATGAGAATGAATATTATGTTCAAAATGTTTCAAATATCCTGTTCTATTTTTCGACTATTGATGATAGAAACATAACATATAATACTTTTTGAAAATGATTGACAGCTAAGGATCAATAATAATATAAGTTTAGTCTGATAATTTGGTATACATTGTGTTAGCTACTTAACCCTATACCTGTGAGTTAAATGCAGCGGCTACCCAGCCAAAGTTATTGGTTAGAGTGTGAGTAAGACTGTTTCATAACATTGCATAGGGATGATGACGTGGTCGCTACATTGTTAAGTCTTTGTTGTAAAAAAATTTGTTTAACTAACCTGAAACTATCAAATTGCAAATATCAAATGCAGTCCAAATTTATAACTTTTTAGATTCCTTATTAAATGTCAAATTACTTTTGTTGTGGACCATACACGTATAAACAGAACACAGACCGAGATAATTGCGATATTCTCTTGTGCTCCATGCATTAAAACTACTTGCTAAGAAGACATGACGCTACGCTTTTGTATAGAGCGTTTTCCGGCGGCTCAAAAAATTCAATTTTCAAAATCAAATATCTTTAAAATAATATGTTGTAAGAATATTTCACTAAGCCGATCAATATATTGTTATAAACTGGTTATTTTTAATTTAAAAAAAAGTAGTAATCATCCCTATTGTTATGATTGACTATTAAATGTTAAAGTTTTAGAATAAATATGTTATTCTATCGAGTCGACGGCATTTCCAATCTTATGAAAGTGGCAGAATTGGTTTGGAGTTGGCAAGTACGAGTATAAATAAGTTAAAAACATAAAATGTAAATTGATTAAGCAGTCATAGATGACTATTGTAAGGGTTAACACCAATAAGTACTCCTTAGTACCACAATATTCCTTGAATGTATAAAGCATAGTGGGTGTATGTTAAATAAGTACCTTATTTGTTAGTAAATAATCTTTTTAGAGGCCTAAATTATGAATACATCACGAGAGCCTAGTGCGATATACTTGTTGTAAGGCTCAATTTACACCGTTGAATGGAACCGAACGAAATTGTAAGTACAAAGCATAATGAACTTTATGTCAAGAGCATAATATACAGATTTATAAGAGTCAAAAAATGTGGCGCGTCTTCCGCGGAATTGGAGCGTGTTCTCAAGACATAAAGTTCATTATGCTTTGTACCTACAGTTACGGCCGCTCCTCTCGAGTTTTGAATGTTTCGATTGAATGTTTACACTTCACCAGTGTTAGTTGTAAGGAAATACTTATAATCATGTATATAATGTATAAATTGTTATGTTAGTGTGCTTGAATAATAAATAATTTTAATAAATATACTTTTTTTAGTTTGCAATGTCTTCGTTATGGACTGGTAGTGTTGTTTCTAGATGTTCCAATCAGTATTTTGTACCAAGTACATTGATTGGGCATAAGTATGTGCTTAGTGTACCAACCCGTTGTCTCAATACCTGTATAGTGTATATATTGACTCGATAATGCTAAGGTGAGCGTTTCGTGAGCCTCGGTACGCTCAGACGTAGAGGTACAAAATACATTATTTATGTGTATGTTTATTCATTTAGGTATCGAGTTCTGGATTATACGGAAAAGAGGTACAAAAATAAATATAACAAAATATAACTAGGTACTTTATTTACATTATTTCAGCATAATAAAACAATTATTATATACATTCATTAGTAATTATTATTATTCCATCACATTTATAATACTTTATGTAATACTATTTATATTATTTAAAATAAACATTGCTAACAATTTTCGTTTAACAAAAAGTCGAACTTCGGTACCACTCGGCCAAGGGCTTTACAATGTGCTTATATCGGAGTTGAGAGATGATTAAAACGGAGAAACTAACATCAAACTTAAGACTGGAACGATGAGATTTTGTTTTTTATGTCTAGCGTTGTGTAGTACGATTTAAACTTCGAAGTTTTTGGCTATATCTGGCAACCTCGTCCTTTTAGCAGGCAGCAAATCTTGTCTTTCTATAAAGCATGTTAGCCGTCTTTCTCTGACGAAATAATCTCGTCACCAGACTGCGTACCATTTTAAAGGAACTTCTTTCTTACACAACCGTGACGAACCTTCGTTCCTATCATTATTAGTTTGGGTTACGGGTTAGTCGGTAAACTGTGCCAGACCAAAATCCGACTGAAATATTAATAATTAAATACATGTTCAATTTGAATGTTAGAATGTGGTCCCAACAATGTCACAAATACACACAAACAGCGTTCAAGAGCAATAAGTATTTGTCGACATTTACAATTTGGCTAGTCAGTAATGTTATAATAAAAATAAATTAACAATTTAACAAAACATTTTTTTTTTCATTGCCGATACCGTTTTACGGTGACAACAGCACGCCGACTTAACTGTCTACCATTGTCAACCCACTTAGAGTATAAAAATTGCTATTGAATTTTGGACTTTACGATTAGGGCATAAAGTCATTTACTCTTTACTCTATAAGAAGTCATTTTCTGTCAGAACTCCTTTTTATTTAATTTTGAACTTTAAGTCAATGCTCATAAAGCTGAAAATTCCATGGCATTTTTGTAATCTCATTGATTGGACAAAGGTTAACAATTAGCAAAATCGGTGTCTACAGGTTCTACTTTTTCAAACACAATAAAAAATAACCTACATTTTATTTCGCGTAATCTCGCGCTTTGAATAATTTAATTCTGATTTTGAATGTATCCTAATATCACTACAATGCCTATTATTGGTAATTAGATAAATTTAATACCTTAATTCGCGTAAAATCGTTTGGTTTATTAATTTTATAGTCATTTGAGCCAATTAGGAAGACCACACCATCAGTACATAGGTACTTAATTATAATTTCATAAGGTCAGTCGTGTGTAACTAGTTCACACGAGTGACCTTATTACATAAAAATATAATATTATCATGATATAAATAGAACTGTTTTGTTTAGAGAATATTTCACAACAGTTTCAACATCAATCTTAATTTTTTTACCAAACAAATGAACAATAGGATGAAATCAATTTGAAGAAAGATACTAAAATTCTCTCACGTGTCATGTTTAACTAAATATAGACTTTTAGTATTCCGTAGTACTATTTGACAAGCTATCGTAACTAATGTTGCGTCGCAATAAAGGAACTAGGGGATAAAGACAAGCGGCAGTTCGTTGCTAGTCGATTTGTAGAATAGAATAGAATATAATTTCTTTTTTCTTGAAATAGACGCCGCAGTCAGCCAGTCTCCAATAAGTATGGTAAATGTAATATAAAATTAATGGCGAGACGCCCATGTTAAGTTTTTCAAGAAAGTCTTTCCAAAACCACGCGCCACGTTAGCCACACCAGTAAATTTGATTCCGTGGGGCGATCCACGAGATCAGGTAGTCGATCCACTAGAACATAATGTTCAATGTATGGGATTGACACGTAATCTTATTTTTATGACATTCATGAAATGAATGTCAATCCCATACATTGATCAATCTATTCTATTCCATTCTACAAAACGATTGCCACATGTCTAGGGCCCCTGTACTGTATATTTAAATCAACTTAGGTGGTAGACAAGCACACTGTCCACTTGGTTACCGTGGTCTATGGGTGTCACACGCGTGCTTCCAACCCTGTAAGAACCATTTGACTACTGTGTACAATTTAACCTGGCTATCCTACTAATATTATAAAGGCGAAAGTTTGTTTGGATGGATGGATGGATGTTTGTTCCTCTTTCACGCATAAACGGCTGGACTGATTTGGTTGAAATTTGGTACAGGGGTAGATTAGAACCTGGAATAACACATAGGCTACTTTTTATCCCGGGAAAAGGTTCCCAAGGGTTGCGGGAACGGGAACAAAATTCCACGCGGGCGAAGCCGTGGGCATCAGCTATAAATATATAACTTTAATCCATCGACACAGCGTTTGTAACCAAATCGCACATGTAGGTATAGGCACGAGATATGGACCCAAAATGTGCTCAAAACGTGCTGTACGTGTTTTTGGGCTGTCTTTTGAGGATAGCACGGAGTGCAACGGTGGATTATATAAAAAAAATCCATGCCAGGGTCTCGTTTCTCTCGCGACTTAGGTCCAAGATCCGTGCCGATAGGTATACAAAGCATACAAATAGTAGATTTAGTCCTACTAGTCACGTCTGTCACATGGTCAGTTATAATAGCTTGTAACTAGAGTAAATATCGAATGTTACCAAATTCAGAACAGCTGAAAATATATATTTTTATCTCTGTGACCCGATAGTAGGTACTTAAATACTAATGCAGCAAACCAGTACGCGATACGCTAATGGTAAGCGCGATATCGTGACCTATGCGCGTTGTTATCTGTAGGGGAAAAGGGAGCATGAAAATATCGATGTGATAGGCGGTATTTAGGAATTATTCGAATTGGAATTCACTGATTAATGTTGGAAATATTTATGTTGCGGACAGTATTTAAGAACCACATATTTTTTTAAGCGTAAATGAAAAGGATATTTAGAATTTCTGTAGTTAAATAATTTTATATTGAACTAAATATTAACGTTCTAATTCGCCCCAAGAAATTTGATCCGAATTTTTTAGAACCCATACGCTCAATTTGAAATATGTATAGAAATGTAGTGGGTGGGTGGTGAGTGGTTATGAAAAAAAACACGAAGGCTAATGCTAGGTCCGCTCCGCTCCCGCCTTAGCTTTCTAAACTACATCCAATGTATGTTGTTTTTTCTACTAAAGGATACTAAATAATATTAGGTTACCCATATAGGTTTTTCTGCTAACTGTATAATTTTAATATACTTCAAAATGGGGTGTATATTTCTTAAAGTATTACTTTTTTTGGGGTGTGTGGGCTCGTAATTTAAATAAATCTTCATTTTTTTGTGATTTGGTTGAAGTATACACACCTAAAAAAGCCGAGAAATACACTTAATAAGAACTAGTGTCAATTGGTCAACTCCATTAGTTACAATTATTACGATTACAATACAAACATACAAAGCTATACAGTTATCAAATATCACATATGCACGAGATATAAAAATATCACTAATTCAATAATATAATATTTTTTGATAATAATTTTTTTTTGAAGCACTCTCCACTAGATTTAGAGACTCAATACGAGTACAAGCCTTTTAGGCTTAAAAGTATAACCCCTCGTTTAAACCAAGAAATTAGTTGTAAACTTGTTTAGGTAATACAAAAATTGCAGAAGATTTATGAGATTTGTCAAAACAAAATTATTCACTTATTTTATACATGTCTCAAAAACTTTTCCGTTCATACACGTATGTATAGCCAACAAGATGTATACAACATGAAAACACATTTTTTATTCACACTGAAGTTATCAAATACCTTGGTGCAAATGAGGGGCAACTCAACAAACTCTGATGTTTAAAATTACTTACAATATAACAGTTACCTGAAGAAAGATTTAGTCTCAAAAGGTTCAAGTAATATATCTTAATAGAAAAAAAAGAGTTGTGCAACTAATGTAATTTTGATACTTGTATCTTTTGAGGCTAAATGATGAAAGGGAAGTATTAGGTCTTTTCGTCGATACTTTATCATCCCAGGACCGGCTGAGGTAATGAGAAGAATAAGAATTGAACGGTTAAGAAAGTAAAAGGTACATAAGTAGAATTCCATAGATTGCAAGAAAGTTCATTTTAGTCTTATAACATCCTTCAAACCAGTTATTAGATATCGGGTCAAAACATTTTGCAAGAAACCAGTTTTACGATACTGAGAACTGAGAATAAATTAGTATGCACCCAAATTAGGTAGATGTGGAAAAACATTATTCAGAAATTTAATTTAAGAATAATGTTAAGACATGATCATTATTGTATTTAGTCACTTTAATATATAAAAATAAAATTCTTGGATTACTTATTTCATGCAGATTGAAATTAATTAAAAATAAATAAATATTATACAATTCGTCAATTTTTTCCTTAAAATGTCAGTTAACAATGCGTTTGAATTCGCGCCAATAAACAAGTACTTATGACATAATATTGCAATACTGTATTAAATATTAACATATAAAAATGTACACTTATATCTTTTTAAATTTCTTCTTTTTTAAGTAGTTGCATATATTAATATGTTTACAACATTAACTCCACAGACTAGCATACAGTTTTGTCAATCGCTTTTGGCCCTACTGTACAATAAACTTCAAAATATAGTCATCGCCAAATCGGTTGAATGGCCTTTATTCATTTCTGACCAAATAGTCCATAAGCTAGAAATATAGTGCATAATATACCGGAAAATATTATAGTTGTTTTGGAAAAAAATGGCAGTCTCGATACTAAAATCGTATGGAAGTATTAATCTGACGAAAAAAAATTTTCTTTCTTGCACGGCCCATACATTCTCTATTCGCCATTCTCTCTTCATACAATAATTAGTTTTTTTTTTTCGGCCAATTAAAATTTCCAGACGATTTTGGTATCGAAATTGTGTTATTTTTTTCCGAAACGACGTCATTTGGCAACCATATTGCTTAGCCTGCAGAGTTGCAATCAATACTTTATAATAACTTATACATTATATTAACAACGTACTATATTTAAACTTATTGTCAACTCTTATTAAAGCTGTGACTTGTATTATTGTTTTGGAGAAAACTGGGCGTTTTCCCTTCCTTCACTACTCGCAGAGCTTGCAATACTCTTGCCGTATCAAGTTCCTTTTCAGATGCTTTTTCATTATCTAAACAAATCTCTGTCATTCTTGCGTTGAACTGCTCTATGACCTTTACTCTATAATCTATGGTAGACGCTACAGGATTTGCCGTCAACCATAGATATTCCAAACACGGTAATCGACATATATGCTGAACTTCTTCCACATCAGAAATAATATTGCAGCTTAAATCCAGACTTTCCAAAGAATACAATCTTGAGAATCCTTGCAGGCTCTCCACTTTGTTTTGCGACAGGTCTATTTTAACTATGTTGCCTATTTTGGCGTGCCAGTTGTCACAAGCAGAGAAGCTGTTCACGGATAGATTAAGCACCCTTAGATCGTGAAGACAGGATATATCGCATAGCTCTCTTAGCTTGTTGGAAGACAGGCTTAGCTGTTGAAGGCGGGGAACGAGGCGGATGGCCCAGTCGACGTTCTGTATGTTGTTGCTAGCGAAGTTTATAAGTGATAGTTTCTTCCATTTCTGTGGACAAAGACATTATAATGATAATGTATTGTGAAGGTAAATATTCGCGTCAGAAGGTGTGTTTTACGCACAGATTAACATGAAACAAAACTTGTAGGATGATTACGAGTGATGAATGCTGGAATGAGTAGGGTTGTGGGATGTCGGAATGGATTGTCAGTACAGCCGATTACATAATTAATAATAATTACACCTTAACAATAAGAAAATAGAGATGAAAATGGTACAAGCGAAAATCAACGCGTACGTCGTTGTTGCTATTCAACTCTGTGAGTAGAACGCTGTGTTTTCATAAGTTTTATACTATTCGATTATGCGGTATCTCATCATCCTCACGTAGTGTCTCGATGGCATCCGAGACCGTCCCCATTGGAGCCCGAGGTTCAACTCAAGCAATGTAATATATGCTTATACTGTATAAGCATATATTACATTGCTTGAGTTGTCACAGATTTAGTATATGTATAAGTTATACATATACTAAATCTGTGACAAATAAACTGAATTAATTAATGCTACTTATGTCTCAACATAAGTTCCAATGTTATAACGTCATTCGTTCCTGTATAAAGGTCATCATTACTGATGGCCCAGATAACATTTGCGGACACTTGATAACCAGTTCTAATATCCACTTAGTGCATGATTTCTGCCTTGTTTATTTTAGCAGATATACTAAGAAAATATTCCTATTGCTACTGAAAAGAGAGGAAGGCGCGGGGGGAGAAGGGTACACCTTAAAGAAATCATCGAAGTCATGGCCCACATTATGCCTAATACTTATATACCAATTCCTACGTACTCGGGCCGACTAAAATCGCACACATCTTGGGTTATTACTTGCTGAGGGTAACTGAGGAGTATCTGGTATACCCGGCTGACCCCCTAACGCAAAATGACGATAAAAATGCGATCGTGTAACGTAAGAATGATAATAATGCAATAAAAACTCTAAATTATGGCCTACTCAAGTAGGTATGTGCCTATTATATATTTCTGACATTTCTCTCTCACATTACCTATTCAGGTAGTATTTCAGGTCCCGCATAAAGTGGGCGAAAAACTATTTATTAGCATTTTTAAATTGCATATTAAAAAAAGAAGTTGATTTACAGATTATGCTAAAATATTATCATCTTCAATAATCAATATATCTTTTATTTGTAATAAAAGTTTCCAAAAGATAGGGAAACTAAAATGGTGCATAATTAACAATGACATAGGTACTAGTCATACTGCGATACCCGAGAGTAATAAAACTGATAAAACCACTTAGTCACCGGCACGTGTGGCGAGGTCGCATGATAATGGACTTAGTTTATATAATAATAATATGCAAGTAATTGTCACTATATAGTTCTAATATAGCAGAAGACAACAATTCAGCAGAAGAAACCCTGTGGTGTGGAGAGAGAACGTCCAATTTTTGTATCAGAGGGGTCGTTCCCATGTTATTGAACAATGTTTGTATCCTTGAATACCTGTACATTGGTCTTAGTTTATAATGTAATTAATATAGGTGATATAGGCCGTTTTTTTTTTTGCCACAACCTCCTGAATATATACCAGTATCTAGACTAATCTAGAGGCTAAATGCGAAAATATCAGGGGGCGAACACGACCCGAATCCGAAACACACTATACTTACCTAGAAGTAAAGTAAGATTCCAATAATATTACCTACTTTTAGGCGATGGTACGACATCTGTTCGCCTACATTTTCACCAATTTCTTAACTTTATGTACTTATACAGAAAACGAATTATATTAAAATTAGCGCATGTCCGGAAAAACGTAGAAATGCATTAATTTTGATCTAAGACAACCCTATTAAGTAGGTATTTTGAAAAAAAAACGCTATTATAATGAGAATGCTGAATGATTATAAATCTATTTAAACCACTTAGCAATAAATTGTCATTACCGCTGTATTGTTATCGAAGCTATACCTACAGTAAAAAGTTTCCTATTTACGTCATTGGTAAGTTTCGTGACTACGAATTTCACCTGACCACTTGCTTAAACAATACACGAACAAACAAATGGTTCCGCAGATTTTATGTCTTAAGCATGTCATTATAGGCTATTGTGTACATACAATACTTTTAAATTAATAGGTACGTCATACGTCATACGTCATACCTGATTGTAATCAAAAATAAACTTTATTACTATTACCATAAATCTATTTTAGCTCACATTATCATCAAAGATGTTCCGGTAACACTTAACAATAAAAGCTGATATGAACGTTACAGCTATAGCAATAAGAGTGATATCAACTTACAACAGTATCGGCGATGCTGGAGGGGTCCTTATGCAGGATGTCGACTAATAGGAACTCGTTGAGGGACACCACACTCGCAGTGAATACAGATAGACTGACGAGTGTATCACGAAGTCCACCTACGAAAAGCAAATAATGTGATAAGTAGAGTAGGTACTTACTTAGTAGGTATTTAAAATGGACTATCAAATAAAATAGTTTTAGAAGAGTTGTGACACAAACTTACTCACTCACTGTAACTAAAACTATAAGGTTGCCAATAAATCATACGTTTAATGATTTAAAAAAAAATTATATGAATATGATTTTTTTTCGTGCGGAAATCCACCCCTTTCGGCCTTCGGGGTGGTTATGTAGAACTTAAACCGACTAAAACCGCACGCCGGCAGATAATGCCCCTCGGGTATAGGAAGCACGATGTGCCTGTATTTATGTGTCAAACTATGGCCCAGAGATCTATACTCTACCTAACTGATAATTTTGAGTAGTTAAAGGTTGGCCCTTTGACAGTTTTTACATAGTTAATAAAAAGTCAAAAATTAATTGCAAATTAAATAAAGTTTGCTAGTGACTGTCCCCTTGATTTAAGTAATTTAAACAATAGATAGAACAGACAAAATTAAAAAAAAAATGTTAGTGATTTTTAAATTAAAAAAAGAGTGAATAAGAAAATCATTCCTTTATTTGTTTTAAAAAGTGGGGTGCTCCATGATGATAATTATAATCAACCCACGCTTTTTTAAATTTTATCAGACCTTTCTTTTTTTTCTCCTGTGGATTTCGAAAAAAGAATCAAGAATGTGGAGCTTCGAAATATATTTAGCTAATGCTTGCAAGGTAAGGATTATTTTTCATACTAGTAACACCAGTTGCAAAATCTGCAACAGAATGTAACAAACAAAATGTAATGATTTTGGAAGGTCATGTGTTAGTAAATCATTGAACTACTACTTGACTGTAAATTAACATATTTAGGCATAAACACATTTGCATCATGAACTTACACCACTTGTATATAGTTGATTGCACTACTACCACCCCATTATAGGCACGAGGCATAGACCCAAAAGTGCTCAAAATACGCTTTGTATGTGCAGTACGCGTTTTCAGTCGTCTATTGAGGGTAGAACAGGATGGACAACCTCAAATCTACCAATCATAGATTATATCAAAACAATCCACGTGCATCAAAACCTCGTTTCTTTTGTAACTTAGGTCTAAATCCATGCGTTATATATTATCTAGGTGGTATTACTAAAACGTAACTTACCAACACTCTGTATACAATTCATTGGCACACCGAGAATCTTCAGATCAGTCAGTGACTTGAATGGTATGAGATCAAAATGTAGATTATTGGGCACAATATTACTAGTGCCGAGTTTCTCATAACTCCCTTCAATGTTCAGTGACTGCACTTGTGAACAAAAGTCCAGGATGTGACTGAAATCGTACATCTGGTCCGTCTTCTCCGTTGGTGGACATGCAATTTTTAATCGTTCACTTATTGCATGAAGCTGAAAGTATTCAAAATAATTGAAAATGTAAAATCAGGTTTGGTTACTAAGATCTTATATGTTTTATATGCATGCTAGGTCCTGTTTTGTGCACTTAATTTTTCTGACTTTTGAGCACAAATTATGTGTGATTGGTACAAAACTTTGGGCTGTGGGCATGCAGATGTGGGTGCCTAACCCACATCTGCATGTATGAACATCTATTACTTTGTAATCAGTAATTGTGATCCTCTGGTTCATCGACCCTGAGGAGGACCATGAGTATGTGTATGTCTGTATGTCTTTAGTTCCACATATTTGTACTGTTTCCTGGGGTGTCCACAAATTGAATAAAGTAATGATCTGCTGCTCTATATAATAGAGAAAGTACCCTCATATAAGGTAGCAGGTGGCCTAAAGCTCTATGTACTCTGGTAAGAACAAAATAAGGTGAAAAAATACTAGCATTGTTGTCACCTTGCAACTGATGTGCTATTACCTAAGCATAACTTCCCATCTACACTGTTATACTTTTTAAAACATATTCAGCAAAGAAACAGCGAGATTAAGACAATGACATGTTAATTAGTACAAATGTTTGCACTGCTCTCACCTCATTCAATCATTGTAACCTTGGTATTTCCTTGTTTACTCTATTGTAATATTTCAATGAAGCATACAATATCACCAATTATATAATAAATGTAAGATTATGTTTTAATTATAATTACCTAACTTATTGTCCTTATTGCTATATTTATACAAGGGCTTACCTCAATTAGAGTAAATTTATGTGATTTTTCAACTTCTAAAAGTTTATCCCCTTCTAAAAAAAGTTTTTTTGCTAAAACTTGCAGCAAAAAAAATATATCATACAAATGGAAATCTAAGAATTGAGCAAATTGGGACGGCATTGTGAGCTTCAAATAGTTAAATACATTTTTCAGATATTCGCATAGAGCCTCTCGCCTCTGTTCCACAAACTTCGGCGTTTTATTCCGTATAACTTTTTTTGGTGGCAGTAACTCTTTAGCAACTCCATGGTCCGACACTAATTTCTCGTGTAGATCCACAAAATCGCTGTACCGATGCAACACGTTCCACCGCACAGGCCCCACTTTAACAGTTATTTTGTAATATGTTACATTATCTTTTGTTGAAGCCTCATCCACGCTCACAGCACTATCCTCGCAGTGATTCACGAACGAAGACATCTTTAAATAAGGGACGCACTGAACAGCTGATATTAGTTTGTTTATTCTAATTAAATTATTGTACTCATTTCGAAATTTTGTAAACGCCGAAGGAAACGCAATTTCAGATTGACGCAGCGACGACAAATGACAGCAAATCGGGCAACGGCAGTGACAGAACTCAAATGTCAGTTTGACACTTATATAAATTGATATTTTCCGATTCGTTCCGGAATTCCAATATTATAAATAAAACAGATGCCACGGCACGGCGCGCGGCGGGTTCGTTATAATTTCAGACAAAACGGTCGATATAGTCGAAAATAAATAAAGTGAGTTCAGAAAACTAAACTAGTGCGTAAATAAACAATTTTAGAAAAATATGGTATCCGTCCATTCTAACTGATATTCTTTTGATAACACACAGTAGGTACCGTACACTATATAGGTACAGTATAACATAGATTTTGTACTAAAATCTCGCCTTTGTTCCGCAAACTTCTGTGTTTATGGTTTTTCCATATAACTTTTTTTGCTGGCCGTAAGTAACTCTTTTGCAACTCCGACACTATTATATTTCTCGTGTAGATCCACAAAATCGCACCAATGCAACTAGCAAACCAATGTTCTACTTCATCAATATTTTCTTTATCAAAAAACATTTTTGATTTATATTTTATACAAAAATAGAGGAGCGCTCTAGTTTTGTTTTTATACCGGTCGTCATGTTCAATTATTCGTTCTTTGTTGACATACGGTTGACATTGAGTTGACAATTGTCATGTCATAATAAAATAGCCATTGTCAAATTCTGTATTCTGTCGTGCCGTGTTGTGATAAAAATTATTTTTACAAAACCATTTTAAAATGATTTGATGATTTATTTAGGACACCTAAAACTTATCCGATCCATTTCAAAGACCTATGTAATGAGTACACATCTTTGAAACCATTACTTGCGAAGATGTTGAGTCGCTTTTCAGACGTGCTGCAATCCGCAGCGGACGTTGTAAGAACATAACAATTAAAATGTTATCAGAATAACACTGGCATGCCGAAAATGAATTATTAACGCGTTTGATGTTTCAGCTGGCTCCTCCAGCCACAAGGTTAGAGGACTTTGAGTATCACTGGAAAATGATACTGAATTTCTACCAGAACTATGATGACAGTAGTAAAATGCACATCGAGGAAACTAGGATACCGCATCATTTGCATCAAATGTTACAGGTGCGTAGTAACATTTAGATATTTTTGAATCACAATTGCTTTGTAACTTTTCACTATTTGCACCTTGACATAGTGTAGTGTCTAAACAAGGTTTAAGGTCACTGCAGCCTTATAATGCAGTTTTTATACAACCTTCATGCTCCTGTTTTGGTGTATAAAGACTCAATCTCTTAGTTTGTTACCTTTTTATAACTTTTCAATATTAACTCATTTTATATACATACTACAACACATATACCAACAAATTTAAACATTATATCATAAAACCATAATAAAATTGACATAGAACTTTACAGACTGATGGTTCAACCAAAACATCAACTGGTACTGACTGAAAAATCAAGTCTATCAAATTATTCAAACTTATTCATTTTCAACATATAGTCAACATATAGCTTTTTCCCCAACACCTGGCATGGTACAGTAAGCTGCAAAATTGCATGGATAGCTTAAGATCGATAATCCTATGAACTTTCAAACCCCAGTTTATAAATAAATAAACTAGATGGCGCCAGTGGTTTTACTAGCTACTACTTACTACTAATAAGCTTATGCGTATTAGAAGTAGGTAAGTAGTAGCAAAAATTATTTGGTTAACTTAGAACAAGGATAATACAAATGGGAATGATGTTAGCGAACGAACAAACTAGCAAGTCACCGTGTTTAAGCAGCTATTAAATAAACTGAACTACCCACGTAGTTCATTTAATTATGAATTAAGTTCATCCTCTAAGATTAAAACATTACGTTAAACTAAAAAAATCTAGTAATATCCTATTTCAATGCATGGTTAATTTGTGTTTGTATAAATTGGTAATATAGAAAAAGAAGTTAGTTTTTCTTACATTTAAAAAGTAGCGCGGCGCCATCTAGTGTATATATTTGTGATATATACAGATATATTTGTGAAACATTTTACTTCGTCAACAGATGGGGTTCAAGACCGGCGCAAACGATTTAGTTTTTGTAATGTCCATGCACTTTTGCAGCCTACTGTACCTATAGTTATCTATATCTGACTGTTATATTTATTTTATTGCTGTCTGTTCTGTGATCAGTGGGTTTGAATAACCCTACTAGCATAGCCTTTAGCCAATTGACAGGGACTGCAATGAGTCTGATGGGGCTCCTAAGTTCAAACTGAGCCGTACAAACAATAATGGATTTTATTACTAAAGGTCTCAACTATCTTCAATCTGAACCAAATAATGTGGTATCCACAAGGATAATAATTCAATTAAATGTAATTTAATATGAAAAATTCAACCAATAAAAGACTGCTTGAATTTTGGTCTCAAAAAGTTATCAAAAATCAAAATTGTTTTTTATTTGGAGTAAGTGAGATGTTTGTGGTGTGTTTATGGGTATCATTAAAGTTATGCAAACAATATAAGAGATTCCTCATAAGTAAACATTGTCTTTCCGATGAATTATATCTTTTTAATGTGCATATCACAAGATGTGACTTTACTCTATAAAATGTTACCCAAAAAACACTTATAACTTAGTAATAGATGTTTTTTACATTAGCATTTAAAATCAATATTATTAAAATTTATACATTTCAAAATAAATCTGTCCGTCTGTGATCTTTCCACATCTTTTGATAAAATTTGACATAGAGATAACTTATGACCTCAATAAAAGTTATCGAGCCAGGCAGAGTTTTTGGCAGCAGGTAGTGTTATATGAAGAAAAACTAAACTAATGGTAGCCATACACATTACACATACAAGTATTGCAAATACACATAATGAAATTTGCACAAGTATCATCCAAAATTTGTTACAATATATTTGTGCAAGCCTAATTTTGCGCAAGTATATTATAACATGTGTGGCTGCCATAAAAATGATAAAGATTAAGCTATATCTTTAAAGTGGTGTCAGGGCTGTTGAGATTTGTAATTATCTAATCTACTAATTGATAATATCATGTGACAGCATATTGCCATTTGTGTCTGTTTAAAGCCCTCAAAAGTCCAACCAGTCTAATTTGGAACTTCGATATCTCCATTGGTCATTAGACCATTGGTTGTGGAGGTCAGATGGCAGTCGCTACACGGAAAATATCGAAGTTCAGCCGCATCACAGTTAGACTGGAAAGCCGACTCCAACTGAGTTGGTAAAAAGGTTCAGGGAATGATGATTAATGATTTCCACAGTTCTTTATGGCAAGTCAAAGTCAAGGTCACACAGTGAGCTGTGGAAAGGGCTATGCTCGGAACTTAAACTTGTATCTTGAATAGTATTTCCACTGATAAGAAAGCTATTTAAAACATTCACGAGTTATAACTATTATTATGGTTTATATGAATGTGTCCCAGTGTATACTAGGTCATCTCTGTAAAAATAAAGTAGGTATATAATATTATTATCACTATCACTACATAGTATAAAACAAAGTCGCGATCTCTGTCCCTATGTACGCTTAAATCTCTTAAATTACGCAATGGATTTTGATGCGGTTTTTTAATAGATAGAATGGTTAAAGAGGATGGTTTATATGTATATAACATCATGCTACGACCAACAGGTGCGGAGGAGGAATGAAAAATGTTGCAAAAACGGGGTGACGCCGACAAAGTTGCGCGGGTCAGCTAGTATGGCATAATCTGTAGAGGTATTTTGTTCATGTGTAGTTCTTACCCCTGCCATTACTACTACCACCGTTTAGCCTGTATTATAATATAACTACCATAAATCTTCATACAACAATTACAACAATACACTGTGCACTGTTTGGTTTGGAATTATTTATTTTTACCTACTCTAATGCCAATGGTGGCCTCATAGCACGTAGTAGTCTTGCATATCCCTAAGGCCTGATTAACCCAGGGCCAGCGAAGACCCTCTCAGCTGCGTGACTAGGGTGTCCACATCTTTCCCCGGATAAGGAGGAGCGCACATTACATTACCGCTGCGGCATTCTCCTTCTAGGGTGACAGGCGGCTCCACCTGTCACCCCCCAGGCACGGCTAATCGAGGACGGAGGTCATTCTGCGACTTCCGACGCCCAACGCTTAGAAACGTATAACAAAGTATTTCCATATTTAGATACGAAACCGTAATAATCTTGTGTTACAGACCTACATATTTATCAATAGTGAACGTAAAAGAATCGATAAATAAATAATCAATCATCAGATGAATTAATAATTTAAAAATAGATTGATATTATCTGATTTGATTTTTTTAAAAGATCATTTGCTACCGATATTATTAATATTCTTTAACCCCTTCAGCTAAGCTGAAGTGTTTGAGTTGAAAGTGAGTTTATATCGGTCGGTAGTGTGACCACCGGGATTCGAACCTTCTCGATCGAAAGCTACCGACGTTTATTTTCAACAATAATAGTAGTGCTACTCCATTCGTCGCATCTATAATAAAAACTAAGCTTTGCCAAAGTGAAAGTACCTACTTCTAAGTCTAGTCTAGGCTTTATATAATATTATATATAAAATTCTCGTGTCACAAATGTTCGTTCCCGTACTCCTCCGAAACGGCTTGACCGATTCTCATGAAATTTGAGTAGGTCTGAGAATCGGCCTACATCTATTTTTTATACCCCTAAATGCTCGGAGTGGAGCTGCGGGAACGTGATCAGAAGTCCACGCGGGCGGAGCCGCGGGCAACAGCTAGTATAGGTATAGTAGGGAGGGGACGTAGTAAGCCTCCCCGAAGAGCTGAACCTATGCTCGGGCCCTCTCCGTGAGTAGCGGTGCTGCCGTGAAACAAATTACTACACCACGATGGCAACTCTACAATGCCGTCGCTCGATTCGACAGAAGAAGAATACATATAGTGTTGCCGTATATGTTCACTGGCTGTAGTTTTCCGAACACAGAATTTTCTAGAAACTATGTCTACACATTTTAGTATTTTATGTAGCCATTAGACGAACTTTCATCAACCATGTTGAAGAGTACTTTCTCCAATGAGATAGGTATTCAAATGAACGTGATACGAATGCATTTCACGGTGTGCGCGTTTTATATGGCATAGATCTTTATAACGCCCATATAATCCATGCGTTTGATTCCCATATTTCGTTTTTATTTTGTGTAAAAAAAGTTTTTAAGTTATCGCTCAAAAGGGGCTAAGGAAGATTTAAATTCTTTTTTTAATTTTGTGTACGAAGAAAAATACCCATAAAGTAGGTCTCGTTAAGAGCCGACATAGATCAAATATGTTTCGCTGCACTACACTACTTGATTATTCATTAAAATTGTATAGGAAGCTGGAAATAGTATTTCGCATTTGACTTTTTATTGTTCCTTTTTTTTTTTATACTACGTAGGTGGCAGACAAGCACACGGCCCACCTGATGGAAAGCGGCCACCGTGGCCTATGAACGTGTGCAACACTAAGGGTGTCACACACGCGCTGCCCAACCTGAAGGGAAAGGGGAAAGGGAGAGAGCTGGGAAGGGGTGGGGAGGCTAGGAAGGGGAGGGGAAGGACGGGTATAGTGAGCTCTGGCTACCCTACTTACCGGCGGGAACACAACACGATGGTTATTATGACCGCGGTCTTCTGTAGGGTGGAGGTACTTCCCCAGTTGGACAGCTCATTTCGGACGGGAGATACCGTCGTGTCCTACCTCCGTTAATCCTCGCAATTTGCTACCTAAAGCGACCACTTCTCCTGCTCTATACCTTGGCAATGATGATAGCCAATAGGGAAGCGGTAAGACGCGGAACGAGGATTTGAAGTAGAGTTGTAATCCTTTAATGTACAATAGTATTATTGTATGTACACAAAAAAATTTTTACTACCTATCAAAAGACGACGATCGCTGCGCACTGATTCTTGCTGTCCCCCATGTGAACGGACATGATAATTAAAATTAGGGCTGTCCGTTACCAAGTAGAAGTAGACCGGAACCAGTGGCGCTAATCCACATGCTAATAATGTGGACAAGGAACCTAATAATCAGTTGATCTAGTGACGAATATTACAGTAACGGTTCTTATTCTTTTCAGTTAATAGTAGACGAAGAGAAGGAACAACACGGAGGCACAGTGGGTCCATGTCTAGAAGCCATAGTGCAACGGTCGATATGTCTTTTAGATGCGCTGACAGCCCTAGCGGCCGCGGACAGACCCCCGGGGGCTCGGGGCCTGGCTCTCACGACCGGAACTGCTCTGTTAAGGCGGACGAGGCAGCCTTGTGTGAACAGTGCGCACGTTTACCGACCTCTGCAGGTAAAGTGCAGTTATGTTAAGTATTTTTTTTATACTACGTAGGTGGCAGACAAGCACACGGCCCACCTGATGGAAAGCGGCCACCGTGGCCTATGAACGAGTGCAACACTAAGGGTGTCACACACGCGCTGCCCACCCAGAAGGGAAAGGGGTTGAGCTGGGAAGGGTTGGGGAGGCTAGGAAGGGGAGGGGAAGGAGGGGTATAGTGAGCTCTGGCTACCCTACTTAACGGCGGGAACACAACACGATGGTTAAAATGACGGTTATGATGGTTATAATGATTTTTATTTCTGGCACGTCAATAATTGACTTCGCCTCGCCTGATGTTAAGCTGAAGGCAAAGTCTCATGAAAGAGGGTCACCATTGCAAACACGTTCAGTGCTACAATGGTGGCGCTTAGCTTGACGGCCTCATCAGTTTGATGTGTGTTCATTATAAAATTATGTAATAGCCTCAACCACTTGTTCCATTGCAAACTCGATCGCTAAATGTACTTACCTTATTAGTAGGACTATAAATAGTATAAGTAATTGACGATGTACTAAAGAATATTGTAGGACAATCTACACAACGCCAACCTAGATCCATGGTAAGCATAGAGCTTGTGTTATGGGTTCTAAAATGAGGTTAAACTTATTTAGATAAGTTTTTTTGTAAAAACATAGACACCTACATATTATACAGAGAAACGCTCAGATGTTCGTCTGAGCGTCGTCATTGAGCGGGAATCAAACCCGCGTCCCCTGCTTAGTAGTTGCGTTCACTACTACTACGCCATCACAGAGTTCGTATACATGCGATACACAAATTCAATTCTATAATAGCAAATAAGAAAAGTAATAGTCAAATTAATCTTTATTGTTTTTCAGTGCATGTGTTCGCAAAATTATCTTGTTTACATTCCGTCATACTTACTATGAAATAATGTGATAAGTGTGATTAATAATATAATCTGTGTGTGTGTGTGTGTAACACACAGCTACGCATTGTTACGTTGCTGAAGTATATGCTTATTGTTTATTTGCCCATATGAAAATTTGAAGGTCACAATTTGTTCTCAATATATTGTTGTCTTTATAGTGGGCCCAATTTCATGAATCGTCCACCGAATATGTTTCTAACATTGTCAAATACGGCAGTAGTTTCCGTAAAAGATAGACCAAGTAATGATGAAAAGAGGAGACAGTAGGAGAGCCTTTGCATGCTTGGAGATGTTACGTCCTGATAAGCTCGTCCAATTAGTCCCACTCTCCTTTCCTACACAGGACAACACGTGTAGGGCTTAGGAGTCACCCCCGCATGTGGGTGACCATCAAAACGTAATCATTCCTTTGCCACACCATTGGGTCTTGGAATTCCTTACCAGCGTACGTGTTTCCTTCTTCATACAGTTCCGGGTTCTTTAAGCGGAGCAAGAAAAATGAAAAATCATCTGATGAAGCCGTCAATATAAGTGCCACTATTGTAACATCGTAGGTGTCTATAATGGTGACACTTTTTCCTGAGACTTTACCTTCAGCCTGCCATCAGGCGAGGTGAAGTCCAATTGACCTGTTCTACATAAAAAATGCTGACTCTGAACTGCAGACGTCTAACCAACCAACCCAAGGTTTTAATTCCATTAGGATCCTGTAATCCTACATCTCTTATAGTTTTGTATAATACTGCTAATGCTAATTTTCCTGCCTTATTTTATTTTAACTATTATATAAACTACACCTGAACCTACATGTTGTTATTTCACGCTACTGTCCATCCCAAGGTTACCTGGAAGAGATCGCTTCCAGCGATATGGCCGCCCATTGTACATTAGAACAAACTGTAACTCTCACTACTTGTCCTTGGTGTTTTCTTGTATTTATTTATTTTTTGTTTTGTTTTCTGGTGTACAATAAAGAGTAATCTATCTATCTATCTGTAATTGTGAACAATGGGTGGTTTTTGTCAGGTTTCTTGGTGAGATATTTGCCTGTGAAAGGCACGGTGAGGTCGTCACCCCCTCGGAGGCATTCACAGACAACGATAAGAAAACTCAAACGAAATGAGCCTTTTACGAGAACTCTTTTCTGAAATTTAAAAATAATTAGGTTACAAAAATATGGAAATGCCTTTTAAAATGATCTGTACAAAATAAAACTGTTTTTGAATATAAAAAAAAAGTTAGCTATTCTAAAATATCCGAACACAATACTTAACAACTTCTACCCATGCAAGACCAACATCTCATCCATTACACAACTACCGTTAATAGTTAATTAATTATTGATAAACGTTTTTTACTGCCACTTCTTTTCATTATAGAAGTATTATTATCGCGGCTGAACAAAGCCGTTACAGATAATTATAGTCGGTTAAGTAGTGGTGCTATATTAAAAAACATACGTGCGTGTTAAGCCGGCGGTATATGTCGGTCAAATCACATTCTGCGCAGGTGTTAGCAACTAGATACAATGTTGGTCAATTTTAAATGAGGTAATGCACAATTGACTATGGAATATAAACAGCCTCTGTGGCGTACCGGTAGTGAACTTGATTGCTACGCAGGAGGCGCGGTTTCGATGCCCGCTCCGTGTAAATATTTGTGTGCTTGAATATGAATTATGTGTATTGGTATGGGTGCTATGTAGGTATAACATGTATGTACCTATTTACGGAAAGGAAAATATATACATATAAATATGTTTATCCATAACACAAGCTAGTTTAAGCTACGCTTGCCGTGGTTCTAGGTGACGTGTAGATCGTCCTAGAATATTTATTTATTTATATGCAATTATTAGGTCTATGCTTGCGACTTCGTTCGCGTAGGATAGGTTATCGCTGTTTTTGATCATATCTTCAGTTATACACAACCTGATTACGGTTGGGGAGTGAAACGGTACTACTGACTTCGTAAAACGTAATTAGGCATACTGAAATGAACCTCTGCTCTAATTAAAAAAATATTTCCAGCGCATGCTCATCCAATGCAACGAATCACCCGCATCGCCGACTGAGAAGGAAGAAGTCGAACTCCTTCTTACTCTGTGCGGCTTAGTGCGCAAAGAACCAGGCCTGGCTAACATCTTCACCACTCCATTTGTAGAAGACAGATCCACCTTACTCAGCATACCTGAAGACATACAAAAACTAATACCAATTAGAACTAAAATTCAAACGCCAAAGAAGAATCCTCTATTTGAAGTAGAGTTGCCCCCAAATCCGTTAAGAAATGTGTCGATTATAAGGACGGGGAGGGATGACAATTGCAATGCCACCTCTAGCAGCTCGGCCGACGACAATGTGTCGTGCAAGAGCCACAAGACGGTGTACGACGATAATGACAAGTTTCTGCTTATCGATTTGTTGCTGTCGTATTTGAGTAGTGCTGTGAGTATGTTTGGATATGACAATTGATTTCATTTCTTGTGTGTCATTGTTTTTATTATAAGAGTTAGTTTTGGAACGTTTTATTACGATTGAGAAATCCTGTTCTTGGTTATAAGAATTCCAGTGTCAACTCACTTATAACTTATAACACAGATAATTTGGTTTAGCTGGAGATATTAACGAAAATACTAGTAATTACAGTTGCTAATACTATATTTTTGTCTACCTGTCAATACAAATAATATTCTCAAGTACGCGTGAAGTTATGACGTTGAAATTAGTATCAAATATGTTGTGGAGAAATCAGAATTCGAAATGCAATAAAAAATATTACCATTTATGTACCATAAGTTCGCTTCAATACAGTTTTGTACGAGACCCTCAGTGTACGAGCACGACTACCACTTGACTGGTTTTTTGAACCTTTACTAATTTCCAGGATAACCAAGTGGTCCTCCGAGCCTGCGAAGGTATAATGATAGTGTCGTCCCTCCCGGAGGATGACATAGCGAACTTACTGACTAGCTGCAGCCCGGCCTGTGAGACGATTGTAGACAAACTGGCGGCTAAATACAAGTGTATACCGGCTAACGTCGATCCCAGTGACGTCGACCATTTGAATATAACGTGGGCGTAAGTATGTGATCCTACCAAATCAGTTTTTTGGGGTAACTGTGACATTTTAGTGTAGTATATCGAAGGTAAGATAGTAAGCTACATATTCCGACCGACCCGGAGCCATATCTTTCGAGATGGCCCCCTTCAGATGCGGGAACCTCGGGCTAGATGGTAATGCCGTCTAACCCCTCGGTATCGGCCAGCGGGTCTAGTGACAGGCGGCTCCACCCGTCACCCCTAGGCCCGCGCACGTAAGTTATTTTGTGACCTCCGACGCCCGAGTTGCCTTCGCTCCTCGCGGGCTGTACGGGCCAAGAGTCTCCTCTCTTCCTGGTCTGTCTGGGTGAAGGTCGGATGATGGCTATGTATATCCTTCGGGAATACATTAGTACAAAGATATAAATGAATACATACTTTATCACTGTACTCGCGCGACTGTTGCTGTAACTTTTTATTTGTTTTAAGGTACGTAGCACAAGACTTCGGCGACAAGTCGTACAGCAAATTCCACGGCTACAGAGAACTAACAAGCTTCTTCTCTTGGCTGGACTACTGTGATACTTTGATGAAGGTTAGTCGAATATTTCTATTTCATCTCTCATCATTATCAAAAACAGCTACACCGGGGAAGAAATACCTCTTAATCTGAGCCTCAATTCTGCTGATTGTCAACCATTGTCAAGGCACTGAGATTACAAAAAGTGCCATTGAATTTTAACACAGTTTGAGTTCAAAATTGAATGGCATGTACGAACGATGTAACAAACTATTTTTCATTTCATTTTGAACTTTAACCCAATGGAAATAAAGCCGAAAATGCCATGGCAGTTTTTGTGCTCTCAATCGTGTGACTATGGTTAGCAATTAGTAAAATTGGGGTCCTAGTCGATTGTATGATGCATTTGATAAGATTTGTGAGTATCCTCGACTTCTTAGGTACCTTAAAGCGGTTCGAATTTCGTGTGAATTACTTTAGTATGAGGGACGCTCCGCATTATTCGCACGAGAGAAGCGTCCACATTTGTGCAATTATATAAAGCAGTAGACAGCCTAAATGTAAATGAAACTAGAATAATAATAGTGATAAACTTTTCCAACCAATCTAGTCCATTTGTGCTGAAGAAGCCTCGGTTTTATCAATTGTATGTATATCTCTCTCTCTCATTCCTAGAAACGTCCATAACTTTATTTGTTTCGTCTCCCAGGAATGCCACCCAACGATAGCCTCCCACCTGTCCCGGACGTTCCGCCAGAACTTTCTAGAAGGCACGGCGGAGAACGGCATCACGGACGTGCACCACGCCGTATTAGTGACGGCCATATTAGCAAAATGTCTCAAGGTCATCGACTCAGCTGATCTTATTAACGGTATGTTTTTATATGAAGCTTTTCTTACTGTTTTCTCCTTATTACATATGCTTGTATATTCCAAGAGGGGGCGCACGAACCCGCGGGACAGATGGGGACACCGTGGTCTCTGGACCCAAAGGGTAACCCCTTCTCGTAAGAGATAACCCTGAGGGTATCCCTCATTGAAGAGACTTCTTTAGCATGCCATTAGGCAAGATGAAGTACCTATATAAAACCGGAGTAGCCACTCTCCGGTTTGATCCCAGGTTTTACCATGGCACACACCAATGACTTGTCGATGCTTTTCGAAGTTATGTGTGTATTTATCGCAGGTTTATAAGTGCCCGGTTAACGGCAATAGCCTCGCCACCTATTACATTGGGACCTAAACATAAACTGGCGAAATGTGGGGCTAGCACCTCTGCCTACCCCTTCGGGGATACAGGGGTGAGTTTTAAGTTTAGGTACCTGTATAAAAATGGGCTCCCTATGTGCAAGAACAAGTTAACCTAGTATTGAAATAAAATTTAAACCTTAGCTGTCAACGATGTTTTTTTTATTATACCACTCAGGATGGCTGAGAAGCACATGGATCACCTGATGGAAAGAGGTCACTGTAGCTATAGACATTTACAACACCAGGGGCGTCACACTCAGGTTTCTGTAGAAATCTTCTGTTTTACATAGTGTAGAATTATATGGTAGTATTAAAAGTATTGATCATGGTCACTTTGTTCCAGAGTTCTCAAATTGGTTGGTCGGCGATGGTGAGGTGTCGGAATGGCCGCTGTTACACACCCTTATTAATAACTGTCTCACAGAGAACTATGATTTGACTCTAGAGACGCTGAGGTTTTTTGAGGTGAGTGATTGTAAAAGACTAAATGTAAAGTTATGAGTTCAGTTCAGTTAAACAATTTATTTTGCAATATATTTTTCAACAAAAACTGAGATATTACATAGGTACATATAATCACGGTTGTAATCCCCAAATCGGTAGGCAAAGGTATATTAAACACCCACATTCCGCCAACTATGATTTTCGTTCCTATTGCCGCCAATCGAACGGGTGTGACAAAAATAAATTACGAGCACTAACCGAAAATATTGCAGCTAAATAAATTTGGAAAAACAAAATTGACCCGATTCTTTGCTATGCGGTGTAAATCGCCAGGAAATTAATTACGTGCTTAGCTGCACAGGGACCACCAATAAACGTCTTGCAGAGTATCAGACGACACGACGAGTCCACACATGCTTACATTTATTAAGATCCTGGCCTACAATTTTTACTTCTTTTCTTCCAATTCTTAATATGGAACTCTGCACCAGTCTCATTAGTACCGAGCAAGAACCTATCTAGTATGTCCCTCAATTGCACAAATCATGCACAAATCATTTAATCATATAAACAGTGAACATTGCAAGCTTACAGTGAGCACCAAGACGCTTGCAATGTTATTCTAATTAAAAAAAAAAATCCATTACATTCCATATCTTAATTATTATATAATACATTGAAATACCAACCATTACATTATATATTCATCAATCGTCAATCATTTGATGATTGCAGACCATAATAGAGAAAGGTACAGAGCACAGCATCCAGCGCGTGGTACTGGCGCGGGTGGCGGGCCGCGGGTACTTCGCGCACTCGGCGCCTCTTGACGACAGCGAGCGCGACCAGCTCAACGACCTGTCCATTTGTAGGGAGCGGGAGAGGAACAGGTACGTGGAACAACCACCTCTACTTGTAGGGAGCGAACGGAGAAGAAGTGTATGTATGTTTAGTGCCTGGGGTATACTTTTTGTATACCTTCATTCATTAAAACATGGAACTCCATTGCTGGAAGAAATATATCATCTCATATAACTGTTGTAACATATAAATGTCATTTATGTGTGCAATAAAGAATTAAATAATTAAAATATAAAAGTATAATACCCATATCACCTCTGTAAACCTAAATACAGGTGAATTTTTCAGTTTAGTCTCTAAAAGTGTAACACTGAAAAGAGCTGTGGTTAATATCTCAATTGAAATAACTTATAACACTTATAAAATTTTGAAGTTGCAAAGTTGTTGATGTTGTAATCAAGTTTATTTAATTTTAATAAACCTTTGTGGGTAGAAATGGACACTGCGCACGCACTGACTATGATAGGTTAGGTTAGAAGGGTATGGCGTAGCTCAGTTTTATTTAGTTGTGTTTATTTCCTTATCTTATCGTTCAGGGAAGCGATGAAGCAGCTCCAGCATGAAGACCACGTGAATGAGCAAATCACCGACATCCTGTCTCACGAGGGGCTCGACCCGGCGCGGCACGACGAGGGCTCGGACAACGTGCACCGTGTCATTAACAGGTTAGTACTCGCCTCGCGGATATGCTCGACTGTTTGTGTTGTCTAGGCCCAAACGACGCACCCCACTACCTCTCTTACACACAAGCAAATTATATTGACGATCAAAAACAGATCAAATTGATGAAACAATTCATGTTTCTGCAGTGTGAGGGGGGGGGGGGTCATTTCAGATTAGACAAGCTTTACATTTTTACATTTGTGAACGAATGGTCTGGCATCTCGGATAAACATAAATAACGATAACGGTTATTGTAACCAAAAATAGAGTATATATTAGCAAATATGCACGAGATTAACTGAAGTAATTTGTAACTGTGTTATGGCTATTATTTCTAACACGGAAGAAATAAAAAAAAAAATTTGCGTGTGTAGCATAGGCATAACAGCTGTATTTATTCTATATATAACTACCTGTCTGGCCTGTCTGGTAAATAGCCTGGTCTAAATATATAATACACTAAAAAAGTTAAGAATTTTGTGGACAATAACCACTTGGTTATTTTTCATTGCAGACCATTCTGAAACAATTGTAATAGTAGACTTTGTATTTGTATTGTGGTTTTAATTTGTGTAGTCGTGGTGTGGTTAGACATTTTATATCTTCTGGTGCAACAAAACGTAGGCCTATTAAAAATACCTTATAATCATATGATTTATATTAAAAGTATCATATTGCTTTCTATCCTCAATCATCAAGCTCCTTGCATCCGAAATTTTCACCTCGGAATCCTTCCATGATGGTAAGACTATAGGCACGCGTGTCATCCTTCACGACGCAAATCCAACACTTCTTGGGTTACTCATACCATTCTTGCCGGGGCCCTACAGAGGTGGCATCACCAGACATTTGTTACCCACGTAGCCCGGTGGTCGACGTACAACAAGGCCACACCAGTGAAGGCAACTGTCCTGCATTTTGTTTGCAATATCCCGGACATGTAGGTTGCTCTTTATGAGAGAGTTCCTCACGCGGCCCCTACGCGTGACATTCACCTCAGCATATTCATGTCCCTTTGTTGACATTCGTTCACGCCTGTCATTAATGTCATAAACGTCAAAATATGTGTCAATCCTATACATTGAATGCTATATCATATTCCATTATATAAAAAGACTACCAAAAAGAAGGCACTTATCTAGGACCCCAAGTCTAATGTCTTATATCCTTAATAGGTTTCTGAAATCATGATACTTGCAGTATAAACACATTAAGTATGACACTCTTCGTAACCATCATTATTTATAGATCTACGCATCAATCTCTAAACGGTATATTAATATTCAAATATACGATGTCCTGTACGATCTCTCTAAAGGTTTACTGAATTAACCATGAAGTTAGGTAATTTTTGCAATATACTTTAAAACTGTTTTACTGATTGATCAAATGATAATTCGACTGGCTTCTGATAGTATATTTATTTGTTAGTCATCGCCAATAACATTAAAACTATTAACATCTAACATAACTTAAATATTAGCGCTTATTCGTATATAATATTTAATATATTACTGCTTCAAATGCTATTGGGTGTGCGGAACAGCTTGCGATATGCTTTATCTCTCCCATACGCTTTGCCCAGTTAACATTATTCAACTGACGCTTAACTTTCTAGGCGGCTAGAGCGACTCAAAGCATCTATAGAAGACATAATGGCTAAGGAAAATATAGAGATGCCGACCGCAAATAACGATAGCGCCATATTTTGCGATTAATCAATTATTATTCAACTAATTTACACTTTTTATGATTCATAATTATCATTTCAATATCAGTTACCGTAAAACGGAGTGAATAGAGATCCAGGGGTCAATAGAGATAAAATGGTCAATGGAATATTTAAATAAATTCTTTTAAAAATTTTAATTAAGCCCATTACCAGATATTTAATGATTCTTTTATTACAATTAACTAGTCCAATGTTGCGTTTGAAAGAAAATAACAATAGAATTCAGCTGACACTTTATTTCTATTCACCCTATAATCTCTATTCACCCCGATTTGCCCGGTATGTTAAAAGTCTATTGGAATTTCATTTGGATTTGAATTTTAGCGTACAAGTTTGATAAACACGGATCTGTTATATTTTTATATACAAGCCAAGCCATCAATCTCATTTATATTTAAGTTGTTCATAGCTGTAAATATTATATAAGATATAGAAATTATTACAATAGGTGTATTGATTTTTTTATAATTTAAATAGATTATATAATATATAATATATTTCTTGACCTCAAAGGTCTAATAAGCTGCGCCTCTGGCCATATATCATTAGTAGATTTCATAAATTTTTATTACATTAAATAATAAAATTAAAAAATTAAATAGTTTCTAATAGGAAGTATCGCTTTGTCCAGTACAAGCAAATTTAAAGTACCATAGATTAAATTAAATCATTTAGGACTGCAAACATCCGTATGCATATGGGTAAAACCTTTCGGGATAAGCACGGATAACTCTATGGTCTATTCTGACCGAAGACTGGACTAGTCCATTCTATGTTCCATCTATGCTATCCTTATCATTTCTGGCAAGACGCATATATGAATAATTTTTGCTCATTCCTATCCAATATAAGTCACAAAACTACACCACTCTTAAGAAGTTCAAAAGTGACTAAATCGCCATTTTAATAATATCATTAGACACGTTATATCAAATTCCCCAATTCGGTAAAACCCAACTAAGAAAATGAATATTCGTCGTTCCTTCTATTTTCTATGAGAAATTTCAAAAGTGAGTGAGAGTGTAAAATATTGAGTGAGAATGATTTATTGAACGATTTAATATATTTTTAAGAAGAACTTTTTCGTCGCTCATAATAATATGTAAATAGTAAATTTGTAAGCAAATTAGATACATTTTTACCAACCACGTCCATATTGCCATTATGTAAATATTATAAGTTGCCATAGATAAAAAAGTGTTGTAAAAAATATTGCATCGAGCTTGGTAAGAATATTTTAAAAAGTTAGATCTATACTTTGTGATATAATAAAGCTGCCAGCCCACTGTTTGTTGTTTGTATATAAACACAGTGCACATATTACTTTATTTAATTTTTACTAATCATAATTTATTAAATTATGGTTAATAAAAATGAAAGGCATTCTAATGATAGTGTGCAATGGACTATTATGTTCACAGCGAATGAAAAACTGTCGTAAATTACTTAGTAATTTCATTTTGACTGTCTGAAAGCTTGTTGAAAATATGTTAGGACAAAGGTTTCCTACATTCGAAAGTTTTTGCTTCTGTAAAATTGTACTTATTTCTAACGCAAAACAGTTCTAATGTCAATATGCAGAAGATTGGAACTCACAAAGATAATTTATTTCAAGATATAATATCGACTAAGGACAGCCTCTGTGGTGTGGCGGTAGTAAACGCGACTACGCAAGAGGCAAGGGTTCGATCCCCGCTCAGTGCAATTCTGCCGTGTGCTTGTCTGCCACCTAAGTGATATAAATAAAAAAAATAAAATAAAAAAATATTGTCCTTCAATGCACATTTTTCTGTAAACAGTACACTGTCGGCTGGCTCGTTAACTGTTCTAGCACTATAAGATCTGTGATGTTTGTATGATTTATACGCCATATATATGAGACATTAAACATATTGAAGTATACAGCGTGTTTCATTCGCTCACTGGTGTTCCCTCTTGCAGCTTCCTGCTGCTGCTGCCGCGCGCCATACTGTCGGACCCCATCGGCGCCGACTACGAGCATTACATACACGATGCTCATAGACATTACCAGGTAAATACGGATCTGGCGGCGACCATGACGTAACAACACCAACAACAAAACAAAACAAAACAAACCAAAACAAAACAAAACAAAACAAAACAAAACAAAACAAAACAAAACAAAACAAAACAAAACAAAACAAAACAAAACAAAACAAAACAAAACAAAACAAAACAAAACAAAACAAAACAAAACAAAACAAAACAAAACAAAACAAAACAAAACAAAACAAAACAAAACAAAACAAAACAAAACAAAACAAAACAAAACAAAACAAAACAAAACAAAACAAAACAAAACAAAAGAAAACAAAACAAAACAAAACAAAACAAAACAAAACAAAACAAAACAAAACAAAAACCACAACAACAAAAGTTGGCCTACTACGCAACAACTATTCTCCATTTGGTTACGTAATTAAAATGAAACAATGATTTGTAATTCAAATGAAATATGTCTTTTTAATATTCTTAATTCAAAAACTCCGGAGCGAATATCCGGCCAGTATTTTTTTTATCATTCAGGCGGCATACAGGCATTTGACCCACCTGATGGAAAGTGGTTACCATGACCTATGGACGTTTACAACACTAGAGGCGTCACACTCGTGCCGCAGATGATGTAGTGGGGAGCCCGAGGAGGGAGGGGAGAGGGGGGGGGGGGGGAAGGGTAAAAGTTTATGTGCTGTCAGTGCAGAAGACAAAGTAGGGTTTCTCTGTAGTCCCACTGACAACACAAAACCTGTCCATTGAACTCAGCTACCTTAAGTTTACCTTTAGTTAAGGACCTAATCAAATGGAGTATAAGTTTGTCTGATAGTCTTACCTATTTTCTTGAGACTTAATTTTGGGATTTGATTTGAGTTGAGAAAGTGGGGATTCTAATAACGGAGATAGCAAACATTGCGGAAAGAAAACATTCTTTCCTTTTTAAAAAGATACAAATCTATTGTCAAAGATTTAAAAAAAATAACTCGGCGTTATAATGCAAACTGATAAACTTGCTACAGTTTTAGTTTTCACCGAAATCGGACCCGAGAATCCTTTGAATTGTCTGTTATTCCGCGTACTTTCAGAATTGACTCATCTTGATATATAACCCATTCTGTATATTATAAAATAGGACAGCCTCTGTGGCATGGCGGTAGTGAACGCGACTGCTACGCAGGAGAGTTTGATCCCCCTTAGTACAAATATTTGTATGTATGAATATTTGTACTGGTCTGGTCGTGCCTCGGAGACCACATTAAGCCGTCGGTCCCAGTTGCTATAATCTATGACAGTCGTTACGGGTACTTGGAGCCCTCAAAAATCCGACTAGCCTAACTACAGAACTTAGATATTGCCAATTTAATTGTGGAGGTCCGATGGCTGTCGCTTCACGGAAAATATCACAGTTCAACCGCATTATAGTTAGACTAGAAAGCCGACCCCAACTGATTTGGGAATAGACTCGGAGAATGATGATATATTATAATAAAATAGGCCTACATTAAACTTCACTGGAGTGAAATTACAAATTTCATATTTTTTTAACAGAAGTGGTATTTACAACCATTTTTAAAGTAAGCTAAACCATTTCAGTACTGGCTAGATGTGACGTCCACATTCCACTGGCCCACCGACTATGGCTGGGTCGACAATACCGCCAGCTCCACCCACAGCTACGACAGCAGACCCGAGGCAGACTTACATCTCGACGAAGCATTCGGCGTCAAAGTCGACAAAATCGACGAAAATCGTTTCTCACAAAAACTAGTCTTACGAACCAGAGATTTGGGTTCCCAAACATCTGAAGAAGAATTCGACGAAGGTCCTTTCTTCAGAATGATATTTAAATTACTCTCAAACATGCCGACACAGCCGTACCAAGTAAATTTACACCTTACGTCTATTATATCAAAGTTGGCTTTGCTACCGCATCCGAATTTACACGAGTATCTACTGAATCCGATGTTACCTACCGCTAAGAAGACTCCGACTTTGTTCAAGACGTTGCAAGACCTTGCCAAGAGGCTGACGGTAGAGATCCCGAGGTTAAGGAACTATAGCAAGGTTATTGAGAATACCAGGTTCCAGCTTATGAGCGAAGATCCTAGTTATGATGAAAGGTAAACAATATAATTATATTTAAAACTAGCTGTTATCGCGTTGTACGACTCTACTCGATTCTCTACTTGCCTTTCTATACTACTTCCCCTTGCTGTTATAACAACGGAAATAGTTAGCGATATTAGCGCTAATGTATGGAAATCTACCGGATCTATTGAGATTTATGATTTTGCTCTGCTACCTTAAATGGTAGCGTGATGATATAAAGCCTATGCTACTCCAAGGTATTGTAGCTTTTTATAGGTGACAGAATTATTGTAATTGGTCCAGTAGTTCCGGAGCCTTTTCGTTACAAAGACACAAATAAAAAAAGAAATCTTTCCTCTTTATAATATTAGTGTAAATAATAAGGAGATCATTTTAACTATAGATTTCTTGATTAAATAGTGAATATCATATTTCGGCGAAAGACGGTCTTTGTGTCATGGCGGTAGTGAACGTAACTGCTACCGACGCAGGAGGCTCGGGTTCGATCCCCGCTCAGTGCAAATATTTATGCATGTATATGGCTATCTGCACTGCCAGGCCATGCCTCGGAGAGCACGTTAAGCTATCGGTTCCGGTTGCCATACGAACATCCTATACGACTCTAAAGTCCGACTAACGTAGCTACAGAATTTCGATATCGCCAATTTGGTTGTGGAGGTCCGATAGCAGTTGCTTCACGGACTAGGTCGGCACCCCATCTGAGATGGGAATAGGCTCAGAGAATGATGATGATCATAATTTAAATTGTCATCTTTTCTCATCCCCACTAGTGATTTGTTCATACTAATTAATGTAATATTCTTTCAGCGGCGAACACAACCAACTAGTGGAAAGTCTGATCGTGTTAGAAGAGTTCTGTAAAGAGTTGGCGGCCATCGCGTTTGTTAAATATCAACATGCGTTGCATATGCACAGGTAATTGTAGGTACCCATGCGACATTGTGTCTCATAGGGCGAGATTGTGAGCACGTGTGGTTCAAATTGTGTTGTACAGGGCTCACTCAGTCGTATATCTGATTTATTGATGTGTATTGATAAAACAGATGCGATTACTCTAATAGATGTGCATATTCGATTGATATGATTATAATTCGATCGACATGCATATACATCGGTGCATGCATGTACTTATTTCAATCGATTTATTTATACAGGATATTAGGGAAATACTCTCGAAGCCGAAGGCCCTTGGTAGTACTCCTGGTGTACTATATATTGCCATAAAATACGATTTGAATTTTTTTATACCGTTTAACTAGCGTTATTCACTCTCCATCGTGTAATTAAAGCTATGAAAATTAAAAAAAAAACGCCAACTTGCATTATTGCGCCATTTTTTCGTAGAGATGTTTTTTTAATTAAATTATTGTTTTATTTAACTTTACTGATACGATGGAGAGTAAATAATGCTCATTATATGGTATAAAAACAGTTGCTAAATCGTAATTTTTATGCCAATATGCACTGTACCCAGAGTACTACCAGGGGCCTTCGGCTTCGGGAGGATTTCCCTAACACCCTGTATACTTGGTCCACAATAAAGTTATTAATAATCTTCAATTGCTGAACAGTGTTCTATTTATTATTGTAAACCAGGGAAGTATGAGGCCTATTTTTAATAAACGATTGTTTATTTCTAAATACAATGAAATTAATCTCTGAGTATTTTATATTCTGTTTATAAAATATTTATTTAGAATAGACTTTTCACATTTGAACCGCACTCTTGTTATGTAATACAACACATAGTCACGTGGTGTGTGCAAATCTGCTGAAGTATTATGTAAATTATGATTTTTGTTTAGTCATAGTACAAAAATGCAAATTTTTGCATTAAATACTACATTTATTATTGTTATTAATTTATTAATGCAGCATTTTAATTTAATTTTATTATTGTAATTAAATAAGGTAGTTTCTTCAAATGTTTGTAGATATGGATTGAGCTCGCAAACCTTTTTCAAACCTTAAAACATATAAGTATTCTACAGCACAAGTTTTTGTGTTTTTGCACTATCCATATTGTTTTAATTCATCATCATTATCATTGAATTTATGAATACCTTGTGTTGTTACTTCTTGCATGGTGCTAATAGTTCAACTGTCTACCCATTGGCATTTCTTGGCTATGTACTACTTCATTACGTAATCTATGTGTTCTGTTTTGTGTTCAAAACAGGAGATAAATCTGTTAAATTACCTCTATACAGCGTGTTAGGGAAACTGTCCCGAAGCCGAAGACACATGATAATACAATACGTAATTGGCATTAAAAAAAAATTACCTACTTACTTCGGCTCCGGGACAGTCCCTGACAGTCTGTATAGTTTTAAAAATCATTTTCGCTACAATGTCAAATGAGATATTGAAAATTTTGCATGTCATATATTCAGCGTCAAAAGTAGGTGATCAATATCAGATTGTAAAAATCATTCTTCAGTAAAATAATAAATATTTCCCAAATATAATGCTGATTAACTAATCAGTGGGCTTTATCAGAATAATATATATGTACTTATTTAGATTATTAAGCTTGAAATATGTGCAATGATCATTTACTTTTGACGCGGACAGTGCCTATGTTAAAATGTATAATATCTTGAAATATAATTGGCGCCAATTAATTTATTTTTAAACAAAAACCAGTGGCAATAAGACTGAACTTTGGCTAATATTGTATCATTTTACTTGATCATATAAATGCAAATTTATAGTACCTATTGATTGTGTAATCTATTCAGTATGTTAGATAATGCCTAAATCAGTTACTTTTACGCAAGAAAATATGTAATCTGCAACTAAATAAGTAACAATTTCTTACCATATCAAGACATTCTTTTTACTTCAAAACATAAAATTATCGTCACTAGCTGACCTTTACCTGTGCTAGTCGAAGCGGTTCTTAGCTCATGCGGTCTACTGACCTGATGACTATGCGATGGCTTTGGAGACAAAATGTCGCATAAGGTCATCAAAACTAATATTTTGGCTATGATATGTTATTTTATTAGTAATGTTTGTAATAATACTTAATAATTTCTTCGAATTGTAATATAGTCTTAATTTGTATTGTCCATCAGAATCGAATAATTGCAATAAGTATAGCTCTCGGCATATATTAGACAGAAGTGAGGCGGCGCGGACTGTTTTAATATAATCTATGATTGGCAGATTCGAATTCCCGCCGCTGTAGCACTCCGGGCTACTCTAAAGATCCAAAAACGCGTAAGTATGTACATACTCGTAAATACAGATTACATAAATTGTGATGTGTCCAAAGATATATGCCGGTAACTATAATATGATTTATAAACGGGTCTTTATTTTCATTAGCTTGTCATAAAAATCTAGTCTGACCGTGGTACAGATTATGTATATTAGTCTAAACTTGGTGCAATATAATTATAATTTGTAACATTCCTGACATCCGTTGAACACAAAGTGTTAGTTTGTCTCGTCTAAGGCCATGTTCTTATTTTGTTTCGCGCAAATATCTACTTGTTATATTATTTATGTACGGCTGAATTTGCTGTTGAAATAAAATTATAAAAAAATTGTGACTTATTATTTGAATAATCTTATTTCATGAACTGATTATAAACAACTACTACTGGTTGTACACAAGAGAAGGTAGAACTAAAACTTACATACAGACGTGAATGTTTTAACGACCGGTTTCGAGCCTACATACATACACAAAATAAATACAGTATGCGATTTTATCCCTATCCACCCCGTTTTCCATGGGCTCTAGCCAAAATGCATTCGTTCCGAATCTACATTCGTCATCGCTCTGAAAATGTATGGGAGTGACATTTGTTGTCGGAATCGGATCACATGACATTCACAGACCGATGATGAATGTAGATTCGGAAAGAATGCATTTCGGCTACAGCCACAGATCCACTTACGTTTACCTACTCTATTTATCGTAGAAATGTGTGTGTTCTTGTTGATAATATTTCTTATGTAGGATAGCCCTTAGATGCTTCTGGGAGCCTAGTACCTACCTACATTTGTGTCTATCGCAGACAATAATGATCTTATTGTTTTAGAACGTCAATGGTTCGTAGAATTATACCGTAACCGTAATATAACCGTAGCAATTAATTTAACTCAACATATCGAGAGGAACAAGGGTAAATAAAAACAAATATTAAAATGCAATGGTGATTATATTTTTCTCAAATATTAAATAATAATGCGTAATAATAAACATTGTAATAACCATCAAACAAAAGTTGTTAAAATTATGTACAACATGGAATTGTAACGAATAATCGTTTGTAGGAAGACATTCGCTAAGTATATAGATTTAGTTTATGAAGAAAATATTCATTACTGGAAATTATAAGAACTCTGCTATGTGTGCAAACATTTTATTAAATCAGTAAGAACCACAATAGTAATGCAGTTACATTTAAGACCTTCCAATCAGCTATCGGTGAATAACCTTTATAAACTAAATCGATACAAGTGAGATAAAGAATCGACTAAAAATAAAAAAGATATCAAAAAAAGGTACAAAATAATAAAAAAACAAACGTCTTCCTACAAACCATCACTATCTAATTTTAACACACTCACAGACACTCGCTCACATTTAACGTACATACATACATACATGTAACATATTTATTTTTTCAATAAAGTTTCCTACTTGATCGTTACACGGTATCATATTTATACTAAAAATGATATTATTACTTGTACAAAACATTGTGGAATAAATTAAAAGATTGTACTATGGTTTAATACGCGTAACGAGATAATGGCGTATAAGATTTCTGACAAGGGGCTCTAGCCAAAATGCATTCGTTCCGAATCTACGTTCGTCATCCCTATGAAAATGTATGGTAGTGACATTTGTTGTCGAATGTCATGTGATCCGATTCCGACAACAAATGTCACACCCATCAATTCCCAAAGTGATGACGAATGGTAGATTCGGAACGAATGCATTTCGGCTAGAGCCCCAAGGGGCCTAGACAAGTGACAATTCATTGATATTCGTTTTGTAGAATAGAATAAAGTATGTATTTTTTGTTTCTTGGCGATCCCAATGCCTACGCCATCAACTCAGTTTTTGGTTGTTATTATATGTACATATTCTGTAGTTTTTATATTATACTGTTCTAATTTTGAAGAGATGTGAAAGTACAAGTGTCAAACAACGATTAATATAGTAATATTCAATGTATGGATTTGACACATATTTTGACGTTTATTACATTTATGACAGGCGTGAACGAATGCCCATACATTGATCAATCTATTCTATTCCATTCTACAAAACTATTGCCACTTATCTAGACCCCCAGGAACAAATGCGGTACGGTCAACACAGCTTAGTTCCGTCTGGCCAACTATCTATTTATACAGGGTGTATTTATAAAACGGGGCAATAAGGGTACCTTAACCGTTGTAGTTACAGCTAGACTTACTTAAGAGACTATCCAAAACTTAGATATGCCGAACGGAATTTCACAGTCAGTATGAAAAATGTTAATATCCCAAAAAAAAAGAATTTTTGTGCCATTCGACCGTAATTCATGTGGAGTTCAGACTCTATTGAACCATTTTGCACTTGAAACAATTTAGGAAGTGCACTTTGACAGATGACTTAAGCCCATAGAATGTAACTTGGCACGATTTGAACGAAACGTAAAGCTGCTATAATTTAAGCTCAATAATTTGTGAATTCGTAATAACTTATAAAAGTAAGATTAAACTATATGATGCACTGTAATCCAGTTTAAATTAATACTTGAATCGGTTATTTTCACAATCACCAACCCTACAAAACAACTGTCAAGATGCACTTCTTAAATTATTTTTACTATAAAGATAAGTATACACCTTTACTATGCGTTTCAAATAAGTTGATATCTGTCAGAATGACATTTTGATTCCCGCTGCTAACTTCAGTTTTATTCAATAATTAAGAAAACTATTATTATAATTGCTAAAAAATATGTTACATGTTATGTAATGTAATGAAAAGAAAATAAACATTAAGTCGTTGCCACACGTCGTTACAATACACGTCTGAACTTGTCCAACGTGGAAATTTTGTTGTTAGCTGTACAATTTTGATGGGTACGGTGTGAAGTTGCCGCGGTTGCGAATATCTTCTCATTTGAAACGCTTAGTATATACAACTTTATACATTAAAAATTTATAAGTACCTTCATTGACTGTATAAACTAGACAGAACAGATTTTTAACTTACTGTATTATATTTGAAATTTTTGTATATAATACCAGGCACCTGATAGTCTGCTTATTTTCTTTTGTTGGCGAACCCTCAAGTTATATTTTACGTTTAAGTCATTATATGACTAAAACCGGAGTAAAGTGTCATATCATGGCAAGTAAAAAATCGAACTAGGCATAAAATAAATTAGAATTTTTTAATAAATTTAATCCTGTCTTTAGCAATAAGTGTTCATAACGAGATCTCCAAAGCGGATGCATACTAATTTTGTTGCTAACTATACATTTGTTTGGTCTAGAATTTTCCAATGTGTTGTTGGTTTTTTTTGTATACATTTAACAAATAAAAACCTTACTTTGATCAGGGCATATAAACAAAGGTACACGGGGCAAAGGAAACAAGTACATCTTTCCATGAAAACGTGTATACTTATTTCTTTTGCCGTGTGTACTGTATACATTACAAATCATAGAATTCGTTACAGATATGGTCAGAATTTAACATAGCAGTCAAGTAATTTAAAATCTGTTTTCTATACCACCAAAGTGACAATTAAGATATTATGTATAAATTGGAAATATTAACTATATAATATGAATATTACATACAATTATCTAAGGATGTCCTGTTTTGACATATTACAGATATTTTTTTATTTACAACACAAAGAATCAGCATTCAGCTTCACTTACTGATACAAGAGGTTATAAGATATAACAGAAATAGATACAGGTGTACAACAGATTCCAGAACATTATTTTATGGGCACTTCCTCACAAGGTAAGTATAATCAAATTGGTTATTGATTTAAACTAATTTATCAGAAAATGTTGCAACTATAATTGCACTACTTCCTCGCTGACCAATGACCAATTACTATGCACGACTAATTGTGTTACTATTGAGAATGCCAAGCTAATTCCCCACCATTTTACACGGCAGTACAGCTTATCAATTGCGCAATATATGTATTAAAAATAAATGGTAAAAACAAATGAGCATCTGCGCGGTTGTTTTTGCCGAGTTATTGTTCTTCTTGTTACTGTTTTTAGATTTTTTTTTAATAGTGCACGAATTGTTCGTGCCTTGGGAAAGGTTGTTAGATATTCAGGTAGGTGAGGAAGTACTGCACAATCTGGACTAAGTATTTCACTGATGTATTTGAACGCGTTTAATACGCTTCAAACTGCATTAGTGTAATTCATAGAGATAAACTGAGTTTAGTGAAACGGTTTTACACTGGTGAACTCTGCCGTAACTGAAAAACGAGTGTGAGTTCAGATTCATAGTAATAGAAAATGAATTTTAACTTTAGAATAAACGTTCTATACAGTGTTGCATTGAAAGACGTTTTGTATGAGTCGCCATCTTAAAAGGTATGAATTGGAAATGAAGTGAAAGTTGAAGAAACAGTACCCACCTAATGTTGGTGATAGGTTCATGCGATTCAAATGCATCATTTGATACATGTTAGATGGTACTATTACATGTAGAGTTAAAGCATAAATTGGTATTAAACATTAAATAATAAATCTTTCATACGGAAGAATTGAACTAAGGAGGTCATCGGCTAATATTGGCTATTATTTATTTACTTATAGTGCCGCCATTTTGAATAACCACGATTACCACGTTACAGCTATGAAAGGATCTTCATTTTGTTGGATAAAAACTAAGGGCTAGCGCGCACTAGTGACTGTGAAAAATCACTTAAAAGTTTGTCACAGTGAAGTTGGTTTTAGTTTCATTTAGTCTTACCAAGTAGTTATGATTTTGAATCAAAAAAATATCGAGTCCCACTAACAGATAAGCTGAATGACATCATATTACTTCACTCGCTTAGTTTTCCGTAGCACTGCCTTACTTTTCGCTAGAGATGTCTGGAAGTACGGGTTCGAATTGAAAAAAAAATATTTTTTTTGATACTCCATTTATCGATTAAGTTATATCCTAATAATGCGAAAACTAAGGATAACCTTATCGAGGTTTATCGGGTATAATCCTATTAGGTAAACGGAGTATTCAAAACAAAAATAAATTTTCTATTCGAACCAGTAGTTCTTAAGATTTCTAGAGAAACGTTAGGTTGCGGTAGGGAGAACCGATTGGGTGGAGTTGCGAGTGACGGTACTTCAAAATTCCATATTTTAAATGATTAAAATATCGAAATAATTGTTTCACTCGTATTTTTTATTTTGAAAATTCTTCATTGTCACTTCGCCAAGTGGATAGGTGATGTACGCTGTGACAGTCTCGGTGACAAAAGGTCACTAGTGTACACACGCCCTTTTATTTGTTTAGGATGCAAAAAAGACAGTAAAATAACTTGAAATACCCCTTTGTCGCTAAAGGTGAACTCTGGATTGAATCAGAAAAAATAAAACTAGAATTGCATTTTTATCGATATTAATATTAAATCGATTCATTTATTATAATCATTGAATCTATAAATCGATACGTTCGGTAAAATAAAATATGAGTTAATGTGATCACTTTTATAAAAAAAAATACAGTTTTTTTTAATAATCCACAGATTTTGGTAATATTTCAACATTAGACGGTACCATTATTTTTTTGTATTGGATAATTAAAACTAAGAACTCTTTCAATAGCTGTGACGCCGCTTCAATGGCTAACAAATTCACGTGTTTTCTATCTATATTAATTAACAATTAAAATAGAATGTTATAAAAAAGATATTTGACACTATTTCAATCACTAAATCGTCCAAGATACAAATCACAATTTCAAAGGTAACAAATTGTTTTATCGTAAATAAAAAATAGGTTCCAATAGTTATAAGTATGTCTCAGTATCCAGCACTAATTATACAGAACAACTCCGCAACATTTCTGTACATAATAATTATAATTGGAAACTAAAAGTACGAGCACAGCTCTAATTTACCTAAGAAAGAATAAATCACATAAAACAGTTTACAAAAATAAACAATTTAGCCAAGTGTTGGAGGCAACGTCGCTGATTAAACAATGATAGTGTGTCTCGCGTGTGATATGACGTAACTACCTTTAGATTTCGTACTTCAACGTATGGTTCTAATTTTCTGCATAATATTGTGATTTTTATCCTACATTCTTGTTTTTTTATAAAGTTGTGTTTGATTGTGTTGTGATGGTGAAAGAATATTACCATCCCGAACCCCATCTCATTCGAAAGGTGTCGTAATTAACGACCAACGGAAATATACGCAGGCGATATCACTGCGAGAGAAGGGAAACTCGAAATAAAACCTTGGGCTTTGGAGGCCCTTTTGGAAAATTTCGGTGGGGCCCTCCAGAAGGCGGTGGTCCCTTGGCACGTGTCCCGAGTGCCCTTTTGGTAAAGATGGCATGTACTATTGTTATTGAAAATAGCATACCTACACACTAACGGTTTGTAAATCAAAATGCCGGGAATTAAACTTACAGAATCATTTACCTATCTATCTTGTAGTCTGTCTAAAGATCAATCCTTGTTTTTTTTTATGTCACGTCAATTTGACTTCACGTCGCCTGATGTTAAGCTGAAGGCAAAGTCTCATAAAAGAGGGTCACCATTACAAACCAGACATTGACAATCAGATGCTTTTTCACGCCCCGCATTAAGGACCCGGGATCTATTAAGTTGGTTGTGTTAACTAGCCTAGTCGGGGCATATCACACGCGAGCACACGTTGTGTAGTGAGGTGTTCATCTCGAGCATATTCACTAGATATTACAGTACTAATCTACATTATACATACATATACATACAATTGTGTTTACATTCACGTCTACGGTATCAGCTTCTTGTGGAACTTATCACCATTTTGGAAATATGTCTGTGGAAGAATACACATTCGTTAATATTATTATAAGTCATGTTCACTATACAAAAAAAATGTAGTTTGTGCAATTTTCTTACACCACTTAAGTGGCAGACAAGCACACGGTCTACCTGATGGGGAGCGGTTACGTGACAAAGTGACCTTTGGACATTTAGAACACATGAGTTGTCACACTACTGCCGACCCTACTCTAATTACTAGTCAATAATACTTAAAATTTGTCGTCTGATTTTTTTAATTTTTGTTTGACGTTTTATTTAAAGTTTTAGAGTTATACAATAACTATGTGTTAAGCAGTAATAAGTTAACCGATGGTGATTCTATTATTTACATGAATGCATTACCTAGCCAGCGGTGTGTGGTTCACCACCAGGAGAAGAATGGTGACTTGTGCTGGAACCGCTGCTGGAACGAGTCGAAGAAGCGCGACGACGTCGACCCACTCTTGGACCTGCAACAGAACAGTATGTGTCGTCATTCGCTCTATACCATCTATCAGTATAAGGAGCAGCTTGAGAGTATTCTTGAAAAGTTTAAAGCACTATCGCCGACATCTGCCTCTTGGCAAGTTCCCAGAAAGCGCCGTCGGCAGTCCCCAGAAAGCCTTGTGGGCAGTCCCCAGAGAGCCCCGTCGGCAGTCCCCCAGAAAGCCCCGTCGGCAGTCCCCAGAAAGCCCCGTCAATAGTATCCAGAAAGCCCCATCGGCAAAACCCAGAAAACCCCGTGGGCAGTTCTCAGAAAGCCCCGTCAATAGTACCCAGAAAGCCCCGCCGGTAGTCCCCGGAAAGCCCCGTGGGCAGTTCTCAGAAAGCCCCGTCGGCAATATCCAGAAAGCCCCGTCGGTAGTACCCAAAAAGAGCCGTGGGCAGTCCCCAGAAAGCCCCGTCGGCACCCCCCCGAGGCGCTCACCTCTCGACGATGACGGCGGGCATCTGCACGAGCTGCACGGGGCTCTTGCCGTCCTTCAGCGCCTGCGTCAGGTTCAGCACCTGGCCGCGCATCACCGACATCTGGCGCTCGAACAACCCCTTGTCGAAGCCCTTGTCTTGCTGCCGGGGAAAGGATACCGTTAAGTTAAAGTAAATAAGATAGAATAAAGAAAAAAGTTAAAGTAAATAAATAAGTTCTTTTTTTTCCATATTATTATATTCTTGGTTTTCTTTTTTTTTTCGTATCTTTATTTGTTTCGTACTAATTTGTTGTGTTATCAATATATTTTGTGTTTCTTTATGTATATCGCGGTATTTATGTACTTATATACTGTTGCTGTTTACTGATATGTAATATTTAATATTTATTGTCTTGCCTATATGTGAAAACTTTTAAGTGGCCTTCTCATACTATTTACCTCTGTATAAACGTACTTCAATTAGCTGTAAGTTTTCCGTAAAAAAAAAAATAATAATCATCGTCGAAAGGTATTACTGTAGCCTTAGCACTAAATGCTATCGAATTCGTAATGTAAAGGTATTGACAGAACGGAGCATTGCGATTGGCGGGCTACACATGTTCACAAGAGGCAGACTGCCAATCACAACGCTATGTTCTCTCGAAACCTTTACATTATGAATTCGATAGGAGTTCATACTAGTACTACTGTATAAAGGTAAACAGTGCTAAACATGATAACTTACTTTGAACAGTATATGCAGCTCATCACACAACTCTTGTACGAAATTCATGTCTGATAGCAAAGGAAGCACTAGTTCTCTGCAAATAAATAAATATATATGAGTATACCGTTAATGATTCACTTTGTTAGGTTTACTGGGTGGCATAAAACCTTGATAAGAAAATATATTTTATAGGGAAGGAGGGGAGAGGGGTGTCCCACCATTCACTCACGGTTTAATAATCCCAACGATAGCAATATATCGTATATATATTGTTAAGCCGTGTTCTATAGCGATCCTGTAAATGCCTCGTGGAGAGAGGAAACACGTGTTGAGGTTGTGGCATATCACACATGCGACATCATATTTCTTTACGTAAGAAATCTTTTTACTTTTTTTGAGAAGTGCAGTTTGAATGACTTACTGATATTTTACTATTGCCATCGTGGAAGAGAGATGGGCCCCCATAATATATATTTCCTTGAATGGATTTTCACCATATAACGCCCACTTCAAAATCTTATATGGAAACCTTGAGGTCCGATGACATTTTTTTTTTATTGAGGATAGGCTTACGTTTGACCACTATCTCACCTGATGGTAAGTGAAGATGTGGTCTACAATAAATCACATTTGCCTAGAAGGATCCTGCATCAACAATCCAGCCATTAGATTCATATTTGCCATTCTGTAAAGTATGTAGCAGTAAAAGATTCGAAGATTTCATACTAGGTATTATAGCTATAGTGGACTCTGTGAGTTAGAGGTATAGGGCCCGTACTTAGTCTCGGTGGAGAAGGGCTGCTTGGCCTGGGGCAGCCAGGCCCAGTGGTAGGGGTAGGCGCGCCACGAGTCGGGGTGCTTGAAGGGGAAGGCCAGCCCGTTGTCTATGGCAGCGATCCGCACCTCCGTACCCGTCCATTCCTGAAACATACAAAATATAAAGTCAATGCTTTTTAGTCATGTCAGAAGTATAATGAATAGAATTCGAATTCAATTACTCTCGATAGTAAGGTTGACTCTTTTAAGCACTAAACCTTTAATTAAACCTAAAGCGGTAATAACCAACATTACACACTATTACAATATGGTACCAGTGTGTAATGTTGGTAATTAGTATGTTGTATACCATGAGTACTATAGTCTCTCAAGCGAGTCTGATCCACAACCATTTGCTGATTTCTGATAATGGCAATATTATTATCTGTCAAACAAATTGTCACAAAATTCTGTGGTTAAACTCGAAATATTCCGAATTTTGTTGAATTTTTAATTTAATCATGCCGAAACCTATCAAAAATTGTGTCAGGAGCCTGTTATTTACAATGATAAATAAATTTAATCAAGTAAAGATTGAATCTGACAACGAGTTATTGGGGAAACTACGACTTTTGGATGAAATCGTTTCAACATCAGGTAGCTTGATTTCAGTTCAGATTGTGACTAATAAATACCTATATTGAAATACTTTATTTTTAATTTATCCCAAATAATTACTTTTATCAAAATGACAAGTCAATATGTTTTGATCTTGCTATATCAGTGTTGACACCTAAAAGATTTTTGAATTTGCCGCCTTTTTTATGGGACTAGACTCGCTTGACAGACTCTAAGAGGGCCCTTTTGCAAAATCAAAAAAAAAATCAAAATTAATTTATTGCGGAAATATGGTTAAGTACATAGATTTTAGAATTAATGTTTGTCCAGCACATTTCGTCGTTTTAGCAGCATGCAAAATTTCTGGTAATACACAGTTAAATACAAATGAAAATTGCTTGGGGAGTGTTCCCTCTACACCGTGTATAATCTCGCGTCACTCACGGAGGGGTCCCTGAGGTCGATCTCAGCGCGCGGCGGGTGCGCGGTCGGCTCGTACTTGATGAGCCAGTTGTCGTTCCCGCGGTCGGTGTTGCGGATGATGTAGTCCAGCACCACCAGCCGCTCGAACTGCAGCTGGAACCTGGCACACACCACACATGGTTGTACTCATATTTTTATGGAGTATTTGAAACCTCAAAGAAGAATCAAAGAATCAAAGAATCTATTTCGTTTATTCAGTTTAGGCACATAAATAGCACTTATGAATGTCAAAGTTTTACAATAATTATGTACCTACATTTAAAATTATAATCACTATCACTACATAGTATAAAATAAAGTCGCGTTTTCTGTCCCTATTTTTCATGTCCCTTTGTATGCTTAAATCTTTAGAACTAGGCAACGGATTTTGATGCGGTTTGTTTCAATAGATAGAATGGTTAAAGAGGAAGGTTTATATGTATATAACATCATGCTACAACAAACAGGTGCGGAGCAGGAATGAAAAATGTTGCAAAAACGGGGTGACGCAGACGAAGTTGCACGGGTCAGCTAGTTCATAATAAATAAAATACTTAGTGAATAAATCATTTTACAATGATTTTTTCGCTGGTTCCCTAGTTAAATCTTCTAAGAGACCAGCAAGAAACTCAGGTAGATTATCGTTATTCTTCATTTTCTTTTTAATATATAATTCTAATATATAATAGTGAGGTGAAGTGGCAAGAAATTATTACCTCACAAGGCCCTTCGGACCATGGAATACAAAAAAAAAATGAAAGTGTGATGTAGTCGGTACACGGATGTCATTGCAGTGCGTATTTACGCAACAAAGTATAAATTCGACAATATGAAACTTTTTGATGAGAATACTTTTACTTTTTCGTAAATATACAGGCTATTTCGATTCAAAGTATGCAATGCATTAAAGAATATAAATAGGCACGACCAATCAAAGCAATTATTTACTAGTAATGCACGGTATTATTAACGGTTATATGACTTATATGTGTGAGTTTGGCGACATCGGTTCCGCTACTGAAACTATCGTGTCTCATTTCTACTAGTTGTATAAAAAAGTAAGTTAATGCGCGCTCATTATCCCACCATAGATTATAATGATACAATCACTAGCTCAAAGGTATGAAGGTATTAGGTATTATAGTAGTATAAGGTATTATAAGTATTATACCCGGGGGCTAGACGGGGACACCGTGGTCCCTACACCCGACGGGGGTTATCTCGAAGAGAAGGCCCCGGGTCTGCCGGGGTGCGAGGGATATGTTGGCTACTACCTCACCTCCGGCAACTGAAGACCCAAAGACGGCGTGCGTTTTAGTCGGTTCGAGTTCGACATAACCTACCCAACCGGCTCCGGTGGGGGGTATACGTGGGGATTTTTCGCACGATAAAAAAATAGGCCACCTTTGCCTCTGTACTTGCATAGTAGGAGGTTATTAAAAAAAAACTTACTTTCTCATGACATGCTGCGGCGGTGGGTCTTGCTCGAACCTCCTCAGCCAGTAGTCGGCATCTTTGAACCCTTCGACGAACAACTGGAATGAACCCATCTGGAACACAATCATTAACAATGATTACTGCAATGTCTGTCACTAATATGATGATTGAATAGTAAAACCCCATTTTTATAGTACGGATACCCCTCGGATATCCGGCATCCGACCACTCTATGGACTCAGGCCGAGGTATGTCGGACTCGACCTGACTAAAACCAGAGACTGTCTTGGGTCATCAGTAGCCGGAGACGAGATTGGCACTGGCCTCCAGTTGATATAAAATGGTTAAAGAGGAACGTAATGAAAATCTACTGGTGACACTACTTAATGTATGTAACATCTTATGTAACCCATATTTGCAATTAATAAATGAATATGAATATGAATATAGTTAACCCTTCGTGGCTTAGCGGTCAGGGGGAACCCCTTTAAGGGTCCTGGAAAGGGATGGCGAGTTCCAATTTCGTCGAAGCATTCACTTTTTCCGATCTAAATTCGATTTGAACAGTTAGTACTAATTGCTTCAGAAGAATTTCATTACATAAACTACTTAACCGCTAGGCTACCTTTACTGAAGTCCTTAGTATTGTGCTGTAAAAATAATTCTATTATTGAATGTTCAGAGAAAATAATAATGAACTGCTTGGACCCATCCTGAATATTTTAAATTATCATATCCTCTACACTCACGTCCATTTTTGTTCTCTGCAAGCATAGCATAAATGAAAAACATCATAAAAATATAGATATGTTACCTTGGGAGGCAACCCCATCCGGTTGAACCTCAAATTGGGAAACTGTTCTGTGATGGCGCGCTTCAGCCGCGACCGCTCGCGGTCTATCCGCAGATAGTTGAACGTCTCCGACACTAATTTCACTACCTGCAATCAAAAGGAAATGTTGTAGGTAAAGGTGGTAAAGGCGTAGTGGGAGAAGTTTCAATAAATTAAATTAATTAGCCTATAGTAGCTTGAAATAGGCTTCTCCCAATATTGGGAGGCTTTGGCCTAAAGTTTCAACGCTGCCCAGACGGGTTGGTACAGGGTTTTGTTTTGACTTTCCCTTCTCTCATAGTGATATCATCTGCACATCTTTCCGTTTGTCGCCTCTTACGGCACCCTTCGGATGAGATAGGATGGTAATATTCTTTCTTCGTTACCTCACGGATCAGTAAAAATAAGCGAGATCTTTGGGCCCCTTAGTGGTTAAAATAAAGTCATCCAAAGTACCGAGAGTTAATTGTCAAGATGTCTGCCGGTCTAAGTAATGACAGCACAAGATTTAGTGTACCTACTCGTAATATGTTGCATGGAACGTATTCTGCCAAGTCAAAAAAAATGACAAAAAGAAATGTTACATATTTCAATATTATTAATAAGTTTTAAACGGGCGATAAATTTTTATCCGCATTAAACGTAATAAATTTAAGCGACTTTTTTGCAATACCTCTAAATAATGCTTTAATCTAAACTGTATATGGGCGGTGCTTATAGACATTAATATTAGATCTCTTTAAGATTCGATAAATTACAGGTCGATGAACCCTCTTTATTCTTTGTTTGGCCATTTATTTATAGTTAATAACATCTACTATGATAAGTCGTCAACTCAATTGAGTAAACCAGATACATATCTGATTTATATTCATGATAAAATGTGTGTGTCCTTAGTTGATTATTTGTTTTTCTACTTATGGCGTGACGTGAATATTACACACATACTAGTAAAACATAATTAGCTGTATTGCCCGCTGCTTTGCGCTCGTAAAATTTAAATACCGTATATAAGTAGTATTACAAAGTACATTTGCTGTTAGTAATATGACAGCTGTTTAATTATTGACTTGTTTTAAGAGTTCATGGTACGGGTTCAGGGGTAAAAATATAAGTACCAGTCCATTCACGCACCCATACAAAATTACGCAGTAAGCGATAAGATTGTTACTTCCAATATTTTTAGTACTTGCAAGACCATTAGCAGCTGGTCGCATAAGTAGGACATTGAACAGCGTGTAATGTATCTAATGGTATCAGTTACAAGTCGACGCGACGTACCGCTCAATTGGATAAGCAAATTACGCCTAAAGTCACCTGCGGTTTAACGACATGAGGTCGTTCACACGGAGTCACATACAAGGTAATTGACGGTCAATCGTTATCACGATATTAATGGGTATTTTTTTTTATACAACTTAGGTCGCAGACAAGCACGCAGCCCACCTGATGGTAAGTGGTTACCGTGGCCTATGGGCGAATGTAACACCAGAGGATAACACTCGTGCCGCAACCCCTGTAAGAACAGAGACATTCTGTGTCGTCAGCGCAAAAGATGTAGGATAAGCCTTTGGTTTTCCCACGGACAACACAAAACCTCTATAGTGTGCTCTGGCTACCCTACTCACCACCGAAAACACAACACAAGGTTATTAAACGGCGATATTCTGTAGGGTGGAGGTACTTCCCCAGTCGGACTGCTCGATTAGGACGAATATACCGTCGTGTCCTACCTCCTCTTCGTTTCGTTATCGTTTTATTGTTGAAATTCGTCTTAGAGGTGCACCCGGTTAATTCAGAGACTTTTGCTTCGGAGTCCGGATTTCGCTTCACTTCGCTATGACCATTCGTCGGTATTTTAGCATTGAGTCTTTTGGAACTCGTACCGAGTGGTGCTTCGTTAGACTACACCTCTTACTTTGGCCCGGTGAACTGGTATGGTAAGACGTTTGTTTCTTTTTTTATTTATTATTGGGGACATTTATACAAGGTACATGCCAGGCCCATCGTCCCATCGTCCCATTTTACATACTTAATTAACTTACCAATGGTAACATAGCAAACTTAAATCTATACTAATATTATAAAGAGGAAAGATTTGTACCTATTTTTGTATGTTTGTATGTTTGTAATGAATAGGCTCAAAAAGGTACTGTACTGGACCGATTTAAACAATTCTTTCACCTCTAAAAGGCTACAATATCTAGGAGTAACATAGGCTATATATCATCACAAGGGAGCGGAGTAATAATCATAAATCTCAATTGATCCGGTAAATTTCTATACATTGGCGCTAATATCGCTAACAATTTCCGTTGTCATGACAGCAAGGAAAAGTAGTATAGAGAGGCAAGTAGTGAATCGAGTAGAGTCGTACAACGCGATAATCGACATCCACGCGGGCGGAGCCGCGGGCAACAGCTAGTATACTATAAACAGCTTCAGATTTAGGTGTACACAATATTTGCTGAAAGATACCTACATCGTACAAACTTAAGTTTCGATCATGAAATAGCTCCTTTCGAGCAGCCTGATATCTAGGACATTCCGTCAATAAGTGAAGGACATTTTCCACAGTACCGTAAAAACCTCACAGTTTTTTGCTAACAATTTATTTATTATTGAGCGGCATGTGGTGATGACAGTCAGTTTCCTAGTTGTGACTGACGTAGTCTAACAGGGACCCACAAAATTAGGACTCCAATCAACATATTCAAGTTAGCATCAAATAGCTCCACATACCGGGGGCTAGACGGGGACACCGTGATACCTATACCCGAAGGATGTCATCTCTAAGGAGATGACCCTGGGTTTGCCGGGTTGCGACGGATATGTTGGCTACTATCTCACTTCCGGCAACTAAAGATACAAACGCGACGTGCGTTCTAGTCGATTCGAGTCCGACATAGCTTTATTCCTCCTCGGGGATTTTTCGCTCGATAAAAAAGGTACTACTACTCCTTCATAGAATCTGGGCGTATTCCATTAGTGTACAATAAACATCTTCGACTCCTACAAAACACACAATTAGGGCACTTAGGGGAAACACTTTGCACATAAAGTACGAAAGTTTATTTGCCTTCTATAAATACATTTCCAGTGAGATTTGTGTTCTGATCGCAAATTGATTTCTGTTTGTTTAAGCTTTTGTTGGCGATTCATGAAAGTGTGTGGGTGTGGCATAAATTGCTTTTTAACATTTGCGGTATGCCCTTTTACGTTTTGATCAATTTACTTCTTCCATTGTGAGGGATAGTGGGTCTTACCTAGTAGTCTAGATGATAGGGTAAAATTGATCAAGGAATCTGAATATTAGGATTCAGATAGCATTCCTTAATCAGTTAACTAAAAGATGTATAAAATTCTCAATTGCTCAAATGTCAAAAACGTGTCATGATTTCAATGCAACGAAGACCAATTCTCGTAATTAAAAGTTATCCATTAATTTTCCCAGGATCTAATATTAAAAACAACTATGATGACAATTCTCAATGTTCGTTCCGAATAATTGAAGAATGGTATTACGAGTACCAGAATATCGTATTTTATATTTAATTCTATTTTGCCAGATTGAGACTGATTTTACTTTTTATTAGGAGCGTGTTTCTATTTAAGAACTAGGCGATCCGCGCAATTTCGTCTGCAACATTATTCACTTCTGCTCTGCCCTGGTTGTAGCATGATCACTCTCTTCAATCACTCTATCTATTGAAAAAACCGCATCAAAATCCGTTGAGAAGTTTTAAAAATTTAAGCATACATAGGGACAGAGAAAGCGACTTTGTTTTATACTATTACTAGCTGACCCGCGCGACTTCGTCTGCGTCACCCCGTTTTTGCAACATTTTTCATTCCTGCTCCGCACCTGTTAGTCGTAGCATGATGTTATATACATATAAACCTTCCTCTTTAACCATTCTATCTATTGAAACAAACCGCATCAAAATCCGTTGCGTAGTTCTAAAGATTTAAGCATACAAAGGGACAAGAAAAATAGGGACAGAAAACGCGACTTTATTTTATATGTAGTGATGTAGTGAAGAGTGTTGTGTTTTGTGTTTTGTTGTTTTGTTTTACCTTGTGTGTTATTTTACATAGGCGGATTGATGCCTGAGGCATTCTCTATTAGTCGACCTCGGGGTTATGCAAAAAATAACTAACTAGGTTTGTTGATTGAGGTCATTTACCGCGTGAAAGGGTTATTTTGCATTCTAATCTTTCTGCCTTCTGTTCATCATTACCTTCGTCAAGTGCCCTTATCTTCTTACATTTATTGGTCTTGGTGTTTATTGTAGGTATACATATTTAGATTTATATAGTAAACATACTGCTTGTTTAAACTATATCAGAGGAACATTATATTTTATCTTTTAAGGTGAGAACTCACAGGGAACATTCGCGTAATGTAACATTGCTAAAGGGAATTTTCAAAGCACGGCGGCTAACCGATAATATACGCTCTGGTGAAACTACACCTTTAAATTTACATTTTTGGGAGGGAATTCGGTATGTAAATACCTACACCCACACCTGAAATAAATCAAAGTAAAAGAATGTTAAGAAGTATGGTAATCGACTAAGTCGGGTATACCAATTAAAAAACTAGGTCACCCAAGGGAACATTCGACTTGATTTTTGTCAAGGTCATGCCTTATTATATCTGACGGGAACAGAGAATTCAAGCTATAAAATTAATTTTTTATACGTTGTATGTTTCGAACCGGCGGTGGTCCATTTGCTCACTAATTTATAAAATATTGTTGATAATGACATTTTGTAAGTGGCGTTTAATGGTCTATACAAAATTAATGATTTTTGATTGATTTGATTCGATTTATATAACTTTCCAAACACATATTAGAATGTACTCTATATGCAGTACGTATTTGGGTGTCATTTGAGTATGGCACTGGGTGTCATGGTGGAGTAGGTACCTCGGTGCGCCAAAGTTTCAGTTCTATCGCGACATTGGGTCAAGATATATGCCGGGCATACTAAAGCAGTATATGACATTTCTTTCACCATAGGTAGGAACTTCCGTGGTCCTGACACTTCGGCTCAGATTACAGAACATACTGCACAAGTTTCACAAGTCATTGACAACGTATAATATTGGCAAGAAAGTGATTGTGATTCTCTATATGCCTACTTTTTTATGGCACGACAATTTGACTTCACCTCGCCTGATGTTAAGCTGAAGGCAAAGTCTCATAAAAGAGGGTCACCAATGCAAACGCGTACAGTGCCACAATGGTGGCGTTCAGCTTGACAGCCTCATCACATACTATAAATAAATATATAAAGCTATATACAGGGTGTAAGGGAAACAATCCCGAAATCGAAGGCCCCTGGTAGTATTCCTGGTACAACACATTGTACACCAATAAAAATTATTGCTAAAGTTACCTCTGATGTTGCATATGTTCATAGGCTCAGCAGGGCCTTGGCCGATGTTATGTCAGATTGGTTATCTTTTAGTAAATACAACTGTTATTAGGTAGATATTAAAAGGTATTATAAGCTTTTGGTTAGTGAGCTCATAATACCTACCTTGCTATTAATTTTAACACGAATCCGTCCATTAGCTCGTTGAGTACACCGATAGCGATTCGAAATTAATTGTATAGCTGTAGTAACATAAGGAGCATACCCACGTCACACCCGTAAGGTTTTTTAGCAGGGAACATTTTGTGAGACAGAACGGAAAATGACGAGTTTGAATTTCTCTCTTTAAGAGAGATGCGGAAGGTTTAGAATCGGTAGCAAAGTCATCTACAGATCTTTAGAATAAATCAACAATTCAATTGGTATATTATAGTCCGCGAGATGATCGCAACATTAGTTCAGTGCACACTATGCCTTATATTTAAATGACTTAAAAATCCAACTAACTTTCAAAATGTAGTACAAATCAACTCGACATTGATAAACAGTTACTTAGTAATAAAACCGACATCTTATCAACAAAGATTCAAGGTAGGTTTAGCAACAAACTATTGTTAGGAAATAGCTCGTTAATTACGACTAAATCTTGAATTGATCTAGCCTTTCCGCTAGCAAAGCGTAGTTTTTATAACTTACTAGCAAACCCGGCGAACTCCGTTTCACCACCAGATGTGAAAAAAGAATTTTCCGCTTTCGTGCGTTCTGGAGTAATAGCGTCAGGAAGGAAACCCGACTTATTTTTATATAGTAAATTAGAGTCCTTATTAAATTTCAAATGACTTTTTATGAACCATATACGTGTAAGCGCAATACAGACCAAGATAAAAGCGATATTCTCTCCCGCTCCATGCAATTGCACTACGCGCTAAAAAGGTATTACGTCACGCTTTTTTAACGATATATATAAAGCCTTTTCTTGCAGCTCAAGAAAATGAATCAACAAAATAAAATACTGAAAATATCACTTTGGCAGTTCTTCATATTGTTAAAAAATTTCGAGAATAAAAGTAGTCATCATCCCTATTCTATTACACTACAAACGTATTGCTATTTGACTAAAGGGACAGGTTTGTAAAATAGAATACCTACTATAAAAATGTTTTTATATACAAGTGGTATGTGACACTGTATTGAGAAGAGAACAAGGTCATCTATTACCATACTATGATAATGTTGAATATAAATTTAATGTAAAACTGTTGCATAAATAGAATCAAAGAAGAGAATCAAAGAATCAATTTCATTTATTCAGTTTAGGCACATAAAGAGCACTTATGAATGTCAAAGTTTTACAATAATTATGTACCTACATTTGTCAAAAATATTATAATTCATAATAAATTAGGATACTTAGTAAATAAATCATTAGAAAATGATTCTTTCGCTGGTTCGGTAGTTAAATCTCCTGAGAAGAGACCAGCAAGAAACTCAGGTAGATTATCGTTATTCTTTTTAATATTTAGTTGTTTATTTATAATAACTGGGTGCAAGAGCAAGAGATTATTATGCCCACGCATTTTTATCATCAAGATATTCGTCTACTTTATAATAGCTTTTTTTAGTTAAAAATTTTTTCAATTCTATTTTAAACTTATCAAGTGGCAGGTCAGCCAAATCCTGAGGAATTTTATTATATATTTTTATACATTTGCCCACAAACGAATTACTGACTTTATGAAGCCTTAGTTTCGGTATCGCCAGTTTATTTTTATTTCGCGTATTCAAGTTGTGAAAGTCTGATTTTTTTTGGAAGAGGTCTAGGTTCTTCCTTACATATAAGGCGTTGTCGTAAATATATTGTGAGGCAACTGTTAAAATATTAATTTCTTTAAACAGTTCTTTCAGCGAGTCACGGGGTCCGAGGCAATAGATTGCTCGTATAGCTCGTTTCTGTAATATAAATATAGTTGCAATATCGGCAGCTGAGCCCCACAGCAGCAGACCATATGACATAACGCTATGAAAGTAACTGAAATAAACTAATCGTGCCGTTTTCTCGTCAGTTAGTGACCTTATCTTTCTAACCGCATAGGCAGCTGAGCTAAGTCTTCCTGCTAAGGCTGTGATATGAGAACCCCATTGTAGTTTATTATCTAGTGTGATGCCAAGAAAAACTGTGGTATTGACTATTTCCACAGTTTCATTATTCATTATAATGTTTGAGTCTATATGTCTTACATTTGGCATCGTAAATTTTACACATTTTGTTTTTTTGGCATTAAGTAGCAGGTTATTACTCGTGAACCAATGCAATATTACAGAAAGGGTATTATTCACATCGTCAAGTATTACTTTTTGTCTGTCAGTTTTAAAAATTAATGAAGTGTCATCAGCAAATAATACTATTTCACAAAGATTTTCAATGAAGTATGGAAGGTCGTTTACATATATCAGGAACAAAAGGGGTCCTAATATCGAGCCTTGGGGTACTCCCATGACTAGCGGGGCGCCAGAAGAATCGGTGCCATTAACGTTTACTTTTTGTACTCTGCCAGTGAGGTAAGACCTAAGTAAGCTAAGTGAGCTATTCGATACACCATAATAATCTAACTTTAATAACAAGGTCTCATGATCAACACAATCGAAAGCCTTTGATAAGTCACAAAAAATACCAATGGCATCCTGCTTCTCCTCCCATGCATCAAATATATGTTTAACTAGTGCGACTCCTGCATCTGTTGTATTTTTGCCTTTAGTAAAACCAAACTGTTTTTTATGAAGTAAATCATTGGCTGCAAAATGTGAAAGCAGTTGATTAAATATTATTTTTTCAAAAATTTTACTTAGCGCTGGTAATATAGAGATGGGACGAAAATTGGATGGGTCACTTTTGTCCCCTGCTTTGAATAACGGAATGATTTTACTGTACTTCATAAGATTTGGAAATTGTTTTTCATCTATACATTTATTGAATATGAATGCAAGGTAGGGCGCAATAGTGGGCATTATTGAATTTATTATATTGGTTGAAATGCCCCAGAGATCTTCAGTCTTTTTTATATTTAATTGTTTAAATGTTTTAAGTATTGTTTCAGTGTCTATATACTGAAAATTAAAGATTACATTACATTTAGGAACACAAGATTTAAGAAGGGAATCGGCTACGTTTTGCGACGATATATATATATATATATATATATATATAATAATATTATATATTCACAGAGCAACATAACGAGAGCTGAGGAATTGTTGCATTACTTTTATGTTATATAAGTTTATGGCTACGAATACGATGCTGAAAATAAACGAAATCATATATTATTTTAATAATAGAAATCTGAATATTTTAAAACAGACTGATAAATAAAATACGACTAAAAAGTTAATAAATACGGTTGTAAAAGGACATTTCAATAAAGATATTTTTTAATTAATAATTATACTTGTTTACGTTTTTTAATTTCCTTTTAAAGGTATACTTACGGCATAAATGATTTTTGAATTTGAATTTACATGTAATTAAGAACTGGTTAATTGGTATGCGAAACAGTAACTGATGATTTTTTTATATCTTTAGCTAACGCCGCGTTAGGTTAGAAGGACTAAGAAAATATGGCTGACTCCTTAATTGATGACTGTACCAATTCAACGGTGCCGCCGAAACGACAATATTAAACTTATATGCTTTATAAATACTCGTATTAATATAACTCTTGAATGAGTAATGCAATTTCTCTAACAAGTTTACTTCAATTTTGCTAATTTATTACTTTCAATTTAGTTGATGTAGCCCTATTACGTGATAATATTAGTTATTCTTGACGCATAAACTGTGTATTAGTACTGTTATACAAACTTGCGTATTACAGAACTAATACACTAGTTCATAGTAATAATACACGGCATGGCGTAGTGTAGGTATATTCATTACTAAGTATCAAATATCGCATCGCGCTCTAATGTAGTCCCGCCCTTATAGTTCAAATTTAAAATCTGTTATATTTTACACAGTCCGTACCACCGCCCACCCCATCTTATCTGAAGGGTACCGTAAGAGTCGACCAACGGAAAATAACGCAGGCGATATTACTGCAAAAGAAGGAAAACTCTGAATAAAACCCTGTACCTTTAAGCGGAGCGTGATAAAGCATCTGATGAGGCCGTCAAGCTGAGTGCCTTGTAACACTACTAAATAAAAACATAACATAACATAAACCACGCCTATGTCCCCAAAGGGTTAGGCAGAGGTGCTTTTCTTGAGCACCCACATTTCGCCAGTTTATGTTTAGGTCCCTATGTTATAGGTGGCGAGTCTATTGTCATGAACCGGGCACTCATAAACCTGCGATAACTACACACATAACCATTGGTGTGTGCCATGGTAAAACCTGGGATCGAACCTGAGACCTCGTCTCAGCAGTCCATTACCCATACCAATGGGCTACCGCGGTCTAATACTAAATAAAAAACCGTACGTATTTCCAATATTCGGAGAGATCTTTGTCTAGTAGTGAACTGCGATAAGCTAATTAATTGATAGAAATATTTTACATCCTTTACTTTGTATGATAAGGCGGTGAGGCAATAGATAATTTCAAATACATTTAAGATTACGTCCATGAGGTGAGCATTTATCTGTCTGCACTTGACCTAACGCAGATTTTAATATTGACAGACTATGTATTACTACATGGTGATGTATATGTTAAATTTATTTATAGATACCAGTAGTCAACAACGGTGGGTCCCTTAATAGTACTAGTATTCTCGTAATCCTCTGGTCGCTTGACGAGGTACACCTATTATGATCGCAAGACTACTATTATGTTGCCTGGAAGATATCGATTTCAGCGATAAGGCCGCCCATTGTACATACAATTGTTTACGTGTATCTACTTATTATTATGTCTATACTGTATTTTTCTCTTGTGTACAATAGAGAGTTGTCTATCTATCTATAATGTGGAGGGGAAGAGCCTTCGTAGTAACGAAACGTATGCTCAGGCCCTCTCCGTGACTAGCGGTGCTGCCGTGAAACAAATTACTACACCAAGATGGCAACTCAAAAACGCCGTCGATTCGACAGAAGAAGAAGAACCGCGCTATTTCATAAGTCATGTTATAATAACATGAATTGTACAGACGTCGAGGCGGCAGTGTCATGGCTGGTCACAGATACATATTTGCAAAACATTTTAGTATTATTTCCAACTGTATCAATAGTGCTTCTTCATAAGTAATAGAGGTTAGTGTACATGTACTAGCATTATAAAAATAAAGTGTAAAGCTGAATACAAAAAATTACATATAAACATTTAGTAGTTGTTATGGGTAGTTAGTCTTAAAAAGACCGACAACTGGTCGATTTATACGCCCTCTATGTCAGATACGCAAAATGTCAGATGCGCATATTGTTTTTTTTTTAAATTTTAAAGTTTAGGTAATGTTATAGGGTACTTCAGGGCACTTGTCTTATGGTAGCCATACACGTTCAAGAGTAACTGCGTAAGCCTAGATTTCTGCAAATACACTTTAGTCTTGCACAAGTATCCTATTATTACTTCAAAATATATTTTGTTCCATCGATAATTTGCGAAAGCATATTGTAACGTGTACTTTAGCTACCTTTAGACCTACGAGAGAATCGTGGACGTACGGGTTGTCTTTGAACGGTGGATTTGAGATCGTCCATCGCCGTAGCATTCTGTACTATCCCCAAAAGATATCCAAAAAACCGGTACTGCGTGTATTAAGCACTTTTTTAGCAGATTTTAGGTCCGAGAGGTATAACTTGAAACGTGTTAAGTTATTTCTGAGGGCAACTGTACTCATCAGCAAGGTGAAATAAAAAATATATTGATTGGTTTAATCGTTACGATTACGTCAGAGTAATTATATTCCACAATGGCGGTACAAGTCGCATAAGGCAAACTCTAACACAGTGTCTTTTAGAGACTTAGATAAGATTACCTAATTATCAATGTTCAACGTAGAAGTATGTCTGAACTACATTTATTCCGCAATCTTTAGGTTTTTAGCTACTTTTACTAGTAAAGTGGATTTATTTAATAATCTGAGCAGAATACCCTGTGTTGTGTTGTCGTTTGTTTATAACGCATTCGGTTTCCCCCTCTAATATCTACTACTACTTGGCTAAGTTGTATTAAGGTTCGTAGGTGGTAGGTAGGATATTCGTGGGTATCGTAATTATAACTATAAGTAGGTATGTATACCAATTTAAGCAAAATAAATATTGGTTTGGGTTACTGTTTGTTTACCCAAATAAAAAAAAGAAAATTGGCTCGATCAATCCTACCGTAACTATGACCAATTCATATCAGTCGACGCATTTAAGTGGGTTTAGCTTTACGCCAGTTCAATATTTTATGTTAACCAATTATCACTTAGTTTAGAACAAATTCAATTTTATACACCACGACAAGCAGTCAATCTAGTCGTTAAAAATAGTCTTTGGTATATATAGTTTTGATAAACAGAATAATTGACGTCCCGTTTCGACAAGGAGGCTAATTTTGCTCAGCGTTATTCTATAATCAAGTATAGTCTATAATCGATTCGTGGAGCTATTAGACCGACATTCAATTAACAAACATCAAAACATGTTCACGAACTTCCACAGTTAAGTATAAATTAATACTAGTAGGATATAATAGGATACGACTTACCCTAGTTTTGGGCACAATCTTGAGTCCAATCTTAGAGTCGACGAGACTAGCGCCGGCCTCGCTCAGGTACCCCTGGTTGGGGATCAGGCAAGAGCGTCCGAAGCAGCACGGGCAGCATAACTTGTGCATCCATTTGGTCCATTTTGGGTTCAGTCTGCCATAAGGTTCTTCGTCCTTCGGTTTGAATACGCCGATTATTTTCTGTAAGGAGCGGTTTTACACATGAATGGCTTCAGTAGACGAAGATGAACGAAAAGAATAAGGGTATCTTATAAAACTAGAGTTCTTCTCAGGTCCATAAAATAAATAAATGTAAATAAATATTCTAGGACAGTCTACACAACGCCCCCTAGACATAGGCAAGCATAGCTTAACTAGCTTGTGTTATCGGTTATTGATGCTGATAAACATACTTCGATGTCGTTTTTTTTTGTAAATACCAACAGTTTAATATATAGAAACATACAGACCAATGTAAATATTCATATTCATGCACACTAATATTTGCACTAATATATATAATTAGGGAAAGCTTATAATTAGGGAATTTAATAAACATAATATTCTACTTCAATTTAAGATTGAAATCCCCCTTTCAGGGGGAGTGCTTGGACCAACTGAGCAACCAATTAAGCTTCCTCTAAAGTCATTCGGGGGTAACGTATTGTTTTTGGTTTATTCCGTCCAATTATTTCAGTTTGTCAAAGCATATTCTACTTCTTATAACTTTCAACAAGATAACAATAAAAAAATGTTTATTAAGTCTAATTGATTTAAATTACGTCATCACAATCATAACATAAACTAATTATTTAATTAAACTAAAACGATGATTAAAAACAACAAAAACGACTTAAATACAGTAGGTACAGTAGAAAATGTGTCTGTTCAACCAATAGAAGGAGATAAACTTAAATCTCTCTCAACCCCGGAACAGACGTTCAATAATCTACGCTCGTTATGTTTCAGAACTGACATAGAACCATATGCAGAACATACGTGGCCAGTCTGAGATGTTTAGAGCGAATAACTTCATAATTGTATGCAAACATACGATCGCCATATAATAACAAGGTCCTAGTTGAAGGTTCTTTATATAAAACTAGCTGATGCCCACGGCTTCGCCCGCGTGGAATTTTGTTCCCGTTCCCGCAACCCTTGGGAACCTTTTCCCGGGATAAAAAGTAGCCTATGTGTTATTCCAGGTTCTAATCTACCCCTGTACCAAATTTCAACCAAATCAGTCCAGCCGTTTATGCGTGAAAGAGGAACAAACATCCATCCATCCATCCAAACAAACTTTCGCCTTTATAATATTAGTAGGACTATAAAAATGAAGTCACTTTCGCTGATAGCTTTTTTTCTAGTTCTCAACGGATTTTAATGCAATTTTCATCAAGAGATCATCTATTCGCGAAGAATTGAGCAATGAGTTGTTTGTGGGAACGGGATTCAAATTATACGCGAGCGGAGTTTCCGGCAACAGCTAGTAAACAATGATATATAAATAACTTTAATGTAATTTATATAACTTTAATAACTTTAATGTAAACGCCTCAAAATTTCATTAAACTCATTTGACATTCTAAATTCGATAAAACCTTGTACCGACCGCCTGGCCAGTACTGGAAACAGTAGACCAAAGCCTCACAAAATGGGGCAAGGCCTATGTCCAGCAGTGGACTGTGACAGGCTAATTGATTGATTAAATGGTTTCAATATCGACATAAAAAAACTAGTAGTTGACTCACCGAACCAGGGTTCTTGACGAAGTAAGAACCACTGGATCCCTGGTATATCCTCTCGGGAAAGATGCCATTGTCGATTGCCACCTCCGCCTGCCACACCAGCTCGCTGAATTGCGGGTCATCTGCACAACAAATTATACAACTTAGCCTGGGTTGCACGATCGTACTTTAACATTAACAGTGCAGTTAAACTACCGGTTAGAAATAAAACAGGTTGCACCATTTGACAATTGTTAAAATCACTTCATAACTTGACGCTAACTGTAACCGGCCACGCTCAAACGTCAAATTCTATCAAAAAGATAACTATAACAGAGCGACTAAATACGCTGGTGCAAAACATTTAGTCAAACCATTTGAATCAATGTTACTGTTACTGTTAAATTTGACGGAAACCTTAACTTTAACAGGTAGTTGGAGCAACTAAGCCTTAGTGTATTATATAAACTAATAAGGTCCTAAACCAAACCATCTCTCTAATTGATAAGGCTATCCCTCCTCAAACGTAGAGGCCAGGTTGGGGTCGACACAAATGTTCCAACAGGGTCGAAGTATCCACGAAACCTCTAAAGCACGCACCCTAAACAAGATCATAGACCTTAACTAGTATTAGCGTCAATGAGAACTTTACCATGTATCTATTGTTTTTGAGGATCTGATATTTCAGCGTCGATTAAAATTTTAGTGTGCATGACCTATATCACGATTTCCGTTGAAACAAACGTTTAAATTTATATTATCTTTGCGATTACACCCCAAAGGTTCATCATTCCCTGAACCTTTTTCCCAACTCAGTTGGGGTCGGCTTTCCATTACACCCCAAAGGTTATCGAGTTTTTTTTACTTAACTAAAATATGGTGTAAACCAATATATTGTGAACTCAATCTGTGTCTTATCTTCCAGAAATTATACGTTTAGAGGTATAATTCCGTTAGTCGACGCGACGACACAACACAACGACATTTCGTCTGTTGCACACGTCTGCAGTTATCGTACGTCTTGTATAATCTCACTTCCGTAAATCAAAGACCCACAGACAGCGTGCGTTTTAGTCGGTTCAAGTCCGACATAATCACCTCCACTGACTTTGGTGGAGGTGGTATCCGTATTGTTGCATACGATAAAAAAAGTTATCGTACGTTGTTTTGTGTTTCGATGCGACGCGGCGACGCAACGATACATTGACTGCTGCATGCGTCTGCAGTTATAGTATGTCATAGTTACGGAATCATACCTTAAGGATAATACACATTTGTATTAATTATAATGACTAGTGTAACGTGAAGGGACGTAGTAAGCCTTACCGAAGAGCGAAACCTATGCTTGGACCCTCTGTGTAAGTAGAGGCACTGCCGTGAAACAAATTAGGTACTACACAACGATGGCAACTCCAAAATGCCTTCGATTCGATAGAAGTGGAAACTAAGTTACTACAGGTTTGACCTCATTGGATATTTAAATTCTCTTGAAGGGGGTTAGGCGAGCTATAATAACACTGCAACTATTGTAGAATAATATGGATCTTCTCCCAGAACGACAGCGGTTAAACTGATCATACTTTAGCCCTTAACGTGCAATTTTATATAATATACATTAATAGTGACGATGATTCAAAGATATTGCGCAAATGTTTACACTGAAACTGTTCACCGCCACTGGTTCGCTCTTAGTCGCTGTCGTCGGTAGGAAGGCTAATAACATTACTTTCACTACGGACCATCCGTGAAGTTGGAAGTGCACATGACCTGAGCTTAATGACATCACATAATTCACACAAGCCAGTTTTTGTATATAAGTGGGTATAGTATAGACCCGTGTGGCGATAGCGTGGTGGTAGTGAACGCGACTGCTACGCAGGAGGCGTGGGTTCGATTCCCGCTCACTCGCTCTATATTTGTGTGTATGAATATATGAATATTTGCATTGGTGTTTCTATGTATAATATGTATGTATTTAAAAAAAACCGTATTTAAGTATGTTTATCCTCATTCTAGAACCACAAGCTATGTAAGCTATGTTTGAGTCCATGAGTCTAGATAGCGTTGTGTTTATCGTTCTGGCATATTTATATAAGTGATACAGTGCACGGCATCTAACTTGGCAAGGTTTTGTAGTAGTTGGGGTAATTTCGCGCATCGTACACTTAGAGGCACAAAAAGTGCTTGTCATTATTCTATTCATTCACCAGAATGCCATCATTTATTCTTTGAATCATGTCTGCTTTTCCGCGCGCTAGATGCGCTGACGATTCTTGCCAAGTTACTTGACGATTTCTGTAGCAAAACGTATGGTTGTGCTCATTAAAATTTAGAGTATCGGTTGTTTAGTGGTTAAAGGGTCCGGAGCCTTACGCTCGAGAGGCCCCAGGTACGAGCTCAACTGCATTAAGTACATATTACGTTTTATCCATGTGAAAGTTAAGTTGAATTTTTTTTATCGTACGCAACGTCCCCTCTGTTACCACCTCCACCGGAGCCGGGGAGAGTGGTTATGTCGGCCTTGAACTGACTAAAACACACGCCGTCTTCGAGTATTCGGTTGCCCGAGGTCAGATATCGCACCCCGGACGACCTAGAGTCACTACGAGATGGTCCCTTCGGGTGTGAGGACCACGATGTTCCCATCTAGTCCCCGGATATGGAGAGGCGCACATCGTGCCCTAAATGCAATATTTTCACTACAGTGAAATTCGTCAAGGTCAAGAGAACTATTGTGCCGCATGCGCAGGAGACAAATTGGTCTTCCCACTGACAGCACAAAAATCTCTAGTGAGCTCTGGTTACCCTACTCACCGCCGGAAACACAAGATCTCTATAGCACTAGCATGAACTCTTATCGAATTCGTAATAATAAACCTTTACGGTTTTGAGAGAACGGAGCATTGTGATTGGCAGTCTGCCTCTTGTGAACCTGTGTGCGTGTGTAGTCCGCCAATCGCAATGCTCCGTTCTGTCGATACCTTTACATTACGAATTCGATAGTATTTCGTGCTAAGGCTACAAATCTCGGTGGAACCTCCTACGTTATAAATACACTTGCTTGTAAGTACTTAGATTCTATAGGTTCGATTTACATCGGAATCATTGACATGAAATTAGCAAAGACGATGTTATCTATGCATGCTGGGTATAAATAATGAATATATTATGTATACATCGATTAATATTAACACCCGCGCGTGTTTGGCTTATCTGATATTCACAACAGACTCGATATAGAAATCATTCTGAAGGTTACGTATCTGGTCGTAAGTGCAAGAGCAGCCTGATTTAGCAAAATAAAGTTTTATCCCAAAATGGTTTACGATTAGAAGCCAACTAGCCTAACATGGATTTTTGACAGCGTCAAGCGATGGATCATATAAAAGACTGAAAAAGGAGGGGCCAGATTCTATAAAAATCGATATGCGGCAGAATCGATACCAAGCTAAGGTGCAATAGATGGACTCTTCAGCTTGGGACCTACCAACTCACAGAAAAAAAGCTGAAGAAAGAAGAGCAAGTGCAGTTAAAGATATGTAGGCATTCGTATATTTTCAGTTGGTAAATTCCAACGTTAATATGCAAAACCTGTGCCCGTAGCACGAAAAACTATCGAATTCATAATGTAAACGTATCGAGAGGGCCGAGTACTGTACTACACACAGGTTCGCAGTAGGCAGGCTGCCAATCGTAATGCTCCGTTTTCTCGGTACCTTTACATTACGAATTCGATAGTTATTCGTGCTAAGGCCACAGATTGTTAATACAAGAGCCATGTGTTCAACAAGTAACTAATACAGAAATGGATGTTGGCAAAGGAACTTGTTACTGGCAAGAGACTAGAGTTAACAGGTGTTGTGTTGAATACTGGGTGGCTCACGTCACGATGAGGATAACTTTATTACGTCGTTTTTGCCGCTTGAATCCTCAAAGTTTGAGGGTACCTTTTTATGTGAATTGAGAAATTTTATTAAGAAAAAAATAACAATATTTACGTTAATGAAATTTCTTCTGACCTCGACATTTTAGACTTTCTTGGTATGTTCACCATTTTTAAAGCTACCAAGTAGCTAATTTATTTTTATACTTAACATTCTGAAAATTACGTAATTGCACGTATTGTTTACATCGAGAACTTTAGAATCATTTTCCGCATGTATATTAGGATTTAAATTAACGTACCTACGTATTGTATAGTTTAGGGAATCTAATTAAAAATGATAAGCGCTGGGCCTATGCGGCCTTGCCTGCACGTTTACTCATTAAAATTTTATCGTAATCAGAGGAATCTAAAATAAACGTAGACTACACCGATTAAAATTGTGACATATTCAAAAGGCGATTCTTTGGCCAGAAGCATCTGTTTCTCCCAAGCCCCGAAGATTACAAATCACAGAGAGCGTCACTATCAACTGCAGCTGTCAAATATATGACAATGAACGACAGCTGTCAAATGTATGCAGCTAAAGTGGAACGAGCATCAATTGAACACGTGTTGTTTGATATAGATATAAGTTATTGACGCTGTTTGTTTTATTGGTCAATGAAAACGAAACGCAAAAGTCTAAATAATATATACATACTAGCTGTTGCCCGCGGCTCCACCCGCGTGGACTTCTGATCCCGTTCCCGCTGCTCCATGAGCATTTAGGGGTATGAAAAATAGATGTTGGCCGATTCTCAGACCTACTCAATATGCTCACAAAATTTCATGACAATCGGTCAAGCCATTTCGGAGGAGTATGGCAACGAAAACTGTGACACGAGAATATTAGATATGTGTATAAATATTCACATAAGTAAAACTAAAATTAGTAATTTTATAGATAGTAAAGGCACATTTAGTGAGCCTAATTAATATTAATTAGCCTTAATTTGTGAATCAGCAAAAATACATAATAGTTTCAACTAAAGAGGCCTACTTGCTATAAAATACCTATGAAATACTAATGTAACTTTCCAAGAAAGTTTGGATGAACGTCTGTTAGGAACTCATTTACGCCGCAACTGGCACTGACTAGATTATAATCTGTGATAGCATAAGGACTACTTATCACCCCGACAATCAATATTTGACGCACCATTATCATTATTTCAAAAAATAATATTTGAACATAACATTAATTTTCGCTGATTTAGTGAATCACCGAAAATTTACATCACAGGAAACTGAATGGAATTGAATCATCTAATTAATAAAAAAAATAAACACCTCAACTTATTCACAATGAAAATGTTACATATATATATAGATAACTTTTTATTGACAACCAACCAATATTATCTTGTGGCATAAAGTCCCAGGTTCGCACTTCGTTCTATATTGGGGCGGGTCGGAATAATAAACATCTACATTTTATCCGTGCCTGAAATCCCCAAGGATACCAATCTCACCCGAGCCGTTGAGACGGGGTATTGCGGACTCGAACCGTCTAAAACACGCCTTATTTGGGTATTTAGTGGGTAGAGGTGAGATAGAAGGGAACTTATCCCTCGCACCCCGGCAGACCTCTGAGCTCTCTCTCGAGATGACCCCCTTCAGAGTCATAAACATCTATTGCTGCCCAATGACCCACCAAACGAATATCTTGTTAATCTTTCTAAAATTATAAATGTGATAGATAATGCAGACGCTTGGATGTTCGTTTCTCAATTCTGGGCTGAATGCATCTGGCTGAAATTTGGTACAGGGATAGATTAGAGCCACATAGGCTAAAACCGCGGGCACTAACTGGTTGTTAAGAAGAGATAACTTATCTCAATACTAACGCGATGTTTGTATAGCTGTCTATTCATTGTAAACGAATATGACAGGCTCCTCAAGCATGTCGGACATGTAACATCGTCTCTGCTATCATCATGAAGCGAAATGGAGGATTCACAATCTGTAAAAGGAGACAAAACCTCGGGGTTCTTGTGTCCCGTCCCACAATAGGAATTAGATGTAATAAATTATTTCACGTACGGTGAATGTGGACTGATATAAAGTAAGTGATATAAAACATGTCTTTATGAGAATAAAATTATTTAAACCTTAAACCTTATAAAACATCGACTAAAGAATACTGTTCCTTTCATGTTTCTTCCCTTTTCATCCCACACCCACACACTTTTAACTATTTAGTATTTACTTTGGCATAAATTATACCATTTTATCTGTTCTATTAGTAATTCTGCATAAACACATTTCAGAGTTACGGTATAGTAAAACGTTGTACGCAATAATATTTATTTTCCTTCTTACATTAATTCGCACAATTTTCCGTCTTCCGTATCAATCAGATTGGATCACATTTAGTGGCGGTAGACGAGCTAAAATTTACCAATCATAGATTATATCTACAATCCATGCGTTTCTCTCGTCACATACGGTACAAGATCCGAGCCGATAGGTATCGATCATAATTAGCTCTAGAGCCCTACACTGCTCTGCTGGCAGGAAAATCTCTTATATAATTAAAACCCTATGTCTTAAAATTTGCTATATTATCTTAAATATGCAGTACCAGTAAACATTTCAAAGAAATATATTCTAATAATAATTAACGACTCAACAACATACTTGAGACAATTATTTGGCTTAAGTGTACACATAGTTGAATCAATAATTTGGCTTAGGTGTACACGAGATTCAATAAATTGACGAGAATGTGTACACGATCGCTACAACTCAGGAATCATAACCCTTGTTTATTTTAATAGGAAAGGCCGAGGTCTTTCTCAAATCGTTAAACACTTCATTTGTTCCTTAGCTCAGATCAACGCTGTATAACCTATTTATAGTAACAGGTAAGAAGGAGACTAATATAACATATAAATCTTAGTTAGCACCGTATAAAATACATGAGTAAGACGCAGGGTTATTGCGTCAGAAGCTTGGAAACCTTACAACACGACGAGACGTATATTTTTTTAATGTAAATCAGTAATATGGGGCAGCATATGCGTTAGTCATCAGTGGAATTGTCGATTGTTTCGACTTTAAAGGAAATTGCAGCTTCGTATGTGGGGAGAGACTGCAAGCTGCAATTACTATGGGTCATATTGCAACATTTGCAAGCGATCTGAACAATACGACTTCAGTTGTGAGCCGATTTTTTTTAGAATTCCATAGCCCTGACCGGTTCAATAACATTCGCAGGTAGCATGACGTTACGTCGTGTTTTTTTCGATTCATTTCGTTGCTTGGCTCTTAAATTGCATTTTATGCATAATATGCGATAATTTCAAGCCATTTATTATTAACTCCTTATAGAATCTGATATACATAGTAGATATATCTTGTAGCCATTTCATATCTATCGTATTCTTTCATATACTTGTATATTTTGTTAGGTTTCCCTGCAAAAATAAATAAATATATAACCCCTCCCCCCTCTACCCCTCAATTACATTACTCACATATTTACACTAAAGAAACTCAATAACACTCACAGAACTGCACAATAAATTTAACATAACGTACCCAAATTTTGTCATATATGGCATAATCCAACATACCTATATTTAACCCAAAATACACTTCAAGGCAAAATTTCAAATAGCAAAATGTCACTTCAATAATGTAAACTTCATTAATCTAGTTCCACTATTATTTTTTCTCGTATTACTTATTACTGTCAATTGTGACCAGACCGTTTAATTTCAGACCAATGCCTACCTACTAACCGTGTAAATATTATTTTTTGAACAAAGCTCCTTTTGAAGAACTACATGCGTACGAAAAAATAATCGAAACTATCGAAAACTAAAATTGTCGAACGTATGCAAGAATAACACACTTCGAAATAATATATCCGCGTACTAAATATTTTCAACTAATGTTTATCAGTGAAAACTTTTAAAAGGCTGTCTCCTATCTTAAATATCATTGTAACACTAATTCTTAGCTGTAATTTTTCCTACTATGAAATAAGTAAATAAATAAATGTGGGTTTCATATGGTGTTATATATAGTAGGTATTCGCCATATTCCACCATAATAGGAATGCAATTTAAATAATAATAATAATAATATGACAGAATACAATACAATAATTCGATATCCGATTTCATATTGTCAAATTAATTTAGCATTTATAAATTCCAGACATACTTACAAATCAAAATGTCATGGTACTTATAGTACTTATAACGACCTCCGTGGCGTAGCGGTAGTGAAGGCGACTGCTACGCAGGAGGCGCGAGTTCGATTCCCGCTCAGTAGTGCAAATATTTGTGTGCTTGAATATGAATATCTGCATTGGTCTGGGTGTTTCTATGCATAATATGTATGTATTTACAAAAAAAAAGCATCTATGTATGTTTATCTGCATTCTAGAACCCGTAACACAAGTTAGTTATATCTGGTTAGTTAGGTATATACATATAGGTATTAAGTAGCAGTCAGCTCGTGACCATAGCCAGTGCAACCTAATCGAAACGTCAAGCAAATCAATAGTTTACCTTTTGCTTTGCTTGACGTTGACGACGTTATTATATTTACCATATGATCGCGTTAACCCGGGTTTCGCTAACGCCCCGAGGTATATTATAGTATTCAAAACCAGCATTTACAAAGTAAAATAACGGTACGTACAGTATTTTACGCCTAATGTGACGCTTTAGTTTATTGGAAACAAATGCGTAAGTGATTCATGTTGATATAATACGGTGAAGCGTGACGCAGCCATACACAGACGTAGACACACACACGACTCACAATCCGCAACAAAAGATAAGCTACAAAACAAATGTACGCGTGTAGATAATGATTATTTTAATCTTTTATTTTAAGTTTTATTCCATTACTATAATAATGTAAGAAGGATCCAGTGGTGGCTCAAGACAGCCGTGCGCTTTTAGTTGGTGCGACTCCGACATAACCACCCTCGCCGGGTAAGGCGGAAGGTATTCGTGGGGATTTCCACAAAGGGAAAATATAAATAAGTACATAATATGAAAAGCTGGGTGTTAGTTTACGTTGCTATCGCTAGCCTAGTGTACAAATATACCTGTAATATCCATAGGAATAGTCATTACAAGAACTGGTCGAATGCAGAACTAGTCAATACCTAGAAAGAGACTAAAGAAGAAGTGGTCCCTAAACGTCAAACCCCGTCAGAGAAATATAAAAGAATTAAAAAAATGTAAACAATACAAAATATTAAAAAAAACCTTTTGAACTGTTCATCTTTATTGGCGGGGAATCTCTGGAATTTAGAATTCGAGAAATAGCACAACGGTTGAAAATACGAAATTGTTATCTCTTTCGGGGAAGAACCGTCTTCTTACGATAGGTGCAGTGTACGATATTAATACATTCGCACCACGAATGAGACTGTCTGAAGTCTTTTTTCATACTGTTACCTATTTCCGAAACGCTTAACAGGTAACCGCGTATCACACTTTGACTTCACAATATTTTATTAGTTACTAGCGACATAGTTGTAGTTGACCAGTTGTAGCTTAATAATTAGCATAGAAATTGGTTATGTCAGTAAAGTGATAAATTTAAAACGGCAGGTACTATCTGCTCGTTAATGTACTATCCGCCCGCATGTCTATAGTGTTAACAGTTAAGTATAGTGATAACAAGCACAATAAAGCCGTTTCAACTGTTACAAAGCTCTAGATTAAAAATGGCTAAAATATTGTTTAGATGTTAAAAGTATTGACAAACAAAGTACATAGGTACTAGTCCGGGGTGCGAGGGATATGTTGACTACTATCTCACCTCCGGCAACTAAAGACCCAAAGATGGCGTGCGTTTTAATCGGTGCGAGTCCGACATAACCTGTCCAACCGCCCCCGGCGGAGAAGGGGGTACCGTGGGGATTTTTCGCACGAATAAAAATGTTCCCAGGTCTGATTGTTGAGCAACGTCAGGATATAAGTATTATCCTCCAAGCGGTACAACTTGGGCAAAGGAATCAGCAGAGTCTCTCTTTCAAGGTGAAAGTGACGTTACCGCCTACGGCTAACATTGTTCGAGGCGGGACCGGCCCTCTTGAGGATTTCTTCAAAGCTCTTACCGTGTCCCTCTGATTAGCAGAGGGCACAGTGGAGTGCTGGTTAGAGGGCGAGTGGGTTCTCCGACTTCCGGCACGTAGTGGATAAGTGAGATGGCCTACTTTTTTTTTTTTTTCGTGCCATAAATCCCCACGGATACCCCCCTTCTCCGCCGAGGGCGGTTATGTCGGACTCGAACCGACCAAAACGCACGCCATCTTTGGGTCTTTAGTTGCCGGAGGTGAGATAGTAGTCAACATATCCCTCGCACCCCGGCAGACCCGGGGCCGTCTCTTTCAAGATGACCCCCGTCGGGTAAGTGAGATCGCCTACTGTTACTATATAAGCAGGAAGGCGATGGATAGTGATGGATAGTTTCCTTGACAAGGTCGGGGTGCAAAGGAATGTCTTATTGGGTCACTTCACTCCCTAATAAATGCTCAAGGCAGCGTGCGTATTTGGTCGGTTCGAATTCGATATTTTTGTATCATTGCAAGGGTTGTATTGTACAGTAAGTACAGTCAGTTACAATAGTAGGCCCGCGTGCCAGACGTTAAGGTTTCAAATCTCACCAATTACATCACTTATAATTAAATTATGAACTCACTGATAGCACACGCACTTAGTTTAGTTACTAATTACTTATTCATCAGATCATTATCAATAGTAATGATAAGAGACAAATGGTACAAACTGGTTCGACCACTTCTATAGAATTTGATTATATTTGAATTCATTAATAAATTGGTAGACATGCGACATATACATTACGTTTTTCTAAGAAATGTTGTGTAATTCCAATACCTTACTTTATATAGCTTACTCGACCAGTCATTCTCTTACTAAAATTAATGTTTTCTAACTTATTTCATGCTAGCTGTTGACCGCGGCTCCGCCCGCGTGAATGTCAGGGTGATTGGTCTGGGTATTTCTATGTATGATATAATATGTATGTACAAAAAAAAGTACCCAAGTATGTTTAAACGCATTATAGTACCCGTAACACAAGCTAGGTAAACTATGCTTACCATGGGTGTAGGTGGCGTTGTGTAGATTGTCCTAGAATATTTATATAACTTGGGATATAAATTGAACGACAAATACCCTGCAGTGTTAAGTAAAAATAGACAGTGCACTTCAGTACAGAAATCATTAATATATATCAAGGAATAGTGAGTCAAAGATTGATTGATAGTAATCTGAGAGAGAGATGAGAGAATCTTTACTTTACCAACAAGGTCAAAGCAATAACATGAAAGATGTTAAGAAACATATCTATGTTCAAAAAAGTAATATTGATATCAAATATAATATATAATTAACAATCAATTAACGATTGATGAAGATTTTCAAATCATTAGTAGAAAATATTGTTATGTTCAGTTGTGCCTTTAAAATTTGTTTTGTTATAGACTGGCTCTAGCCACCAAATCTATTTCTGATACATATGGTAGGCGGGCCGATTACCGCAATTCCACGTCGTCCCAGCGTATTTTTTGCATAAGAGTAGGTAATTTATTCAATCCACCCCAGCTTGTCGAAGAAATCCAGCAAGCTATCTATTCTCAAACTGGCTAACAATAGTGAGCCTTTAATTTTTTTATCGTGCGCAAAATCCCCACGGATGTCACCTCCGCCAAAACCGGTGGAGGTGATTATGTCAGACTCAAACAGACCAAAACCCTGGCAGACCCGGGGACAGTATTGATCCTATCACTATCGGAGATTATTCTTCATAATATTGAATTTTCTTACTCTGTTTGGACCCTAGAAAGATGATTTCTAACTTACAAAGAAAATCTCATCTATTTAATATACAATTTCCCAAATTAATTTAAATGAAAACTCATATCTTTCATGAGTATAAAAAAAAATGAATTTCATTATGAGGTCTTAATGATAAAATAAAGTTATGAAGTATTGCGCAAATGCTAATGATATAAATAATATAGATAGTAAACTTTAATGCATAACTTCAACTTATGCAACAGACATTGCACCATCAAATACCATGTTACAAAATAAAGGGGATATTTTTTAAAGAATTTTAGTGATAGAGTCCTAAAATAATATAGTGAAAATAACTGGCGTGTTAGTTGGACTCGCACACAATGTGTTCCATATTTCAAACTGATTTTAGTATCTATTAGAGCAGTAACTGAAATATATCTGCGATTTCAACGGTCTGGTTAATACGGTCTAAGGTGCAGCCTGGTGACAAATTGACAGATTGCAAAGTCTTAGTAATAGGGTTCTCAACAAATGCTCCCATTAAATCACTGGCTTGTGTTAGTTTGCACTGCGCATATAAAAAGGGGTGGGTATGTCACACATACTGATAACCCACCCCCTATTTCACATTGACAGTTGTTAATAAATTCATTGCATATTGAACACAATTGTATTAAATATTATGTTAATTAAACTTTGTGCCACATGATTCCCAGTAGCATAGAATTTGGACCACCCTAACCAAGCGTGTTATACAAGGCGACTATGGCAAATAAGACATTAAACAGTCTTATATAGCAGCCAGACAGATATATACAGCTCAAACTCAACCTCAGATGCATAGTCTGAGTCGATAGAATATCGCTATAAGCTCACCCTTTGTTACGTGTGACTATTTAGAATGGTCGATAAAATGTGGGAGTTTTCAAAAGTTAATTCACCTCTGACTTCTCTGGTGGCGAAACAGGAGCGAGAGTAAGTGTGTATGTTCATCAAACTATGTAATAATGAATTGTTGGTTACAGTCGATAAACCGTACCTAGGCCTTGTCAGTTCACCTTTTTAAAATTCAGCCTTCACCACAGTTGAACAATCAACACTTTCGCAACCTATTTTCGGAAGTCATATTAAGCTAGACTTTATCACCCTATATAATAAAGATAAGCAATATTACAGTACTACTACTTGTTTATACAGCATTAAACAACATATGTTTCATAAAAAACACAACATTCAGACTCAAAAGAAAGGTATTACAAAAATAACTGTATACTGAATTTAAATAGTACCATATGGCTAAGAATAAGTGCAATTTCAGAACTGTGACAAATATGTTTGACTACAAATCAGTTTAAAGAGGTTAATGACTATAGTAATATATACTCACTACAATCGAAAGGACCTCCCATTGTTCACCAAAAGAGAAACATTAGCACTGTAACTACACACAGTCGTTACACTTCACTGAAAATTACCTGTAGCTATATTCATACATTTTATGTGTATACATTATTTTTAAAAACCAACCGAATGAAGTTGTTTCAGTTTAAAACAACTAAACATGGAATTTTATAGCTTGCTTTGGTTTGTGTTCTTTTTATAATTATTGAATGAACAGATAGAGCTGATGTAAAGATTGACAGCACTTTTTGAATTGTTAACTGATATAGTTATTAAGTCTCTATATCTTTGGAAGCCTTACAATAATGAAATGAAGTCAAACAAGTGTAGTTATCAGCTGAGAATATTAAGTCAAATTACGTATATTAGGAAAGTTTCGTCAATTTTAGTTTGTGTCACAGTTAGTAATCACGTCTTCCATGACTCAGTGGGATGGTACAAGGTCTTATTTTATCTCACCTGGGAAATGATTGAATGATACTTCGAAGTCGCCACGACCGCCCAACAGCGGCTGCGACTCCCTGTTTACTCCTGGTGAATCCACGTTGCCCTCGAATCCGACCTCTGGCACTAAACAAATCTCTTCAGAACTACTCGACAAAGATACCACACCGTCATCGGGCGGCGTAATTAGTGTGTTTGGTTTGTCGAAATCGAGATTCAATAGAGTCTCTTCCGTACTCATGAGTATTGTTAAACTGGAAATCTTTACCGAGCCTCATTTATTTCGGATAAATCTCTTTGTTTCAAAAACCATTTAACACAAACACTTAACTTCTTTCAGCAGTGGTGCAAAGACTATAGAAAATAGAGGTGGGCGATGACAGCTGAAATTGACAAGTTGTAAATCATAGACATGCGTCACACTTTTAGTACTAGTGATGTGAACCGTAATTTAAACTAATGAGTATTCATTCGGCTTTACCGTATACGGTTTTGGTTATGAAATAAAACTTATTGTTAAATGTAGCCAGCGAGCTTAGACCATTTAAAGGGTCTAAGTTACTGAAATGCAATTTATTTGTAAAAAGGCTAAGAAGTCTTTAAATAAGGGCCCTATCATTCTTTTGAAGCTAACTACATAAGTGAAACATAATATCTACGTACTTAATCAACTACTCTTTCTAAACGAGCCATCAAATCCTTGAGAATCTGAATACTCATTAATGTCTGCGTCTGAATACCCTTTGTCTATATATCCACGCTTGCCGTAAATGCCTTTTTGACGGTCATGATGAAAGTGTCCTTGATTAAAACCGGCTCCAGCACCTAATTTCACACCAATGGCTTTGGCACCAACTTTCTTAACAGTTCCATTAATTTCATCATCTTCGTAGAATTCTTGATCCTTCTTGTATTCATCTTTATGATGCACTCGATGAAATCCCCTTGTTTTTGTACCTTTTTTGTAAGTTCTACTAGCATTGCCGTCAGAAAGACTGGCTGAGGCTGCTACACCTTGAGCTAACGCGTATACGTCAGCGTCATCGTGGGAGCCTTGATCATGCACACCTGCTGCTTTGAAGAACTTTTTAATGTCACCAATATCGTGTTTACTTTGAACACCTTTTTTCTCAATATTTTTCTTTTTAAATCCAGATGTGTTCACATTTAATTTTGATTTCACATTGTCCTTATTATTGTCCTCATCCTCAGGATAATCAAAGAGATTTGAATAGTTGTTCAAGTCTTCGTCTTCATACCCTAATTCCGAAAGGTTAGTATCAAGATTGTCGAAGTCAAGAGTGGACAATTTCACAGGCGATGAGTCAGCTATGTGCGAGTAGATGGCGGTCAATGTTAAAACCAAACATATTTTGTTTTGCATCACGACCTAATTTTTTGTCAACTCTTGCGCAACTGAAGTAGGTTGCGACACTGACATACATGCGACCCGTTAAGCTTATATAGCCTTTTGTTGAAATTAACAGGCAAGGATGCTTTTTTCTTTAATATGAATGGTTCTTTGATCGTTTCAGGCTACACTTGATTGGATTCGTAATCGGTGCAACGATTCGGATCGGCCAAGGTCGATGTATTTATATGAGTGATTATCACGTTATTCCTATTAATCAAATCTTATTTTATTTACATTTAAGTAAAATTAAATGAAATGGAAAAAATAAAACTATATTTTTACAATCCCAACCATAGTTATTCGCTATATGGTCAGCAGCACGAATGTGACGCCCCTGGTGTTGCAAACGTCCATAGGCCAAGGTAACCATTTTCCATCAGGTGGGCCGCGTGCTTGTCTCCCACCTAAGAGGTATAAAATGTCAAATAAGTTATTTGGATATTAGATATTTCTCTAAAAGTTGACATGCAAGCAGGAAACCTAATACTGAGCTGCCTCTTCTTGGAGCAACATAAATTTGCCAACATCAAATAAAATAAATATGCATATGAATTTCACCTATCATAGTTAGTTGGAAAATGTATGTTTGTGTTAGTTTGTAAACATTGCAAAACTTTTTAATGCTTCAATTCTTCAGGGTTAAGTGCCTTAAAGATCTTCTATGCCGTCAGCGCAGGAGACAAATTAATCTTCCCACAGACAGTATAAAACCTCTATAGTGAGCTCTGGCTACCCTACTCATCGCCGGCGGGAATACAACTGCTCAATTAGGAAGGCCCTACCTCTTTTCTCCATGTTGTGTCCTTGAATGAAAACATCTTATTCTTTATGCATGCATGCAAGGTAAACAAAACTGTGAAAATTAATAAATGAAATGCGCCTGTTAAAAGTACAAAGCAATTAAATATACACATAACTACAACTAGAGCTGATAGCTTGAAAAAATTAAATATTCTGCGCCAATCTCTGCTGCACTTCGTGTCGTGTAATAGTCACATATTATATGCGCTGCATGTGCCCCAGATATAATTATTTTTCAATCGTACTTGTATCTAATGAACCCCCCAGCGACATAAGTTCGCAAAAAATATGCAGGAGCGTTTTAGCAAGTACTTGGTAGGTTACATAGTGCTTAATTATCCTAGAAAAAACGATTTTCAAAACTTGTTTGTTCGTTATTCAATTCAAAAAACCGCAAATATTGCCGATCTGCTACAGGTAAAATGCTTCAAAAAAAAATTACTAATTAACGCGTTACTTCCAGCGCAGGATTTAATGGCAGTGAATAAGAATGGCCAGGGAATTATAGTCACTGACTCAGTTCGCCACAAGTGTATCTATCAAATATGATTCGTTTTATATCGTAAAGTATCTAGGCATTTCAACATAGACACACAATTCAAAAATACTGTATTTTGTGACTTTTTGAAGGTTGATTGAAATTAATTTATCTAAAAATACCAGTTAACTAAATTAGCAACGTACTGAGATATTCAGAAAGTAATATATAAATTGATTTTAACGGTAATTAATACGGAAACTGATTAAGTATGGCCAAGGTTTACCTTCCACGTTAACTACAGTTAGAATAATTATAAATCGCCTTTATATATGGTTTGTCGTATCATTTATATAAAAGTGGATAAACGAAATAGTACTGTCTTATATTTTCAAATTTTCTACGTCAGGTATTTATTTCATGCTGTAGGATTCAATCAATGTAATAGTACCTACCTACATATTATTAAAGAAATCGTACTTTTTATTGCAGCTAACTAAAACTTTCACATACAAAAAACCTTTTTTAATGGATAAATCAACATGTGTGATGTTTGCTTAAGGTTTGCTTTGACATTGTCTTGGTTGGTTCTTTTACTTAAATGGCATTATTTACGATAATTCAACGCAAATTAAAATGGATATTTATCCAAAATATAACCCTATATACTTATGTAATATATATTTATATATAATACGCTTCACTTAATATTGCATCTAAAACTTGTAGTACTTTGCAATTCAGAGACAGACTGGATACCCTACCCAAATCAGATAAATTAAATGCACTTTACTACATACCTATTGTGTAAAGTAGGTACCTAATATAATTTCTACCTAATAAAATACAAATTAATTTTAATTTATTTAAATTTAGTTATTTTAGTTTATATTATGATTAAATGTAAATGTAAAATATTTTTCCACTATTTTTATGAAGGTATATTCAGATAATTTCAAATTGAAATATATAATTAATTAATTATAAAGGAATCATGTATTACATTAATATCTTTATTGATTTGGGTACCCTACCCAGTGCAGTATCTATTTGTCTCTATGGAATGGCCACCCCTGATGTCCATCAATAAGTAGCTGGTAGGTGTATCAAATTAGAGGTGACGATGATTTGAGCCCAGAAAATTTCGGCGGGGCCTCATACATCCGAAATATTGAACGACACTAAAAAACCCGCTACATAACCTACATTTATGTATGAAATAAACAAAGACGCACATTATTTTTTATTACTATCGTTTATTCGTATGCATATAAAAATATTTACAGAGTTATCGATATCAAACTTAACAATACAAGAAGTGGAAAATATTCATAAATTTAAACAGATATTTTAAAATAATCAGGCACGATTGGTTCATTCATGATCATCATCATCTTCGTAATCATCGCCATCGTCGAATTCGTATTCCTTCTGATGGGAGCTACCACCCTTCTTGCCATGCTCAGCTTCTTCTTGGTAATGACTTTCATTACCTGCTTCAGCAGAATGACCGTGATCACTTTCATCAATATGTCCTTTGGCATGGAACCCAGCTTTTCCGAAACCTCCCTTATCGAATGCTGAATTATGTTGTCCTCCTGCTTTGTGACCACCTTTCTCCGATCCATGGTGTCCTTTCTGCGATCCATGCTTGTTAAAATGTCCGCTCTTATCAGCAACGTCATAAAAATCGTGGTCTTTCTTGAACTCATCCTTGTGGAACACTTTGTGGTATCCTGTGACATCTTCTCCTTTGCTGAAGTGTTTCTTATGACCATGGTCTCCGCCTTTGTAGTTTTCACCAGATTCGTGATGTTTCCCATGAACAGCAGCTTCATTATGATGTCCTTTTTTGCTACCCTTAGCTCCATCGTAGTGGCCTTCATGATGCTCCTTGTTATAATGTCCTGATGCACCTTTAGCGTGATGATTTTGGCGGTTAAATCCTTTACTGCCTTTCTCACCATGGGCAGAATTATACTGTTCTCCATAGTCGCTGCCGCCACCGTTGGTAACACCATGACCGTGATCTCCTTGACCTCCTGCCAAATAAGCTCCATCGTGTTCTTCTGAAGATTCATCGCTGTCATCGTCGTCGTCTTCTTCAGCATCTAAAACCACTATAGGCTTAGCAGCTACGTACGGTAGGGGAACTGGATGGAGATCGTATGCTTCGAAGGCTTTTATGGGTTCAGCCAACGGCAGGGGAGCGGCAAAGACATTATGAGCGGGGTGGTAATTTGCTGGTGCTCCTAATTGAATATATTTTGCTGGCCCGTGATTATCGCTTCTGTATATATAGCTTGTGGCAGTCGAAGGCGCAATCCCAACTTGTATAGCCGACACAACTGTGATAGCTAACAGAATACATAATGCTAAATTTGCCATCTTGCGATGTGGAGCGCACTGCTTCTCCAACTGTTATAATTTGATAAGCCCGTTACTCAATATTTATATCTGAGCTTGAGACGAAAGGTCCATGAATATGTTTAGTTCGTCACCTTTCTTGCAGCCATGTAACAAATTGTTATCAAACGAGGTTGTCAATATGACTGAGAGGTCGGTATTAAAAAAATTGTTTCTATTGTGTAATGTTGACTGCACCGCCAAATGAGCGTGACAAGTTCACGCCGATTTCGCATATTTTTTACCCGCTGAGCCTATACGGAGCAGTTCAATTGGTGAGTTGTTGCAATGACCCATTATGTCATTTAATAATTAATTACATTTGTGTACGTTCGCGGTCAGTAAAATAAATTAATTTTTAAGTCGTTCTGTGCTTACATGTACCTGATTTAAATTGCATTGTTTTTTTAGATTTAAGTTATTGTTGTTTTAATTATAGTGTAAGTATGAACAGATATGAACTAATACTAATGTTTTTAAACAACATTTGTACATAATATGCAATCAAGTTTACTATTGTGCAACTCTTTTAATGTTAGAATTTTAGCTATAATGCAATCCTGACGCCCAGGCTTGATCAAAGAAACATTGCGTTATGTGTTCCAAAAGCTCTTGCTATACTTTCAGCACCTGTATCAAGTTTCTCAGAGTAGGCATCCTTTTTTTTTTCGTTCGAAAAATCCCCACGGATACCCCCGTTCCCCGCCGGAGCCGGTTGGAGAGGTTATGTCGGACTCGAACCGACCAAAACGCACGCCGTCTTTGGGTCTCTAGTTGCCGGAGGTGAGATAGTAGTCAACATATCCCTCGCACCCCGGCAGACCCGGGGCCGTGTCTTTCGAGATGACCCCCGTCGGGTGTAGGGACCACGGTGTCCCCAGAGTAGGCATCCTGCGAGAGTAGCAAATGCGGCATGCTTACTGACGTAAATTCTTTAAACAAACGTGAATAGGGATAGACAGACAAAACTGAATAACTTATTTTTATACCACTTAAGTGGCAGACAAGCACGCGGCCCACCTGATAAAAGTGGTCATCGTGGCCTATGGACGTTTGCAACACCTGGGGCGTTACGCTCATGGTGCATACTCCGTAGGAGCCTTCTGATACCCTACTTGGAGAATCCCATATTGTAGTCGCTTGGAAAAATTTGATATAAAATTTTCGATAAAAAATACAATAATAAAAACTTATCATCATCGTTTTATCTTTTATGTTAATATACGCAAACAATTCCTTATTTGATAACACGATAATTCAAAATTGATAACTATACAATACGAACATTTATTTCGAGGTATATTCCATATCTTCGGTAGTATAGTGGTAAGTATCCCCGCCTGTCACGCGGGAGACCGGGGTTCGATTCCCCGCCGGAGAGTCTCTTTTTGCTAGTATCCTTTTTTGTTAATTTACTTTTCAGTGCGGATTTATAAATGAAGTTCAAGTTTACTTGTTGCTCTGTGAAATTATTTTATTGCTTTTTATACCACTTAGGTGGCAGACAGGCACATGACACACGGCACGCCCGATGGTTAATATCTATCAAAGAAGGGTTTAAATGCGATTTTATTTACTATTAATTCGATTCAAATTAATTCGATTTCATTGACTAAATGAGACATGAGATTGTTGCAACCACAAACTAAATAAATCGTGATAGATATCGTTAAAATAAATTTAATTCAATGAATTATTTTATTCTCATGCGTCAAATTTAGAAACTTTTCGGAAATCTACGAGGGTCCGTAGCAGGAGCGTAGCCGTTGCGTAGCAAGCAGGAGCGCGCGAGCGTAGTCGCTGCGTAGCAGGAACGTGACCTGGGCGTAGCAGGCTGGCGCATTGCATTGTAGCGGGGAGCGTAGTCGGTGCGTAGCAAGTTTATAGTCGGTGCGTAATCAGTGCGTAGTAGGTACTCATTCTGCCTACTTAGGACGGATAATGTGTGCTAACGCCCGCGCCGTTTCAAAGTATAATTTCACACCTCGCCTAAGAATATCATAAAATGATGATCATCACTTCTTCAGTTTGTCGGAATGAAGCACGAAACAAATACATGATTTGTTTTAATTTGATTTGATTTGATTTGAAATTGATTACGCCATCTTATTTTGGAGAGTGGGTGTAAGTCAAGACACAAGTACACGAATCATCAGAGATCATAATATAGCACACTATTAACTATAACAAATTCCAACAAATATTGAATAAGTTTTCTATACAGTTACAGACTTCTGTATAAACCATACAAGTGATTCTGTGTGCATTTCTTTGACCAAAACAATGATTATCTATTGTAAACAAAGTGGAAGGAGACTGTGAGAATTTAAAATGTTTTTCACATGTTTCTTAGGTATATAGGATTACACTTATAGCAAAATATAATAAACTAGCTGTTACCCACGACTTCGCCCGCGTGGATGTCGGTTATCGCGCAGTGCAATATAGCCTGTTACTCAGGGTGAATGTAGCTTTCCAATGGTGAAATTGGCACAGTAATTTTTGAGTTCATTCATTACAAACATACATACATACAAAAATACCTTTAGTAGATCGATCACATAATAGCTATCTAGATCCTAAGGAGACCGAATTATTTTTCGTCCTCTTAGTTCAATGAGACCATTAAAGTAGCAAACAACGGCCATAGGTGAGTGTGTTCAAAACTTTACAATGGCTCTAACAATTTGGGTTGTGTCACCAAGTGCTAGTTAATATCTTGTATCAATATCTCGTTTTAATTTTTTTTTAAAGTTCACAATATTAAAATATTTAATGTGTTCATAAGTAATAAATATCCTACAATATTCTAGCATAGTTGAACGGTGTAGTCCACTTAGTACGTGTACGTGAATGGCACCTGCCTGATTTTTTTTCAACTATTTTATACCATCTATAGATACTCCATTTGTTTTGGTAAACAATCTTGTTGCAACTTTCTATAAAAACACATGTTGAACAAATCAACTAGACTACTAACTGACTAACTAGTGATTCGATACAGGTTTTTAGTCTTCAAATTACGTTACTAAGTTGAAAAGTATTTTTAAACTGATTTTTTAAACAAAACATATTAAAAAGACACGCTAACGTAACGCTACGTAACGTAACGTAAATAATCACGTTTTTTAGCTTGTTCTAGAATGCAATCGAACGCTGTCGGATGGGAATATTCATTTAAAATAAGGGTTATTCGCATTTATATTTACTTATTTATTTATTGAACGTACTTGTTATAAATAATACCTAATACAAAACTTTGGTTTCTTTATTTCTTTCACTCACCATTCATAATTAGAATGAGCCACTTACTAGTATAACAAAATGTTTTTTCTATGTTAAAACAATTTTCAATTTTAATTACTACATATTTTTCGTTAGTAAAAAAATCATTTGAACCACGGCATATAAAGAGCGTCAATCTCTGGTATGGTAAGCTTATGTTTACACTCTCACATATCCTGACTTGATTACAAGCTCTAAGATTCTGACCAATCATACCACACATAACAGTGACACGATTGGCATATTTTTAAATAATAATAAATTATCTTTATATCTACAAATATAAACAAACATAGTTACAAAAATATATTATCACAAAGCAACAAAATTCTAAAAAGAACACATTCATATCAGTGTTTAACATCGTAGTGGTAGCTTTCCCCTGTGTCGAGTTGGCCTTTAACGCGGAAATTTCTGAGATTTCTGTGTCCAGTGCCATCTCTTTCTCCTGAGGAGCGTCCGTCGTTGTGGTCGTCTCCAGACTCTTTTTCCACATCGTCACTCTCTCCGAAATAGCCATCGCTATGCCCTCCATCACGTGAATCTCTTCCTTCGTATTCTTTGGCACCTGATCCGTACCTACCACTGTAAGCGAGGTTTCCACCTTCGAACGCTTGTCTATCATAAAAGTCATTGTCTTTTTTGAATTTGCCCAACCTGACCCCTTCATGAAATCCACCGACCGCCTTCCCTTTTTTCGAACCATCGTAATCGTAGTCATAATCTTTGTCAGCGAGCCCGTGTGTGTAAAGCCTTCCAGGTTCATGAAATTCAGAAAAACCACCTTTTTTGTTTCCATTTTTCTTTAATATAAAGTACCTCCCTTGGTTTTCTATGAGGTAGTCGTCTTTAGATTCTCCTTTCTCGTATTCGTTATATCGTCCATCGTCTTCCTGACCTTGTCCACCGTAACCGTATCTTTTTAAGCCATAGTCCTTCTCATCTCCGTGCCTATAACCTTGATAAATACCACGATCGTAATGACCCAGTCCGTGTACATAATCAATGAATTTGTTCTTGTGGTCGACGTTTCTGATATAATCTTCGAACAGCTTGTCAAACTCTTCGTTAGCTATTCCATCGACTTTATCTTCTTCCTGATTCACTTCTACAATCGGTTTCACTAGCTCATCGCTAGAATGAGACGCACTGGCTTGCGATGCACTGTCACTCGACTGTGGATTCACCAAATCAGCATGCGACAAGCTGGCTGGAGCAGCTTTAAGTTCTTCTTTCTCTTCAGAGTACGCAGGTGGCGCTTCTGCTGTGGACTCTTTATAATCCTGGGGCGTCTTGTATAGCTTAGAAAAATGTTCCATAACTTCACTCTCTCCCATTTTGATAACTCGGACGGGACCGTCACTTTTTTTCTTGTAAATATAGCCAGTAGCAGCCGGCTGGAGGTCGGAACCCGTTGTCCTGACCATCACCGTCCGTTCTACGGTTTCCCGCATTTCCATGCAGGAGCAATAACCAAAAACTAACAGTACCGTGGCGACTTTTAGCGCCATGCTCTCAGTATTAGTGTCCACTATCATAATGACGCTTAAGGTCAAGACTAGCATTTATATAGTGAACATAATATTGTATCGATCATTGACATTCATAAATGGACCGACTCGAGAGCGCTCTCAAGATTGTGCAATGGTCTTCTGTGTCAATGATAATGAAAAACCCTGTATTAATTTATACGGTACATTGCTGCGCGTAACGTACAAAAACGATATTAGACGTGCGCCGGCGCATTGTACCAAGATATATACTGGTGTATGAGAACTCTAATAAATTAAATAAACGACCTGAGAACTCTTTTCTATTATAACCATTGGACGGACATAGGTATCTAGGTATATTCTCATTTAAATAGTGTGTGATAAAAGTTAGTGAAAATTATAATAATGTTTATTTAAACTCATTTCACAATGGAGGCTTGAAGCATAACATACTAATGTATAAAAAAATAAATTATAGATAGCTTGTGAGATGTTACTGCATTGCATCAGCGTCGGAGAGTATTCACGAATAACATAACATATTCAACTATAACTTTGAACATCTTGTTTATTGGCGGCAAATAACCATCATTTCCGACTCTCATAGTTGCTTATAAGTTTCATTTTTTTATGTAGCCTCTTTGCATTGTTATTTCTTTTCCTACTGGCTTTATTTTTCAAGTTATCAGAGCGATGTTTTTCGTTGCTATTCAAATCGTGACTACCGTTCGCTTCCATAGACCTCAATAATACAATAGCCTCTTGCTGATCCACACTCTCAGGGTTCATTCTGTAGAACAGGGCGTACGGTGTTTCATTAACTTCTATACTTTCTTCTTTACTTCCGGCTCTTGCCAACTGAACATTACTACCTATACTGTCTGTACGTTCTTTACCAATAGTTTTATTCTTGCCGATATATTTCTTCATGCTGTCAATTACAAAGCTACGTTTGTTTATATCAAAAATATCCAAAGATGGTTGTTTGTAATCAATTCTATTTTCTCTTTTATTGTGTCGCCTATCTGATACCTGTTGAGTTAAATCATCCAAAACTTGTGACATGGCTTGTATATTATGATCACCAAGGCCATTACTTTTGTGCAAAGTTTTATCCATGATCATCGATGTAGGGATTCTTTGACGTTCATTTTGTGAACCGAGGACTGATGCAGCTTTAAGCTGAATGTTATTGTTCAGTCGTACTAGTTTCTGAGGATCTTGTAATATTTGAGTCTTTCGTACATTCATTTGAACGAAGTTGGATTTAGGCTCGTAGACACTCTCTGGAGATCTAGGACGTTGCTTCATGGGGCTAGTGTATTCTGGATTGACGGTTTGAGGTCGCAGTGGTTGAATTTTATTATCTTTCATATTTATATCTTTGTGTTGTTTGCTGTCCTTTCTTCTTTGGTCCACGATATAACTACTCTTAGCAGGCTGATTGTGGAATGACATAGGTGAATTATTTGTTTGATGATTTATTTGACGTTGATTTGGCTGCTGTTGTAGTTGCTGAGGCTGTTGTTGTTGTTGCTGTTGTTGTTGTTCTTGTGGTGGTTGTTGGTGTTGTTGTTTGTTCATAGCTGTTCTCGCTTGTGGATTATTTTGTTGCCACCTTTTAGGCGGAGGAGTATTCCTGGGTTCATTTCTCCTCGGCGCGTTATCTCTGTCCACCTGCGTAGGCAGTGCATAACGAGATGGTGATTTCATAACTTTAAAGTGAGAATCGACTACATGTTCATTAGTATACTTCTGGAAGCGGGAGCTGTAGGGTTGGCCGTAAGGCTTCTTGGGAACAGTATAACTGGCTACATATTCACCAACGACGTTGTCCACGCCCACGAATCCAACAGTGGGATTGTCTTCGTAAATATAATACATGACAACAGGAGTTACAAAATTAAAACACAGAAAGGTCGTGATTACTTCAAACAGTTTCTTCATCTTGATCAATCGGATACTAACTATTGACTGCAAGTGCATTGTTCTTATACATTTCTTCGTATCATGTTTATTTATGCATTTAGCAGTAAACAAACAAATATTTTTGATTCACACATCGTATGATGAATGTTAATAATGTAGGGTTGACATGTCTTTGAACTTTCCATATTTGTGTCTTTTAGCTCGTTCAAATGCAGCCTATAACGACCAGCTTATTAGATACACATAACGAAACTTTGAATCTCGTGTCGCTCTCGCTCGTAAGTATTCTTTTGAAGAAGTATAGAATCAATATCGAATTTTAAAATTATTTGCCTGTCTGTCTGTAATAGGTAATTTAACAGATTTTCCCTGTTTGATGATGTCAGAACGCGTAACTTATGCTATATTCGAAAAAGTATTACAGTTCCACATAAAATAATTAAAACCTTCACATCTATGAAACTGCGGGTACAATAAGGTTAAAAAACAAAACATAAAAGTGTAGTATGTCTTTTGAAAACTCACAGAATGTTGATTGTTACGACGAGCGAGGAAGGACGCAAGAAATCATTATTAAAATGGTCACTGAAAATCGGAGATACCAGTAGGTCCCTATTATTTTTACCTGGTAACTACCAACGGCACTGTCATGGCAAATCCATAGTTTATAACATTTGGTTAAGGAAAATGATTAAGGAAAAGAAATGCCAAAAAGTTTCTTGCCGGAATATTTTCAGGCGGGAGCCGTGTTTCAAACCTGCGCGGCGGCGGAGTGGTCCATTTGCGAAACTAACGTTAATATCATTAATTTCGACGTTTTGTAAGTTCCGTATAGTGGTCTATGCGGAATGAAGGATTTTAGAATTTTCTTTACTTTCGAAAAAAAAAGTAGTTCTCTATATGAAACAAGACAAAACAATAATAGTAAGAGGAAGCGTAGGAGAGAAGACCCCAGACTTCGTTTTGTAAACTATAATTGCAACAATGATTCGCACTTGGATGGTGAATACAAAATCTAACACATTTATTTTTGAAAATGAAATCTTCTTTATGCGCCTTGTGCACTTTTCATAGGAAATTAACATTATTAACATTTCCTGAACTAAAATTTTCTGTGAACTAATCACAGAAAATTTTAGTTCAGGAAAAATTTTGAACTTGTATGGTGACCGAACCTAACGTCACGCTTCAAGACCTAAAATGGCCTAGTTATCAAATAAAATTGTAATAATTCATATTAAAATTGTTATACCTACTCTTTGAAGTAAAAACTTTTTTAAATCTCGTTGAACACTTTTTTGTGTAATAGATACTTTTATTTTTTATACAGACGGTTCTCATCGTAGTGCCTCAATTTTTTATTATGTCTTATCTAGACAGAACCCATTCATCGTCGTCTGTACATTATACATTCAATAAACCGCAGCTACAGAACCCTAATATCAATGAACAACCGTCCTGTGTTATCAAAATAAATAGTATGAAAGTCAGCCACATATTTTACTTTAGACATTGTTCATCTATGCAAACATACTTTAAAAACATCGTGTAGTTTACATTATACATTGATTCACCGACATGTCGCTAGTCGACACTTCCTACAGGCCGCGACCGGTGACTTTACGATGAAAATTATATTACTCCTCACTCTTGGCATTTGTTCTGTAATTTTGACCGACTCACGTCTAATTGAGAAAGTCACAGATCGAACTCTAACAACAGAAACGAGGACAGGTACAAATCCTCCCGTTCGATTGGCGAGGCAAATCTACCCTGATTATGGACATGTTGGACTATTTAACGATAATGAAGAAAGTCAAGAGCTAATCCCCAACTTTAACAGAAAAGCAAGACATTTCTACGCAGGATCTCCGAACGCAGATCCACCCATACATTCACGACAACGGAGAGACTCCAATGAAAATATAGAAAGATCAGAGAAAGTCACCACCACACCAAGTTCTACTACTCCTATCAACCACGGAAGGGCGAAATCAAAACCCGTATTAGTAAAAAAACCAATACCAAAATATAATGAATTAGATTATGATGATGACTTTCAAATGAAGATGAACAAGTATCCAGTAAAGTTGTTAGATTCTGGTGAACATGAAGATGAAGATTTCAGTGTAGATGATTACGATTTTGATGTAAATCACGACGAATTCAGTGGTAGAGGCAAGCCTTTGGAACCAAGAATGAAACACAAAGAGATTCTCGAGAAGCCGAAAAGTGAGCCGAAAATTTCTGTAGCTCCAGAAATCAAAACGAAAAGTAAAGTAATAATACCACATCAAGCACCTTCAATCAAGAAAGAACGATCAGCCGAAGGACATAGGAAAGTAAATGAGAAAGACGATTACTATGACGACACCACCTCTACTACTAAAGTACCTCAGAAAGCTCGTGAATTAGAGGACGAATTCAATGATGATAATGAGGAAAGTAAAGAATTTGATAGCAAGACATCACACAACATAAGAATGGTCAGGTCCCCTTGGAGGGTGAATGCTTTTGCGGACAAGTTTAGTGATAAAGTATCTGCTGCTGTGTCCAAATATCTCAGTATTTTACCGATGTTTCCTCAAGTCCCATACGAAGGTGATGATTTCGAATACAAAGTAGCTAAGCGCCACAATCACGATTATGATCACGATGGTTGGTCTAACAGAGGACTGAGCAGTTAATTACGATAAAGGCTTTTATTATGGTTCTGTATTTCTTCTTTATTCCAAAAAATATGTGATATTGTATGGGGAAACTTAGTACATTTTTCATTGTGTGCGTTGTAAGTGTGTATGAGAAACGAATACTTTTCTATGTTTACACCAGGTTTTTTTTACAAAATATAGGTAATGGTATGTCGTAGACATGTTTTATCTTAATAAATAAAATGGCTTTGATATTTTGAACTATTATTCATCTCAAATAGATTCATACTAACAAATATTCAACAACATCATCATTCTTCCATTAGTTCCCGTGGCATCTAAAGAGGAGTCCGAGATCCACTTTTTCCAGTCTAACTGCATCGCGACTTAACTTCGATATTTTCTGCGAAGCGACTTCCATTTAGCCCTACAACGTATTGACGATATCGAAGTATTGCAGTTTAACCAGTTGTTGGAATTTTTAGGGCTTCAATTATCAATAACGACTGCCATAGATGTTATATTCGTCCTACGGCTTAACGTGCTCATCGAGCCAGTGGAAATAGTCACGTTCATGAATACAAATATTTGAACCTGAGCAGGAAATCGAACGCCGCGTAACAGTGTGTTCACTACTGCTCACAAAGCAACTCTGTCTGTCTATGCATCTGTTAGTTAGCTTTCACTGAGGCAATTTTGATGTTTGGTACTAAGATGGAGCCGTAGAATGAGAGCGTGAAACTTGAAAAAGTTTCTATGGCATCAGTGCAGAAGACAAAGTAAGGTTTCTCGGTCTTCCCACTGACAGTGCAAAACCTCTCCAGTAAGCTCTGACTATACCCTATTCACCGCCAGGAACAAAACACATAGTTATTATTAGCTGTGGTGTTCTGTAGGGCGAAGATACCCTAGTCGGATTGCTCAATTAGGACAGGATATTTCCCACCTCCGCTTGCCGTATGACCTTTTAACGCAGAGAGCAAATCCTGTCTCTAAGCCTCATCCAACAATGTCTACTCGTCAGTTCACTTCTCCAGTCGCACTCCTCAATCTTTGAACACAGCTAGGGAATCGCTATATGAATAGTGATGGTCACGTTGCTGTTAGTCCACTCGATTGGGTCGCAGTATCTCATTGTACTCTCAATTGAGTGTTTAAAGATTAAAACAATACAATGAAACAAGGTAGCGTGTTACTTTGTAATACAAATTGTTTATAATTGTCATGAACAATTTTGTAAACTATCGATATCGAAAATGCGTTTTATAAAGTATGACGCAAAAATGAATGGCTTTTTATGCGGATTTCCGCATAAAAAGCCATTCATTAGTTTGTTCGCAATAGGGTAAGTAAAATCGGAGTTTGAAAGTAGCTATGATTGGCACGGATCTTGGACCTAAGTAGTGAGAGAAACGAGGTTCTTTTTTTCGTATGAAAAATCCTCGAAGTTATTAAAGAAAAATATTCACTAGTGTCAAATCAAATCAAATCAAATCAAATCAATTAAACAAGTAAATGTATCTACTACAGCAAGACATTTTACCATTTGACACTAGTAAGTATGCTGAGTATGCTGACGGACGCTGAAGGTCCGAATCACTCTTGAGTAAGAGTAGAGAAAGTAAAGTAAGATTGAAATAATAAGGTGGTGGTAAGGTCCTGGTAATAATAGATAGCAAAGCAAAGATACAAAACCAATAAAGGTATAGGGTAAAAAGTTTGTAGAAATTGGTTTACTTTTATAAAAAGTATGTACGGTATATAAATGGGTAATTTCACGCATGCCTCATTTTTTGCTAATTTCGGTGGTATTTTTCAATCATAGGTTTACCGATGAAAAAATTTAATGGTGTTCTTTTAGAACACATTAGTATTCTAGATATTTAGAAGGAAACAAATAACTGCATTTGTTATAAAAATAGAACAACCACCGAAATTGTCAACCCACCGAAATTGCAAGATCACACCGAAATTATAAATTGCGATATATTTATCTAAACAATATGTACTAACGGCTTGGATGCATGATGCAGATGCTACATCATGCTGCCAAAGGCAATTTTGCTTTTGTCGTCCGTCCATCTCGCAGGAGGCCGTCCCACGCTTCGTCTACCGGTACGCGGTCTCCATTCAAGAACCTTTCGGCTCCAATGGCCATCTGTTCTTCTTGCTACGTGCCCCGCCCACTGCCACTTCAGCTTGCTAACCCTGTAGGCTATGTCGACCACTTTCGTTCGTCTGCGGATCTCCTCATTTCTGATTCGATCCAGCAGAGAGATTCCGAGCCTAGCCTAGATTATAGCCCTTTCCATAGCTCGCTGTGCGACCTTGAGCTTTCTTATGAGGCCCATAGTGAGGGTCCACGTCTCGGCGCCATAGGTCATCACGGGCAACACGCACTGATTAAAGACTTTTGTCTTTAAGCACTGAGGTATTTTGGACGAGAAGACGCTGTGTAACTTCCCGAACGCTGCCCAGCCGAGTTGGATTCGACGATTGACCTCCGTCTCGAAGTTTGATCCGTCTAATCGGACCATCTGTCCAAGGTAGACGTACTTGTCTACAACTTCGAGGGTCGAGCCTTCAACTGACACTGGGGAGGGCCTTAGAATATGAGCATTCGCCATAACCTGGGTCTTGTCCATATTCATCTTGAGGCCCACCTGTTGAGAGACTCGGTTGAGGTCGTCGAGCATTGTGTTAAGATCCTCCAGTGATCCTGCCCTGAGCACGATATCGTCGGCAAAACGAAGGTGAGTGATGTATTCGCCATTAACATTAATGCCAAGACCTTTCCATTCCAGGCATCCTCCATTGCATTGGTGAAGAGCTTCGGGGATATTACATCTCCTTATCTCACTCCCCTCTGCAACAGTATCGCCGCTGTGCTCTGATCTTGTACTCGGACTGACATAGTGGCGTTTTTATACAAACACTTCAGCACTTCGATGTACCGGTAGTCTATATGACACCGCTGGAGAGATTGTAGCACTGCCCATGTCTCGATCGAATCAAAGGCTTTCTCGTAGTCTACAAACGCTAGACATAGTGGCAAGTTATACTCCTGAGTCTTCTGTATGACTTGCCGCAGCGTATGAATGTGGTCTACGGTACTATAACCTTTTCGGAAACCGGCTTGTTCGGGCGGCTGGAAGTCATCAAACCTGCGTTCGAGACGATTCGTGATAACCCTCGAAAACAGCTTATAAACATGGCTCAGAAGCGAGATGGGTCTGTAGTTCTTAAGAGGCTTTGTCACCTTTCTTGAAGAACAAGACTTCTACGCTTCTGTTCCATGCTTCCGGCGTAGTACCTTCGAATAAGACGGAGTTGAAGAGCTTCTGAAGGACTTTAAGTATCGGTGTTCCACCCGCTTTCAGAAGTTCCGAAGTGATTCCGTCTTCTCCTGGTGCCTTGTTATTTTTAAGCTGCTTGAGGGCCACCCTAATCTCGTACAGGCTGATGTCCGGGATATCCTCGGTGTAGTGTCGGGTTAGCTTGGCTCTTGGATCTTAAACCGTATCAGTAGCAGGCTTAGTGGCTGAGGTATAAAGCTGTCCATAAAACCCCTCGATCCCCCTCAAAACATCTCCCTTAGTCGACACGACACTGCCGTCCTTCCTCTTCAGTTTTGTCAACTGGCTCTGCCCAATAGACAAGTCTCTTGCGAACACTTTGGAGCCTTTATTTCGCTCAATCGTTTCTTTAATACATTGAGTATTAAAGGCACGGATGTCGTGTCGCAAAGACTGCTGGATACGTCTATTGAGCTGCCGATGTGCTTCAGCGTCATTGGTAGACTGCAGCCTCATAGAGCGTCGTTCAGCCATGAGTTTGAGGGTGTGATCGGTGAGCTTCTGTGGTCTATCTCTTCGACGGGGCCTGAAGAATTTGGAGCCCACTGAATGGACAGCTTCAACCAACCTGTTATTTATCTCGTCCACTGTACTGCATTCTTCTAGGCAAGAGAAGCGATTCGAAAGTTCGAGTTGAAAGCTCTCGGGGTACTGTATATGGGAAGCTCTAGGTCGGAGCGTAGACCTCATCAGACAGGATCTCTCCAGTTTAACATTAATATTCAATGTGCCTCTAACCATTAGGTGATCACTTCCGGTTTTCACCCCATGGATCACTGAGACATCATTGAATATCCGTCTATGCGTCGTCATGATGAAGTCAATTTCATTTTTGGTACGACCACCGGGGCCCATCCAGGTCCATTTCCTGTGGGGCGGTTTTTGAAGAAAGAGTTCATCATAAAGAGTCGCTCTTTCTCAAGAAAGTCGGCCAGCCTCCAACCCCTTCGGTTACGCCTCCCATACCCATATTGCCCCACTCTCAGTAGTAATAGTAAATACGTTAATTATAACAAAAAAATGAGTAATTTTATTATTTATTACCTTGTGAGTAAATATCTTACCAAAGATATGGAAACTCATAGCCATTTTAGTATTGATGCAATATAGGTGGCAATAAATCTACCACCGAAACCACCGATATTGCACCACCGAAGTTAGAAACATCAAGAAAAAATGAAATTAAACAAAACTCAGTGATGCATTCGTCACGTGAAATGTATGATTGCTGAGGGTACCTAACAACACACAACATACTCGCAAATCGTAATGTTAAAACCAAATATTCATTCATACAGTAACCCACCGTGATTGTAAAATTTCGTACTCCCTCTTAGAAATAAGAAGGTACTTACGTATTAGCGGGAAAACTGGGCAGAATCGGACATGCCATTACTGCGTAAACGCAAGAGCATGACTGGAACTCCGCGTGCGTAAGAAGATAGATCGTTTAAATTGACGTGTATACGTTGTATAAGGGTTCAAAAAAAACACACCGAAATTGCACTTTAGGCGCGGACGTTCCTTATCGACATTGTCACGATGTCTGCGTTATAATAGAAGTAATGAAAGCAGTAAATATGGTTGCTTCATATATTAATTAACATAATAATCTTAATTTAAGTGCTAAATTTGCAATCATAGCGGACTTAAAGAGGTAAATGCGCTTAAAGGTGCATCGCGGACACGCCACCGTTATTGGAATCTAGCATATTTTAAATTTTTTTAAATTTTATGTTTAAGAGAAATGTATTTTCAGTAGTGACTTCATATAAGCTAGTGTTCGTATTACATGAAAAAAAATAGAGTGGTCATAGATAAACGTTTTACATAGTGATTTCATGCGAAGAAACTCTAAAAATGCGGTCGGTGAAATTACCCAAATTCTAACTGCACCTACATCACCCTAAGGTTGACTGTCACATTGTACAATTACTATGCATGACGTTTGAAAAAAGAAGGAAAAAATAAGTACCTACTCTATTAAGTGACTTGATTTCTGTGAATTATCATGGTATACGCAGAATTTCGAGGCGGTATTGGATAGGTTGTATTGTAATTAAACACCATAAGCAGGTATCTAATGTATTTTAATATTTGTTGAGAGCCCGACAACATTCTTGTCTCGTCTTATCACTAGAGTAGGTAGGTATATTAAGACCCCTAGGGCCATACTTCATTTTCATCGTTTTAGCGTTTGGTTCCGGTTGTACCAGAGGCTTTAATCGCAGAATTCGGGTGTAGCTTACATTGTTTTACTTAAAGGTGCAGCTTCAATAGGGAACGATTGTCAATATTGCCGTCTCTCCTCCCAATGCCCAGACGAAAGCCTTCGCCGAAGCATCGAGCTTTAAACAGCAGGCCCCGTAACATGAACTCTTAAAACAGGTCAAAATTTTTAACTGCTGTCATACCACCAACTGCGAATATAAATTTAGAATGCTAGTTATATATCGATACCCTAATTTGCAAAACTACTAACTCCTCTGGAGCAAATTTTACAGGAGAGACTTAAAACGTCATAATAAATTTTATTTTACGTAATAAAGAAAACCAAAAATCCCGTTGGAAATTATGCTTTTTATTTATCTAAAAACACTTAAAAATCATTTTTTTTTGTAACCTTTGGGTTTTATGATGGAAAAAAGGAGTTGTTAGATTTGGTTTATGCAATAATTAAAACTAAAAGTGGAGTTGTTTGTTTTTTTCTTAAACTTTAATATATTTAAACTTATTTATTTAAACTTTAATATTCCAATCCTTTTTATCTACTAGACAACGTTTTCTTCTCTTAACTAGTGGTTTATCGTCTTCGGATTCTGAACTTTCACTATATTCAACTAATCTGACCACATTGTTGAGCGATGATGAAGTAATAGCTTTCTCTCCACCAGGGGTAGGGTTTCTTATCTTATCTTATGTTATTGGGGTGCGTGCTCTGGAGCTTTCGCGGACACTTCGACCCTATTGGATCCTTTGTGTCGACCCCATCCTGGCTCCTAGGTTAGAGGAGGGATAGCCCTCTCTATAAGGGTAGCCACTCCTCTCAATCGCAGGTGCATGTAATCCTCTGGTTTGGGGTATCCCCTCCCGAGTAGATCCATTCGATGTCTTCCTAAGGCGTGGCACTCGCACAGTATGTCCTTCATCGTTTCCACGTCCTCCTTGCAATGTCTGCATGTTTCTTCATTTATGATACCAATCTTGCTCAAAGTGTATTTTGTGCAGTAGTGACCAGTAAACGCTCCTATTATTTTCCGGATTCTGTCCCTGCTGAGATTAATTATTTTCTCGCTCAGCCTTCCCAATTCATTGCTTAAGAATTCCTTCAAATGTGTTAGGCCTGGTTTGGTCCTCCATTCCTTAAGCTGCCTCTTTTTGGCCTGCTCTAGAATAGCCCTTTTGAATGTGGCTTCAGGGAGTCCAACGAATGGTTCGGGACCTGTGGGTATTTTAGCAGATCCCTGTCTGGCTAGATGGTCTGCTTTTTCATTTCCTTCAATCCCCTCATGACCGGGGACTCAGACGAGCCTTAATCTGTTGGCTCTTCCAACCTTGTGTAGGCTTCTTATGCAATTCAGTGTTATTTCTGAATGTACCTTTGGAGAGCTTAGCGCTTTAATGGCTGCTTGGCTGTCACTGAGAATATAAATTTCCTTTCCATGAGTTTTTCTATTTATAACCTCCTGAGCGCATTCAATAATAGCATACACCTCTCGTTTGGAATACGGAGGTGTATCTGCCGAGACTGACTGCGTGACTGACTCAATTTTCTGCGTGTACACCTGCTCCTGTGCCATCTAGTGTCTTAGAGCCATCGGTGTACCAGATTTGTCTATTACCTTGATTGGTTCTGAGACCTTGTTTCCATTCCTGTCTGGTAGGAATTGTTACCTTGTAGTTCCTATGAAATACTAGTTTAGGTTGTTTTTTGTCAGACCTCATTTCTAGTAGATCCCGAAGATCAGGTGTTGTCTCCATTTTTGTATAACTCATTGGTATGCTGGTAGTATGTCCTGCATCCTTAAGTCTTTTGAGAGCTTTAATAGCCTCCATTTGTACAATTGAATGCAGCGGTAGCATATTTAATAGTCGTTCCAACGCTGCTGTCGGTGTTGTTATAAATGCACCCGTTATAGACACATGCAGGCTAGCCGTTGGATTTTGCTGAGCGTTTCCCTGCATGTTACTTTCGTGGTCCTTGGCCATCTTCAAACGGTAATAAAACGCTCTTTAACTGTTTGTTTCAAAATAAATCTTCGGGAGCATTCGTACGCTTCTGTGACACCATACAAAATGGCCGACTGCGCGGGAGTTATTCGATTATTTTGTCAAAATCAGTGCGGTTTGTTTCACTCGGAGTTGTTTGATTTTCAAATGGCAATTTACACCAATACAGTTGGGAATCACGGAGTTATTAGTATTTCAAAAAATAAAGCAAAAAATCTAGTTTCTGCCGGTATCAAAATGTAATTTTCGTGAAAAAGTGGAGTTATTAGGTTTGCAAATTAAGGTATCGATATGCTATTTATACAGGATTAAAAAAATATTTATGCCGCTGGTGGTATTACAGTCGTTCAAATATTCATCTGTTTTAAGAGTAGGTATATAGTAGGATTGCTGTTGTAGGTGAGGTGGGACCCAAAATATTATTCTGTGAAATATAAAATGTATACTCAATAAATGTTTGACTCAACAATCACCTTCACACAAAATGAAGTATATTTATTGTTTAAAAACCTTTTTTCAAGTATTCCAAATAAAAAACAAAGCCATTTCACGCACAATCAAATTTTATCGAAGTCGGTTCGAATATGACTTACATTACTTTTAGCCTCAATATCTGGGTAATCCATGTCTGCCAATTACAAGGCAAGAACTACTTTTCTCTCCATTATGGATAAAAGATCAAGCTACTGCGTGCTATTCAAGTTTACAAATAAAGCTCCCTTCAGCTTGACTAAGCGCTTGTCATATTTCATCATTGCACGATCGGTATCTTGCATATATATTGTTTTATTAAAAAAAGTATAGCTACTATTATAGTATTTTTTTTATTGCTTACCTACTTGTAATTTATTTAGTACGCAAGAAACCGACCAAACATCAACTTTTATCAATCTCCTACATACATTCCCGTCAGATTTCATTTCCTCAATCACTCTCAAAGCCTGGTTGAAACATCAAAGCGGTGTTACAACTGTTACAAGACCTGCTCAAAATCAAAATGTTAGGCTTTTATTGGGGAATTCTGAATCGTCACTTTATAGATAGCTAAGCTACAGTTTTTTTTGGTCTCGAGAACTTGAGAGCTATCTGAGGTATTGAAAATGTTGAAAAGCAATTAGTATACTGACTGTTCAAATCAAATTTAGATAGGAAAAAGTGAATACTTGGACCATCGCTCCAAAGATGGTTGTATAGGTGAAATTAGAATGATTCAGACGATCCTTCGTGGCTTAGCGGTCAGAGCGTTCCCCTTAAAAGGAAAGATCGCTGGTTCGAATCCCGTCGAAGCATTCACTTTTTATATCTAAATTTGATTAGTTACCTGCTTCACAATGTCTTTCGAACATCGATTGTACAGATTTATTTTTAAATTTGATTCACTTTTTTTAAATCAAACAGTATTTGGGCTACTTTATACTATGTAGCTATCGTATTAATTATATAGAGTTAGATACGATTCAAGTAGATTCGAGGTTTCGATGAACTTTTCTGTTTGCTTTGTTGAATTCCTACTACATATTTGTCTTGTATATTTCAACTGGCCTCGAATAAACAGTAGATCAATAATTAAAAATTCGATTACACACCTGACATACTTTAAAAAAATTCATCATTTGAACTATATGTAGTTATTATACTTAATACAGCTGTGACGGGACTTGACAAACATAAAATTAACAATAGGTTCACTGTGAATCACAGAAATGATTGTCCTATGTGAGAATCAAAACACAGCTGTCGACGAGGGGGCAGTCGGCGGTGGATGGTTGGTTTGGTATGTGTGCAGCAACACAAAAATAATAAAATACATTGTTCTAACAGTCACGCGCTTCAACCCTTCAAAGTATTTTCTTATATGACATATACGACAATAGGTCTGCAAATGTAATGCCAACTATTGCTATAAAAAAAGTTAACATTTTTATTCTTTTATAAAAGCATCACACGTCATCATGGATAATCCTCTTAACATCACAATCGATTGGACTTAAGAATATAAGATTTTTGTCACCTATCTCTTGATCACACGTTTCGGTATCAAACTGATATCGAAACATGTGATCAAGTAAAGACTAATGATATAAGTCCTTGATTATTTCCCTATAAATACACTACTTATTTTAAAGTCTGCACCACGACACTACTACTGTTCACTCAGTTAAGTCTGTTTCAAGTCATTTTATCACATTACTAGACCCCACCTTTACTGTTAAGCAATTTACTGAGGGCCTTATGTTTTAGTCATACTTTGAAGGTGTCCAAATAATCAGCGCTGTTACTTCTAGCAGCTTGTTTAGCGACATCAATTAATTTGACAAACTTATTGCCTTTAGTATTATATCCATCGTGAGTTTTGTGTGCATTTTCGAAAGTTTTATCTCCGATATTTCCATATGTCTTTGCAGCATTTGTAGTATTACCTGTACTTGCTAATGCTTGAGATCTCAATAATGCCTCACTACCTCCCACATGTACTTTTGAACTTCCATTCTCTTGCGCCTTTGACATATTGTTAGAATCATCAAAAAATTCTTTGTCTTCCAGAAATTCATCTTTATGATATACTCTATGAAACCCTTTCTTCTTTGCACCTTTATTTTCATTATTCGCATTTGTATAATTAAAATCGCGTTTGTGATCTTCTGAACCAAATTTGTTGGCAAAACTGTCTAAAAAATCTCTGAATCCTTCAAACTTATGCCCATCAGCTTCATAATCTTTTTTATGATTTGAATATTTATTTCCACCTAATTCGTGTTTATCGGTATCGTGATCTTTTGTGAAACCTTCGTCTGTTTCTAAATTTCTCTCTGAATAATAATGTTTACTAGTAGGTGCTTCATATGACGGCTGATATGTGTGCAGAGGCAAATACCCGGGTGTAGTTGCATATGGCGTTATCATATTATATGAATTTGTATGTCCTCCTGTAGGCATGTACATATCTTTATAAGGATTATGGGAACTAGACTCTTGACGTATAGTTTGTGATCTGTCCGGTGTTACCCACTGGTAGTTACTCACTGGTGTAGTATAATAGCTATCTTTTAATCGACGATCTCTTCTTGAAATCATACTATAGTCTATTGAAGGTCTATAATTTTCGTGATCAAACTCTTTTCCCCAGTCTACGTCTACTCCTTTGAATGAAAGTGGGTCTTCCTCATTATTCCTATCAAAGTAGTCATTAAGTACAAACGAGAAGAACGGTCCATTTCCACCTATAGGATTATCGGTCGAACTTTCTACATTATGATCATGATTATATGTGTTAATATGTGGAACATCATTTTCAATGTGTTCATGTACGGGTTTCACTTCTAGTGATGAATCACCGACATAACGCTTATCTTTAGCTTTTTCCAATTCTGATATCCCTTTTTTGTACTCATATTCATATGGGCTGTGGTAAATACGAGGCCAATAGCTATCATACATAATTCGGCCGCTCGATCTGACATCATCGTCGTCATTGTGATAATCACTGTGGGTTTCGTATGAAGAGAATGCGTCTCCCATGGCATGTCCAGGTGGGGCATAATGCATCATTGATTTCAACTTTTCAATCATTATATCCGACTTAATACTTGAAGGTGTATGTTTATTAGTCAATGGGGCGTATTTAGCATGCGATTTAGCTCTTGAAATTTCATAATCTGAGTCATATTTTATAGGGCTTATAGTGTGAGAGGGTATTCTATCAACGACTGTATCAGATACACTTGACAGATCAGGATAAGATGGTACGCTGACTCCCAATTTGTGAGCAGATTTCATTTCGAACGGGTCTATACCGGTATATGGGTCATGTCTTGTATCTTCACTAGCAAACATAGCGTACATTCCGGAATTGTCACCAAACTGATTGAACACATATCCATTTTCTGAAGGCACAGAGGCCGACCTTTTTACTATATTTTGAGGATTTTTGTTGCGTATCGGAATACTAGAGGTCACTCGCGAAAGCAGACACAGTGTCACCACATATCGATACATATTAAGCTGGATGCACATGTTTACTGGTACTCTCTACAGAGTTTACTGGAAGTGGATTAGTCTAATCGCTTCTATATATGCATGTGTATTTGAGGCGTACCAAACAACATTGTTCGTTTGACAATAGATTGTACGGGTCAATCTATTGAGAAATATTCCGGTGCAGACAATAATAACCTGGTGATTAATTACGCTGGCCGTTGGCTCCAGTCACCTAGTTAACGGTGTTGACAATCTGTGTTTAAAGAAAATATGTCATTCTTTTACCCGATGTGAAGATAAAAAATGTAAACACTAACTTGCTATGTTGAGCTATATTTTAAATTAAATTATATTCATTTGCTTTTCGCATACGTATTTTAATATATATTCGCCCGTAGAGGCGAGGTTTGTTTGTCAACGTTTGTTCTTCGCACTTGTGACATATCTCCTCGGGTAAGAAGTCTTTTTACTTGCTTTAAAGGGTGCGGTTTGGCATACCTTTTGTATATGTATATGACGTAAGTCGTGCCTAGTAGTCAAAAAGATGTTTATTTAGATTTATCGACAGCGTATTCATAACGACCTCCGTGGCGTAGCGGTAGTGAACGCGACTATTACGCAGGAGGCGCGGGGTTGATTCTCGCTCAGTGCAAATATTTGTGTGCTTGAATATGAATATATGCATTGGTCTGGGTGTTTCTATGTATAATATTTCCAAAAAAAAAAATGTATCGATGCATGTTTATGCGCATTCTAGAACCGGTAACACAAGCTAGTTAAACTATGCTTACCATGGGTCTAAGTGACGTTGTGTAGATTGTCCTAGAATATTTATTTATTTATTATTAATTGTTTCGATTTGTAAAAATTATGACAAATTCATTGATGATGCTTAACAGAGGGCTTACGGTATCTCTCGACCCAATTGAGCACTCCGACTGGAGAAGTTCCTCCGGCCTACAGAATACTCTAATGTTGTTCTTCTTCTCCGTGACCCCACTTATTACAGATGATTAGAAACCTATATTACTAATATTTCAACTAACCTCTCAAGCTAATTTGCTTGTAGGCCTACTGTTTCATCCTTCAGATGAGATGTGTTGGTAAAATTCTTTCGCCGCTACCACACGGATAAAGAACTTTAGGAATTATTGGATAGGAGCCGCCTGTCACTCTAGCAGAAGCTAGATGGGGGGACACCATTAAGGGAAGGGGTCACCTCAAAAACGATGTCCCCGGGTCTGCCGGAATGAGAGAGATATTTCTTGTATTATCTCATCTCCGGCAAACAAAGACCCTCAGACTAGTCAATATCCGTGGGGATATTGCGCATGATAAAAAAAACTATTGGTTCGAATTGAAAACATATTTTTGTGTGGAATAGACCTTTACTCGAGGAAGATTATACGCTTGTAAGCTTATAACATCATGTTACTACCCAAGAGAGCGGAGCAGTAATCATAACTTTTAACAAATCCGACAACACCTATACAATCAATCAATCAGTCTATCGCAGACCACCATTACACATTACATATTTAAAAACTACTCGTAATATATCTAAAGTCACGGGAGTCGAAAGTATGCTATGGGCGATGCCGGGGCGGGCCAGCAGCATTCTGTGTCGCACAAATTCGATCTGTCCATTCAATTATAGTTGTACAAAAAACGTAAGTAAACTATTTGGAATTGGTCACACAAACAATATGGCTCTCTGACCTTCGATTCGTCTTAGTAACTAGCGCTCAAAGTACTAAGGTGCCGTGCAAACTAAGAAACTTCTTGTTGCCATAATTATGTTGACTAGATATATATACCTACAATCGTTTTAGAGATGGCCCTGGATTGGCTGGGGTACGAGGGATATGTTACCTACCTACCTATCTGTTTCACTTACTACCGAACACGCGAAGACGGTGTGATTTTTAGTCGGTTCAAGTCAGACATAACTGCTCTCACCGGCTCACGTGAAAATGTTATTCGTATGGATTATGCGTAAAAAAAGTCCCTGTCATATTGACTCGTGTTTTCATAATGGCATAATACCGCTCCTCACATTTTTTTTCAGAATATCGGCTACTATATCCCAGTGGTGTAACGGACAAAAGTGTTTAGAATAAAAAAAAAATACACTTACCTACCTACAGTAGCTGCGTGTCACCTGATAGTAAAATGTTTTCTATCCAAGTACTTTATTGAAAAGGAGGTTCTCGAAGTACTCCTCGCGGACCTTCTGGTTGACTCATTATATTCTGAAAATTAAAATAACGTATAATGTATAAAATACCACTGTGTAGTACGTTTTTCTTTTATTTAAAAGTACATTGTACTTGTAATACTTACTCATAGGAACCTTGCCGAAATATTCAATTGGTTTACAAAATCTTAATAGAATATTTCCAACAGATTATTTCCCTTTTCCTGGATCCACATCTTTGCCTGTAAAACTAGCGTCCGACGACAGCAACAAAAAGTGGCAAGTTGCGCGCTGTTACTTATCGTGTAACTGCTTGTATCTCGTAACCGCAAGTGTCGCAATGCTATTGTCTGCTCAACGTCTGATAGTAATAAGTTCATTCTAAATCTTTAATAGCTCAATGACTCACTCTACGTTTTTTCAAACAAAGTTTTTATTACCTACTATAATTGTATTTAGGGTTAGGGTCTTTTGAAGTGATTGTACTATTCGGCGGAGGCGGCCACAGATAATTAATAAATAGTATTGTGAGCTAGTGAACGAACACCGCCTGCCTGATTTTTTTTATTTCATATTTTCTGTATTATTTTCATGTTATCTGTGATTCACAATAAAAGAGCTTTCTTTCTTTCTAATGTTATCAGAGAACCATATACCCCTTTGACCACGAGTGGTGACTGGTGACGGTGAAAGAATATCCCCACTCCATTTCATCCAAAGGGTGGCATAAGCTGCAACAAGCGGCAAATATGTAGACGATAATCACTTCGAGAGAAGGAAAACCCGAAATAAAAACCCTGTACTTTACCCTGAACCGTGTACTGTCTGATAGGTTGCGTCTGGTCAGCGTGGACACCGTAAGCCAAATCCTTCCAATATCCGGAGAGGTATATGTCCAGTAGTGAACTGCGATAGGGTCATAGAATGATTGATTGACCTCTTCTGTAAATACCCTATAATATTTCTGTTTCTAATACAAATTTGCTAGTTTCTTTGGTCTCAAGAATCGTGGCGGGGCTAATAAACTGCTATGCACCCGTACTATCTAATAGATTGAAATTATCACAATTAAAACACTCTTTTTACCATTTATTTATAGACTCATTTGTAGATGACATCTTACCGGTATCTTACCTTAGGGTACCGCTACAATTATTGAGTCCCAAGCAACCTTTAGTACACCCAAGTATTTGAATTAGAAACAGAACTATGGGGCATTTTCAGACGGGGCAAAAGAGGTAACTCTTCTCTAATAAATACCCACATCAAAAGCCTGATACTGGTTTGGGAGTTATAAGATATCTACTTGCTTAAATAAAACAAACATATTGAATCAATGTAAGTATTTATTTGTATAATTAGAATAACTTTCATTATTACAAAAATATTATTCTCTAGTTTGTTTGTACAGATCAAAAGCCTCATCGATTGTCGTCACGTCACTCGTGCGGCGTTTCGACTAAACTATATAAAAGTAATATGAAATGGTCGGCCATCAATATCACTATGACGGAAATGTTAGGCACATTCCCGTGAAGAAAACTCTAGCGTGGGAGAGGTACGAGTATGTTACGAGTCTACCAGTGGCAAAGAGGACATATACCATTCTTTCTACCCTCTTTCAAAAAGGTGAAAAAGTTTCTACCATTATTTTTAAAAGAAATAGAGACGGTGTGCGCTTTTAGTCGGTTTCGATTTTAGATAATCGCCCTGCACGTGGTATGGGTACCCCGCGGGAATAAAAGTCAATTATGAAAATGAATGCACATTATATGCTAGTATAGTATCAAGTCGTTTTGTTAGTACCTCATTATGGTTAAACTTGTCTGCGTAATAACTCATAGCGCCTGGCGGTTATGCGCGGGCAATATGCAACCTAATGAGAGTAATGATAATAAGACCGCGCCGCTGAGACGTCGCCTGCGCATCGCTTTACCGAATTATTACCTATACTCCATTTGTTTAGATACTTATCTTGTGGTAAATTTTCATAAAAACATATTATGGTTAACAAATAAACTGGGCTGACTAACGGACTAACTAGTGATTCGAAACCGGTTTTTATTCTTAAAAATGCGTCGTAAACAAAACGTATTAAAAAAGAAATAAGTACCTACCAAGATTGTTTACGTTCTTTTAAATACCTAAAGAAATGGGGTAGTCATTACTCCTTCAGAGGCCTAATTCCCGTAACATTCAAAGTGATTGTGAATCGGTTGTAGTTCGGTTGCCGTCGGCAGGTGACCTCTTAGTCATGCGACTGCTTTTATGAGCGATTCTATTGGACAGATAGATTGGAAAGATATGTTCCATTAACATCAACTTAAGGTTAAAGTTGGTGAACTGAAATATTTACCTATTGCCACTGGAGTCTACAGGAATATAAAGCCATTGCTTCGTCTACTTAATAATTAAGAATAAGTGATAATCTTAATTGATAACTTGATATTTGGATCATCCTTTATACTATTCCTATTCTCATGTTATTTTCAGTTTAAGTCAAGAGACAGTGCCTCTTAGTAATAGAGGGGTTGCCATAATGTTCTGAAATTTTCAGAATCATACGCAACGCGATTGGCTCTCTCTATTAAAAATGATAGGTACTTAACCTAATATATTATTATTTTGTGTGACGTCATTGGTCATAATAATGTGAACACCAAGCCCTTATACTGGAGTGACATCGAGTTTCAAAGGCAGTCGTAACACAAGAAGACGGTAGATTACAAATGGTTATTTTCTAGCGAATATTTGGATCTATCTTTCATTCTTATTATTGCCAGGACAAAAAAATTCAAATTCAATGGTAACACATAACCATCGACATTCTAGAACTCTATTCTTTATGACAATTTCTTTAACATACAAAGTGCAATGAAATAATATTGTACCTACAAGATTGTTCTGTTTCATAAAAGTACCAATTTTTTTTCATCGATAGAGGATTTTATAGAATCATCACATCGCTCTTTAAACTACTTTTCTAATATTTCACTTCTAATTTCAATTTATAAATTTCTATACTTTTCTTATGATTGCGATTAGAAAAAGATGGAATGATATTGTAATTAATCCTTTAACTCCCGTGATATTTGGCTAATTGTATATTTCTCTACAATATTTTAACAAAGCAAAAATAGCAGCCTATTTTCTATATTGGGCATTATTTAAAGAAAGAACTTTATGACAGAGATTTTCAAATTCAATCTATATTGCAAATGGCTGACTAAACCAAATTATTATGGAAATATTAAAGGACAAAATATTAGTATCTAATAATTCGGTTTATTTTTGGGTAACTTTACGTGCATTATTTAGGTTTTGACTGATATTATCGTCATACATTCGTCATAATATGTTTACTTCTTATGTCAAAATCATCTCTCTAAATTGTCAGTAAAAAAAAAACTAAATACACAGATGCAACGTAACATTTTATTATTGTAGCAAATAACATTATTGTGTATACGGACGGTTTGATGTGAAAACAACTTGTACGTAAGATATGTACATATTGTATGTATTATTGCACAATAAAAATACATTATACAGACTAAAATTAAATTAAGTATACAATATTACGCAAGTATTATACATATTTATGAATATATTGTATTTATTATTTATTTATTATGTGTAGTATTAGAATTATTTCTGGATATCGTCAGTCATTGATGGCCATATTGCGAGAGCCCTTGAAACGATGTATATTAATATAAGGTCTTTCATAGCTAGTATGAACATTTATTCTTCTTAAAATGTAATATATTCTCCCTCATTCTAGCCTACTCAATTTATATAGAACCAAACATATATAATTGCAAGATAAACGAAAAAAAAATAAATTATGCATTGTTTTGTCACAGAAATGTATCGATTCGAATCGAATTATAATCGTACCTAAAATATGGTAACTAACGTAAGGTACGTGACGCGATACTTTTTGAAGAACTATTTAGATTGTTCACTAAGCAGAGAAAAGAAAACGCATTATAGATAGCGTTGTAGTCCATATAACATTTGAGCTGAACAATAACTCGTAATGTCCAATAACTAGTAGTGCCATAGTAGGAAAAACGGCGAAAAAGATTGGTTGAGTTGTCTCTGGATTGTTTAGAACACTGAGAATAATCATAATAATAAGTAATAGTATTTTTGGTCACGGTCTCTTTTTATTTGTTTAGGACACGTCACGTCAATTTGACATAACCCCGCCTGATGGTGAGCTCAAGACAAAGTCTCAGGATCGAGGGTCACCATCACAAACATGTAAAGTGTTACAATGGTGGCACTCAGCTTGACGGCCTCATCAGATGCTGCTGGTCTAGAGAGAGAGAAATGCCAGTTATACGCCCTATATAATTTATAGCTCCATCACTCTCTTGGATAGTGGTGCAAACCACGATCGCCCTTAGCACGTCATGGTAGACCCATAGGACTGGTGAAAGGTAATAAGATATGGTTAAGATATGGTGATTGTTATAATTAGTTTATTTTTATTTGAATATAATTTAATGTTAAATTACTTTTCTTGACAGACATATCGGTTTAGAAATCATGCTGCACTCTTTATATATATATACTTATTTCATAAACTCGAATAACATTACTATTTAATAATGTTTAAATACAGTTAATTGAGCCACCCCTATTTCTCTTATTTTCAGATCTTTGGCTGCACCGAAAAAACTTTTTAATTTTTACATATTTCGAAAACATGGATCAGTCAATAAAATAATGATACTTACCTATTTAAATGGTTAAAATGGTATATTTAATTTATTTATTATAGATGATTAGATTCGAAACCAGCTTAAGATGCTTCATTTCATTTATTTAACTTATTTATATTTGTACAGTCATCAAAAGAGATACGGTACCACTTTTTAATATAATGTATGTAAACGTGGTACGGTATCTCTTATGTTGACTGTACATCTCAACTTGTACTGCAGGCTTACCATTAACTCTTAAAACAGGTCAATAAATGGAAAGCTGTCATACTAGCAACTGCATCAATAACTTTGTAATGCCATATAAATAATAGCATTACAAAATTACACTTGCCGTTAGAAGTATGACGGCCGTTCTGTTTAATTGTTCATGGTACGGGTTTGGTACTGAGTATGTGTGCCCTGCGTGTGTATTTGTGCAACCAAGGGTTTAAGTATGTTTGTATGTTTGTATGTATGCATGCGTGTGTAAAATATCAGGGTATTTAACCGAACTTACACTCCATTTATTTAGATACTTAACTAAACGTACATCATTTCGTTTTTTTTTAATATTTTACTTTTAAAAACTCAGTTTATTAATATCTTTCAGTTTACAAACTAAATCTAAAGACTAAAAACCGAATTCAAACCACTACTTTAAGCCTATCGCATTTATTTACGATACAATATTGTTTACCTTTAGTTAAGTACCTAATCAAATGAAATATACATGTATTAATGTGTGTACTTAATCTGTAGTTGGATTAACTACTGCAACTGAAGATAGGAAGAATTGTGCGACTAACGGAGACTAACAGTAAAATGGAATGAACTCCCTGCCGTGGTTTTCCCAAGCGACTACAATATGGGGTACTTAGACGATATCACCTCGAAATAAAACCCTGTACCAACCAGCCAGCGTGGAACCAGTAGGCCAAACCTTCCCAATATTAGGAGAGGCCTATATCCAGCTGTAGATTGCCATAAATCATTTGATTGAGTGGGTATAATCACCAAAGCTTTTTGTGTATTTTTAAGCCGACAAATCAATTTTAGAAAGTAGCATCTTAAGCTCGCTTTATTCATCAACAATATTAAAAGTTCAACCAGTTAGCTATCGACTGAACAAGTAATATTAGTAATAAAACAATATATTACACGCGGCCATTTTTATTTTCCATCTTTTTCTAATGTTATCCGTTTTGCTGACCGTATCGGTATCTTAACATTCCATGTCACTAACCATAATTAGAACAAAATTACACCTAGACCATTCCTTTCGTATCCAACACTCGATATCAATCAATTATCGATATATCGTTCGATATAGTATCGATAAATATTTATTTATTACTATCGATATCCGTATCGATATCAATATCCATATATATTATGACTAAATCATAAGACGCATCTTTTAAAACTAGTCTTTCGCTATAGTAAATTCTAATTTCGTTTAAAGCGCCAAGAGGTTTTGAAGTCAGATATTTAGTTACAACCAGACTAGACAACAAAGGCATTTCTACTCACAACAAATAAAATATATTAGTAATCTATTGAGTGCCAATATGGTGACGAGATCATGTCACCCCGTTAGTCAGTAAACCCTGGCGGAGACAAAGGGATGTTAGTAGGGGCCGGCCGATAGTGTTGTAGTCCTTTTATCATTTAAGTTGTGCAATAACTCGCAATGTCCATTATCTAGTAGTGTCATAGTAGGAAAAAGGGATGTAATTAGAGGCTGTAGTTCCCCTGAACGGGGGAGAAACACTTAACCATTGGCAGATGCCAAAAGTATTGTTGAGTTATTCTTTTAGAGAATTCACTTTAGTACAGTCTAGGGAGGGATATGGATTAGGTAATCTTGATACTTAAATTATGATCGAGTACAAAATACTATTGGCATTCAAAAGATTACTACCCTTAAAATAAAATATAAAAACATCAGACCGAAATAGCATTTACACAGTTATAAATAAGACTAAATGAAAAAATATCCAGTAATACATACTAGTATTTGGTATTTATGAATACTATAAAAGATGAATATCACTCAGAAATATATAAAATAATATAATATCGATACAAATATACTTGTATACATAAACATAAACAGTTGGAAAATATAAACTTTGGTTATTTGTCAATTGTCCTGAATATTATTTCTAAGGGTTCGAATATTACCAATATTACAATCTAATATTTTATATATTATAATATAATATTGGAGGTTACTAAAGATTCACATATCAGCATAATTTTAACTCCTATCTTTACATATTTGTGACAAGAATTTGTTAGAATATATACTCATAACTTCCGTTTTAAAACGTGCCTGTATCTCTATAAAATAAAAGAGAATTTCCTTAACCAATGACTTGGTCTTTAACAAAACAGTGATTAGGTATATAACTCATCAGTTAGTTAGCAGTAATTTCCTCTTTAAAACTATATATATTATGTTATAAATAGTGTTTACTGAAATTATACTACATGAACTAATTTGCTCTCAAAATTGGGTGACAATTTATTTCCATATATCTATCGATGACTTAAAAATAATTTATAAATTGCAACCATTCAATTTGAAAAAAAGAAAACACAAATATTCTAAATAGGAAGCACAAGACAGTCATGGACACTATAATTAAGCCAAACTAAAGAATTAAAACTAAGCCCTATTACAACACAAGGACCAAAACCTCTTGAGCGCTGTACAGCGGTACATAATATTAACATTCGTATAGAAAAATATCTATAGTTCTATTCTACTAATAAAACGATCAATTTACTATGAGAGCTCGATCTTTGACGGATCTCTTACACGGAACCGGTCTTCCGGGTGCAGAATCTGCAAGAAGAAAGGTAAGCATTATAACACTATGGTTTATTACTTCAATATTTATTAATCAACGACCTTTGTATAGATATAAGCACGAGCCGTGGACCTAAAATGTGTTCAAATGCATTCTATGCTCTTTTATACATTACGTGTTTTGGGCTGTCTTTTGAGGATAGCACAGGGTGCTTTGGTGATGGACTAGATCTAATCCACCAATCCTAGATAATATAATCAAAACAACCCGCGCGAGCAAAAAATTTATTTCTCTCTTTCCCTATACCTACTCATTGTTATTGAGTTTCTTTAATTTATTTTCTATTTTAGGTAAAAATGTCAATATTAATAAAAAGTAGGTTATATCCTAAAACATATACCAATATGAATATTAGAATATTATAAAAAATTAAAAAAAAGAAACAAGTTTCAAATATCAAAAAGAATCTCTCCGGCGGGGAATCGAACCCCGGTCTCCCGCGTGACAGGCGGGGATACTTACCACTATACTACCGAAGACTTGTGCACCTTTTGCCAAATTTGTCATAGCTTTGCTAATTTAATGTAGATAAGATTAAAATGTTCGTATCTTCGAATCTAAAATGAAATATCATTAAAAGATTTACGACCAGTGACACCAATTTTTACAGTAATATATTTTTAGAGCTAATTTCACTCCTGAATTCACTCAAATCCGTTATTAGTAAGCATTAAGAAATAATTTAAAAAAAAGCCTATTTCCGTGAAGGTTGTAACGAAGAAAAGTACTTTTAGATAAGTTTCTATATAAATTAAGGAATGTTAATGTTGGATAAGATCGTCCGATTATTACCAATACTGCTGAATTTAAACTATAACTTTTCATTATTTAAAGTCCCCAAGTAGGTCCGTTCCAACTATCAAATTAAGGCATAATTGATATGTTTTGATAAATTTCTAATAACTTTCTTTATAAAAATACACGTGTAAACGGAACGTAGAGCGAGATAAATGCGACATACTCTCTCGCGTTACATTTGCACTACGAACGACTACCCCTATGTATGCTTAAATCTTTAATAAGTACGCAACAAATTTGATGCAGTTTTTTAATAGATAGAGTGATTGAAGAGGAATGTTTATATGTATAGAACACCATGCTACAACCAACTGGAGCGGAGCAGAAGTGAAAAATGTTGCAAAAACGGGGTGACGCAGACGAAGTTGCGCGAGTCAGTTATTTTTATACAGGAACACTCAGACCAATGCAGGCCGTCAAGCATATAAGTAAGGACTTAAAATTCCTGATAGTTCGATTAAACCAAATTGATCGAACTACAAGGGATTACAAATCTTCGTAGTTCGATTGATCGAATCATAAGGAAATAAATTATCTCGTAGTTCGATTAATCGAACTGTGCGATCGAACCTGGCGGCCGGAAGGGTTATTTGTAATTGCAATTGATCAGCTCTCTGAGTCCATAACACAAAGTACTGTTACCTCACGTGTCGGCCACCGACTGGTTGGCGAGCGAACCGTCCCACGCCGCTTCCTTGTGCAGAGCTGCCTGGCGTTTCTTCTCTGGAAGTGAATATATTTTTTTTAATAATAACTCCACATACAATATATGTCAGATAGACAAAATAAAAAAATAATTTAAAGAAAAACAAAAAATCCGACTGCGTAAACTAAAAAGAATGAAACAAGCCCAGTAGTTTGATATTCATACAATACTCACAGTCGGGGCCCATTCAAATTTTACCAATTAAATCTTCCAAGGGGCCCCGACTGTGAGTTTTGTATGAATATCAAACTACTGGGCTTGTTTCATTCTTTTTAGTTTACGCAGTCGGGTTTTTTGTTTTTCTTTAAATTATTTTTTTATTTTATACTTTTTAGTTACGATTCATTGAAAAGTTATTTTTTTTACCAAAAATATTTTTATTTGTATATCGTTTATACTTAAAATATAAACTTAAATCAATAAGTAAGAAAATTAGCAAGAATGAATGTTTTGTTAAGCAACTTTAAATCGTTATATATCCTAAACTATTATTTAAAATGAAAAATGGTAAAAGAAACCTAAATATGATTTAAAATTACCTATTCAACGACACCCCATTTGACATAATTCATCGACTTTTTTTTTTCATTTTGACAAAATGGCGTCTGGTTGTCGCGGTGGTGAATTTTGATTACTGTCATGTCTTTAGTGACACTCGCAAGGTTAAGACGAATCGATTGACGTAAGAATGATCAAAATTGGCCTACGCGTTTGGTCTCTAGAACGCCACATAGAAACAAACATATATACATACATACATACATACATACATACATACATAGACTGATAAACACAATACCCTCCTTTGCGTCGCGCAGTCGGGTAAAAAGCGTTTTTCCCCCTAAATATTATCAGTTATCCATGATCCATACCATCCACCACCATATCATCATGATACCACCATATCGTGAAAGGAAATTAAAAGTATATTCACCTCTGGCAATAGTGATGAGTCTCCTTTCCTCGGCTCGCTCCTGCCGCGCTGTGCTCAGCTTCACTCCCAAGGCGCCAGACACGAGCCGTCGGGCGAGTGCTGTACACGTCTCGGGCCGTTGTCTAAAAACGTCAATACATTATTTTTAGCTTTTCATTAAACCATCCTGAAAATGCCGATGGAGATCAATTAACCACTTGCCAAGACCAGGCGTGGTCAGTACACATTATCAGTGCCAGGGAATCTTTAGGAAGACTATAACGGTTATTTGTTCAGAAGGTTCATGTCGGTATGGGCCTGGGGATGACGGGTGGGAGCCGTTCTGTCATTATAGCAGAAGCAGGCCGCGGTGGCGGCGCACAGTGCGTCACCCCAAATTTTGAAAACAAAATTTGTCGGCGGTACGGTAATCGATCCATCAGGTCGAGCGTGATCTTATGTGCCACCTAAACTGTATAAAAAGGAGTTCTCAGATTCTTGTGTGCCCAGGGCCCCCGGCACAGGTAAAGACGGCCCTGCGTGTATCGTGGTATCACGCACGAAAAAAAAAGTTCATGTCGGTAACGTTCCATAAAGTATGTATGGAGGTTTTCGTAGCCTCATTCAATTAAGTCACCTTCACTGGTAATTCTGTACATCTGGTTATTAGGCATTCCTCTTGGCATTATGGGTGTTGTCGAATGAAATTGGGTTTGGCGCTTGAATAGAGAGTGTAATGTAACATGAGTACCAAAGTGTTTGTACCCGCGACGCATAGCTTGGCAACTGGTCTAATTGAGTACTTTCCATCAAAGACATTTTTATACTACAATACCTGTAAGGTTGCAGGAACTCGGCGCACTTCTTAGCTTTGTTACGGGACTCCAAAGTAGCTGCATGTAGTGGCCGACATCGGGCCAGAGGGCGCTGTGTTGACAGTACTTCCGCAGCTGTAATAGACAAGAATATTACTTGTATTGAATGGTAAAGTCTCGCCTGTAGACTCACCTCACTCATTCTTTTATATTTTATGTAATTACATTAATTACTTGACAGACTAACGCCTCTGTGGCGGTAGTGAACGCGACTGTAACGCAGGAGGCGCGAAATTAATAATACTCCCCCTAACCCCTCTAGTTAAGCTCAATGGCTTGTGTTAGGAGAGGCTTCACGTCGGTAGTGTAATGCCCAAGATCCTAACCCTGACCTTTCGATCGTAAGGATAATCGTAAGGACCCTTAACCATTAAGCCACCGACGACGGTAAAATATACTCGGCTTTTGAACTAGTACATTACAATTACAACTTCGTAACACGGCATGAAAATAAAATCATTCTATTCATTATATTGTACATTCTTTTTTTAAATAAAACACAGCGCGTAGTTTTTTTTTAATGTCTGTTTACCTAGATCTGGACATAAAGGCGAATTTTTTAATTTTATTTTATTTTGTTTAATTAATTTTACCTTGAAATTCGAATGTAAGAGTAATTTGAGTCTGTTTATGAGAATGTTGAATGTTGGTCCTCACCAATACAGCACACTTATGTAAACAGTTACTGAAATTTATCAGAAACTAATCTAATGGCAGCAATGGATTCTGAAAGTCTCAGAAACCTAGTCTTTCCTTTCTTTTGCATTGTGGCAATAAGGTATTGAAACCATACGTGTTGCAAAAGTTTATAAGGCACGATAACCGTTACCCTACCATGAAGTAGATCGTGTGCTTGTTTGCTTAATAGTATAAAGAAATATTGCAAATAAATAAGTTTATGTTAAAATATGCATAATATGCGAACAGTATTATATTATTGTATAACATTAAACAAGTTTTAAGCATTTAGAAACGTCAAACATAAACATAAAAACCGCGGTAGACTAGTGGTGTGGGTAATGGACTGCTGAGACAAGGTCTCAGGTTCGATCCCAGGTTTTATCATGGCACACACCAATGACTTTTCGAAGTTATGTGTGTATTTATCGAAGGTTTATAAGTGCCCGGTTAATGGCAATATTACATTGGGACCTGAACATAAACTGGCCAAATGTGGGTGCTAGCACCTCTGCCTACCCCTTCGCGTTGTTCGAATCTCATTTTCTTAAGGACTATTGTTATTTAAATAAATTGTTAACATTGTTTTGAAAATAAAGTAAACAATATTAGAGAGGTGAGTTATATTTCATTCCATGTTAATTGGAAGATTTCTAAGCCAACTAGTCAAGGCCAAGGAGCCAATCAAATATGAGGCATATCCGTTTTTAAATATAGAATGATTTCTCTTTTCCTGTTGCCTCTCGGACTCTCGGCATGCACATTTGCGTGCAAAAATAACCTACAAACTTGCGTTTTTTATTATAGAATAATGTCAGAACTCGTTGGACGGTTTCCAAACATAATCCACCAAGGGTATCAATGTTTATAAGAACTAAAAAGTTTGTTGTGTGTGTAAACTTCACCACAGTATTTGAATTAAAGTGTATTTGCAGATATTGTAGACTTGTGAAGAAAATAATATTAAAAATTCATGTAACTATTTAAAGGCTCGACTAGGCGCTCGGATTTAAACGGTTCTAGTCCGACATATGCAGGCGTTTGCGAGGGGATTTCGGCTCGTAAATAGGGTGGCGGCCAGGCCTGGCATTCTGCACGAGGATCAGACCGGTAACGTCCATTTCTTGAAACGGCCCTGCTGCTGTAAACGTAAGCTTTTCGTAAATCGTCCCATTAGCAAACAGTCCCGTTCGCGAATCGGCCTGTTCGCTAATTGTCCCGTTCCTGAAAGTTCACTTTGACCACCTGCGTTGACTGCTGGTAAAGTAGTATTCTCCTAACATCCATTTTTAGATGAAATCGTTTAGTTCAATCTTGAAAATTCACTCACATGACTGAACACAGCAGTTTTGAACAGAAAATATCTAATACCTATTTATTAAATAATACTGTACGAAATTGCATTCGTTTATTATTTTAAATCTGAGTTAACTTTATTACCATTACAATTTTATCTGCACCACAGAAGAGTATGGTGCAGATAAAATTGTAATAAAAATCTAAAATGACATTAATTTGTGTTCAAGTTACGTGACGGCTAATGTAGCCATACCGTAAACGCAAAGCCCGGAGGTCAATGCCATCCCAAAATAAAAAAGAAAATATTAACAGATAAACATAAACTTGCATAGACTGCATCGAATCGAACGATAAAAGCATTGAAAATATTCACAATTAAAAGTTAAAATAAAAAAAATTGGCGGCATAATGATAATGGAATGACGTAGTCAGCAAAGATTTTGGCGCGCAACCTCGCAAGGAGGTTCAATGAACCGCGTGACGCAACGACGAACAAGTGGGCCGACGGCCGCAGCCGCGCCACATTGCACAGACAATCCAGTTTGCCGAGTTGTCAATAGGTGTGAATACACCTTTACATTAATTTGCATAAGTACATATTATATTATATATTTTATGTACATATATTTTTGCAAAAATAAACACATTTTTCTTTCTTTATTTCTTTCTTTCTACATGGAAGTGTTCATCGTGTCTGTCTGTTTAGATCAAATTGTAAATCCGCACAATTTATATAGCAATTATAAACAAACATTTAATATTCAGTGATTAATTTGCATAAAATTACAATAAATAATATTGTATTGTATCGTAGCGTTAAAAACTCCAAACAATGACATTCATAAATTCATAGCATGCAAGTTAGTTGCACTTGCACCGCTATTGTTCAAAGCGGACCGTTTTGACATGTTTATCTTTTGAAACTTTTATCTTTCATCTTACCACTATTATTCATAAGTGATGAGTAAACTTTTGGTCACATTATGCTTTAGGATGCATTACATTTTAACATAATAATGGGCATGGGCGATAATATGCATTTACATTGATGGACAGTTAAAAAAAGGGGTGAGAAGCGGAATGACGGATCAAACTGAATTTCATGGCAGATTTGAATATGGAAGATTGTAGATGACATAAATGAGATAAATTTAAATAACCTGAATAACAACGATATGAATAGCGTATATATCTTAAATAAATGCGTTCGGTTACGGTGGTTCATTCGTGATATATACAGCTATTCTAAGAATGCTGATAGCTTGTTTGCAAGCGTGTCGAAACAAAAGCAAACAACGATAAATGCTAATGTTTCTTTATATACCGCACAGTCATATTTATTCGCGCAGTACGACCAACCTTGAATCGGAATTGATGAAGAAATTCGAGGAGCTCGAACTGGGTCAGCGAAAGATATCTGTCTTATTGTGCTATCTGACATACAGAGATGCACATTGCACTATAACAAAATCCGTTTTATTGTCTATATATTTCATAATCATATTAACTATTAGTCGCTAGCCTAGCCGCGGTACCCTGGTGGTATGGGTAATGGACTGCTGAGACGAGGTCTCGAGTTCGATCCCAGGTTTACCATGGCACACACCAATGACTTTTCGATGCTTTTCGAAGTTATGTGTGTATTTATCGCAGGTTTATAAGTGCCTCGGAGAGCACGTTAAGCCGTCGGTCCCGGTTGCCATACAAACATCTATGGCAGTCGTTACGGGTAGTTGGAGCCCTCAAAAGTCCAACCAGCCTAACTTGGAACCTCGATATCGCTATTGGTCATTAGACCATTGGTTGTGGAGGTCAGATGACAGTCGCTTCACGGAAAATATCGAAGTTCAGCCGCATCACAGTTAGACTGGAAAGCCGACCCCAACTGAGTTGGGAAAAAGGTTCAGGGAATGATGATTAACTATTAGTCGAGTAGCCAATTTCGGTTAAGGTAACTTATGGACTACTTGCAGGTGACATTGGCTTGGGCCCCCAGAGGTGTATCCCACTATAAAATACTTAAGTTGTGTTGCACACAGGCGCAAGGTGTCAGGAGGCGACGGGCGACGCCGCACTAGTTCGTTTTGACCAGGCGCTTACTAGAAGAGGCGCTAAGGTAATGATTGCACACGGGTGCTACATGGGCTAAAGACGCCATTGTAGGCCGATATAACTAGGTTATGGTTAATAAAATCATATCGGTTTCTACGCTCGTAACACTAGCGAGCGATAGTATTTCACGTTGAGAAACTTATCCTCAACTTAAGGAGCCCCGGTAACATTACTTACTAGTAAGAACATGTTACGTAACGTGTTGTTTGACACTTTGACTGTACTTTGACTTTGGTTTTCTGTAATACTTCACTAGTAATGGACGCGGAAGGCAGTAGGTGCAAAGGCGCACATTAGGAGAGACCTATGTCGATGGCTAATTGACTTTACTAGTAGGACACCTCTCTAGTTACAAATTCAAATTATACATTTGCATAATTACATGCTAGAATCAGATGGTCATAAAACATTACAGTGGTACAATGTATTATCATCAGTTATGACATGCAAATATAAATCATTTAGGTTATGAATAAAACATTACAGTGGTACAATGTATTATCATCAGTTATGACATGCAAATATAAATCATTTAGGTTATGAATAAAATATGATCACGGATTATAGAATTGGAAATTAAGTAAATTCAAAGTATTAATAACTATAAATTTAACTGAGATTCATCGTCAATAGTCAAAATCAAAAGATAGATAATGTCATAATCTAGCCGGTCTTAGCGAAGATTCAGACGTCGCCAATGGACTGTAGATTCTCATTAGGAATAATACTATATCACGATTACCACTCAACATAGTTCCCGTTTAACGACGTAAAAACGAAGGGATGTTATAGTTAGTGCACTGACAGATAACTTGACAACACGAGAGCCACATATTTTCACGTGTTGTGTATTCGCTGGACCCCTCCATGCTTATACGAGCGTTTAACTAAGTGCGTCTACAACGGAAAACTATGCAAACTAGGCTATGTAAGCTAACTAGAGCTTTGTATGTCATTGCAGATACATAATCTGAGCTAAGTCCGTCCTGTGTCTCAGTTAAAATGACTCTTTCACTTAGTTCTTAATGGACAAGGAACATAATAATAGTTTAACATACAGCTTAGTTTTCGGCATGGAACCAGCTTAGGGCGGTCGTATACAAGGGGTCCTAGCCAAAATGCCTTCATTCCGAATCTACATTCGTCATCGCTCTGAAAATGTATGGGAGTGACATTTGTTGTCGGAATCGGATCACATGACATTCGACAACAAATGTCACTCCCATACATTTTCGGATGCATTTTCGCTGATTGATTCGGAACGAATGCATTTTCGCTAGAGCCCAAGGTAAGTATTAAGCGTAGAAATAGTATGTAGATAGATAGATAGATAGATAGATAATTCTTTATTGTACACCTTAGAACAATGTTAGCGGTACAGTAGTAAACGTAAAGTTGCATGTACAATGGGCGGCCTTATCGCCAAAGGCGATCTCTTCCAGGCAACCTTAGGATGGACAGGAAAGTACAGAATAATCAGTAGTGTGATTATGTGGTGTAGATTGCATATACATCAAATATAATAAATAGATACACATACATATAATACTTACACTATTATAATTATATAAATGAGAAGATAAACGTGAACCAGGAACATCATAATGGCTAGAGTATAACAGACATAACAATTAATTACATACATAAACATTAAATACGCAGTACATACCAAATATCTAAATGAAAGAAAACATATCTCTATGCACAAGATGAAAAGTAATACTTCATCACCATCCTCTTGAACACCTCCAACGATTTCGCTTGCCTTACCTCTAGTGGCAATGCATTCCATAACCGCACGGCTAGTACAGTAAAGGACTTGTCAGCATAGTCCGTAGAATGCATCGGCATCTTTAGCCTCAGATTACCGGACGACCGCAGGGACTTTGAATGTGTGTCATGGAGGAACTGGAAACGTTCTTTAAGGTAAACGGGGGTGGCAGGGTTAAACAATACATTATATAATAACGTAAGAATATGCGCATTCCTGCGAAGCCGAATTGGGAGCCACTTGAGTCGTCGTCGAAAATCTGAAACGTGATCGTATTTGCGTAGGCCAAATATGAATCTGATGCAGAAATTTTGAAGTCGCTCAAGTTTATCAAGTTGCTCCTCCGTGAGATCAGGATAGCTGACATCGGCGTAATCGAGAACAGGGAGAAGAAGCGATTGTGCAAGCTCAGTCTTGGTGGCAACAGGTAGAAAGTTTCGTAGCCTACGCAAGGCACCCGCTGAAGCGTAAAGTTTTCGACTGGTTTCTTGCAACTGGCGACCCCAAGAGAAGGTTTTGTCCACGTAAATTCCTAAATTTTTTACGCTATCACTAACCAGCACGGCGACTCCATGTATGTAACCATAATATAGACGTAAAACTGAAAAGGTACCGATCGCGTGCGGTGCAGATGCATAACATGAAAGTTGTCTTGTCGTGGCCGCTACTATCTCTATGACAGAATTCCATCGAGGCGCGCTGTTGATTCTAACACTTGTTAATCTAATTAAGTACGGTATTTATTTACTACTAGCCTGTCTCCGCGGCTCCGCCCGCGTGGCTGTCGGTTATCGCGACCGTAGCGCCATCTGTTCAACTTAAATTCTATATTACTAATCATAACTCTGGTTCTACTTAAACCGATTGCAATCAAACAAATGTTAGATTTTAAGTTAGATCAAACCCCTTCAAACAAAAAAATCGCATTGAAATCCGTTCAGTAGTTTTTGCGTTCATCGCGGACAGACATAAACTTTTTACAATTATATAATAGTAAAGACATATAACATATAACTACATACATTTAGAATATCAACGATTCTTAAAAACAAGGAGCCGCCACAAGGAACAGACATGCAATACAGGTGAAATATGTCTGTTACGGCATTACTACTTATACTAATATGCAACAACAGACACAAATTAGAGACATCGCCAAGTCGATATAAAAATCGAAAGGCGACCGACAGGCCTTCCCACGCAGCAAGTACACCACCCACGTGAATCCACTTATCCATTTTTAGTAGTGGTAGTATTATTATTTATTCTGTGCTATTGGTTTGTTAAAAAAAAACATAGCGAATGGAAATTATGCCGCGCAAATTTCGGAAGTGTCAGTTTAACGGATTCAACCGTTTTTGGATTTGGATTAGGTTAGGAGCTATGTAAACATGAAAATATGAAGTTAGAAAAGCTCTTTACAAAAATGGAATCTGGTCAAATTCAGATTAGAAACAGTGAATGCTACGACGGGATTTAAACTCGCGATCTTTCGCTAACAAGGGGAAACGCTCTGACTGCTAAGCTAAGCAAACCACATCTGAAGTATTCAAAATTCTCCTATACAACCATCTTTGGGGCGATAGTGGGAGCTATCTACCGTCAATCAAACGAACTATCGGTCACATTTTTTAAACATTGTTTTGGTAACTCCACCCAATTAAAGTACTAAATATTTTCTAATGCAAGTAGTATGCTAGCTATTCTACACTGCTAGCTGTACTTGTGCGTGTGTATAATTAATCGTTATTTATTCCAAAAAAAAATGGTGTAGATAATTTCGAATATTCGTGCACACGATTAACCAACCCAATTTATGATGCAGTGATATTAAAGGGACCTGGCCGTTGACGGCTCACGAGGATTATTTAGATTTGATCGCTCGCGCCTCTCTACGTTTGAGTATTAGAAATTAATTATTACTTGCTTTAGTTACAAAAACATCGTGAGGAAATCGCTTTAACAGTTTTATATAATGTTCTCAATAGTCTGTAGCTATGTCAGTGCGTTAAACGCTGGTCGAGTCGTTCTAATACTGACACTTTTTTTTTAGTTTTTATTTCTATACATAACACAAATGATACATTATGTTCCTAGTACATACTGCACAAACCATCTGGGGTTTAACAGCGGTATGTTGACACTCATCTCGCTACAAAATAATTAAAGTATAATAAATACAAAATAATAAAAAAAAACTAAAAACACTAGGCTCGTGCCCAGTCATGGTCCAAAAGTCGTTATACCTAAAGCAGATTAGAGGTGGGATTCTTGCATAGTAAACACTTTGTGGATGGCTCATCATAGCTTCTATTTTTTTTTATTGATGCATATGTGCATGTGCAAGTTTTACGCGTGTATTTATTCATGGCGTTTGCATCTGTATCAATCAATTGGTCTATTGCGGTCCAATGCTGGACATAGGCCTCTCTAAAAATGTATATGAGAAGCCGTATTTCTTTCTCATTTTAGGATGCGTATGAATGTAAATGTGGTAACAATAAAAGCAAGAGTTGCTCATAACCTACTTTTGCTTCAATATGTGTTAATAAAGTTCGTTCAACCACAAAGTCCGTGTTGCATAAGTAAACATCTAACTGCTGGTACTGCCCAAAGACAATATTAAAGTGGTTTTATTTTCATACATTACAAATTGATAACTAGAGCAGCGGAAGTAGCGTTCAATAAAAAAATATTTTATGCTCAGTTTGTTCTTGACATTTTGACAGTCAGTTATTGAAAACTAGTTGTGGCTTGCGGTGGCCATCGCACTGGATATTTAAAGTATGTACCTACTTACTTATCCGGTTCCTATAATTATATTGAAATGAAGTACACCAACACAGACCGAGATTATCGAAAACAAACTACATATACCTATACAAGAACAGATATAGATCATGGCATCTATACTAAAAATATACTTGAGCAGCTAACTTAACAAGTTAAGGTGCTAATTAGAATAATATATTATAATATTCCATCACGTGGTACGTGTGCTTGTCAGCCATCTAAGTGAAATAAAAAATATATATTTTAGTAAACCGCGGTAGCCTAGTGGTATGGGTTGTTTGTGTATTTATCGCAGGTTTATAAGTGCCCGGTTAATGGCAATAGGCTCGCCACCTATTACATTGGGACCTAAGCATAAACTGGCGAAATGTGGGTGCTAGCACCTCTACCTACCCCTTCGGGGATAAAGACGTGAGTTTATGTTATGTTATTTTATGTAAATAAACCGTTGAACTACCGAATGAAAGTAAAAGTGCAAGTTTAATAAATAAATGGATTATACTTAAGTATACGTTACAGGTAACAGTAAATGCAATTATCAGTAAGTACGCATACAAATACGTGGTAACTGATAAACAATATGAACGGGGAAGTACCTAGTTGTGTCATCGGAAGTGATATTCCTGCTTGACAAGAAATTGTGTAAAGGTGGCACCACAATATCATACGCAATATTTTCTTTATTAGCAACGATTTTGTACTATTACACCTTCATTCTTATTTACTAGCGAAACACAAGCCGTGTGCTAAATTGTTTAATGGCTTATAAAATTGTAATCACACTATCAATAATGTCATAAATAAATAATAGTATATTAAAACTAAAAAACACGCGTTGTGTGAAAGGTCGGTCACAATGTTTCAAAGAGCAAGTCTGGAACTGCAGGCATGCGTAGTTTGCGCACTAGCTTTATCTCCCTTGCTTTCATGCAAAGGATCCGGAAAGAAATTGATGAATTCTGGCGAATCTAATCAGGATAATCGGGTATTTTAATCGAATTATTGCATTGTCATCGGTTTTGACAGGTGTGCAAAGTTTGAATTAAATCTGGTCGTACAAAGTAGGCCCAAAAGAGTCGGTTACAAGCAAACATACAAGTGAAACTAATAAAAGCGTGTTACAAACTGCGTTACGACGAGAGCAGATTTCAATGGTTACATTTTGGCCTTGTATAAGGTTCTGCTAGAGCTTCGCGTCTCTCTTGATACATGTACCAACACGGAAACTGCGCACATAGATTTTTCTATAATTATAACAATTAATTACACAGTATATTCTAATTTTTAATTCCCTAGGAGTTTTTCGCAGTTATCATCTAAACAGGCCATCACTATCGAACGTCTGTAGGTGATAATGTGATATTACCTTTATAACATATAAATATGTAGTGGCAACTTGCTTTTTTAGAGTTGCGTGCAAACAAGTTTCACCGGTGAAAGAAATAGTAAAACGAACTATATAATATATAATCTTAGAGATATGTAATTGTAGGAAGATAGTAGTAATGATAGGCTGAATACGTCACATGACTACTGCAGACCTAAATAATATCGGATATTGATATGAATGCGTGGAGACCAGTTTCCACATAGTGGCTGAATATAAACATAACATAACATAAACGCACGCCTGTATACCCGAAGGGGTAGGCAGAGGTGCTAGCACCCACATTTCGCCAGTTTATGTTTAGGTCCCAATGTAATAGGTGGCGAGCCTATTGCCATTAACCGGGCACTTATAAACCTGCGAAAAATACACACATAACTTCTAAAAGCATCGAAAAGTCATTGGTGTGTGCCATGGTAAACCTGGGATCGAACTCGAGACCTCGACTCCGCAGTTCATTACCCATACCACTAGGCTACCGCGGTTGCCGGCTGAATATCCCATGTACTCATTATTCAAATGGGTGCTTATAGGGACAGATACAGTTGGCACAAAGCAGCTGATTTGAATGAAGAATAAGTCGCTACTTATTATAAAGAAACCAGAAGTGATGTTGGATCGGTTGGGTGAATGGACCGAAAGGTTCTTCAATAAAGAACGGTGTATTTGTCAGGCAACGCCAGTCTATATGGAATAGATTCTTGTGATTCGCGGGTACGGAATCGGTGTCTACACGAGTTAAGCTACGGATCACAGGAATTTTTAATATTACAGCTCGAAACAGGAAACAATTCTGTTACTACTATATAAGTAGGTACATTATTAATATTTAAATATCAAATTTAATAGCATAATATTTACATATGAACAATAACATTTGCAGCTTCTACAAGAAGTACACTATCTTATTAATTCACATTTAACGAAGCTTCGTTCGTCAGTTCTATTAATTATTTTTAAACAATATTTTTTCCAAGGAAACAATATTTATAAAGATAAGCTCAAAAACCTAAATCTTATCTGAATAAAAACTTCAACTAATCACTAGAGCGTAGCATGGAGGCATTGCCGAGATACAAGAAATAAATAAATCTACGTTTTTACAATAAATACTTAATCTGAGCGTCAATTCTGATTGGATCCAAAACTTGCGCTTTGGAGACCAGGGTCTGCTATTCTACTCCTCCATAATTTGGTTTTGGAGAGCATCCCAACCCCAAGAAGAAAGCTAAAGTCCGGGGTCTGACGCAGGCTTTAGTCTCGATGTCGGAAGATTAGTCTCATAAAAGCCAAGATAAGACAAAGCAAGAGATCAGTAGGAGAATGGAAGACGGTCTCCAAAATGCAAGGTATGCAATCGTGTAGTTGTTCGCGATTAGTCAATTGCCAACAATTTGGCTAACGCAATCAGTCTACCAGTTAAGTAAGATGTTGCACCAGGCTGCAACAGTGACTGCAGCACGTTTTTTAGGATTACGTAAGTGTCTGTGGGGGATCTCGACCTGAACCGTTTACCAATTGCAACTGAGATAGCTGAGAGGTAGCGATTACTCCTTTTTCTACTTCTTTCGGCTTGTTTCGGCCTCTCCTCACCAGGGCCGAGCGTTGCACGGTGAGTATGTATTTACAAAGACATTTATCTCAATGTGTTTATCCGGTTTTTAGCAAATTTATTATAAAATAGTACAATAAACGGCCCGTACGGACTTCTGATCCCGTTCCCGCTGCTGAACCTCCCTGATAGTGTGATGTTATAGAGCCGCACAGATAATTTCAAAGATTTTTTTAAACGTTTCAGTAGAGTCGAGAGAATACCTCCTACAAACTTACAAGTATATAAGTCATAGTATGTCAATATACATAAATTATAATTACACAAATACATAACTTAACATTGGTTCTATATTGCGTATTAACATTTATTTGTATATTAATATATTATACAATTATTTTACATATTATTATCGATACCCAATAATACTGCAACAATCTGGAATTGGTTCTCGTAAATGCATGTAGGTACTTATTCTTATTTATACCATATTTATAATCAGTAACTGAATTCACCTGATGGACAGGTTTTGCTCTCAAGGTTGGAGGTCATAAAGTCGATCCCGTTAAGGCAAACCAAGGGTACGAGCAGTAGAGCAGACCCTAGGCTCGAAAGCATAAGCGTTGGATGCAATCGCGATTAACGCTATGATTATAAACTTCCCATGAGTTGCGGGATCGTGATCAATATTACACTCGGACGGAGCCGCAGACAACAGCTAGTATTACATAATAAAAGAATAATAACAAGTAGCCAGACAAGAGCAATAACCACTTCATTACAAGCGCAATTCGTTTAGACGCTTGTACCAAACACCACTCTCGATTTCATTAGCTCGCCCCACTTCGAAAACCATCGGCTTTTTATTCAAAACATCATCCATTGACGCCTTGAACTTGATATTCTTTACACAGATGCTTTCATAACCGCAGATGTATTACGCAATGCGTAGAAATATCAGTTACGTAGCGATTCTAAGTTTGAAATTGGTACTTAATGGGCAGAGCACGCTGCATTTCTAGGTCAATCGTGGAATGTTTAAATGATATTGAAAACAGATGGAGATTTCACAGGTTAAAGGTTTCCTCTTCCGTGTCGAAGGTACGTACTTCTTAGTAAATCACCTATTATACGGAGGCTTCCGATTGAACTGTCGGTAATTGTAGAATCGTTGATTGGTTTCATTTTAACGCAGCTTTTCATTCGTCTTTCACATCGTTCAATTAGTTAACCTATTATAGTCTACTGCTATGCAGAAGCCACACCATATTCAATGCCTCCAAATGCAATAGCACCAAATTCTACACCTGAGAGTTCACCAATAGAGGCTGACCGGTCTGGCAACTAGACCCTCGGTTTAAGAGGTTCCACGGATTTTGGGGGAAATGACTTCACCTAAGGAGGTCGATATAAGCGCCCGAGCAGGTTTCAAAGATCTTCTTTTGTGAAGCGGTGTGTAGACGATTTCATCTGTTCTGGAGCGATTATTGCAAATCTGACCGTCTTTCTGACTCATAAAGAAGTTGGAAATGTTACGTGTGCCCCGACAATTATTTGGTAATGTTTAAAGATATTGCAAAACCGGGATTTATGATTGGCTCGCTATTCGTTATCAACATGAATTGCAACTGTTATATGTTTATGATTTTTTTGGTAACTTTTACTTCGTTGATTTATATTGTTTAATAAAATATGCCATTTTGCATATAAAAATAAACAAAATGACATGATAAAGATGACCAAGAACACGACATGCAATGAAAGTAATTTAAGACATAATTTGTTATTATTTGTTAAAAACCGGATTTACCAGAGCCATTGATTCGAAGAAGAAGACAGTAATGATATTAAACCTGTATTCTTAATTATCTGATCTTACAGTAGCACGGATTAGATAATAGTGCAGTAGCTTAATTTACTTTGTCAGATTGGCATGTGTGTCGAACAGCCGTCTCACGGATATCAAACACATAAAAGAACAATAAGGCAGCATGCAGTACAACACAATAGTACAATGCTCAAGGCTGCAGACAAATCGCTACAGATCAACTACCGATCTCCTTAGAATCGTGTGCTATAGACACAAATCTAACACACAATACTGAGATATTTGAACAGTGAATTTGACAATGAAGGAGTTATGTAATTGTAAATGTAGGTAGTGTTTGCTTTTATGCCTTATTAATTCTTTCCAGCTATTGTATTTTTTATATTTATTAGATTATCAGCGAAGTCAAGCCACCAGTGCTAACGTTAGGTTTAAAGTTCATCGGGATTTTGTACTTAGAGTTTTGATACGTAACTGTGTCACCACATTTCTTCTCATGTGTACCTAAACATATAAGCCTTGTATGTGGGCTTAACAAAGGACACAGTATAGGACCAATCTTTTAGTTGCCCTTCTTTCTATGGTAAAGATATTATAGAGTTAGAAAACTTGACTGTCTCTCTGTAGCAGTCCGTAGCACCAAAAACTATTGAATTCGTACTGTAAAGTTATGGAGGGAGCGGAGTATTGCGATTGGCGGGCTTCACGCACACACTGACACAAGTTCACAGGAGGCAGGCTGCCTATCGTAACTCTCCGCTACCTATCTCCTATACCTTTACATTACGAATTCGATAGTATCTAAGAAGAATCATATCTAAGAAGATATGATTTCGATTCGATCGATTCGATAAAAAGACTTCTTACCTAAGGATGTAAGAAGTCTTTTTACTTAATTTGGAGGGGTGCGGTTTGCCATTCCTTTCTATATCGTTGGGATGGTAACCCGGTGAGCAACCTTATATATTTTCTCGTATCTACGTGCGAATAAGCTTTGTGAGGACTCTATCAATACCTTTAAGGACTAAGCCTTAGATATAGTTACCGGCATATATATTTTAACTCTAGACATGACATATACAATTAAAAACGTGTCTTTTGAAGATAGCACGGGGAGTTTCAGCTGTGACAAATTATATCAAAGAAAAACGAATTCTTGTTACTATCAAGATGTTTGCTGGGAGCTATCTACCTATATAAAGATTAAACTCGTAACAGAAAGTATTAATGTGTCCGTCAAGCCACACATTTCATACAGAGAACTAAACTATACTCTATCCTTTTAAGAAACAACTTATTTAAAAGTTGAAAGAGTAATTGAAACTATTTTAATCAATCACTACAGAAAATTGAAAACCTTTCAACAATATTAGTATCAAATCTCAAACAAATTGAAAGGTGATCCATCAACCGTATAAATGACATACTACCTACTGCGAAAGACAAAATAACCAACATGGTGCCACCATCAATTTTATGGTCGAGTTGGTAATGCGTACTGCGTACGTTACGTGCACGTCTAATTATATTTTACTTATGCAATGAATAAATGAATAAATAAATAAACTGGTGGTATGTATATGTCAGTCTATCAGACCGCAAGATAACGAGAATTAAGATAAATTTCTAGGTTTGTCACAGGATGACTATTATACAGGCAAGAGTACAACTGCCTTAGCACGAAAAGGAAAACACTCACATGCTCACACTTGAGTCCTTTATGTCGTCATCGTATTCAAAAATCATTTATTCTGTATAGACCATTAAACGGCACTCCCTACTATATATACAATTACCCTGAAAAGAATTTGAAATTTTGTAGAGTCTATTATCACAGACTATCTAACCTGAAACTATGGCTATTCGTTATTTTTAGTTTCCAATGTAGATTAAAATATTTTAATCAACACAAACCGAGAATTGCGATATTGCGCTTCATGGATTTGTCCTACTTGCTAAGAAGCATGACGTCACGTTTTTATTTGCAAATTTTATTCACAAACACGAAATATATAGGTAACACAAACACTAACACTTTAAAATGAGTTTTCCTTCAATGCCAATAATATGTCTTTCTTGTTATTCTTGCTTACAAATTATCGATAAAATTTCGTAACCCATTATGAGGAAATGTTCAGGCAAATTTTTGGCTATACCAGCTTTGGGTAATTTTGTAAAATTTGCTATTGGATGAACAAGAATTGCTATTCCTGCTTTCATTCAAAAACTTCGTCATGTTGATTTTAAAAGCTTACAGTGCAAACACAAGACATCTACAACACACCGACACCTTCCAACAGTATCTAGGTCATAGATATTTTCATTCAAGTTCAAGAGGCCAAATAAACAATAATACCTAAACTTTTTTCAGTTTTACACAGTTAGAATTTTGTGGTTGTGCCAATGAGCGAGTGTCTTGTATTGCCTAAGGCAATGACTAAAATATTATCTTATCTGAAATCTGTTCCTGTCTTGAGGAACTTGCAGTGATGTGCAAGGCGGATTATGGTGCGTCAGTGCTATAACGTTGATCGATAGAAAAGTACCCACTGAGTTACACACGTTACAAATGTTACCACCAATCAGCATAATAATGTAATTAAAGAACTGTAAAGTGTTTCAATCATCCGGAAATAATCTTAACTGAATATTGTCATTGAACTAAAGGTTAATAATTTACGATATGATATAATGTGATGCTCTCAGGACTCAAGACAATTGAGAGTCACCTTGACCTTGATCTTCACCTCTCGTTACGTGTGGTGTCAAATCAACGTTTAGTTAGCTGTCAGTTGTAGCGTACAAATACCTAAGACTATAATTAACAAGCTTGGCTACAAAGTCCTGTCTGTGATGATTGATCGATTTCAGAACTATTTAGCTCACCATTTAGCTCAACTATAGTTCCTAAATCTAGATAGAGTTTAATGGATTGTTTTTGATTGACGTTAAATTCTACTTGATGTTTATATTAGCTGTGAAAAGTGAATAAATTCATTAGTGAAATAAAGTTTATAACTCACCAATTTTAGCGCTGCTGAAGACAATCAACGCATGCGTATCATCCACCCACTTAATTTCAAAACCTGTGTCTTTGTATTCACTGAACAACGAAAACAGATCGTTCGTTTTGAACTCACTCGGAAAGTCATACACTTCAACCACATGTGCGAAAGTTTCATCGTACGGTCCATTAAACAACGCTTGACCTCGAGTCTGGTACTGGTCGTAACTATTCTTCGGCTTAGTTATATGGACCTTGCCCACTGTAGTTGTTAGTTCTTCGAGTAATGAAGGGTCCAAACATTCCCCACTATCATCGAAAACAGCCTCCCAGTCATTTTCTTCCCGTTTCAAAGATACTTTAGCCTCCAATTTCGGTTTTAATTTTTTCGGTTCAGGTTCTTTCGCTTCGAGAATAGGCTCATCGATTTTTTCATTTGATCCCTCAACTGGATCTGATATCACTAGAACATCAGAATGGAAACTCTGCTTTATAATCCTTTTACTACTTCTATTAATCTCTTGAGATGCTCGTTTCAACTCATTTTTCTCAACGTCATCTTCATCCTTAACATACAAATAATCGCTATCAATAAAATTATTGCTTTGATTCGCTTCGCTTACGGCCATGTTTTCGTCGGACTCATTTGCCCTCCAATCTGATTCTTCGACGTTTTCACGGCTTTCAGCGTAATCACAGTAGGGGGTGTAGAAACCCAGTTGTCCATTCACAAAATAATCTCCTATATAAAAATTCTCTCCTACTTCTACTTCGTTACAACTATCATCACTAAAATGTATTGCACTATCACTATTTGGCACTTGGAAGCCTGAAGGCACGGATTCTTTTGTATCGCTCGATGTGGCTGTGTCGTCTAGATCTATGCTTGGGGCCGTTTGAGATCTTTGATTCCTGAGATGAGGGGGTGTGTAGACGTTGCAGTAATTTTTATCTATAGATTTTCTTGGGGTGGCATGTGCGGACCTGTCTCTAAGTGGCGGTGTCTTAGGACACTTTGCTCCTTCGGTGCTCTGACTAGTTTTTTTATGAGTCTCTTTATTCTCCTCCGATGTGTTATTTTCAGCGGTGCGAAGTGCTCGTGGGACGTATACCGCACGATCTGGCCGTCGGGGTCTCGTTGAACCAGACCTGTTGACAAAGCGCTACATGATAAATCGATAAAGACACGTCTACATATCGATAGCAGTAACGAAACACCGACCATTTTTGTTATATCGACATAAGCATTAAGCAATATTGCAACACTAGTATCATGTACCAAGTTGCAATAGTAATGTTTGCTATTTATGAAGTGTTCCAAGTCGTTAGGACAATCAAATTGTTTTGCAATCATAATAGGTCTATGCTAGAGTTTGTGGGTTCCTGGATCTTTTACGTTTATTTAATGATTAAATCTTATATTGGTAGTACATTTTTGGACTTAATGCCAAGGGTATTCTGCATCAACAAACCAAAGAAATAAATTAATATTATTGTTGTGTTTACCTATCGTTGCAGTCGATCATTTGCAAATACCTACCAAAATAGATCTCTCAATGTCTGGTACATTACAAGGCAAAAATGATTAAAATATATATTTAAGAAATGTACATTTTCTGTCAAACAGTATATTCGACAGGGATTTAGGAAAATCTGTTTGAGATACAAAATATCTACATATTTGTGTAACATTGACTTTGACAGAAAAACATTAGCATAACAATTATTAACAGTGTTGTACTGCGTGCCTTGCAATATTATAATTGTTTGTTGTACGTTCGTTCGTGCGTTCGGTATGTTCCACGCGTTGCGACCAAACGGTATGACAGATCTGGGTAATTTCTGTGAACAATTATTCAATTATCTGTACAAGAACAAACTGAACTGTATTTATAAATATTGCAATGATTTTTTTGTACTTTATGTCCATCGCTTGTATATATTTTACAATGGAACTTTCTGCAATTTGGGAGTGCGAATTATTGCTGTCATTATTACTGTGCGGTCATTTATTACATACATATTTCATTTTCATACGCTGATTATTAAACAAGGCTTTGCTGGAGGATTTTCTATTGAGGTTAGAGGAAAAAAAAAAGAAGCTAGAGCGGACCCCAAGGTTCAAACTGTGGATAAAACAGGGATTGACACTGATGATGATGATGATGCTCCATTTTCTTTTTTCAAATAATTACTGCACGTACCGTTACGGACACAAGTAGTTTAACTAATTGCCGTTGACTGTACGTTAAACAAAGATTGCATTTTCATAAATAGACACAAGTAAATCATACATCATTGTCGCCACGTTATTCCTCTTCCCTGCTCGATGTATTACAACACTAGTACACAACACTGACATTTTTTGTGTCATACACGCAAACAATGAAAAAACCCGAAACAATAATGCCTCATTGCCATTTACAAACAATACAAGCAGCTCATTACCATCAAAATACTGTCAAATCAAAGTCAAAATTATATGTCATCCACCTGAGGCGCAAGCGCCGTTGTTTCTATTACCGCGATCACGTAACTGTCAAGTAGGGCAAGGCCACTGGCTGCCTCTCGCGGCACACTTTCGAGCGTTTTCGGCCGCAACTGGTTTGTGCAACGAATGTTGTTGACATCACTAGTGTCTAGACCTAGTTCTATCGTTGCAACATCGACATCAAATTATTCGTTACTGTTAATATAGAACTAACTTATTTTTGTATGATTTAAAGTTTTTAAAAGTGAAAGTTAGTGTTAAGATAATTTTTTCTGGTTCCAATTTACGAAGCTAATCCAATATGATTAAAGCTTTATTTTTTTTTAATAAATTTCGGACTATCTTTTTGTTTATATTAAAGTTAATATTAAAATACAACGATGATGAACGATGATGAATACTACGACGGATGATGATTATTAAAAAATATCTATATGGACCCATAATTGCCATTTTTAGATAGGTAGATAACTCTGTATTGTACATAACAACAAAGTTATAATTACAAAACATACCTGTACGTGAATAATTGTATGTACAATGGACGGCCTTATCGCTAGGAGCGATCTCTTCCAGGCAACCTTTTCCCAGTTTTTAGTTCCAGTCTCAGAAATGGGAATATTTTTTATGTTTTATTTCAAACCTACGCTTCGACAGAATTAGGACAAAGGTCGGCAGATGATCATACATAGGAGCAAATAGGTTAGAGAAAACTATAGATTTCTATGTTATTTGTTTAAACAAAAGTATTACATTGCAACTATTGCAAGGTTATCTTGCAATAGTTGCCGCTAGAGATCGTGGCTCTATTCATGAGGTATGGGCCAGTTATATTATATGTATGTTTCGAAATGGAGCAACAGTGTGGTGTTAACTTTTAGATAGGGTATTGCAGAACATTTTCAAGAAATAACCTTGAATAGTTTTTGCAATGCACATCATTGCTTATACAAAAACCTTGAAAACTCCAATGGTTTAAATTCTATTTGAGTTAAATCACTCAGAGCATATCAAAACATAAAAAATGTTTAAGTATTTAACCCAATTATCACAAGTCATATAAATATTAACATAATCCAACATTATTTATTTGACTTCCACATTTTTATCCAGATTCGTTGTTTCAAAACTGAGACTTTTTGTTGTCCGCGGCTCCACCCGCGCTGATATCGATTATCGCGTTGTATGTCTTTACTCGATTCTCTACTTGCCTCTCTACTCTACTTTTTCTTGCCGTCATGATCTATAGAGATTTATGACTATTGCTCCGCTTCCTTGGATGGTACCATGATGGTATATATTTTACTCCTAGATAATGTAGCCTGTTATTAGTTTTATGTGTGAAAGGAATATTGAAATCGGCCCAGTATTTTCGGAGCCTGTTCGTTACAAACAAACAAGCAAAAAACAAATATTTCCTCTTTATAATTTTAGTGTAGATACGCACTTGTGTAGTCACTGTTATATATACATAATAATAAATTGCTAAATCGGCATAAATGGCAAAGAATTCAGAATGCGTGAATAATGTACACATTCTCCAAATTAATAAGAATTCGCACATTTATTTAACCTAGAAAAATAAACAACAACTTTTTTTTTAATTTATAATTTCAAGGCACTGTTGATTTAATTTCAAATATGTAATGCACTTGTTATGACACGTACATTTAAAATTTTAAATGCATTCCGGGTATTAAGTTTTAACTGTCTGAATTTATTTATTTGAATAGACGCATCCCCGTTTTCTCGTACAACTTAACACACTGACGGTACGTTGATCAATGGAGCATCTTCAACCAATGAGCTTAAAGCATTTGAAGTTAAATTCATTAGTAAAATTTTACGATTTAGTTAACTTTTCACGTGTTAGTACTAAAATGTTGTAAAACTATTTAGTCTTCCCTGATCACTGTTACTATTAATGATTGGATAAGCTAACACTAAATTTCATTAAAATTGTAAAATTGTAGTAGGCCTTACCAAAGAGCGAAATCTATGGAGTAGCGGCGCTGCCGTGAAACAAATTACTACACCATGATGGGAACTCAAAAATGCCGTCGATTCGGCAGAAGAAGACTAAAATTCTTTAGTGAAATTTGATGTTTACCGAGATTAGTGCAATTTGAACTGTAATATACTTAACAAGTCCAGTAAAATTGTGAAAACTCAGCTTACATTAACTGATTTCCTAAGCAAACCTACTGATCTTTCCCCTTCCTAATAAGTATAATAACTTGTGACTTTTATAAACGAATTATAAACTACTTAAATACAAAGTAGAACGTTGACTTATAAACACTATTAAATATTATTAACCTTTAATAGCCAACTATTACTTAACATGCTCATCGGCCATTCAAATATTTCACGGCGCGGCGGGCCATTCTATGTAACTCACGAGCTAGCTAGCGAGAGGGCAAGAGTCAACAATTAAGATGTCGATGATCTTACAAACGCAGCTAATTGTAATGATACTACATCTTCATTTTGTAATGATTTTAAAGGCTGCACGCTTATTTCGTGCTTAGTGAAGGCGACTTGCGTGAGAGCTTTAACGACTGTATAGAAAGGTTGTGATGTGTAAGGACAGTAAAGACAAGAAGTGTATGGCGTCTGTTGTCTTTGGATAGCCGGGAGGTATAAAAGCATGAGTTATGTATTCTAAAAATTTAAAATTGAAACAAAATTGTATTCTACGGATTACCTAAGGGTGCTTAGGGTATTATAAAACTACTGATGGGTAGGTCTTCTATTCGTACACCTCATCTTGTCATAATTCCATATTTATTTGGAGTCGACACAACATGTATTGGGTGCTTTTTTCATTCATGTCTGGTCTAGCTAGGAAGAGAGTGAGTATTGAGATGATTGCATCTCAATTGTCTCATTCTTGCAATTTATCTATTATTGGTGCAAGTTGTTTCAAACTTCCACTCACTCATTCCCAATCCTATCAAATCAAATCTATTCTAATTTATCGTTTTTAACATTTAATATCAAAAATATGTGTCAAAAACGACATGAAATTAGATTTGTCCGTTTTTATCGTTTTTAACATTAAATACCAAATTAATGAATTAATTTTTATTACGAGAAGTGACATAATATCCTTGCGGTGACAGAAAGAACATCACCACCCTATCACACCGGAAGGGTGCGGTAATACGCAACAAATGGAAAAGTACGCAGACGATATCACTGCGAGAGAAGGAATACTCAAAATAAAACCCTGTAACAATGCGTCTGGCCAACGTGGAAAAAGTAATAAAAACACACAACAGAAACAGTAGGCCAAAGCCTTCCAACTTTGGGCGAGGTCTACCTCTGTCCAACAGTGGACTATCTACTATAGGCTAATTGATTTGATTGATTGTGATCGTTTTTGACATTTCGGAGATTGAGATTAAATTTTGAATTATTTTTATTAGGAGAATTGTCCTTCAGGTTTGTAAATATTGCTTCATTTCTCGTTGCAGCTTTCTGCACATCAATTACATTCGCACAGAAGCAGCCTATTGTTACTAGATACATATAAATCGGTCAAGTACTTCAACTATTGAGTAACCTTATCTAACGTTTCGCGATTATGAAATTATCGCAATGATTTATGAATTTCTTTACGATTTGCACATTATAAATTGCGTTATAGAAATATGCTGTTCATAAAAAAGTACGCAATATATCGCTATTGGGTTACATCACATTGATAAGAAAATGTAGGTATGTATTACAAGCGACCTTGGTACTTTTCTTTAACATTATTCAACGTTTTTGACTGAACAAATGATCACAAATGGATCATCTTTTTAACTGACTTCAAATAAGGAGGTTGAAGTAAGCAGCAGACTGCACTTATACACACAATATGTTACAGTAATACTAGAATTATAGGAGTACAATACAATGCAATCCTGCCTATGCTTGGCAACTGCGTAATCTTCTTGGTGAAGATCTGGTACAGGACTGTCGAGGAACGTGTCTAGGGCCACCAACAGCACAATACCTGTTGCACCGCCTCTCGGCACCAAACAATACCTACTAAGTTATATTAACATTATACCAGGAAATTCCCTAAAAAACTTGCACGTTGTCTAAAATACTACACGTAAAATTTAAATATAGTCTACAGTTCTTAAAGGACACACGAGTTTTCGTGCTCCTCAACAGGGGTGGATTTCAATTAGACTGTATTTTTTTTTAAAATACATTAGGTATACAATTAAGCCCTAGGTAGAAACTACATAATTATATGTTTAGAATTTTTATAAAATCGTCAATTTTATTCGGACCTAAGACATCATTCATCATCATCATACTGATAGCGATTGCCCAGTTCATACTTAGTTTGAACTTTGAACCCGAAGTCCGCTACTTTATTTTAGTCCGCTACTTTGGTATGTCAGCTTTCCAGGATACGATTGAAAAATGTTGCTGAACACAACAATATTAATAAAATTACTATCTGATCTACATATCGAATGAAGAACTCAAATAAATATTGATGTGAAATCATTAGTCTACCTGACAAATTTAAAAATGTTACCTATCTTACAAAAGGTCGCAACAAGATTTTAGGTGTTCTGTAAATTGTAATGCAATAAGCTAATTTTGTTACTGACTGTACTATCTTATTCTCAAGTCCCCTCTTACCGATTCCCCTCGAGAAAATAAACTATAATTACAGCAGACCGATTACAGAAAACGTTGCAAATAATTGATAAAACTAATCACCGCTATTTTGTTATTGTTATCAGTGCCATTATATCGATAATGACAAGCTATAAACATTAACAACAATAAATTATGCAGACACAAATAAAACAGGGAAGTATATTACTGAACAATGTCCTTGATCTAGGCCTCTTGAATGTCTTATGTTAATCGAATCAACTAGTGTCGAGGTTAAGAGACCTAATTAATCTTTACTAGCTGACCCGCGCATCTTCGTCTGTGTCACCCCGTTTTTGCAATATTTTTTATTCCTTGCTCCGCCCCTGTTGGTCGTAGCATGATGATATACACATATAAACCTTCCTCTTTAACCATTTTATCTATCAAAAAAACCGCATATAAATCCGTTGCGTAGTTTTAAAGATTTAAGCATACAACGGGACATAAGGACAGAGAAGGCGACTTCGTTATATACTATGTAGTGATTTAGCTTAATATTTATAGCAGTTTCAGTGTGTTTATACCATTTCATAACATTAGCAAAACTCACAGTCCCACCTGTGTTAAGGGGTTACCGTGACCTAAAGATGTGCTTCGTGAGACTGGTGTTGCCGAGTCTATAGGAACTCTTCTTGAAAAGCCCCATATTGTAGTCGTTTGAAAAAAGAAACAGCAGAGAGCTACGATAGACATTTGGAACCAAAGTTTGTACTTTGAAGTAAGTGCCATTACACAATTTGGTGTAATTTATTTGACTAAAGCGACTGCAATGTGATCTCCAGTCACAAGTGACAGGGCCTGCGTCAGGGCCTCGTCATATGTCATTAACTCTATTTTAACAATTACATGCGACCTTCAACACAGTCACACAGTCACACTACAGTATAATATGACAGTATCACTTCAAAGTAATACATTGGCCTCTACATGCAAATATACTTTATATTAATTCGCATCTGTGTACACAGTTTTCCTTATTTGCGATTGACAAACAACTGCAAGGACATTCGTTTACACTTTCAATTTCTTTTGTTATTGTCATGTAGGTGAAGGGGCCCCATTGAGATCTCTAAGGCCCTAGCTAATCTCATCTTATTGGTGTACCTGTTGGATAACTGACGAGTTCTTTCTATCGGGGTCCGGGGCCCACGAACAGCACAAATCAAAACCTATAAAGTACGATGGGATGGACGACGGTCTCCAAAGTACGATGTTTAGCAGTTATTGGGAAATGATAGCTATTTCCCAGTTGAGGACCATGATGATATGGATGTGGGAGTATTCACTATAATGGATCTTGGATAACAATAAAGTTACAGAAACATACTGCATCGCTATTGACACTTAATGCAAAAATTTGCATATGTATAATCTCATTAAAATCCGCGTATTTTCCAACATTATATTGACGCAATTACACAAAAAGCAATAATAAACTTACACTGAAATTATCAAAAGGCCTCCAAATTTGCACTTTACCACTTGCACTCACACGGGTTTAATATACGACCTTAAAACACACACTGAAATCTCTTTATTTTTTTTTCACTTCACAGCGCCTTATCAATAAACGATAAAGGGCTTGACAGACGACCGTCCGTGTCGCGTTTAAAACAACAAATGAAGTAGGAAGTATTGTTGATACCGACCTGATCTTTTCCTGAGGCTGCGCGCGGCGCGGCGCCTGCGCCGGTTTGCAACCTCCCACCGCTGCGGCTGCGAAACAGTGTTACATAAAGTTACCATGCTTCGGTCATATCAAGGACGGATTGAAGTTTATCGGGGCGTTTTGTTCGACGTTATTTTTATATAAAATTGGTGTTAAAAATAAGTTGCGATTGTTTTAAAGGAGTAACACTAATAAAATAATATGGGATTGACTTCCTAGGTACAACATATTTTTCTCGTGCTGCGGACCCTGTAGGGGAAGAGGGTAGGAGGAGAGTGGTGAAGGTTTAGGCAGTTTGTGTGCTGTCAGTGCAGAAGACAAAGCAGTGATTTTGAGTGATTTGTGATTTATAATAAACTAGCTGTGGTCCGCGGCTTCGCTCACGTGGACTAATCCCGTTCTCGCTACTACATAAAAACCTTCCTTTGAGTTCAAGGAATATAAGAAAAAAGCCGAATTGATCTAGTCATCTTCGATTTATACACTTAGCAACATATTTAGCGATACATTTTTATTTATATAGATAGATATTAGTTTGAGGAGCCAGTTGGGAGTGGAGGACAGCCGAAGTCCTGGATAAGTGGCGTGTCTTAGAGAGGCCTACGTCCAGCCGTGGACTGATGATGATTAGTTCGCTATATCCGCCGAATATGCTATCTATGTACATCGCGCATATTATGTGTATATGTGTATTTTTATTGAGTGGCTATATCCAACTCATACCAGGGGACCATGTGTCCAAGTACCGTCATTTTCCTTGCAGTACGGTAAGTATCTAATCACGGTAAGGAAAGCTCATGGGGTAGAGAATGGATGACTTTTTCTGGCTACTGCTGAGGGCGGAAGGCGGGTTATGCGTAGTAAATTATGTACATACAATTAAATACACAGTTAATTAACTAACCGACACAGGCTAATAATAAGTAACGACTGACTAATAAGTGTGAGTTAAGTAATTGAATAATAGGTACCTAATTGTAATACAGCACCTCACTTGAACAGCGTTTAAATAATTTTATAGGTTCTTTACAACACGTAATTACGTAATTTCACTAGTAGATAAATTCTAATATTTGGGTGAATTAAGTCAAATTGCGCAACTTCTTCAAGTATGGTGATTTTAATGATATTCTTCAGTAAATTTACCACTGGGCACTCAGAACACGTGCTCAGGGCCCACCGCCTCAAGGGATCCCAGAAAAGAGAGACGATTTCTCGCACATCATCTTAAGAAAAATCTATTTTTTTTTCTTTTTTTTTATCTATGGCACGTCAATTTGACTTCACTTCGCCTGATGTTAAGCTGAAGGCAAAGTCTCATGAAAGAGGGTCACCGTTGCAAACACGTTCAGTGCTACAATGGTGGCACTCAGCTTGACAGCCTCATCAGATGCTTTTTCACGCCCCGCCTAAAGGACCCGGGACTGTAGGAAGAAGGAAACACGTGCGCCGGCAAGGAATTCCAGGACTTAATGGTGCGGCAGAGAAAAGACTCACCGAACCGCTTGGTTCTTGATGGAATATTCTGTACCGTATGCGAGTGACACCTAAGCCCTGCACGAGTTGTCCTGTGTAGGTACTAGGTATAAACTTTCCAAAAGGGCCTATATAGTCTTGTGTGCTCAGGGCCCCTGCCATAGGTAAAGCCATGTAAATATACAAAACTTTATGAATATAGCTATCTCTTCAGTTGTCAGATTATTACATAATTTCTATCCCCAGGAGACAAGATTTGTACTATTTTTAGATAATGCTTTCGCCTAATAGGTATTTCGTAGGACCAAAATGTTTATTGACGAAAACCGTAGAAGCAACCTAGATAGTAGAATGACAACACATCTCTGTTTACTGATGGAAGTTTTGCTGCTTTCGCCACCAAATGAGTTCTAAATATTTTCAAAATAATATAGAAGTTATTTATCTACGGAATCTGTCCAGTAATCACAGAAAGCGTGGTTTCCTCAGTATTACATCAGTGTAGTGAACGCAGTTCTCATGGCAGAAACAAACTTTACAATCACGTTTTTGTACTTCGCTATTGCATTGCATCGACTGTTTCAAGGAAGATTGAAAAAGAAATTTCATTATATATCATCATTTATTTTGCCTAGTTAAGACAGATATACAACTTTAAACTTCATATTCTTAAGAAAAATCAATGTGGTAGGTATGTAGGTATAAACGTAACACAGGTATCACAGAAAATAATCAAATTATAAACCCTAAGCCCAAACATTACCCTTCGGCCGCCATAGCAACTAGACTTCGCAACCGGTACCGGTAGGAATTTAATTAATTTAATTTATTTACACGGATGCTTGGTGCTTAAATGCCAGTTCAGAGTTGGAGGAATGCTTATTAATGAAACTTTTGTAGATTTCAATACTGCTAAGATAATGGTCTCCTTATCCTCAAGCCTCAGACCATCAGTCAAGGGGTTCACATTTCTACGTGGACAATACTTTGTGACTGGTAGTAGGCATACATTAGAGGCGAATACGAACATACTCGTCTTTTATTGCCTAACTCGAGAGGTGCATCATTGCTATCTTTTTACCATAGATAAGATAAAAATCTTTCGTTATAGGACATTGGTCTTTGCTATCGTAGTGGAGTGAGCGAGATTATATCCCAAATATATCTTTATTAATCGATGAACTCAAAAACTACAGCACCGATTCGAAAATAATTTTATATCTCTAACTAGCAAACCCGGCAAACTCCTTTTCGCCACCAGATGTGAAAAATGATTCTCCCGCTTTTCTGTTGAAAATTTTCCTGAATTTTCTTTGCTATAAACCTTACGAAGCCCGAGACCTTTCTAAGGAATGCAAAACCGTGGAAATCGGTTCGTGCGTTCTGGAGTTATAGCGACAGGAAGGAAAATCCGACTTATTTTTATATAGTAGATGAACTCAAAAACTACTGCACCGATTTGAAAAATACTTTATATCTCTAATTTTCAACAAAAGAATTAGTAAACCCTTCCCGAAGAAAGATTGATGATTGATTTGAGTAAAAAATGCCGTCGATTCAACAGAAGAAGAAGAGAAACGAAATTGGCTCAATTAAGAGTAGCCTTTGATAACCTTTTTTGTAGGTAATACCTACACAAATATTATATTTTTCTAGAAACAGATTAAGTAATTAGTGCAATCAGTACTAACGTAACGTTAGAACGGAACAGCCAAGTCTTTACGTAAGAAATGGTTCTAATGTACGAACAACATGTACTAGTTAGAACAATGAAGCAAATAACATTTTTCAGGAATGACTTTTGATAAATGTTTAATTTTTCTTTCAAAAACACACGCTGTTTTCAATCACACAATGGATTATTTATTTTAAATGAGAATTGTAAATATTTTTCATATTGAAAATGGTGATGTTATTTTTTTAGTTTTGCAACCGCTTAATCAGCACTCCATATATCAGTCGCGTCCATGGGATAGTGGACAGATATTATCAGTTCTATCAGTTGCTAATTTTGTATCTTTAAAAAAAGAAATCACCTCAGAAGTGTTTATAAAATCAAGGCATCAGCCATTGAAATTATAGCATATATAGGTCATATAAGCATTATTTAGGTCAACTATAACAGGCTTTCATTCATTTCACAATTATCTTACTAGTAGCATAATTTCAAAAACCAGTTATAAGCGCCTACTGTACCACTGTAACATATTACAGGTGATTAACTCTGTCTACATTATGTATAAACTCTAATTCATGTGTCATCCCACACATGACACCCTGTTTTGCAATCGAAAACGACACTGTTCCAATACAATACCGACATCTACTTACACAAGATCGGACTGAGGATTGCATTGCAACATTATCTCTAACAGATCGAGACGGATTGCACCACCCGTAAACAAAAGCTCAATCGACCTCTTTATATTTATTTAATACAGCAATTCATTCGCGATAGATATTGATTAATGATTTAATTTGACGTGGAGTTGTTAGCTAAGGTGTTATTGATATTTGTTATCTTGGACATAACTGGTGGAGAAGTTTGGGCATTCAAATCAAAATAATTAAAGCGTGTATCACACCTAGCGCAGTTGTGGATAGATCGCCGTCGCCGTTTTCTTAATACGGTATTTTTTTACTTCATTATGTAAACGGCGATGGATGGCAAAAACACCCGCGCTATGTGTGATAACTTCTCTATCTTCACCTACCTATTACTATAGAAATACTTTGGTTAAATGCCTTACAGATTGTAAACTCATTTTTTTTAAATTCATGATTGTTCTCGATGGACGCAAAAAACACTGTTTTCATCGATTTTAAGAGAACGACTGATGTGTGATCCCCTCTCCCCCAACCCTAAGGAAAAATGTGCGCCAGGGTTTATACTCCGACGGGCTTGGACCCTATAACCATCAGCTGAGGTATGTAGAGATGAATAAACAACAACATTTGACCAACCATTGCATTCGGTCCCACGCAATAGGGGGTGAGACCTATTGCCGTATTCCGGACACTACTGTTGACCATGCATCTGAGGCTGAGTCTGGACTGTATATATCTGCCTGATGTTAAACAGGCCTGTCTCTTAATCACCTTGCACGACACCCATGGGAAAAGATAGGTAGCCCAAATTTTACCCTGCCGGGAACCAGACAGCAACTTTTTACTATACATTCTTTATTTATTATACCAGAAAAATAGGAAATAGATTAGTATGTTCCTGCCCTATTGGAGATTTATGTATACCTAAGTGTCGTACAGAAACGTATGTGGACTCGAATGTGTTCATAACATGCGAGTGCGAGCGTATTTCCTGAATTGCCATTTCCGAACTAGCTTCTAGAATAAATTTAACGTTTGCCTTACAAACATAAGTGTTCTTGTTTTTAGTAATACTTTCAATAGACCTAGTTCGTATTTTATTTAGACATTTTAATCACCTCGGTGGTATACGGTTGCTATGGTTGGTTTGAATTTCGATTTTTGCCTAACATAACAAGGCGTTGTGTTGTGGGGAATTATGATGAGACTGTTAAAGCTTTAACAATTGCTAAATATGAATAAACTGTGTTTACCAATGTGTAAAAATAATTGCAAAATCGTGTTTTAGTGGTGTTCACTGCGCCTTTTCGAAAAAAATATTAATGTGCCCAAAATCGCCGGTAACAACTTAAGCGGTTGAGTGTGCACAGGATTCAAATTTTAGGAGATGAGTAGGCTTGTCGACCTGCTGACAATTAGGTGGAAGGACATTACTCAATACAAACGGCAAATTCTATTATAATTTGTCTTTAGATCAAATTCGACCTCCGGTCTTCGTATCGTATCGTATTGGGACTCCTTTTCCCGCACCTAGCCTCCCTTTTTGGGCCATTGTGCGTGCGGGGTTATTGGCTAGAGCAGTCAGCCCAGCTCCGCCCTGAAACGCAGAAGCTTACTGGGGGCTTCACAGGCTTCGTGGAGCGACCTCACTGTGCGACCTCCGGTCTTAAAGGCACTCATAAGTCACGATAACAGCATAACATCAAGAAAGCGAATTTGCTTATTAGTTACCCCACCCCACCTTAATAGAATAAAAGTGAGATTAGTACCACACCTTGTAAACACATTAGAAGTTGGTTTTTACGCAATCATTTCAAACAATAGGTAGCTAATAGTTCAAGGAATGACGTGTAAGCTAATTTTGACACAGAAAAGTATGCGTATAGGTAGTTGAACGTTTACGAAAGTTGTTTTGTTTGTAGAATCACTGTTCGATTATCAAAAAATAACTGTGACCCAGAAATATGTGACTATTTACGATATTAGAATACGGAAGGCGCCAAAACACTAATAGATAAAAATATATGATGTTGAAAAATCACATAATTTTTTCATAACATAACATAAACTCACGCCTATATCCCCGAAGGGGTAGGCAGAGGTGCTAGCCCTCATATTTCGCCAGTTTATGTTTAGGTCCTGATGTTTAATAGGTGGCGCACCTACTGCCATTAACCAGGCACTTAACTTAGAAAAGCATCGAAAAGTCATTGGTGTATGCCATGGTAAACCTGGGATCGAACCCGAGATCTCGTCTCAGCAGTCCATTACCCATACCACTAGGCTACCGCTAGTTCAAATTTTTTCAGTGTTAGTCAATAAATGAACTGCGAACTTTTTAAGATGATATTAGCTTCGCCTGTTACTAATCAAGGCGTGGATAACGAGAAATGTAAATAATGTCATCTGTTACGTTTCAATGCATTAAACTGCATTCTATTGTTAATCATAAGAATCTCAATCACTGTTGTTACACAATATGCTAATATTTTCATTATTATGTATAATCAAATAAATCCAGACTTAGGAAATACAAAATCTGCTGATTGAGAATACCATAATAGTTTAATTAAGATTATTTATGTTCTTCACGTGATCACCTCCTTTCACAAATATTATATCTAACAATGTAAAATTCGCGGAAATTAAAAAAATAAGTTAAATCTTCAGAGTACTTTAGATTTTAGATGATGTTTTTCTATATAGACTTTATACTGATTAATTCAAAGACTTTGTTTTTGATCCAATTCCAATTCAATAATCTTGCAATCCATTCCAATTATCCTCCAATAAACTTTTAGCTCCATGTGTACTTTTATTTCGATCTTCACCATCAAATCCCTAGAATACTCTACTGCCGTTTTAATAAAAATTATATAAAACTATTGCTGACAGTACCTACTTTTATCTTACTAACAATCGGTGTCGATTTGGGGTATCTAATATTCAAGGGGTCGATTTGGGGTTTCTAATATCTAATATTCATTATATATTCTAATATTCTAATATTCAAGTTACAACATTAAATCAGTCGGGGGCATGATCCATGGGGTTGGCGGAGCCTAAGTCTGAAGAATTGTCGATATGTACCACGTAATGCGTAACAGTACACGAAAGCCTGGAGGACCCACCAAGAACTTAAGAGCCCATAGCTAACGCATACGCAACGCTTATTATCCTGATTTCCTTTTAATCAATTAGCCTATCGCAGTTGACTGCTGGACCTGAAGTCCTCCGCTTTCCGCATTCAGGTCACCTCAGCCCACCTTTTTCAAGTCGCCAGGTCATCTTGCTGAGGGCGTCCCACCTTCCGTTGACCTTCTCTCTAAGACTAGTAACCTTAGCACGAAGTACTATCGAATTCGTAATGTAAATGTATCCACAGAACGGAGCATTGCGATTGGCGGGCTACACACGCAAACAGGTTCACAAGAGGCAGACTGCCAATCACAATGCTCCGACCTCTCGAAACCTTTACATTACGAATTCGATAGGTATTCATGGTAGTGCTACAGTTTGATCCAATGCCCATCAGTCTTTCGATAGATCCTACTCATCACTGTAATAATTTCAAATGTTAATAAGTACCTACTAAAATTGTTAATATTTATCAGAAGAAGTATTAGTCGGAATGATCGCCCGGTCTACCACTTTAAAAAAGTTCAGAGTTCCACGTGAGTTTTATCTATAAGAACCGATTCACTTTTGTAATTGATCTCGATTCAATTTAATACTTAGGTTGTGCAAGTTCTAATGCAAGAATATGGTTAGTAGATAATATATAACACTAGTTCAACCGCATAGCTGGTATCGAGCGAAAGGTAACCTGAGTATGCAGTCCGTAACGAATGTATGTAACTGTTGTGAATGTGTGTTACTTTAAATGTCAAACATTTAACTGGATATAATCTTTTTCACACATGGGTGTGGAAGCATTTGAATGATTCGATTGCATGTTAGTGAACAAGAAAATGTTATACCTTAAAATTTTGTGTACTGACTTATCACACGTGTTATTTTTTTATACATATACGAGACGTCAGCTTGACTATACCTCGCCTGATGGTAAGCTGAAGGCAAAATCTCCCAAAAAATGGTCACCTTTGCTAACATGTACAATGTTACAATGGTGGCGTTCAGTTTGACGTCCACTCAGATGCCTTTTCACACCTGGCTTAAAAGACTCGGTACTGTAGGAAGAAGGAAACATGTGAGCTGGTAAGGAACGTGTGCAATTTAAAGTTTAAACCATTCAATAGAATGTACAGAATCGATTAATGATATTTTAATATCGATATAGTTATGCAGTTATTCTATTGTTTTATAAACTAATTAACTTTTAAAAAAAACTCTATTAGTCTCTACAAGCCATATTCTCTGTTGGCTTAAAGAATAAACCGATTGCAGCGCCACATATCGAGTTAAAACTACCTTCGCGCATGCTCAAGCTATAAATTAACCAATTTTATTGCAATCACAGGAACGGCACGGAAAAATTAATCAACAATTTGGATTTTGAGTTAACCTAGTCACCAAATAAACCAAGTTGAAGTTTTCGTTGTTGAAAACCAAAACCGGTTGTCTTGTAACAAGCTGTAAGAAGACCAGTATAGTTTCAAAACAATGTTACGATAAAACAACACATTTGCCCAAATAAATTGAGGCGTGGGATATAAACGTAACAGATACATAATCGTACACCCAGATGGCCATCGGCCGCGAAGTACTTGTACTGCTTTATACAATTCATGTTTGGTAACAATTACTGGTATATTGCTAAGGCTAGTGAGTAGATATATATCATAAATCACTACATAGTATAAAACAAAGTCGCGTTCTCTGTTTTTCATGTCCTAATGTCCCTTTGTATGCTTAAATCTTTGAAACTACGCAACGGATTTTGTTGCGGTTTTATTTAATAAATAGATTGGTTAAAGAGGAAGGTTTAGGTATATGTATATAGCATCATGCTACGACCAACAGGTGCATTACAAAAACGGGGTGACGTAGACGAAGTTGCGCGTGGCAGCTAGGACTATATATTAGTACTACTAAAAACTGGTAAAAGCATTAAACCACTCAAACTCAAACGCTTCAGGATTGACGGGGGGGGAGGCTTGCAATGGAATAGTCCCACTTTTTCAGTGGTTTCTCGAGTGTCATTGTACTTCCCGAGTGTGTATGTGGGTCAGTACATTGTACACTATAACATAATTTTTAAGTTCCCATATGCTCTTGATGAGGTAGTACTCCTTACGGAACCGTCAAGGAGGAAGATATATAAGCACATTTTGCAATCAAGGCCATAGAGAATCTTCACTAGAAAACACTATCAGATTCTATAGGCCACAAAAATTAAGTCTATACGCGTACTATCCTAGTAACACGTAATCCTGTTGCCGATGTAGCGACAACGCTAGATATTCCAGTTTCGGTAAATACTAATATTTATAATATTGAAAGTTGGGTGTGGCAGAAAAAGCATCAGAGTAGAGTGAATGCAGTAGAAATGCGTGCGTTGCGTAGTATGTGTGGAGTGACTTTGATAGATAGAGTCAGAAATAGCGAGATAAGAGAGCGATGTGGAGTGATAGAAGATGTAGTGATGAGAATTGAGAAAGGTATGTTAAGATGGTTCGGTCATGTTGAGAGAATGGATGAAAGAAGACTAACGAAACAGTTATATGAGGCTAGTGTGGATGGCACCGTCGGAAGGGGAAGACCTAGGCGCACATACCTGGACCAAATCGGGGAAGTGTTAGAAAAGGGACAGGTCAGGAGTACCCTAAACCGACGAGCATGCATGAAAAAGGTAATGAGAGTGAATGAAGCGAAAGTAGTATGTCGGGATCGTAGCAAATGGAGATCCGTGATCTCTGCCTACCCCTACGGGAAACAGGCGTGATTTTATGTATGTATGTATGTATGTACTTATATTTGTTGAAGGCAGAATAACATAACATATACTCACGCCTATATCCCCAAAGGGGTAGGCAGAGGTGCTAGCACCCACATTTCGTTAGTTTATGTTTAGGTTCCAATGTAATAGGTGGCGAGCCTATTGCCATTAACCGGGTACTTATGAACCTGCGATAAATACACACAAAAGCATCGAAAAGTCATTGGTGTGTGCCATGGTAAACCTGGGATCGAACTGAGACCTCGTCTCAGCAGTCCATTGCCCATACCACTAGGCTTCCGCGGTGAAGGCAGAATAAAATAATATAATACAGTAACAAACGCCATTCACATGAATAATCGGTACTAAAGGTATTCCAAACCCAGTGTAAGCATACGTAAATTATAGCCGTAACAAATGTTTGTATGTTTTTCGGAGGAACGTGAAATGAATATATATAGTCATGCTGAACTAATGCTACGGTGTAGTCCAGTTAGAACACCCAGCCGATTAACAGCCGACTGAATAGCACCTAGCCTAGAGACTGTCGAACATATTACACTACATATTTTTATTAAAAGTACTATGGCTGTCGTTACCGGTAGCCGGAGCCCTTAAAGCTCTGACTAGTCTGACTACAAAAATTCCATATCGTCAATTAGTTTTGGAGGTCAGATGGCAATAGCTTCACGGTCAATATCGAAGATCAGTCGCATCTTAGTTAGACCAGAAACCCGACCCTCATGAATTGAGAAAAAGCTCAGAGAATGATGATGTGCAATATAAAGTGTATTATATTCTATCCTAAAGTGCTAGCTTATCTGACAGTATTCAAAGTACAGAAAATGGAAATTAAGAAATGGTAAAATTAAATCAACCCTATATTTTTGACAACCGAACAGAAAAACTATTATAGCTCCCAAAATATTTCCTTAGATCTCGTAATTAGAAGCTCAAAGGAAACTCTTTCCAAAACTCTCGATTCGTTTGGAAGTTCCAGAATAATCCAGATAACATCGCGGCCTATTTCTCAGGGCTTCCTTTCAATGCACCAACTTAACGGCTGCACTTAAAAGCTCACACCGGCGTGCTACTTTCACTTTCCGCGTTCCACATTAGCGGGCCCGGTCATTCCGCCGGCGTTGCATCAGCGCTTATGTCATTGGAATTCTGTGAGCACCAACATTTAATGTACAGCGGCATTGTGAAGGACGAATGGCAGTTTATCATAACTGGTGTGATTGTAGAACGGAGTGAGGTCATTTAAAAAACCCTAGCAGAACTAGTCCAGAGAATAAGGTGACAATATTGTGCAAGATGCTTAATATATGCTGCACGCCGCCGCGTCTGTTCAGGTCAGGGTTTTTTTATTGTGTCAGTGAATAATGTTGCCTAGGGAACAAAGACCCGTAATGTATGTAATCTTAATGTAATGAACTGATTCAGCCTCTTTAAGTGATATACTCAGCTACATGGGTCACGGCCACGAGCTACACAATATTTGCAGACACGGTTCCTCATAGTGACATGTTAAGCAATGTTGGAACAGGAGTTCTTTTATGGAAAATAATTAATTTAATTAATTAGCAGCCGCAGTCTCTATTAGCGTCCACACTTTACAATAGCTTAGCAAAAAAATATATATTGGGGGAGGGAGGGGGGCCCACCACTCACCCGCAGTTCAACACTTAGAACCTACTTTACAATAGCTCAGAACCCATAAATAAGAATAAGAATAAGTTATTTCATTAACTACATTATAAAGGTGGACAGTTCATTATCAACATTACATTAATTGGTATTCTTTTACAGCGCTGCTGGAGTTTACTTAGTGGATGTAATATCTCATAATAGATGAAAGTTTTACAACTCCAAGGCGTGAGTTTTAATCTTTTTGGGTACGTAACTATATTCAACGGGAACAGTTGCCCTGTAGGCCTAAGTTCCTATAGGTGACTGACATGGGTTTCATTCATGAAATACAAAAAAAACACGTTAAGAAAAAAATCTCGATTCAGCGGAAAACTTTTTATTTAAGTCGAAAACAATATTGAAATGCAAATCATTAATTAGTGCTATTCCTTTACTTACACTTTTCAAACTTGCTTTTGTATTATAGCAGACTACATACAACTTTATAATATAATAATATAATATAGTCAGTTAAACGGCGGCGGCGCAGTGGCGGTAAAAATGTAATTTAATGTTATAATTTTTATGATTTATTATGATTTATATGATTAGCACTAATTAATGATTTGCATTTCAATATTGTTTTCGACTTAAATAAAAAGTTTTCCGCTGAATCGAGATTTTTTCTTAACGTGTTTTTTTTGTATTTCATGAATGAAACCCATGTGTTTTGGCTTTTATGTGTTCACATAGCATAGCCCTAATTGTAGAACTACATTTCAGCGTGATCAAATTCATAACAAAAAAAAATCCCGCTTTCTGGAGGTTTGGTTTCAACCATCATTTATTCTGAAAATAATACGGAACAAATTCCAGTTCTATTACCATTCGATAGCCCAAATATACAGGCATATTACCTATAGGAACTTAGGCCTACAGGGTAACTGTTCCCGTTGAATATAGTTACGTTTTTTGGGTATAAAAAAATTATAATTTTACTAGATGAAGATCCGTTACCATTCCCGTACTTCCCCGATTTTTTTTTCTCACCGTTTAAACCTTCCCTGGACTGCGACAAACCACATCGGCCCAGCCGGTCTTTAGTTTTAGGGAAACAAACGAACAGCTATTGATTTATCAGAAGATCAGACTTTCAAACGTGTAGAAAAATCTTTAAATAACAGTGGAAACCGTATCACACCCCGCTATTGTTTAAAAGAATTTAGCGAAAACACCGACAGACGTCATTTTTGTTTCTATACTATAATGATTTCATTTATCGATCTATCTACGACAAATCAAAATATTACGTTCAAAAATATGACAGCAGCCTCACAAATAACAGATTCACATAACACTAATTCAAAGTATGTTTGGTTTCAATATCAATGTTTATGTAAATTACTCATCATTATGACTTTTACTAAAAAAATTAACATAACTATTGCGTGCATAACATGTATTACCAAATACTTATTCTTTAATGAGGCATTTGGGTCGGTTCTATCTGCTTCTAAAGAATCAATAGGTCACGTCACGATCAGTGGCCATAATTTTCTTTTTAATTTCGATATAAGCCTCTATTTACTACTGCTGCCTGTTAATAGGTAATTATATCTTGGTTTTGGAGATGAGTACACGAGTGAACATTTATGAGAACTCTGCTTGCCATAGAAAATACAATTCGAGATTGCTTATATGATTTTCTGCACAGCGAAGAATCAAGGGTATTCCAAGGGAAGTCTTCAGATATGAATGAATATTCCCGCTAGTCTCAAAATTTATACAAAAAGGTACTATCTCATTTGCACTATGATAATTCCCATACGGTCGTTTCCGATCTGATGGTCGCTGCTTATTTAGTAGGTTAATGTCCAGTGACCCACGTAAACGACAAACACAACACTCACTTTATTTACAAGTGTGCGACTAAAAAAATAAAGTCTTTCGAATAGAGAATGTAGACATTACGTATTATCAAATACAACGAAACGTACACGATATGGCTATTAAAAAAATGTCGCAACTAGGTTTAGATCAGTTCCCTCAATATTTCAATTATAAACTGTGCAGACTAGGTCGTGAGCGGGGTGACGTCACAGTTTCATTGGTAAACAAGGTACCGAGAGAACAAAACCGATATGACAGATGGCGCAACATTGAACGGTCACCTTCCGCTGTGTCGTGTTGTGGGTTTTATCCTAATACGGAATCATTATATGTGATTGGAAAATAATTGTGTGTACTTTATGTCCGTTTTAAATCTCGATGACACATCATCTACCTGTCCTTGTTCCAATTCTTCTTCTTGTTCCAATTATTTTGGGTCGACACGACATGGCACTTATTCATATCAGAGGACATCGCCTCAGTCACTTCTTTTCTGGTCATGTCGTTTTTCACTCATTTCTAATCCCAAATGCCTAGTATGAGCTTTTCATTAAAGAGTGCCAAAAAAGACCTCTGGAATACGGTGGAAATACGGGTGCGACTAGTCCTGATTAGTACCTACTAATCAGGACTAACTCAACAGGATCATCAATAGTAAAGCATCAAAACAATTGATAAAGGCAGGTACGAGACACGAAACTGTCTTGAAACACGTATTGCAATTGTTTCGATGTAAATTTGAGGTGTTAGAAATACAATAATCTAATTACTTCAAAACACGACCCCTCAGTAAACAGATAATACAGACGAAATGGCAAACTACCTTTAAAAGAGATAATTCCTATTCCTTGGTGCACACAAATAGTAACTGCATTGCGGGCACGCGGTTGCCAAATGGGCTGACGGCTGCTGTATCAGTTGCGTTGTCATATACATAAGGAGACTTACTTGTGCAATTGTGTTTTGAGCATAAAAGATTCAACTGAAATTCGCGTGCAACATCTAATTATAGGTATAAAAATCTGCACTATTTATACGATGATGTAATCTTTATTATTTTACACAGTTACCCAAGTACCTGTAATACTATCATCGCAATAAAAACCCCATTCAGATTATGTCAGATTAAATCACATAATTCCGGTACTAAATATAATTTACAATCATGCAAGAACAAATGCAACTGAAGCATGCAAGCATTCGGTAACAGTAAATAAGAGTAATAATTAATGAACTTAATCATTTGTGTAAAATGATAATAATAATTTAAGTATTCAAGTTAGAGCAATTAAAATTCGAAAAGAACTACCCGAATCTGAATATGGTTTTGCCGTAAGCACGAATTGAAAATAGCCAACAAGAGCCGAAATTAACCAAATATTGGGCGGAAACACCGACTTCAAAAAAGTCAACAATGATCGGAACTCGAAGAGAAAATTGCAATTGAGATGGAAGCGCCAAGACGTAAAAGTTAACAACAGCAAAAGCTGGCGGAATTTTGAGATGGTATGGGTCAAAAAGAGCAAATAAATGCCGAAAACTACTGTTTGGATGGGAGTGCTAAATCGAAGAGCCAATGAGAGCTGAAACTGCCCGAATGACACCTCGCTGGCACAAGCGTCTTTTTAGATGTTTTACATTATACATCAAGAATTTGCTTGTATACTGTGTGTAAAATTACTTCCGTCAAACCGTAAAATTTGTTTCGAATCAATACCAATCAATCTTCAGTCTCTCTGTTCTCTCTGTTATTAATTTGAAGTTTTGCTGTGCGTATAAATATTACAAAGATTGGAATTCTTTTACGAACCAAACTATACCCTGCAGCGTTGTGATACAATCTGTATTAGAATGAATGCAACGTTTTGTGTTGTTACTGAATAAAATTAATCCAGAATGGTTTCAGGTTCTGGTACTGCCCAGATTTTTTTAGAAAAAAAAAGTTTTTGGTATCACAGACTTAGTCCAGTTAATGAAACATCAAGAAAGATCGTAGCAGTTTTAGTTGTCCCTATCTATGCACAAAGGGTTGCTGCGCAGAAACCGGTTTCAGTATATTGGGTGATAGCGCAGGGAGTGTCAGCCCTTAAATCCAAGGGAAATTTCACATGTCCGTAGGATTTTGGGTTTAGGGGAATCACGCCGATAGGACATGAAAATGGAATCCCTAGCCCGTGCGCGTCGTGTTCGTAGCGTAGTTACGTAACAAGATGTTCTCTATGATGGGGGTAGGCCCATGGAAAATAGGCGCAATTTTATTCACGTACGAAACTATATATTGGCAGCATAATATTAGCTAAACCGTGGCGTGGATCAACATTTACACGCGGAAGTATACGAACAACCGGTTCCTATATATAAGTGGTATAAGTGAATCGTAAATTATTCGCTATTGTGTTTAAATTAAATCATTATTCTGAATGGTACATTACGTTACGCATTTGTTTTGTAACTAGTAACTGCCTATTCTTAAAGAATGGATTGTTTTTTTTACACTGTTCGCGACATTTTGAATGTTTTACAGCAAAAGGAATAACGGGGAGACTAAAAATAGTCGTGTGTCATTAAAATTTTATTAATGATTATTATTATTATTATTATTATTAAAATAAGGCTCGTTAGCCACTTAGCCAGTACATCTGCAGATTAACGGGGGCTATCGAATGCTCTGGGGGCAGGCTTTCCTCGTCATTTGGGTCAAGTGATAAATTTATTGGTGGAAGAAACAGTGAGACACGATTTTTTCCCGTCATACTTAGCTTATAGTGCCAGATACTTTATATGAACCATATAAGGACCGAATGAACCTCAACTAAAGCGTAAACAGACGGTGGACGCCATTGAAAAGGTTTGAACCAGTTTATAATGAGTCAAGTTTCGATGCATTTACCTTAAAACGGTAACTTTTTTTCTTGCTCAGCTGCAACAAGTGCGAGTGAGATAAATGCCATGTCATTTGTTTACTCATATTCAATATACACATAACTGTTTAAGATAACTGTATTATGATGAAGAACCGCGGTAGCTTAGTGGTATGGGCAATGGACTGCTGAGACGATGTCTCGGGTTCGATCCCAGGTTACCATGGCACACACCAATGACTTTTCGATGCTTTTCGAAGTTATGTGTGTATTTATCGCAGGCTTATAAGTGCCCGGTTAATGACAATAGGTTCGCCACCTATTATATTGGGACCTAAACATAAACTGGCGAAATGTGGGTGCTAGCACCTCTGCCTACCCCTACGGGGATAAAGGCGTGAGTTTATGTATGTATGTATGTATAATGATGATACAGTATTGTTACTTAATGATTAAGCTTACGAGGTGCTCATATATTGGGAAAATTAGTTATGTAGAGACTAACGCAAAAATAATGATAAATTATGTAAAGTTCACGTTCACAGTGCTCTTAGCATGAAAAACTATCGAATTCCTAATGTAAAGGTATCAAAAAAGCATTACGATAGGCAGCCTGCCTACTGTGAGCCTGTGTGTGTTCGTGTGTGAAGCCCACCAATCGCAATGCTCTGCTCTATAGATACCTTTACATTACGAATTCGATAACTTTTCGTCCTAAGAATACTGATGATTTTCCCGATGGAATACAAAATGAAAAGGTTCCGCGGTTGTTTTTTCGTAACCAAAAAGTAATGAAGATATTCAATATTATAAATCTTAATACGACAATCTGCCACAAAAATGATACTGACTTCGAAACAACAGCACAGATATGAAATTTCAAATATGCAACCTGTTTTTAATATATCTTTTACTGTTAATTGCCTTATTTAACACTATAGTATTATTATAAATGTGTCCTACAGCAATAGAAGTTTTATAGAAGCTCTTGTATACTGTATAGCAACATACCTGCTTGTGAAAATGTGCCATCGTCGCGTTCTTGAGTCAGCCCCATTGCTGGTCGTGCGCAAGCTTCATCACTGTGGAAGATATTTACCATCAGTAGATATTCGTTGTTTATTATATGTTCATCACACACATAAAGGTGCGTCCAGGGGAGCTAGCCAAAATGCATTCGTTCCGAATCTACATTCGTCATCGCTCTGAAAATGTATGGGAGTGACATTTGTTGTCGAATGTCATGTGATCCGATTCCGACAACAAATGTCACTCCCATACATTTTCAGAGCGATGACGAATGTAGATTCGGAACGAATGCATTTTGGCTAGCTCCCCAGATTTGTAACATGACGTTGAGTGTGGACGTAACAACTTGTGGCACATGGGCACACAAACTAGAGTTGTGCTGACACGGTCACCAGTCTATCGATGGTTACATTTAAGCTCGGCTATCACGCAGCTGAATACGCAACAGACACGCACTTTTGACACGGTCTCGGTAAAACGTTACGAAAATATAGTCTGCCTAGTGACTTAAAGCTTGATGTATACAAAACCAATTCCTTTAAGAAAAAGTTAAAGTCCTTGCTGTTGGAAAGTGTTACTACACAGTGGAATGTCAAGTTATTCTGTACATTTCAATGTACAAGCGATTTATGAGGCTGACTGTACCTTATTAAGTTAGTTAATTAATTGTGACTGGAATTGTAATTTATTTTATTTTATTTTGACGTTAAAATTGACATTTCAATACAAATTATGTTTGTTTAGAGTTAATTAATTGTGCCTGGAATTGTAATCTATTTTATTTTATTTTGATGTTAAAATTGACATTTCAATACAAATTATGTTTGTTTAGAGTTAATTAATTGTGCCTGGAATTGTAGTTTATTTTATTTTATTTTGACGTTAAAATTGACATTTCAATACAAACTATGTTTGTTTAGAAATAAATAAATTGAATTGAAATTGAATTGAATGTAGATGCGGCATATACGACTCCCTCTTTAGAGAGAGGTGGCACGAAATTGCATAGTGAGGCGGGCAAGTCGGCCTGAATTTCCGAGCGATTGACACAGGAATCATCAACAAACAAGACCGCTATCTGCATATTAGCTGCCACTGAATTCCCACTAATCCCAATCTTCCCAATATGGGTTGAGAGGTTTCTTGGGGTTAAACAATATACATTATTATTGTTATCAAAAATCGATGGGGTGGTCGATTTAGATTGGAAGTGGTAAACGCTCCTACGCAAGACCCGTAGGTAACTTTTAGATCAATAACTTAAAACAAAAATGGACTATTGCATTTTTCTTTGATGAATTGTCATTCCAAAGTTGCACTGTAAAATATAGTGATATGCTTAGCTATTCAGAGTCCATGTTAGGGATGATATTGCTCAACCTCTAGATTTACAAAAAAAATTAAATTAGTTTATTTAAATTAGTTTATTTATCTTTCACTCTACTTTACATCAATCGCAAGATATAACAGACAGGAAACATTAGCATTTAGACCTTGAAACTAGCTACTAAAAAGCATACTAACATAATTATTTTTAGTGTTATTATTTAATTTTGCCTGTCTATGCAACTCAAACATATTACTAAAATTTACTAGCTTCCTTTTAAACCATATCCAATCAGCACTGTTAATTAGAATAAAAAATTGTGTAATTTTTTGTAGTCTGATGAATAGTGTAATTATACATTTCGGTTATTTAAAATAATTAAGTCATTTACTAATTCAATTATTAGAAAATGCCTGAGTAAATACATACTAATTCTACTTTTTAATTTTCATGTAAATGATTTCTTACAGAAGAATTAAATTATACATTGCATAAGAGTAACAATAAATAATGACACTAGAGTACTGACCTTAGCAACCTATCTCGGTAGCAAACAACAGTACGGCGCTCGTCACTGACTCCTATCGAGAAGGTGGCAAGGTCTGGCCTCCCCCGCTGCTCAACACATCGGTGAATGAGGAACCGCCTGTAGTTGCTCACTGGAGGGAATACTAGCACACTGAAACAATATTATAAACCACGTTTTAATTTTAGTCGTGTCATTTTATTAAAAGAATTTTTTTTTACGATATACTTTGTTTTCAAAGATTATTCAGACATAAAGAATCATTTTGAATAATGGGCTCACATTTAAATATTACAATTCACTAGTACCAACAAACTGTATAATTTATTACGTATGAAAACTTTAATATATTCGCAAAATTACTAGTTCATATGCATGACGGAAAACATGCATGCTATACCTACGAAAAAAAAACAGCATTTCGCGAGGCTTTAGTTAATTTATACTGAAGGAAATGTGGTGATATTATGTCGTCTTCGTTTTTGTGCAGTCGATTGAATTAACGGTAATGGAAACAACATGTCGCAGTATTTTTTATTTATGAATCTATGAATATTTAGTATCGGTGTTCAAGGTGTCATCTCATTTCGCACCATTTGATTTGCGAAAATGCGAGCGGAGCGCGACCTACGTTCATTTGCGCTTGACACCAAGTAACCTTGAAATCATTAAACAATTAATATTACTATCATCTTGACTATCAATATATGGAATAATTAACTAATAAAAAGATTCTACGGCGCTAATATTGCGGCTAACTGCACATGAGAAACAATAAGATAAAATTGTTTACCTGTCAACTCTTGCTTCGGCTGTAAAACATTTTAAGTCTTCGTTGACATCGTCGACAAAGTTGTCGTCTGCAAGACTGAGAAACCGCTCTACCGTTTTGGCACCCAGTTTGACGATCAAATGATAATTACAAATAATTAAATAAAAATATCTATTCACATGCCGTAAAGGAATCTATCGGCCATCCATTTTCATATTGCCCACACACACAAAAACAATTTTATAAATATAACATTTACTGCTCACACACACATAGAATAGCAAATGTCAAGATAATGTTGCCACTTGCCCAATTCGCACCAGTCTGTTTTAGTCGATATATTTATATCAATTCTAGTGCAATAACAAACCGTAATTTTTAACGTAACCGTAAATCTTCAAAACTGTAATTTACAAGTTTATGATTATAAATTACTTTTCATAGAATGAAATTTATCATTTTAGGTGACCCAGTGTGAAATATGTTTTTCAGGGATATGATCCTTTAATTTTCCTGGCGTCCACCAGCCTGTTGGTCAGGTTCCGGCCGAGTAGGTCTAAATTAATATAGCTGAGACTATTCTACTTCTCCTTCAAATTAATGACTACTGCATTAAAATCGCCATAATTTCGCTAATGTCAAGTAAAATACAATGCTTTTTCAAGTGCTTTTGCCTGAGCCACTCTATGCCTGTAAATTTCTTTCCGTATTCTCCTCGAGATTAAGTGGTTGATCCATAGATTAATATATATATTTTTTTTTATACCACTTAGGTGGCAGACAAATACACGGCCCACCTGATGGAAAGCGGTCACCGTGGCCTATGGACGTTTACAACACCAGAGGCGCCACACACGTGCTGCCTATCCTGTAGAAACCTTCTAATGCCCTTCTTGAAGAACCCCATATTGTAGTCGCTTGGGAAAACCACGACAGGGAGCTCATTACACAGCTTGAGCGTGCGCGGTATGAAATTACTTTCATACCGTACAGTGCGCACTGTTTCCAGTCGTAGTGTGTGAGGATGAACTCCCTCCCTATGGCGAGCGGTGCGATGATAGAAAGTAGGTGTGGGCTTCATGTCAAACAATTCTTCTGAACACAGACCATTATACAGGCGGTAGAACACACACAGTGAGGCGAAGTCCCTCCAGATGCTCAGAGGTTCCACACCACCTGAGAGTATGGGATTGTCGACGATCCTCAGCGCCCGCCGTTGCTGCAGCTGGCATGCAGGCGCCCCGGCAAAGAGGTGACAGCAGTAGGTACTTCATGTGAGGCCGAATCTGTGCCTTATAAAGAAGGATTCTTTGCTCCGCAGTGAAGTACTGCTTCGCCCTATTAAGCACTCCTAGTTACTAGAGAGGGCGATCACGACATGTGGTTGGATAACTGTGCCAGTACCACATCCTAGCATATCATCATACGGTCAGCACTCATCATTTAATGGAAGGAATATAGTTTAGATGTGAAACTTAGCATTTATGCAAAAAACGAAAAATGTAAAATGTAAAGGGGTCTCTCTCGACTCGACTAGAGTTTACTCAAATCTTGAAATTAGGGCTGGGATGCACGATTTTCCGAACAGGATAGGCGAATACTCTAATATATGCTTGACTATGTTAATGTTATTACAACTTATTATATGTATTGATAAAAAAACATAAAACTAAACTTAATATATTTTATTAAATATTTCTGTTTAACCTAAAATACAATTTTATTTAATTAACTAATAAGAATAGGAAAAATGAAAATTATTAATTTATTAATATTTTTACCCATCCTTGGAAATTTGTGTTATCCTAAATTTAAAATAATACCAAATAATAAATCGAAACGCTAATCAATTAAAACAAAATTAACAAAAATTAAATATTTTTTTTCTGAAACAATGAGTATGTTTGAGACATGGTTAATTGAACTAATAAACATAAATTATAATATTGGATTTAAGAAAGGTATTAAGTAACATTTTAATTTCTATGAAACTCCATATACATTCTCTTACGCTTTTTTCGTCTAATAGAGGTAAAGTATCCAAAGTGGAATGTTTTCAGTATTCAGTTTGAATTCAAAAACATTTTACGGATTTCTCAGAGGTATGCTAAACTGAACTAATATACAAAAGGTATTTTATTTGAAATTTAAATGACCTAGAACATAATGATATTGGTGGCATTGATCTCATTTAAACTTAGCTTAATATCATGAGATGAATACAAAAAAATGAACTTAGGACAGTTTACCTCCAGTACATAGATTTGTCTTTTTTGTGATAAATAAGCTAGGCAACCGTTGATTTAATTTATCAGGGCAAAAATAAAAACGAAATGATGAAATCCTCTTTGTCTTAAACTTAACTGCCAGTGCAGTTACACTACAGCAATAGTTTTTAATATTTTAATATTAAAATAACGAAACCAAATCCCTTAAACATCTCTAGTGCTCGATTAAATAGCAAGGTAGCCTAGCTTATCAAGACTACATAGCAGTAGGACCTCGAAGTTTGGACCCTATCACAAAACGCCCGTACGACCCGTTTATAGATGAAATCCAAAGTTAAAGAGGTCGTACGAGTATGTAGCCCTTATCAAGTCATAGAGGACATCAATAGATAGTGTTGAGTACATTATAAAAATATATGATCATGTTCCCTATAAATCAATCTTAGGTCTATACTGCAGTCGGAGCGGCGGGTCTCGGAACCGCCAGCGCGTCACGTATACAAACTTTAACGTGTGATCCTTGCCTAGTAGTTCGTCGTTACATAGTATATCAATCTGAAAAGAATAAAAAAAAAATGTAAAGCAGGGTGAATAGAAATCCCGAGGTGAATAGAAATCAAGATATCCAAGAAGTGCAGACTTGGAACGTGGAGGATGCCATGTGTGCTAATAGGCTTACTATCATGGGTGTACAAGACCGTGCGAAATGATGATTATGAATAAATCAAGACAGTATATACGAATATATTGGATAAGTTTTCACTTTATATATTCTGTTACAGACATGTAATGCAGCTGCTTTGTATTTCGTTACATAGTAATCAGTTAGTTATGAGTTATAACAATATATCATTAGGATATATATATTTTACTATTTTCCATTATTTAACACAATCTGTCCAGACCATTCTGCTTAGCAACTGGAATGCTGTTGGTCATGAATTTATTATATAACATATGGACAGATCCCTGACGTAACTTAGAACAAGAGGAGTATAGAAATCAGCAGGTGAAAGGCACTTAAGAGGTGAATAGAAATCAGAATTAGATTTGCAGTCATTTTCTTCTTACTAATAGGAAATATACTATACTAATAATGTGTAGAACCATCAAATAAGTAAATGTAAATATTTTTATCACTTTTTTATTTTAGAACTTAGTAGTAGGGGAAACTGGGGACACTTGATCCCTATGGGAGACAAGGTACACCAATATTTTTCGAATTACTAAGTGTATTAGAGTATTTTTTAGTGTGGCAACACTAAGTAAACATTATTACTCTTAGTGTTCCCACATTAAAAATAGTCTAATATGCTTAGTAATTCCAAAAATATTGGTGTACCTTGTCTCCCATAGGGATCAAGTGTCCCCAGTTTCCCCTACTACTTGGGGTTGGAAGTTCAGATGAGTTTCCACTGAAAAGCTGTATAGGCCAAAATTAAAAGGAAGAGAACGAGTAAGCATATTCCGAGTTCATGCCTCAGATGATAACCGGGAACAATGCTATACTATTTCATAAAACTGTACTATAATTTCAACACTTACTTCTCTATACTTCTCCATCCCACTTAAAACTTTCTTAGCTATAAATTTTTTTAGGTGAGTGATAGTTGCCTGTGCTGAACACCGAATAAAGCTGCGTTTTAACGTCCGCAGTGATGTTGATATGCACTCCAGACATACATTGACCTGGAAGGAACAAAGACATCTGATTAGATTACATTTATCACGAACAAATTACAAGTTTTGTATGTTTTAGACAAGTTATACTTGTGTTGTTTGTTGTCAATAAAAGGGTTGTTGTATTCTGTGTAATTTTTATCAGTAATCAAAGATCAGTCCATTGATGGCTCTACTAACCTCTATTCCTAAAGGAAAAGACAGATAGAGTGAATTAAATTAAAAGACAGATAGAACTCTGTGATGTGGCGGTAGTGACCGGGACTGCTAGATAGGAGGTGCAGGTTCGATCCCTGCATGAATATGGCTATTTGCGCTGGTCTGGTCATGTCATTTTTGCCATTGCCATACGAACATCTATGGCAGTCGTTATCGGTAGTCGGAGCCCTCAAAAGTCCAACTAGCCTACAGAATTTTGATATCGCCAATTTGGTTGCGGAGGTCCAATAGCAGTCACCTTACAGAAAATATAGAAATTCAGACCCATCACAGACTAAAAAGACAACCACAACTGAGTTGGAAATAGGCACAGAGTGTAAATTATTCAACTGGCAGGTGAAAACCAAACACGTGAGAAATGACCAAATTGTCTCAGACCTTTTGATGGAAATTTGAACAGCATAAGATCATGTAAAGGTTATAATTACCTGTTCATCTTTTCTATGACAGTCAGTGTTATCTGGCTGCTCAGGCTCATCGCCTCCAGGCTTGTCTGCTGCAAGTGCAGCATCTTTGGGACATGGCAGGTTACGGGCACGATAGAAATCTCTTTCCCGTTTTATTTCATCTGTGAAGTTAAATTAAATCTATTAACATTAATATTACAAATATTTCATATAGTTACGATTATTATTGTGAAAACGGTACTGTTTATTTTAGTAATATGTACATACTTATTGCTCACACCTAAGTCGCTCTGAGGTAAGCAGATATAAAATCCTAACTATATTAGTAGTATATTAGTAGTTTATATGTATAAAAAGTTAAATCACTATAATAATGATGAGTATTCTAGGACAATATTTTATGAATATGAATGATATTTAGCATATCTAGGCCTAACATTAGCGCCATCACCTCAACTATTGATAGGTTCTGTGGTGATTGTGTTGGATGCCAACAAAAAAATAATATTTGTATGCATGAATAATTATCTATGTGATTAGTCTGCTTTTAACAGACTAAGTGTGAATTTGGCTGAACTTTGATATTTTTCATGAGGCCACCACCATCTGACCTCCAATACAATACAATCCATTGATTATATTGAAGCATTGCCGTTAGACCAATTGGTCAAGTTTTTAAGACTCCAACTACCTATAATATTCTTATAAGAACAGGGACCAATTTATGTTCTCAGACGCACAAACAGACCAGTGCAAATAGCCATATTTATACATACAAATATTTGCACTGTTTGGGAATTGAACCATCACCCCCCTGCATAGCTAGTAAGTATAATAACTACATAGTATAAAACAAAGTCACATTCTCTGTCCCAATTTTCCATGTTTTTATGTCCCTTTGTATGCTTAAATCTTTAAAACTTCACAATGGATTTTGATGCGGTTTCTTTTAATAGATAGAATGGTTAAAGAGAAAGGTTTATATGTATATAAATAAAAATGTTGCAAAAACGGGGTGACGCAGACGAACTTGCGCGGGTCAGCTAGTAATATTATAAAGGTTTACTTAATCTATTCCAGACAATACTCACTGTCCTGTAAATCTGGCACTAGTTTATAAACAATGTCCTGCATAGTCCGGTCGAAGCTGATGTACTGCAATGGGTGCGATTGGTGTATCACAATAGTACATGTTGGACATGTGTTATTCTCCTCTAGATGTTTCACTAGACAGCTTTTGCAGACTGAAATATTTGAAGGTTACCTTTAGGTTGAAATTAGTTTAGAAACTATATAGTCATATGATAGTGATAAAGAAAGGTTTAATTCAAAGAAAAGTACAGATACTTTGTTAAAAAGAGTCAAATTTTCGATAGTGAATTCACATTTTCTTGACCATTGTCAATAGAATTGATTATTGTTTGTCATTTACACTTGGTGTACCCAAAAATATATGTAAGTTGCTTATGATTTTATAGATTTCTCTTTTCAGTGAAGGCATATAGAGTAATCATTAAATACTTAATTAAGTTTATAATACTAACACGTATGAAGACACTCTGTGACCGTAGTCGCGTCGATGAAGTATCCGCGACAAATTTTGCAGGTAATATGACTATTCAATGCTTTTAATTTTATCCTCCTTTCCATTGTCATCCTAAATCTACGTCTGCATTAAAAACATTAGTGAAACGAACCTAAAACCGATATAAAATCAAAATAATTATAACATAAATGCAAAATCTACAATCAACAACTCAACACTTCAACTGCGTCTAATTATTGCAACTCTTCAGTGTTTCATTTTCTGCTTGTGCCATAAATTCTACAACATCTTTTATTGAGATCTTTCCAATAATGTAAATTTGACGTATTCAATATACTGCATTGGAAAAAATTGTCCAAGGTAACTGTGCCAGTAAAATAATTATGTTAAATATTTGTACTCTTCATTGTATTTTATCAATGGACACAGACTAACAGTAGCAAAAACCAGACGTTTCATAGCTTTTTTTATTGTGTTATAGTAAGTTTAGTTACTGCTATAATGATTAAGATCTTTTTTTTCACTGCTATTGGATGATGTTTTAGAAATTACGATTACGGGTAAAACTATATTAATTAACTATAGGTCATACAACACAATTAGACTTTGTTACATTTTACTGGTTTGTTGGATTCAGCCTTGCAATATCAGTAGGAGCAATAATTAAATCTTTATCCACTAGCTGGGATGGCAAAAATACCTATTTATGAGTGTGAGAACGGAGTTGCTCGGGTTGCTCCAAAACCATGGCTCACCTGCTGGTGTGTGATGCATGCACACATAACTGTACACCGGAGAAGCGCCTCCGAGATCGCAATTCAGGTAACAGCATACTGCGATGCGAATACAGAATTTAGGAGTGGAAATGTCGTCAAATCAACAGAAAAAGAACAATAATATTTTTTTGGTGGGAGAAATTAAAAGCGTTATATGAGACACATGGGATAAGACATTTATTGAATGCTGACATCTAATCATGTCAGAGCGCATGGTCTCGATATCTCTCCATCTTTACCGAATCTAAAGAGAAGTGAGGTCAGATTAGGCAGACAATCATGTTATACATAGTCTGGAGCGCTCCACGGTATCGGTAGTACGACCTTGCACATGTAGAGCCAGGCCCTGGCAATGTTTATTGTTATTGGCAACACGTTGTCCTCAAGTGACATACCCAACGGGACATACGGAATAAAGTGTAAGGTAAGGTAGTGTAACGGGTGGTCGGTGTAACGGGTGATCGGGGTAACGGGTGATTGGGGTAACGGAAGATCGGTGTAGCGGGTGTTTGGTGTAACGGGTGTTTGGTGCAACGGGTGGTCGTTGTAACGGGTGGGGTTGTGTAACTTGAAGGATAAAGTAACAGTTAGTTTGAATATAGGATATTATGTAAAATAAAATTCGAATTACTTGTATTAAAAATAATATTATTGTACACATTTTATCACAAAGATACATAATATATTTGACGTTAGATTTACATTACCGCTACTGCATCGACCAAATCGCACATCAAATAAAATATAATCACGAATAATTTATTAGTACTACAACTCTGTGAGATATAAATCTGTAGGATGAAGTAGCGTCTTATGAAATCTGAGACTTACTTAGTCCTACAAACCACAACATATTAAAACAAATTGTAGCAGTAGTTCCTCTTTATGAACAAAATGCACCAATATGTTTCATTCAGATGCATCCGACTTAGTACCGGATTCCCATTTACTAAAAGTGAACACTCTTATCTACTACGTAAGGGAAACTGGAGACACTTGATCCCTATGGGAGACAAGGTACACCAATATTTGTAGAATTACTAAGCGTATTACACTATTTTTAATGTGGTATCACTAAGGGTAATAATGTTTACTTAGTGTTACCACACTAAAAAATATTGGTGTACCTTGTCTCCCATAGGGATCCAGTGTCCCCAGTTTCCCCTATATAAATTATGGCCTAAGAAAGATGGATGTAGCATGTTGCAATGACATGATAACATGCCTTACCATAAATTCTTATTATTGACTTCTAGTAAAATAAAAATTGTGATTGCACCTTTGCAAATGGCATGTTTACTTTATGGTTAGGTACTTACCCTATACAAAGTTCCTCTACTTACAATATTAATTAAGTTAGAAAATAAGAAATAATTTAATCAATAAATAAAATGATGCAAATACATAAATTAAGTTTTATAATCTCGTACTGAAAGCACAATGACCACGATCAAACCATGGTCAAACCATTAAGTTATCATTCCAACCGTAAATAGAGTAACAATATCCTCATTACCGAATTATTGAAAATGTCAAAAGATTTAAATATGCACATTGTTTCACGGTTCAAATAGTCGTGTCACTTTCTCACACCAAGGTTTTGAGTAAAGATATGTTCTTCACTCGCACACTTTGACCTTAATAACTTTATGGGTCAAACAGACTTCGATACTCCCATATTAAATTATAGGATTGTTGGAATCATAAAATTATAAGTAAGACTTAGAGGGAGAAAGTGTGCGAGTGACATAAGAGTATATGAACCTCGAAACATTTTTTATGAACCTATCAACTTTTCAGATATAGTCGGCTGTCGTAAAAAATGCATATTGCAATCAAGGGATTGATGCTCTATTTACGGAAGTGATAATACCTTTATGGTAGGAATGGAACATAACTCTTGAATACTTTGTTTTTTAATTTACTTATTTACCTAATTCGAATCAAGATGATGTCTCACTGAACCCAATACTGTATTTGGTTTAATGAATCACTTTTTACAAATTGTCGATAAATTCATTTGTGTTAGTACATTAATGAGATTCCAATAAAAATCAGATGTGCCACGTCATAAATAGGCACACAACAATATTTACACAATTGAAAACTAAACGTTAGGTGACCTATTAATAAAGCAATCTGTTAGAATAAATATAAAAAATCCTAATTTTAACTTTATCGGTAACATTCAATAACTTAACTTTCCAATATTCTTATAAATCGATAGAAGTATTGAGGTAGTTTCAGATCGAAAGTCAACCTGGGTAACATTGACTGATAGTAGAGAGTTTGAATTGTTGTACCAAAAATTATATTTAATTTATCTAGCTCTTTCACCAAATCAATTCTATCCAAGTTGCACTCGTAGGAAGTCATCGATTAATTACGTGAGGTGATATTGTCAATATTTTAGGCTCGTTCCCATTTGTTCAGATTTTGGTACACTATAGTTCCTCTTTCACATCAGATAGAGGAACAAATAGTGGACCAAATCTCACTTATGTGAGGTTTACAAAAATTCGGCATAGATTCGGCTCAATTCCCATCATCACACCTCACGTGATTAACGGACACTTCCATGCTGACGGATAACAGTAAATCCGATAGATAAAATTCGCCAACTCGATTAACCGTAAAATTTTACAACTTACTAAAGCGCATCACTACGATCCCTCACATTTGACATCTGTGCTCAAATTCCCGCCCATTTTTTGTATCGTACCGTTTATTATACCAAACACGTCCTTATTTTCTTCGACTAAAACTTTGTAATATTCTGAGGATGGGACAGGGGCGTTCGGTTTCGCGTGATCTTTTTTAAAATGTCGACTAAGATGGCTAGTTTGTGTGAATTTCCTGTCACATATCTTGCACTGGTACTTTTTCTCGCCCGTGTGGACTACGCGGTGTTGTTTTAAGGCTGATGATGTGTAAAATGTTTTGCCGCACTCGCAACTGTAGTCTCGTTGTCCTTTGTGACGTTTTAAGTGTACATTGTACGCACTACATGTCACGAAACCGCGGGAACATTCTTTGCAGTTATACCTAGAAAAACAGTATATTAATAATTATTCATCATTATTTCAACCATAGGACGTCCACTGCTGAATATAGACCCTTTAAGTTAAAAGCGGTCTGCATCCAACGGTTACACGCGACTCTAAGTATGTTAGGTACGCTCCCTTTCAATTTGAGAGAAGGAATTGCTTTAACTTGGGTTAGACCTTCACTTTCGTCTTTGAACCTAAACTCATCGAGGTCGAAGATATTATTTACTTACCTAACTTCCTTATTATGTATCCTAACATGTATAGATAAGTTGCCCGAGGTAGCGAAAGTCTTGGTACACAGGTGACACGAGTATGGCTTCTCACCGTTGTGGATCCGCTGGTGTACCTTCAGCTCGGCCTTTATGGGGAAACCTGGAAAAGGAGAAAACAGATCCTTATAAGTATATATCTCTGTATTGTACAGCAACATCTGTGTTTGATATAAACGACCTAAATTAAAAGGTTCTACACTTTTTTTCCCTGGGCGAAACTCCCCACAGAAACCGCCGCGCCGCCGAAGTCAGCGAAGGTGGTTATGTCGGACTCGAACCGACAAAACCGCACGGTCATCTTGGGCTACCAGTTGCCGAAGGTGAGGTAGCCTCTGGCATATCCCTCACGCCTCAGCTACCCAGGACCAGCGAGGGCCCTCTCGGGTGTGGGACTTTGGTATCCACATCTTGCCCCCGTTAAGGAGGAGTGCGCATCATGCTGCTACCGTGGCCTGCTAGGGTGACAAGCGCCTACACCTGTCATCCCCAGGCCAGCGGTCATGAAGGACGGAGACCATTCTGTGACCTCCGACGCCCGAGTCGCTTCCGCTCGTCACAGGCTTTGCGGGCTGGAGTCTTCTCCGGATCCAACTCCTCTACACTGAGTCGATAGATAGCGTTGCAATCGAGTAATAAGACTTTTTTACAAATTCATTCAGAGACGAAGCTGGACTGGAATCCATGCATCTAGATTTATATAAAATGAATGTTTATTGATTATTTTATGTGTTGCCATATAACTTAGTTGAACGAAGGTTATAAACTTTTTTGGATTATTAGAGTCCATTATTGGATCTGGGTTTTTTTGGAGAGGGGTATAAAACCATGTGATTATATAAGTACAAACCTTTCCCACAGATCTGACAGAGGTAAGGCTTCTCTCCCATGTGACGTTTCATGTGTATAGACAGCTGAGCACTTTGTACAAAAGTCTTAAAACATAATTCACAACTGTACAGCTTTTCCCCTGAAATACATACATCCATACATTACATATGCTCACGCCCGTAATCCCCGAAGGGGTAAGCAGAGGAGTTAAATACCCACATTTCGTCAACTAAGATTTTCAGTCCCACGTAATAGCCGCCAATCGGGCACTTTGTAAAAAATGGGTACGCCGAAAATAAATTCCTAACCGAAAATGTTGCAGGTAAATAAATTTGGTTTTTTTTTCTGAAATATTAGATGACAATTTTCTCTAAGTGCAATAACAGCAACGGAAAAGTTGATAGACCGTATAGGTGCCGGCAAATTTCGAGAACGAAAGTCAGAAAAATTTGCGCATTTGATCAAGGACCAAGCGGAGCTCGTGCGTCCGTGATTGAATCAATGCAGTCTATGAAGTTGATGTGCGGTGCGCGTGTTTTACCAAGAGTTCTATAAATCCATACTGTACACTATATTACATTGTCACGAAGTTTGCCAGTCTCTACACTACCCTAATCGTACTGTCATCATCATTATCATTTCAGCCATAGGACGTCCACTGCTGAACATAGGCCTCCCCCATCGACCTCCAATAGGTACCCGCGACTTTGACCCTCTACTAATATTATAAATGTGAAAGTTTGTGAAGATGTTGGATGTTTATATGTTTGTTACTCAATCACGCGCAAACTGTAGAACGGATCTGGCTGAAGTTAGGCACAGGGATAGATTGGACTCTGTAATAAAATAACACTTTCAACCGGGAACAGGTTTACAACCCAGAGAGGTTGTGGGAACAATATCGAAATTCCGCGCGGGCATTGTAATGTAACTAAAAAAGGTTCAAATTGATGAACGGAAATTAGTGTGATGTGGCCACCATACCTTTATGCATACGTATATGGTTGACTAGTCCAGTTCTTCTGCTAAACTGCTTGGGGCAATATTCACAGTGGTATGGAGTTTCACCTGTGTGGACCTTTTTGTGCTGGAATAATGCACTGTGACCCCTGTAATGTTAAAAAGAAACGAAAAATTATGATTAATGATAGAAAATGATCTAAATAATCTCATTGCAGTATAGCAATAGGTTGATGGAATTATTTGTTGATATGTTAGGTCTGATTGTAGCCTGAAATGGCCATTTTGCAAACAGGAAAGGCCCTGGGTCAGCCAAGGTGTAAGGGATATGCCTAAGGCAATCTCGCACCCAAGACATGCGGTTATAGTCGGTTCGAGTTCGACGAAACCGCTAAAGGGCCATCCTCACGCATAAACTGCGCCGTGATGTGGAGTTACCAGCCCGCCATACCATACAATACCAACCGTCAAAGGGAATAACGCACGGAAGAAGGGCTGGGAAGCTGTAGTCTCGTTGTCCTTTGTGACGGTTTAAGTGCACCTTGTACGCACTACATGTCACGTAACCGCGGACACAAAAGGCTTCCAATTTAAACTTATAGGAAAATTCAGTAAATTTAGTAATACACGAACTTACCTAAATGTGGCAGGACAATCTGGGCACATATAAGGTCTAAGGTCGGTATGGCACAATTTGTGAGCCTTCAAGTTGCTCTTAGTGCTGAGGAACTTGCCACACACATCACACTGATGAGGAAGCTTGCTCTCTGGCAGAACGCGGTGCTCACCTTCAACAAATACTGCAAAGTATAAAGAATATTGTAAAATGAGGATGCAATAGAGCGACTGACGATTGTGTATCCATTCTAATATTATAAAAGTGTAAATATCTCTAGGTGTGTTTACATTAAAGGATGTTTACCTATATATATAATGGGATAGTGTGGTTACCTTATACTAATATAATAAACAACACCAAAAAAACATTACACATACAAACTAGATACTACTATTAAAAAAATATTAATACATGAACATGTTGTTACACTTAAGCCAATTCAGTGGTTTAGGAGTGTAAACGTCAAGTGTAGTTTTAATGAAATTTGATACAGAGATAGATTAGACCTTGGGAAAGGATATAAGCTATGTATGATGATCCACTAGCAACAGTGGGTATGGAGTATTGTTAACCGGTTTTCCAATGCAGAAGATCTCTGAGGGCAAAATACTTTTTTTTTTCCAAATAATGAAATGAAATGAATGAAATATCATGTATATCTTGATAATGTACAGAATTAAGAACAATATTGAAATATACCTTTTTTCTTTCTACCCCTTTTCTTTTTGGGAGTCTTGACAACATCATCAGTTTCTGTAAAAAAAAGAAATTGTTTTAATTAAGTTTAATATTCTTTCTTTTTTTTTTCAATGTAAGATTTTAAATTACCTTCTTTATTGCCTTTTAGTCTTTGCACCAGGGCATCATTATCAGCTTCCCAACTAGGTTCTGAAAAATTTACGGCCACTTTAGTAAGTTTAGAGGTTATTTCCTAAGATAATTTAGTTTAGTGGCAGTAATTTTTTTTATATTCTCATTCACATGGCGGTAGTGCACACGACTGCTACACACGGGTAGTGGGCTCGATCCCCGCTCAGTGCAAAAAGTTGTACACATGAATATGGATGTTTGCACTGGTCTAGTCGTGCCTCGGAGAGCATGTTAAGCCGTCGGTCCCAGTTCCCATACAAACATCTATGGCAGTCATTACGGGTAGTTGGACCCCTCAAAAGTCCAACCAGTCTAACTTGGAACTTCGATATTGTCATTGGACGATTGGTTGTAGAGGTCAGATGGCAGTCGCTTCACAGAAAATATTGAAGTTTAGCCATATCACAGTTAGACTGGAAAGACGATCCCAACTGAGTTGGGAAAAAGGTTCAGAGAATGCTGATTTACATTCTCATTAATATTCTCATTTACATCATAAGTCAAACAATGTTAGACTAACTTAGCGTTGTGTTAGAACAGAAAATAAATGGAATACCTGTTTTCTTGATATCTCCTAATAAAATATTATCGTCTTCAGCATCCCAGCCGCTGTCATTTCCATCATCATCTACCAGTAGCTCTAAAAGGAAATAGATTGCCTATAAATGCATTATACACCTTTGGTCAATATTGTTTCAATAATAGAAAAAACACCCTGCACTTACCGTGTTTGATGTCATTTTTATTTTCAATTTTAGAATGTTCATCAAATACTGATACTTGTGTTTTTTCGTTCAATTCAGTTTTGTTTTCATTAACTTCGTAATCGAAAAGTAATTCGTCTTTAATTGGCTCATCAGTACCATCTATCTTAGTGATACCTTCAGATGGATTCTCTAACAAAAATAATAACTTCTGTTCGCTTTCATCACATTGTATGTTGAAGGTGTATGCACGATTGAGTTGACGGCTACATTCTTTGCAAATTAATCGGGGTAGACCATCCTTTTCAGACGGCTGTAAAATGTAAATATAGTTTCAGTGTGTGAACAAATAAGAACTTGAAATTATTTGTACCTCTGTAAATATACCTTCAGTTTAGTACAGTATATTAACATATCACAATAAAGCGCATTTCTTTTTCCAAAACATGTATAAATATCGTATGTTTGTTTGTTTGATTCGAGACAAATTCGACATATTTTTGTGAAGTCTATCGCCATGGTTCAGAGGAATATGATATTACAGGTACTTATGCTATTATAGTGATTTTTATGTACAGATTTTAGCCAGTGGTGTAAATTACATTCACATTTTGCTTCAAATAGGACAGGGATAAAAATAATCGCTTTCGCAGTCGATGCAAACATGCAAACCAAAACAGATGAATGTCATGTCATGTGTCATGACTTATTCATGTCAGTCATGAACTGTGATGTCAAAATAGATGCTGACGCGTTTAGTTATCACAGAGCTATAGCATCAGAAAACTTCTCGGCTGCTGCTAAACCAAAGTACTAAACTCGAAACAAACCTAATGTTGTTTGATTTATAAATTATATTTCCCCATAGTCAGTATCTAATAGAATTTTATATTTCACTATATTTCTCAGGATTGAAACTCTACTTTCAATTTATGAACCTCAAAATATTCAAACTGTATGTAATAAAATAAATATGTATATCTGTGGTCAACTCTCAAATGAAACAAAATGAAATAGGAAAGCGAGTGAATCCGGGAATGATAAACAATTTAAAAAGTCTAAATATTGATATTAAGCCGCATAGAACAAATAATATTATTGAATAAGCAATAAGAAGGAGAAAAATATTTCTTCAAAATGTCTGCGCTAGAGAGAAACATTATGAAAAATAAGTTGCCACCTAAATGTCCAAGAAGCTCGGGCTCGAAGTATGTAAAGAAAATCTCTATTTTACCACAATATTCGTAATTCTTTACATCACCGTGACTTTTTTCTATCATCTTAATACAGTGATCTTAAAAACTTCGTGGATTACAAATGTTTCTCACATATTATTACATTTTTTACAATGATTAATTTTAGATTGGCACCGTTTGGCGCTGGTCGCCGCAAAGATTACACTCCCGTATCCTGGAAGCAGTATTTCCACCAGTATGCCGACGTGGACACGGACGGCGGAACATTCAGAGTATATTTCAGCCCAGTGCCTGATCAGTTGGACAGACCCAGAATAGTAACATTGCATGGAGGAGGATATTCGGGCCTGAGTTGGGCATTATTTACTGTAAGCACTTTTCTGGCGTAGTTTATATGTTTGGTCGGTACATAATTCCGTTGATTACCAGTTTGAAAATATAATAAAATTATGCATACCAGATTTGTTTAGGCTTTCATTAACTCGCTCCTTGCATTTGTACATTTTTTTTCAGGAGGAGATAACCAAGATGATTCATTGCCAGGTAGTCTCTATTGACATCAGAGGTCATGGAGAGACCAAGGCAACAAATTCTGATGACCTCAGCATTGATACCCTTGTCAAGTGAGTAAATTGCACTATTCTTGATGTGACACTTCAAAAGGAAGAGATTCATTAAAACAGAATTTAGTATTTCAATATTGTGTTGATTCTCTTAAGCTAAGTTTATTTATTCCATGAACCCATAGAAAATAAGAAATAAATTCAAGGTCTCCCTAATAAATACATAAAAGTTTAGGCCTCTGATTTAGTACTACAAGTAAAAAAAAGATATCCGTAAAAAATATGTTATGGAACACTGTTTTAATACGTTCCATTTTCACTTACCAGTGACGTAGAGCAGGTACTGCACAAACTGTTCATCAGAGACTGCATTCCACCTCTAATCCTGATGGGCCACTCAATGGGTGGCGCTATAGCAGTCCGGGTCGCACATCTCCCCTCCATTGAATATGCTGTGTGTGGTATTGCTGTTATTGATGTTGTTGAAGGTATGTATTTTATATACAAATGTACATATTAATGTTTCCATAGTGGACTCACATTTGTACAGATTCCACTAAACATTTTGTACAAAAGTCAATGTAGTGAGGGCATGTATAAAAGTATATATGTGTGATTTGCAGACCAACTAATATAAGGTCTAATCTACACACAGGGTTAGGTGAATACTAGTAATATTAATTGCTACAATAGTAGCAACTAATATTACTAGTATTCACCTAACCTGTAGCAACTAATATTACTAGTATTCACCTAACCCTGTGTTTGTATCATATTTTTTTGAAGAATACTTCAAAAAAATTACTGAAGAATATATAAGTTAAGGTTAAATCTAAGAACTAGAAGTTTGGGTATCTAGTATTTGGGAGTGTAGTAGTTTCTTTATATGTTTCTGTACAATTATACTAATACAATTACAGTGTAAAGGTAAACCTTTTAGAATACCGCAAGGCAAAACCGGTTAGGTACATTAATAAACACAGTGGAGAAGTGCAAGTGTATTATCAATTATGTATAATACAATAACATATTTTTTTTTTTTGCAGGCACAGCCATGGATGCATTAGCCAGTATGCAAAGCTTTTTAAGGAGCAGACCAACACACTTCAAAAGTATGGAACATGCCATTGAGTGGTGGTAAGTTATACCATTCATTCTGTGAGATTTACAGATAGAGTCACCATTACAAACACATACAATGTTACAATGGTGGCGCTCGGCTTGACGGCCCAGCTCAGATGCTTTTCACGCTCGTCTTAAAGGATCCGGCACTGTAGGAAGAAGGAGGAAGGAAGGAAGAAAGACTAAGCCCAAAGTCGGGCTCAGTATGTCCACCAATAAGGGTCAAAATATATTAGCTTAGAGTCAAAGGTCTGTCTAAGAAGAAGAAATTCTTCATATTAATCCTAGCCTCCCCACCCCTTCCCAGCTCCCCCTTTCAGGGTGGGCAGCGCGTGTGTGACACCCTTAGTGTTGCACACGTTCATAGGCCACGGTGGCCGCTTTCCATCAGGTGGGCCGTGTGCTTGTCTGCCACCAACGTAGTATAAAAAAAAATAATTAATAAGCCAATCCACCAACTCCCGTTACGTCCACCAGTCGCCCACAATCGCACATATTTGTACTTTTTGTTTTATCTCAGAAGAGATAGTGAGTATTACGTAATTGAGATAAGGGTGAATTTGCTATCTTATTGTTTTTATTTTCGCTTCGATGCGCTTCGACTACGCTATAGTATGAATTGACCCTAATATGTATAATATGATTCGTTTTTAGAGTTTTAGTTAGACTGACCGAACTTACCGCTGTATCCTAGTGGTATGAGTAATGGACTGCTGAGACGAGTTCGCTCCCAGGATTACCATGGCACACACCAATGACTTTCGATGCTTTTCGAACTTATGTGTGTATTTATTCACTGTTAAATCGTACGGGATATTTACCATGTTTGTTAGTTTCTTCGTGTAACCGATATTTCGGCGCTGTTGCAAGCGCCATGATCATGGTGTACTGATGACCGCCGAGCTAGTTGTTATAATATAGAAGAAACTAACAAACATGGTAAATATCCCGTACGATTTAACAGTGAATATGTAAATGACCATGTCAATCTAAAATCATACATTATGTGTGTATTTATCACAGGTTTATAAGTGCCCGGTTAATGGCAATAAGCTCGCCACTTACATTGGGATCTAAACATAAATTGGCGATATGTGGGTGCTAGCACCTCTGCCTACCCCTTCGGGGATAAAGGCGTGAGTTTATGTTATGTTATGTTATGTAGTTAGACTGAACATTTTTTCGTATTTTTTTTTTACAGTGTCAGAAGTGGTCAAGTGCGCAACGTAGATTCGGCCAAGGTCTCGATGCCGAGTCAAATTGTGAAGTAAGTCCATGTAATACAGTACCTATAACAGTTCTTTGCACAGATTTGTATATCGTTTACATATTATTACATGCCACAATATTATAGGTAAGCAGAAACTACACTCGAGTTCAAGGTTACATAACTTTACATATTTACTTTTGGTAATATGTTTGTATTACTTAGGACTATAAAAAATGGTTGCTAAAATAATTAATAAATACACCTTTGCAGCTCTGTCGGTACTACCGGGGTTTTACCAGCGCGAGTAGGTATTTGAATAATACCCTTAGAAAAAAAAAGTTCATTATGGTTTTATTAAATACAATTTCTAAGTTTTCTTTTGTTCATAAAACATAACTGAGTTATGTTTTCCACCAACTGCAATCAATCAATTGTAATAAAACTTGTACATAAACAAACTTTTAAAGCATCATCTTGGGATTCATTTACGTCATAGATTTTTATTGCAGAAACAAGGGTACCGATATTTCGTCTTCATTCGTAAGTCTTCGGTAGTATAGTGGTAAGTATCCCCGCCTGTCACGCGGGAGACCGGGGTTCGATTCCCCGCCGGAGAGATTCTTTTTGCATTCTTAAAATTACTTTTTGTTATCTTTTCGTGTATTTTGAACATTTTTGTAGTTATTTATGCTGCTATATAACAATTTTTACACTATTTTTTTTTTAAATATCTATAGTTAGGAGATGAATACCTAAGAAATTACATACATGCTTGAATATATTGGATTCAATATTTTTTGTGTAATGTATGTATAATACATATATTCACGCCTATATATCCTCGAAAGGGTAGACAGATCATGTGTGACGAATCTGTTTTAAGTTGATAAAACAAAAGTATATGCCATGATCATGGCACATAGGCTTGTGACTGTAGTACATTTGTAGATATACCTAAAAGGATTATGAAATAACGCTCTAATTAGTACTGATTAGAAATGTATATTGGTAAGCGCATAATTCGAGAAAGGCTCGACAGATGCGGCTAATTTATTTTTTTTGTATTTCCCAAAAGTTTCATGGAAAGATTAAAAAAAGGAATAGAATGAATAAATAGAATTCTACGCGAACGAACGAAATGTTTGAAAACGTGGGAATTAGCTGCTTATAAAATACTAGCTGACCCGCGCAACTTCGTCTGCGTCACCCCGTTTTGCAACATTTTTCACTTTTGTTCCACACCAGTTGGTTGTAGCATGTTATATACATATAAATCTTCCTCTTCAATAACTCTATCTATTAAAAAAACCGCATCAAAATCCGTTGCGTAGTTTTAAAGATTTAAGCACACAAAGGGACATAAGGACATAGGGACAGAAAACGCGACTTTGTTTTATACTATGTAGTGATTCTCATTTCCAGCTGCGAAACCAACTTGTTGGCAATAAACGAGGTAGAGACGTACGAGCCTGAGGCCGAGGCGGCGGTGACGGCAACCAGGCACGAGGCGCGCGCCGACTCCATCGTCGAAGAGTCCGATGACGGCGAAGAGGAACTGTTCGCGCCGCCCGCGCCCGTGGGGGACTGTGTCGCCGGGGGACAACCCATGAAGTAAGGGGCTGTAGCTACTTGTATAGTGAGCCTTAAATGTTCCTACCATAGGATCTATAATCCTTTGACAGTCTAAGTCAACTATAAGTAACATAGATAGCGTTAATAAAATGAATTCTATTTGTTTAGGTACTTACTTAAAAAACGCATCTCTCGTTTTTAAAGTAAGTACTTAACTTACTTGGTGTCTTCTAATCTCTTCTTGGTGTGTCTTTTAAATAAGTTTTGTTCAAAAACTCAGTATAAAATACTTTTCTGCTTAAAAACGCATTTGGAAAACTAAAAACCTGTATCAAACCACTAGTTAGTCAGTTAGTTAGTCTAGTTTATTTGTTAAACATGTGTTTATATAAAAAGTTGCCACAAGATTCTTTAGTACCTAAACAAAGGACATCATTCACGCTCCTACGCTCCATAGAAAAAATACGCAAAAAAGTGCCGGCCAACGAAAAAAAATTGGTTTTATCGGTTAGAGAATGACGTTCTAAATTTTTTTTTAGACGGCTAAGAGCTAAGATCGATTACTTATGAGTTATATAACTTAGAACGATTAAAAATGCATTTATACGGAGTTCGTCCACGAGGGACATGGCAACGGTAACTTATATCGTGAAGGTGTTCAGGGGATACATAACTAATCCGAATATATTACAGACGATAAGCTTATGCGTGCCGGATAGGTGCCGCAAACGGCCGAACTTATTCGAGGTACAGCGGGGTAGAACCAAGCTGTTGGACAACTCTCCCCTCACGCGCGCTGTCACCACCCTCAACGTAGTTGCAGATAAACTAGACGTATTCTCGTGTTCGCAGAGCGAGTTCGCAAGGGTCACAATACAATATTTATGTTATATGAATTGAATGAAATATTTACCTATTATTTTTATGACATCATGAATTAGTATCAGAATGAATTGCAAATTACTAAGTACATTATTATTTTTGGAATTGATAATTGAATTTTTATTGTAGGACATTTTTATGAATTATGGTTTTTGACATGCTAATGAGTGAATTATGAATTATGATTTTATGAATTTTGTACATTTTTAGTTCATCATGTAATTTATAATGTGTTGCTACTCTGTCAATATGGTTTGAATTATGGTTTTTATAACATTTAATGAATGAATTATGGTATATGTATTGTTATGAAATCTGTACTAATTTTTTTTTTTTAAATTGATTATGTAATTTTTAATAATTGTGTTGCTACTCTGTCGCATTGGGTTTGCCTGTAATGATAGAGATATGAAGAAATAAATAAATAAATAAATAAATTTGTACTTCATTATTATAGCAAAAATTAAATAGGTAATGATGATAAAGAATAACTTAATCTCGCTTAATAATAATATAATATGACATAAAGCCTAATTATATACAATCATCATTAGGTATCTAAATACCTACGTAGGTATTTATGTGTAGATATTAGTGTTATAAAATATATATGTAAAGAAAAAGACTTAATTTCGTTACTTACGTGGCTTCATTGTAACATGCTCATTTCGATGGTCTTGCGTTATTTAGCTTTTTGATTATTCAGAAATAGTTGATTGATACATAAATGTAAATACCTTTTTTTATGATTTTCGGAGATACATTTTGGGTCTAAAAGTTGGTCGTAGTACTTTTATTGTGATAATAAAAAATGTGTAAAAAACCATTTGCCGTAAGATGATAGTTTTTTTTTTACTGGGCCGGCCGGCACTTTAATTTTTGTGTATATTTTGAATGATGTTCTTTAGCAATAAATATGTTAGTGTACTAAGTCGGTGTAAGGCCGGTACAACTGACCCCGTGTCCCGTGGCAGGTACCGCTGGCGCATCGAGCTGTCCCGCACGGAGCGGCACTGGGCGGGCTGGTTCCGCGGCCTGTCCGCCGCCTTCCTCGCCGTGCGCGCGCCGCGCCTGCTGCTGCTCGCCTCCATCGACGGGCTGGACCGCGAGCTCACCGTCGGCCAGATGCAGGGTACGCACGCCATGATAATACCGTACCGTTACGTTACGTTATGTTGCGTTATGTTACGTTACGTTATGTTACGTTGCGTTATGTTATGTTACGTTATGTTATGTTGCGTTACGTTACGTTACGTTACGTTACGTTACGTTACGTTACGTTACGTTACGTTACGATACGTTACGATACGTTACATTACGTTATGTTATGTTATGTTATGTTATGTTATGTTATGTTATGTTATGTTATGTTATGTTATGTTACGTCATGTCATACTATACTATACTGCACAATACGACCGGGAACGGTGCGCACTGTGTAATGTGACAGAAATTTGTTCCCGCGAACGGTCAAGATGTGGAATGATGCTGCGGTTTTCCCAAGCGACTTAAATATGGACCAGTCACTGTGACCACTTTCTATCAGATGAGTTCACTTACGTATCACTTTTAGTTATAACCCTGGTTGATTGAATGTGTACTTATATTTGAAGTAACGGTGTATTATTATATATACAGCTATCTGGTTTTATGTGGTAAAAAGCGTCTTAAATTGATAATTTCTCAGTATCAATTTAAGACGCTTTTTACCGTGTTAATATTTTATTTATATATATAGATGTCCACTGAACTTGTGTCTGAATGAGCGATAGATGTGTGAACGTGGTCACACATCAGTATCGCATCATAGAATCGACTGTCCTCTGACCTTCAAACCTTATGAGAAAACCTCGAAATAAACTACAAAATTAAAACTTATTTTATGCTAACAGTAACCAACACCCCATTACTAGGATTAAAAAATGAAATATATCATTTGTGATTGCAGGTAAATTCCAAATGAAAGTACTGACGCGATGCGGACACGCGGTTCATGAAGATTCTCCAGAAGAGGTGACATTTTCAAAATTATTTATATTTCAGTTACACAGACCGGCTGTAAACGGCATGTCTCATTAGTGGATCGGAAGTCAGTGCATGTTTTACTGAGAGAAGGAAAACTCGAACCCGTCGGGCTAGTGGGGAAACAGGAGGCCAAAACTTCCCAACATTGGGATTGAGAGAGGCCTATGTCCAGCAGTGGACTGTGATAATCTTATTGATTGCATATTATCACCGACCGCCCATAGAATGACTTGCATCAGAGCCACGTTTGTTTTTTTTTTATACCACTTAAATGGCAGACAAAGGTGGCCTATGGACGTTTGCAACACCAGGGGCGTCTCACTCGTGCTGTTGACCATATAGAGAAGAGGTAGAAGGAAAGGGGGGAGGGGGGAGAGGGGAGAGGGATTCTCGGTCTTCCCACTGACAACATGTTAACTTATACATAAAATTCTCGTGTCACAATGTTCGTTCCCGTACTCCTCCGAAACGGCTCGACCGATTCTCATGAAATTTTGTGAGCATATTAAGTAGGTCTGAGAATCGGCCAACATCTATTTTTCGTACCCCTTAGTGGTAAGGGTTGTTCACCCTCAAAATTTATAAGGCAAAACGTTTGCCGGGTCAGCTAGTATTATTATAAAAGTAGTGTATGTTACAGGTGGCTCGAGTGGTAGCGGCGTTCATCTTACGACACCGGCTCACTGCGCCCATCGACCCGGACAGCGCCGGGGAATTTGTTATGTATAATTCGTAATTACGCTCACAACTGCTGCATTCGTGAAGATGTACCAAGACCAATCAGTAACGTTCTATACCACAAATTTTTAACTACCAGAGAAACTTTAGGGACTGATATGGAACTACTTAGGCTCAAAATGTCCACAGGGTGCAAAACGTACATATCGAAAAATGTCAAAGTCTTACCCGAAACGACCAAACTCCGGAATGACCAACCCCCAAAATGAAATATTCCGAAATGTTCAACTCCCAAAATGTTCATTTTGGGAATTGGTTTATTAAATATCATTTTGGAAATTGGACATTCCGAACCTAAACGTTCATATATCCAATTTCGAAAATAATGTTACCGGTATCCTTACGTTTATTCTTCGTACTTGCGGAATATTGCTCATACGAAATCGTACCTCCTTGAGCAAAAATTTTTATTGCTTGCTTTGAGAGGTGCGGTTTGACATTCCTTTCTATGACTATTAGTGATATTTTGGTTGGGATCTTTTCTTAAATGCCCCGTCCCCCAATATTGTTTTTTAAATATCAGGTGATTTTAGTGTTTAATATTAATTAACATGTTTTTTTCTCTTTTAACTACATACATGAATGGGTTTGATGTCAAATACGAAGTCTACAATTGGTTCCTAATTCTTAATTTTCCACGTGTGTAATTTTACAAATAATTATAGGGACGAATTCTTCTTTATTAACATTCTTAATTTTACCAATTCTTAATTTTCCGAATGCATCATTTTCATAATGATAGATAGTACGAACCCTATAATTATTTGTAAAATTACACATGTGGAAAATTAAGAATTAGGAACCAATCGTAGACAGGTCAAATACCTATCAAGTCATTAAATTTTCTATGGTAATTAAAATGTCTACAAAATATTCCATACAACGTAATAGTGTATTAGCGGCCGAAAATAATAATAAATGTTATAAATAATTGTTATGAGCACGGAATAAAAAATCATAGGTAGTTGTGATTTTATATTCTGTGTACGCAATCATAGTTTTTTAGTTAGGGATTGATGATGATTATGAAGAATAAAAAAAGTAATTTTATTTTTTAATCTTGAAAATTGAAGAAACCTCCAGTAAGAAACTGTTTTTAAAATGAATATTAACAAGAAATCACTAATAATACCTTCAACCCCTTCAGCTAAGTTCAATGATTTGTGTTTGGAGCGGGTTTACGTCGGTAGTGTAATGGCCAGGATATGAACCCGGGAACTCCTAATCGTAACACCGACTCCTTAACCACTAAACACCAAATTTATTCTGAATTTAAAAATATATTTTTTTCATTTATCAGCCAATATAATCTTATTTTATTATTATATTTTTCTTTATCCCCGAAGGGGTGCAAAGTGCAAAGGTGCTAGCACCCACATTTCGCCAGTTTATGTTTAGGTCCCAATAGGTCGCGAGCCTATTGCCATTAACCGGGCACTTATAAACCTGCGATAAATACACATATAACTTCGAAAAGCATCGAAAAGTCTTTGGTGTGTGCCATGGTAAACCTGGGATCGAACTCAAGACCTCGTCTCAGCAGTCCATTACCCATACCACTAGGCTACCGTGGTTATTATTATACATCTTAAAAAAACTTAATAATTCTTTTATTTTTAACACTAAAATCTGTTCAATCATCATCATCTGACGCCGACGGCACGTAGCCTCATAATCTTCGCAGCGTAGCCTGTCGCTTACGACTAAAAACTATTTTTCGAATGTAACGTTACATTAGCGTTAACGACGTACTTGTAAGAGTTTACTTAATTATTATTATTGTTTATACGTAACACGTTATATAACGTTATTGTGATTTTAATTTATCACTAGTTTTACTCCCTTCGCGTTATATATATGTTAAACATAAATATAAATACGTTGGGATGAAAGCTTACGTACTAAAGGTTACAAAGTAATGTTATTAATTTGGTGGATGTCGCTGGAAATGTTAGGACAAGTGTATTGAAAATTCGCTGTACAAAGAGCTCAAATTTATTCACCTTTTAAACCTTCTCTGAACTTCCACAAATAATTGAAGACCATAATTAGCCAAATCGGTCCAGACGTTCTCGAATTTCAGCGAGACTAACGAACAGACAAAACAGAAAACAGAAACGAATATGTATTAATTCTGCATTATTATTCATTGTAATAAAATGGATGGATAAATATGGCTTTTGTTATATATCCCGTTTCGGCTCGTCTCTGGGGCAAAGGATGGCCATTGCAATTGGCAACACGGCCAGCATCATGGTACAGATTAATAACTAGTTACTATACTTTGTAAAATGTAGCTTGGGTCCTATGACAGCTGTCAGTGAAATCCCGCCCATGAAGTCTTGAATTTTCTAATAATGAATGTAGCAGCTGTCAATGTCATACTTTATGGGCATACCGAGCTAATTAGTGATGGGCGATGAATCATCGTGACCACATACTATAAACTATCCATATTTTGAATAAAGCTTAATTTAAAATTGAAATTATTATAAGAAAAAATAATTAGAATTTAATCTTATTGCTTAGGTATTTTAATATCATAATAATATTTATATTTCAATATACTTGATCCTAAATAATATTGAGTAAATAAAATCCTACATTCAATCCATCAAAGCCCTGAACCTGTTTTTGGATTTTGTAAGAAGACACGCCGCGTTTGGCTCTTGGGCCATGATATAGGCATAAGATACACGCGCCAACATCTTGTTTGATATGAACTTCCACTGATCCACTCCACTCATTCTCATCAGTACGAGTGCCGACGCCTTGTATGCTACGTATATTCCGTTCTCATTACAATTAAATACATACATACAATTAAATTAAACCTAATTATATGTAACATGCATCAATAATAGCTGGTAGTATCGATATTTTCATCGAATTTCGGACATCCCTATGAACCTCATTTTGACATCTGTCATAGGACCCATGCTATATTTTACAAAGTATACATATTATGGGCACTTTTGCGCCGAGCACGATACGGGGTGGGTTAATCGTTACGACAATCTCGGATGTACCCTGTGTATTTTTATTTTTATTGATAATTAAAAATAATATTATGAAATTAACATTATTTTTATTATTTAAAAGGTAATAAATGTTACCTATATCATATTGTTTCATTGCTATCATCGCACAAAATTTGTACTGTCATGCAATTTATTGTCAATTGGTATTTTACAATATTTTTTAGTTATTTCTAGGAGATTATCTAAATGCCTGCCATGTGGCAGACCCACACACTTTGCCACACGGAAAGAGACTACCTTGTTAGTACCTATCCACCCGGGTTCTGAATTTACAAATTGTCAACTATTTTAAAACCAATGAAATTACAAAAAAACATCATAGCAGTAAGGTCTAAAATTTAATGGCATCATGTAGAGTGAACGAAACTATGTAATGAACTCTTCTTCATTTGATAACGTTAACTAAATATAATATTATTATGTTAAATAGCCTTCAAATAGCCGTATTGCGTGAATCATGCTAAAAAAGGGTTTAAAAGTACCTACCAAAAAAGTATTGAGATTCAAAATAAAAGTGATTTGACAATGGATAACAATTATTAAAATGGGGGTCCTGACCAAACGTCCAAGTTGTTACGATTCAGTTGTACAATCGTCACTTTGTATTAATTTATTATTTAAGTTACTACGCCGCCGTTATTGTTGTTTAGTACGGATGCTATTTGATGTTTGAAACATAATAAATATATAAATAATATGTAATTCGTAAATGGAGTTTTATTGAACTTACCTTGAGACGTGGCTGCGTCCTGTGTGGACCTGCTGCGTACTGAGAAACTGGTAGGTAATGGTGTGATGACCGTAACACAAGAACTTAAAAGTGGGTAGATCGATAGTAACTAGAAAAATTCTTGTTTCGTGAACTTCACTTGCATTTCATTCCACCAATCCGCGGAATCCGCAATCTTACCGATGCTTTTGAGTTGCTGATTGGTTGTCGAAGACGTGAAAGTTAAGTTTCGAATCACGGTAGGTAGCTCCAGTTGACAACTATTATAGTAACTAAAATGTAAGAGTAGGGTAAAACCATAAAGTTATATCCTTAGAGGAACTGAGTGCAAGCACAGATTAATAAATAGTTACTACGTAGGTAAGTGCGAGACATACGTAAGTAGGTATCTTACAAAACCTGTTGTGAGAAAGAGTTCATTTGACATTATAAATTCGATAACGCTTTTCATGTATGATATGAGAACAGTGATTTTTTTTATAAACTTTCATCAACTCTGACAGAAAAATATATCCCAGTGAAGTCAATGTATCTACACTAAAAGTCACAAATCACTGCCACAGACATTTTAAATTTGGTAACGCGGTAATGAAGGAGTCTGGTCTACTCACCGTTAGTAATATAAATGTCAATGGTTAAGACCTTCTTACCGCTATTTCAGATTATTGTTAGTAGGCTACACAACTCTCCTCTCAATAGTAACAATTGCTCGGTCGAGGTATGAAAAAAGTACTACAACTGAATTCAAACATTTATTTAGATCAGATCAAAGACATGAATAAATTCAGAAAGAAGCTTATAGCATAACATGGTAACTATCATTAGAAACAAACTTTGTTTGTGAACTATTCCACTATTATTAATGACTAGCAAACATTTTGTTTACGCGTTAAGTAATAAATTATACTGATTTGAACATTGTTTCGAGCTCTCTCGCCAAACAACACCAAAAATGGGTCAGTGTGCCGTGCCTGCCTAGTGTGAGTTTTTGTCATTCATTCGAAACCATTCACTCGTGAATGCACGTAATGTACGATATTGAATTAGTGCCAACTGGCGGCAAATTTTGGTAACATTTCACATTAGTTTGAAAAATCTTACACTTAGCATTCAGAAAGTTTTCAGTTAAGGCTGAATATCAGTATTATCTGATTAGAAATCAACTTAGGTTGATCATGAGTTCGATGCATCTCGCACACCGAAAGACCAAAAGTAAGTATTGTATTGTCAAATTGGAAGAGATGATTTAACAAGCGTTTAAATCATTAAATAGGTACTTACTTCAATTAGGACAGAATCGAATAGAAATTATATCCTTATACCCCGATCTCATCCGAAGGGTGTAGTAAGATGCGAATACCTAATAGAAAACGCAGACGATATCACTGCGAGAGAAGGAAAACTCGAAATAAAACCCTGTACCAACCCGTCTGGGCAGCGTGGAAACAGTAGGCCAAAGTCTCTGAACAATGGGAGAGGCCTATGTCCAGCAGTAGACGGCCAATGAAGTAAGAAACTTCGAATGTACAGTCGCCCGCAGAAATTGATGTACATACTATAAAACTTTTTTGTGATTTTGTTGCGTTAAGTTAATTCAATTCTAGGTCTATTATTAGGTTACCTACATAGAAAATAGTAAATATACATTTAGCAGAAAAGGTAGCAAGATTTTTTTTTAATTTATGGCTCGTCATTTTGACTTCACCTCGCCTGGTGTTAAGCTGAAGGCAAAGTCTCATGAAAGAGGGTCACCATTGCAAACACGTTCAGTGCTACAATGGTGGCGCTCAGCTTGACGGCCTCATCAGATTTGCATGGATAATCTAATTTCAATAAATTAACATTCAGCACTTAACAAATTGTATGTGTAACTGTTTTTATAAAACAAATTAAATGGCGGCATGGTTAGAGAGCTCTTTATAAGTAACTTTGTAATAAATAAATAATCTCAATTCTCACTGTTTATAACGACTAATTAACGTTAGTAGTTAGTATCTAGATAACAAAGTGAGTTAGATTGTATTTCTTCATAATAAATGTTCAGTTTGTTATCACAAAATTATTAATACATTACGCATACGAATTGCTTTCCGATTATATTATCGGTTTATGCATAATTTATTCTAGTAGTAATTGTGCTAGTGTATTGAAGACACAATGAAATGATTTATACTTTAATATCTAATATTGAAAGAAATGTAAACAATCGTATTACCAAAATATTGAATAGGGAACACATATTGTTAAACATATTGTTTTACTTCTCCACATGTAACATTCTCAAAGGTATACACATATAAGATATATACATATAAGAGTGGAGAAATAAAAGTGTGTTATCAATATGTGTAACAATACGTTCCACCACAGCTATTTTCTAAATTGATTTGAAACAGAATAAATTAAATATGATCTAACAATAATAATCGTGCGAAAAAATGTTAATTGGGATGTGGTTTAACATTTTTATACTGTTGATTGATGACACTTGGTGGAACTTATTGTTATACATTATTGAATTGGTCAATGTAAACCTTTGAGAGTGCCGCATGTCGAAACCGGTTAGGTACAATAATAAATATCGTGGAGAAGTACTAGTGTGTTATCATTAAATGTATGATTTAACATTGTTTACATTTCAATTTAACATTATTGTTTTATTATTTATTAAAACATTGACTGCATTCAGTTACTAAACTTAATACCATTTCCAGTTGATTTACTTATTGCAAATAAAAAGAGGTATTATGCAGTGAAAAAAAAACAAGTTAAATATTAAACTTAATGATTACCTACTTATAAACATAACACTAAGGTAAATGACCCGTTGCATGACTTTGGGATCGGTATTCTATAATTTTTTCTAGCTACTTCTAATATATGTCCGTATGTCGCTCGCGACAGTGCGCCAAGATTCACCGGCTTGAATTATTCCCAACTGTACATTTGTATGTATATTTGTTAGTGGAGAGCACTGTAACTGTACCTACAACTGTGTGGGTAGATTGATTGCTGAGGGCTCATTTAGGTATTTATTTCAATAGCGCTTCTTTCTCTATGGAGACGTATTTTAATAGATTTCAGTCGTAACGAATAATATACTGTTATTCGTGGGAAGCTTTGGTAGGTAAGTGGTTAAGAAGTTGGCCTCGTAGTCGAGAGAAGTCCCGAATTCGAATTCTGGTTATTACACTTCCAACATGAACCTACTTTCAACACAATCAATTTACTTGTTTCTGGAGGGGTTACTATAGAACTGTTTAAAATCGTTATAAAATGATTAAAGAATATACTAGATAACTGTAGTTTTCTTAAATGACATAACGTTTGAAGTTATATACATACCTACATTTAGTAGCTATAAAAATGCACTCATTGAATTATGACTTAGATTTTAGAAAATGTTATACTATAAAATTTGCAAATCCTTTGAGAGTTAGATTAAAAATGCAGTTATAAAGGACACAGTAAAATATTTGCTAGTAAATGTAATTTTGTGTGTTACTGACAAAAAAATCCTTAGTAGACGAGTAGGTAGGTCTCAAAGTAAGTACAGTTTCATCAGAATTAAGTAAAGATAAAACATAAATTTATAGTTCTTATTGGAGATCGAAGAGATTAAAATCTGCGGCAATATGATAGGATGAAAGCCCTTGACCCTACGTTCCGCATAAACAGAAGCCGTCACGAACAATATTCGGCTATTGACTAAAAAAAAAAAGTAAAATATGATGACTTTCGTTTCGAAGTTTCGTTCCGGTGACGGTTTTTAGACGGCACTCTTCATTTCTTGTTTCACACAAGATTTAAACGCCTCCCAACCCTCGTTCTTTGCGTATGACTGAAAAAAAAATCAACATTACATTACTATGTGTTGCAACGCAAATCCTTTTTTAACCGTGCGCAAATTACCCACGGATACCGCCTTCACTAAAGTCGGTGGAGGTGATTATGTCGGACTCGAACCGACTTAAACGCATGCCGTCTATTGGTCTTTAATTGAAGTGAGATTATACTAGACATATCTCTCGCAAGCAACGCAATTCCTGTTGCGGTTTTTCCAAGCGACTACAATATGGGGTTCTTCAAGACGGGGTTTTAGAAGGTTTCTACAGGGTAGGCAGCACGAGTGTAACGCCCTTGGTGTTACAAACTTCCATAGGCCACGGTACTCACTTTCCATCAGGTGGTGCGTGTGCTTGTCTGCCACCCAAGTAGTACAATAAACAAAAAAAGATGGTACACGCTTACCATCAGGCAGGTCAAATACTTCTTTGCCACCTATTTTGGTAGTATAAATATAAAACAATTTGAAACATTCAAATGTCGGCCTTGAATTTAAAAAAACAAATATTTTAAATAGAAAATAATACGAATGAGGTCATTTTGTTAGACCACGTGGGCGTCATTAGAAAAAAAAAACAACCTTGAATGAGTTAAACACGGTATCGTGACACGTGGCAAATAATTTCGGCTTCTATTATAACTGGCCCTGTGGCGCAACGGATAACGCGTCTGACTACGGATCAGAAGATTCCAGGTTCGAATCCTGGCAGGGTCGCGAAATATCTTTTTGGATTTTTTATATTATTATTTTTTTGTAAAAATAAATAATAAAAAGGTATTATAACTGATTGAATAATGTTGAATATTTTTATGGGTAAATTTTTGTAACCAAAATTATATATTTTTTTCTAAAGATTTGTGAGTTTCCAGTTGTATTGTTGCATTAAATTTTATTTGATGATATTATTAATATAAAACTAAAATCAGTTATTTTTTTTTTAACTGGAACTATTTTTTTTTGGACAAGCGTGAGTTCTCCATGAATACTAGTCGTTCTATTTAAATAATCCTAACAGCAGCAGTAAGTCATCTGACCAATTTTTTGAATATGTATATGAGAAGATGTATGTATATGTGAAGATGTATGTATGTACGTATTTATGTGAAGATGTTGTATGTTGTATGTTGTACGTATGTATGTATCTTTATTAAATAAAATTAAATAAAAACTTAATATTAAACATGGCCCCACAAAACCGTTTCCACGGTTTGTATGTATGTATGTATGTATGTGAAGATGGTTAAAACCTCGCCCTCTGAAGTCCTCAAGCTTGCCCTCGTGTATCCCTTACCTTGAATCCTCGATGCAGGCGGTCCTTCATGATGGCGATGAACTCCTTGTAGCTGAGCAGCCCGTCGCCGTCCGCGTCGAAGATGGCGAACACTGTGGACACCAGGTGCTCGGTCTGCGACACTCCCGTGCAGATCTTCACGGCGCGGTGGAACTCATCTGCAAAGGACAATAAAATAATGACGTCATATTTAGTGGTCATTGGATCAACGGTTGTGGAGGTCAGATGGCAGTCGCTTCGCGGAAAATATCGAAGCCGCATCACAGTTAGACTGGAAGCCGACACCAACAGAGTTGGGAAAAAGGTTCAGAGAATGATGATTTAGTGGTATTTGTTTATCTGTCTTCTCTTTTGTAATCTCCGAAGTGGCTGGACCGATTTTGATGATATTATTCTGAAGATACCTGATGTTATAATAAATTAGGTTAATTTTGGAATTTAATTTGGCGGATACCTAATAAATTTTCCTAAATTAACTCCCAATTAATTTTTTATTGCCCCCTGTAAGGGAAAGATTGTGAGTTTGAATCCCGTCGAAGTATTCACATTTTCCGAGTAAAATTTGATTTGAAACAGTTAGCATACTAATAGCTTTAAAAATCCTTACATTTATTGGGCGGAGTTATCAAAAAACTATATTTATAAAAAGACTGTAATATACCCGATAGTTCGTATGATTGTCGCTAGATGCCACCATCGCTCCAAGATGGATGTATAAAAATCCGCCGGGTCCTTTAAGCGGGGCGTGAAAAAGCATCTGATGAGGCCGTCAAGCTGAGCGCCACCATTGTAGCACTGAACGTGTTTGTAGTGACCCTCTTTCAAGAAACTTTGCCTTCAGCTGAACATCAGGCGAGGTGAAGTCAAATTGACGTGCCATAAATAAAAAGAAAAAGAACCGGTGCTCACCTTTAGAGATAGGATGATCAGCCAGCGTATACATCCTCATAGCTATGGTGAAGTCCTCGAGATTGTTGAGGAACTGGCAGAAGGTCTTGAACTCCTCGAAGGTGATGCCCGCCTCGTTCTTCATGCGGTCGAGCAGCCGGTCCAGGTACATGTCGTACTCGTCCGTGTCTAAGTACGTGTAACGGAGGAGTATCTTCGCGAAGTCCACTTCGGATATCGTTTCGTGACCTGTAATTTATGGAAACATATATTGTCACTCGTCTTTGGGTGTATTTAGGGCCCCACAATACACAAACTTAGGGACCCTTTTTATTTTCTTTTTGGTACAGAAAATCCTTAGGATACAGAAACCGACTAAAACCACACGTCGTCTTGTATCTGAAATGCGAATACCGGGGTTTAGTAAGGCATTTCCCTTGTACCCCGGCTTGGGCCGCAGACGACTTTCTGGAGTGAGAGGCGCTGCGGTCTTCGTTGCCGGTCAGGGCACACGGAGTTGAGGTCCCGAACCACGCACCCCAAATCTTTGGTGCCCTGAACCTATACCTATACCTGTTAAAAATGATCTATTTGGGAATAAGTAAAATATTGAATACTTAGCAAAGTACAGCAAAGTAATAACAATCTGAATTTTCCCTTCAACCTACAACTACGTTTGCTCAAGGCTATGCTTGTTTGATGGTTGCCTGTGTGATGCTGTTTTTTAACTGTAAAGTTGCCTTTTGTATATAGGAATGTTTCACATATACCTATTTAAACCTAGTAAACCTTCCCGAAGTGTAAAACCTATACCCTCTCCGTGAGTAGCGGCGCTTTTTTTTCTTTTTTTTTTTTCGTGCCAAAAATCCCCACGGATACCCCCCCACCGGAGCCGGTTGGGAAGGTTATGTCGGACTCGAACCGACTAAAACGCACGCCGTCTTTGGGTCTTCAGTTGCCGGAAGTGAGGTTGTAGCCAACATATCCCTCGCACCCCGGCAGACCCGGGGCCTTCTCTTCGAGATGACCCCCGTCGAGTAGCGGCGTTGCCATGAAACAAATTGCTACACAACGATGGCAACTCAACAATGCCGTCGATTCGACAGAAGAAGAAAAACATATTTTGATTGTTTATTTACTTAAAAGTGTGTACCTTTCGCGAATTCGTGGAACTCTAGCTCTAGGACTTCCGTCTGCAAGTTCTCCATAAACTGTTTGAAGCCCTCGAATTTAAGGTCATTGGTGCCTTTTTTGCCAAAGAAATGCACCTGGAAATTAATAAATGAATACATTAATAAAATATCCTTTTTTTAGATTTATGGCTCGTCAATTTGACTCCGCCTCGCCTGATGTTAAGCTGAAGGCAAAGTCTCATGAAAGAGGGTCACCTTTGCAAACAAGTTCAGTGTTACAATGGTGGCGCTCAGCTTGACGGCCTCATCAGATGCTTTTTCACGCCCCGCATAAAGGACCCGGGACTGTAGGAAGACTTATGAATATATGATTCCTTATAAAAAAATACATATTCTTCTATTTACATAGTCCATATTCTTATATTTACGTAGTACACAATGTACTCAGTACTTACTTGCAAGAAAGTATCAACGAGATGTCTCCTCTGCAGCCCCTGGTCATCATTGACGAAGTTCTCGTGCGGCTTCCCATCGTCCGAACCATCCTCGGCCATGCCCCTCTTGCCTCTCCACGCGAAACTGAAGATTTTCTCCATCTGCAATACATCCAGGGCAGATTAAACACATTACACTAGCATTTTACCGACTGCGAGGGATCTTTGCTTTTTTAATTATGAGGTAAGTAGAAGTATGAGCTAAGAGAAACTGGTATAAAATACTTGAGAGAATTGTTATTTCGAAGGTCATAGAACTATGAGAAAAAGATTTAGGTAGGTACTACTAAGTTACCTAAAATTTTAACCAATTGAAGTGCCATTTTTAGGCTCAATTTTTGTGTAAAATGGCTGCATTACAGAACAGAAAAAACTAATACAAATGTAATACGACAGATTCTGTAGTGGAAATGATGTCGCCAAATTCACACATAGGTACAACGGTTAATAAAACGTTGTATTACTAGTAAACAATTGCTTTGATTGGTCGTATCAAATAATACTTTAATGCCAAATTAGCCTAAATCGCTCTTAGGTACTTATCCAGGAACTTTTGTACTAGAAGTTTGTGTATAATATTTGAATATGTACAAAATAATTTTTCTCCCCTTTGCTTAAACTTCTGTATAAAATACCTATTTTCAATTAGGTGCTTAACATATTTTAGTTTTTATAGGAATAAAACATCTTAAATAGCAAGGATTTCGCAGTGCGGTATGTTTTTAAGCGTTAGTACAAAAATTGGTACAAATCTGGTAAGACCTTAGTTTAGGCAGAGGCGTGTAATTGCTTTTAAAGATCACTTACCTTTACTTACTATGTCTGACATATATACATACAAAAAGACGTACAAGAAAAACATAATAATCTTATCTGAATGAATGACTTACGTCATTAAATTACATTTATGTAAGAAACTTGTTTAACCCTGCATATCTTAAAATAATAATTAATTGAAATACTTTAATTACAACTTGTTTTAGAAATAACTAAACTAAATTACCATTATTATCTATTTATTTTTATCCCTAAACACGAATAGTATAAAGCTAAAACTATGTTATGCAACAGCAAACAATTCACAGAAATGTTATTAACATTAACTACGAATATCGACAGAACAAATACGACGCCGTTACGACAAAGTACAGACAGTAGGAGGGCCCATACTGGACTTACTGTGGATGGGCTCGAAGTCACTTCGATTTGACTTGCCCTGCTCTTCGTGGCACTTGCAGACTCTAATGAAAGCAGCTAAACGCGGTGAGCACATAATACACACATAAATATATCATTAATATTTACATATCATTAGATGAACATAGACAATAAAAAAAACTGAAAACAAAAGCAAAAAACATTTTGTGACGCTCAAAATTGACCATTTCGTTTGATTTATAAGCACTCTTTAATGTTACTTAAATCAATTCTTCAAATTTAAAATCTTTATTCAAACTTAGTAAGATTTAGTAAAATTTAATTAGGATTTTTAAATTGTTTCATTGGGAGTATTTCAACAAAACAGGGACTTCATACTTTGTCCCAGAATCCAGATGCAAAAACTTTTTAAATTAAAACATTACAAAAGACACATACGTGTATGTCAACCAAAAAGACTTTGAATTATGAAATTAATCCATATTTGAAGTTTCGACTCGGATGTATAATTAAAAAATGTAGACCATAAAAATAATAATAAGTATTAGTCTAATAAAAAAAAACAAAAAAAAATTTTTCGAATTCAATCGAGTCAAAATTCCAAACGACATTTTTGTAGCGAGGCAGAATCCCTTCCAAAAGCATTGTCAACTCACTGCCTCCTTGCTCTTGGGATCCAAATCTTTACGCTCCTTGAAAGTACCACCCAGAAGACGCTGGATCTAAATATACATTGTAAGAAAAAACAAAAATAAACAATGAAAATCATGCTTTTAAATAATTCAAATAAAATTATAATAAATAATGTTTATATTTATTATTATTGGTTCTTTGTTACATGAAGGCTTCACATGATGCGCTGCATTATGATAGCCATACGTTCAAGAATAATTATGCAAGCCTAGACTTGTACAAATAACTGTTAATGAAATTTGCACAAGTATTTTTCAACACACGTTACAATATATTTGTGCACGTCTATATTTGTGCAATTAAATTGTGACGTGTGTAATGGTAGCCACCATTACTGTTATCGGTTGGTTTGTAAATATCTATGCTTTAAGAATAATTTATTTTTAAATTATTTTGGCGAAATTATAAGACCGACTTATTTATTTTCAAAGCTGCTTCGTAAAAAGCAGAATATGTTTTAAATATTCCTTTCAAGTATTGCCTACGTTTTTCAAACATTGTACGAAAAATTATAAAATTAAAATTTAAAACTTTATAATTTATAACTAATCAAACTATGAGTAGGTAGTTCTAAAGGTTTTATAATTGAATTGAAAACCATAAGCAAGATTCCAATTATCTCATTCAGTGTGTTCTCGTTTCTCTTACAAATCGAATTGAAATCGCGCATTTTGATGCCATACTACATCGGGTGCCAGGGAAGCCCATATTAGCTATAAGGAATATTATAGGCATACAGTATATGAACTGCAATCTCATATTATATTGTTGGTTATAAATTCGCCACAATAACTTACAGAACTAACGCTTCTACTTCATTATCCAACTGTGCTATAGCATTCTACTGGTGTTTGTCTCTAGACTTCATTCACAGGCTACCTCTACATATGTGGTACAAGTGATAAGCGAAAAGAAAAGACTGGATTATAGATAGAATTTTTTCAGTTCTAGCAAGTTTTTTACCATCGGGATAATTATGTTTTAAAACTGAACAATCCGATTATACAGAGTGTAAGGGAAACGCTCCCGAAACCGAAGGCCCCTGGTAGTACTCATGGTACACAGCATATTGGCAAGAAAAAAAAATGAGGGAAAAGATTTTTTTTAAATATTTTTTTTACTTTTTTTTAAATTATTTTTCGCATTGTGTACTCTCCATCATATCAGTAAAGCTAAATGAGACGAAAATTTGATAAAAAAACCTCCCTGCAAAAAAGAACATGTAGCGCCATCTTGCGAGTTCATGTTTTTTTCATGAAATTTTCGTTTCATTCAGCTATACTAACACGATCGAGACTGAATAACGCAATTTAAACGGTTGCCGTATTTTTTTTAGTACCAATATTTTGTGTACCATGAGTACTACCAGACCAGGGGCCTTCGGCTTCGGGAGCGTTCGCCTTACACCCTGTATTTTCATAATTGGTTGTGTAATTTTTCAGAGCAGTCTTGAAAATACGATGATACCGTATGCCATTAAATTATTATTATCTTTTATGGAATACGGTTAAGTGTAGCGATTCATAATGACATTTAACCTTTAACTTACAACTTGTATCACACACAAAGAGTAAGGATACAGTACGATGTACTCACGACTAGAAATTCATTTTTATCCACTCTCTGATTGCCGTCTGTGTCGAACATGTTGAATGCGATGCGGAATCCTGAAGCCGGCTCTGTAAGTCACCAAAATATATATTTTTATTTAAGACACTATCATTCGGCTTCACTTCACTTGATCGTTAACCGCAAAGTTTTAAGAGGGTCCCCATTATAAATTCGTAGGCACTTGAATAAAGGTAATCTTGTGGCGATTTTTTATAAAAATACATGTTGAATAAATAAACTAGACTAACTAATTGACTAACTAGTGGTTCGACACAGGTCTTCAAAATGCGTTACTAAGTACAAAAGCACTTTTATACCGAGTTGTTAAACAAATCATATTGAAAAGACATGCTAAGATTTTTTAAGTAGGTACCTAAACAAATGGACTATATAAATATTGTAGGACAATCTATACAACGCCACCTAGACCCATGGTAAGCGTAGTTTAACTAGCTTGTACTATGGGTTCTAGAATGCGGATAAACATACTTGGATTTTTTTTTGTAAATATATACATATTGTATATAGAAACACCCAGACCAATGCAAATATTCATATTCATGCACACAAATATTTGCACTGAGCGGGAATCGAACCCACGCCTCCTGCGTAGCAATCGCGTTCACTACTAATATGTCGAAATTTATATGTTTCCACCGGCTTCTCTTCTGAAAATTTTCACCTTCCGCTACTGATACATGAAATACGAGTATAATAAAAAATGAAAATACTAACTTGTTAGAATAGACAGTAGGAAGAGATACTCGGTATAGGAGATAATGCCTGAAAGTAAAAAAAAATGGTTATAAGAGCAGAGTTTTTTTATGTTTAGGTCCCAATGTAATAGGTGGTGAGCTTATTGCCATTTACCGGACACTTATAACCTGCGATAAATACACACATAACTTCGAAAAGCATCGAAAAGTCATTGGTGTGTGCCGTGGTAATACCTGGTATCGAACCCGAGACCTCGTCTCAGCAGTCCATTACCACTAGGCTATCGCGGTTTTTTGATTAATTACAACTTAGATGTTAAGTAATAAGTTCCAGCTATATACCCTTGTCCCTCATGTTCCGGAACATCTGTGAGGAGCCCTTCTTGAGCTGTGGCGTGTGGTCGCGCAAGTACTCAATCTCCTTCGTAGTGAGGACCCGACGCTTCAGGCGGGCTGTAAAGTGAAAATATATTTTTACTAGTAAATCATTTCATTGAATGTAGAATCAGTGCTAAATATGAGTGATCCTCTCCGTAAGTAGCGGCACTGTCGTGAAACAAAACACTACACCACGATGGCAACTCAAAAATGTCGTTGATTCGACAGAAGAAGAAGTGGCAAAATAATATGTATCCTATTACCTTTTTTTTACTTGAACAACAAAGGAATAATAATAATCGAAATTACTAATTATATTCCTTGTAATCCCTCTCAATTAAGCTTGAATTGATAGACCGTGTTATGATGGAAAATAACACCCCAGGTCATTCGAAAAGTGCTAGGGTGGTTATAGGCGACTATAGGAAAATTACGCAGAAGATATCATATCACTGCAAGAGGAGGAAACCTCGAAATAAGACCTTCTATCAACCCGCCTGGCCAGTGTGGGCACAGTAGGTCAAAGCTACTCTACATTGGGAGAAGTCCATGTCCAGCAGTGGACTGATTGTAGGATTATGTGAGGACAGATTACGTCCTTACCCATTAAGCTACCGAAGTATTGTAATATCATTCTCTGTTCACGTAGCTCAGGAAGGGTCCAGGTTACAGTAGTTGGCGGAGGGTTCTTCTACAAAGGGTTTTCCTGCTGCTAGTCAACGCCCTAATCATATCAATAGTTTCAACATTCATACATCGATAATTTCCTCTGAATTCCAATTAACAAGTGTATTATACTTAAGGACTTACGGCGAGGTTCCTGCTCCACCACGGACTCGAGGAAGTCTTGGGGAGTCATGTACAGTTGGCCTCCATACTCGACGCTCGCAAATTTGATAAACCTTCGCTCCCGAGATGTCAGTTTCACCGATTTCGCCAACTCGTCTGGCTGTAACAAGCAAAAGGAGATTTTACATTTCCAAGTCGTTAATTGGTAGAGCTTGTGCGGCTAAGCACGTAATTAATTTTCTTGCGATTTACACCGCATAGCAAGGAATCGGGTCAAAAAAAATGTTTTCCAGATTTATTTAGCTGCAACGTTTTCGGTTAGGAATTTATTTTTGGCACTATCCATATTTTTATAATGTGCTTGATTGGCGGCAATAGGCTCACCCCCTGTTATGGGTTGAAATTCAAAATTGGCGAAATGTGAGGGCTTAACTCTCTGCCTACCCCTTCGGGGATTACGGCATGAGCACATGTATGTATGTAAATTTTTAAAACAAAATTGCAAAATGTTTTTCTAGAGTTTTTTAACCTATTTATATCTACATATACGTAATTATATGTCGCCTGGTTCCCGTTAGACAGAAGAAGAAGATTAAAGGGTTAAATTTTCATTCCTACTGCAACATATCTAAAACGTAGGTACTTCACAGAGTAAAGCTATGAACTCCATGTTATAATAATACTGAGGAATTTCTCAGTTCCGTGTTTAGCTAAGTTCACTGATGGAGGAATGTGCACGGTTTATATCATCAGCGGTCTATTCTACGGCACCGGCAACCAGCCAGTTGATGTTGATATCTATGAATACGTTATTAGGGCATGAGTGGACTTGTGAGTGCAGACGAGTGATTAAAAGTTGCGTTGTATAAGCAAATGCTACTACTACTGTGGCACTAGCCACTCTGATGTCCAAATGGACATCAGAGTGGCTAGTAATACTCGAAGTATTTTAATGACATATACAACCTTAATAAATTACATCATTACAATTTACTGTCTGGTGAAGTGTCTATTTTAATGATGAAATGAAACAAGCTATTTATATATTTAAAACACATACACTTTTATTACAATTCAGCGTATATATTTTGTTTCTTACAGTCACCAATATTAAGCAGCAGCCTTTTTCTTTATTTAAATTTGAATGTATGCCTGAATATTCTCGCACATCATGCTAATAAAATAACTAGACGCCAAATATATTTTAAGATATGAGGGATAAGTCTTTTAAACTATTCGAAACCTGTACCTACACGGGCGGTATATACCCATTATTAAAAAAAAACAGAGAATAGAGAATAAATACAGTTGAAAGGGAATTATCAACATTACTCGTATTAGCTCCACAAAAAGTTGCCGGACTGTATAAAAACAGTACAACAAAGCGAATTCTTCTGAAAATAAATATTGTGGAAACTTGTAACAAAATACCCGGAACAAGAGCTTTTACACGTTTCTAACTCTTGAAATAATATTTTAGATAATGCGTTCGAACTTTCCAAGCAAAGCAAACGGGCGAAACATGAGTTTTGCTAAATTCATCCTCGTCCAACTATTTCGGTGTCGATTTATTTGTGTGGGAACTAAAGATAGCAATAATGAATACGATAGGGCTGTCATTTGTAATCATTAAATTTAGATAAAATGATTTAAGACTTTCATCTTTTCAGCGAAGTAAAGTGAAACTTTACTTGTAGTTATTGATAATATTAATGATAATTTAATGATGTGTATTAATGAAAAAAAAAGTTAAAATAAAAATGTTTTTAATGATAATACAATGATATGTTTTAATGAAACACAACATTTTTTTTTCGGTTTTTTTTTATCTAGAATGACGCCTGATGGTAAACTGAAGGTGCAGTTTCAGGAAAGTGTTTTAGCACGCATTAAAGTTTGAGGAAATCGAGAACAAGGGGGAGATTATGAATAACCTTTTTTTCGTTGGAAACTATAGCGGGCAGGATAGAATCATTTGATGACAACCCTAAATTTGTTTGACACCGTGTAATCAATATTAATGTATGTTTTGTTTTTAGTTTAAGGACTATTTGTATTTGCCATAATCGCCCGCATGTCAATATTTGCACTTATCTTTTGTTTTTTTTTGGAGTTATTTTCTCAGAACTTGACCGAAAAGCCTAGTGGGTTAAATTGTGGAATTTGTGATCGCGGGGTCCCAGGTTCGCCCCTACCTATCTGCCTACCTACGTCAATCACTTCGATTATTAATTTACACAATGAATTAGATAAAACAGTCTTTATACAAGCAACCAAATATCTGGCCATGCCGCACGGGTCCGGGTAGGAGGAGGTAGACCCAAGAAGCGCTGGCTTGGCGTCGTAGGGTGCGTCCAGATTAGTGACATGAACGGCTGCGGAACGGACGCTGCTGGATTAAATATTTCGGGATATTGTACCATGTTTGTTGATTTTATGGAGCAACCGATATTTCGGCGCTTGCCGCACACCGTGATCATGGCGCTTGCAACAGCGCCGAAATATCGGTTGCTCCATAAAAATCAACAGTCAAGGTAAATATCTCGAAATATTTAACAGGGAATTGAGTGTTATTATTAAAAAAAAGAGTTGCAAGGGTCTTTAAAAACCCTTCATTCTTCGAGTCCTTTAAATCCATTCCGGCTGTTTGCTCACAGAACATCGATATAAATCTTTAAAGACAAATACATCTCTTATCACACCAATAAATTAGGGATGTTATAAAATCGCGGCATGTTCCATCCCTACTGCTTACTTAATAGTCATTTTGTTGTGAATATACCCATAAATTAGCCCTGCCACCCCTAAAAGGAGTTATAAATCTATAAGAATGAGGTAAATGGGTGGACGCGAACAATTTATGTCTTTAAAGGGTAGTTTTTTGTTTGTTTGAATATGGTTCTACTTGAATGAACTTTTGGGAGACACTCTTTATGAGTGGAATGTCCTGTATATTTAGTTAGAAGTTCATGCATGTTTTTAAACAACTTAGGTGGCAGACAAGCACACGGCCCTTCTGATGGAAAGCAGTCACCGTGGCCTATGGACGTTTGCAATACCAGGGCGTCACACTCGTGCTGCCTACCCTGTAGAGCCCTTCTAATGTCCTTCTTGAAGAACCCCAGTGACTACAACGCTTGGGAAAATATGAAAGTATGTATATGTGCCTGTATGTAGACCAGCAAGCCTATCATAAACTCTTAAAACATGTCAATATAGGGATGATGACTATTTTTTTTTTGAAGTTCGAACGAAAACACACCTAATATAACCCTTTTTAAGGTAGTGGCAAACTATACTGCCACCTCCTTATAACGTTTCATACTTTGGATCGAACAAGCTAGAATATTTACGAAAAAGATTAGACGTATTCTTACAAAACGGTCATATTGTCGAATTTATCCTTCGATGCGTAAATACGCACACAAATGACAGGCGTGCACCGACTATATCACACTTCCACTTGTTTTTAGTTTTCCATGATAATACCATCTTATTTAAACATAGCGGGATTTTAGCGGGAACGCGAAAAGTGTCATAAAGTGTGTTGCATTTTCTATATTTGGTGCAAAAATGAGGTTTTATGTGTAAAAATGGTGGAGTTTTAGACACACAGCTTATACAAACCGCACAAGTGTAGGAAAGTGGAATATTGTAGTGAATTGTGATTTTTCGTGTTGGTGTCGAAATCTCCCTTAGAAAAGCTTCTAGTAAAGACTCCACCGCTATACTGGGGCAACTATCATCCTTCATCGTCATCCACCATCATCAACAATCATTCCAACTAGATAAGTGAATAAAGTGTTATAAAATAAAATAAGACTTGACATAAAGGTCCTAGTAACCATATCATAAAACAGCTTAAAAAATTTAAGCAGCAAAAGAAAAAATGTGTGTGAAAAAAGTAACGTTATTTAAAAAAAAGGTATTGTTTTTTTGCATTCATTGCAGGTAGGCAAACATTTGAATGAACTTATTTGACCCTCCTCCTTAACATAAACGAGTACAGCGAGCTAAATGCTACAGTTACTCATTTTCTTGCACCAAGAGGCGTAAGATAGCTCCCGTGTCCACAACAACTTTCTATATTCCCGTCAAATATTTCCAGCACCACGATATTAAATCACAGCCGGCGTGTATCAGCCACTACAAATATTAATTCAAACTGGTAGCCATTACCGACAATTTAGAGGCGTATTATGCGTTGCTGACATTAATTAATGCAGTGTTTGCGGACTAGGCTCGTGGCGCGGCGTGGTTCGATGTAAGCGTGTGATGTAATGTGAAGGGCTGGATGATGTAGGATGTAGTGGAGTGGTTTGTGCTAAGGGTGAGCAAGCTCTGAAATAAAATGTAGTAGGTAGTTCAGTAGATTCAACTACCGAATTGGCGAAGACTCATTTTCAAATGATTTATTTTTAATATTTTTGACAGATAGAATTGTAAATTTTAACATTCAAATGTTAGACACAACTGAATAAACCAAATAGATTCTTTGATCCTACCTAGCCTAGTGGTATGGGTAATGGGCTGCTGAGACGAGGTCTCGGGTTTGATCCCAAGTTTTACCATGGCACACACCAATGACATTTCGATGCTTTTCGAAGTTATGTGTGTATTTATCGCAGGTTTATAAGTGCCCGGTTAATGGCAATAGGCTCGCCACCTATTACATTGGGACCTAAACATAAACTGGCGAAATGTGGGTGACAGCACCTCTGCCTACCCCTTCGGGGATATAGGCGTGAGATTTTTTGATCCTACCATCATGTAGGAAGGGGTGATGGTTTCCACATATAAAAACCTTTAAAACTTTTCACTATCAACTTTGCATATTTGCATATCAGCCCTATTGCATTAACTGTCACCATACAAGGCACAGGCCTGCTCTCATTACGACAAATTATAACATTATTTTTAATACCAGCAAGCGAACCCATTATTTCAAGGAATTACAATTTCAATCTGCACCGATGCCAATACTTTCCAATCCTGTTTAATAAATATATCTGTAACATAAAATAGTATTCAAATGCTATGAATCTATAGCTCCTTAGTAGCTCATTAAAGTTTATGATCCACATTCCTATTTAAATTCAAGACTTTATAATATTATCTGCTAGAGACTCGCCCTAGCTTCATATAAGTGCTGGTCATGCACTCTTGCGGAGCGGGTAATTACCCCTTCAGCAAAAGTTTATTCGTCGTTTAGGTTAGTGATGCCATGTTCCTAATGGGTGATTAGCTAAATTTAGATAAATTTAAAGGGGATGCAGTAAGCCTTCTCGAAGAGCGAAACCTATGCTCGAGCCCTCTCCGTGAGTAGCGGCGCTGCCGTGAAACAAATTACTACACCACGATGGCAACTCAAAAATGCCGTCGATTCGACAGAAGAAGAAGCTAAATTTTTCCAACCGGCTGCCTGCCTGACGTTAACCCTCCTTCGAAATATACTCGTAGACGGTTTCCCCTCTGCCTGTAGTTCATTTATGCACCAAGCAAAATCTCCGACAGTCGACTTTTACGACATCTAGGGATTGAGATGGGACTGGAACATTCTATGTTTTGTTTTTGCTTGCAGTGTGGAAGTTTAGGTTAGTCTTAGGATGAAAGACTGTTCTGAACACATTGAGACCCCATCGTCCTTCGGAGACGCCGATGGTCCCGGTTCCCACACAAACATCTGAGGCATTCTTTACCGGTAGTTGGAGCGCTATACTCTCTGCCGACTGAATTCCTTCTGACTAATGAGAACTTCGTTGGTATGCTCTCATGTGACTGACGTATCCTATCTTAGTAGCGCATGCTCGGGCATATACGCTTTAACTCAGTGTCTATGGTGTGCGTATTTACGCAACAAAGGATAAATACGACAACCTTTTTGTAAGAATACCTCTAAACTTTTTCATAAATAGTTTTTTCTGTTCTGTGATACTTTTAGAATCGATTGCTATGGGGTATCAGGGTCAGAATCAAACAGTTTTCAATTTGCTATCAACGGATTACTTGACACTGCGGTGATTTGAGTAATAAAAATATGTGAAATAAAATATTTCGTGTCACAAAGAGTCAAATTTCATAAAAAAATGTATTTTTTTTGTCTATCCCATACTTTATTAAGCGAATGCATTGGCGTTTTCGCCGCCAATAGAATGTCACTTCAGCCATTCTGACGCTAACGAGACTTGTTAATGAACGAGTTTTGTTTCTTGATAGTGGAGGAACAGACAGATGCACAAAGCGACTTTATTTCATAAGTACTATTTATTCAACCATACACATAGCTAATTTGACACAAGTATTTAAGGTCAAATCTGATACAAAGCTGTGGATAACTGGTTGAAAGACGATAACTGTGGCCACTTTACTCAATGAAGTGTTTATAAGATGTTATCGAGTGACCTAACCACCTGTAATTGTTGTTGCAGCGCCTTTACTGCATAGGCGGTTAGAAATCACACAAATGTATAATGGGAATGTATTACGATGATAAGGATCGGAAATATTGTCTGAAATTGCTGATTTTAGTGGTGGAAAGTATTGGGTTCTATGTTTAAAAGTGTTCATTATGTTCTAGGGCGTATTAGCAAAGCTAGACTACAAGTTTTGTGAGATTCAATGATATCTACAGAGATCTTGACCAGGAATTCGAAATTGTTGATGCGATTTTGTTCTAAGGTCAGTAAGCGTTTATTTATATCAAGGCTGTTTATTCTTATGTATGTTATTACTCTTTTAAATGAAAGTTTTGTTTGTCTGTTCTGTGCTGTCAGTGCTGGGTTTCTCGATGTTCTCACTGACAACAACATTATCATTATTATTAGCCGCGGTATTCTGTAGGGTTTCTACCTTACAGAATTATAGTGATAATGTATTGCCCCAGTCGCACTGCTCAATTATTTGTTGCTCTCCTTTTCTTCATATTACCAGTAATTACATTTCAGGCATGAAAACTCAAGGTCAGTTTTCCTTCTCTATTAATTTTTATATTATTGTGGGGTAGATCCAAAACACCGCAGACAAAAAACATACTACTTTAGAATCACTTTAGGCGGCTTTACACGCTAGTTCTTTTGGATCAATTTATGTTGTCTTCAATCTATGGCAGAGTCTCGTTTGTTGATCATCAGCCGAAGTTGGCTGGAGCTTGAAAATAGTAATATGACCCTCATACCTCTAAGTACTTATAATGTGCTGCTATCCCAATCATAAAGTATAGGTGTAATAGAATACGCAACTGCGAAGTTGGTTAAGGTTATGTTTTGGCACAGTGACCTGCGGTTTCATCTCTGATAATGTGCTGGTATCTATTGAGCTATTATCTTTCATGGACGTTTGTTTGGTCTAACAGGATACCATAATGTAAAACATGGTGTACATATCCATGGGAAAGTGGCTTTAAGCCTTGTAGGTGTGGGAATTCAGGAAACGGTTTCGCCAAATTATCAGTGACGTGAGTCCTTGCTAAGGAATATAAGTAGGTACATTAAACGCAGAGATCATTATCAGTTTGATCAACTGACTGATTGCGTTTTAAGGTGCAAACATCGTCTAAGTAAAGATTTTAGGGAATTTTCACCTGCAAGGCGGGTTAAATAGTCTTTAAGCTACAAAATTATAGATTTCCCTACAATCGAAGTGAAAAGGAAATCTATAATTTTCTCCCATAGAGGGAGTTTTATAAGGGCTGAATGTTTAATAGTTAGTGTTATTTATAGCACTTAAATGGTAGACAAGTACACAGCCCACATGATGGAAAGATCGATACCATGGATCTATGGACGTTTGCAACGCCAGAGACATCACACTGCCGATCCTATAGAAACCTTTTAATGCTCTTCTTGAAGAGGTGGTGGTTGAAAGAAATGGAACCGGTAAACGTATGTGGACTTTGTGTTACGATTATTCCTGTACGAAACCGAACTAAGTCGATCGTTTTGCATAAATTCCCTCAACAATCCTATTCAGTAATATCTTGTTTGGTAAGCGCGTACCGACGTTGTTGAAACGAGGTGTGCGGTTTGATTAATAGTTCGCTTCGGCGATAGAAATCGTCATTACGCCTTATACATATTTTAGTGCGAGGCAGGTTGTGATACTCCAAGGTTTCACCGTTATTAGCTCGCATACCTCGACCTGCAAGGTTTGCCCACACCTGTCCGTGAGAAGGAAGATGGTATTTCGTGATTATATGATATCTGGCTACGTCTTCCAAGCATCAGTCCCGGTTGTATTCGAAGCTTGCACTAGCGTTTTTCTATCGTGCGGAAAATCCCCACGGATACCACCTCCACCAAAGTTGGTAGAGGTTATTATGTCGGACTCGAGTCGCACATGGCCCACCTGATGGAAAGTGGTTACCGCGGCCTATGGACGTGTGCAATGCCAGGGGTATCACACTCGTGATATGGCAGTGAGAACTGGATATCGGCATAGGCTACTATTTATCCAGTCAATAGGTTTCTATGCGTCGCGAATATCATTAGCTAGCTATTCCTGCGGGTCAAGCAAATGAGTAAAAAAAATATTCCCGCACGCAGCTACTGGTGAAGAAATAAGTATTAAATAAATCATAATAATAATCGCTACAACTTTTATGACGTAACGGAACACTACAACGCATAATTTTATAACAAACCTCTTTCATAATACTCATAATACGAAACCATAATAATAAATTTACAAAACACGGTATTTAAACGATTGCGTAATGAAAACACACGGGCGCACGACCTAACGCACAATGCGTGTCATAGGCGACACACGGTTGTAAATCACATGAGCTGAACCATTCAGATCGGGCATATTCGGCTAATATGAAACAAATGTTTGTACAATAGACTGTTTAAAAGTGTCAAGAGAATATTTATTGGTAGCGGAGATGACTTTACTGTGGTAACAGTTATAGGAACTGTTTGTTGTTATAGACTGGACTTGGTAAGTACCCGACTACGGTAAATCCAAAGGAGGGTTATGATGTTGACAGGCTGCAGACATGTATGTATGTAGTTCATCAGCTCCTCAACTAATTATCAGAACTGGATAATTGAGGTATCGTTAGAAGCGTCTTAATCATTCGTCGTTATAGGAGATATGACGTGTCATTGAATATAATGTGGCGCCCTCTAGCAGTCTTAAAGTATTTGACATTAATATACATAAATGATAATACACTTGTACTTCTCCACTGTGTTGTCAAAACAAGTGAAGAAAACACAGTGGAGAAGTACAAGTGTATTATCAATTATGTATAAAAGTGAGCTCCAGTATAAATAATATAAATATATATTTTTATTAGCTGTTCCTCGCTTTGAAATAATGTAAGAAAAAAATTAAGTTTAGAAACTAACTCTAAAAAACATTACATTGTAGGGAAAACCACGGTCATCCGTGATACTTTCTTTCAATACTTTTTAAAGCGTTATATTTTATTAGACGGATTTTAGTTTTTAAACCTAATTTTTTTACGTCAGTTTTGGGAGCAAGGCACGTGGGTCAGGATAAAAACTATTGTTGTGTTATTGTTTCAATGTGCAGAATGTGGACTTAATTGCCCGCCATTTTGCACTATCCTTATATGTATACTTAACAAGCTTCCTTCACTTTACGCCTTTCATACAACCCCGCCGGTATCGAATACTTCTGAGTATCGAGTAATAGCTAAAATACTTTCTATAAATGTAATAAAACAAAGAAAGTAAGAGTATTCACCGATTCCCATAACTCATTTTAAATACCCTCACTCTCGCCCCATTACCACTAAAGGTAGGTGAGGTAGTAGCTATGTGCAATATGTAGTTAAACTAAAGAATACATCGATCAAATAGCTGTTCGATTCACGCAATAAATGGCGCTCGTAAAACTTAATCGATTACAGATAACGACTTGTATTCACATAAAAAAATCATTCAGTAAATGTAGGGTAAGTGTCCCAGTTTCAAGTCTCAGTTCAATAAATTTAAAAGAGGGCTGAAGAGGCTCAGGCAAACAGGCCGGCTATAAAATAACGTGAGAAATAAAAGATAGTATGAATTCACATTATATAAGGTCATTACACTCGTTACATATGAAATTGCCGTTTTGTTTGAAGAAATTGGAGGAAACCCAATTTTCAGTTCTAGCATTTTAGCATTTTTTTATCTTGAAATCTTGAAATCTTGAAATCAACTTTCAAACAACAAAAAATGGGTATGACGAAAATAATTTCTAACCGAAAATGTTGCCGTTAAATAAATTTGGAATAAAAAATTTTTTTACCTGATTCTATACTGTGTAAATCACAAGGATATTAATTACGTGCTTAGCCACACAAGCACTACCAATTAACGTCTTGGAGAGTATCAGACGGGTATCTGGTATCAATGGAAAGTATCAGTATCAAACGAGAAAGAAAACAAGCGTTCACTCCTATTTATATCATCATACATTGCTGCTATCAATGAGAATATATACAACAAGTGCAAGCTGTATAATAGCAAATGACAAAAATCTGCACTCTTCTGGTTTAAGCTGCAAGGTTCCGATTAATTCAAAATTTAGAAATAATTTGATCCGTATAAACCATTAAGTGTATTAAGCATAAGCATAGCATTATTTTATAGTGTTACGAATGTCACCACTCATGACGTAAGCCGTCACTGATTGAAGCATTTGATAATTTCGACTAGATTCTTAATGACACCGCTGGTCCAATGCGTATAGCGATGGTCTGCCGTGCAAGAGGTTGACGGTTCGAGCCTCGCATGTACATAAATGGGTTTTTGTGATTTTTAATATTTCTAGAAATTTATTTGGTAAGTAAGGTGGAGAATTCTTGATTTAAATCCTAAAATTTATAAAGTTCTAGCAAGTGATAGAATATTCACGAAGATGAGCCCAAGTTCTGAAATTGAACTCCTCAAATGGAATGAACTAGAATAGACGCTCAGTGCACGTAGACGTTCTAGAGACTGTGTGTCAAGACAGTGCGGTGCAGTGCAGTCCTCTAGGTGTGTACGAGTGCCTCGGACAATAGACTGTGTGCACGCTTAAGACTGTTGGTGGTTTGAATAAAGTGTAAAATCGCTCGAGGTTGTTTACTTCCAATCCCGAAACCCGCTTCCCGTTACAATAGGTTAGTTTAGCGTATGGATCATCGTTTCGAAATGCTGTCCCGGCCTCAAAAGACTCAAGCAAGAAACTCAACGAACTTTTCTTATTTTTTTGGTCTATTTAAGGACGGAAGAAATCGAGATGTTCAGCAATGTCATATTGCTGAAATTATAATGATGATGATTTATTGGTACTTCATCATCATATCATATCATATAATCTAATAAAAGCATGTATCAGAAAATCGCGATTATACCTAAATAACAAAACGGACAACGATTTTCTCAACCTCGTTCCACTTTCATATAAAAGCCGTTTGTTGTTCTCCATTACGCTGGTCAGGTGCTAATTGGACTAAAAAGGATCACGGATTGGTAGGCATACATACAGACAGGTCAATTTCCCATTAGGGTAAGCACTGACCACAAGTTCCTAGTCTGTAAATTTCTATGTGACTTGCAGAGTTTCACTTCGATCCCATACACCGAAATGTATAGTTTATCTAGCAGGGCCATCTTTACCTATGCCGGGGGCCCTGGGCACGCAAGAATTTAGGGGCCCCTTTTGTTTTTTTATACCGTTTAGGTAGCAGATACGCTCACGGCCCACCAGATTGGATATCATGGCGCATGGGCGTTTCTAACACCGAGGGCGTAGACCGCCGACAAATTTGTCTTCAAAATAACAGTACAAAACAACTCTCTTGTCACTTTATCTGTGAGAAAAGTTTTCTCCAGTTGGAGTGCGAGAAATTGTCGCTCCTTCGGTGAGTCCCCTTGAAGCGGTGGGCCCTGGGCACGTGTCCCATGTACCTCTATGGTAAAGACGACATTGGGCAAAAGTACTAAATCTTTTTAATTTCCAGATTTTTCCGAGACGTTGGCTAACCTTACAAAAGAATTCTTGGATATTTATCACGTTTCTTTTCTCTCTAATATGTAAGAGATATGTGTCCTATGTGCACAGGAATTTTGTAATCTCATTGAATCTTGTAACGATAAAGCATTTTTTCTTTTCAGATAATCCAATATAAAAGAAATTTATCTCTGCAAAAAAAAGTGGTAAGGCACGTAATCTAGACCGATATTAAACTTATGTAGGTAATGTAGGTTTAGCTGTATGTAGTCAGCGTCAGAGAAAACGGACCCCCTCAATACTTAAAGATTATCGCCGCTAGCGCCGGCCGCTTCACATGACGTCACGTGATGCGATCGTCGCTGAGTTGCGAACGAACGAGCAGCTTCATTTTTGCCTTTTATTTACATGTTCATATTTGTATTTTTCTAATACTTTTGCTCTTTCGGCTCAATTGTATACCAAGATACAATATACTCACAAAAAGATTCCACATTACTTTCTGTGCTGTCAGATACGAACCTGTATCTTCAGCGCCAGCTGATCACTTAGACCGTGCCTTATACCACTAGGCTATCGGTTCATCTGATAAAAATGTCGAAAATATGAATAACATTACTCCTTTTATCGAACAAAGTTGATTACGGTGTTATTTTCTAGACCTTAAGGTTTAAATTTCAACTTTCAACATATGTGATAATAATAACTGCTCAAATACTAAAACATAAGGTTGAAATTTGTATAGATTTCTCGTTTAGTTCAATAGATTACGCTTGATACAGCTTGTTGCACTACCGTCACGTTTCATTTCAAAAACTTATGCTGTATGAGCTGCGGCTATAGTATTATAATATCTGAGACTGCGCGCTAAGGTTGCAATTAGAATATTTCTTTTTCTTATTTACTAAACTGTGTTTGAAGGTAACTTTATAATTTTCGTCGTAATTTGTTTTGGTGTATCAATCCTCCTCGTAATATTATTATTCAATTTATTAAGTTTTTGATCAGTTTTTTGAGTAAATTGAAATTATGGTTCGATTAACAACATTTTTGAAAGCTAAAATTGTTGTTCTCTGAAAGCATAAAGAAAATAGCACGAGATATGGGCATAACGGTAAGTGTTCCGATAAAAATATATTATATACCGTTATTGCTTAATCATATTACATTGTCATTTACAAGTTAGATTTTTGGAGTTTCTTTTATTTATTATCATTTTCATTGCAGAGAAATACTGTGCGTAGATGGATTCGAAGGTATCAAGCGACGGGTGATATAAAATGTGAATGCCAAGGACCTCGCCCTGTTGCTTACACCCATGAATCAGAGCGGCACCGTGATATTGTGGAAGTTCACTCGGTGGCACCCTTCAAAACTACGCGTTCAAGTGCTGAAACTTTTGGAGTGTCGCTGAGCACTGTTCGACGACATCTACACACGCTGCGAACATCCGTAATTATAAGCCAGACAGAAGGATTCCACTCACAGACGATCATCGCACCAACCGAGTAAATTTTGCCACTCGTTATTTAAATTTCGATTGGGAAAACGAAATCGTAATATTTACCGACGAAAAATGCTTCAAGTCAGATAGGGATGGCCGAAAAATTTTATGGAGAAGAAGCGGACAACGGTTGTTGACCCTAAAAACGTATTAGACTTAAAAACAAGCGGGCGGTTAACATTAGGTAATTAAATTATTATATTCCTTAACCTTTATATATACTTATATATATACTTATACATATTTTTATATTATATATATAGATATTTATTATATAATATATATAATACATATATTATATATCATTATTATATATATATATATAATATTATATAATATATATAAAAATATTTAAGAATCATTATTCCTGCTGACATTGATTTACATATTGCAACAGATTTGAAAAGGTTTATCATTTTAGGTTACTGGGGATGGATGTCTTCAATGGGCCCAGGCGAGCTAGTGGAAATAGGTGGTCGCATGAACAGTGAGCGATACCTTGAAGTGTTGAAAGACGTAATGCTGCCGTCAGTGCGGGTCGCATATCCAGAAGGACAAATTTACCTGGTTCAGGATAACTCTTCAGTGCATCGGTCCCGAATTGTGCAAGACTGGTTAAATGCACAAGAAGATATAACGGTGTTTGAGTGGCCGGATAAAAGTCCGGATCTTAATCCTATAGAAAATTTGTGGGGTCAGATGGTGTTAAACTGGGACTCAAGTGAAATAAAGTCAAAAAAAAAATTGGATGAAGAGGTAAATAGAACTTGGGAACTAATGCGAAATAGTGCCGCATGTTTTAATATGGTTTCGGGGATGAAAAGTCGTCTTCAAGAAGTGATAGACAATGAGGGCCATCCTCTCCGCTATTAATGCAGGTATCGATTCTTACACAGAACAAATCTTTATGTGATAAACACGATTATTTGTTATGTGTCTGGGGGTGATTAACTAAAAAGAATATCTAAAATAAATATGAAGTATATCAGTTGTCTAGTAACCATATCACATTAAAGTGCTTACCTATATTGTCCATCATCTGACCTCACATTTTTTTTTCTAATGTTGTGTTAAAAGGGTTACTTATCAGAAAATGTGATCAAAGAGGAAGATGTATATTGCTATACTGTTATAGTTTAGCATGTTGGTTCTTTCTTTGTGATTCACAGGCACAAATAATATTTCATTTTTCAACCATTCTTTTATATTCGAAGATTATATAGAGTGTAAAATATGTTTGTAACTTTAAATAATTAAGTAAATAAATATTGTAGTTATCTTTCTAGAATTACCTAATGGTGAACATTTTATACCATAAGTGAAATATTAAAGATAAAAATGAAGGGTATTGTGTTTTGTCAATAAATGTAATCACTTAAAATCTAAAAATAAGTAACCCCAATTTAACTTTGAAAAAATAAAAGAAAAACTGTAGACTCAACCAGGAAATGGACTCCATGTAGTCCTAGAAATGTAATTAGAGAAATAAATTAATATAGTTTATACAACAATCCTATCTTTTCTTACAAACCTCATACATACTATTAAATGTGATTCCTCAAATAATAATTAACAAAAAGTGCTAAAGAGAATAAAAAAAAAAAATATGAATACAAAAAGAACTTTGCGTCCGAGGATTCGTACCCCCGTTAGACGTATCGTTAAAGCATCGGCCATAACCACTAGACCAACATGCGATTTAAACGAAGTTTCTAAAAACTTCAATGCATTCATGTCATTAGGAAGGGGGGTTCGTTTTCTCTGAAGCTTACTGTACCTACCCCTTCCAGAATTTCAAGACAGAAAGTAAATTACCTATACATTTAGGCACACAAAATACACAGGAATAAACATATCTACTGTTATATCATAATCTTTATACAAAACTATATCATAACAGTTGTATATACCCTAATATAATTTTTATTTGTGAGGGCCATAGACTACATATTGATTTAATTTTATTTTTTGCGCTCAATATGAGTACCAAAAAGGCAAAATCATCACGCGATCTCAAAAGTATCTCTATGCTGTACTTATGTGTACAGAACTAACTCAATAGTTAAGTAATACCACTTGGGATCAACTAATTACAGAAATAATCCCACGAATGGATAGGGGTGAGTCGTCAACATGAACGATTGTGACAATTAGGGTAGGGTCCCCGTTGTCGTCTGTCAAGCATCATTTATTTATATATTGGCGGTTTAACCTACAGACTCCCCAGGGACTGTCAGCTAATGCATTCCGTCATGTGTCAAATGAAATCTTCGTTTCGTTGAACTTTGATTTTTTCGACAAATGTCTGCGTCGCAGGCGCACCGCTAACGAGGTTGGCAGTTAGCTGAACTGTAATTTTTTTTAATGATAATGATAATGATAATAATATATTCAAAAGTCATTGTACATTTATAGTTACATAGTTTCGTAGCCTATCTATTGCTATCAAATGTTATTTTTACATTATACGGGGTGTAAGGGGAACACTCCCGAAATTTGCTTTGCCGTAATCAAATCAAATCAAAAATCATTTATTCTGTATAGACCACTAAACGGCACTTACAAAACGTCAATATCAACAACATTTTATAGATCAGTGAGCAAATGGACCACACCGGTTCGAAACGCGGCCCCGACCTGAGAAGACTCCGGCAAGAAACTCAGCGGGCTTTTCTTTTTTTTTGGTCTACTTACAATCATTTACTTAGTCTAGATACAAAAATTAGCTGAGTAGCAAGTTGAGTGAACAGCTTATTTCCAGGCTTGTTTATCATCCAATTTTTTTCAGGCCAATATGTTGTGTACCATGTGTACTATCAGGAGCTTTCGGCTTTGGGAGTGATCCCCTTACACCCTGTACAGAGCTTTTCTGCAAGGTAATGTTTTATAGGGACTGTAAACATATCTTGTTGTGGTATGTTTTACCAAGTAGCCTACGTTTCTCGCTACCACCCGCTGAGAGGGGCAAGTTTATTGCCGTTGTATGTTACCATCTTCCTACTAATACCGGATGGCTCACTTCTAATGGCAAATTGAGAAATTATTATTTAAGATGAATTACAATTTCTCAATATGGATGGGTGGTATGGGTAATGGACTGCTGAGACGAGGTTTCAGGTTCGATCCCAGGTTTTACCATGACACACACCAATGACTTTTCGATGCTTTTCGAAGTTATGTGTGTCTTTATCGCAGGTTTATAAGTGCCCGTTTAATGGCAATAGGCTCGCCGCGTATTACATTGCATCTATAACATAAACTGGAGAAATGTGGGTGCTAGCATCTCTGCCTACCCCTTCGGGGATTTATTTTATGTTATAAGGTTTAAGTTTATGGCTGTGTAAAGCATTAAGCTTACCAAAGTCATGGTAAGCGCAGCACAGTTTCAAGATGGCGGGAAAATCTAATGCACTACAGTACAGATTTAGGATAGTCTAGATAGCCACCGTAAGCCGAACAAGTAATGCTCGAGAAGGAGACGGCGGAACGAATCCGGAGAAGACTCCGATCCCGCACAGCCCGCGATGAGTGGAGGCGACTCGGACGTCGGAGGTCGCTGAATGACTTTCGTCCTCCATGAGCGTCCGTACGAGCCTGGGGGTGACGGGTGGAGCCGCCTATCACCCTAGCAGAAGCCTCCCCATACCCGGGGACACCGTGGGCCCTACACCCAACGGGGGTCATGTCGAAAGAGACGGCCTCGACGGCCCGGGGAAAAAAAAAAAGATATCCACCGTAAGCAAGTCGGTTTCAGATGCCTGAACGAACATTTGCAATATACGTTAGAAGAAGTTGGAAGTCTTAAAAAATCCGCTGGAAGTTATTTCACTAAAAGTAACGAAGTAAAGCTGTTTCGTAATTACACTGAGACTTCAGCAGAGTTGGGAACAGATTCCAAAGATGATGACAGCAAGTCGTAAAGCGCGTTAAAGCAATACAGCAAGTACTTTATTTGATGTTTTTTCTATTGTGTGAGAGCTAGAGAGAGAGAAAGAGATAGCATTAGGTTGACAAGAATTTAGCAAAATGCCACTTAAAGGTTCAAACAGAACATCAGGTCTAGTCAACTCTAAATCTGTGACCACAGGACTGTTTAGAGAACACACAACAAGTACATACTTGTTACTTCAAAGGCCAGGAAACGTACACAAGATAAATTAGACTTCATGAACACTTTCGCGAATCATATACAAATATTTAACATTTGCGGTTCACCATGTGTATCTTTAACATGCTTGCTTGGTTCGGTATTTAGAACAAAAGAAGTGCCTTAGTATTTTTTTTATAACAATATTAGCAACCGAAATCACTAATGAACTCAAACATTCCGTCTAACAGCTCCAGCTAAGCTCAGCAGGCTTGTGTTAGGAGAGGGTACAGGTTGGTAGTGTAATAGCCAGGATTCAAACCCGAGACTAAGCTACCGACGCTGTTGTTTCTATACAAGATTATCACGCTATAGCTGCAAAATAGTAAATTTAACTCGTCTCAAAACAAATTTAGCCGGCGAAGACTAGAGATACGTTCTCAGATTCATTGAAAGCCCATATGTTACAGACTTGTTAAACTGTTAGGCCTTACACCTCGGTGACCGACATATTTTAACGACAACGGTTATCTAAATGATGATTTATCTAAACCTGTTTCGTTGGTTCAGAAGCAACCTACTACTGGAACTCGATACAGCATATTTTTTTCAGCACTGATTATAGTCGCCAGGTTTGTCGACAGTGGTAGATAAGGTTCTATATCAGGGTTCTAAATGGTGGACCGCGATCCTCATGCGGACCTACGAATTATGGTATATATAAAGTTGCTGTGCTCTTGCACCTCTGTGGTGCTAGAGCACAGCTACTTGTACAACAGAGTACGCAAATTTATTTAATAAAATTATTTTTTATAATTAAAATTACGGAATAAATATATCCCTTATTAAGACATCAATTGGTTCAAAAGAAGCGAGGGAGAGTTCGCGGACTGCTTTGGTAGCAAAAAAAAACTCTGAACTTCAAATAGATTTACGGACGAAAGTAATGATCCCTGGTCTATATGAATATGCTGAAGATATATCATCCGATTAACGAGTGCCTCTGTGGTGTGGCGGTAGTGAGCGCGACTGCTACGCAGGAGGCGTGGGTTCGATCCCCGCTAAGAGCATATATTTGTAGACATGAATATGGCAATTTGCACTGGTCTGATCGCGTCTCGGAAGTTCCGGTCACTATACGAACATCTATGTCAGTCGTTACGGGTAGTTGGATCCCTCAAAATTCGGAATAGCCTAACTGCAGATTTGTTTGTGGAGGCCTTATGGCAGTCGCTTCACGGAAAATATCGAAGTTCAGCCGCATCTTAGTTAGACTAGAAAGCCGTCCTCAGTTGAGTTGGGAATAGGCTCAGAGAATGATAATACGATTAACGAGTCACAGTTATTGTACCTACATGCGTAACCTCACAATAAGTATATGCGCTGCCTTTAATTGTGCAAGTCGTGGGAATGAATGAATTTGTGCGTGTGCATATAAAAGATACAATTAGCAGAGAATACCAATAGATATTATATTACGAAAGTGCGCGGCCTTTGAATGTGTTCATGCCGTTTGCATTGATGAATGTGTGCGTGTGCATCGAGAAGGTATTAATGAAAATTTTCTAAAGCGATTAGTATGCTTTCGAATGATTCAGACTTCGTGGTTTTGCGGTCAGAACACACGCCTTGTAAGGAAGAGATCGCGGGTTGAATCCTATCGAGGCATTCACTTTTCTGATCTAAATTTGAAGGTACAATTACCACAGAATATCTTTAAGCAAGCGTACAGAACTTAATCTTCCAAAGAAAGCTCAAAATTCGCATTTCGTCTGCGTCACCCCGTTTTTGCAACATTTTTCACTTCTACTCCGCGCCAGTTGGTTGTGGGATAATGTTATACCTATACATATAAACCATCATATTCAATGACTCTCACTATTAAAAAACCGCATCAAAATCCGTTGCGTAGTTTTAAAGATTTAAGCATACATAAGGACATAGGATATAGGGATAGAGAACGCGACTTTGCTCTTATACTATATGTAGTGATAAGTAAACATATGCAAGTAGTATTCTAAACTTAATTACGTTAATAAGTAGATCTATTATTCAGTAACTTCTAAGACTAGTAGTTATGTAGTGTAGTAGTAGCATCACATCATACAGTTTTAGTTTCTTGTCCAGGTGCATTTGTAGTTAACTGGTACCATAGAAGTAATTAGGAAAATCGAAGACCCTAGAAGAAAATCCGTAAAATTTTGAGATTGCAAACAAGCAGGAGATGATTAGTCGCTAAATACTCGTCTACAAACAAGTGAGTTGACTTCTAGAACCAATAGTATTGCACATATAATTAAAGGTTCCCGTCCATCATAACTAACCGAGAACAGTGATAGATTGTAATGCCTACTTACCTATGGCGGAGCTAGACGCCATTGACATCAATGATCCAGGAGATTTGACACCAGATCATATAAACGCGATAATATAACCACTATCCGGTTAGGTGTTAAACTGGCTTATTAATGCTAGAGCTAGTCATTTTCAAGTTTATAAATGAAAAGTCCTTTAAGTAAATGATAGGTTGGGTTAAATTAGATATCCATATTATTTGGCTGGCTATATTTGTTACAAGTAATAAGAGAAGATAGTGTTACCATTTTATTGACGTGTTTAAATTCTGAACTGCTATTGGTAACAGAATGAATATCTTTGTTTTTACTGAAGAAATAAAGTAATAGGTATTGCCTCACTAAACTTCTAAGAGGCCACCCCGGCTTCATTTGTGGCATACTTTTAGGTCCCGTGGCTTTCAACTATCAAATCAGACTGCCTCCGTGGCTCAGTGGGCGTAGTATGCGCCGGCTGTGCACGAGGTTATGGGTTCGATCCCCACACAGGACGAAAATTTTTGTGATTCACTAAAATAGTTGTTCTGAGTCTGGGTTTGAGTCCGTTAGTTGTATGTTTGTAAAGTTCCCGCGATACAGGACTTGGGCGGGAGTTGTCTTTTTAAAAAAAAATAATGTATAAGAATCTACCGTATTAGTTCAAATTTATAACTACTACTCCGCTCTAGTAGCATCACTTCATACAATTTTTGTTTCGAATTATCCAGGAACTTTTGAGGCCCACTGTACTCTTGTATAAGCGAAATAGAGGGTGTATTGCCATGTCAGAAAACAAATGCGTCTATTTGTAAGGAGTTTGTTTAAATAACTGGTATATTGTCGATGGAAATATGCTTTATTAACAAGGCAATGGTTAACACACCAGTGCCGATGGTTCTCTGGGTTAATAGGGAAATTCTAGATAAGTGATCTTTTAGTTTCCAGATGAGAAAAGGGCTATGTGCCGACACGGGCACTCAGAAAGTTATCAAGTTCAATTAAGATTCTTACCTTAAAAGTAATATTATTTCAATCTCACTTTAGTTCCATAGCGTGTCAGTACTATATGTTGTAAGACCACGTAAATTCTAATAAATACAGAATGGTGAGAGAAAATATTTGATCCATTTTAATCATATAACACTAGTATCCTGTGTATCCTGGCGGATGCTAAAGGCCTGAATCTCTCTATGGAAGTAAAGGGAAGGACGAGATGAGAATTACTCCGTGAAAAACGGCTATGAATATTCATATAAAACTCCTAACTTCTCCTCCTAGCTCCTGTGGTAGTCCTAGGTTAAGGAAGACCTCTAGAGGTCTGCCTTAACCCAGGACCACCATATAGCTAGCTACAGCTATCCAATATCAGTAGGGACATGAAGGAACAGAAGTTAATTGACAACTCCTGGTGCGGACGTATAAGAAGACCCGACCGTACATAGATATGGGACAAAGGGACGGAAGAAGAAGACAAGTGTACGACTCCTAGGTCGTTGCATGCGTTCATAGTTTTATGGTCCTATATTGCTAAAGGGATGACCACAGCATCCGTTTACCATAAGGGATATATACTTCACGCCATCTTCAAGCTTTAAGCTTACATAGACAGAAACAACTTAATAAAAACGATCCAAAGATTTATTAGCCAACAAATCAACTCATAAACTCAAGCGCCGCACACAAATTGCAGAATTCTCAAAGAAATTGAAGGAAAACGAGAGTGGTCCGCATTATTTATAGCGTAAATTACAAGGCGGGTGCGCAGGCGCCGATATCCGCTATTAACGCGGCATAGCTGCGCCCGCGCCGGTATCCTCGCAATCTCGACTATTTATCACAGATATACCTACCTATCTAAGATGGTTTGATGAAGATCGTAAGGTCGTGGTAATGGTACGGCGTTATGTGTTAACGCCTACCTTTACCTGTAGCCTTAGCACGAAATACTATCGAATTCGTAATGTAAAGGTATCTATCGTAAGAAGGGAGCATTGCGATTGGCGTGCTACACACAGCTCTTGTGTACACAGGTTCACAAGAGGCAGACTGCCAATCACAATACTCCGTTCTCTCGAAACCTTTACATTACGAATTCGATAGGAGTTCATGCTAGTGCTAGTGTTTTCAGATTAATGCGAAATTAACTCTGTCTGTCTGTCGTGCACGCTTTCACGCCTAAACCACAGAACCGATCTTGATGAAATTTGGAACAGAGATGGACAAGAGATAGGGAAAGGACATTTGATTAAGCTATGTTTAGTCGCAATAACCATCATCCACGCGGGCGGGCCGCGGATTATAGCTAGTAGTTCATATTGTAGAGTGCGTTAATACACCTGAGTGGGAAAACTAGAGATTTCTATTAAAACAATTAACGTACCGTATAAATTCTCGCGATGATTTAACCAGAATATAAATAAATACGAGCATATTGTGGTGACAAGTGAGTCTCGACGACAACATATCTTCACGACGCGTGCTAACAGAAGCGAGAAATGTAAACAACGTCTTATTTATTGCTCCACTGGTACACAAGAGGTAGGTATATAAATATAAAAGACGATAGGTATCTACCTATATATATCAATCTAGATAGGTAGATAGATAACACTATATTTTACACCAGAAAAGAAATTACAGTATAGACATAGTAATAAGTACACGTAAACAATTGTATGTGCAATGGGCGGCGTTATCGCTGGAAGCGATCTCTTTCAGGCAACTTTGTGATGGACAGTGACGTAATAGAACAATAAAAATGGCGTAGTTTCATAGACAATAGAATCACGAGTCACCTGTTTGATTATAAAATTTAAAACTCATTTATGAGTTTCATAAACAAATATTTCGATCATCCCACTCTACTCCCATCAAGCTGGGTTCTCGAAAAATAAGCAGTCTATGGCAATATAATGAACTGCAAAAGTAACATTTTCTTACAATAAATAGTTTTGAAAATTCAATTTCTTGAGCCATAGATAAACAGTGTATTTAATATCGTTCGAAAAGAGTGACGTCGTGCCTTCTTATCGCGTAGTGTAAATGCATGGAGTGCAAGAGAATATTGAATTTATCTCAATTGTTTTTGTTTACACGTGTACGGTTCATAATAAAAGTCATTTGATATTATAAGGTATTTAAAAAGTTATGAATTTTAGCTTATTTTATTGTTTACATATTGACTTACTTTGGGAACTAAAAATAATGAAGTTTCAGTTTATTTAGACAATAATTAAATTTGCAATGTATATTTTTAAAGCAAAGGCTATATAAAATATGAAGCAGGTATGGTGCAGAAAGAGACAACCCTGTGATCATCCCTTTTGTCGTCCGGATGACCTTACCTTCAGTGTCAGTGCTTTTTTTATAAGCACTTGATGGAAAGTGGTTACCGTGGCCTATGGAAGTTTGCAACACCAGGGGCGTAACATTCGTACCACCAATCATATAAAGAAGAGGGGGGAATGAAAAGGTTAAAAGTCAGTCTTTGTGCTCTCAGTGTAGAAGACAAATAAGGGTTTCTCGGTCTTTCCACTGACAACACAAAACCTCTCCAGTTAGCTCTGGCTACCCTACTCACTGCCGGAAACACAATACAAGGTCGGAGGTACTTCCCCTGTCGGACAGGGTGACCTTGTCTTCATTTCTAGCCTTTAGTGTCTCCACCCAGATTGGGTAGAGGTCTTTACGCATCAAATGTTACTTTGTAGTTTGTACTGTGTAAATAAATCAGTTCCCCGCTTGACTGCTGGCTGCTTGAATCTCTGAAGATAAGTTACAGTTACACAGTTCCCATCTAAATTTACACCCACGAACAATCACATTCCTCATTGCGGTGATACTTAATTACTAGACTTATACAAATAGCGGTGGTGCTTGCGTTAAATCAATCAATGTCATTCGCGCACCGAGATGTGTGGCACAGACGCAGCCGACGCGATGTCGCGACAAATAATAACTTACTTATTCCTTTTACGAGCTCATTTTGAATAATTTTGAAGTAATAGAAAAAAAATACGCGTGTTAGGAATTAGCAGAGTTTGTTCTGTGGAAAATAGGACTGTGAGTGTATTGAATGCAAATAGCAATTCAACTTTGGCTTAAATTGCAGTCAAGAGATTTGAACAAATGTATTTTTCTCCTCTTGGATGCTATTTAGAACCTTAAATGTAATTGATTCACATCGGAAAGACCGTGAAAAAGCATCTGATGGGGCCTATAACCTAAGCACAACATTGTAACACTGTACGTGTTTATGATAGTGACACTCTTTCCTGAGACTTTGCTTTCAGCTTATTTTCACTTCTTCAGGCAAGGTAAAGTCAAATTAACGTGCCAAAAATAAAAAATTGGAATAACGTGTTTTGTCTAGGCAATACGCGTTTTGTTTAGTAAGAATGAGTTTCAACTGATATTCTATTTTGAGCATTAGATAACTATTCATGTCAAAGCCAGCCAAAAAGACATTTAGTAAACTAGAAAACTAGTTGTTACTAAGAAAAACGCGTTCTAATTAAAATTGAAATAAAGAAAGAAAGAAAGAAACGTTTATTTCCAAGAATATGGTCATAACAGGTATCAAATTTTTCAAGATCTGCATATTCTGCCAAGTGTGGCGTGAAAATATTTGATTGGTTATTTTAACATTGTACAATACGGTAGTTTAACTTGAGTATGAGTTGAGTTTACGTAGTTTAAGTTGAGTTTCAACTGTTATATAGGACAATAAAGGTTGGATGAATTTGGCTGAAATTTTGCACATAACTTTTTGTAATATCAGTAAGATTGGACAGTTTCATCTTGGTAATAATTGGCAATAGGTTTCTGGAGATCTAGAGATAGGGTATCTATACGATGTAGAGCTACGAATACGTTATTGACGTGACAACGTCTTATAAATTGGCTTGCCGGGTGACACTTCAAGAAACTGCGTTACGCTCCGCTCACGTTATGCGCTCACAATGAGAGCGAGTGAGAGGCACGCGTCCCTTCCACTCGGGCATGGTTAGCCCGCCTAAGAGCGAGAGAGACAGACATAAAAAGTGAAAGGCACGCGTCCCTTCCACTCGAGCACAGTTAGCCCGCCTAAGAGCGAGAGAGACAGAGCGAGAGAGAGAGAGTGAGAGAGATAGGCATACACACCGGTTCATGTCTTACGCTTCTATTTCGCTTAGGTTTTAAATTGTTACTATTATTTCATCCTTCTTCCTACTATACGAATGAATATTCACATTAAAATTATTTTACCACTCAAAGTCGTTGTCACGTAAAACTTTCGCCCGTATACCGACTTTACAGGCAACCAATTTTTCAAGTCTAATTCGTTGTTAGATTGAAAATGATGAAATAATCTCAATAATCTGTAATAAAAACATAAAACTACCCACGTTTCTATTAAATTACAAATAAGATTTACATCACAACGGATCACGGGTTATTAGAATTACGTCACATTTAAGATGGCTGATAAATCGTGTGTGGTGTTGCGCTCGCGCCGCCATGCGCCCGCGCCACCGGCGCTAACTCAATCAAAATTCCTACTATCCACCGCCCACTAAAGGCAGTTTGCCTGACCAGTCTAATCACTTCCTTGCTACTGTGTAAGGCGTAAGGTAATCTAACAGAGGTGATGCTGGATATAAAATACAATTTCTTCTTTTTACACATATGTTATGGTAAGTTAACGATGAAAGTGAGTTTAACTTAGTACTAAGTAGTACGGAACAATACGATTTGAGTGGAACTTTCCATTTTAGGATTTCGTCTACTTTGTGGTAAGTAAACTTGTTATTAAAATTATACTTTGTCTGCTGAAATCATATCTGATATCAAAGCAAATCAAATAAAAAATAATTTATTCTGTATCAGTCTATACAGAATAAATTATTTAAGCTCACTTACAAAACGTCAATATCAACAATGTATTATAAATTAGTGAGCAAATGGACCACCGGTTCAAAACGCGGCCCTGGCCTGAGAAGACTCCAGCAAGAAACTCGGCGGGCTTCATTTTTTTGTCTATTTACAATCATTTACTTAGTCTAGATACTTAGAAGGATATCTTCATTATCCTTGAGTTAATCTGGGTCCCATCCGAAGCTGTGACTTCAAAGACCCCTGTTCGTTTTTTTTTCAGTCTAACTGCATCGCGGTTGAACAGCCATCTGGCCTCCACAACATATTGACGATATCGAAGTTCTGTAGTTAAGCTAGTGCTAGTCGGAACTTTTGAGGGCCACTACCGTCACCCCACAATATAAGGCTAGCTGTATTTTTTTCATTAATACATCAATACGTTTTATTAACAACACAAGTTTATTATCAGTTAACGCAGTTTTATGCTGGTGCATATAATGTCTTTCTTAGTTACTTAAATGTCGTCTATAAAACTTTAACGTTCTTGGGGACATTTATTGGCCTATTGAGATTTAATGATTACATCAAAGTGCCTACATTTATCTAATGTTATACTGATTATTATGAGTGATAATGATTGCCTGTTCTTAAAGATGTGTCTTCTCATTAGCTATGATAGTAATTTTCCGGATCCTACGAACTGCCTTAAAGTGCCTAACTAAATGTATGTACCTCCAACGGATGTTCCTTTGCGTAATTTCCTAGCTTCGACGGTAGCTAAATGTATAATCTGAAAGTAACATGCCTAGCTTTCATTAAAACCATTAATTTTGTCAGGACTATCGCACCACCTGCAGGTGAAAGTGTGACAGTGATTATCACAGGGGACGGGGCTCGTGTCGTATCGGAGAACAGGAGTGAGACGTATTTGTGCACAGATTAAAAATTAACAGAGGTTTATGAAAGAATCTTAGAATTTTGATAGTTTTGTTATGTATTTCCTGTATGATCAGAACGGTTTGACTGAGGAACCACTGAGAATCGAAGATCCGCCTATTAAAGCGCAGTATTTTTTTCAATCGCACGAAACAACAAGAGGCTTCAATGCAGGTATTCTTCCAGGCGAAAAATCGAGATACCAATAAAAAAAGACCCCGGGTTTCAAAGCGTCGTCGGTAATTGATATGAGGATGAGACATTAAAAGATAGGAGGTCTTGCTCCCATTGCGGCGGCGGCCGGATACCTGCATCTCCCTATCCGGTGAAGAATGTGGACACCCTAGTCTCACACCCGAGAGGGCCTTCGATGGTCCTGGGTATCCGTGGGGATTTTCGCACGGGAAAACAAAAAAAAAACGAAACGGTCGTGCTTGAACTTAAAAACACCTACAGAATTGTGGCCATACCTAAACCTATAACTGAAATGTGCAACGTGGATCACGGCAGATTAGAATTTGGGCCACACAAGGCGACTAAGAGATAGGGCTGTTTAACACCAGACAAATATATATAGCCTAGACCCAGCCTCAGATGCACGGCTCGATCCAACGATAGTGTCCAGAAAACAGCAATATGCTCACCCCCTATTATGTGGGACCGAATACAATGGTTGGTAAAATGTGGGTGTTAATTCATCTCTGCCTTCCACAGAAGGAAATACAACTGTTCTCTTCTACTCTGTACAGTCCGCACCAGATATCTAATAATCTGTAATTAAATTATTTCCTTTATTAAATGTAACCGACGCTTGGTGACAAACTGCGTTGACAGTCGTCGCGCGTCGATTCTCAGATAAAGGCTAAATTAATTGGATCAATTTACACAACCGCGGTCTGCGATCATTGGATGATTATCTTGCTTCTCTAGAAATTACTTTGGCAGATTTAACCACTGTTTTACATCTTTTTCATAATCATTCGATACCAGGCACACACTAATGACTTTTCGAAGTTATGTGTATATTTATCGCAGGTTTATAAGTGCCCGGTTAATGGCAATAGGCTCGCCACCCATTACATTGGGACCTAAACATAAACTGGCGAAATGTGGGTGCTAGCACCTCTGCCTACCCCTTCGGGGATATAGGCGTGAGTTTATGTATGTCATAATCATTTAATATTGTATACAGCGACACCGAAGCCAGGGTACACCGTCTACGACATTGACGGAAAGAGACAAAGTGGTCCTCTTTCCCTCCACCGGGAACCAACACGGCCAGTAAAATGAATATCTGTAGTTAGTTAAAGTGCTGTGGATTTAATGTTCATGCGGGGTAACCGCATGAACATTAAATCCACAGCACACATTTACAACTAAAGCAGTTACGCCTTTTTTCGTTGGGGAAGGTTTAGGGTTATGGAGACCATAAAGTTATTCTTAGAGGAACATAGTAAGCGAGTGACATACTTACGTATCTTTACACAAAACCTAGGCGTGAGAAAATAACAGAACATACGAACTGTGAAACGATTTATTATCATCCAAGTTGATGAATTTGACAGAAATATAAATTGCAGTGATGCCAATTCTACACTACACTAGATATTTCTTGATAAAATAAATAGTTATAGACGTTTACATTCACTAGAGACTGGCAAAATTGCGGCTATTCTGCTGCAGAAGCCATTTTAGGAAAAGAAGAAGAAGAAGTACACTACACTAAGGCTTAGTTGCACCACCTAGCGCTAAAGTTAAGGTTTCCGTCAAGTTTAACAGTAACAGTAGCATTGATTCTATGGTTTGGCTACATGTATTGTACCAAAGTATTTAGAAGCTCGGTTAAAGTTATCTTTTTGATAGAACTTGACGTTTGAGCGTGGCCGGTTACACTTAGCGTCCAGATAAGACGTCATTTTAACAATTGTCAAATGGCGCAATCTGTTTTATACCTGACTGGTACTTTAACAGCACTGTTAATGTTAAAGTAAGATCGAGCAACCGAGGCTAAAACTCAGAAGTCACTGCCACTGACATTTGAAATTCGGTTACGCGGTAATGAAGGAGTCTGTGAATCTATTTACGATAGTAATATTAATGTAAACTTTATGTAGTCTATAAAATATGCCACGTTCAATTCTCAAATCTTCTCCACTCCACGTGGAGTAATTCGGTCAAGTGCGAGCTCGTGCTGTCGAAGGCTCGTCTAATCTCGATCAATGTAATCTAAGGCACCGGCGAACCACTCAACCGGACTTGATCGCGATTGACTGCGATTGACGACCGTGATATTGTATTTATAATCTGTTGAACTCGACGATGTATTATTACATGTAAACGATTTATTTAGATTCCATTACCTTTTTAGTTTGATGTTCTATCAACATCACAATTTAGAGGAGGTAGGACACGACGGTATATTCGTCCCAATCGAGCAGTCCGACTGGGGAAGTACTTCCGCCCTACAGAATATCGCCGTTTAATAACCTTGTGTTGTGTTTACGGTGGTGAGTAGGGTAGCAGCTCACTAGAGAGGTTTTGTGTTGTCAGTGGGAAAACCAAAGGCTTATCCTACATTTTTTGCGCTGACGACGCAGAATGTCTCTGTTCTTACAGGGGTTGCGGCACGAGTGTTATTCCTCTGGTGTTAAACTCGCCCATAGGCCACGGTAACCACTTACCATCAGGTGGGCCGCGTGCTTGTTTGCGACCTAATTTGTATATTAAAAAAAAATCACATGTTTTTGACGAATTATCGGATATCTGGAAAAGTTGTCTAATCGATTAAGATAAAAATTAATCCTCAGACGTGACTGGAAACCACGACCACTCTCTTATAGAGGGAGTCCTCGATCATATTCTTTTGCCGTTGGGAAATATCCACGGATACTCCGGTGTCGAAGTCTGCGAGGTATGTGCATATATTGGATACACAATAACACAACCGACGTTGCCGAGAGTGAAGTATACACTGGTATATCTCTCATGCCCCCTGGCTGACCCAGTACCATCAGTGCTCTGACCCCTGAGCTACTGAGCTACGTCACGAGGATTCGAAATTCGGAATTCTTCTTAGGGGGCGACGATTTTACTACTACTACATATTTCATCATCATTTTAGCGCTCCAGTGCGGTGTTCCGGATGCATACAGTTGCTGAATCCGAGGTTTACTTATTCTTTCCCCTCACTTTGATTTGCTTATCCGACTTTTATGATAGCGACTCCTGCCCAACCTACGTCAGAGCGTCATTCATTTATCAGAAGAAGTAACGGTTTGCCACTATAGTACCATCAATATTCATATCAATGATGTCCTAAGAAGTTTTTGCTTTATTTGACCTTCAGCTCATAAGAGGAGAAACCGAAATGAATAGAAGCAGTTAGAATACCTTGGGTGAGGTGAAAGAAGATGATAATTCTATTGTTAAACGAACAATGCACAACATGAAGACTCATTACAGGACATCATTGGCCCAAGGCCGCTTGACATCATGTCCTGAGATAAACAGAAACATTACATAGATATTGCATTAGCACTAGAATAACATTGAATATTAAGAGATTTATTACAATAGTGCATATTGTTCATTATGGGCACAGCAAGCTTGTGAGATACTGCGTCGTTAAAGAAAACAATAGAATCCTTAATTTTATTAGAAACAGCTGTTCTGGAACAAAGGTTTTAAGGTTGTAAGTGAATTTCTGATCAATTGAAATACAAAAAAATGGCGGAAGATAAGGAGCAATAGCGCGCATAGAAAGATGCATATGTCCAGCAGTGAAATGCAATAGGTTAATTGATCGTTTAAGAAAATATTAATGTAATACCAACTTTTAAAATTTCTCCTTCCATCAATATCTTTAACAAGAAGTTCATGACCTCCAGTGGCCGAATCCTCCGTGGCCGAGGCCCCTGAATCCACATTTGAATTACATATGCTAGGGTATTGACTAGGTTGGTTCAGCCCGAGTCAGAGCTTCGTCTGTTGTTTAACAGGAGAGGCTGCATAATTCGATTAAGAAGAGAGGCTTGGGCCCTAAATGATTGATTGGTCCCTGCTTTATTGTGAAATATGTAATCAGTTATATATAATACCTTTTTCTAGTGTGAAAAATTCCCACGGATTCCAACGGGTTAGGGAGGCTATATCAAACTGGTTAAAACGCACGCTGTCTTTGGATCTTTAGTTGCCGGAGGTGAGATAGTAGCCAACATATCACTCGCACCCCGCCAGACACGGGGCCATCTTTGGAATTCGCCTAAATTCCTTGGATTGTAGAATTTCCCTAGATATCTACGCGTTTAACGAAATCAAGATACACTCTCGATATTAGAACTATTCTCACACCATTAAAGTTGTAAAAACACCGAGAACCGAATGAATTGATGCGGTATAGGGTTGAGTGACTAGGCGGGGGCAGGCTTCCTTCCTTGTATTTTTTAAAATTGCGGTCGTAGATCTAATAGTTCACGAGATGGACTGACGAGATGGACTGACGACATAGTCAAAGTGCAACCGGTTGGATTGGAGATCGATAGGGGAGGCTTATGTTCAGCAGAGGACGTCCTATGGCAGAGAGGATGATAATGATGATCTAATAATTCAAAATTGCCTCTGTCTCTCGCTCCTCTAAGAATTGTTAAATTACCCCTAGGCATCAGCAACAAACCGGGATTTTTCCCGAGTTACAAAACCTCCATATACTATGGTAGCCATTTTTCATAAGGTGTGACTTCTATTGATACGCTTTCTAGATTAGCTGCTACAGTGAGATGAAACTATTGACGGGGTGTGTCGGAAACCTTACATAGGTACCTTAAATGCTTGGTCCGAAAGCGCTCGGTAAAGACAACACTAGTACCGTTTGACGGTACTACTAACATCAGATGCAAATATGAACAACAGGGAAAAAGCTGCTCCAAAATTTCGAAGTTGTGTGTATATTTATCGCAGGTTTGTAAGTGTCCGGTTAATGGCAATAGGCTCGCCACCTATTACATTGGGACCTAAACGTAAACTGGCGAAATGTGGGTGCTAGCATCTCTGCCTACCCCTTCGGGGATATAGGCGTGAGTTTATGTTTTAAAATTATTTGACTCCATGAGAACATGACCTTTGCTGAACAAAATCGGTTCTTATTAGAATCGTGTTTATTTTACGAGATAGATTTGAATCTAAACTTAGATTACCTTCATCAACTTCACATCACTATGGTCACGATGGGCGATATAGTTTTATTTAAAATTATATGGTAAATTTTATTATGAATTGTGTACTTAACCTTGATCTGGGCACGTTTCGGCGTTTGTCTTCAGAGCATAGAACTATATTAATGGTTTTCACTTTTAAATTGCATTGAAGCGGGCATCCAAGAAACCTAAATAAATTGCCGCGTTAGTTCTACGTAGAACTGTTTACCCCCTGTAAACCAGGACAAATCCTGTGGAATTGTCCTGGTTTACAGGAGACCTGGTGACTTCCAGGCGAGAGGTATGTGCCAAAAATTCTGGACGGGTATCTCAAGAACTGTTGAGAAATAAAAAACTTTATTGACGCGATTGTATCATAATTTTTAAAAGAAACGAAGTCTGAATGTACGTAAATTACTAACCAATAGCCTCGTGGATAATGGTGAACATCTTTCTAACATCACAGAAGCAAGCGGGGTAGTTGCTCTTAATTTTAATTCTATGATTAAATTATTGCACCCAAATTTTGTGCCCTCTTGTCCGACAACCGGATATCAACATTTGTAGTCAAGTACAACTTACCGGTATGCTTTGTGCAGATTTGTGCATGCACTATACCGCATCCAAGAGTCCCTTTTCTCTGTTCTCAAACACACACGATCGTTAACCCAGCAACAACTCCTTTGAGCTCGTATATCGCACGATACCATCGGTGTGTGCGTGGGCGCAGACCAGGGTGGAAGTGCACTGCAGCTCCCCGGTCCCGACAGCTACATGATCACGACTTATGACGGCATGTATGTACAATACCTATAAATTTTGGTATTAAGATAAGGTTTTGTGGGTAGATGTGATTCTGTGATATATTTTGGACTGCCGTTGTTTTAGAGAGCTATTCAATATAATATATGCTCATGCTAGTAGATTTACAAAGGTGTACTAATCCTACTCCTTCCGGGTACTAATGGGCTTTTATTGTTTTTCTTTTCGGTGTATGAACAACAACTCGGAAATCGTTAGCAGGATTACGACGATACAGATTGTAACAATGTAAGTAAAACTAAACTTATCAGGATATTGTAGGCGTAACACACTTTCGACTAACACTTCAGTGTTATGTAACGTATGAATTGTAGAAATATACTATAACGACTTTATTCTTAGTATCCAGCATTCCACTATCGCACAATGCTCGCGGAAGCTTGCCTCGTGTGTAGGAACAATCCCCATAACATGGCCACGATCGCGTGAACATTATCTTTTACAAGGCGTTAATGCGGGTCACAGTCATGACCGATCCTAAAATGCCCCATTACTAGAGGTATCCAGAGTTTCCGGTTAATTATCCGGCTACTAACTTTTTGACAAACGAAATAGCAGGGTGTTAGAGTAAATAATAGACGGCATTCTTACTCGTATCAGAGTGACAGAATTGATTTTTAGTTGCCATCGTGGTGTAGTAATTTGTTTCACGGCTGCGCCGCTGCTCACGGAGAGAGCCCAAGCATAGGTTTCACTCTTCTTCCTGAAGAGCTTACTACGACCCCTTATATCATCTCCCATACACCGAAATATATAGATTAAAGCAGGGCCGTCTTTACCTATACCGCGGGCCCTGGACACACATCAATTTAGAGGCCCCTTTTGTTTTTTACACCATTTAGGTAGCAGATTTGCCGCCGACAAATTTATCTTCAAAATAACAGTAGGTACAAAAACAACTCTCCTGTAACTTTTTCTGTGAGAAAATTTTTCTCCATTTGGAGTGCGAGAAATTGTCGCTAATTCCGTGGGCCCCCTGAAGCGGTGGGCTCTGGACACTTGCTCCTTGTGCCTCTATGGTAAAAACGGCATTGAGTAAAAGTACTAAATCTTTTTAATTTCTAGATTTTTCGAGATGTTGTCTAACCTTACGAAAGAATTCTTGGATATTTATCACGTTTCTTTTCTCTCCAATATGTACAAAATATGTGACCTATGTGCACAGGAATTTTGTAATCTCCTTGAATCTTGTAACGATAAAGCAATTTTTCTTTTCAGATAATCCAATATAAAAGAAATTTATCTTTGCAAATAAAAGCACGTTATTTAGACCGATGTTAAATTTATGTAGGTAATGTAGGTATTCCAGAATTTCAAGACAGACAGTAAATTACCTATACATTTAGGCACACATTAATAAAAAAAATACACAGGAATAAACATATCTACTGTTATATTATAATCTACATATATCATCACAGCTGTATATACCCTATTTTAATTTTTATTTGTGTGGGCCATAGACTACATATTGATAACTTAATTTTTTGGCGCCCAAAATGAGTACCAAAAAGTCAAAATCGTCTCGTGATCTCAAAAGTATCTCTATGCTGTACTTATGTGTACAGAACTAACTCAATAGTCAAGTAATACCACTTGGGATCAACTAATTACAGAAATAATGCCACGAATGGATAGGGGTGAGTCGTCAACATGAACGATTGTGACAATTAGGGTAGGGGCCCCCGTTCTCGTCTGTCAAGCATCATTTATTTATATATTGGCGGTTTAACCTACAGACTCCCCGGGGACTGTCAGCTAATGCATTCTGTCATGTGTCAAATGAAATCTTCGTTTCGTTGAACTTTGATTTTTTCGACAAATGTCTGCGTCGCAGGCGCACCGCTAACGAGGTTGGCAGTTGGCCAAACTGTAATTATACAGGGTGTAAGGGAACACTCCCGAAATTTGCTTCGCCGTATTTTTTTTATTTTATAATATAACGCCTATATCCCCGAAGGGGTAGGCAGAGGTGCTAGCACCCACATCTCGCCAGTTTATATTTAAGTCTCAATGTAAAAGGTGGCGAGCCCATTGCCATTAACCGGGCACTTATAAACCTGTGATAAATAAATCAAATCAAATCAAAATCAAATCAAAAATCATTCTGCACAGACCAGTAAACGGCACTTACAAAACTTCAATATCAACAATATTTTATCAAATGCAAATGGACCACCACCGGTTCGAAACGCGGCCCCGACCTAAGAAGACACCGGCAAGAAACTCAGCGGGCTTTTCTTTTTTTTTTTGGTCTATTTACAATCATTTACTTTGTCTAGATACAAAAATTAGCTGAGTAGCAAGTTGAGTAAGCAGCTCATTTACAGGCTTGTTTATCATCCAATTTTCTTTCATGCCCTTATGTTGTGTACCATGTGTACTACCAGGGGCTTTCGGCTACGGGAGTGATCCCCACACACCCTGTATAGAGCTTTTCTGCAAGAAAATGTTTAATAGGGACTGAAAACATATCTAGTTGTGGTATGTTTTATCAAGTAGCCTACGTTTCTCGGTACCACCCGCTGAGAGGGGCAAGTTTATAGTTTATATGTTACAATCTTCCTACTAATAACGGATGGCTCACTTCTAATGGCAAATTGAGAAATTATTATTTAAGATGAATTACAATTTCTCAATATAACAGTAGCCTAGTGGTATGGGTATAGGACTGCTGAGACGAGGTTTCAGGTTCGATCCCAGGTTATACCGTGGCACACACCAATGACTTTTCGATGCTTTTTCAAGTTATGTGCGTCTTTATCGCAGGTTTATAAGTGCCCGGTTAATGGCAATTGGCTCGCCACCTATTACATTGGATCTATAACATAAACTGGAGAAATGTGGGTGCTGGCACCTCTGCCTACCCCTTCGGGGATTTATTTTATGTTATGTTTACAATTTTTGAAACGCTGAGGGAAATGATGGAGATGTTCAAACATCAAGTTACGTTTAAATTACACAAATTAGTTGCATCTGGGAACATTACAAAACTTAAACCTTAAGTTTATGACTGTGTAAAGCGTAAAGCTTACCAAAGTCATGGTAAGCGCAGCACAAATTCAAGATAGCGGGAAAATCTAATGCACTACCGTACAGATTTAGGATAGTCTAGATAGCCACCGTAAGCCGAACAAGTAATGCTCGAGAAGGAGACGGCGGACCCGCACAGCCCGCGATGAGCGGAGGCGACTCGGAAGTCAGAGGTCGCAGAATGACCTTCGTCCTCCATGAGCGCGGGCCTGGGGGAGACGGGTGGAGCCGCCCGTCACCCTAGTAGAAGTAGGCCGCGGCCGCGGCGCGAAGTGCGCCTCCCCATACCCGGGGACTAGACGGGGACACCGTGGTCTCTACACCCGACGGGGTGTTTGGTCGGTTCGAGTCCGACATAAACGTTAGAAGTTGGAGTTCCAAATAATCCGCTGACAGTCACTTGATGAAAACTAACGAAGTTAAGTCGTTTCGTAATTACACTGAGACTCCAGCAGAGTTGGGAAGAGATTTCAAAGATGATGACAGCAAGCCGCACAGCACGTTAAAGCAGTACCTACAGCAAGTATTTTATTTGATGTTTTTTCTATTGTGTGAGAGCTAGAGAGAGAGAAAGAGATAGCATTAGGTTGACAAGAATTTAGCAAAATGCCACTTACTGGTTCAAAAGGGACATCAGATCTAGCCAACTCTAAATCTGTGACCACAGGACTGTTTAGAGAACACACAACAAGTACATACTTGTTACTTCAAAGGCCCAGGAAACGTACACAAGATAAATTAGACTTCATAAACACTTTCGCGAATCATATACAAATATTTAACATTTGCGGTTCACTGCGTGTATCGTCAAATACCGAACCAAGCGAGCGGTTCGGTATTTAAGAAGGGCCTTAATATTTCGTTATATAGAAGTACAAGATTATCACGTTATAAGTTATAACTTATTTTTTTATTATATTATATTATAAAACCGCGGTAGCCTAGTGGTATGGGTAATGTACTGCTAAGACGAGGTCTCGGTTTCGATCCCAGATTTTACCATGGCACACACCAATGTTTTTTTGAATTTATGTGTGTGTATTTATCGTAAGTTTATAAGCGCCCGGGTTAACGGCAATAGGCTCACCACCTATTACATTGGGACCTAAACATAAACTGGTGAAATGTGGGTGCTAGCACCTCTGCCTATCCCTTCGGTGATACAGGCATGAGTTTATGTTATGTTATGTTATAACTGCAAAATATTAACTTTAACCCTTCAAACAATTTTAGTTAGAGAAGACTTGAGAAACGTTTTCATATTCATTGAAAGTCCATATGTTACAGACTTGTTAAACTGTTAGGCCTTACACCTCGGTGACCGACATATTTTAACGACAACGGTTATCTAAATGATGATTACCTAAACCTGTTTCGTTGGTTCAGAAGTCACCTACTACTGGAACTCGATACAGCATATTTTAAGCATTTGAAATTTTTCAGCACTGATTATAATCGCCAGGTTTGTCACGCGACAGTAGTAGACTGTAGTAGAGGTTCTATATTAGGGTTTTAAATGGCGGACCGCGATCCACATCCGGACCGCTGACTTATGGTGTAAGGACCGCGAGAAAATAGCAACTTGCATAACACATTACGCAATTTTATTAATGAAAATTACGGAGTAATTATCCCCTTTATTAAGACTTCAATTCAAAAGGAGCGAGGGAGAGAGTTTACGGACTGCATTTAAACTACAGATAGATTCACGGACGAAAGTAAAAACGGTAACGGAGACTCTCGCTTGCTTCGTTTGTTTGGTCAGTTGTATTTGTTTAATAAACATTTCAGTCATTTCATTTTTTTAAACGGAACCCGAGCGAAATCAAATTGTGACTCCTGGTCTATATGAATAGGTATGCTGAAGCTATACTATATATCGCAGTTCAGCCGCATCTTACTTAAACTAGAAAGCCGTCCCCAAGGAATAGGCTCATTCATTCTCTGATAATCTGATTAACGAGTCATAGCTATTGTAGATGCGTAATCTACAATAAGTATATGCGTTGCCTTTAACTGTGTTTAAGTCGTGGGAATGAATGAATTTGTGCGTGTGCATATAAAAGATACAATTAGCAGAGAATACCAATAGATATTATATTACGAAAGTGCGCGGTCTGTAAATGTGTTCATGTCGTTTGATTTGATGATTGTGTGCGTGCGCATCGAGAAGGTATTAATGAAAATTTTCTAAAGCGATTAGTTTGCTTTCGAATGAATCAGACGTGGTTTGATGGTTTTGCGGTCAGAACATACGCCCTGTAAAAAAGATCGGGGGTACAAATCCCGGGGGTATTCACCTTTCTGACCTAAATTTGAAGGTACAATAAGCACAGAATACCTATAAGCAAACGTACAGAACCTAATCGTGCAACCTCGTCTGCGTCATATTTTTTCACTTCTGCTTCGCACCAGTTGGTTGTAGCATGATGTTATATACATACAAACATTCCTATTCAATCACTCTATCTTTTAAAAAAAGTCGCACCAAAATCCGTTGCGTAGTTTTAAAGGTTTAAGCATACAAAGGGACATAAGGACATAGGGATATAGGGACAGAGAACGCGACTTTGCTTTACATTATTATAAGATCTGTAACTAACCTATGTTCCACAAATAAATAATGATTATGAAATAATGTTTATGATTTATACTATGTAGTGATATAAAAATAAGTCGGGTTTTCCTTCCTGACGCTATAACTCATTTTTCATTTTTCACATGGCGAAACGGAGTTCGCCGGGTTTGCTAGTGTAGTGATAAGTAAACTCATGCGAGTGCCTAAACTTAATTACGTTAATAAGTAAATCTATTATTCAGTAACTTCTAAGACTAGTAGTTGTGTAGTGTAGTAGTAGCATCACATCATACAATTTTAGTTTCTTGTCCAGGAGCTTTTGTAGTTAACTGGTACCATAGAACTTCATAGAAGTAATTACGACCCTACAAAAAAAAACCGTAAAAATTAGAGATAGCAAACAAGCGGGAGATGATTAGTCGTTAAATACTCGTCTACAAACAAGTGAGTTGACTTCTCGAACCAATAGTATTGCACATATAATGAAAGGTTCCCGTCCATCATAACTAACCGAGAACAGTGATTGATTGTAATGCCTACTTACCTATGGCGGAGCTAGACGCCATTGACATCAATGATCCAGGAGATTTGACACCAGATCATATAAACGCGATAATATAACCACTATCCGGTTAGGTGTTAAACTGGCTTATTAATGTTAGACCTAGTCATTTTCAAGTTTATAAATGAAAAGTCCTTTAAGTAAATGATAGGCTGGGTTAAATTAGATATCCATATTTGGCTGGCTATATTTGTTACAAGTAATAAGAGAAGATAGTGTTACAATTTTATTGATGTGTTTAAATTCTGTACTGCTCCTGGTAACAGAATTAATATCTTTGTTTTTACTGAAAAATATTTATTGCATAATAATAGGTTTATTGCCTAACTAAACTGATTCATTTTTGATTACAAAATTTACATAAACAATAAAATCAATCAAATCTTTTTAGATTCTTTAATGATTTTCAACGCGAGATCGATGACTTGTTTCTTTATAAGAAAAAAGTAAACTCATGCAAGTAGTATCCTAAACTTAATTACATTAATAAGCAGATCTATTATCCAGTAGCTTCTAAGACTAGTAGTTGTGTAGTAGCATCACTTCATACAATTTTTGTTTCGAATTGTCCAGCTACTTTTGAGGTCCACTGTACTGTTGTATAAGCGAAATAGGGGGTGTATTGAAATGTCAGAAAACAAATGCGTCTATTTGTAAGGAGTTTGTTTAAATAACCGGTATATTGTCGATGGAAATTTGCTTTATTAACAAGGCAATAGTTAACACGCCAGTGCCGATGGTCGTTCTCTGGGTTAATAGGGAAATTCTAGATAAGTGATCTTTTAGTTTCCGGATGAGAAAAGGGCTATGTGCCGACACGGGCACTCAGAAAGTTATCAAGTTCAATTAAGATTCTTACCTTAAAAGTAATATTATTTCAATCTCACTTTAGTTCCATAGCGTGTCAGTACTATATGTTGTAAGACCACGTAAATTCTAATAAATACAGAATGGTGAGAGAAAATATTTGATCCATTTTAATCATATAACACTAGTATCCTGTGTATCCTGGCGGATGCTAAAGGCCTGAATCTCTCTATGGAAGTAAAGGGAAGGACGAGATGAGAATTACTCCGTGAAAAACGGCTATGAATATTCATATAAAACTCCTAACTTCTCCTCCTAGCTCCTGTGGTAGTCCTAGGTTAAGGAAGACCTCTAGAGGTCTGCCTTAACCCAGGACCACCATATAGCTAGCTACAGCTATCCAATATCAGTAGGGACATGAAGGAACAGAAGTTAATTGACAACTCCTGGTGCGGACGTATAAGAAGACCCGACCGTACATAGATATGGGACAAAGGGACGGAAGAAGAAGACAAGTGTACGACTCCTAGGTCGTTGCATGCGTTCATAGTTTTATGGTCCTATATTGCTAAAGGGATGACCACAGCATCCGTTTACCATAAGGGATATATACTTCACGCCATCTTCAAGCTTTAAGCTTACATAGACAGAAACAACTTAATAAAAACGATCCAAAGATTTATTAGCCAACAAATCAACTCATAAACTCAAGCGCCGCACACAAATTGCAGAATTCTCAAAGAAATTGAAGGAAAACGAGAGTGGTCCGCATTATTTATAGCGTAAATTACAAGGCGGGTGCGCAGGCGCCGATATCCGCTATTAACGCGGCATAGCTGCGCCCGCGCCGGTATCCTCGCAATCTCGACTATTTATCACAGATATACCTACCTATCTAAGATGGTTTGATGAAGATCGTAAGGTCGTGGTAATGGTACGGCGTTATGTGTTAACGCCTACCTTTACCTGTAGCCTTAGCACGAAATACTATCGAATTCGTAATGTAAAGGTATCTATCGTAAGAAGGGAGCATTGCGATTGGCGTGCTACACACAGCTCTTGTGTACACAGGTTCACAAGAGGCAGACTGCCAATCACAATACTCCGTTCTCTCGAAACCTTTACATTACGAATTCGATAGGAGTTCATGCTAGTGCTAGTGTTTTCAGATTAATGCGAAATTAACTCTGTCTGTCTGTCGTGCACGCTTTCACGCCTAAACCACAGAACCGATCTTGATGAAATTTGGAACAGAGATGGACAAGAGATAGGGAAAGGACATTTGATTAAGCTATGTTTAGTCGCAATAACCATCATCCACGCGGGCGGGCCGCGGATTATAGCTAGTAGTTCATATTGTAGAGTGCGTTAATACACCTGAGTGGGAAAACTAGAGATTTCTATTAAAACAATTAACGTACCGTATAAATTCTCGCGATGATTTAACCAGAATATAAATAAATACGAGCATATTGTGGTGACAAGTGAGTCTCGACGACAACATATCTTCACGACGCGTGCTAACAGAAGCGAGAAATGTAAACAACGTCTTATTTATTGCTCCACTGGTACACAAGAGGTAGGTATATAAATATAAAAGACGATAGGTATCTACCTATATATATCAATCTAGATAGGTAGATAGATAACACTATATTTTACACCAGAAAAGAAATTACAGTATAGACATAGTAATAAGTACACGTAAACAATTGTATGTGCAATGGGCGGCGTTATCGCTGGAAGCGATCTCTTTCAGGCAACTTTGTGATGGACAGTGACGTAATAGAACAATAAAAATGGCGTAGTTTCATAGACAATAGAATCACGAGTCACCTGTTTGATTATAAAATTTAAAACTCATTTATGAGTTTCATAAACAAATATTTCGATCATCCCACTCTACTCCCATCAAGCTGGGTTCTCGAAAAATAAGCAGTCTATGGCAATATAATGAACTGCAAAAGTAACATTTTCTTACAATAAATAGTTTTGAAAATTCAATTTCTTGAGCCATAGATAAACAGTGTATTTAATATCGTTCGAAAAGAGTGACGTCGTGCCTTCTTATCGCGTAGTGTAAATGCATGGAGTGCAAGAGAATATTGAATTTATCTCAATTGTTTTTGTTTACACGTGTACGGTTCATAATAAAAGTCATTTGATATTATAAGGTATTTAAAAAGTTATGAATTTTAGCTTATTTTATTGTTTACATATTGACTTACTTTGGGAACTAAAAATAATGAAGTTTCAGTTTATTTAGACAATAATTAAATTTGCAATGTATATTTTTAAAGCAAAGGCTATATAAAATATGAAGCAGGTATGGTGCAGAAAGAGACAACCCTGTGATCATCCCTTTTGTCGTCCGGATGACCTTACCTTCAGTGTCAGTGCTTTTTTTATAAGCACTTGATGGAAAGTGGTTACCGTGGCCTATGGAAGTTTGCAACACCAGGGGCGTAACATTCGTACCACCAATCATATAAAGAAGAGGGGGGAATGAAAAGGTTAAAAGTCAGTCTTTGTGCTCTCAGTGTAGAAGACAAATAAGGGTTTCTCGGTCTTTCCACTGACAACACAAAACCTCTCCAGTTAGCTCTGGCTACCCTACTCACTGCCGGAAACACAATACAAGGTCGGAGGTACTTCCCCTGTCGGACAGGGTGACCTTGTCTTCATTTCTAGCCTTTAGTGTCTCCACCCAGATTGGGTAGAGGTCTTTACGCATCAAATGTTACTTTGTAGTTTGTACTGTGTAAATAAATCAGTTCCCCGCTTGACTGCTGGCTGCTTGAATCTCTGAAGATAAGTTACAGTTACACAGTTCCCATCTAAATTTACACCCACGAACAATCACATTCCTCATTGCGGTGATACTTAATTACTAGACTTATACAAATAGCGGTGGTGCTTGCGTTAAATCAATCAATGTCATTCGCGCACCGAGATGTGTGGCACAGACGCAGCCGACGCGATGTCGCGACAAATAATAACTTACTTATTCCTTTTACGAGCTCATTTTGAATAATTTTGAAGTAATAGAAAAAAAATACGCGTGTTAGGAATTAGCAGAGTTTGTTCTGTGGAAAATAGGACTGTGAGTGTATTGAATGCAAATAGCAATTCAACTTTGGCTTAAATTGCAGTCAAGAGATTTGAACAAATGTATTTTTCTCCTCTTGGATGCTATTTAGAACCTTAAATGTAATTGATTCACATCGGAAAGACCGTGAAAAAGCATCTGATGGGGCCTATAACCTAAGCACAACATTGTAACACTGTACGTGTTTATGATAGTGACACTCTTTCCTGAGACTTTGCTTTCAGCTTATTTTCACTTCTTCAGGCAAGGTAAAGTCAAATTAACGTGCCAAAAATAAAAAATTGGAATAACGTGTTTTGTCTAGGCAATACGCGTTTTGTTTAGTAAGAATGAGTTTCAACTGATATTCTATTTTGAGCATTAGATAACTATTCATGTCAAAGCCAGCCAAAAAGACATTTAGTAAACTAGAAAACTAGTTGTTACTAAGAAAAACGCGTTCTAATTAAAATTGAAATAAAGAAAGAAAGAAAGAAACGTTTATTTCCAAGAATATGGTCATAACAGGTATCAAATTTTTCAAGATCTGCATATTCTGCCAAGTGTGGCGTGAAAATATTTGATTGGTTATTTTAACATTGTACAATACGGTAGTTTAACTTGAGTATGAGTTGAGTTTACGTAGTTTAAGTTGAGTTTCAACTGTTATATAGGACAATAAAGGTTGGATGAATTTGGCTGAAATTTTGCACATAACTTTTTGTAATATCAGTAAGATTGGACAGTTTCATCTTGGTAATAATTGGCAATAGGTTTCTGGAGATCTAGAGATAGGGTATCTATACGATGTAGAGCTACGAATACGTTATTGACGTGACAACGTCTTATAAATTGGCTTGCCGGGTGACACTTCAAGAAACTGCGTTACGCTCCGCTCACGTTATGCGCTCACAATGAGAGCGAGTGAGAGGCACGCGTCCCTTCCACTCGGGCATGGTTAGCCCGCCTAAGAGCGAGAGAGACAGACATAAAAAGTGAAAGGCACGCGTCCCTTCCACTCGAGCACAGTTAGCCCGCCTAAGAGCGAGAGAGACAGAGCGAGAGAGAGAGAGTGAGAGAGATAGGCATACACACCGGTTCATGTCTTACGCTTCTATTTCGCTTAGGTTTTAAATTGTTACTATTATTTCATCCTTCTTCCTACTATACGAATGAATATTCACATTAAAATTATTTTACCACTCAAAGTCGTTGTCACGTAAAACTTTCGCCCGTATACCGACTTTACAGGCAACCAATTTTTCAAGTCTAATTCGTTGTTAGATTGAAAATGATGAAATAATCTCAATAATCTGTAATAAAAACATAAAACTACCCACGTTTCTATTAAATTACAAATAAGATTTACATCACAACGGATCACGGGTTATTAGAATTACGTCACATTTAAGATGGCTGATAAATCGTGTGTGGTGTTGCGCTCGCGCCGCCATGCGCCCGCGCCACCGGCGCTAACTCAATCAAAATTCCTACTATCCACCGCCCACTAAAGGCAGTTTGCCTGACCAGTCTAATCACTTCCTTGCTACTGTGTAAGGCGTAAGGTAATCTAACAGAGGTGATGCTGGATATAAAATACAATTTCTTCTTTTTACACATATGTTATGGTAAGTTAACGATGAAAGTGAGTTTAACTTAGTACTAAGTAGTACGGAACAATACGATTTGAGTGGAACTTTCCATTTTAGGATTTCGTCTACTTTGTGGTAAGTAAACTTGTTATTAAAATTATACTTTGTCTGCTGAAATCATATCTGATATCAAAGCAAATCAAATAAAAAATAATTTATTCTGTATCAGTCTATACAGAATAAATTATTTAAGCTCACTTACAAAACGTCAATATCAACAATGTATTATAAATTAGTGAGCAAATGGACCACCGGTTCAAAACGCGGCCCTGGCCTGAGAAGACTCCAGCAAGAAACTCGGCGGGCTTCATTTTTTTGTCTATTTACAATCATTTACTTAGTCTAGATACTTAGAAGGATATCTTCATTATCCTTGAGTTAATCTGGGTCCCATCCGAAGCTGTGACTTCAAAGACCCCTGTTCGTTTTTTTTTTCAGTCTAACTGCATCGCGGTTGAACAGCCATCTGGCCTCCACAACATATTGACGATATCGAAGTTCTGTAGTTAAGCTAGTGCTAGTCGGAACTTTTGAGGGCCACTACCGTCACCCCACAATATAAGGCTAGCTGTATTTTTTTCATTAATACATCAATACGTTTTATTAACAACACAAGTTTATTATCAGTTAACGCAGTTTTATGCTGGTGCATATAATGTCTTTCTTAGTTACTTAAATGTCGTCTATAAAACTTTAACGTTCTTGGGGACATTTATTGGCCTATTGAGATTTAATGATTACATCAAAGTGCCTACATTTATCTAATGTTATACTGATTATTATGAGTGATAATGATTGCCTGTTCTTAAAGATGTGTCTTCTCATTAGCTATGATAGTAATTTTCCGGATCCTACGAACTGCCTTAAAGTGCCTAACTAAATGTATGTACCTCCAACGGATGTTCCTTTGCGTAATTTCCTAGCTTCGACGGTAGCTAAATGTATAATCTGAAAGTAACATGCCTAGCTTTCATTAAAACCATTAATTTTGTCAGGACTATCGCACCACCTGCAGGTGAAAGTGTGACAGTGATTATCACAGGGGACGGGGCTCGTGTCGTATCGGAGAACAGGAGTGAGACGTATTTGTGCACAGATTAAAAATTAACAGAGGTTTATGAAAGAATCTTAGAATTTTGATAGTTTTGTTATGTATTTCCTGTATGATCAGAACGGTTTGACTGAGGAACCACTGAGAATCGAAGATCCGCCTATTAAAGCGCAGTATTTTTTTCAATCGCACGAAACAACAAGAGGCTTCAATGCAGGTATTCTTCCAGGCGAAAAATCGAGATACCAATAAAAAAAGACCCCGGGTTTCAAAGCGTCGTCGGTAATTGATATGAGGATGAGACATTAAAAGATAGGAGGTCTTGCTCCCATTGCGGCGGCGGCCGGATACCTGCATCTCCCTATCCGGTGAAGAATGTGGACACCCTAGTCTCACACCCGAGAGGGCCTTCGATGGTCCTGGGTATCCGTGGGGATTTTCGCACGGGAAAACAAAAAAAAAACGAAACGGTCGTGCTTGAACTTAAAAACACCTACAGAATTGTGGCCATACCTAAACCTATAACTGAAATGTGCAACGTGGATCACGGCAGATTAGAATTTGGGCCACACAAGGCGACTAAGAGATAGGGCTGTTTAACACCAGACAAATATATATAGCCTAGACCCAGCCTCAGATGCACGGCTCGATCCAACGATAGTGTCCAGAAAACAGCAATATGCTCACCCCCTATTATGTGGGACCGAATACAATGGTTGGTAAAATGTGGGTGTTAATTCATCTCTGCCTTCCACAGAAGGAAATACAACTGTTCTCTTCTACTCTGTACAGTCCGCACCAGATATCTAATAATCTGTAATTAAATTATTTCCTTTATTAAATGTAACCGACGCTTGGTGACAAACTGCGTTGACAGTCGTCGCGCGTCGATTCTCAGATAAAGGCTAAATTAATTGGATCAATTTACACAACCGCGGTCTGCGATCATTGGATGATTATCTTGCTTCTCTAGAAATTACTTTGGCAGATTTAACCACTGTTTTACATCTTTTTCATAATCATTCGATACCAGGCACACACTAATGACTTTTCGAAGTTATGTGTATATTTATCGCAGGTTTATAAGTGCCCGGTTAATGGCAATAGGCTCGCCACCCATTACATTGGGACCTAAACATAAACTGGCGAAATGTGGGTGCTAGCACCTCTGCCTACCCCTTCGGGGATATAGGCGTGAGTTTATGTATGTCATAATCATTTAATATTGTATACAGCGACACCGAAGCCAGGGTACACCGTCTACGACATTGACGGAAAGAGACAAAGTGGTCCTCTTTCCCTCCACCGGGAACCAACACGGCCAGTAAAATGAATATCTGTAGTTAGTTAAAGTGCTGTGGATTTAATGTTCATGCGGGGTAACCGCATGAACATTAAATCCACAGCACACATTTACAACTAAAGCAGTTACGCCTTTTTTCGTTGGGGAAGGTTTAGGGTTATGGAGACCATAAAGTTATTCTTAGAGGAACATAGTAAGCGAGTGACATACTTACGTATCTTTACACAAAACCTAGGCGTGAGAAAATAACAGAACATACGAACTGTGAAACGATTTATTATCATCCAAGTTGATGAATTTGACAGAAATATAAATTGCAGTGATGCCAATTCTACACTACACTAGATATTTCTTTATAAAATAAATAGTTATAGACGTTTACATTCACTAGAGACTGGCAAAATTGCGGCTATTCTGCTGCAGAAGCCATTTTAGGAAAAGAAGAAGAAGAAGTACACTACACTAAGGCTTAGTTGCACCACCTAGCGCTAAAGTTAAGGTTTCCGTCAAGTTTAACAGTAACAGTAGCATTGATTCTATGGTTTGGCTACATGTATTGTACCAAAGTATTTAGAAGCTCGGTTAAAGTTATCTTTTTGATAGAACTTGACGTTTGAGCGTGGCCGGTTACACTTAGCGTCCAGATAAGACGTCATTTTAACAATTGTCAAATGGCGCAATCTGTTTTATACCTGACTGGTACTTTAACAGCACTGTTAATGTTAAAGTAAGATCGAGCAACCGAGGCTAAAACTCAGAAGTCACTGCCACTGACATTTGAAATTCGGTTACGCGGTAATGAAGGAGTCTGTGAATCTATTTACGATAGTAATATTAATGTAAACTTTATGTAGTCTATAAAATATGCCACGTTCAATTCTCAAATCTTCTCCACTCCACGTGGAGTAATTCGGTCAAGTGCGAGCTCGTGCTGTCGAAGGCTCGTCTAATCTCGATCAATGTAATCTAAGGCACCGGCGAACCACTCAACCGGACTTGATCGCGATTGACTGCGATTGACGACCGTGATATTGTATTTATAATCTGTTGAACTCGACGATGTATTATTACATGTAAACGATTTATTTAGATTCCATTACCTTTTTAGTTTGATGTTCTATCAACATCACAATTTAGAGGAGGTAGGACACGACGGTATATTCGTCCCAATCGAGCAGTCCGACTGGGGAAGTACTTCCGCCCTACAGAATATCGCCGTTTAATAACCTTGTGTTGTGTTTACGGTGGTGAGTAGGGTAGCAGCTCACTAGAGAGGTTTTGTGTTGTCAGTGGGAAAACCAAAGGCTTATCCTACATTTTTTGCGCTGACGACGCAGAATGTCTCTGTTCTTACAGGGGTTGCGGCACGAGTGTTATTCCTCTGGTGTTAAACTCGCCCATAGGCCACGGTAACCACTTACCATCAGGTGGGCCGCGTGCTTGTTTGCGACCTAATTTGTATATTAAAAAAAAATCACATGTTTTTGACGAATTATCGGATATCTGGAAAAGTTGTCTAATCGATTAAGATAAAAATTAATCCTCAGACGTGACTGGAAACCACGACCACTCTCTTATAGAGGGAGTCCTCGATCATATTCTTTTGCCGTTGGGAAATATCCACGGATACTCCGGTGTCGAAGTCTGCGAGGTATGTGCATATATTGGATACACAATAACACAACCGACGTTGCCGAGAGTGAAGTATACACTGGTATATCTCTCATGCCCCCTGGCTGACCCAGTACCATCAGTGCTCTGACCCCTGAGCTACTGAGCTACGTCACGAGGATTCGAAATTCGGAATTCTTCTTAGGGGGCGACGATTTTACTACTACTACATATTTCATCATCATTTTAGCGCTCCAGTGCGGTGTTCCGGATGCATACAGTTGCTGAATCCGAGGTTTACTTATTCTTTCCCCTCACTTTGATTTGCTTATCCGACTTTTATGATAGCGACTCCTGCCCAACCTACGTCAGAGCGTCATTCATTTATCAGAAGAAGTAACGGTTTGCCACTATAGTACCATCAATATTCATATCAATGATGTCCTAAGAAGTTTTTGCTTTATTTGACCTTCAGCTCATAAGAGGAGAAACCGAAATGAATAGAAGCAGTTAGAATACCTTGGGTGAGGTGAAAGAAGATGATAATTCTATTGTTAAACGAACAATGCACAACATGAAGACTCATTACAGGACATCATTGGCCCAAGGCCGCTTGACATCATGTCCTGAGATAAACAGAAACATTACATAGATATTGCATTAGCACTAGAATAACATTGAATATTAAGAGATTTATTACAATAGTGCATATTGTTCATTATGGGCACAGCAAGCTTGTGAGATACTGCGTCGTTAAAGAAAACAATAGAATCCTTAATTTTATTAGAAACAGCTGTTCTGGAACAAAGGTTTTAAGGTTGTAAGTGAATTTCTGATCAATTGAAATACAAAAAAATGGCGGAAGATAAGGAGCAATAGCGCGCATAGAAAGATGCATATGTCCAGCAGTGAAATGCAATAGGTTAATTGATCGTTTAAGAAAATATTAATGTAATACCAACTTTTAAAATTTCTCCTTCCATCAATATCTTTAACAAGAAGTTCATGACCTCCAGTGGCCGAATCCTCCGTGGCCGAGGCCCCTGAATCCACATTTGAATTACATATGCTAGGGTATTGACTAGGTTGGTTCAGCCCGAGTCAGAGCTTCGTCTGTTGTTTAACAGGAGAGGCTGCATAATTCGATTAAGAAGAGAGGCTTGGGCCCTAAATGATTGATTGGTCCCTGCTTTATTGTGAAATATGTAATCAGTTATATATAATACCTTTTTCTAGTGTGAAAAATTCCCACGGATTCCAACGGGTTAGGGAGGCTATATCAAACTGGTTAAAACGCACGCTGTCTTTGGATCTTTAGTTGCCGGAGGTGAGATAGTAGCCAACATATCACTCGCACCCCGCCAGACACGGGGCCATCTTTGGAATTCGCCTAAATTCCTTGGATTGTAGAATTTCCCTAGATATCTACGCGTTTAACGAAATCAAGATACACTCTCGATATTAGAACTATTCTCACACCATTAAAGTTGTAAAAACACCGAGAACCGAATGAATTGATGCGGTATAGGGTTGAGTGACTAGGCGGGGGCAGGCTTCCTTCCTTGTATTTTTTAAAATTGCGGTCGTAGATCTAATAGTTCACGAGATGGACTGACGAGATGGACTGACGACATAGTCAAAGTGCAACCGGTTGGATTGGAGATCGATAGGGGAGGCTTATGTTCAGCAGAGGACGTCCTATGGCAGAGAGGATGATAATGATGATCTAATAATTCAAAATTGCCTCTGTCTCTCGCTCCTCTAAGAATTGTTAAATTACCCCTAGGCATCAGCAACAAACCGGGATTTTTCCCGAGTTACAAAACCTCCATATACTATGGTAGCCATTTTTCATAAGGTGTGACTTCTATTGATACGCTTTCTAGATTAGCTGCTACAGTGAGATGAAACTATTGACGGGGTGTGTCGGAAACCTTACATAGGTACCTTAAATGCTTGGTCCGAAAGCGCTCGGTAAAGACAACACTAGTACCGTTTGACGGTACTACTAACATCAGATGCAAATATGAACAACAGGGAAAAAGCTGCTCCAAAATTTCGAAGTTGTGTGTATATTTATCGCAGGTTTGTAAGTGTCCGGTTAATGGCAATAGGCTCGCCACCTATTACATTGGGACCTAAACGTAAACTGGCGAAATGTGGGTGCTAGCATCTCTGCCTACCCCTTCGGGGATATAGGCGTGAGTTTATGTTTTAAAATTATTTGACTCCATGAGAACATGACCTTTGCTGAACAAAATCGGTTCTTATTAGAATCGTGTTTATTTTACGAGATAGATTTGAATCTAAACTTAGATTACCTTCATCAACTTCACATCACTATGGTCACGATGGGCGATATAGTTTTATTTAAAATTATATGGTAAATTTTATTATGAATTGTGTACTTAACCTTGATCTGGGCACGTTTCGGCGTTTGTCTTCAGAGCATAGAACTATATTAATGGTTTTCACTTTTAAATTGCATTGAAGCGGGCATCCAAGAAACCTAAATAAATTGCCGCGTTAGTTCTACGTAGAACTGTTTACCCCCTGTAAACCAGGACAAATCCTGTGGAATTGTCCTGGTTTACAGGAGACCTGGTGACTTCCAGGCGAGAGGTATGTGCCAAAAATTCTGGACGGGTATCTCAAGAACTGTTGAGAAATAAAAAACTTTATTGACGCGATTGTATCATAATTTTTAAAAGAAACGAAGTCTGAATGTACGTAAATTACTAACCAATAGCCTCGTGGATAATGGTGAACATCTTTCTAACATCACAGAAGCAAGCGGGGTAGTTGCTCTTAATTTTAATTCTATGATTAAATTATTGCACCCAAATTTTGTGCCCTCTTGTCCGACAACCGGATATCAACATTTGTAGTCAAGTACAACTTACCGGTATGCTTTGTGCAGATTTGTGCATGCACTATACCGCATCCAAGAGTCCCTTTTCTCTGTTCTCAAACACACACGATCGTTAACCCAGCAACAACTCCTTTGAGCTCGTATATCGCACGATACCATCGGTGTGTGCGTGGGCGCAGACCAGGGTGGAAGTGCACTGCAGCTCCCCGGTCCCGACAGCTACATGATCACGACTTATGACGGCATGTATGTACAATACCTATAAATTTTGGTATTAAGATAAGGTTTTGTGGGTAGATGTGATTCTGTGATATATTTTGGACTGCCGTTGTTTTAGAGAGCTATTCAATATAATATATGCTCATGCTAGTAGATTTACAAAGGTGTACTAATCCTACTCCTTCCGGGTACTAATGGGCTTTTATTGTTTTTCTTTTCGGTGTATGAACAACAACTCGGAAATCGTTAGCAGGATTACGACGATACAGATTGTAACAATGTAAGTAAAACTAAACTTATCAGGATATTGTAGGCGTAACACACTTTCGACTAACACTTCAGTGTTATGTAACGTATGAATTGTAGAAATATACTATAACGACTTTATTCTTAGTATCCAGCATTCCACTATCGCACAATGCTCGCGGAAGCTTGCCTCGTGTGTAGGAACAATCCCCATAACATGGCCACGATCGCGTGAACATTATCTTTTACAAGGCGTTAATGCGGGTCACAGTCATGACCGATCCTAAAATGCCCCATTACTAGAGGTATCCAGAGTTTCCGGTTAATTATCCGGCTACTAACTTTTTGACAAACGAAATAGCAGGGTGTTAGAGTAAATAATAGACGGCATTCTTACTCGTATCAGAGTGACAGAATTGATTTTTAGTTGCCATCGTGGTGTAGTAATTTGTTTCACGGCTGCGCCGCTGCTCACGGAGAGAGCCCAAGCATAGGTTTCACTCTTCTTCCTGAAGAGCTTACTACGACCCCTTATATCATCTCTAATATCACAGGTATTCTTTTGTCACATAAAAATTTCTAACTAGCTAGATAAGTTAGGTAAATACCTAAGCAAGTCACGTGAGAGATTTGCAGGGTGTCATTAACGTTTTAATGAAACTATGCAAAACTGAACATAAATATTGTTATATTATGGCTATTTCGTTTTAATGTCAGTCATCAAGAAAAACAGTTTCTGGTAATCTAAAGTTACCTGAAATCTAAGTACAAAATAGTACAGTATTACACGTAAAAGGGCAACACATATTGTTTCAAACATCAAAATTGGTAGGAACGACATTAAACATCTCCGGTTACCGGGCATCCGGCAAAATTTGCTTCTGTTCAACTCTATTCATTACCATAGAAATATGGCCGCCAGGAATGAAACAGTAATCTATATTAATGGTTGCCAGGCAAGCGAAACTGGACAGAATTTACATTCATGGGAACGCATATCGGGAGTAAGGTTATCAGGTGGCCCCTTTAAGGAATGTTCGTTGGTGCAACGGTACGGTGCTGAAGGGAACTCGAGATAGGTAAGTACATGGTTAGAAGAGCAGGTATGACAAATTGTAGTGCTCTGATCCTGATACGGGCTTTGTAGGGTGATTTTGTCTAGAGGTGCTATGAAAGTTTATTTTGCATGTTCACATTCTTGTCGAACATTAATAAAAGCATGTACTTACTGATACAAGTTTTAAGGGTAGAGAAACCATTTTTTGTCTTCTGCACTGACAATACTTTTCTACAGTCCCGGGTCCTTTAAGCGGAGCGTGAAAAAGCATCTGATGAGCCCGTCAAGCTGAGGGCCACCATTGTAACACTTCACGTGTTTTTAAGGGTGACCCTCTTTCCTGAGACTTTGCCTTGAGCTTACCATAAGGCGGGGTGAAGTCAAATCGACGTGTCCTAAAAAAGAAAACCTGTAAGCTTCTCCCCTTCCCCTTCCTCCCTCTTCTCTATATGGTCAACAGCACAAATGTGATGCCCCTGGTGTTGCAAACGTCCATAGGCTACGGTAGCCTTCCATCAGGTGGGCGGCGTGCTTGTCTGTCAAAGTAAGTGGTATATAAAAAAAACAAGTCTTGATTGTCAAGATTTGATTTTTATTACTCCTAACTAAAGGAAGCCTTCCACGGTCCGCAATTTTGCATGCACCGATGCACCGTGAAAAAAGCGTATGTGTGTCTGTGGAAGAGTTGAACAGTCCGTAGCTGTGCCAGCTGTGCATCGGATCCACACTTCCACAGTTTCGAAATGGACAGACACGCGCCATGAACCATTGCCGTGCGTTACCTCTGCAAAATCACAATGTCCCAGTGCTCGCCATATAGTTTTAATCAAAGTAGGAGATAAGGCCACCATAATACGGTTTCACTCAAAAACATTCACAACTTATTACGAGCCTAATTGTATTGTTATTGTGGTTACGATGTGCTATGTCCTATGCAATTTAAGCTTGACCCGGAGTGCAATTTTTATAGCCACGATTCATTTGACGGACTCGTAAAGTGTGTGATTTATTGTTCGCCATGTCTCAGCTAGTAATAGTTTATGTAGGAAATGAATATGTTCGCTCAGTGTGTGCATAATCACCGATAAATCCATGAAAATAGAATCAAGTGTTGGTACTTTGTTCCGGTATTTAGTCAGTTCATTCCTCTGAAAATCATAACATAAACTCACGCCTATATCCCCGAAGGGGTAGGCAGAGGTGTTAGCACCCATAGATCGCCAATTTGTTTAGGTCCCAATGTAATAGATGGCGAGCCTATTGCCATTAACCGGGCACTTATAAAGCTGCGATAAATACACACATAACTTCGAAAAGCATCGACAAGTCATTGGTGTGTGCCCAGCAGTCCATTACCCATACCACTAGGCTACCGCGGTTCTCTGAAAATCACATATCAAAAATACATATAAGTAGCTTCACTTATCAAAGAACAGGCAACAGATATAAAACTTGGAGGTTTCGCTTCGTCCGGTAGTCTTAGGTACACCGTTGCGAAAACTCGCATCCCGATTTTTTATTTAATCCTTTTAAATAAATAACCAAATCGTAATTTTTATGCAAATTTGCAGCGTACCAGGGTCCTTCGGCTTCGGGACCGTTTCCCTAACAACCTGTAAGTATGTATCTGATGGGCGACGACGGTAATATATAGTTACTACATAATGTGAATAGTTACTACGTGAGGAAGGCCCGAACCATAGGCGGTAGTGCAGTTACACATAATTTAAAACCCGTATATGTTAAAATACAGATGTCAACATGCATATTAACTATTCGATTACAAGAGTAAATCCCACGAGGCGGTATTCATATTTATATAAATCGGAAATTAATTAAAGAGAGAAACCGAAAGCGAACACCTTTACTTATTTATTGAAGCGCTTCGCAATGTTTCAAACATTTTAATTTACGTTAACAATTTTTAATTATTGTAATTGCCGAAGGAATGGTTACATTGGTTACCTATCAAATACTTACAGGTAAACTAACAGTGGGTTGAACCCGGAAAATTATTTAGGGAGAATAAGAAAAAACATAACATAAACTCACGCCTGTATCCCCGAAGGGGTAGGCAGAGGTGCTAGCACCCACATTTCGCCAGTTTATGTTTAGGTCCCAATGTAATAGATGGCGAGTCTATTGCCATCAACCGTGCACTTATAAACCTGCGATAAATACACACATAACTTCGAAAAGCATCGAAAAGTCATTGGTGTGTGCCATGGTAAACCTGGGATCGAACCCGAGACCTTGTCTCAGCAGCCCATTATCCATACCACTAGGCTACCGCGGAATAAGACAAAAGTAATTAAATTTATCATCGTGGGTTGAAAACTTTGAACTTTGCCTTCTTTAATTGACTTATAGCTTAGCATAAGGCAAGGTAAAGCTATATTGATGAGCCCTATGAAAATATTTTTTTTCTGGATTCTGATAGGCAACTGAACCGATATATATAAATTGTTTTATCGATAGTTCATCCATGCGTGGGTTGTCATAAATATAGTATTACGTAATATTGATTAGTAGTTGACATCATTGATGAATGATGAATTTTGATGTGACGTACGTGGAGGTCTTTCAACTGACTTCCAGTTTTGACCAGCGAGGACCGTTAAGTTGTTGAAATCTCTTTTTGAGACACTGGTCTCCAAAAGTTCCTGGACAATTTGAAACTAAAATGTATGAAGTGATGCCACTACACAACTACTAGTCTAAGTACATTCTGGATAATAGATTTACTTATTAATGTAATTACGTTTCGGATACTACTTGTATGAGTTTACTTAGTTTCTTATAAAGAAATAAGACATCGATCTAGTTTATTTTTGTTTTTATTGTGTGTTTGTATTGAAATTGTTTAACCGTGGAAAGGATGTTTTACGAAGAGGGTATTTCATGAAAAGGGTGTTTTACGAATACGGTATCTCACGAATAGGCCCAAAAACGACTGCAGGTCATTTTGCAAATAAGTCCTTTGTCTACTAAGCCGTGGGTCCCCCTCCCTCCCCCAACATATAATTTCTTGTAATGGATTTCCGCCAGGTAACGTCTACATTTATATCGTATCTAGTTTATTTTATTAACGTTATCTATGTTACTTTTAGTTAAATTTAGACTTTAGATTAATATCTTCATTTTCACCCGATTCTTCCTTCTGATTTCAGCAGCTACTAAAGTACTAAAGTAAAATAAACAATTCCTGCACAAAACCACTTGCGAAGTTTACCAACTATCAACTTTTTACCCTTCTCCCGTTAGAATACGCTACACATCAATGTGAAATTAAGTTTCCTAATTCGCAAGCGAAACGTCTAAATAATTACATCGACCACAAACGTCTGAAGATAAAAACTCAATCGATTTGAGTCGAGCCTTTGTCGGCGAGCCCTCAATCGTGATTAATTACAAACAAAACGTTAATTGTCGAACTCTAATTTTTATCGGTCGCTAATTCGTGTGAACCTTCCAATAAGGGAACGCACGCCTCAGATTCGATATGGAATTTCACAAGGTATTCTGTTTACTTGATTTTAGAAAGTATAAAAGTCAATGGTCAAAACGGATGACTTTTTACATAGGAAAGCGTTGGTATGTAGATTGGTGAAAAATCTGCTAGGTGCGGGAAATATAATAAGTAATTTTCCTTTTTATTTTATGTTGTTGGGTGCGTGTTCTGGAATTATCGCGGAGACTATTGGATCCTCTTTGTTGATTGCAACCTGGCCCCTATGTTTGAAGACGAATAGCCTTCTCTATCACGCAAGGTGGCTATTCTGGTTTGGGGTAGCCCTTCCCGAGAAGATCCATTCGATGTCTTCCTAAGGCGTGACATTCACAGTACTTATGTGTTACATCGTTTCATTGTCCACCTTGCACCTTGCGTGTCTGCATTTTACGTTGTTCATGATACCAATCTTAGTTAAGATAGTTAAGAGAGTTTCTGTTCTGTCAGTGCAAAAGGTAAAGTAAAGTTTCTCGGTTTCCCGCTGTCAAAAAAGTAAGCTCTGGCTACCCCCAGCTAAAGCTTACTTTTTTTGTCAGTTCCATTCACGACACAAGGTTATTATTAGCCTCGGTATACTGTAGGGCGTAGCTACTTCCCCAGTCGGACTGCTCAATTAGGACGTTGAGAGAGTGCCTTCCGAGTGCCAAGTTATTCGATTAGAATGAATGAAACACTCTTTGGTCTCAGAAATAATTAAAACAAATTAACCGACACACATCCTCCATACACGCCACGAATATTTCCTACCTATTACAAAGACGGGGGCAGGATGAACTAAATACGTTATACAAGTATTGCTGAAGAGTAAATCTTTTTTATATTGACACGCCACAACACATAATTGCAGGAAAACGAAACGAAAAACTGCAATACATTAATATGGCGCAAACGTGTTATTTGCACGGTGCCTTTAAAGGACGAAACACGCTTACACAGTGGGCGATAATTGAGACGTTTTCACGATAAATGCACGATAATTGACCGTACAAGATAGAGTTAAGCTTAATCGCCGCCCAGAGCGTGTAATTTCATATGAGATATGATTTTTTACAGCCTGTTCTAGTTTCCTGCGTGATTGATAGAGCGCCTTGTGTTGTGAGAATCGTAAGAAATATAATTTGTTAAGAGTGGAACGTGTCTGTTTAAGAAGTGCCGGCGACACGTGTGGAGATTTGTGCTCGTCTTCAACGGGGACAAATCTCAAAAGTGAGATGTCGCTAGAATCAAGTTAATCTCGATAATTTCTTCTCACGCAGACTGAAATTATTTCTGAACAATAAGTTCTAATTTCTTGATTGATTTCGCATAGCATAGTTTAACTACCTTATGTTACAGGTTCTAGAATGCGGATAAACATACTGAGAGACAATTTTTTTTGTAAATACATACATATTATACATAGAAACACCCAGACCAATACAAATATTCATATTGATGCCCACAAATATTTGCACTGATATCGAACCCGAGACTCTCGTTCACTATCGCCACGAGAACCACTACTGAGCGAGAGTGCAATAATATCAGCCTAAACCCGCCGTGGTATCTGAAGACTTATAAATTTCCTGACTGACCTAAGATCGCCCACCTCCTGTCATGGGCACACGGGTCATATCCTGCCTATGGTGGGTGCTCTATTTGGGTCGCCCATACCGTTCGTGTTTGCCATGATATCGAGATAAAGTAATAATAATAAATCTGTCATATCTGTACAATGCTCTCTCTGTTGCAAGTCCTAACGGGAATGTTTAAGAGTATTTAATATTGTTCTGTCGTATAATTAAAAAAATATTAATGTGATTCACTGAATAATTCACTGAGTATGCAGGGAATTTACATTACCTACACATTACATACATTACACGCAGTGAATTTACATAAATATAATCATATCATCAGCTTGTACTTTTGCAGCCATTTTCTTTGGCTTACCTTGATTTTACCGAGAGCGACTGTTGATAAGGCTCCGGTCTAAAACTGACAGCGGTCACTTTTGTAAAAGCTAAAGAAATTCGAATTGTGAAAAGGAGGGAAAGGGGAGTGAAGTCCGGGTGCGGAGGACTACCAAGTTTTGGATAAGACCGGGATTATCGAATGAATATTTAAAGAAGGAGAAAATTATGCCTTCCATGATATGCATGATAAATGTTCTGATGAGCTCTTCCAATTAATTCCACCCTCTCCTTTCCTACACAGGACAACACGTGCAGGGATTAGATGTCACCCGCATACGGTGCAGAATATTCCATCAAGAACCACGCGGTTCGGAGAGAGTTTTCTCTGCCGCGCCATTAAGTTTTGGAATTCCTTGCCATCTCACGTGTTTCCTTCTTCCTACAGTCCCGGGTCCTTTAAGCGGGGCGTGTAAAAGCATTTGACGAGACCGTCAAGCTGAGTGACACCATTGTAACAGTTTACGTGTTTGTAATGGTAACTCTCGTTCCTGAGACTTCGCCTTGAGCTTACCATCAGGGGGGGGGAAAGTCAAATTGACGTGTCCTAAATAAAAAAAATTAAAAAATCAATCAAACAATGAGCAGACCACTGCTGGACATCGTCCTCTTCGCCTACTGTATCCACGTTGATCAGACGGGTCGGTACAGGGTTTTATTACTTCTCTCGCAGTGATATTGTCTGCATACAATTCCGTTAGTCACCTCTTACACCACCGTTCGTGCGAGATGGAGGTTTCTTTTTTATCGTGCGCAAAATCCTCACAGATACGACCTCTACCAAAGTCTATGGAGGCGATTATATCAGACTCGAACCGACTATGACAAATTGTGATAATCGACATATGACAATCCATTTGAACTTTTTGAAATTAAAATTTTTAGGCGCGTTGTAAAATAAATACTTTTTATTTTGATACGATCGATTTTCACTAATGTATGATTTTAGATTGACATGGTCATTTACATATTCCACTGTTAAATTCATCGGGATATTTACCATGTTTGTTTATTTCGTTGAGTACCGTGATCATGGCGGTTGCAACATCGCCGAAATATCGGTTACTCAACGAAATAAACAAACAATGTAAATATCCCAATAAATTTAACAGTGAATATTTTTACTAAGATTGACACTGCCACAATGCCAATTCTATCTTTTCTTCTTTCTTCTTTTCTAATAGGAATACAAAAACTAGATCAGTTTATCTAAATAGTCAAAGTAGTACCGGACTGCGGTCTAGCAGATGTTAATATGTTCCAACGATTGTGCTCCGGTGCGTTGGAAGTCGTGATGGTAACGATAGCGCCGCGACACTGGCGCTGTGTTAACGTAATAGAAACAATAATAGTGAAAGTAATATGTCAGCACAGGGGGTGCGATGGAGTCGAATTTGATTTTAATTAAACACTTATTAAAAAATTTCGAAAAGTATATCCTTCATCCGAGCGTTACTTAGAGTCGCATTCGATATGCATATTTTTTCGAAAAATTATGTACAAATCCCATCATATTTTTATTAGTAGTAGTTCAGCTTGCTATCGCTAGGTGGTACTATCCTCTGTCTGTCTGTGTGTGTCCTTGAAGGAGAGTGACATGGTAACGCCACATCACTCGCCTTTAAGGCCAAAGGTTCACTACTTAGTCAGCTATTTTCGGTAGTTCAGCACAAAATTCAATTTTTTATTATGAATATTCTAATAACAGCCGTTATTTGTGATCTCCGGCTTATCGGAGGATCCGCCATTTGTGTCGGATGAGCATTGCACCCTGTTTGCTCACATAAAGATTATGTACACTATCATACGAGCTACCGGCAAATAACAACTTCTTCCGGTACCTCTAACCTTAATTGGTACAGGGTCTATGTCATTAATGATTATGTGGTGGTCACCAAACTAAAAAATAAATTATAAAATGTATGCCTAACACTACTCTATTCTCCTCTTCATCGAGGACAGATCCCGTAGCGTGGAAAACGATTCGATTAGGCGAGCAGACACGGCCGCTTCGTTTATTATCGCGCTTCGTGCATGATGGATGCGTGGTGACCACACGACGCGGTCAGGTGGGGACAGTCACATCCACACGCTTTGATAACTTGGGAACGATCAAAAAGGTGTTGAAATGTCAGCTACTATGCATTACAGCCATTAAGTCCTGGAATTCCTTGCCGGCGCACGTGTTTCCTTCTTCCTACAGTCCCGGGTCCTTTAAGCGGGCGTGAAAAAGCATCTTATGAGGCCATCAAGCTGAGTGCCACCATTGTAGCACTGGACGTGTTTGCAATGGTGACCTTCTTTCATGAGACTTTGCCTTCAGCTTAACATCAGGCGAGGTGAAGTCAAATTGACGTGCCATAAATTAAAGAAACAAAAGCCTCAGCTTGGCGTGTCTAGTGGCGTAAGACCCTGACGTACTGAGAAGAGAATAATATGAGTAAGGCAAACGGAAGGCAGGACGCCCCCTTTTTTTTTTCCTTTTTTTTTTTACGCCGACGTCCCCTAGCTGATGACTGATGACCTGAAAAAGGCGGCTGGGACAGACTGGAGGCGGAAGGCGGAGACTGCAATGGGCTAATTGATTGATTGAGTATGAGTAAGGTAAAGTTGTGGCAGTTCTACAGTTACTCTGGGATTGTTAAACCGTGGGTGAGTGGTTGGTACCAAAGATATATTTCCCCCATAATATATTTTCTTATATTGTTGAGACCTATACTTACCAGGTGAAGTCATGTACTGGATGGGTAATCGGTGCTTCTGCATGCGCCATTTCAGCCAATTCCCCTTATTGCAACTATTGACGTGTGTGACACAAAAACAGCTCTATCTAAACAGTTCTTACCTGTAAAAAGAGAAAATACATATTAATAACCTGATTTTAGTAATTTTTTTTATTTACTGCGCGTCAATTTGACTTCACCTCGCCTGATGTTAAACTGAAGGCAAAGTCTCATGAAAGAGGGTCACCATTGCAAACACGTTCAGTGCTACATGTAAAGTTGATCCAGAACAACTATGCCAAACAAAGTCTAGCCAAGCACTGAAACAAAAAATAAACTGTCCTCTTTCGTCAATCAGTTCTATCACCGTCTACATACATTACACTGATATCAATCGTACAATCTTTAGCAATCAGTCGGTGGCTTTGTTTGTTAGCGGACGGTACGCGGCCACTATTAAGATAACTGGAGATATGTAGCCACTATTTCCTTATTGCAATTGTTTATTGATACTGCGGTAGAATAGTGGTATGGGTAATGGACTGCTGAGACGAGGTCTCGGTTCGATCCCAGGTTTACCATGGCACACACCAATGACTTTTCGATGCTTTTCGAAGTTATGTGTGTACTTATATTTATCGCACACACACACTTTTATTAAGTAAGTAAGTACTAGTCAACTGTATGAATTTTGGGCTATTTATATTTATTAAGGTCATAAGTGAACATTATTATAGTCAATGAGGAAAATGAAGCTTATCTTCACTACCACATCGACTACTTGTAACATGAACTATGAAAATACCGAACAACGACACATTATCTTAAAATAACAATATTTCATTTTATAACAAAATAATGAACTACAAAGCGCATCATATCTCATTGTAGATTGTAGTGTAGGGCCAAGTCCTATTTACTTATACACGATGCGATGGTAAACCTTGATTTGTTTTCATATAATATAAATAGGTTTTAGGCTAGAATATAATCGAATACAAGTAGTAGTGAACTTAATCATAAACATTGTTGGCACCTTATTTGGAGGTATTAAAGAGATGTATACAAAGCTGAATTACGTTAACAGGTTTCATACATTATGGGATAAGAATTAATAAATGATTAAACTTGTTACCGCGCAGAGATTTTGTGATCTATTGTAAAATTTAATTAAAATTAAATTTATAAATAACAATACAGATTTAAGCTATTGCAGTATATTTAGGTGGCTGTTACAATAATTGAAAGTTATATAACATATCAATACTTATCTGGATCCGGTATATTTACAAACCGTTTTATTTTATAGAACATTCAACTTTTGCTCGAATTGGCCTATACACTACCATGCACTGGTACTTTGATTTGAATAAAACATTCTCAATTCAAATATCTCAATGTAGTAAAAACAAAAAAGAAGTATTTTCTATAACACCGTCACGGTCGAAATCAGAGGGGATGGGCGCTATAACGGAACATAAAGTGTTTTTATATGATAGCTTTATTATTTTATTAAAATGTAAATTGTTGACGGGTGACGTGTCGGTGTGACGGCCGCTCCGGGCGTCAAATTATGAACCAATTTAAATAAACATACGTGCACTATTTGTTGGTATTATTTGAGAATTGAGTCATCATATATATAATAGTATTGTATTTATATTTTTAGTTTTGTTGAAATTGACTCGAAAATCTTGGGTGAGGATAATATCTAGAATCCATAAAAGAATATGTGTGACTATGTTTTGGCTAAAGGTTTCAAAGCTGTTTAGATTTGGCGGGTGAGTAGATATTTTTTATGTCACGATATTTCATGATAGGATCGGGAGCATTTTTTATTTTATTAGAACTGGGATATTTTAGAATTGGGATCTTCTCCCTATGACAAGGATATTCAACAAAAACTGATCCACTATCGCAATATTGATGTCAATATTTGTTGCACAAATACAATGTAAACTTAAATAGAGATTTTTTTTACTTCAACCTACTATTTTCCTCTTAATACCTTTATTCAGCAAAGTTAAATTGCTTGTGTTAGGAGTGATTTCATGAATACACTTTTATTTTCGACGCGATAGGTCCCGTGTTGAGATCTCGATAGCAATGACTCCTTATTAATCACTAAGCTATCTGACCTTCTAATTCCAAAATTCAAGATGTCTGCTATATGTACTTGATAACCATTCAGGTTACAAATAATAATGTAAACAAAACGTACTATTACATAATCTTTGAATAATTCCGAGGGCATAATTCACAGATAACGTGAGGTGTGAACCACGACCCAATTCTCCAGGCCTATTACTCAGCAGGGGTGGAATTGAATATACGTTGAACTGGACGGTTGGACTATAAATGGGGTCTCTATTACTATTGTGACATTATTGCTTTGGAGTAAATTTAATAATGCTGGAGTGAAAGTTTGTTTGTCTTGTTATAGAAAATTTATGTGTCGATTGTTGGGAAATTAGTATTGACTATATTTAGAGTTTATTACAAAAAGGGCATAGATTAACTATTATATTGCAAAAGGGCACGTTTTGTTTATAAATGACGTTAATCTTTCGATTGATTCGCTATGTTCAAAATGTTTGGTACGTGTATCAATAAATTTGCCTTTCTTCATTTCTTCTTTAGGTATATGAAATGTCGAAAATGTTATTTTCGTAACACAATTTTTAAGAAAAAGCAGTGATATCGTGAACAATTGCGGATTAACTTTAAAATTTTGTTTTATAATTTATTGTAACCGGTTTTGACATTTAGGAATCTGAGATTAGACAAGATTGAATTTCGAATAGCTTATTATCTGCGATTTTCTGTTTACTATGGTCACGATGTAATTTGCGAACGACTCTACCGATGGAAAATGAAGAAGATTGACCAGAAAACAAAAAATATATGACAACGACTATCTCAGTATTCCACACGCACTTGTGAAGTTATTAATAACTAGCTATTGCCCGCGGCTCCTCCCGCGTGGGCTTCTGTTCCCGTTCTCGCAGCTCGATAAATAACCTTCCTCAAGAGTTTAAGGAAAAACGAAAAAATGAATACCCGAATTGGTCCAGCCGTCTTCTACTTTTGAGCTTAGCTACATATTTTGTGATTCATTTTTATTTAAACACTTAGGTATACTTATTAGGGACTAAGTGTTCGAGTGATATACCTACATATCTTTACCCAAAACCTAGGTGTGAGAAAGTGACAGAGGCTATGAACCGTGAAAATTATTTATAAACCTATCAACTTGTCAGAAATAGGCGGCTGTCATAAAATTTGCGTATTTAAATTCCTTTGACAGTTAATATGACATTAAATTCATTATCACGGTAATGAGTAGACTGTTGCTCTATATACGCTAGTAATAATAACTTTATGATTCCACAGCCGACCACTGTTGACAATACTAAATCTCAAATACAAATTGTATCAGCTAATATGCGTTCTAGTTTGACCATTAAGTCCTGGAATTCCTTGCCGGCGCACGTGTTTCCTTCTTACTACAGTCCCGGGTCCTTTAAGCGGTACGTGAAAAAGCATCTGATGAGGCCGTCAAGCTGAGCGCCACCATTGTAGCACTGAAGCTGTTTGCAATGGTGACCCTCTTTCATGACACTTTGCCTTCAGCTCAACATCAGGCGAGGTGAAGTCAAATTGACGTGCCATATGTAAAAAAAAAACCAAATAAACTAAACAGGCGTTTCAATTCGCGTTACCAGTCGGAAGGTCACGATTTATTCTCAGCCAAAGCACACCATTGATATATCGATCACGTTCATACCTTATGGGGTACAGTACTTGAATTGGTATAAATCTCTGTGAGGCACTTAGTACTATCAAAGTATTGCAATAATATTGATTATTGTTACGGGACCACCTAGCTGGAGTGCTAATAGCGGTTTGATTTCTTGTTCTACGCACTTCATTAAGATTTCAGAACATCTTTCTTGTTTTGTATTTTATTTTGGACATGTCAATTTGACTTTACCTCGTCTGATGGTAAGCTGAAGGTAAAGATAAACATCTACAATGTTATAATGGGGTCTCAGTTTGACGGCCTCATCGGATGCTTTTTCATGCCCCACTTAAACGGGATTGTAGGATTTTATAGAGATAAAAGATTTGTTTGCTTGAAAAAATACACTCTATTGAACCGAATTCAAAGCCTTTCTTCGTCAGAATGCTACAATCACGTGTTTCCTTTCTCATACAGTCCCGGTTTCTTTAAGCGGGGCGTGAAAAAACATGTATTTAGGCCGTCAAAGTAGGGACCGCCATTTTAGGGAAAATATCTGTAATGGCGGCCGCTGACCATAAAGGAAAAGAATAACATTGTCTACTTTTTACCCCTTTTAGGATTATGACTTAAACAGATATAACACATTATAATACTTACTTATGTCTAATGTTTTAATATGACATAAGAAACTATATCCGAAATTATACTAGTGAGTATAACTTCATACCTAGTCTAATGATACCTTTATTTGAGGTAGACGAGCTAATAACACAGTCTGACACTAGGTCTATTAAGTTATCGTTTAGGGCAGGACGTGCGGCGTGCCTGTGTGGTCTGCCCACGCCCCAGACGTCAACGGGTGATGATTTAAAGGCAGGTAACGAAAGCCTTAATTATCTGCTCGCGTGGCCAGTTGGTCAAAACTATATATTTATATTCATAAGAGATTGTTTGCAATAGTTATATTTCAATTCTTCATTTTTTTAACCTAGGACCATGTCTCGAAGCCCAAGTAAATTATTTAACCCGACTAGCTGGATTATGATTTTGACAGTAGGTATATAGGTTCATCTGTTCCTCATAGCTCCTCAACTACTTATTAGACCTGAACAACTAAAACATTATTAGAAGCAAATTGTCTGCTAGTTATAGGTGTCACTGTCACGTATCAATGAATATAATGTGGCGCCCTCTAGCAATTACAAAGTATTGTAACATAACACATAACAAACTCACGCCTACTTCGGGGGACCTTTCGGGGTCCCCCGAAGTAGGCGTGAGTTTAGACATTATAAGAAAATATGGGGGGAGGGGAGGGGGGGTTTGTCCTCCTCTCACACACGGTTTAACAATCCTAGCGATTGTCATAGTAAGGAGTGTCAATGCGAAAAACAACCCTTGACACGTTTGTCACCTCTACGAGTACACACTTCAGAACTGCTATAGAGCGACTCATTCTTACTTACGCGACTTACTCTTATAAAACATAATATTCTAGGGAAAAGTGGCATTCTTGACATTTTGTTGTTTAATACTTTTCAAAGCATAATATTTCAGTAGTGAAGTTTGACTTTCAAACTTATTTAACACACATGAAGGGATACTTTAAAGTGCGGTCAGGTCCCTTTAAGATATTCAGGGTCCGAGCCACCGGACCGAACACCGAGTTCACCTTCTAGGAGTGCCTGATTCCAGTTTGCCGCTGGTTTAGATTATGGATCTTGGTAAACAGTGTGTCACACTATATAAGCAGTCTGTTTCATAGTCGATCTAAAGTAACAGACGAGTCAAACTTGAGAAAAAGGATTCGACGTCATAAAAGTTTAGCGCCCGCACAACTTGTAAAGCAAAGGAAAGAAAAAAGTCTCAATTTCATGTCCAAGTTTATCACTGCAATCAGGTATGATTACATAAATTCGTATTTGTATATTCGTTTTGACTTCCCTAATTACGAACGAGACAGCTATATACCATTGTATAGCCCCATCCCTTTCACACTTTTTGACGAATTTAATTTCATGGTGCGCTGATTTTTTTTTCTTTTTGCATTTCAAAGAATCGCTCATTTTGCTCCGAGCACAATGAAAATTCTTAGAACAAATTATTCTTGTAATAAAAAACCACGGCACATTTAAAATCTGCCTACATTATTATAATTTAAACTGAATAGCCGATAACAATAGGAACACACATACATAATGTAGATGAGTTGGGGCCTACTACGTGCCCCATTCATGTAAAAACTATGAGTCATTTTATACTTATTGCTTTCCCTAATCCGGCAGCCTTGCTAATGAGAGCTGATATAATACAACTGGCCAGTTAAATAATATCACTATCTATGTATGCTATGTAGGTATGTAATTATTTCATAATTATTACATAATAGGTGAATGGAGATGGATGGATTTTGTGAAAGAGATGAATGAGAAGAAAGGATGAATGTGTGAATGACCGCGACCAGATATCAATAGAAAAAGCATACATGATGATGATGATTATGTGCATGCCGAATCAGATCGTTACACCTCCGGCACCCCTGATGGGGTCCATCCCCATATTGTGTGCACTCTTCGGGGCCCAAGTCAAGATGTTACATTATAGCACATAGTCTATAAACCCATGCGTGAGAAGAAGAAGAAGAAGAGTCTTCTGTTGAATCGACGGCATTTTTGAGTTGCCATCGTGGTTTAGTAATTTGTTTCACGGCAGCGCTGCTACTCATGGAGAGGTCTGGTGCATAGGTTTCGCCTTTCAGGAAACTACGTCCCCTCCGTCTATAATGATTTGTGTGGTTCGTGTAGGTCGCAGTAGCGTGGACAGCATGTGAACCGTATATTCTCCGTACTTATAGTCTATTCTGTCCCTGCCTAACCTCTTTCACGTAATCCTTTCATCATTTTTAGATGCCATCCTACCTCTGCTCCTGAACTCACTACATAAACCAGGTATTGCAAAGTCAAGCGTACATAAACTTTGTCTGTTTAGAAATATTAAATGTGGTCAATTTCATTACAGACTCCTAATAAAATCATAGTTCCAAAACTTCCACTGGCAATAAATCGTCGGTTTATTGCAGGAACTCATTAACTGCAAAAAATCACTAAATACGTTTTTATTTACAGTGGACTTCATTTGGCACATTCTACAAAACGCAAAAACTCACTTACTTCTATCTATTCAATTTTAGGCCTTATGACCTTGCTATGAAGTCCATAACTGCAACTTTGGAAATCAGGCATTTACGAAACATCACTAAGCTGCACTAGTTATTTTTATTAAATAGATAATTTTTAAAATCACAACATACATAATTAAACAGAACTCATTTTCACCATGTAATTAACTTTATCTAAACAAGAGTAGAATAATATCTTAGAATTTGGATCGATAAAGTTCATTATTTGCACTTAATTACTTTCTGTTATGAATAATTGATCATAAGTACACAATAAGTAATCTTAATGAATTTTATCGAAATGAATTTTATGTAAAATATTGTAACGGGAAGCGGGTTTCGGGATTGGAAGTAAACAACCTCGAGCGATTTTTACACTTTATTCAAGCCACCAACTCACAACAGTCTTTAGCGTATACACAGTCTATTGTCCGAGGCACTCGTACACACTTAGAGGACTGTACTGCAACGCACTGTCTTTACACACAGTCTCTAGAACGTCCACGTTCACTGAGCGTTTTTAGTTCACAGCACATGCAGTATTGCACATGCACCACTAGCACTTTCACTTGTACTTTTCACTTTACTTCTTCTTCTTGTTTCCACTTCAACCACTGAGACTGAACTGCCCTTTTGGCGCTCCTGATGCTGTTTATATACCATGCAGAATCTTCTGGAAATCCTAATTTCGCTAGTCTTTTCGTTCGTCATTACGATCGTAATTTCGATTCTCTTTATTTACAATTATTCTAGTTGAAATTGTCAAACGCTTCAATCATTGACGGCTTACGTCATGAGTGGTGACATTCGTAACACTGCCCCCTCCTAAGACATGCTCGTCCCGAGCATCGTTAGAACCGTAGTAACGAGCCAGTCTGTCGACGTGAACCACTTTAGCGGAGCTTCTTGGCGTCTTTTGGATTCTATAAGTGACATCATTAATTCTTGTTATCACTTTGTAAGGTCCTTCCCAACTTGGCTGAAGTTTCGGTGATAATCCTTGCTTCCGTACCGGGTTATGAAGCCATACTGACGACCCTTCCTCAAAACACCTTAAATTGGCACTTCTGTCATAACGTGTTTTCATTCGTTCACTGGCTTGTAAATTTGCTTCTCTCATATATCTGTGAACTTTATCCATTTTTCTCCTTAACTCATCAGCGTAATCTGTTATTGAGTTAGGTGAATCAGGAGGGCACCCCGTGAGGAGTTCTGCCGGTAGCCGAAGTTCTCTGCCAAAATTTGCATGAGCTGGAGTTATACAAGTGCTTTCGTGAACCGCTGTACGATACGACAACAGAAATAGTGGAAGATACTCGTCCCAATTCCTCTGATGCGAATCGACTATCTTCGCCAAATGCTGCTCCAAAGTTCTATTAAAGCGTTCCACCATACCATCTGACTGCGGCCGATAAGGTGTCGTCCGCGTCTTATGAATTTTCAACATTTTGCAAACTTCTTGAAATACTTGCGATTCAAAGTTTCGTCCTTGATCACTGTGAATTTCAAGGGGTAATCCGAATCGACAAAAGACCTCATTCACCAGTATAGTCGCAACCGTAAGAGCTTCTTGATTCGGTATTGCGAACACCTCCGGCCACTTAGTGAAGTAATCCATCACTACCAATATGTAACGATTGCCATTCATTGATATAGGAAAAGGTCCGGCTATGTCTAAAGCTATCCTTTCCCAGGGAGCTCCGACATTATACAATTGCATCCTAGCTCGACTTCGTGTTTGTGGACCTTTAACAGATGAACATGGTACACATTTTCTACACCAATCTTGGACGTCTTCCTTACAGTGTAACCAATAAAAATGTTCTCGTATTTTTAATAAAGTTTTTCTAACTCCAAGATGTCCACCTGACACTCCATCATGAAAAGCTCTAAGTATTTCCGTCACTTTTGCTTTTGGTACAATAATTTGTATATGTGTACCATTTCCAGACACACTCTCCCATTTTCGGCATAGTAAGCCATCATGAAGTATCAAGCTATTCCATAAAGCCCAATAACTTTTAGTTGCAGAGCTCAAACCAGCAACTTCATTCCAAGCTGGACGAGGAGAGGAACTCGTTAACCATTCCAGAATCGGCTTTAAGTCGTTATCTTCCGCTTGTGAATTTCGCATGGCGTCATTATCCCAGCTTTCATTAAGAGAATCTGTTCTTATGACTCGTATAATTGTGTCTTCTTTTCCCTCTTGTCTTTCACAATGTTTACAGTCATCGGCACAAGGTCGGCGAGACAAAGCATCAGCATTTTTATGTGAGCCACCACTTCGATGTTCTATTTCGAAGTCGAACTCTTGTAATTGCTCGATCCACCGTGCGACTTGACCTTCTGGATTTTTGAACTGTAGAAGCCACCTCAACGCCGAATGGTCCGTCCTAATAAGAAATTTGCGTCCTAGTAGGTATTTCTTGAAATGTTGTAACGTTTTTACTACGGCCAGAAGCTCCCTCCGCGTTACACAATAGTTTCGTTCAGGTTTTGATAGCGTTTTACTGAAGTAAGCTATAACAACCTCTTGATTTTCCTTCCTCTGTGACAGTGTTCCACCGATGCCTAGGTTACTGGCGTCCGTATCCACAACAAACTCGTTTCTTCCGTCAGGATAACCCAATATAGGTGCTTCACAAAGGCGTTCCTTTAGTTTTTCAAAAGCTCTCTCACATTCTTGATCCCATACGAAAGTTCGCTTCTCTTCTGTTAGTCTATGCAGTGGCTTTGCGATATCGGAAAAGTTCTTCACAAAACGACGATAATAAGAGCAGAGCCCCATAAAGGCTCGCACCTGTGTTTTGTCCTTCGGCGCCGGCCACTCTTTTACGGCAGAGACTTTGGCGGGGTCTGTTTCTACTCCATTTTCAGAGATGACGTGTCCCAAATAATTGACTTGTCGTTTGAAGAAGCTGCATTTCTTTAAATTCAGTTTTAAGCCTGCTCCCTTAATTTTGCTGAGCACGCTTTCCAACTTCTTAAGATGGTCATCGAAATCTCGCCCCACTATGATAACATCATCAAGATACACCAGACATGCTTCTCCTATTAATCCCGCAAGAACTCGCTCCATCAGCCTTTCGAAGGTCGCAGGTGCGTTGCACAAACCAAAGGCCATAACCTTGAACTGCCAGAGTCCCTTCCCAGTGGAGAATGCAGTCTTCTCTTTATCCTTGGAATCCATTTCCACCTGCCAGTATCCACTTTTCAGGTCCAACGTAGAAAACCATTTCATTCCACTCAGGGTGTCTAGTGTGTCGTCTATTCTCGGTAACGGATAACAGTCCTTCTTCGTAATGTCATTCAGTCGGCGATAATCGATGCAAAACCTGGTTGTACCGTCCTTTTTCTTAACTAAGACGACTGGAGAACACCAAGGGCTAGAAGAAGGTTCTATTACTCCATTTTCTTCCATTTCTTTTATCAGACCTTGAACTTCTTCTTCTTTGGCAAATGGTATTCGTCGAGGGCGTTGGCGGATTGGTTGTGCATCTCCAGTATTTATTTGGTGTTTTACTAACCCAGTCTTTCCGATGTCTTTGTCACCCTCAGAGAAAATGTCACTGAAATGTCTCAACAAATTCTTTGCCTTGACTAACTCTATAGCACTCATATCTTCCTTACAGTCGACAAAGATTTTACCGACATCTATTTTTCCTTCAGAGACCTTCGTCTTCTCTTGGCAACTTCTTAACCACTCTATTTCTTCACCTACTCCAATAAGGGTACCTCTTTTTAAGATCTGCGTATCACTGCTCAAATTAAGCACTGGTACCAACATGTTCTTAGACATCCCGACGACCGTTCTAGCTGGTATCCATGAGTTATCTCCATCTATCTTCTCAATAACTAAACAACGTCGGCAACTTTTTCGTGGATCTTTATTCATTGTAACTGGCACAAGTGACTGAGTTCTTGGTGGTAGTTCGGTTTCTCGAAGGCAGTAGATTTTACCTCCAACACCTCCCTTCATAGGCACCTCTGTTGTTCCACATTTAATGACTCCGTTTACGATATCAATTTTGCACTGATGATTTTTCATAAAGTCCAAACCGATTATGCAGTCATCTACTATATCAGCTACTACAACTTCTTGCCAAAAGAGTTTATCGCCCATCTTAATTGCCACTAGCCGTTCTCCTTTAACAGGTATACGTTGACCGGTAGCTGTAGTCAAATGTATAGTTTCTGTCTGGTTCTTTATCTTTCCACAGTCCTTCAAAATCCGTAACCCAACTACCGTACGCGATGCTCCAGTGTCCAAAGTTAATTGACATGCAATTCCGTTTATTCTTCCGCTGACAGTTAGACTATTTCCATCCGTGCTTTGATAAATCTTAACTTTTGGGGCTTCACGACTACCGGCCAACGTCCACCCCTTAAACTTGGCCGGAATTAGTTTTCCGCCGTCTCCGACGCTTGTATTCCTGCGTCGGTCCTCAACGTCGTCGTACGGTTCGGGCAAGCATTCCTGAGATGACCTCTTTCCCCACATTGATAACAGCGGGGAGCGAAGTTCCTCCGTCCATTTTCTTGCTCGGATGTCACTACTCTCCGCAGGCGTCCACTCCCATTTTCACCACGGACGGCTTCTACTTCAAGTGCGTGTGCCACAGCTTCTTTGACTTCCGGATGATGGGCCAAACGTACTGCGGCTCTTACTTCCTTATCACGTATTCCATCGACGAAGGTTTGTAGCAGCATCCTCTCAATGAACGTCGCAGGAGAGGACTGATATGCCTTCCTCACAAGCTTCTCTACTTCTAAAGCCCATTGTTGCAATGTCTCTGTAGGCTTTTGTACCCTGTCCCGAAGCTGTGCTCGGAACACATGTTCCAGATGTGCATCGCCGTACCTTGACTCTAAGGCATCAAGGAGCTCTTGATAAGAAGCCTCAGTCTCTATGGCCTCTAACACTGTTGCTGCTTGGTCTCTCAGGGCTAAGGTGAGTCCAGTCCTCGCTTGTTCTTCATTCCAGCCGTTTAACTGTACTACAGCTTGAAACTGTCGCTTATATGCATTCCAGGACGATGTTCCGTCGTATGGAGGCACCTTGAAGCTTCCTCCCGAAGAGACTACGGCAACCGGTGCAGTTGTACCTGAAGCCTTGATTTTACGAAGATCGCCCTCAACTGTTGAGATGCGCGCTTGATGGTCCGCTATAATGCTTTCATGGCTTTCTACCGTTTTCTGCACCTCCTCCACTTTCTTAATAGTCTCCGTGACTACTGAGAGTACTCGGTCTCCCATCGCTTGTAGTTGCTCCTCCTGGCGGCGCGCTTGTTCCTCCTGGCGGCGTGCTTGCTCCTCCTGTATGGCGCGCAGTTGTTCCTCCTGGCGGCGCGCTTGTTCCTCCTGACGGCGTGCTTGCTCCTCCTGGAGGCGTGTTTGCTCTTCCTGGCGGCGCGTTTGCTACTCCTGGCGGCGTGCTTGCTCTTCCTGCATAGCACGCAGTTGCTCCTCCTGGCGGCGCGCTTGTTCCTCCTGGCGGCGTGCTTGCTCCTCCTGTATGGCGCGCAGTTGCTCCTCCTGGCGGCGCGCCTGCTCCTCTTGACGGCGCGCTTGCTCCTCCTGGCGGCGCGCTTGCTCCTCCTGGCGGCGCGCTTGTTCCTCTTGCATTGCGCGCAGTTGTTGGAAGAGTGCACTTATGTCCATCGGCGAAGGTGCACTTAGAGGTTCCTGAGTAGCTGAACCATGTGCGGGGACAGCAGAGGGTCCTTCGCCAGCATCACGCCGATCACTAGGGCCTTCGACATGTGAGACCGCTGAGTCGGGTTCACCTTGTTCCCGTCCCGTAGTTCTGGACCGTGTGTTGGGTCGCTCTGGATGGTCTCTTGGTGTGAACGGCATCGTTTCTTCCAATCCCACTTCTGACACCAATGTAACGGGAAGCGGGTTTCGGGATTGGAAGTAAACAACCTCGAGCGATTTTTACACTTTATTCAAGCCACCAACTCACAACAGTCTTTAGCGTATACACAGTCTATTGTCCGAGGCACTCGTACACACTTAGAGGACTGTACTGCAACGCACTGTCTTTACACACAGTCTCTAGAACGTCCACGTTCACTGAGCGTTTTTAGTTCACAGCACATGCAGTATTGCACATGCACCACTAGCACTTTCACTTGTACTTTTCACTTTACTTCTTCTTCTTGTTTCCACTTCAACCACTGAGACTGAACTGCCCTTTTGGCGCTCCTGATGCTGTTTATATACCATGCAGAATCTTCTGGAAATCCTAATTTCGCTAGTCTTTTCGTTCGTCATTACGATCGTAATTTCGATTCTCTTTATTTACAATTATTCTAGTTGAAATTGTCAAACGCTTCAATCATTGACGGCTTACGTCATGAGTGGTGACATTCGTAACAATATCATGATTTCAATTATTTAAGGTATTCCTAAAATCATTTATTGTTTTTAATTACCTACTTTTTATTTTCTCAATCGCATAACTTAATCTTAATAGCTCGCAGGAGGCCGTCCCACGCTTCGTCTACCGATACGCGGTCTCCATTCGAGAACCTTTCGTCTCCAACGACCATCTGTTCTTCTTGCTACGTGCCCCGCCCATTGCCACTTCAGCTTGCTAACCCTGTGCTATGTCGACCACTTTTATTCGTCTGCGGATCTGCTCATTTCTGATTCGATCTAGCAGAGAGATTATGAGCATAGCCCTTTCAATAGCTCGCTGTGTAACCTTGAGCTTTCTTATGAGGCCCATAGTGAGGGTTCACGTCTCGGCGCCATAGGTCATCACTGGCAACACGCACTGATTAAAAACTTGTCTTTAAGCACTGAGGGATTTTTTCCGAACGCTGCCCAGCCGAGTTGGATTCGACGATTGATCTCCGCCTCGAAGTTTGATCCGTCTAATCGGACCATCTGTCCAAGGTAGACGTAAGTACTTGTCTACAACTTCGAGGGTCGAGCCTCCAACTGACACTGGGGAGGGCCTTAGAATATGAGCATTCGCCATAACCTGGGTCTTGCCCATACTTATCTTGAGGCCCACCTGTTGAGAGACTCGGTTGAGGTCGTCGAGCATTGTGTTAAGATCCTCCAGCGATCCTGCCATGAGAACGATATCGTCGGCAAAACGAACGTACGAGTATGAATGTGGTCTACGGTACTATAACCTTTTCGGAAACCGGCTTGTTCGGGCGGCTGGAAGTCATCAAACCTGCGTTCGAGACGATTCGTGATAAACCTCGAAAACAGCTTATAAACATGGCTCAGAAGCGAGATGGGTCTGTAGTTGTTAAGAGAGGCTTTGTCACCTTTTTTGAAGAACAAGATCATCACGCTTCTGTTCCATGCTTCCGACGTAGTACCTTCGAATAAGACGGAGTTGAAGAGCTTCTGAACGACTTTAAGAATCGGTGTTCCACCCGCTGTCAGAAGTTCCGAAGTGATTCCGTCTTCTCCTGGTGCCTTGTTATTTTTAAGCTGCTTGAGGGCCACCCTAATCTCGTATAGGGTGATGTCCGGGATATCCTCGGTGTAGTGTCGCGTTAGCTTAGCTCTTGGATTTTTAACCGTATCAGTAGCAGGCTTGGTGACTGAGGTATAAAGCTGTCCATAAAACCCCTCGATCTCCCCCAAAACATCTGCCTAGTCGACGCGACACTGTCGTCCTTCCTCTTCAGCTTTGTCAACTGGCTCTGCCCAATAGACAAGTCTCTTGCAAACACTTTGGAGCCTTTATTTCACTCAATCGTTTCCTTAATACACTGAGTATTAAAGGCACGGATGTCGTGTTGCAAAGACTGCTAGATACGTTTATTGAGCTGCCGATGTGCTTCAGCGTCATTGGTAGACTGCAGCCTCATAGACCGTCGTTCGACTATGAGTTTGAGGGTGTGATCGGTGAGCTTCTGTGGTCTATCTCTTCGACGGTGCCTGAAGAATTTGGAGCCCACTGAATGGACAGTTTCAACCAACCTGTTATTTATCTCGTCCACTGTACTGCATTCTTATAGGCAAGAGAAGCGATCCGAAAGTTGAAGTTGAAAGCTCTCGGGGTACTGTATATGAGAAGCTCTAGGCCGGAGCGTAGACCTCATCAGACGGGATCTCTCCAGATTAATATTCAATGTGCCTCTAACCATTCGGTGATCACTTCCGGTTTTCACCCGATGGATCACTGAGACATCATTGAATATCCGTCTATGCATCGTCATGGTGAAATCAATCTCATTTTTGGGACGACTACCGGGGCCCATCCAGGTCTATTTCCTGTGAGGCGGCTTCTTAAAGAAGGAGTCCATCATAAAGAGTCGCTCTTTCTCAAGAAAGTCGGCCAGCCTCCAACCCCTTCGGTTACGCTTCCCATACCCTTATTGCCCCACTCTCAACTCGTTATCCCCTCTCGTACCCAGTTTTGCGTTGAAGTCCCCCATAACAACACTGAAGTGTGATTTAGAGGCATGTATGGCTCCACTAATGTCCTCATACATAGCCTCTACCTCATCATCTGGTCGTGTCGAGGTCGGTGCGTAAGCCTGAATGACCTTCAGCAAGTATCTCATGGACACTCTGAGTATCAGGTACCCTGCTCGACACACTCGTGATGGATATGATGTTATTTATGAGGGACCTATGGACGATGAACCCGACACCACCTTGCGACTTCTCGTCGCCCTCGCGGTAGTAGAGCAGGTTGCCAGACTTCAGGGTTATTGTGTCTTCTCCCTCTCTTCGGACTTCGGATAACCCAACGATGTCCCAGTGCAACTTGCTCAATTCTTCGTCCAGCTCTGCTAGCTTCTCGTCTGTCCTCATTGTGCAAATGTTGTGTGTCACCAGCGACAACCTACATTTGCATCGGTTGTCCATTGCTTTGGTCGTCTGATGGAGGGATCCCGCCCGGCGATTCTTAGCACCCCTAGTCCCAGCGCATAATATTATTATTATGGATAATTTTTGAGACTATGTAAGTTGTCGCTAGTATCTAGGTATTTGCAACATTTATAATTTGCTATTGTGCGAATTTGTCTGAACAACTGTTAAGACAAATTTTATTTTTCAGTTTATTTTGTCATGTTTATTAAACTTCCAATTGCTTATTGATTTAAATTAGCTCTGTTTATTACCTCTTTATTCAAAGACTGAGAGTTTTATAAGTTTTTTGTGATAAAAAATTGTTATTTTAATTGTTTGGAAGAATTGAATTGGTTTTTCATAGGACTAGCACTGTTCTGTTTAGGATAATACTGGTTATCCCTTTTATAAAATAAAAATTTGATTAGATTTTCGTTGTTTTATTACAAATTAAGAAATAATTAAATCACATACCGAACAGACTTACAGTAGACAGAAGTCATTAGCTTTTTTTTAGTATTTTAAAAAAATAAATGACTTTGTAGAATTACTGACTATCGCTTGTTTTAAATAATATAACATTTAAGCTAATCGAAAAAATTAAATTTTTCATCCCCGTCATTAAAATAAGGATGCTATGGGCAAATCAACATAAGTCGAACTAAAATACCGTTTATCTCAGAATAGTGAATTTGTCACATAATGACTTCCTGCAATAAGCCGACGAAATAATGATCATCACACACACATTTCAAACGGTACACCCAGTACCCTTTTTTAGTACACATCACACAAACATTGATACGGCCTTGATTCACCATCAATAAAATCATAAAATTCGGCATACAGTAATAAATTTCAATATATATGTATGTTACTTAACCATTGTCAATGCAAATTACACCGCAGAGTGCAATGTTCCCATCAATTTCGCTCATTTGTAGTCTATTGTAATGGTGGCGTCATCAAGAAACGCGTAATAAGCCTGTGTCTTGTCAATTAAACTGAATAATTAAACTGTCACGCGGTTGTGGGTCTAATAAGAAATTATTGTAGCGATCTTCCTATGATAGTGACAGATTCAGTTCTGTGGGAAACCAGGAAGTATTTTATTTGTAACTCTTAATAATATGGAATCTGTATGTATGACGTTATGTCAACAAATTGATACCCCATGTCTACCTCATCTACTAGTTGGTACCTATCAGGAAGAAGGCAGTCACGTGATGATAGAAGAATTAAATCTATATATCCCTGAAGGGATAGAAGGGAGGTTTATTAGCACCTATATTGCACATACTTTATTTTTCGGTTGCCCTAAATATAGGGCACATTAAGTGCTACCATCCAGGCACTTTTCCATGGACTGCATGTATGTTATCGAATGTTAGAACAATAGTTCTATTCATTAATAAGAGCCTTCGCAAAGAGTTAGTAAATACATTGTAAACGCAAAAAATAGGATACCTAATTAACAATTAATAAGAAAAAAACAAACCGGTAATAAATAATACTGCTCTTGATGTCCTTATAATATTATGATCACAATAAGAAACGACAACACAAAATTATTAATGGCCATAGCAGTTTCAAATAATTGCAATTATAAAACTACACAAATCAAACCGATTCAGATGGTATCCAAAAAGAATTTATTGGAACTAATTGATTTTACCTCCGATACCAAACACGCATTGTAATGCATTGAGTTATTTCCATCGCTCTCATTAACAATCGGTGTATCGCCTCAAGCGAAAGATCAAACGAATTCGCTCATTATGTATTTTTTGTTAGCAGTTCCAAAGTCTCGTATCTTAGTTACATGCGGTTCGATAACTATTGACATGTGCGCAAAAAATACATGCCTAACTTAAGCATACAACAATTAGAGGTAAATAGAAAAAGATTTGTGTTTGTACATAACAGTTTAAAGACAAATAAGGACAAACATGATTTATTAAGCTTATTACCTAAAGCTTGATAAACTATTTAGGTAGACATTTCAAAATGACTATGAAATTAGTTTTTATAGCTTAAACGGTAGCTGGCGAATTAACAGCAATAACAGAAAGCTTGGGTGGCGATTAGGTAGATTGACCAAAATTATGGCAATTTAAACAACGAAATAGTTATAAGGGGTACAGCAAAAAATCTTGAAGCGAGACTCAAACTATCAATTTTCACTGATAAAGTCATCAAATCGACTAAAATACATGCTTGAACACATCGTCGCCGCAATAATTATGTTAAATAGCCGCCCTGAACAAACAACGGATAATGAAATCGCTCACAAAAACACGATAATGATATAGTAGGTCCCACCAGTAATTTCTGTAGAAGCCCATCGACTTAATGGCTCAATTAACATAATATCTGTTCTAACGTTAAGTTTATCCACGCGATTTAATTTCGCCCTCATTTTTTTTTTGAGTAAGCTAATATTAGTAGAGGCGGTGATTTCATACCCAATATTTGACGAGGAGGATTTTTAAGTTTTAAACTATATTACATCTACCATGGCTGGCAATGATTTCGTCCAACAGGGAAGTATAGATAAAAAAGTGGATTCATTTCAAAATATAGAGGAACTTAGTCACATATCCGGAATGCGATGCAATGACCGCGTTAAGTCGTAAACGGCTTACAAGTACACAAGCACGTAACTAGTACTTAAGTTATCGTAGATATAACAAGGTAAGTGGTCCAATTCTGTACGTGTTCGCTTGAATTTGAATACTTAACCATAAATCCAATTACTATTACCGAAAGGGGCATTGGAACCGCACCATTGCATTATGAACTAACCGCTTAGTGATTCAACATATCAACAGAAAGCTACATCCATTTAAGTGTAGACAAATGTAGCATATTAAGCTCATGCAATTTTAATGATCGGTTTATTCAAACCCATTTGAAAAGGTAAATAAATAGGTGCAATTAAACAATTAACATAAGGAAAAGGGTGGGTGGGATGGCAAAAATACATCATTGGAATCTAGCAAAGAAGATGCAGTGTTGTTTGTAGATTTATAACTTCTTTCTGACAATCTTGATTTTATTGGTGTTTATATAGTTGGACATTATCCGACGACGAATATTCTGTTAATTGGAGCTGATAATGAAGATAATATTACAGATATCGCTAATTTAATAATTGGATAATAAGAATGACGGGTACATCTCTTATAGAATAAATGAAAGTACGAATATTAAATATTATAAATGGTGATGTTACGTCATTTTGGAAACTACACATGATCAAAGACAGACCTTGTGAGATGAGAGAAATAGTATAGATTAATAATTTTGACAGGAAACGTTGGGAGATGATGCAAGACGTGCCGTCAGTGTTACTAACTAATTGATTTTTATAATGAGCTGAGATTAAGCTGTATCGGCCAAAACAACAATCAGTAACACATGTTTGAAGAAAAAGTAATGTAATTTGAATATCTAATCTCACCCAAGCAATATTATCTTCAAAGAATGTTATTAGACTCGTATTAGCTTTCAAATATTGATTGTGAGATAAATATACTAATTAACAAAAATAAACGTAAGGTATATCATAACTCGGTCGGTATCCTAGTGGTATGGGTAATGGGCTGATGATACGAGGTCTCGAGTTCGATCCCAGGTTTACCATGGCACACACCAATGACTTTTCGATGCTTTTAAAAGTTATGTGTGTATTTATCGCAGGTTTATAAGTGCCTGGTTAATGACAATAGGCTCACCACCTATTACATTGGGACCTAAACATAAACTGGCGAAATGTGGGTGCTAGTACCTCTGCCTACCACTTCGGGGATATAGGCGTGAGTTTATGTTATGTTATGTTTATATATCATAACTAAAACGTCGGTAGTTTAGTGTTTAAGAAGCCGGCCTTACGATCAAAGTATCCCGGGTTCGAATCTTGGTCGAATCGAAACAAGCCATTGAGCTCAGCTGGAGTGGTTAGAGGGAATATTAGTAATTAGGATTGCTAAAATTCTACAAAAAGGACATTCAACATTGCATTGTCTACTCTCCCTATTAATTAAAACCGTTTTCGAAACTTGAAAGTCTGATGCTATCTCTGTTTGTCCATTTGAAGGATCTTAAGCGATATTTTCTAACTGGCATTGTTATAGCCCAACAGATTCTCATAAATAAATTAGACATTGTCGCGGCTCTTTTTACTCTTGCGACGGACGTATTCGGAATGTCGACGCCGATTTACTAATTCATTTCGGCAAGTCGGTGCGTTTATTGGTAGCGATACGATTCATTTGTGTTGAGAAGTGTAATGATATTGATATAACCTTGTTAATTGAGTTATTTGAGCTATGAATGCGACTGGTTGTTTTCTATCTAATAATTTTGTGTACTCATAACCGAATCGAATAATATATAGGACTCCAAAAAGATTATTAGGTCTTTAGGTCTTATGCAAGATAGTTTGAATTCTGATAGGTGGATAATGTTTTGGTGCAGGCTTCCTATCAATGTAAGGGTAGTTCCTATAAAATCTAAAATCGATAAAATACTAAAAAAAAGGAAGAGGGCAGATGACTGGCTCCCAAATTTAAGTTGGGTGTGTAACCGATTTTTTTGTATACCACACTTAGGTGACCAACATACGGCCCATCTGATGGCAAGCTATCAACGTGGTCTATGGACGTTTGCAACGACAAAGTTGTCACACTTGTGCTGACTACCGTTCCTCTAGGTGGTTATGGAGGAGAGAATTTTTGTTCTGTCAGCGCAGAACTTCATACTACCACAGACCAGTGTCAACCTAAGCGTTGATTTTCCTACTGAGGTGAAACCTCTCTAGTGAGTTCTGCCTACTTACCGCCAGAAACAACACAAGGTTATTATTAGCCGTGGTGTTCTGACGGGATATACTGTCATGTCTTACCTCCATCAAAATTCATTGAGATTAGTGCTCAGATGATGGAGCAGGTGTATCGGCTCGGTTTCTAAGAACTCGGTAGGCTCCATAGGCCCCGCTAGTACCTATTATTGTAACGGTCCGATTACAGAAGTCGTAAACTATAAGTCCACTCGTTTGCTAACGGTATCAGCTATGCCGAGTGTATATCTAACTTGGTACCAGTTCTGAGGAACGCTGTTTAAGACTATTTTGTATTGTACAAACTTTTTATGATGAACTGTACGTAAAATGTGCGAGTTTGTTTTATTTTATACTTCTTAGATGGCAGACAAAAACACGGTCCACCAGATGGAAAGTGGTTATTGTGGCCTATGGACATTTGAAACACCGAGGGAATCACACTCTTTCTGTTGACCCTGTAGAGGGGAGGAGAGAGAAGAGTTGAAGGTTAAGAGAGTTTCTGTGTTCTCAGTGTAGAAGACAAAGCAGGGCTTCATACAATCACAGAGCAGTGTCAACCAAAACCCTTGGACTTCTCACTGACAGAATGAAACCTCTCCAGTGAGTTCTGCCTACTACAACACAAGATTGTTATTAGCCGTAATCTGCAGGGACGAAGGTCCTTTCTCAGTAGCTGGTTCTTGAAGCGGGGCGTGAAAAAGCATCTGATGAGGCCGTCAAGCTGAGCGCCACCATTGTAACAGTCTACGTGTTTGTAATTACCATTTTTCTTGAAACTTTGCCTTCAGCTTACCATCAGGCGAGAAGAAGTCAAAACAGGATTTCATACTTATACAGAGCATATTGACGATATGATTTATAATCTAATTAACACTGAGACTTTAATATTTCAGTCTATAATTCAGTGAATACTTTTGGTAGAATAAGAAATAACTTCGTGAGATATCTCTGTTATTAGTTATAACAGTTTAATTTCATATTCAATACAAATTGCCATGAGAGAGTTTTCATTTTAAATTGCATTTGTAATGTAGGTATTCAATCTCCAAAACGCTCTAAAGGGGATCCTGATAGCATGATTGTAGTCAAACAAACGTGGGACACATCTGTAGAAGCTGTATTGAAAAATTGTTTTGGTATATACATCTACACTAATATTATAAAGAGGAAAGATTTGTTTTTTTGTTTGTAATGAATAGGCTCCGAAACTACTGGACCGATTTCAATAATTCTTTCACCTCTAAAAAGCTACAATTTCTAGGAGTAACATAGGCTAGATATCATCACGCTACCATCTAAGGGAGCGGAGTAATAATCATAAATCTTAAGCGATCCGGTAAATTTCTATACATTGGCGCTAATATCGACAGCAAGGAAAAGTAGTATAGAGTCGTATAACGCGATAATCGACATCCACGCGGGCGGAGCCGCGGGTAACAGCTAGTTGTTATATAAATCTAATTCAGGAGCGTCGAGACCGACTGTTATGAGTAGCATAAAGTGTTTTTTAGTACGTGTTGTGACGTACCAACGACACGTATTGTGGTTTGTTACCAAACTTATACATATATACGAGTATATATGTCTACCTGCTCGCGGCTCACTTCGTGTATACTTCAGAATTAGGTTTAGAGAGGGATAAATGTATTCGTAATGAAGTTGACGGAGATAGGACATGACGGTATCTTTTGAACAGTCCGACTGGGGAAGTACCTCCGCCCTACAGAAGACCACGGTCATAATAACCATCGTGTTGTGTTCCCGCCGGTAAGTAGGGTAGCCAGAGCTCACTGTACCCCTCCTTCCCCTCCCCTTAATAGCCTCCCCACCCCTTCCCAGCTCTCCCCTTTTCCCTTCAGGGTGGGCAGCGCGTGTGTGACACCCTTAGTGTTGCACACGTTCATAGGCCACGGTGGCCGCTTTCCATCAGGTGGGCCGTGTGCTTGTCTGCCACCTACGTAGTATAAAAAAAAATAATAATAATAATATAATGGAAATTGCGAAAGTTATGTCTTGTATAATCTCACCTCCGGCAATCAAAGACCATAGACGGCGTGCGTATTAGTCGGTTCGAGTCCGACATAATCGCCTCCGCCGACTTTGGAGGCTGTATCCGTGGGGATTTTACGCTCGAAAACAAAGGCAATATGGAAATTGGTTCTTCAGAATTTAGGTTTAATTTTCTCCCATAAAGGTCACCTAGGGTTAAAGTTTTATTAGTTTTTAACATTATTTGTGGTGTTGACCAATTCCCGGGAACAGTATCCGCCATAATACAACTAGATCCGTCCAGTGTGATTGAGTAACCAACAAATAAATCGTAATAAGTATATCGAATTACAGTGACACTATAATGGTTCATTAAAATCATATCGAACCTTCTGACCTTCACAAAATCCAACCGCAGCCTGGGTGGTACTCCAATTATTAAAATGATTGATCATGATTTACTATGACTATTGTTCAAGAAATGTCACAATCAAAAATCCCTTATCAAAATCCCAATTCAGTTTCCGACAAGTTCATTATTCCTGTAGCCTTAGTGTTTATGGTTGAACATGGCAAAACAAGGGTTTTGTGCCGCTGTCAGAAGTGTGGCAATCGATCAAAAAGACCCGTTTGACATCCAGCAATGATTGAGGGCGACATGCTGTTCCCATGCGCAGTCGCATCTGCCGAATTTGGTGCGATACAACTTGTCAAAATTCATGTACCAGAATGAATACATTCCGGTGTGCCTGAACTTTTCTCAAGACAATTTGTGACAGTTTTTGTCGGTAATTAATGTAACTTGGTACTTTCATCGTCATCTATGACGTCTTCATTTATTTCACTATCGCACGCTGATTCGCAATGCGAACCCTTAAGAAATCTCTGGCAAGAAATTCTGCTGACTTACTGCAATTAAAATATAATGTTTGAGAAGCATTATTTACGTGTGGGAGATTTGAAGTCACTTCAGCTAATGATGAGGAGGAAACGTCCAATTCGAAACAACTAGCCATAAATATTAAGAAGCCTAGTTGACCAAGCATTTCCAATGTTAATTATCATCTAAACATTTCTTATTCCATAATATCCATTTCAAACAGGGGAAACGTGAATAGCTATCAACTAATTAAATTGTCCACCCAAAAAAACTACACCCATTTATTAGTTCAGTGTTCACGCTACCAATTCGCACACTATCTGCGTAGTTCTTCAATGATTTGTGATGACGTGCGCACAATGGGAGACATTGTTATTATGGCATGGTTTTTGTATGGTGGCTCGATTGTTCAGCATTTAATGTCACCTCAGTACGTCACTAGTTTTTCGAGTATCGGTCAATGATGACAGCTGTCTTATTCTTTTCTATTGAGGCCTACTGTTTTGTTTTGTTACCTGTTGATAGATTTAGTAGGTGATATTTTGTACATGTTTGTAATAAGGAGATTTGTAAACATACATTTAAGTATCCTATATTCGAAGGGTAAAGAAAAGACCCTACAACCATTTTTACCTTTATGGCAGAATAGATTTGGATGATGTTCAATATTCTCGAAATTTCGAAATCTCTCGATGGGTTCACAATTGGATACGATACGTGCTTTTTGATAGTTTTTAAATTGGAAGTGCCTACAAATTCTGTCAAAAGCCCTAACTCAACAAAAAATTACAAGATACAATGTAATTATACTTTGACATAACATAACATAAACTCACGCCTATATCCCGGAAGCGGTAGGCAGAAGTGCTAGCACCCACATTTTGCCAGTTTATGTTTTAGGTCATATAATAGGTGGCAAGCTTATTACTATTAATCGGGCACTTATAAAACTGCTATAAATACAGACATTACTTCGAAAAGCATCGAAAAGTCATTGGTGTGTGCCATGGTGGCTCGAACCCGAGACCTCGTATCAGCAGTCCAATACCCATACCACTAGGCTATGCGGTTTGAAATGATATAGGTAATATTACTTCTTTTTTTTCGCAACTCAAATGTACTGTTTTCATATCATCTTAAATCTGAGCAAATTAAAATATGAATATTCTATATTTAAAAGACTCGCACGGGGGTCCTGTTCGAGGGATGACATGACAGATGAGCGCGTGACTCGTCCGCCAGTGCGCCGGCGCATTGTTTCACTCTCGACGGCAATGGCGCATGTGCGCTACGATTTAATACGACACTGACCCTGACCAACATGTATACGTCCAACACAGATTATAAACATAGGAAAGAATATTTACTTTCTTTAGTCTGTGGGCGGGGGACCTCTTAATATAGCTGTTGTAGTTTATTTTTTTTTTCTTTTCCTTCTAGAACTTAATACTTGCAAGTAATTTCGCTCACATTGGATCAATTGATCGTGTCGTACCTTTTACTTTCGTTCAGTGTCTTTATAGGAGATATATTTCTACTTTGTTCGGGCTTTTTTGGGTTAGGGGACGTCTCGCCCTAGTCTTATATTGGGACCAGGGACCAGATTGACCTTTTCTAATTTGATAGTGGTAAACTTGAATTTTTATCGTGCGCAATGTCCCCAGGGATCCCACCTCCACCAAAGTCGATGGAGGTGATATGTTAGGGCTGTTGATAGAGAATTGCAAAGTGTGAATGTTCAAAGGCTTTAGGAGCAAAAGTAGGCTTTGTTCAGGAATCATAGAAATAAGTAGAGCAGTTTCCTGGTGAACTTATCGACCATCAACCTAGCGCAATATTTGGTAGCTGTCATAGTCGCATCTCGATGTACGACCAATTAATCAATTTTCCTATTGCATAGACATAGGCCTCTCTCAATGTTGGAAGGTTTTGGCCTACTATTTATACGCTGGACAGACGGGTTATAAGTACAGCATTTTATTTCGAGTTTTCCTTAATTCGCAGTTGAATCATCTGTGTATTTTTCCGTTAATCGCCTCTTAAGATCGTCACCCTTCGGATAAGATAGGGTGGAAAAAGTGAAAAATAGAAATCTAAATTTATGCCCACCACACCTAGGAACCATGACACAATTTTAGTTCTAAATAGTTTGTTTAGTATACCTTCAAAGAAGTTAATGAATATAAGTGAAATTTCAATTCCAGAAAGGTCGTAAGCCGAGCTTACCGTCTACTCCCACCTGTTCTGTTGAGTAATTCTGTTGACAAAACTACTGGTATTTTTTTTTCTCCATTAGTTCTGTCCACAAAACTGTTCTATTTTAAATAATTTTAATTACCTTATTCTCATTTTTATTCCTTCAGTATATCTTTGTCAAAAGAGAACTTGTGTTATTCATATAAAAAAATGATCATAAGTACATAATAAAAAAAAAGAAAAATAAAAGAAAATTAAATTAAAAATTTAAAACCCTCCGACACAAAAATACCTCTAAAAAGTAAAAAATAAATAAAACATGCGTTGTCGTGTTGGGGACCTCTAAGTAGTGAAACACTCCCACATGTTTTTGAAACGATTCAAGGTCCTACGACTCGACAACGCATGTATTATTAATTTTTACTTTTTGGCGGTATTTTTGTGTAGACCATCCAAAAAAAAAAAAAAATTAAATTTTATTTTATACTTTTTAAATTGATCTCCTTAGTTCTGCCAACAGAACTACTCAACAGAACAGGTGGGAGTAGACGGAGCTTACTACTTCTACTCGAACATGCAACTTTGTTGAGCAGAATACCTTAAGAGATATTCAGGCAAATGAGGCCGCTACGTCAGTCGGGATCGAGGACAGTATTTAATTTAGGATATCAGTCTTTTGAGCACAAACAAATATGTAAAAATTAGTTTAACAGCCTTTCGAAGAATTTCATTTATTGCTGGTAAAGTTTTGAGGAAAATATTTACAAATTTGTGTTAAGTGCAATTTTATATCCTTCAGTGTCTGTGTCATTTCAAGTGATGAGTCATTCGATTTAAATAAATATGACATGTGTGATATAGTTCCTGGAATCAATCAATTAGCTCTTCTTAGTCCACTACTGGACAAAGGTGTCTGCAAATATTGGGAGACTTCAGCCTACAGTTTCCAGGTCAGCCAGGCGGGTTGTTACAGGGTTTCATTTCGAGTTTTCTTTCTCTGGCAGTTTTCAATATCGTCCACGTTTTGTTTTAGTTTTTCGCCTCTTACTACACCTTTCGGATTAGACGGGCTGGTAATATTCTACCTCGGTTCCTACGTGGACCCTATACAATACATATTTTCACGTCTCAACTTTCGACTCTTTCTTTTGGGGAGCCTAGGTAATATTTTCGTACATAATTACACTAACCTTTTTTTATTCAGCAGTCCTGCCGGATACTTACCCCCGCCGGCCACTGGGGTTGGTTATATCGGACTAGAACCGACTAAAATAACACGCTGTCTCGGGTCCTAAATACCAGCACAAGGGTAAAACTAACCTAACCCATAATTGTTGCCTTTTCAAGTGATAGTCTCCTTAAAAATAATAAGCATAAGTGACATGAAACAATTTTTTTTTTATTTAAACTATTTGCACAAATACATAATAAATGTACAAAGGCGGACTTAATGCCATTGGCATTTTCTACCAGTCAACCTTAGGGTGATGCAGAGATTTGTCAAGGTAGGTGCTACAATATTAGCTGTTTTCAAAAAACTGTTTCCACTAGCCCTTATCTTCCCCACCGGTATAACCGCAAGCTTTCTTGCTGCTATTCCTGTCTGCTAATAAATCGCGGTTTGCGTGCGCACGCGCATGTCGTACAAAAGCAGGCCATCTTGACCGGTCCACGCGATTATTTAATTCAATCAGTCGGCTAAGCGGCACTTGACTATATTATTCCTACTATGTAGGAAGTTTAATTAACCAGTGTGACCAGTTTAATTAACGTTTTTTTTAACATAATGCGACATATCTAATATTACGCCACATTCTCGTCTATCCTTTTAGAGGAGGTAGGACACGACGGTATTTCCGTCCCAATCGAGCAGTCCGACTGGGGAAGTACCTCCACCCTACAGAATATCGCCGTTTAATAACCTTGTGTTGTGTTTTCGGTGGGGAGTAGGGTAGCCAGAGCTCACTAGAGAGGTTTTGTGTTGTCAGTGGGAAAACCAAAGGCTAATCCTACATCTTTTGCGCTGACGACACAGAATGTCTCTTTTCTTACAGGGGTTGCGGGACGTGTGTTATTCCTCTGGTGTTACACTCGCCCATAGGCCACGGTAACCACTTACCATCAGGTGGGCCGCGTACTTGTCTTCGACCTAAGTTGTATAAAAAAAGCAGATAAAATTATCAGCTCTCCCTTTGCTTCAGTTTCATCTGCTGTAATTAAACTCTCTAGTACTTTTTTAAAATAACTATTGGAAAGATGGTCGCCGATGATAACTTTTCAACGATTACACAAATAGTATTGAGACAAATAGTACCTAATACTTAACTTGGGGCCCAAGCCAACCTCATTTAGAAGGCTGTTCCATAGACGATGGACAGATTGACGACTAACTAGCTAACTGTCGCAGGCATCTTTTTCAAGGATTTTGTCAGACAGCGGCGGTTGAGACCTTAAAAGTCAAGATATGCCAAATCGTCTGCCAAATCCGTGCTTCAAAGTATAATAAGCAGTAAATTTTTCATGTAATCGGACTAACGGTTAAACTATGGCAATGGACGAATAGAGTAAGTGATTTTTATTTAAAATAAGCATAATGCTGTGATGAATATTGAGGTTAAAACCAATGCCATGCCCACAACTCTCGCGGAGTCTAAATCAATTTCCCGCGCAAAACTTGGCGCTAAACCAATTTATCCAGTCACTCTAAGTTATAATAAGGGTAAATGCGATTATCATGGTATTCAGACATGGCGACTGACCTAAGGTTCTGACGCATGTTTCACTGACAGTTTTATGATTTATCAAGTAAAGTCGATTCATATTTCTGTCAAGAATAATGAACCTTCAAAGTTTAGACTGTGCTTTAGGTGCCTAACCTCGAGCTCGATAGGTAAGATTCAGTTTCGGGTCAGAACTACTCAGAATATTTATATAATGTAAATGTGTACACAAATTATATTTAGATAAAATAGTGAGACGAGATGTACTGAGGCGAGCTTAACTCAAAGTTGAGTTTTCTTCCAGCAAACCTGGGAGTGCACAGAGGAATTGCTATATGAGTGACAAAGTCTAGTGTACAAAAAGCATCGAATTTGATGTAGGATGTATATCCTTTATATAATATATCTTCTATCCATAGTGAAAAATTCGCTAAAATTAGGTCAGTTAGTGTCGCTTACTAGAAGATAAGGCTTAAAATTTTCAGACCTTGTACGACACAAGTTCAATCCCTATCGTGGGTAGAAAACAGAATAACGTCCAAGTTGAACCCAGAAAAAAATATTCGTGGGTTTAAAATGGAAATACATAATAAGTTTGATGCACTAATTTCTATAATTTTTATGCGTTCAATGGGAATTTAGTAACGATTTACGTGACTTCAGTATCTACGATAGAAACGCCAGGAAAACGACATGTATTATGATACTATAATATCAATATGCTTAAGATGGACATACATCATTCTTCCATCATTACATTTTTGTCTACATCCTGGCACCCTTTGTCCAATTGACGCCTCAAAATAAATTATACACAGGCTAGTCGTGATAAGAGTGTACTAAACCAGCACTCAAACAACCAAGTGATTTATTCCACGGCTATCGATCCTATCAACTAATACATCATTTGTTGGGGTGCATTGTCAAATGCACTGCGTTTTTGTCCTTTTACTGCTGTGGTTCTCAAACTGCGGGCTATTGAATATTGCTACCAGCTTAATAAAATAATAAAGTATACTTGATCTTGAAAAAGAAATAACTGTCGCAGAGGTCACCTTTAGGCCGCAGCGTGGTCCTCACCCTACCAACGAAGGGTCTTTGGAGATGGCCCCGGGTCTGCTGGGGTGCGAAAGATATGTTTTCTATTATCTCACCTCCAGAAATCAAAGACCTAAAGACTGCGTGCGTTTATTCGGTTCGACTACGACATATTTACTTCCACCGGCTCAGGAGGGGATGGTACCAGTGGGGATTTTGCGTACAATAAAAAAAGAGGTCACACATGTTGTGCCCTACCAAACTCAGAGTGGTTACAATTTTTTTAAATTTAATAGCCTTTTTCCTATGATGAGCAGCCTTTTTCTAATCGGTGACAGCGAGAAGGAATCAACGAAAGTACCTATTAGTGAAGAAATAGAATGAATTTGCTTCAAGTATATGTGATGCTAACCTTTCTCAAGCTTACGGCCAAAAAAAGTTTGACAATCACTGTGTTATGGACTTTATCTCACCAGGATGTGAATATCCTTGGTTAACAGTCAACTCTATTGAGCAAGTTGTAATCGAGACACTGAATCATTTTCTTACTAATGGACTGCTTCATATAAAATAGAACACCTCATCATAATTTGTAAACGAGATAATTGGTGCTAAAGTACATTTAAAACGTCATTACCACCATCCACATAAATACTTATCGGCACGGATCTTGGCCTTAAGTCGCAGGAAACAGGCTCTGGCGCGCGTGTCATGTTTTGATGTAACCTTTGATTGGTAGAACGCAACTGCTACGCAGGAGGCGCGGGTTCGATTCCACTCAGTGCAAATATTTGTATGCATGAATTTGTCTCTTTGCATTCTGGTCTGGTCGTGCCTCGGAGAGCACGTTAAGCCATCGGTCCCGGTTGCCATACGAACATCTATGGCAGTCGTTAAAATCTGCCTACATGTTTAAATTCTATAACCCAACTCGCCAGATATATATTGTGAAAGCATTGGTATTTATTGTGGGCCTATCCTGGATAATTTGAAACTAAGATGTATGAAGTGACATCACTAACTAAGAATTATAAGATTATAATAAACTCAAACAAGTAGTATCCTAAATAAACTTATTTAGGATACTACTTAGGAATTATTTAGGAAATTCTGATAAAGAAACAAAACATCTAGCTAGTTTGTTTTATTAACGCTATATAATATGTTACTTTTGGTTAAATTAGACTAAAGGAAAGACCAAGGAAAGACCAAGGATAGATCTTAAGGTGTTCAAGAACTTATAGAGTCCACTGTAAATTTAATATTTAGTTATGAAATGTACCTCAATCGAACCCTTGAACGTCTGAAGTGGTGGAGATAATCCGCGGAACAACGCCCGTCATTGTGTCGTGTCTTCGCGCTAAACCGTTAATTTAATCGTGATTAAATCAGCATACAGTTAGTGCTATCTCAGATTAATGTGAGCAAGACAGATAAATGTAGGCTTGTAATGCTGTTGTTAATTTATTTATAAGTTTCGTGACTGATTTTCATAATTAATAAAGATAGAAGGCTTGCGTTTACTTAATTTGGACAAGCCCGACAAGAATCGATTGTTTAGGCAATGAGGGCCTCATACATACGTATAGACAGTCGCTCCTGATTCCCATTGAGGTAGAGAGGTATGTATAGACCACCTTACAGAATATCGCGGCTAATAATAACCTTGTTTTGTGTTTCCAGCGGTGAGCAGAAGCCAGAGCTCATTGGAGGGGTATTGTGTTGTCAGAGGGAAGACCGAGAACCCTTCTTAGTCTTCTGCACTGACAGCGAGGAGACTCTATTAACCTTCTCCTCTCCTTCCCTTCCTTTTCCCCCTCCTTTTAATATTGATGAGAACAATGTATGTAAATATATAAATAAATAAATCATTAATTCATACTAAGTACTGGTACTAATTATACTTCGTTTTGTCATATTTATTTATCGTCTTGAAGCATTTAACAATTTACCAAATGTGAATGCGTTTCTACACTGTTCTCTAGCTGTAAGTTTTTCTAAAAATATAAATCAAAGCAAAACAAAAAGTCCATTTCGAGGATTTCACAGTATCAATCATTATCTTCACAAGGCTTAGGCTTATATGAAGACAGTACTGTAAAAATAAACCGTTCATTATACTCGCTTTCCATTCGAGTCTAAAGCGGCAATGTTGATAGACGCAGACTGGTATTTTCTTATCCTCGATTGTATATAACGCTTACCTTTATAATAATGTCTTTATCCGAGTTCCGAGACTAATCGTGTGTATCTGGCGGTAATAAGTAAGGGCACATCTACACTGACTTTATTAGGGATATTTTTCTATAAGACTTGACTACTGGATTGAAAACACAAAGTGCAGGCAACGTTGTGCCATTAGATGCAGGCAAGACAGTTCAAATAAATAAACTCACGCCCATATCCCCGAAGGGGTAGGCAGAGGTGCTAGCACCCACATTTCGCCAGTTTATGTTTAGGTCCCAATGTAATATGGGTGGCAAGCCTATTTCCATTAACCGGGCACTTATGAACCTGCGATAAATACACACATAACTTTAAAAAGCATCGAAAAGCAAGACCTCGTCTTAGCAGTCCATTACACATATTACTAGGCTACCGCGGTTATGGAAAGACAAGTGAATATCTACTATACACATATATTTGGATGTAGTTCACAAACGACTGGCATAGTAGACATCGTTTGTAATGGTCCTAATTAGGAGGCGTTACTTGTTCCAGTAAGATTTTCGGCAAATAGGGCATAGAACAAGGGAAAACGGCGATAAGGGGGGGTATTGTCCTTTAAAAAACGTAAAAAGTAATTAAGTGTCTGCTAATACTTGTTTACATAAAGTTATTTTTTTTCCTTTTGTAGGCTCGATTGCCTCCCGAAGATGCCTCGAGTAGAGGCGAAACACGTGTCGAGGTTTGTTCTTCGCATTTGCGGAATATTGCACATACGACACCATCTCTCCCTGGGTGAGAAGCCTTTTTACTTGCTTCAAGGAGTGCGGATGTTTGTCATCGCATTATATATTTTCTTTATTTCTCTAATTAAATAATAATCTTCAAAAAGTATCAGATTGTTATTGTTTAACGGCAATATTTGCAGTTTAAAAAAGTCTTTGAAAAACAGCCCGTGGGAATGAACCATCCCATCTTATAAGTTCCATATATCTATTACTAAAGATACTAAAAGACGTAATACAATTTATCGAATCTATTCTTTAAACGGAAGACATAGCGTTGAAAGTAGCATTTTCTTAAATGGCCTTATTACATTTGTTTCCCGAAGTCACTATATCTTTGTACACTTGTTTTACACGTATCAATACTATACTATCAGTTACAGAAAATAGATATCACAATATCTTGGTAGTGTTGACTTATTTATTAGACACGAATGACTTGATGTATATCCTTTATATCATGTTTTTTTGTGAAGTAAAACTGTCAGCAATCAGAAAAAAATAAATACTATTGATTTATGCAAGATCGAAACACATTTAGTAGTAACACATAGATACGTCTTTGTTCGTAGCTACTCAGGCGACCTATCTTGCTTATAATTTGTTATCTTAAGAAAAACAATAATATGTGAAGTAGCACCACAGAATTAGGTAATATGGTAACGCCAAGACGATTACATCAGTAAGGGAAACTGGGGACACTTGATCCCTATGGGAAATTGTGGCTATTCTGCTGCAGAAGCCATTTTAAGAAAAGAAGAAGAAGAAGATCCCTATGGGAGACAAGGTACACCAATATTTTTGGAATTACTAAGCGTATTAGACTATTTTTAATGTGGTAACACTAAGGGTAATAATGTTAACAATTTCTGGGCCGATACCGGTAAAAATTAAACACCCTAAAATATGGACTGGCCGTTTAAATTAAACTATAGAAAGCATTCTCTAAACAATAGAACATAATTCAATGTCAAACTTCATTTAGTTAATGGTGACTGATGTTAAACTCATCAACTTCTTGGTACCAATTTGCCACAGTTGACTTTTGTAACCGGTATTAGAGAAGCTATGATAGAGAACAGAGACAAATCTATCCTTAATCTAAACAATTATTATAAATGGGATATCAACAGACTGGGGAAGACAATGGGTAATCTTGGCTTCTTGATTAAATAGTGGTTTATCAGGAGATTACTCGCGGTAGTGAACACGACTGCTACACAGGAGGCGCAGGTTCGATCCCCGTATCGTGCAAATATTTGTATTCATGAACATGGCTATTTGCACTATTCTGGTCGTGTCTCCGAGTGAACGTTAAGCCGTCGGTCCCGGTTGCCATACAAACATCTATGGCAGTCGTTAAGGATAGTTGGAGCCCTCAAAAATCCGACTAGCCTAACTACAAAACTTCGATATCGCCAATTTGGTTGTGGAAGTCCAATGGCAATCGTATCACGGAGAATATCGAAGTTCAGCCGCATCTCAGTTAGACTAGAAAGCCGACCCCAACTGAGTAGGAAATAGGCTCAGAAAATGATTAGGAGAATACTTGATTGTCATTTCTCGGTTTATGGGTCACTGCTGTTGATTATTATTTATTTTTTTTAAATATCACGCCTATATCCCCGAAGGGGTAGGTAGAGGGGCTAGTACCCACATTTCGTCAGTTCATATTTTAGGGCCCAATGTAATAGGTGGCAAGCCTATTGCCATTAACCGGGCACTTATAAACCTGCGATAAATACACACATAACTTCTAAAAGCATCACAGTCATTGGTGTGTGCCATGGTAAACCTGGGATCGAACCCGAGACCTCGTCTCAGCAGTCCATTACCCATACCAATACGCTACTGCTGTTGATATTGTATCAGGTAAGTTCAGGAAGTGTTGTAAAAAGCAGCAATCTATTGTTGTTAAATAGCAGAATTCTCTATATCTAGTTGATATAACTACCGGTGATGTGTCTCCCTTTTTGCTGTCTATCCTTATCTAAGAACTGTTAAGAAAATTTCTATCCTAAATGCTAACTCTTAAGCACCATTTGCAAGAGACGGCGTCTAGTTGGGGCCTTCAAACCGGATCCGGTCGCCGGAATACGCTGGCATTGGTAATAAAACCGGACTATATAGAAACCGTCTCGTGAAAGTGTATGGAAGCTAAAGACTAGCTGTTGAACGTGGCTCCGCACACGTGGCCTTCTATCCCCGTTCCCGCTGCACCATAAACACCTGTCTTAGAGTTCAAGGAATAAATAAAAGAAAGAATTTACTGGAATTAGTCCAGTCGTCCTCGAGTTTTTCGCTTAGCAACATATTTTTCGATTATTTTTTATTTATTATAGATACAGGTTTCCCAACCAAGTCTACATGGTCCCCAAGGGTATCAAATCTAACTTTGAAATAAAAGAACAGGTTCATTACCACCGCAAATCTAGTTATGTAACAGGCGATACCGCATCTGCCGAGCGGCGCGGGCGCCGACAGTCGACCGACCAATCATATCGTATCTAAGATCTTGATTGAGATTTATTAGACACCAGCTCAGCCGGCGAGCTCTGTATAAATCAGCCTTTTATTCTTAACAAACTTTACTCTGCTGTTTCCACTTTGTAATTTTTTTGTATCTAATGCGTCATAAGATTTAATTTCGGATGATTTTCTTTTTGGTAGGTGAAAGATCTTTGTTATATTTTTGGTCTGATTTCTGATTTGTTTTGACCACTCGTTAACGCTTCTTATCCCTTTTATGTGTAGAGTACATCTAACATTATGACACATTTTTTTAGTATTGACTGATGTCAGTGAGTTTCAGGTTTGGTTGAGTCTTAAAGTTGCCGTAAAGAGATAAGTAACGATCCCAAGATTAGACGTTTGGGCTATTCCTTACCAGTTTTGTGTGTTTTCATTTTCCCCGGTCCCGGGTCCTTTAAGCGGGGTGTAAAAAAGTATCTGATGAGGCCGTCAAGCTGAGCGCCACCAATGTACCTGTAACTGCACGTGTTTGTAATTTGAACTTTGCATTCACCTTATCAGGCGAAGTGAAATCAAATTGACGAGTCCTAGCTTTAAAAAAATTACAGGTATTCGAACGGCAACAGGAAGATATTATGTGTTTACCCTCTATAATATGCTTGATCGACCCTTGTGCCTCAGGTAAACTACAGACTGATTTTCTCACGACAGAAAAGATCATTTAGAATAATTGTAGGAAATGGTAGGTTATTTAAATATGGAGGTACGAACGAAGGATTTGGCACTGGACAACCGAGATTGGAAATTGCACCGCTTGTCAGCACTAAGTGATGGATAGGTGACCTGTAGAACAATGGGTCATATCCCTGGCACAGATTGTTTGATAGTTACTCTATTGCATACATTGCAAGTATAAAATCGAACTATTTCAGGAACGTATGGTAGGTGTGGAAACCTATTCCAGGAACAGAGTTCCTTTGTTTTATTATATGAAGGTGTTAGGGAAATGTTCCCGAAGCCGAAGGGTCCCTGGTAGTACACGCTACACAACATATAGGCATAAAAAAATTACGATTTTTTATACCGTCTATTTTTTATGCCATTATGTAGTGTACCCATAGTACTACAATGTGTCTTCCGCTACGGGATCGTTTCTCTAACATCCACTAAATTTCCCTCCGAACGGAAAAAACAAGAAAGCGGACCCCGGAGTCCGAGGTGAAGTCTTCGGATGTGACCAAGACAAGGATAATCATGTTAAATCTACTTTCTATCATCACAGATTTTTATACCACCACATAAGTCTAAGATTTTTCACCAAATAAAGTACTGATTTTTACCAGCTCAAGGTCTACTGACCGCGTTCGTCTGAGCAATCGGATGCATATTGTGTGTACCCGATTACTTTGCCATTATTCAATTGAGGACAGCATTTGAAAACACTGGATGCTCTTGCTTTGTCGGTAAAATCATAACTGGACTGTGAATTCGAAAATGGCATGCATTTCCTTCTATTATGGTATAAAAACATCCTGAATGAGGCTATATAGGAAGACCGCCTCATTCAGGATGTTACCGGTCCTCTAAGTTTGATTTACGGTACAGATAAACAAACTTTTTTTTATATATGACGCAACGACATATCGTCTGCTGCACGCATTTCCAGATGTCATATTTCGTAAACGGAATCATACTTTGACACATCAACAATACTGATAATCAGCTGAAAGAAGGATAATGATAATAAGATGGAGCACTATGGATGGACAATGTAAGTACTAATTATTTATTATTTGCACATTCATTTTATCCTTGTCTAGTAAACACGTTATATGTATTTCAACTCCACACGGCAGAATATGACGTTCTTATAACTATGTTTCATAAAATCTAATGTATGACTATATTCCATGAAATAAAGTTGATTTGATTTGATTTGAAGCTGTTTTTTTCGTGCGCGAAATCCCTACGGATACCGCCTTCACCAAAGTCGGTGGAGATGATTATGTCGGATTCAAATCGGCTAAAACGCACGGCATCTATGGGTATTTGATTGCCAGAGGTGATATTATACAACACATATTTCTCGCACCCCGGCAGACACGGAGACATATCTTTGAGATGACCCCCTTCCCCTAATGTAGAAACCATGGCGTTCCCTTCTAGACCCTGGCCCGTGGATGATGATACGCTGAAGGCAAAGTCTCAGGAAAGAGGGTCACTATTACAAACATTACAAATCATCAGATGCTTATTCATGCTTATCTTCAAGCACCCAGGACTGTAGGAAGAAGTATGCAGCTATAGAATTCTAAAACTTTCCATTGGTACACGGATTCGGTAAGTGTCCAATAATTACTGGCAAAAGACCTTTTGTTTGACTGAATATAGTCAGCCAGTCAGAGTCACTGGATGTCTTTCTGGAGTATTCTCAGTACAGGTTCTCGTTTATAAACGGTGAGCCATTTGACAGTCAGTATGATTTTTGTAGAGGGTACAGAGATGCGTGAAGCGACAAGTCTGTGTAGTTGATCAATATGCAGATATGATAGTGAAATAAACCCCTTCTCTAAGTACACATAATGAATTAACATTTATTACAACAAAAAAATACGCCCAACAAATCACAAATCATGGATAACCTTTAAACACTTCGCCACTTATGTATTATTTTTCCATTATTGACCATAAATTAAAATAAAAACATCCGAAAATGTTGCTTATTACTATAGGCATAAAACCTGTATTACCTTAATACATTAATAAAGGTTTATGAGGGTAGGTCGTGGTAGTGATTGACGAACAAGATGTTTATCAGTGAACAATGCGTGTGGCTGCGCAGGCGCAGGTCAACGTGTTCGAAGTTTGAACTATCGATGTATGAACTGATCTGGTGATCGGTATGCATACGAATGTGAGAGAACTGTCAATCTGTTTTAAATGTTCCTGATTAGGGAAAATTTTAAATCAGATTGATTCTATCGCGTGCCTATATCTTTGATTTTAGCGTACTTTTTTATCTAAATAGTAACGTGACGTGTAAAAAACGGTGGTGGACGATGGAGTTAATCCAGCAATTAAAAGTTGCACAGCGGGCTATGGAGCAACGTATGCTTGGGGTCTTTCTAAAGAATAAAATTAGTCGAAAAAGAACTAGTGTTTTTCATAGCTTACATAATAAGCAAGCTGAAGTAGCAGTGGTCACATCTGGCGAAGGACCGATGGCTGCTGGAGCAAACGCGTCCTTGAGTGGAGACCGCGAGAAGGCAAACGGAAGGTGGGACCCCCCAAGCTAGATGGCGGATGAAAAAGGCGGCTGCGAGGGACATACTAAATGCGGAAGGTGGAGAATAGGGAGCAGTGACGCACATTGCCAGTGACTAATTGCCTGATTGAAATTTATTGTTAAAAACCTGTTGCAGATGATTTTGTGGTAAAAGTTGTGTATTCTTAAAGTTACAGATGAAGATGAGTAGACGTACCAAGATTCAAGGGAGCGTTTTAACGTTCCCTATCAAACCTTTTGAATTTGGATGATAGCGCGTACTACAGATTTCCTAATGATAATCGATTGATAAATCAATAGCCTACTGTTATGGACTCACGTTAAAACAACAGAAGCCTTAAAATTAAAGCAACATAATTTCAAACAAGTAACCATTGTCAGAATACCATACCATACATTACCATTGTAAGAATTTATTATCAGGTATTGAAAGGAGCACATGAATCTAATTTAGAAAAAAATCAACGTAAACAATTACGTTAAACGAACAATGTTATCCTTATCCATCATTCTTAACTCTTCAAACTTGTTAAGGATGTGTTTACCCTCAACAACGCCCCTAACAGATTTGTTTCAATGACTTCCATAACCTATTGTACGCGCCATTTCTTTTTTCCACCTTCTGCCACTCCACTATTACAATTTCAACCTACTTCTTCACAAAATAGAGTTCGATTTCCTTCAATGAGATCTTTATCGCTATGGTTCTCAAGCGGTCCCACTGTGAACCGAATTATGAAGTCACATGTTTGTGGTTGATTGAAAAATTCCAAAAGGAGGGGATTATCTCTAACGTTTTGTTTGTTAGTGACATTTCTTGGGGTTTCAGTCTCCTTGCGATTTATGTTTAAGCTATTTCTGGTAACTTGGGTTTAGACTATTTCTGTGCCAGATTCCGTTAGACTGCATTTATTCCGATACCAAATTGTAAGCTTGTCCTTTTCAGTTCAAGATAGCACTATAACATTGGGGCTCAAGCTGCGTAATGTAGAATATATTTCCGAGACACGAAATCCTGAACATTGTTATGATCAATTCTAACATGTATTATCTTTTATATCTAATATTTGGGGTATCTTCTAACGACTAAAGAGTAGATTTTCCGATTTGCAGATTCTGTACGAATTTATTGTGAGTTTAGTATAAATATTTTAGTTTGTATAAATATGCGATTTCAAAACAGATGTAGAACTACTTTCCTTATAGATACAACGAATTTAGTACCTTCAATAAATTGTATTGCCATCATATTTTCCAGGAATAAAGACAATTACCAACACGTTATAAAAAAAAGAAAATTCAAATCCTATTTCATTGTTTCGGATTTATAAATCTAGTTATTGGCAAGTTCGCTTTGTAAAAACGTCTTATATCACAGTTATTTTTGCACAAAGGCTCGCTCTGAACCCTCAAATACTTTCGCCAAGAAACAATCAATTACAGTTGTTGAAGTACCCTCAACAGCAGGGGACTAATCGTCCGCGAAACGTCCAAATTAGCGGAGACACTGTCACTAATAGGGTAACGAAATACAAGGAAATGGGAATACGAGGGTTGTATATGGGAGAATAGATGTATTTGGGAAGGAATTTGAAGGGTAAGTAACAGATATAGCTGCTGAAAGTGATACAAATGTTGATTAGTTGAAGTGCTGATTCCAACTGTTAAGTATGATGGTACGAATGGGACAGTACTTATGTAAACTGTTGTTGAATCTTTGGTTAGATTCTGTTGTAGATCTGGTGATTGGTGATACATAGAGTAGAAATGGGAAGAGAAACTGCTGTTTCATTTCACCAGATATTTAAGAAATTCACGAGAGTATACCATCATAATCATCATCTTAGCGTTAGTCCCGGTCGCATACAAAGTTTTCACCTCGGAGTCTGGGGTTCGCTTTCCGGTTCCGCTTCCGGTTTTCTTGTCTTTTTCACTTTCCACGTCTTGCGCATCCATGATAGTTAGTGGTAAGAAGATCACGAGAGTGTACCAATAACCATAATATAATCATAGATTCGTAACAAAATGAGGGACCAACAGCAAAGTGACAGCAAACTTGATGCTAGCGACATCTACGTCGACCTGAGTTTCTTTACCCATTCGACACCGGTTAGTAATAAGCCCTCAATTTGGGAAAAAATGTACCTACACAGAAATGGGAGAAGCATAATAAAAAAAATATAGTGTGAATAATATGTAATAATAATATTTAATGTAATTATTGATACCAACAAAAAACACAAACAAAAAAATAAAAATGTAAATTAATATTATAATAATTCAAACCAAGACAATAATATTAAGCACATTTTAGTAACAATATGGACTTAACACTATGGTCTGATATAAAAATGATTATTTATTATTATAATTTAACTGCATATCGCGGTAGCCTAGTGGTATGGGTAATGGATCGGGGCGGGTTTGGGCTTATGCTTTCGCAATTTTTGACTGTGCTTTAGCTTCTGCTTTCTGCTTTAGCTTTCAGCCGGGTAGCATAGGTGCAAACCTACTTCTGCAACTCCCTCAGAGTTGCAGAGGGAGTGTGGTCTTAGGGGGAGCGCATCGGTCGTACAGATCCCTAAGGCAAGTCTAGTGTCTATCCTGCACGAGGTTGCTTTGCCCTGCTATTGGTTCAATTCCCTCAGAATTGAACGTAACTAAAAACACTGGGCGATGCAGCAACGCCGAGGTCACGCTGCTGCGAGTTCATCATCATAAAATACTGATGGTGGACAGAAATGACCTCCCGCGTGTTTGTGCCGTGCGTGGGGACCCGTACGGAGGGATGAAGGAATCCTGGTGGTTGAGCAGAACAGCAGCTGCGGCTCCTGGGAAGCAACACACTCCTTTGGTCTGGATTTCCTCTTACACGGGAGGTTACGAGGTAGCCGCTCGTAATCAATCGGCTGTGGTGCCCGGTCAGACGGCCACTGGCGAGTTCTCTGGGGTGATGGGGTCTGCAGGCGGCGGCGCGCGGTCCTACTCATGGCCGTGGTGACCGGAGGAAGATTCTCGTGCAGGTCAGTCTCGTGGGCAACTCATCTCGGAGTGCTATATCGGTCCGATAGCCTTGGTGCTTTAGAGCATCCCCATCTGAGGGCTCCGTGGAGGGTGAGGAGTCGGATCGACGAAAAATTATAAGGTATGGTATGGACTCTTTAACAAATACCACTCAGGGTGCAACAGCACCAAAGGCTGGAAACAGCGATAAGGCCGCCACCGTGGTCAGCGAAGGCGACTCCCAGAGTGGCTGGACCGAGGTATCTCGCAAGAGGTCCTCGGGATCGGCCCTCCAGGGAAGAACCGGAGCCAACCCGGGAGGCAGCAAGGTTCGGGGGGAAGGGAACCAGCTGACCTCGCTAGTCGAACGGGCCCATATGGGCCCGAACGGCGCCAGGGAAGTCGGGACCCAACCAAGTCTCCAACAAGGCAGCCGTGCTTCAGCGAAACGTCGAGCCAGGCGTCTCCGCAAACAGCACAGGGTGATAGGCGGAACCATCACCGATACGCCAGCCAAGCGGATCAGGGAGGTGAGTGACGAAAAGTCGGAACTCTCTAGGGACGCGAAAAAAGCGAGAACCCAGGGTTCTTACAGGGACGCTGCGGCAGGCTTTAGGATGGCGATCATCCCGGCAACATATCCGGAGGCGCGATTCGAAGCCGAGGACAACGCAGCTCTTCAGGATCTTTTATTCAGTGGGATGTTGGCGGCTTCGGACCCACTCCCACTGATAAACATGGGTAGTATGACGGCGGGCGCACTGAATGTGGTTTGTGCGAACGAGGCATCGGTGGGCTGGCTGAAGGGCCTGACTGGTTCGTCAGTCAGCAACCACAAAATAAAGGTGGTTGCAGCAAACGACCTTCCAAAGCCGGTCAAAATGGCATGGAAGTCGCGACATACTGCTGCAACCAACATACAGCATGTACTGAAGCTTCTGCAGAGGCTCAACCCGGGGCTGAGAACGGCAGAATGGCGGGTGATCGACACTCTGGTCGAGAGCACCCACGTTCGCCGCATCATCCTAGTGGATAAGGTCTCTGCGGAGGTCATAAAGGCCTCTAACTACATCCTTCCGACGGGAATCGACTACAGCCACTTTAAGTTGCTGGAGGAGTCGATCCCCAAAGAAGAACAGGCGAAGGCTGAGGAGGCGAAGGCGACGGAGCTGCCATCTGCTGATGCCGAAATGCAGCCGGCAGACGACAACCGCGATGGCGCAAATCATGTGCCGTCGGCTTCTGGAGCTAGTAGGGCTCAAGAGCGGCCCACATCAAGCGCCAAAGAACTGTGCAAGGAGATGGACGACCTCGACCTGGACGAGGACCGACTCCTGGCACAGTCTCCGGGATCTGTCGACAGTCACTAGGAAAGTGACTGTCCCACTACAACACCGGGAAAAAAAATGAACGGTTTAAGGTTAGTACAGATTAATTTACAACATAACAAGGCAGCGACAGCCCTTTTGGCTAGAGCGCTGAAAGGCAACAAATATGATATTGCCCTAATTCAAGAACCTTATATTTATAAAGGAGAAATAAAGGGTCTAGGTGGAACTGGTGGTACTATATGGTACCACAGGACTACAAATGATGCAAGAACATGCATATATATCAGAAATGGTATAGATGCATGGGTTTTACATAATTTCTGTTACAGGGATCTGACAGCAGTCAGGATCAATGGTGGGGGAGAGGCTGGCAACAAAGACACAATCTTTGCGTCAGTTTATCTTCCATATGAACACAAAAATCCCATCCCTAGTATACTACAAGGGTTAGTGGATCACGGCATCCGAAACAACAAGGAAGTAATCATCGGATGCGATGCAAATGCGCACCATGTGATCTGGGGCAGCTCAGACATCAACGAACGAGGGGAAAAAGTACTGGAATATCTGGTAAGTTCTCCTTTACAAATAATAAATAAAGGCAACAGTCCGACTTTCATCAATGCGAGAAGGGCTGAGGTTATAGATATCACTCTAGCCACAAACATGGCTAGCAGGGATATCACCAACTGGCAAGTATCTAATGAAATCTCATTATCTGATCATAGGTACATATGTTTTGAGTATAAAACTCCAAAGGTGATTGGGGTAGACATGCGAAGAAACCCCAAACACACAGACTGGATCCAATACAAAAAGGATCTAAAGATCTTCCTGGGAGATCCAAAATGCAAACTCAACTCGATAATCGATATTGAATTTGAAGCGGACAAGATAACTGAATCAGTCATAAAAGCATGGACAATAAACTGTCCAGAAAAGGAAATAAAACCCAAAAAGGTGCCATGGTGGAATAAGGAACTAGAGATGCTACGTCGCAAGACAAGGACTATCTTTAACAAAGCCAAGGCACAAGGAGACTTCAGGGAATATTCCAAAATGCTCACTGAATATCACAAGGCCGTACGGAAATATAAGAGAAAGTCATGGAGAACACACTGTGACCAAATAAGTTCTCTTCCAGAAGGCATGAGATTAGCTAAAGCCCTGGCAATAGCCAAGGAGAACCCACTCACGAGTGTGAGAGACGGAAATGGGAAGCTCACGGAATCAGGAAAAGAAACACTACATGTAATGATGAGTGAACATTTTCCTGGATCAGAAATAATTGCGGAAGTACCACAAAATCAAATAGAAATTGATGGTACTGAAGGCTCGAAAACAAATAAGGCAGCATGGAACTCTGCAAGGAAAATAGTAGATGGGAACAAACTACAATGGGCCATAAGCGGTTTTAAACCATATAAATCACCAGGCCCTGATGGTATCTATCCCGCACTATTACAACAAGGCATGAACATACTAATCCCCCACCTCGTGAGATTATACCGAGCATGCTTAGCTTTCAACTATATACCGATGATATGGAGGAAAGTAAATGTAGTTTATTTACCCAAACCAGGCAAAGCAAACTACGAAGATGTAAGATCATACAGGCCTATCAGCCTAACATCTTTCTGCCTAAAAACGATAGAAAAACTGATAGACAACCATGTGAGGGAAGGACCCCTAAAACGTTTCCCTTTACACAGGATGCAATGCGCCTACCAGCAGGGCAAATCTACGGAAACAGCGTTACACTTGGTAGTGGAACGCGCTCAAAAGGCACTGGATTGCAAAGAGATAAGCGTAGCGGCCTTCATAGATATTGAAGGCGCCTTTGACAAAACGACCTTTGAAGCAATCCAGACAGCAGCGGTCAGACACGGGGTGGACAACACCACCTGCAAATGGATAGAGCAAATGCTCAAGAGCAGAATAATTTGCTCTACGCTAGCGGGTGAGAAGATATACGCCAAGACCACTAGAGGATGTCCCCAAGGGGGCGTACTCTCACCGCTACTATGGAGCTTGGTAGTCGACTCACTGATAGTTAAACTAAATGAAGGACCATTCTACACAATAGGATACGCTGACGACCTAGTGATAATGGTAAACGGTAAATTTCCAGCCACTGTCTCGGGATTATTACAAAAGGGTTTGAATATAGCACTCAGATGGAGTATGGAAAATCACTTAACGATAAATCCATCCAAAACATCAGCCCTATATTTCACACGCAAAAGGGACCTAAAAAGCTTAAAAAGACTTAAGGTAGCAGGAGTACAACTGGAATGGGCCGAAGAGGTGAAGTACCTCGGAGTCATGTTAGATAAACAACTAACATGGCGGTCACATCAAGATTTCGTCACAAAGAAATCTATGAGAGTCCTCGGTATATGCCGCAGGGCGTATGGCAGAACATGGGGACTTAAACCGAAAATTCTGCACTGGATATACAACATGATGATACTACCGATAATCAAATACGGAAGTATAGTGTGGTGGCCAAGGACCACGAAAGTAACATGCAGGGAAACGCTCAGCAAAATCCAACGGCTAGCCTGCATGTCTATAACGGGTGCATTTATAACAACACCGACAGCAGCGTTGGAACGACTGTTAAATATGCTACCGCTGCATTCAATTGTACAAATGGAGGCTATAAAAGCTCTCAAAAGACTTAAGGATGCAGGACATACTACCAGCATACCAATGAGTTATACAAAAATGGAGATAACACCTGATCTTCGGGATCTACTAGAAATGAGGTCTGACAAAAAACAGCCTAAACTAGTATTTCATAGGAACTACAAGGTAACAATTCCTACCAGACAGGAATGGAAACAAGGTCTCAGAACCAATCAAGGTAATAGACAAATCTGGTATACCGATGGCTCTAAGACACTAGATGGCACAGGAGCAGGTGTACACGCGGAAAATTGCGACATCAGCGTCAGTCTCGGCAGATACGCCTCCGTATTCCAAACGGAGGTGTACGCTATTATTGAATGCGCTCAGGAGATTATAAATAGAAAAACTCATGGAAAGGAAATTTATATTCTCAGTGACAGCCAAGCAGCTATTAAAGCGCTAAGCTCTCCAAAGGTACATTCAGAAATAACACTGAATTGCATAAGAAGCCTAAATAAAGTTGGAAGAGCCAACAGATTAAGGCTCGTCTGGGTCCCCGGTCATGAGGGGATTGAAGGAAATGAAAAAGCAGACCATCTAGCCAGACAGGGATCTGCTAAAATACCTACAGGTCCCGAACCATTCGTTGGACTCCCCGTAGCCACATTCAAAAGGGCTATTCTAGAGCAGGCCAAAAAGAGGCAGCTTAAGGAATGGAGGACCAAACCAGGCCTAACACATTCGAAGGAATTCTTAAGCAATGAATTGGGAAGGCTGAGCGAGAAAATAATTAATCTCAGCAGGGACAGAATCCGGAAAATAATAGGAGAGTTTACTGGCCACTACTGCACAAAATACACTTTGAGCAAGATTGGTATCATAAATGAAGAAACATGCAGACACTGCAAGGAGGACGTGGAAACGATGAAGCACATACTGTGCGAGTGCCACGCCTTAGGAAGACATCGAATGGATCTACTCGGGAGGGGATACCCCAAACCAGAGGATTACATGCACCTGCGATTAAGAGGAGTGGCCACCCTGATAGAGAGGGCTATCCCTCCTCTAACCTAGGAGCTAGGATGGGGTCGACACAAAGGATCCAATAGGGTCGAAGTGTCCGCGAAAGCTCCAGAGCACGCACCCCAATAACATAAGATAAGATAAGATGGGTAATGGACTTTTTGAAGTTATGTGTGCATTTATCGCAGGTTTATAAGTGCCCGGTTAATGGCAATAGGTTCGCCACCTATTACATTGGGACCTAAATATAAACTGGCGAAATGTGGGTGCTACCACCACTGCCTACCCCTTCGGGGATTTAGGCGTGAGTTTATGTATGAGAGTTTTACTTCGTAATTTGCCCAACCCATTTTCCCCAGCTGAATCACTCAACACTTGAAAGGTATGGATCTAAATTTTAATTACTATTGGCTACTTAAGCAATCAAGTCTTAGATGACCAAACAAAGACTCATTGATATTTTGTGTTGTGTCAATGGACCATTGATAGAAAATATAATTATCATATTCCATGATTACTGTACTTAAAAGGTGTCTACGTACATGAGTAATCGAATGATTGAAATACAAAAAGGGCAAGAGGAGAGGAGGCTTACTGGAGATTAATAGTGTGAGTGTGCAAAACAATATTTTTAGGGTGACCCGAAATGACTGTGTAATATTCTAGTTAGCCTCTGCAGTTAAATAATAGAACATAAAAAAATAAAAAGACGAAAAAATACCCTAATAATGGAAACACGTGGATTTTTATAGATCCCGTTTCCGCTATCCAGAAAAACTATTGCCGGACTGGAATAAAAGATAATCTGTTCCTTCCCGGCTGTGCCTTGTCTGCACAATTATAGTCAAGTCCATTTTCACAAGATTACAGCTATATTCACAAGATTATTTAACATCACAATTATTTTTTTAATAAAATAATTATAAATATCTTTCCTTATGAATCATTTTCAAACGATTTATTTACTTTACTTTAATAATTTTCACAATAATTTACACAATAAATTACAATAATTATTTTATTTAGTATAAAATAAATTGATACTTTGATTTTTACCCCTCCACTATGCTTGTGTTAAGTTTTAACACACACCTCACATCGGTACTGTAGTAGCCAGGCTTCGAACCCAGTACCTCTGATCTTAGGAACCACTAACCCACCAGCGCTAACCTAAGTATATTAGTCAGGATATTACCCATAACCGTTTATTCCACGTTATTTTTTCTCACACCAGCCACATTCCCGAGACTTCCAAAACAACAGCATAAAATATCAAGATCCACGTTCCATTCTTAACACACCCCTACCTAACAAAGATACAAAAAGATTTGACAACAAATTATCTCATTTATACAAGCAAACAATGACTTTGTTCACAAAAAGTGATACACTGACCAATATTTGGGTATCTGGATCAATAGCTATGCAGGTGGTCTTCTTAGAAAACACCCTTTAGTTAATGGTTTGTCGGTCGTTTGGTGTCGCTTATAGGGGGTGTGCTACAATTTAGGGCTAAGCCTTGAATAGCGACGGCTGATTTACTTTTAATCGTGAGTTTGATATTATCGCGGCCATTCAAGTGTTTTGTTACGAGGCTCAACTATTTGTTCGCGTTTGAAACAAATAAGAGTGAGCTATTTGTGAGATTTAAAATCGAGTTCTTTAAAAAATTTGACAGCGATTAATGGCTGTTGATGTGTCAAAGATAATTGCTATATTTAGTTAGAAAGTTTGTGGGTATCACGGATTATTGTAGGCGCTATTTATCTTAATTCTAAGTAGTTATAAGCAAATATTTTAATTAAATAATATCACTTTTAGTTTTTAAACACACACATAACATACATGTACCTAATGGTTGCATTTTGTAAGCCGCTACCGTGGACACAGAATAGCCGTAGCATCATCGCAAATTGCGACAGCACTTACATACATTTTTATACCATTTTTGAAAACTTCTTTTCAGGAGTTGTGGTACCTACGTAATTCCTTTTTATTTTGTTATATGAAGTACATTAAAAAATAGAAACTGTCTCACCGAACAAATCATTTTTGTTTCTTTGTAAAGAAAAATAACTGATACCTCTACTTTATTGCTAACGAAACTCACTCGAGTCGAGAACAAATGGTGCGACCTCTAGACAGTTTAGTGCGACACACTGGATTGTGTTACTTCGACAAGAAAAAAGTAGTCGACTGAGAAACATGGGTCGTATTTGTTTAAAAACAAAACTATTGATGTATTACTTCACCACGTGGTATAGAAAAAAATAGTGTATTTTATTTGGTATCGGTTCGACCAACCAACCGGCAACTCGTCAGTGGCGACAAAATATTCTTAAAGGGGGCATTATATCAATTCTGAAAGACACTATTGGTACATCTTTGATCAAATCTTTCATTGAAGATTGGTCTAGTGTGGGGTGGACTACATGCCCTTGCCAACATTCTTGAGGACCAAGTCAACATCACCAGCTAATCGATTTAACGGTTAAACAACGGACTCTCTTACGGCTGTTAAAGAATATTACCAACGAAAATTTCTAATAATACCTCTAACCCCTCCAGCTAAGCTCAATGGCTTGTATTAGGAGTAGGTTTCCCAACCCAGAATAGGTGAAGGGTTCCGAAGTAGTTTAGTTGTTAAGAAGTTGGCTTTACAATCGAGAGGTCCCGGATGCGAATTTTGGCCATTACACTACCAACATGAACCCACTCTTAACACAAGCCATTGAGCTTAGCTGGAGGGGTTAGAGGGGTAATATTCTTTAACGAAAAAAACTTTGATGCTACTGGGAAATCGCTACAAAGATTTTATGTTCGATAGGCTCGTGTTTGACCACTATCTCACCTGTTGGTAAGTGACGATGTGGCCAACGGTGGAGCACGTGTGCCTAGAAGTAACCTATTCACTCTAGTCTCGAAGACTTCCAAGTTATAGCTATCTGACGACCCAGATTCGGGCAGGGTGTTCTACTCTTGGGCTGTACGCATCGATGATTATGAGGACTGGTATTGTGTTAAAAATAGAATACATACGAGTATATCAATACTCAAGATCCCAGTATGGTTATGAGGTCACCGAGCGCCTGGCTTTTTATAAAGCCTGTGCCAAAGCCTCTTCTGTTCATCCATAGTTGTACTTACAAGCTTGTACGTGAATTCGGCTTGGACTTCGAAGATCTCGGTAAAGTCCAGTCCATTTATGTTTATCCAAGTAATATGACTTATTTATTGGCATAAATTAAATTAAATTCTGCCTAGCAGATGAGTCACAGAAATTTTCACTTGAATCCTTAATAGAAGGCTATAAAATTAATTCATTCTCAATCAGTGTGTACGTGACATTATTGTACAATTAGGCCACAAAACATGACGCATGTAGGATATGATTGAGGGACAATCCCAACACCTTACGTGATGTGTGGTCACACATATCGCCAATTCAAAATTGGAATTTGGAAGTAGACCACAAAATGAATAGACATGGTCGTATGACGTCATTTGGTCCGTGGCGGTTCAGAATCAGATATGTGTACGTGACTAGTGGGACCAGATCACACAAATTTTTAATACAGCGAGTCATAAAAATATGATGGAATAATTTGGTTGTACATGGTAAAGGTACAGCCAAGTTATTAAAAAGCTAGAGGCGGGCGAGTAAAGAAAGGGATGGGTAAAACCGTAGGTACGCAATACTGCGTATGTTTTACATTGGGCAGTTCAAGGCTCAGTCTGTGAGACTAATGACTTTTTTTTATTTAGGACACGTCAATTTGACTTCATGACCCCGCCTGATGGTAAGCTCAAGGCAAAGTCTCAAGAACGAGGGTCACCATTACAAGCACGTAAAGTATTACAATGGTGCCACTGAGCTTGACAGCCTCATCAGATGCGTTTTCACGCCCCGCTTAAAGGACCCAAAACTGTAGGGTAAAGGAAACACGTAAACTTATTCGATAATTCAGTACATATTCGTTCATTGTTATTGCAGAAATTATATTAATTTTAACTAAACTAAACTTCCAGATAAACCTAGTACAGAAACAATATAACAATACTGATATTATCATTTTTAGAAGGAACTAGCAAACCCGGCGAACTCCGTTTCGCCATGTGAAAAATGATTTTCCCGTTTTTCTGTTGAAATTTTTCCTGAATTTTCTTTGCTATAAACCTCACGGAGCCCGAGACCTTCCCAACGAATGCAAAACTGTGGAAATCGGTTCGTGCGTTCTGGAGTTATAGCGTCAGGAAGGAAAACCCGACTTATTTTTATATAGTAGATGTAGGAAATCCTGTAGAACTTGGCTTGGCCATGAATCATGCGCCGGCGCCGCTTTTGTATCTTATTAATGTTTAAGTGCGATCAATTTGTAAGCATGCGATGTATGATCTAGGTTAGGTCACCACAAAATAAAACTGACTGAATTATTTATGAATGTGACGAATAATATATTTATTTGAACACTTTCCTGTTGAATCAATGTCGCAACTTTTTCAAATTTATTCAAAAATGCACTTTACAGGAAATGTCGAAAGACTAGATATTCGTATAGTATTTATGACTTTTTATGGACGAATATTTCACTTGAATAAAGTTAACGATGAGGTGAAATGCAACCTGGAACAACCATAGGATTAGTTTAATACCTAACTGACCATTTCGGTGGATGGATGGAGTTGTCCGTTGGAAACAAACGTAATATATGGAGGTCCTATTACGGTTGAAATAATGATAATCACCTCATAAGTGATAGTTAAGGATAAGTTCAAGTGAAGTATGATTAACTGTACTGAAAATCATTCAGTAGGTTAGACCTAGAATGTAATATACATAATTATATGCTCACACCTCTGCCTACCCTTCCGGACTAGGCAGAGGTGAATTAACACCAACCATTGTATTCAGTAATAAGGAGTGAGCCCATTGCAGTATTTTGGGCACTATTTTTGGCTCGAGCCACGCATCTGAGTCTGGGCTGTATGTATGTTTCTGTCTTGCTTTCTTAATCTTAGTCATCTTGTATGACATCGCAAGAGGAGAGACAACCCCGCCCAAATTCTACTCTGCCAGGAACAACGCGGCAGAGAGAGCAATTTCCTTGAGCGCCTTTTTTCTAATGGATGAAAGCGACTGAGAATAAATGAAAGTATTACCACAGATTACCTAATAGTGTATTACGAGTATAGTTAAACGACCAAAACAAGTCGTGTCAAAACGGCCATTATAACGCGCCGTAACTTTAGTAAAGAAATAGAATGAATTTACTCGACGAAGATTTAACATTTGACGCTAAAATACCTCAAGCCTACGTCCAAAAAGGCTGAGTCTTGGCTGTAATATGTCTGATGTCGCCTTATACGTCACCACATGGATATCGATGGGGTGGCCCAAATTCTACTCCGCCGAAATGTATAAAAACATTTTTATGTATATTAAGCTTTACAACAAATTAAGATTATGCTATCATTTTAATACATCTGCCAACATAAAAATCCTCACCTCTTAAAATACTTAAGCGACAAATATAATCTCAAAGCGGATTCAAAGTCATAATCGCGCAACTAAAGTGGTAATAAAATTAAAAGTAACCACTGTTTAATGGCACCTGCAAAGTTATGCGGTTTTTGTAAGGATCACTCTAATTCTGTGAATTTAGTGCCTCCAAAGATATAGAAAGGGGATTAGTGAAAACCACCTGTATTTTAGTGTTATCATTAGCAGTTTTTGTTGGCAGGTTAATAATGATTAGCAGATTTTACTTTTGGCATTTTTCGTTGTAAATATGTAGCTTCATCGATGAGTTGCCAAAGTTTCTGTGAAATGTATTAGTGTAAACTAAAGTAGGAAACAGGCACATGGCCGTCTTGACGGCAAGTGGTTACGTGGTACTATTATTTCGATTATTGAAATACATTTACTGAAAATCCTCGTAATTACTAACATCAGAAGGCAGGTGTATGTAGCCCCATCAAGATGTAAGGGGCCAAGCCCATATTACCTGCAACGCGAACTGTCATCTCTTGTTTATCGGCCACGGCTGACATAGACTTTCCTCGCGGGGTTGGGAGGTTAGACGCAGTAAAAGTAGAGATGCCAAAACTATGTTACGTGACCGCTTGACCACTTTTATACTAATAGGAGGTATGTAATGACTGGTTTAGGTTTTCATATTACGAGTAATTATGAGTGTCCCATAAATAAGTTCCAATGTGACACGCGGCGCTTATTAAGAAACTAGCGGACCCGCGCAACTTCATCTGCGTCACCCCGTTTTTGCAACATTTTTCACATTTGCTCCTCACCAGTTGGTTGTAGCATGATGTTATATACATATAAACCTTCCTCTTCAATCACTCTATCTATTAAAAAACCGCATCAAAATCCGTAGTAGTAGTTTTAAAGATTTAAGCATATAAAGGGACTTAGGGATAAAGGGACAGAGAATGCGACTTTGTTTTATACTATGTAGTGATTACTATATTGTTTATCAACTCGGACCCCACAGAAATATGCCAAAAATTTATCGATATTACAATTTCCAATTTTCTTAATCGATCGGCCTTTCAACTTTAAAAAAAGAATTCATGGCAGTATAGGTATTCCGTTGAAATTAAGAACACCACACCAATAACAACTTAAATAGCTTCATCAACGTCACAAATTGACATACTTTCGATCGATGTTCGATAATAAATCGATCCTAATTACAGTTCGATGTATCGACCTGACTTCGTTTGCTCATGATTCGTGAAGCGTGCACCTTCTCTTCTTGATATACGACAAGTCATACATATTGCCTAATACACACGATGGAGGTTTCTCCAAGATTTTGCAAGCCTGTACAGATGCTGCTAGGCGGGCGTTTGTAGAGGCGCTGAATTATTTTTTCCAGGACTTCATTTTTTTTCTGCTCGTGACTACACATACATGAATTTAGGTGCCTTAGTACAGAAGCAGCTTGTAAGAAGTATTACTGCTATTTTTTTTGTAGAAAGTAACAAACGTTTACCAACAGGACACACACACGAGACACTGTACATATTACAAAACATGGCCGTCAAGTACGAGCCGCACTCGTGTATCGAGGGTATAGTAAAAAAAGCACAAACATATGCTACATAAACTGCTATATATTTTGATTGCATTGAGTTAGATGTTTGATTTTTACACGGTATCAAAACATTACAGAGCTGTGTATGTTATATAAATTTCAACTTAATATCTCTACCCAATCCTGAGATATAGGTCTTGACAGACAGACCACAAAGTGTTTCGATAATGGATCCGTTTTTCCTTTTGATGCACATACGAAATACACTAACTATAACTTGTAATTGCTCCCGGAAATGGTAAAATCAGACAGATAGTTCTCTAATGGAGCCTAGAAGAAAGTACTTTTCTCAACGATCGTCCACGATTAAGATCTCTACCTGTGACGCCAATCCCTTGTATTATTAGCCCATTAGCAGTTCACTCGGCCGAGTGTCGTGCGCTCAATGTGTTTCTAAATGAGGACCTTAGACACACGCTGCGGCCAGACAAAATAATGTCCAGTGATTGACGAAATGTAGGCAGCGCGTGCTAATAATAGACAATTTGTAGAATTTGTATTGTCTCAGGCAACTTTACACCTTATGGAATTGAACGAGAGTTGTTTATTATTTAAGCGAAGTTGTATTCATATGATAACAGTTCATTAGTATCACGTTCTCGATGTTTTCTTTTTGCGAAGTCCACAAAGGACCTAATCATATTATTCGGATGTAATCCGCCATTTTAGGCACGTCACACGCATACACACGTCAATCTTATAGCCCCCCTCCCCCGTCGTTTTATGTTTCTACACAACATCCGTGTAGTATTTAACAGAAAGAAAACCAATACAAATCCAGGATTACGTGAGTTCAATAACTTCAGGTCATTTAACAAACAATTAAATAATATGTTTAGGAGAAAATACTCTTGTGTAAAGCACAAAGGAATTCTAATAAAATAAACAAGAATTTTATGAATGGGGTTTTAGTGTGGTTCTAGTTTCGGGGTTAGATTATATTATTATCAACTAGCTGTTGCCCTCGATTCCGCCCGCGTTCTGATCGCGTTCCCGCTGGTTCATAAAAACCCTTCCTTAGACATGAACCTAGGAGTGAGTTAATGTCTAAACCATTAGCTTAGCTGGATAGGTTAGAGTGAACATTAGTAATTACGGTTGCTAATATTAAAAAAATAGGGAGGTCAAGTAGGAGTAAATGAAAAAAAAATTATCTAGTCGAATTGATCCAGCAGTCTTTGAGTATTGAGCTTAGCAAGGCATATTGCGATACTTTTTAGTATACACAGACATATTTCAAGCCTATTACAACGTGGAATCTTCTTTAAGCCTATTGGTACTTTTTAAGTCTAGTTCTATGCATTTTCCATTAAACCGAATATCCTCAAAGACTACCCCGCTTACGTAGAGTATTAGTACATTCATCATCATCATCATCATCATCATCTCCCTGCCCTTGTCCCAACTAATTGGGGTCGGTGCAACATATCATTCTCTTCCACACGTTCCTGTCAGATATCATTTCCTCAGACACTCGCTTCTTTGCCATATCTTTTTTCACACAATCCATCCACCTTTTTTTGGGCTGACCTTTGCTTCTAAAGCCTTTGTTACAACATTACTCTCATCTCTTTTCATAGTATGTAGATACACAGTCGTTCACTTGTCAATTTTTCATTTACTGGTGCCACTTGTTTGCCACAACTTTGTCTAATATACTCACTACTCATTCTATCCATTCTCGTCACACCACACATCCATCTTAACATTCGCATCTCAGCTACATGCAGTTTTCTTTCATCCGTCGTTTTTAAAGCAATAGAACATTATACGACTGTTTATGTCTGTGTGCACTGAACATATCCTAATCTGTGGTAAGAGTACACAAAGCACGGATATTTACGCAATATATTTTTATGACAACAACAAATCGACTCAAAATACACCATGTTTAAAATTATAAAAACTAGTTACTCTCAGAGCTCTATTTTAAAGGCGCCCACCGAACCAGAAATCCAAAAAAAGTCAATTTAGTCTACAATTATCAACTCAACACTTCATTCGATATTCAAAAGACAGGACAAGTGCGAGCCGGACTCGAACCCGTATGGTTCCGTGCCAACCTACCTACACGTACAACAAAAATTAATTAAGTAAGATTGTAGTTTTAGCTGCAATAGATACACTTGGTTATGAGGTGTAAGTTATAGGGCTATAATGGGGTACAAGCATTTATTGTTAGTCGACGACAGTCTTTGTAGTGTGGCGGTAATGAACGCGACTGCTACGGAGGAGGCGCGGCTTTGGTTCCCGCTCAGTGTAAATAGTTGTGAATGCAAGAATATAGCCTTTAGCACTGGTCTGATTATACCTCGGAGTCAGTACTTCGTCCGTACAGCTGTGTATTACAGATTACGTGACGTCCCTAATCTGTAGCCTTAGCACGAAATACTATCGAATTCGTAATGTAAAGGTATCGACAGAAAGGAGCATTGCGATTGGCGGGCTACACACGCACACAGGTTCACAAGAGCCAGACTGCCGATCACAATGCTCCGTTCTGCCGATACCTTTACATTACGAATTCGATAGTATTACGTGCTAAGGCTACTGTAATACAAAGCTGACTTCAGCAGAATTTCACCGATTAATATCCGTTCAACAAAACTGAACTGTCATTAAATTATAGTCAATAATTATAATATAATAATAATATTAGTCAATAAATTACATCGATCAAAATGCAGTTTACTCCTAATACAGTTCAACTCTACTTGATCGCAGCTCCAAAGTTATCATTCGATTACGGAACCCAAAAAAGTAACATTTAAAACGGGGATACCTTGAAAAAAAACGCGGCAATTATTCTCCTGTCCTATTTAACCATTACCACCACCCTACGAGCTCATTAGATCGTTTAACACGTGTAGAATTAAAAAATAACTTAACACTCGCCTACCGAGTTCTCATGGCTGTGTTTGAAATTAATCGATTCCATTAGTATCGAAACTTCGGAATTTGGAATATTTATCAGTGTCGATTAAGAAAGGGGTTCAACCCTATCGCACGTCACTAGGATTTAGTTCTAATGATTAAATACATATTTTAGGTACTTTTTGTAGTTTACGCGATGTTTCACACGTCACACATTGAAATGAAACTGGATTCGAAATGAGAGGAGTCACGAAAAATGCGCGCCCTCCAGACAGCATCCAGGCTGCTGAAAGCCTAGCACCCGGATACTCTAACTGCAATGGAATAACAGGAATTCCCTAATCTGGCTGAGGTGAGGAGGAGGGAGTTGGTATGATTGTGGTGCACCTCTGCAGCCAATGAACCATCTCCTGTCGTGCCTGCTGTGGTCTTATACCTGCACTTGCCGACTTGGATGAGGCGACGAAGGACATGGTCAATGTCGCTGAGTTTTGAGCTGGATGCATCTAATTTAAACTTCTTCTTCTTTCGTGTCAACAATCCACCAATGATTAGACCACTCCAGAATAAAACCTGGCCATATTGACTGCACCGTTAGTGGCTCAATTCAGGTCGTCTTTGGTGCAGGAGGCAGAGAAAGAAGAACAGATTCGGAAAATACATAATACGGAAAATAAATAACTCGCGATGAAATCATGACGGAACTTGTTAAAAAGTGTGGAATGGATCTACGGGCGGCCTGCTCAAGACAACTTATAGATATAGAGTCGCAAGCCGGTAAACCTGCTGATTGACGAATGGCCGCACACTCCAAGGTGAAGGCCTCGGATGAAAATATAACGCTGAGCTGATATGAAGATGAATAGTAAAGCGAACACGCGTGTTCGTACCTAGGTATTGTCTCTGTTGATTATATATTAAGTAGTCAAATTTCTGTTTGCCACCTTAGTAGTATTAGAATCCACCGCTATTATCGCAAGCGGTCTGAATAACGTGTTTCTATTATCGCATTGCAAGTGTAAAAAGAGGTAGGTCTATACCCTTTTGTTTGAAATGATCATGACCTTGTGTAACTTCTAACGGATAGATAAGTAGATACCTACCGAGATACAAATAACAAACGGTTTGACGTTTATTTAGATAAGCTTAGATGATAACTCGCTAATATTTCCTCATAACAACAGCAACTTAGTCTAATATGAATATTATTATTGAATTCATGTTGATAAAACCTGTTTTTTTTTTATTTTTCGCGATAGAGTATTTCTGAACGTTCGCGCAAATGTCAAATTTCGTAGGTGCTATTTATAAACAACCAACAGAGCTTGCGTGATATAGTGAAAATTATGCCTCGACTAGCGATATATATCTATTGAACCCTTTAGTAAACAAGATACATTGTCAAGGTTTGTGTAATAAATGACGCATAGACGGAAAATCGCGTCTATTATTGCAAAATTGACTTACCTTTGCCTTGAGTGCGAAGACAGTATTTCTCTTCCCATATTTATTAAACGCATAAAACACCACACCACCACCGAAAACACAAGCACAGGTTGTCAGGACCTTATTAAATGATTTATCACCCTTCACATAACCTAAATTTCGCGTTAAAACCGGCGAAAATTGCAAATTTCGTAATAATTTCGAAGACGTACGGCTTAGCGTGGCCATGTTGGCAGAACGGCTGATTGACGTGTGCGAGCGAGAAAGATATATTATTGGAAGAGAATCTCCGTAAAACAGCGCATGCGCGATTGATATCAAAATCATAAAATTGATATATGCGAAATTAGGCTTTATTAGTAGACAATACAGCATAAACTGCTATACTTCATATTGTCCATTACACACGGCTAAATAAAGTTTAGTAGTTTCAGAACCGAACAAAAGTTTTCAAAGACGTAATTCTGGCTAGCTAAAAATTTGACGGTACTGGGTTTTTTGTATAATGGGTTCTGACGCAGATTTTTTTTCTCTCTCGGAGCTGGGAGATCAGCTCCAATAAGTCAACAAACGAATTATAATGTAAACCAAGTTTAGTTGTAACTCGTTCCTGGGAGCAGCTAGGAGGATGATGGTGAACTATTGAGATAAATAAGTATGGGTAGTTAGGTAGGTACCTATTTCTCATGGAAGTTTTCCAATGTTTCCATACCTACTACAGACAAACTAGTTTAATTATCTAGTTTATTACATACCTACCTTTAGGCCCTAGTATTACATGGACATTATATTTACAAGTAGGTAGGTACGTAGCGAATTAACGCTAACAGCACTATAGTCACTTGTGAATTACCATTCAAACTCTTGTACAGTATGTAAGTACTACAATTAAGTTGCATCCTGGTCGTTATGCGCTGAACAACGACCCAAATACTTCGCGCTATCAACTTATTATCTGTAACATCTTTCACACTGCAATTTATTATCAGTCTCATCATTTAAACATGAGCTGTGAGCAGTCTTTTGAACTGTGTGAGAACTTACCGACCTCCTCATTCTTGCGTTCGCACCAAAAACTGAAGGCTTTTCGGAGTCCGGGGTCCGCGTTTTCCACTCTCTGACGCGGCTGATCTTCTAAAATTTCCATGAAGCAACTGCCATCTGACCTCCACAATCCATAAGCGATATCGAAATATTGCGATAAGATCAGTTGTTGAACCTCTTATAGCTTTTACAACCCGTAACGACTGCCATAGATGTTGGTTAGATAACCGGGACCGACAAGTTCGTCGTGGCTTGCAAATATATCCACGCATACAAATATTTCGGCCATCGAACCCACGACCCCTGCGTGGTAGTCCAGTACACTGCCGCCACTCCACAGGGGTTGTCAAACATACTGACGAACAATATATCGACCTATTCATCGAGTAAAGATCATCATCATCGATGGGTCGTGGGCTTGTCTGCCACCTAACGATACAAAACCTAGCGATACAAAAAAGCTAGGCATGCACCAGAGCAAACGATTTTTTTAAGTCTCGTTTCAGAGGCACTCTTATCTGAATATAAAACCTGGAACTCCGCCAGTAGGTACTTCGATAGAACTCTATGCAAATTAGCCAATTTTTCATAGTAAAAACTCAAGCCGATGCTAATAATCTCGATGAAAAAGCTTTCGGAGTATCATGCCAGTAATTTCTTCCCAACAGACAGTCCTAACCGACGTCAAAGACAGTACATTACCGACACATGAATCTTGGATCATAATGAAGCGAATGAATCTCTTCAATAAACAATGTGTGTACGTGACCAAACCTACGCTTTCTTAGTCACGTGAAAATCTGTAGGCATAGTTTTCCGGGCTATTTTAATGCCGTGTCAATGTACTCTTAAATAGTGTTCGATGCCTAATAACTAATTACAATAGGATATTGTTTGATGTTAACTAGGGCACTTAAATGTTCTACGACAGATTCGACGACGTCTTGAATCACTATAATGACCTTTTTATATACTGCGAAAAGTCCCCCCGCCTAAGCCGGTTGGGGAGGTTATGTCGGACTCGAACTGACTAAAACGCACGCTGTCTTTGTCTTTGGGTCCTTAGTTGCCGGAGGTGAGATAGTAACCAACATGTCACTCGCACTCCGGCAGACCCCCGCCATCTCTTTCGAGATAAACCCCTTCTGGTGTAAGGACCGCGGTGTCCCAGTCTAGCCCCCGAATGTGGGGCGGCGCGTGTTTGCGCCGCCACCGCGGCCTGCTTCTGCTAGGGTGACAGGTCATCGCCAGGCCCGTGATCATAGAGGACGGAGGTCATTCTGCGACCTCTGACGTCTGAGTCGCAAAATTTTGAACGATTGAAGAACCAAAATTCTGAGTACACACGAATGCATTTACTATAACAAAAGTGTATGCAGTATCAAGTAGAAGCTTCTTCCATAGTGCGTGGTCCGCGTTTGCCGGGTCGATATTTACGTAACATTTTACCGTGACCGTGTCAGAAGCCAGAGTCAGTCCGATTATGTTTTTTTTATGGCACTTCAATTTGACTTCACCTCGCCTGACGTTAAGCTGAAGGCAATGTCTCATGAAAGAGGGTCACCATTGCAAACACGTTCAGTGCTACAATGGTGTCGAATCGACTCTTGGTGTCAGCACAACTCTAGATTGTGCTAACACGGCCATGAGTTTTTCCGTCCACACTCAACGTTCTGTACGGATGATTGCAGTTCGATCTATTGTTCGTGTCACAAATGTGGACTTGACTTAAGCTTCTATAAAACCTTGCACCGTGGACAAGCGGCTTGAGGTACACGCACAGCAGTTTGAGATGAATGATGTAATGTTTGTGCATACGTTGATTTGTAGGTATTATGGGGGTCGAGGGGCCCTACCGACACCTTAGGGCCCCAAGCTAGCCTAATATTATGGTTAGGGTACCACTAAAACTTATATAGGTAGTGTATGAAGCATCTTTCACTAAATGAAATGCACGCCTATGGTCGGTACACCTGCTGAACAACTGGCGTAGTTGGCTCAGACAAAAGTCGATCCCGTAAAAGTTAAAACCTATCAAACCCGCAGAGGCCTAGGAGTACGGATATTAGGAGCATTGGGTAAGCGAACTTGGCGCTTTGATTGAGGTACAATTAAAAATACCATTCTTTGAGGTGTATCTGATTGAGATCATCCAACCATAAGACAACTTTAGCTCAACGAGAGAGGTTAATAGGAATACTAGGGCTCACATTACTATTTATCAAGAATATAATATATGTATATGACAAGAGTATATGAAGTGTCATCAGCACAGCAGAGGGGCGGAAAAGAGGAAATGGAATAAATCATGGATTAAGGCCTCCTCTGTACAAAACTAACATCAGATTATTGCAGTTATCAAGCAAACTAAGTAAGATTGAGGGGTTTGCAGTGTTGAGTCAGACCGAATACATTGAACATCCTCGAGTCTGGTTAATACTAGACTCGAGGATGAATATTGCAGGACAATATTGAACTATATATATATATATATATTGAATAGTGACTTAATAGTGAGCCCAGTAATGAGCGAGTTCAATATTCTGTGAGTCCAGTATTAGCATATTTAACTTACCATTATAGATATCTTGTGAACACGACTGGTATGCAGGAGGGGTTCGATCCCCGATCAGTGCAAATATTTGTAAGCATGAATATGGCTATTTGCATTTGTTTGGTTGAGTTTCAGAGAGCATGTTAAGCCATTTCTTTTCTCCTGCTTGTCATAGGAAAGTGTATGGCAGTAGTTACAGGAGAAACCGAAAAAATGGCCATACATATGGGCTGATAACCTGTACTGTCAACAGCGTCCCCGCTAGGAGTATTATAGATACCTTCATGAGTTTAATGAGTACAACATACACATTATTGATAACACACTTGTACTTCTCCACTGTATTAATTATTGTACCTAACTAGTTTTGCCTTGCGGTATTCTCAACAGTTTACATTGACAGTTAACTGTCAATATAAATACAGTGGAGAAGTACAAGTGTGTTATCAATAATGTATAAGAATAAGTTCCACCAAGTGCCATCAATCAACAGTATAAATAATGACAACATACATACAAGTCAAGACTCCTCTTTATTATGTAACATTAATTCTTCATCCATTATTTAACCTAAATCTAAAAGTTACTAATTATTCTCCAATATCTGTTTCATTACTTTGGTTGTTATCGTCTCTATGTACAGTTATTTCTTCTGTATGTATTGTTTGCATTTGTGGTTGGAAGTCAACGGTTGACGGTGGTTCCGGCTCCGGTGACTGTATAGAATACATTACAACCCTTTTAACAGCATCAGCATTATCGTACAAACCATACTCCGCTTGCCATAGAACTGTTGTAATAAGTTGTTGTAAATTCCCTCTAGTACGTGGGGAATTAAATTTCCTTAATTTATTTGCTATATATTCACCGAATACGGAATATTCGTCTTTCTTTGGATCTTCATATACTATGGTTTTGTTCGCTTTAGGTGCTACATAAAATCCAGGTAGGCCGGTAGGGGAGGCAACTTCTCGTTTAATTTTTTTGTATTTCATTTTCTTTTTGGTTGGTTCATATGTTTCTATATGTGTGATTTGATAAGGGTCGTCCTCAAGCCACTCCTCGTCCGAGTTGGCATCAGCATGCATTTGCTGGACTAGATTTATTGTAGCTTCGTTTCCTTCATCGCCATTGTCAGAATCTAAGTTCTCGAGCACATCAACCTGCAAGATGAATTCTGGTTAACACAAATATTAAAAAAACAAAACACAAATGATGAATACATTAAAAAAAACTGTGATGAGCAACCTCTATCTCTATTTTCTAGTATTTTTCTAGATTTATGACTATAGCCTGTTCCTCAAACCAGAAACATTTATCATAAAACATCATGACAAAATTCAACCAATAAATTAAAAAAAAACTGTTATGCTGTCACTTAATTGGTGGAAACTAGACATGTGTTATTTTTCATTGGTTGTTTTAACTTCAAGTTTAATATCAAAAGCTACCTTCACATAACCTCATTATGCATATTGATAGTATAAAATCCTTCTTTTACCCATATGTTTTGACATTGATTAACGAATACCTCCTATATTTCAATTGTAATAGGTTAAACGCTTCATCAGGATCGAACATAATTCATTCACAACAGAAACAAAGCCAACAATAAAGTTGGAAAAAGAATATAGGTACCTATACCTAACTAATATCGATTACCAAATCAAAAGTTCAAAACCAGACAGTGATTACATTATCGATCGATACAACAAATCGATAAGATGACCGGGTTTTATCAAGTGCACCTCTTTTGATCGATTAATCACAATCAGACTATGGACTGTTTTAGTTTCAATGACAATCTGATAAAGAAATTACAACTTTAAACATCAATTATTATATAGTTAGTACCCGTTGTATTTCGATTACAGGCATAGAGCCTGATCCGGACGCTTCTTCTTTATTTACTGATACAGAATAACGTACGTTTTTATCTTTGTGGCCTCTCGACGCATATTTCCTTCTTTTTGGTGTACTAGATGCAGTAGCTGAGGTATCTTCATCTATTATTCTGAAATGTGAATTCTCCAAAGTACCACTCTGAGACAGTTCCCATTGTATTGGGTGCTTGTTTAACAAATGAGACCGCAGATTTGTCGTGTTTCCAAAGAATTTGTATTGAGTTTCACATAATTTACACAACACTGCAACGCATCGCTTATTTTCAACGATACGCTCAAAAAATTTCCACACCACAGATGAACATCTCTTCATTTTGTATCGATACTTTATTGATAGTCAATTTGCCGCCGAAAATCAGATAGATTGAATTGAAACTCAAACGATTATAGCCGTGTATCGAATCAAAAGTATCACGATCACGAGTACGAGACAAACACTTCTACAAAATGGCGATCGAATAAAACATCGAGCGAGCTGCGGCGAGGGGAAGCGAGCGAGCGACCTTCATTCGATGCTTTGACGTTATCAACTATCAACCGAGTCGAAACCCGAACACTTGGTAATATATTCTCATTATACAATATAAAACTTTACTGGGTACGAGATAGAGTCCTATTTGGAATGATAATGACTCTACGCTGTACACGTGACTTTAGAGTGTTTTCTCTTTCACTCTTATAAGTTCTATAGTTTACATCTCTTTCTCGCGTATATTCATTGGGTGGCGATGTACTATGCCAGTTTGCAGGATTGCCAACTTTATAATAATAAATTCGATCAATGGGCACGTTCCATCCATAGAAAAGACCACGTTCCATTATTTTTATTCATAATTTGCTTATTGTTGAATCATATCGAAGATTTCATGAATGATGAGCGATTGAAGCGATTTCAGGTTTTGGTTTCTTCTTGTTGTTCATCACGATTCACAATCAGAATATTTTTGATAAACACTTTAGGCACATTGTGCAGTTTTCATTGAAAATTTTGGGAGCGGAATAAAATCGAACTTGCATTGTTACCTAATGTCACGCTCACGCTCCCCGAAAAACGATCAGAAAGACGTATATCGTAAGCCGCACGATGATAAAAGTATAAAAATGAGTGTAATGAATGTAATATGCATTGATATATTATTATGTAATTATGTAAGAATAAGTCAATTAAAATTGTGATATTTCACATGTGACTTCTCTTTAATTTCTTTTGAGTTTAGTTTAACAGTTTTCTGGGAAGTAACTTCTTTTCGTTTTTCATATAATATATTTTATTTATTATAATATCTTATATATATTTCATACCTACAGGCCGTTTCTTTTTACAGGCCACTGTGACCATTTTCCAACAGGTGTACTGTGTGCTTGTTTTCCACCTAAGTGGTATAAAAACCAATCAACAATTTTCAAAAAGCAGGATCCGGTGGAATTGATGTTGATGAAACTGTAGTTTTTTTTCTAGTACATAGTAAGATAAGAACGTCTTTACGTTAACATTTTTGAATTTACATTATCTGTGGCAAATTTTTAGTAAAAACCTTTCAAAATATGTAAATAAAGCAAGAAATTCATACATAAATTATGTTAAATCAAAAAGCAAAAAGAATCTCTCCGGCGGGGAATCGAACCCCGGTCTCCCGCGTGACAGGCGGGGATACTTACCACTATACTACCGAAGATGTGATATACAGTTGTGAAATAGCTGTTCTATTTCTACAACATAGTAAAACGAGAGAGTTGTTCTTGAATGGGATCATTCTGTAGTAATAATTTATTTATATCACATAACATTATCAATTTATATACAGAATATTAATAACTATATACAAAATATTCCTCCCCATCGATCTCTACCGGATTTTGTAGTTAAAATGAGATTTATATGGTGATTACACTCAGGAATATTCACCATTTCATTTAGTTGTTTGGATTAGAAAACAATTTCAACCGCTAAGAGGGCTTCAAACTATTTTCGACATGGAATTCTAAAACATTGCCTAATGTTGATTCGCGGTTCGTAGTGGTGGCAAACAAGTATAGGGTCCGTGTAGTGTGTCGTTACATGTGCAGTATGGGGTTAGTTGAAGAAGTAACTTCACCCTCCCCGCAGCCCTCAGAGTCGTGATAGCGCATTTTGTAGTCAGTTTGTGACCACGGTTAGTGCGACATGGCCGAAACGTCAAGCAAATCGAATATCGCTTAATACCCGGATTTTTTTTTATAATATCACGCCTATATCCAGTAGGCAGAGGTGCTAGCACCCACATTTCGCCAGTTTATATTTAGATCCCAATGTAATAGGTGGCGAGCCTATTGCCGTCAACCGGGCACTTAGGTATAAACCTGCGATAAATACACACATAACTTCGAAAAGCATCGCAGTCATTGGTGTGTGCCTTGGTAAACCTGGGATCGAACCCGAGACCTCGTCTCAGCAGTCCACCACCCATACCACTAGGCTACCGCGGATTTCTTTAACTATAGATATCCAAAATTTCGGTAATATTACTAGCGCGGTTATTCTGTAGGGCGGAGGTACTCCCCTCGGACTGTTCCTTCTTCCTACAGTTCCGGGTCCTTTAAGCGGGGCATGAAAAAGCATCTGATGATGTCGTCAAGCTGATATCTTTGTAACACTGTCTCAGGAAAGAACGTGACCTTTATAAACACGTACATACGTTTATAAAGGTCACGTTCTTTCCTGAGACTTTACCTTCAACTTACCATCAGGCGAGGTGAAGTCAAAAATATCATGTCCCTGTTCAGAAAAAACAAAAAGAACTAACATGTTTCCCCAGGAGGCTGTCGTCATTATGGCAGCGATGGTGACTGTTTGAACTTGTGATGATCTTTTAGAATTTTAATGGACATATTATTCATAGTGCAGGTCATATCATAAATATCGTTTGGTATAAAATTTGGTCACGTACTCGTTTCCCAGCTTTATCCCCATATATGACTAGCGTAATGGTACAATTAAAATCTAACATGAATACATACATACATTTGTTCACGCCCGTATCTCTCGAAGGAGTAGGCAGAGGTGTACACCCATATTGCGTCAACTATGATTTTCGGCACCACGTAAAAGGGAATTTGTAACAAATGGGTATGAAGAAAGGAAATTCCTAACCGAAAATGTTGCAGCTAAATATATATGTAAAAAAAAATAGATACTGAGGCGGTCCACCCACTGCACTGCGCCCCGGAGCGCGGGATGACAGATTTTATCCATTATCAAGTATCTCAATTTATATAGAAATCACGCCGGCAATGCGCGGGAAGGCGCCCCGCGCGCAGTTTCTGCCAATCTGCGCGGGAGTTATGACACAGGCTCCGCAGTCCCGGGCCTGATTTGATACTATAAAGACGTTTGCACGATGGATCTCGACATAGACAAATATACAATATACAATGCGCTGGGGGGGGGGGGGGGCGTCGTAATCTGCATGACAGCGCGGGGGAGCAGATTGCACCGCTAAGTAAGGCAGATCTGCGCCTCCGTCGCCGCACCTGTAATCGTCGCTCCGCGCACCGCGGCGGGACGCATCTTCAGTGGTTAGAGCGCCAGTCTTCTTATCGTACAAGGCGATTAGGAATAGGTAGGTACTTCTCTAACTTCTCTGTTAGGTAATATAGCTACATGCAGGTGAAATTGTCATGTGGGTTTAGGTGTGGATGGCTTAGATGTAGATACTTTAGAACAACTGTAACTCCCGAACCTGGCCTGGGCTTACGCAATTATAGTTGATCGAGTAATGCTGTCATTTAATAAGGCCTGTGGTCTGCTCAACCTTCTGGGGATAAGGGTGTGAATTTACATGTTCATGTATGATCATAATCATCCTTACTTACTTAGGGAACGTAGTAATCCTTCCCGAAGAGCGAAACCTATGTTCGGGCCCTGCCGTGAAACAAATTACTACACCACGAGGGCAACTCCTTTAGGGCTCCAACTACCCGTAACGACTGGCATAGATTTTCGTATGACAGCGGTGACCGACGTATGTGCTCTCTGAGGCACGACCAGAGTGGCATGTGACAAACCAGACCAGAATATTCATGTGAACAAATATTTGCACTGAGCGGGAATCGAACCCGCGCCTGCTGCGTAGCAGTATCTTTAATAACTTCCTTAGGATTTGGTGAATAAAAAGTCATATAATATATAATCGTTTTATTTATTTGTCGGTATAAGAGGCTGTAAAAGTTATTGTCTAAAAGTTTCCATCAATCTTTCTTTTGGTACAAGTAAGTAGGTAAATTAGGTAATTTTTTTAAACATCGTCCTACTTTAGAATAAACATCTAAAGATTATTAAAACATTTACAAATCAGAATTATAATTTTAAACGTACATATATGAATAAATGCACTAAGCAAACACGAATATTTTATTTATAATATTTAATTATTATTGTAAACATGTATCGAAATTAATTAAGTAATACTGTTTCACTCCTCTTGACTATCTTAAATATAATTTTAGAGAAATGTGGGAATCACGCGCGTAGATATAGAAGACATTTTGAATAAAAACTGTTATTACGTCATAAATAAATTTTCAAAATGTCTGCCGTTTCCCGCGCTTTTGTTCCTTTATTCCATAACAATTGAATCCATGAGTATAGTTATAACTGTATGAAAATTAGTGTTTATGAATCGGTAGGCTAACCCATAGGGGTTGTAATTATGGCACATGGGCATTCAAATAACATAACACTCATATTTTTACACCGGCACAGTTATGCAAACTCATGTCGCAAAATAGCAGATCAATAAATATTCTATTATGTAATTATGAATAAATTATTAATAATATTTACGGGTTAGGTATTTATTACAAATATTTTAGTCCAGTTGCATCGAGTTTGAGTTTGTTACATCGTAGTACTGTCAATATTTATTAAATAGATACAAATAGGAGAGCGAAATTATACCATTTTGACGTTTTCTGAAGTTCCTTACAATCTCTATTCAATAAAAAAACTACAAAACTAGATACTGTAACGGAGAATCATTTCTACAATACCGAAATACTGTTTCTACACTAATATAAAGATCGATTGATATTAATTTACAATAACGAGTAAATTTTAACGAATCGGAGAATCGAATAATCGAATATTTTACATTTGAATGAACGAAAACGACAAAGAATGGGTACCTACGGTGTAATTATTTTTGTACAAAAAGTTTATAAGATGAGTAAATGCTTCGTTCGTACGTATTCCCTGTCGCTTTCACGTGATACCTAAATATTATACATACATATAAATAAATTCAAAATATTATATCATTCGTATAATATACGTAGGTACATTCATAAAGCTTGCTGCGTATATTCACAAAAATCTCTCGAAATTGAATGGTACAGCGAACAATGAAGTACCTATGATTACACTACCTAATTGTTTTACCCGCAATTAAAATCATTAAAGAAATTTATATCCTGTAGATATGCAACTATCTATATTCAAGTGTAACAACATTCGAAATATTTAGAATAAATACATATTGTCAGTATTTAGTTAAAGTTTAAAATGGCCGAGAGATTTTGGCTAAATTGTAAGGTAAAACTGAGTGAATGAAATGAACGATATCACTTTGAAAGTAAACGCGCGAATTGACTACATCTATTTTGCACTCATAATGTTCGCTGACCATATTCAAGATCCTCCAGATACAATCTATGCACATATTCAGAATACGAGGGACATTACTAAAAAGAATGTAATCGTTTACATCTATTCGAAAACAATATTTACGATTGCATCCATTACACACTATACAAAACCGCATACAACGCATTTATTGTTTCCGAACGGACTTAAAAATATAATACAAATAATATTGGCTCACTAAAAATACAAGCGTATGACATCCTACATATCTACATCGGTTGGAACTAAAGGGGACGAGAGAATAAAAAACATCAACTAAAACGTTAACAAAATACGGCTTTCTCTATGGAAAATAAATAAATTTACAAATTAGATACACGTTTTAGAACTACTTACTAATAGTCACTTCATCGTCGTTCATGTTTATCACTACATTTTTGAACGAATCCAAGCGAGCGGTCTTGTAAGTACAACTATTGACGTACAGTTACGCAATTATGACTATTTTTTATTATTTTGATCTAGTAGGGACTGGTTTCATTCACACTGCGGGGTACGTTGGGATATCAGGTATGGTGTCACTTTGCCACCGGCACGCGTGGGAATAATCTATGAGATTTATAATTTGATGTCGTTTAATACACGGCCGCTCGCCCGCGACTCTATAACTTAGAATAGATTTTAGAAGCATGCCGTCCGCCGCACTACGTTATCCTATCATAGCCTAGGCCGAAACCAACATAAACTACATTACTCAGTCCAATTTTCAGTCAATTTCTTAAGAAATTACACCTCAACACACATTTCTAAGTACAAAAACGTCTCGGAATTTCCTCTCCGTGTTAATAAGCTTGTTAATGCAAATTGTAATGATCGATGCCGCTAATTATTTAAAAATGATCTTAAAAATAAATGTTCTGTGTAAATGATAATTTCTCAATTTGAATGCCTGAGCTGCATGTGAGTAGGTCCCTACATATATTATGAACGTAGAAAATTACGAGCATTTAAGATATCCATTGACCATAAATGTCGTGTTTATAACGGAATCGAATGGACTCCGATCAAATCCATTAACGAATAACTTAAGCTTAATTAAGGGGGCATACTTTACGTACCACGTAATGGTTTATTGAAGATAACACCAATTACTAAATTAATGTTAGATATGACCATTAATTACGAGTATTATGAGTGAATGTAAATGAATGAACTATTGATAGAATGAGCGGCGCGAGAGAGTGATTCCGAAACGATAAGTATTTAGGCTAAATTTTAATTGACAGGAATCCTTTCCCTTCTAACACAGTTCCACCTTACCAAACCATAATCTCGACGATTTAAAAAACAATGTTTTAGTAATTATCGAATAAAGTAAAATTTTATTATCTACGTTAATTTCATGAGAAGTAACAGTAACTAACAACTGGAATCTTGCCGATAAACCTACGTTTTAAAGCGAACTAGGAATATAAATTGAGATAGATAATTTCAGTAGCTTTGGTAGAATAATATCATTCGTTTATTGTTATCGTGTATCAAGTTAGCAGCAACGCCGCTAGCACTCATCATTTGAGTATTATATTTCGTATGTACTACTAATAAAGGAAAGAACGAAGATAAATTTCGATAAATATATTGATGAACGCGTCGCTTGTTCAAGTTTTTCCACTAAATTGAAGCGCCATACGTTAAGAGAGCGATGTTACTTTGTAGTAAGCAATTCATACGTCATACCGTCGGTAGTACGACACTAGGCCTTAACTACATATTTCCATCTACCGTCATATTGGTAAGTGATAATAATAATAAAAAAAATGTTGAAGGGAAAAAATTATACCACTTCGTTTCTTTTACCACGGTACTGATGGTGAATAACATGTAGTGCGGGCTAAGGAATGATACAGAGATTCTTGCACGTGTAAGTGTGGAACGGTGCTAGTGTGCGAGCGCAACGGCTGCCCCGACCGCGACCAGCGCCCGACTCACGCGCGACCGACCGCCTCCTGCGCGGTCGCGGACCGAAAAAACTCGACATCAGTCGTCGTAGACATAGTCGACATCGTCGACTCGTCCCACGTCACCTCGGTCGTGGTCGTCGTTCCATTTTCGTGTTTTCTCCTCGTTTTCGGATGCCGTTGTTTTTTTTTCGGATGGTTAGCCTTCTTGTGCTTCCTTTTCTGCCGTAGGTTCTGCTTTTGGAGGCGTTGTAGGCAGTTCCTGTGGCGAGGTGGCGGTCTTTTCAGTTTGCCGCGGTGCCTCCGCGGTGGGCAGTGTGTTTGCTTTTCGCCGTCCCACAGCCTGGTGAGGGAGAGCGCGTACGGCGATAGATTCCCCAGCGGTCGGTTGACCGGTATCTGCGTCCGCCTCGCCCTTCCCCTGTTGTCTAGCGCCAAGAAGGTCTTCTTCCCGTTGCGTAAGCGCGAGTATGTGTTATAGTTATTTTCCTCCATATGTTCTTCGAACACGCAATCGTCCGAGAGATCCTTCTGAAACAATGGAAAAGATACGATTAGCAAATTAAAGACACTTTTTAATTGATGACCAAGATGGACGGAAAATATTAGATGCGTAGGGGGTAAGATCAGATGCTGTGGGATAAAATGGAAGAGCCCTATGTCCAGCAGTGGAGTTGTTCACTCCAGTACGGGACCTTAATCCAGGGTAATTTTATGTCAGATTGTTCTATGAACAGCATGAACTGATGTTGTTGTATACGCGTTGATTGTTAAATTATTGTGATATCATTTTGAAGGTAGAAATTTGTTAATTATCATTTCAAGGATTCGTAGCATTATCAAAATTCTTTCATCTTGGTTTAACAAATTATGAACAAAATAAAAACCAACTAAAGGTTTTTACTGGAATTACCTAACAACTTTTGAATTACGAATCATTTGGAAATTATATTATTTTACAGTGATCGCCAGATATTGATATGATTACAATATAATATCATCGAATTTAAATACCCATAGACCATAATATTGGGTAAGTAAGTACAAGTATCTTTACTTTGCATGGAACGTCCAATGGAGTTTATAGTCCGAGTAATTATAAACACACTAACATAAAATAGGTCTTTAAAGGCAAATCGATGAATAACATTCACTAAAGAACTTCCGATACCTTGGACAAATTGCTAATCTCATAAATCATTTCGATAATAATTTTCACTCGCAGTCGTATCGCTAACCTGCAAACTAAACCAGATTCAATTGATGTCCACCGTATTACTGCCTTGTGACAATTTAAGGGGCATTAAAATACCCTGAAGCGATTCACTTATACATATTTATGAAGATAAGCAATTTGTATATAGTCTGAGCACAGTTCTAAACATAACAGCAAAATATCTGCAGGGTAATAACGTCCAGAAAGGCCCAATTTGTTGAACTTAGCAAACCTGCGTATTTGTTCCACACACAATACACTTTAGATGTTTTATGGGCTCTTTGTAGGATTACAAATTGTTCACTCAAAATTCCGATGTAGTTTACAGTTCCAAATCTAGGGTTTTCCTTAACGTTTTCATTAGAATTGCGATATATATATAGATTATAATTTTAAGTCTCCAACCTAATTTTTCTCATCTTGTGAAATTGGTAATGAAAATCATTACCAATTAAATAAAATAGTTTGAATTATGCCCGCCTATTCTTATAAACCCCAACCACTACACATAAGTTGCTCTTGGCGCGAAAATCATAAAGTTGGCAGCTCCGTTGCACAATATAAACGCTTATTTAATAGACCACTAGAGCCCGCGAGCGATACTGACTGAAAATTAATCTCTACAACTTACGAACTCCGCGGAGTTATCTTACCTATATAATAATGTATAGTTATACCTACTGTTATCATAAACGACGTTTACCTATGATTTATTAACAGACTTTGTAAAAAAGAGGAGGTTCTCAAAATTTGAATGATGTTTTTTTTCATTATATTTGCAGCTCCGTCCACCAATGAACGGATTTAAAAAATCATGTTTAAATAATGAGTTTAACAAGTTATTGTATACGGTTATATTACAATATTTGTGAATATTTATTTTATAAGTTAAACACAATGCATTACTCGCGTTCTCATATTTTCTAATCGATCTTACATTCACCAAATAATTTCGTTATAAATCGTTTCAAACGAATATTCGAATCGTTTCAACACCAATATTTAATCAAGCAACAGCTCTATTAGAGAGGTCCTTATAATTATAAAACCGTTTTATTATCCAATCACCTATCGACTACAGATAATATTAACCGTTACTAATAGTTTAATTCAAAAGGAGGTGGCGTACGTTATCATCAATTAAATCGCGGCTCGTCGCAACCGTCATAACATGTTATCTTATCAAGGGTTAAAACTATTCTCTCTAATAGTTACGGGGTCCGTTTAGTGCATTGGTTCAGGGGCCGTATGTGTGAGAATTGGATGAAGATAAAACTAGTGACTGATTGCTGGGTATCTGGATATCGATAAAGTTAACGTTGTAGATAAGATTCGTTAAGTAGAAACGTAGGTATGTTGGAATTAATTTAACTGACTGTTTAAAATTCTCATATTGGGTAACATAAAAATATTCGTTGGCTACGGTACTTCTATTTCATAATACAACTTGCGGTGTAATGGGCGGAGAGGCAGTAAATATTTCTCTACTCCTTGTACAGAATTTTAGTAATAAACTAGACAGTCCACTTTTGATAACTTTACTTGCGTCCGTTTATGAAAAGATTCCTAAGTTATTCGATACGACTGAATAAAGGTAAGTTCTTGGCAAGTTTATGAGAAAGCATGTATTATGCACGAATGCCATTTCATATTTCAAACTTAACTTAGTCGCTTTCAAACAAGACTAACAAGATTATTCTAATTCAATGATTCCCTGCAACATGTAAATAACGAACTCATATAACATTTACATACATTTTCTAATCGATAAATCGTGCCAACCTCACGGGTCAAACATTTTACGATCGTGAATTTATCGATGGCGATGATCGACTATCGATTGTGGATACAACACTAGCGTAGATAGGGTTATCGCGTACGATCTTTATGGATTTAAACAATCGCCAAAGAATATCCGATTCGTGTTCCTTGTAAAGGATTCAATATGATGGAATTAAATTTTAGTATCCTTATTGACATGTTCCTTCGTATTTCACTATACACACTAATAAAGTAAAACATTATTTTTTCTATTGTAAAGGTGGCCATACACCCACTATATCGGTCATTAAGTTGTTGGCAACATGGTAATGATATTGCTTTTATTTGTGGTAATACTACCTACATTAAAACGCACTTCATCTTCAGGCTATAAAGAAATTTGTATTGATGTGGACGAGTTTATTGGTGAACGAAGAATAGAAGAAATATTCTGTTGTTAAAATAGTTTACCATGTTTATTATTTTAACATTAAAGTAGATTTCTGCTCCATTGGTGAGGCGATAATTTTACAATTTTAATTTGATTAAACGTGTTTTAATATATAAATAAATCAATTAAATTTATTCAATTAATTTCGAATTCATATTTAAATCGATTAAATAAACAAATGCTGCTATTCATGAAAATATTTTTTGTAACTAGATATGAATGGCCTTACACTTTCCATTCATTCATTGTCGCATCAATGAATGAATGGGCAGAAATATTAAAGATTGAACCTAAGCTACACTTTTCTAATAACTATTTTTCATGTCTGACTTTTATCAAACCACCCACGATTTCTGCCGTAAAAGAATGTCACACTGAAACAAAAGTTCTTCTGAAATTGGATAATAGTGCCATGCAAACAAAATGTTAAATTAGAAAGTCTTGAATTCTAATTTACGCGCCTCTGGAGTTATTTATTCTGTAATAAATATGTCAATTACAGTAGCCTAGCCCAGACAGATTTATACAGGGGTGTCAGTCGTGCTTTAAAAAGACATTGACATCTCTTATTCTGACGTGGCGGGAATTTTATACTTTTTAGCGGGAAACGGATTAGGAATATTGACGAAGTGGGAGGAAATAATAGTCGTAGCTTGATTTGCATTTGATTACAATCAAATCTTATACATAAACATAGAAAGAGAGGAAACGTATAAATAAAAGGACAGCACAATTAGATATCAATTTCGTATCACCAGCTAGGCTCAATAATGAATATCTTGGAGAAGTACAAGTGTGTTGTCAATGTATAATTATAGCATAGCAATGTATAATGTATAATTATTTTACTTTTTTGTACAAATTATTTTATCTTTTCCCAATTTTTTATTTTTTTAGCGGTAAAGGTACGAATGCAGCTTGCCGAGAAGTAAATAGTTAGGTATATTGTATATGACCTGTCAAATCTGAAGAGTAATTGGGACACATCTAAAGGGGAAAACGGGAGAGATTAGAGTTTGAAAAAAGACAAAATAAAAAAAAGCCCGCTGACTTTTTGCCGGAGTCTTCCATTTGCTGACTAACCTATAATATATTATAAGTTGAGACGTTTTGTAAGTTAGAATAGTTATAATAAATGATTTTTAAATTTTGAATAGCGCAAGAGAGTGAGTTGAAATGTCTAAGAGAGAATAGGTCACAGTAAGCTCTTTAACATTAAAAAAAATAAAGAACGTCTATGAACTGCACCGGACCGGACATACAAACGCTATCGTGATACATTAGTAGGGTTGCCAGGACAAATCGTTAGCATTTCCGAGAAAGACGTGATTGCGATCAATAACAAGATCGATGATGTCAGTTTCACAGTTCCAGGTATCCTGATGGGATTCCATCAACCTTTACCGCAAACATCACGCCATTATTTGTGGCTGGTCTAGCCTGTCGTCTGTGAATCTAGTGTTAATTTATGCGATCGCGGCGCCTCTAATAAAATTTTAATGACGTGTTTCCGAACGATCAGTTTCGAACGTTTTTAAATTTTACTCATAATTTTTGGAATAGATCGCCACAGACCACCACACTCAAATTAATTGCTTCATTCTTCTGTATAATCTGTTGAATTCACTAGCATATAATGGCGCTGATAAAATCAGTAGTCCGTCGAATAGCGATCACGTTTTTGTGTTCATTCATTTTGATGGTTTACCATAAATTTAAGTAGATAGGTAGATCTGCAAATAAAAAATGATTTAATTTGGATTCATCTGCGTATACTCTTGTATATATACTTGACGTCTATGTGTGTGTGTGTGTGTGTTATTGAAGAAAATAAAAAAATGTGAATATGGACAATAATGACCGAATATATTTGTCCGAAATATTACCTAGCCGTTAATATATTGAAACGTTTTAAATTAGCTTTCTTTTATAGTGCAGATTGGGTTATTTATCTTTTTGCTTTAGCAAAAGGACACCGTCGTCGCTACAAGAAGTCTTCTAACCCCGATCTCTCAAACACAAACTCCTTCTTTCATATTCCTTTTTTCATTTTTTTTGTTTTTTTTTTTACTATTAATTAGAGTGAGATTAGTTTCCTAAAGCATTAAAATACAAATTATCTGTATCTTTTTATAACAGTAAAAATAATGGTATGGTGCCGTTCAATAATGCTCTTAGGATAAAGGAACGTTTTCGTATTTCGCTTGTGTAACGGCGAATTTTATAGCTGACGTTATCTATTTTCAAATGTATGGAACGTCCAATTAATGGCGGTAATTTTTGAAAGATTTATTTTCTTTTTAATAGGTTATTTAATTGTCGCTACAATATAAAACAAAATAAATTTAATTAAAAGGGAAATTTAAGATGCAATATATCTGTCAATATTGATCTCCTGTCAACAGCGTTATGTAGCGTAAGCGTAACAACACGACCGTTATGCAGGGGGCGCCGTTTCGATCCCTGCTCAGTGCAAATATTTGCATTTGTTTGCTTCGATATCCCTAACAGGTTATAGAGGTTAGGTGACAGTCGCTTCATTGAAAATATCGAAGTTTAGCTAAACTAGCGGTTAGGCTGGTAAAAGCAGACCCCGGTCTGCGAAATGAGAGCATCGGATGCGACTGCGATGAATAACACATCTGTCAATATCGACTAATCAATGTCCCATTCCTTTAATAAGTATTCATCAAAAATCGACTACTATTAAATCCAATCAATTTTTTTAAAATTTTAATTTTGGAACGTCCACTTGAGATGCTGTTGAGGTGACTGGCTGAGTACACTTAGCCAAACGGTTTATACTGATTGTGTTCACTTTAAAACAAAGGATATAAAAAAGAAATAAAAGAGAATGAAGAGATAAAAACTTTACGACCCGTAACTTCATTGTCATCACTAACGCTTTCAGTTTATAGAGATTTGAGAACTCCCATATTAGGTTGCTATGCGGTTAGCACAGGGATTGGAGTAGCAGTTTTTATTGAAAATTTCACTGTTTACGATGTTATAGAAAAGAATTTCGACGAAGGAGTATTTTTACCTGTTACGCCTGAAATAACTGTTGGCTTAGTACGTTTATTTTATTATGTGTGAAGAAATTAATGGCTCTAAATTTTGGGGGTGGATTTTTGAATTCCTATACAGGGGGAATGTCTAACCGCTGAGTCACGGAGAGGAAAGATCGTAGGTTCGAGTCCCATCGGAGCATTAATTTTTTGTGATCTAAAATGATTTGAAACAGTTAGCAAACTAATTAATATAAAGTTCCATTACTCTATTTGATAATGTATATGTACTATTTAGCGATTTACCAAGCCCGATATAATTTTAGCATATTTGACTGCATTATAATCATTAGTTTAAAATAAATTCCTTTTACGCGAATTTTTGCTTTCCAGACAATTACTTCTATATATATTCTATATAGAGATGGATTTGATTATGATACAAATTTTGTTGTCATATGTTTATTTACATTCAATTTTCATTATTTTACATTCGTTCATTCAACATAGGTATCTCTACTTTTGAAGAATGGGAGGCAAAATTAAACTCGTGTGTCGCTAGTAGGTACAGTATAAAACAAATAAACTTAAAAAAACATTGACAGTATTTTTGTGCCATTAAATTGAAAGTTACAAAGGTCCTACGTGTTTTACGTCAAATTATCAAAATCTAAACATTTATAATAATAGTGATGAGAAACAGCTCTACGATATCTCGCATTCAAAAATCGAACTCGATACTATAGTCAATATCATTATTAATCATTATAAAATTTATATCGAATTATAATCTCCCAATCTATTCGAGTCGTAAACTGCCTAGTCGTCCTTTCGGAAATACCACAGCTAATAAAAAAGCAATAAAATATATGATTGTCGATATGTATACACAGGTTTTAGTAGTTTTATTTAAAACAAGCTATTTCTTAATTCTTTACGAGGTGACCAGACGTCTTGTGATCTAGTTCAGGAACCGACTATTCACACCACACATGTTTCTAATTTTATTACTTACTTGTAAAATAAGATACAAATTTGTCGTGGGTGTATTTTACATTTGCTCACCAAATGAATTACATTCGAATTAAACTGTCAATTACCCTGTAACTAGGTAGGTACTTAACATATTAATTCCAGTTCAGTAAACATACGTCATACGATTTATTTATAACTATGTTATGTGTACAATAAATTATGGTCTTAATCAAAATACCTTCAGTTGTATTTATTGCCTTGTAAAATAAATATTATTTGATTCACAGTCCTAGAAAAAGCAACTATCTGTGAGAATCTTGTACACTTAAAAAGGTCCTAAAACAAGCCAGTCGCATCAAACCGTCGATACAAACTACCCCATAAATTAAAACATCCCTTAGAAAAAATCAAATTCCAGCAGACAAGAATCAAATAGCCATAAATATACCGTCATATTAAAACATAAAATAGGGTAAACAATCGTAAATAAAAATTACAACGAAAACACACAATAGGATCGTTAATTCAAGTATAAATTATGTCTATTTTGTGGCCTGCTTTACACTTTTTTGTTGCCCTTGATTTTTTTGTTGTGGCAACACAAGCGGCGCCTGTGGTGCGGTGAAACCCTTTAGTCTGAATCCAAAAATCGGACTATTTATTTTTACTGTTCACTTTTTTAAAGTCTATGGTCGGTGTGCTATCGGTTAAAGCAGGCTATTAATACTCTTCTAGTCATTATCTGGGAACGCTTTATTTCTTAAAGCGGCCCATTGTCCGTTTTAGTCGATTCGTTCTCTGTCCCGATGGACAATAAATATTGTTAGCTTACTGTCCTGCGGCTTATGGTGTTAACTGTTGGTCGCGATTTCGTTTTCAATTGACGTAATGCCTTTTTGTAAGTACCTAAGAAGATTTCAATATTCAGTAACTTAATTTCATAAAATTGTTTTCAAGTTTCTTAATAATGTGTGAGAAGTATATCACGTTGTATGATTTTTGATTGACATGGTCATTTACACATTCACTATTAAATTCATCGGGATATTTACCATGTTTGTTCGGCGGTCATCAGTACACCGTGATCATGGCGCTTGCAACAGCGCCGAAATATCGGTTATTTAAACAAATAAACAAACATGGTAAATATCCCGATGAATTTAATAGTGAATGAGTATATCACGTTGCAATAACTTTTATGATTGATAGGTTTATGACATACCTAAGTAAGTAAACTCTAAAGCTTTCGGTGTATAAGTACCATCCTATTATACGAAAGGATAACTATTACAATTATAACACTCGACGGGACATTTAACATGTTTTCTTTCCTATCTTACTTTAGTTGAAGTTCTTTTTTAACGAATCGTATAATTTAATAACGGCATTATTATTACTGACTATCTCTTTTCATAGCATTATGAGCTTATATTGGCTTACAAGTGAATATTCTTCAGTCGTTCAGAACGTTGCGATTCGGACGTCGGAGTTCGTAGAATGACCTCCGTCCTCCCCAATTCACGCTCTGGCGATTGGGAGGACCGTGGGGATGTTTCGCTCGATTAAAAAAATGTGGTAAATGTTCCGTTGAATTTAAGTTACAGTTTCCATTTAGCTATTACCCTATTTATCTTACAGATGGATATTTGCACTGTCAAGGCTAATCTGGGCCACCCCGGGCTTACACAAGTCGTAATATTACAGTAAAAGTTGGATTATAACGGTACCTACTTAAGTCCAATATGAAATCTAAGCCCGTCTTTAATTGACAGCAATACTTTTACGTGCGATATTTTACATGATAAAAGTAATTTATGATAATTTGAAAAGTGTTATAAAATAAATGATAATATTGAAGATCATTAAGAGTATTTATTTAAAGGACTTTTTTTTTCAAATTTACGTAAAATATACCAGCTGACTGCTACATTTTCGATTAGGAATTTATTTTCGGCATACTCTTTTTGTTACAAAATGCCCGATTGGCGGCAATAGGCACGCCCCCTAATTACGTGGAATATTCTCAAAATTTCAATAAATTAATTGGGCGCGATGCGCGCTTTCTGAAAATTCGTAGGATTGACGAATCATTGCTTCAACGGGCGACGTGCATTGATGCAAAGCATGAAAAGTAGGGGAAAATATCTAAGAAAATTACGGTGATGTGCAAAGACTCATACATAATTCAGTTAATCTGGGGAAGGACATTATTATTATCCTATCTCACGGCAAAATGATGTTTCCTTATCAGGTAAAACTGTTAAGGAGAAATCGGAAAACTGTTATGAATAATGACGCCATGAAAAGTTTGCAATATCGTTAGATTTTATGTTGATTTCTCTTATTAATACATTATTAAGAATATACTATTGAAATACCGTGAGATATCGAGTAAAAGGCGGCTTATAAGTAAGGTATTAGGTTTATCACTTGATTCACGTAGGTAGTAAAGCGCTGGACTGTTGAAATTGTTTGCTTTTTTTAGTCGGAACCACAGAAAAAATATGGCGAAATAAAAAAAAAGAAATTAATGAAATGAGGTTGGAACGGTATTATACTATAGGTATGGTTGAAAAAATTTGCTGACATGTTATCGGACGCGTATTTAAGTTAATCTAACGCTGTACTGGGTACTGGGTCCGATCCTCCCTATAGGAATATTGGGGGGGATCGGACAACTTTGACATTTATTTCATTTAAGTACATTATCCGATCCCCAATTTTAGCCATTAGACTCAGGGATCCTGTAGTTCCACAGAAAACGGCACCTTGACCACACTATTTAACGACTTCAAAACGAAATCTGTGGATTAAAATAATGATTCTTGGCCTTTATACTTCTAATCAGAATCTATTCCTCATTATTGTAAAGAATTCCAGTCACTCGACAATCCTTGCCGAGAAAGTAGTTTAATAAGAAACCACAGATTATAAATGATCGATGCTCCTTAGTCGATTTATCGTTTGTTTTAATAGTCTGTTATCAAAACATTCTATTGCTTTCCAATTAGTTTGGACGAATCAAACGGCTACCGTGAAAGTTCAACAAGACTTATTATTGATTGATATTTGTGTGCTTTTTTTGTCTTTTATTGGGAGATAGAACTATGATCTTTATATATTATATTATAGCTACTTCTGTGGGCATCAGTTTAAACCACAATATTTACTAGAAATCCTTTAGAAAATAAAAAACACGTTGAGTCGTCCGTTACAATTATCATAAGAACATCTATAGGAGTTTTGGGTTGGTAACCTAAAAAATCTAGTCTAACTATAGAACTTCGCTATCACTAATTGTTTATTGACATAGATGCCCTCCAAGCAGAGTATGTTAGGTTAGATCTTCAGGAAGTTGGAGATCATCAATGGTTAAGGATATCGTTTCACGAAAAATATTAAATTAGACTAAAAAGCCGACCCATACTGCGTTGGGAAAAGGCTGAATAATGAGGCTCTTTTAACAAATACTATTGCATTGGGGTTGAAATTCAATAATAAAAATTAATAGTAACATGTGTAGGATTAGAAAAACCAAAGAATTTGTATTGCTTTTATCCTCAGAAAATATATAGGCAATAAAACTAATTGCAAGCACCTAATAATACTCAAGTGAAGCTGAAAATTAAACACAATTAACTCCCGAGTTCTAATTTAACAGCATGTCTTACAGTTGGACTCATAAACTTTCACTTAAAATACGTAAGCCCTTGCTTATAGAAAATAGTTCACATTCCAAACGTATTGGAGGGTTCATGAACTAGGTTCAAAGGGGAGGACGGTGTTTCTCAAGATATTAAAACATCAGTTGTAAATTAAAATTTCTCCACAAGTTTACATTTTGATAAAGAGTCCAGTGTGTTAGACCCTACCGCATACGACAACATAACTGCAGACATATGCAGCATATAGGTACCTATAGCGTACCGTGAAATACTCGTAGCTTTGAATATGATAATATAACATAAACTCATGACCTCACGCCTTTATCCCCGAAGGGTTAGGCAGAGGTGCTAGTACCCACATTTCGCCAGTTTATGTTTAGGTCTCAATGTACCTAATAGGTGGCGAGCCTATTGCCATTAACCGCGCACTTACAAACCTGCGATAAATACACACATAGCTTCGAAAAGCATCGAAACATCATTGGAGTGTGCCATGGTAAAACCTGGGATCGAACCCGAGACCTCGTTTCAGCAGTCCATTACCCATACCACTAGGGTATCGCTAGGTTACTTAATTTATTATCAAATAAATAAGTGAGTAAGTAAGAGTAAGTATTTTACGATTAAACAACTACTATTAGAATAAAAATTTACATTATTTTATTGACAGTAAAACCCCGATTACGATCAATTGGATTTGAATTTGGATGTCTTTTTATAATTCCAAATTAGCTTTGAAATAAGATCGTTCCATCGATACTAAACCTCTTTCAAATCATACAAATTGAATTCAGTATTCTTGAATTCAAAAGAACTGGCCTTAACACTTGCTTATTAAAAAGAAAAAAAAAATGCTTCTTCTGAATAAAGAGCAACGCATTTATCTAAACAATATTATTTGAGTGCATCACTAAGTGAGAGACTGGCACCTTCCCTACACTATCTAAGGACTATCGCTTTTACAATTTGCCTCCGCATCTGACTAAGGCCACACATCAATATGACAAATCGATTCTCACTGGGCGCGTTAATGAATCGAGTACTCGTTGATTAATGATGTCACTACATCCTTATCTCTATGTTAGTGTTGCGCCTTCCTAATGGGATCACCCGGGCGTTAGTCGAGTAGAAAAATGAACAACCGATTAGCTATTCGTATCCTTTAATAGTTCAATTTAAATTAGGTGCTAAGTAGGGTTACAGATTTATTGAATCGAATCAAACGGCATGATACGATGTTTTAAGTACCTACTCCAATTTTTTGACCATTTTTATGTAATTATGCAGGTATTCTCAGACCCACAGCTGATTACTCGAATCCGGGGATAGATTTTTTTTTATTTTTATTTATGGCACGTCAATTTGACTTCACCTCGCCTGATGTTAAGCTGAATGCAAAGTCCTATAAAGGAGGGTCACCATTGCAAACACATACAGTGCTACAATGGTGGCGCTCAGCTTGACGGCCTCATCAGATGCTTTTCCACGCCCCGCTTAAAGGGCCCGGGACTGTAGGAAGAAAGAAACCCGTGCGCCGGCAAGGAATTCCAAGACTTGACAGAGGAAAGACTCACCGAACCGCTTGTACCGTAAATCTGTCTATACAATCTGTCCTCTGATATTTCGAGATTCAGCTCAGAGGCAATCTAGAATACGTGCCTAATATTCATTAATTACTATAGCTAACGCGAGAATCGAGACTTTAAAAAGTAGACTCCGGACTCGATGTGAAGGACTCGGATGCGTCCGGGATTAAAGCAAGTACTATAATGAATATTGATATAGACACATCACTATTTCACGGTCAGTCATTGCACCGCACGGTGATACACATGTTGTTTATTATTACTATAAAAATACATTTTTTTTTCTTGTAAATTAATTCGTCAGTTTTCGCCATCCGGCCATTGAGATAAAATAGACATTAGTTATAATAGACGCAAGAAGAAGAGATAAAAAATATAGAAATAAAATGTTTATTTCTTATTTTAAAACGCTATCTCGTAAGCATAAAATCTTTTTTAATGTTTACGCCTACTGCGTAAAACTGCTATTAAGAATTTAATTTTTTAAAAGTTGCGAATTACATTCTCTATTATCATTAACGAGAATAAAAAAGACTTCCCGCTGACTTTATGTTATAGGCCTACAGTATAATTTCTTTTAGACATTCAAATTTCAAATCGTGCTCCATTTTCAAATTGACTGACTTAGCTACATTTAAGCATAGAAGCATAAAATACAATGTTGTTCTGTAGTTTAAGTCGCCGCGCAGTGTAACTAAAAGTTAATATATTTTAATTTCCGTTATAAATATGAAATATGAGCAGTGTCTACAATTATGCTATTCAAAAAATGAAACAGTTAATTCTTATATTTACCTACTATTTCTAATAATTCCGGAGTGGTTGATATACAATCCACTTTGTTGGCAAACAAAAAAATATTGATCAATCCGTATTGAGTTATCAGATTAGCAGCTGGCACCCCACGGACTTAGCCGAGGGTGCGATGTCTGGCACTACAACTTGCCCCTGGCACTTGGCAGTTCATCCATCATCTGTGTCACACGTTGTGCTGTCTGTGTTAAGGATTGGATGACAGCTGTCATATATTAAAGTAGCCGATATTGTGAATGCACAGTATTGAAGGAAGTTTCCGTATATATTACTTGTGGAAACAATATATTCAACAGATTTTATAGTGATTTATTTGGTTTTATAAAATATATTTATGAGATTTTATTTTAAGATATTTAGATAAAAATGCTCACGTCTAATTTTGGGTAGCGGTTGTTTTGCAGATTGATCCTGGGGTGGCCTGTCTATTTGTTGCCTAAATAAGAATCGTAAAACTATATAGCAAAGTACCCAGGTAGTATTTAGTTTTCAAGCAAATAAAATATACACATATACAAGTAGCGTATACCTAAGCTGTGCAGTTTATACGCTCTTAATATAAAAAATCAAGATAATGAAATTAAAGGACACCTTTCATTACACACTAGCACGGTTTCTTTCCGACGGACTCCTGTCTTCCAAGTCTTATTACTCGACTACTACGTATTGTAACACGATATTCAATAGTTTTTAACTTTGTCCAAGAACTGGGCTATGAAATGCAAAAAGAATTTTACAAATCGCACTGGCCGTTCCAGATTACCACATTTAAACAAACTCTAGCCTTTTATTACTATAAACAATCTTTTAAACACACACCGTTATTATAAATACACACACATAGATCATAAGCTTTATTTGACACATTAGGGATGCGAACACAAAGTTAAAAGTTAAATATTGAGACGTACTTAATACCAATTTGGATGCGACACCTTTGTTAAACATGTTTGCGGAAAAGTCGTTTAAATAATTTATGAGTTGGTTGTTAACCAATAAGTTTTTAAGAGGATTTGCTTTGAACGGGAAGTTGTAATTTTTCTGTTAATAAAAGATTGTAAAGAAAGGTGACGTTATTAGACAGAATAGTTGACTTCTGAGTGTGATTCTGAACGTTTTAGGCGATTTGTGTTTTAAACAGTTAAGGAGATAATGGATGTCAATGGAAAGAACTGCTAGTAAAAAAACACAATTTGAAAATATTTTACGTAGGTACATACAGTGGGCTTCAAAAGTTCCTGAATACCTTAAGATCTATAATACTTTGACAGCCTAAGTGTAATTTAACCAAAGTAACATAGATATCGTTAGTAGAATAAACAATCGATGTCTGTCTGTTTGTCACCAAATGTTGTATTACTTAATATGTTATTTTTAAACATCAATTTCGTAATTCAGACAGAAACTTTTTAGGTGTATGGTTTAATTTTTACGTAATGTAAGACAGGATTTCACTGATAAATATAAACGGGCCTAGTTTAATTTAAACTGTGTTAGTATTTTTTTAAATTAATAGTAAAATATGAAAACAATTAGTTAGACGAATTTTCACTAATAACATAATCCATTTGGAAGTGATTAAACGGGTTGTCAATTAGGTACTCTAATGTCACCTACTATTAGTACCTATAAGTGTCATGAGAGTAGGTACTAAATGACTTTACAAAAATTTTACAGTACCTACGTAGGTAGGTTAAATTTTATTTGCCTTACTTATGACAACTACGAGTACTGTACCATTAGATTTACTATAACTCTTTGAAGTCATCATTCCCTGAACCTTTTTCCCAACTCAGTTGAGGTCGGCTTTCCAGTCTAACTGTGATGCGGCTGAACTTCGATATTTTCCGTGAAGCGAAATCTGCCATCTGACCTCCACAACCATTGGTCTAATGACCAATGGCGATACTGAAGTTCCAAGTTAGGCTGGTTGGACTTTTGAGGGCTCCAACTACCCGTAACGACTGCCATAGATGTTTGTATGGCAACCGGGACCGACGGCTTAACGTGCTCTCCGAGGCACTTATAAACCTGCGATAGTATTTATCATACATAACTTCGAAAAGCATCGAAAAGTCATTGGTGTGTGCCATGGTAAACCTGGGATCGAACTCGAGACCTCGTCTCAGCAGTCCATTACCCATACCACTAGGCTACCGCGGCTTCACCACTAGACTCTTTGAAGTAAAACGTACAATTAACATCTTTATAACACGATACTCCATCTATATAAAAACTACCAGGCGACCCGTATGTCAAGGTTTCAATTAACAAAGGCATTGGTTCAAACTAAATATGACATATTTGAGAATACAATAATACACACAGCACCTACGGTGTCGTTAAAATGAATGCCACCCACGTACTCGAATAGTCGACTACCGATACTCGACTATCCTCACATGTTACGTTATACGAGTCAATTAACAATGGCACTTCACTATTGTCGATAAAAACCGTAACTAATATTCTTTTTTTTAATACTAAGTACCTACCAATAAAATAGTTCTATATTCAAAATTTAAATAAAGAGTTTCTCATGTACGTATTTCAAAATGGGTTTTATTTGACGAATTTTCATAATAAGTTTATATGTATGTTAAGTTAAGGTACGTTGAAGGGTGTTGCGATGACGCCTTTCCATAAAATGAAAACATTTGCATCCAGAATTCTGTTTTATTAAAAAAAACTATCAATTTAAATTAAACATAAAACGCGTGTTAACGATACACCTTCGCGCACAGATAAGAGACTAAATGGAAAAAGTAAAATAGTGTTGACATTTTCATACTTAATAAAATACAAGTTTAATGTTGCCAGGATTGAATCGTTTGTACAAATCTTTTCTTTGAGAACACACATATAATACATAATATAAAAATAGGTACGTTTTTTCTATTCCGTAAAAACACAGCTTTTTTGCTTTTGTACGTGTTTAGAGGATTAGGTTCAGATTATAATGCACATTCATTTTTCACCATATTTTTAGCCGTTCGACGTAAGTCATGAACAACCTAACCAAACCGGGTATCAAACCAGGGGCCTCTTGAACAGCAGTCAGTCACACTCGATAGGCCTGCACCCTAAATTATTTAGGGCAACATTGAAATATGGCGATGAAAGCCCTTATCTGACGTATGATTGATCGCTATCCTGTGTCGGCGGGTGAAAGTAAGCTGTAATATATGTTTGTTGTAACCTGCCTTAATGATAAGTACTTCTAACCTGGTCACTTGTAGATTGATATTATCTTTTATTTTTTAACACGTCTGTGCATCTTCGAAGATAAATTGATCTTCTTTCCTTTCACTTAAAAGTACATATGAATTTTTATAGTATTTGTTTGGTATCGCAATGCAATACTAGGTACCTGTCTATCGTATTCCTACTGAAGTTGCCGGACAGAAAATTGAAATATCAATTCATCATCATTCCCTGAACCTTTTTCCCAACTCAGTTGGGGTCGGCTTTCCAGTCTAACTGTGATGCGGCTGAACTTCGATATTTTCCGTGAAGCGACTGCCATCTGACCTCCACAACCAATGGTATAATGACCAATGGCGATATCGAAGTTTCAAGTTAGGCTGGTTGGACTTTTGAGGGCTCCAACTACCCGGAACGACTGCCATAGATGTTTGTATGGCAACCGGGACCGACGGCTTAACGTGCTCTCCGAGGCACTTATAAACTTGCGATAAATACACACATAACTTCGAAAAGCATCGAAAAGTCATTGGTGTGTGCCATGGTAAACCTGGGATCGAACTCGAGACCTCGTCTCAGCAGTCCATTACCCATACCACTAGGCTACCGCGGCGGCGGAAATATCAATTCAATCAACCAGCAAATCGAATTTGAGACCAGTAGCACTAGCATGAACTCATCGAATTCGCAATGTAAAGGTTTCGAGAGAACATAGCATTGTGATTGGCAGTCTGCCTCTTGTGAACCTGTGTGCGTGTGTAGCCCGCCAATCTCAATGCTACGTTCTGTCGATACCTTTACATTACGAATTCGATAGTATTTCGTGCTAAGGCTACAGTAGTTATACTATCCACTTCACGAGGCAATAGAGAGTTCATATTTAGAGTATGTTAGAAATTGACAAAATATTCCTACATTCTTTATAGTATGACTGACGAAAGAACTTCACGAAAGTTACCGGCATAACTTTTTAAGGGTGCAAAAAATTACACGGACAACCCCCAACCGACCCGATTGGGAAGATTATTTCTGAAATAACCGAATTGTCTGAAACGCATTTAATCTTAGTTGCCGGAGGTGAGATAGTAGCCAACATAAGTATCTCTCGTGCCTCGGCAAACCCAGGGGTCATTTCTTTTCGTGTGTGTGGACCACAGTATACCCGTCTAGCCCCCGGGTTTAGGGAGGCGCACCTTGCAACGTCACCGTGGCCTGCTTCTGCTAGGTAGATAGGTGGCTCCACCCGTCACCCCAGGCCCACGCTCATAGAGGACAAATATCATTCTGCAACTGGATTAGTTTGATATACTCTATGATTGGTAGATGTCGACTTCTCTGCTGCAGTAGTATTCCTTACTATTCTCAAAAGACATTCAAAAAACCCTGCCGTGGTTTTCCCAAGCGACTACAATATGGGGTTCTTCAAGAAGGGCATTAGAAGGTTTCTACAGGGTAGGCAGCACGTGTGTGACGCCTCTGGTGTTGCAAACGTCCATAGGCCACGGTGACCGCTTCCCATCAGGTGGGCCGTGTGCTTGTCTACCACTTAAGTGGTATATAAAAAAAAAACGCTTACTCCGAGTGAAGAGGCCATTTTGTGACGTGTTTATAGATATTATGCCGGCCATTCTATGAAGGTCATTATCACTGATAGTGTATTGCGCAATTAGAACTACAGTTACTACGGTGAGTGTACTACAAGAATGTACCGATATTGAACTAATTATTTACAATTAGTTAACCTAATAACGCTCCACATTAAATTGTGTGAAGGTGAAATTGTGCTTCATAGGAGCTGAAAACATTGTTCGCCAGTAATTACGTAGATAAAATACTCTTGCCCGCGGACGGTCGGGAATTTGCATTACAATTAGAACGGACTGGTTTTGAAGAGAAATATTTGTATTTGTATTGATCAAAATGCATCTGGGTGGGCTGATAATGCTTCCTCATTTTTGATATTTATACCTATATACCTATTAATATTGTTTATTTGACTAGTCTGTTATGAGTTTTTGACTATTTAGATGGGAAATGTATGCTTGGATTTCAGAACAATGAAGTACGGGTATATTTATTCCGTGGACTGTACGATAATATATGCGACCAGGAATGAATAAAAGAAAACACAAAGAAGTAATAAGCCGCCTAATACCCTAGCAGGATCAAGCCTCCCCATACTCGAAGGCTAGATGGAGATACTGTGGCCCACACACCCGCTAAGAGAGGACTTCTGGGTCTGCCGAGGTACGAGGGATATGTTCAATGACGTCTTTACCATAGAGACACTCGGGCGTGCCCCGAGTAACCACGTGTGCCCAGGTAACCCATCCATCAGGTGGGCCGTGAACTTGTCTGCCACCTGAATGGTATAAAAAAACAAAAGGCGCCCCGAAATTCATGTGTCTTTTGCATTGACAGCACAAAGACTCTCTTAGCTTTCTCCCCCGCGTATCCCCTTCTCCTCTCTTCTCTACATGGTCGGCAGCACGAATGTGACGCCTCTGGTGTTGCAAACGTCTATAGGCCACGATAACCACTTTCCATCAGGTGGGCTATGTGCTTGTCAGCCACCTAAGTGGTATGAAAATAAATGCAAAGCGATAATTAGTTTCTTGCGAGACTTCAAGTCTCGTCATGGATTATACATTATTGATAAAATACTTATGCTTCTCCATAATATTTATTTTGGTACCTAACCGGTATTTTTTTTATAATATCACGCCTATATTCTCGAAGGGATAGGCAGAGGTGCTAACACCCACATTTCGCCAGTTTATATTTAGGTCCCAATGTAATAGGTGGCGAGCCGGGAACCGGGAACTTATAAATCTGCGATAAATACATAACTTCGTCCGGTGTCGTAAATTTTCTTTTTCGTTTTTTGTTTTCGTACAAATATCATGAAGAAGTACAAGTGTATTATCCATAATGTATAACAATAAGTACCACCAAGTGCCATCAATCAACAGTATAAACAGTCTCATCATGGCTGTTGACTTTTCTCTACCTATATTTATTAGCGAGGTTGAAAAGCAGTTAGTACCTACAACATTAATAATTTATGAAGATTATCGTCATATAATAATTTAACAATAATTATTCAAACATGCATCGATAAAGTTTTTACGATCGATGTCGCTTCGCTTGATAAACGTCCTCATAAACACGTACTCAATACTGAAACGATTTTATTACAAATAAGGCTGATTGCCTTTAATCTATTCAACTTACATAAATCTAATTACTCTTACATCTTTTCAAACATTGATTGGTTATAAAAATCTCCTTCATTCGTCGTTTTAATCGAACATTTGTCCAATTTCCTATTGCGCATAATTAGCTTGGGGGCTTGCGATAAAAGATGGCGCTCTAACCAATTTATAAAAGTAAGGCTAGACGCTCACAAAAGTCTAAATTATAGTACAAGTAACAAATAAAATTTAATTATAGTACAAGGGCTAAAGGCATTCGCCAAACTTGACAGAAATATTATCGCGGACCTTCCGCCACAGATTACCTAAATAGTTGCTACCGCATCGGAACACTAATTATAATTATGTTCCAATATTTCCGTGCGTAACGCTTTAGGCCTAAATTACTGTATCGATTTTAGTACAGAGATAAACATTCGATAGAGCATGGGGACATAGACTATGTTAGGTACCGATAACTCAATTATCCATCGCCGCCTTGGGTAACAGCTAGTATTTTTCACAGACAGACAACACGCCCCACTGAAAGGGCCGGGTAATGGAAGGTATTAGAAGCAGAAAACACGTGTGCTGGTAAAAAGTTTCGGTGCCTCTTTTCTTTGCCGCACTACAAAACGTTACACAAATTAACGGAGGTAGGACACGACGGTATCTCCCGTCCGAAATGAGCTGTCCAACTGAGGAAGTACCTCCGCTCTACAGAAGACCGCGGTCATAATAACCATCGTGTTGTGTTCCCGCCGGTAAGTAGGGTAGCCAGAGCTCACTATACCCCCCTTCCCCTCCCCTTCCTAGCCTCCCCACCCCTTCCCAGCTCTCCCCCTTTTCCTTCAGGGTGGGCAGCGCGTGTGTGACACTCTTAGTGTTGCACACGTTCATAGGCCACGGTGGCCGCTTTCCATCAGGTGGGCCGTGTGCTTGTCTGCCAGCTACGTACTATAAAAAAAAAAAAAAAAAAAAATTCGGCAAAGAAAAGAGGCACCTAATCGGTTGGTTCTTGATCGATGTGTTTTGTTACTCAGGTATAAATGAATAATGACTGGCACGCTGTGCGTATGATTTGTGGCAAACTGAAAGGAGAGACCGTTTGCCACGTCCAAATGCAAATAATTCATAAAAAATCGCACTAGCAAGTTAATCACGTATGCGCTAAGCCTAATCTCAGCGCGTTGCGCATGCGACGACAGGCTAGTAACACGCTGCGTTGAAATTAAGAACATTTGTTTGGCTCTTCAATCAGCGGATTGCTGGATATTTTGATTGCGCGTCTGGTTACTGGGTAAAGTCAAATTTATGCGTCACATATGTGTTATTGTTTGATTACCGGAACGGTAATATTATCTTCCAATCAATCTTCACAAGATGTATCAGAATAATGTTTTGATCTTAGCTTACAAACTTCAATTTAGGTATTAGTTACCTATATTAATTATTTTTGTTCATGACTTTTCTAAAACATGAAGTCTATTCCTATGATTTTAAGTCTAAAACTATTAACTTCTAGAATTCAAATTCTTCTAAATTTTTACTTCAAATCCCTTTTTACTCTCTAACTTAGTCGAAATTTTTCAAATAAGTAGTTGTAAAATATTAAATTAAATATTTTCAAAAATATTTTCTAAGTGTTCGACTTTGAATTTTTTTAATATGATATTTAATAGGTATTCAATGTGGCAATACTACCGGCTTTCTGAAAACGTTACCAAACAGTCATGAATCATGATTTTTTGATGGCGTCTTAAGATTAATACACATCATGACTGATTTGTACGTATGTATCTATGTAAATATTTGGTTTATAATTTTTGGTAGGCCATGACAATATGATGTCATCTAGCTTGATGTTTTGCTAAGTGGAGTTAAAACTAAGTGACCAGCGACTTTAAAGATAGAGGCTTTAGAAACATCGTTATTGTAGGTGTGGCATCTATAGCAATACTACAATGTAGGTATCATTATCATCATCATCATCATCATCATCATCATCATCATCATCATCATCATCATCATCATCATCATTATCATCATCATCATCATCATCATCATCATCATCATCATAATCATCGTTGCGTAAGTCCCGGTAGCATCTAAAGCTTTTGACCTTGACCTTTGACCTTACAATGTTAAGTTTAGTATTTTTTGTTATATTTCTAAGCAATAATTTCTAAGCGTTACTTACATGAGCGTACTGGAACCCGCAGGCGTCCATACAGAGATAAAGGCACGTCGACACCCCCTGGATCGTCAGGAGGCCGACCTTGTACGTCGCACGCTGAAGTATCGCTGTAACAACAGACACAGGGGAATTAGACTGGCTGAATTTACAGGGGAATTAGACTGGCTGAATTTACAGGGGAATTAGAATGGCTGAATCTCTTCCTTTTTATATCCGTATAGTCAAAATGACTTTACCTCATGATGCTGCTGAGGATGTGAATGTAAAGTGTCAAAGACAAGGTCACTATTACCGACACGAACATACAATGGTGGCCTTCAGACGTCCTCAACAGATGCTTTTTCCGTTTAAAGAACAGAATTGTAGGACCATATTTTATCTAAATATCCTGAAAAATATACCTGTATTATGTGTGTACCTTACGAAATATACTATCATTGATTATACATTGTTTTTAATGAACCCTTAAAGGGGCCAATTACAACTTTTCAAATAAAAGTTGAAGTAAAATAAGCAGTCTCTCAAACACGTTAACATATTATCCTAATTCATAGTATAACACCAAACTAACCCTAGATAACTATAGTCTTATAATTCAAGTAGGTACCATCATAAGAACGAAAACTAACGAGCACTAAACATAAACATCTAGTGCCAACACACAGAAAATAACAGCAACTTTACATTTTACTTCATTTAAAATATACACTAGGTAAAGTAAACCGATACATAATACGAGAACTGTACACCTCATTATATTTAGGCCATAACTGTCACTTCCCACAATCGGGAACAAACATTGAAACGAACATTTAAAAGCTCAAAAACATTAAACTGTATGCAGCCATTTTGTTTGACATTATTGAGTAGACTAAAATGGCGGACGTAATGCTTAACATTTGCATCACAACAGACACTGGCGCTACAAATTCAATGCCTTCCTGAATATGACAGTGGTGTTACCATATTGAGCAAACTAATAATATTTTAACTTTTTAAGGCAAAGTTCTTATGTGTTGCTGAATATTGTACGAGTATAACTCTGGGCTTATGACGGTCGTTAAGAATTTCTGTCTTAGAAACTCCTAGCTCAGTTTATTTTGTAATAGAAATAAAGGTGTATTGATACGTTTTCTGTAAATAATAATATAAATTATGACAGCGTGATGTTTATTTTTTTTTAATGCTTTAAAGTTATGGCCTACTAACTGACGTTACTACTAGGTAGATAAGATAAATTGCTTGTCGATTCAGACTGAAAAAGAAATGGGTATATAGAAATAAGTCTGAATTTATCGGAATATATTGGAATTTATCGGATTATATCGGCATATATCGGAATATGTTGGAATTTATCGCTATATTTTGAAATATATCGGAAAAATATAAAAAAAAATTTGGTAGGTACATACCTATATGAAATAAATTCTTTATGTTGGAAATGGCTCCGCCGCGTAACAGTCGTGTTCACTACCGTCACGCCAAAGAGGCTGTTTAAGAAAATATTTTGAAAATTTATGCTTTAAAAAGCATAAATACACAAACTCTCAAATTCTAAAGTAACATATTCGATGCCGCATGTGAACAAATATTTATACTGCTTAATGAATATTAGATAATATTATGTCAATCAACGTCCGGTATTCATTAATGTATACTTGTAGATGTATGTTAATCCCCTAAACTACTGGACCGGTTGTAATATCGTATGTATAAGCACTCTAATGCTAATGTTTTAAGTACGTATTTATAATCTTTGTGTAATTGATAACGGTGTGTCTTTGTGTATGTACTCATATAATGGTAATTATTTTTACTTGTTTTGGCAGTACGACATTTGAGAGTAGATTGAAAATGATTAAACTTAAATACATTAATAAGTAGATCCCGTAGCTTCTATGTACCTGTGCTGTAGTTTTAAATTGTAAAAGAACTTTTGAATTCCATTGTAAGTATAATAATAATTCTTCTTCTGTCGTATCGACGGCATTTTTGAGTTGCCATTGTCGTGTAGTAATTTGTTTCACGACAGCGCCGCCGGAGAGGGCCCGAGGAAAGGTTTCGGTCTTCGGGAAGACTTACTACGTATCCTCCTCCAATAATAATGATATCTTTAAACGACTATTATAACCGAAATTGCTAGTATTCGCCGCAACAACTTGTATACTATTGTTATCTGCTTGTGCTGAAATTAAGTACACTTCAATAGTGTATGGTTAAAGATTCGAAACCGGGATCTCTTTTTTTTACCACTTAGTTAGTAGACAAGCACACGGCCCTCCTGGTGAAAAGTGGTTTCCGTGGCCTATGGACGTTCGCGACGCCAGGGGCGTTACACTCGTGCAGCCCTGTAGAAACCTTCTAATGCCCTTTTTGAAGAACCCCATATTGTATTCTTACCTATTAGCCTACCGAATCTGTCTATAAATGGAATATAACAACAAATATAACAAAAATAATGTTCGAACTACAATTACTCCCTCAGTCCTACGTAATAAAAACCTTTACTTAAATTTAAACGCTTATGTGTACAGACTTAATACGAAAGGTACTTATTCTTATGTTTGTTTATGTTTACGACAGTACACAATATAACTAACTTCCTCACAATAAAGTAGACGCCGGCGTTGTTTAAAACATACTCATTTATAAGTCTAGACAATATAAATGATACAAATCGCATTCGCAGAATAAAACCAAACTAATTAAGTAAAAGAAATACATAACTACATTATTGTAAGGCACAACATTCACTAAAGCGGTGAGAAAATAAGATGTTTTCAATGGAAAAAATGAATTTCTAGACGGGACTTGAACCAACACCCAGTCTCTTATAGGGCAGCACAACATTCACCACCCCATATCCATATCCTGGGGGGCTAGACGGAGAAACAGTAGTCTCTACATCTGAAGGGCCATGTCGAACGAGAGAGTTCCGATTCTGCAGAGATGCGAGGGCTATGTTGAGTAATATCTCGCCTCCTACAACTAAAAACCCTAAGATGGCTAAAAACTAAAGACACCCTGGAATGGAATGCTTTTGTATTCTAGTCTATTTCAAATCTTTGTTTTGCTGGAGGTGGTATCCGTGGGAATTTTGCGCACGATAAAAAAAAGTCTATTTCAAATCTGTGATGTAAAAATTGACATTGAAGAGATTTTGACAGTGGGTGAAGCAATTGAGTACACGGGTAATACTATTCCTCATGATCATTTTACCGCTAAATTCCTTAGAAAGTTCTTCAGTAATTTTCTTACATCCATAGTGAATCTAAACTTGAAAATACCTATAAACCTGAATACAGAAAACCGGATAATAATCTTTCTATAATAATAATTGCCCTAGTTATTATTAATAACTTTGTAATACACCGCGTCCGGTGGAAGCTGACCCTAATTCTTTTACCTATCTGTACGTAGCAATCTCTGCGATCGGCAGATAGTGATACAGGCTGTTCTATTTAATTGTTATTAAGCTGTTAACGATACTTGTCGTATACTATTGTTATCTGCGCTACAATCTCACAAGTGTAATATATATTTTAATACAGATGATGGTTCTTTTCTTTTTATTTAAGTAATAAAAATTAGCTTGCTATTTAATAGAGATATGCGTTTGAAGTATGGAATTTAAGTAAAGAATGTATTTTTTATTTATTTATGGCACGTCAATTTGACTTTACTTTGCCTGATGTTAAGCTGAAGGCAAAGTCTCATGAAAGAGGGTCACCATTGCAAACACGTTCAGTGCTACAATGGTGGCGCTCAGCTTGACGGCCTCATCAGATGCTTTTTCACGTCCCGCTTAAAGGACCCGGGACTGTGAAATAAATAAATTTTAATTTTAATTTGAATTTTAACTTTACCTTCCATTCTTTTATATTCGTTTGATTTATTTTAGCTTTACTGGTGTTCCATCTGGCAAAAAATATATGTTACGATGACTCTAAAGAGGAACTAGATGGCCGCAGATGATTAAGACTCCAGTCGACATGTGCAAAATTTCAGCCAATTTAATCCAGTAGTTATTTCCGTGATTCAAGAACACGATTTCACATTTGTCATATTATTAGTTAAGATAATATGCAGGTACCGATCTGTTGCGCACTCCCAGCATCTTCTAAATGCATTTACAAACAAGTTAGTGTTTGATTTGGATCTATTAAACACTTTCCGTACAAAACGTGATTAGGTACTGTTTATTTTTTGTGATAGGTAGTTTTTTTATATATGTACTTATGTAGCAGTCCATCGAAATACTACATTAATTTTGTGGATTTAGCGTGCATTCTATATCAAGGAGATGGGACGGTCTAAAGTTAAATCTATACTTGTGGGATTGCAATCCTTATTTAACGTTAATTTTCTAGGCTTACTTCGGAGTCGACGAATGATCGAACTCCACCTGATGGTAACTTTTGTTTGTTTGTATTTATGTTTAAAGAATATCTACAACTTAGATAAAATGACTTTCGTTTTCATAAAATATAATATTTAAATCTGATCTAGTTTATTTTTTATAAATTGATAAAGATGCTTATTCTACACCTCTTTTTTATCAAGTTCTTTACTTGATGTTTCTTGAATATACTTTTTACAACGCCAGGTAAATATGACGTGTTTGTTACTTCTCTGCAACGTCATTATAAGCGAATTCCACTGTATGTAAGCATAATTTAGACGACAAGAAAGGAATCAACCTGTATATCGAGTAATTAAGTTTCAAATAATTTATACTTCATAAATGGTGGGCGTTAAATTGCAATATTATCAGATCCCTGACTAATATACATGGATTAATTAGCCTTACTAACTGGTGTCACGGACTTATGGACTCACAGAGCCTCTCCACGGTAATGAACCCAATATATCATTGCTCATATTACGTGCAGGTTCCGCCTTTGACCGTTGTGACCGAAAATGTCACCATTAAGTCTTGGAATTCCTTACCAGCTCACGTGTTTCCTTCTTCCTACAGTCCCGGGTCCTTTAAGCGTTGCTTGAAAAAGCATCTGATGAGGCCGTCAAGTTGAGTGCCGTTGTAGTGTAGGCCAGTGTAGGGTGATTTTGTCTAGAGGTGCTATGAAAGTTTATTTTGCATGTTCACATTCTTGTCGAACATTAATGGTAAGAAATTTGAGCATGTACTTACTGATACTAATTTAAGGGTAGAGAAACCTTTCTTTGTTTTCTGCACTGACAACACTTTCCTTCAGTCCCTTTAAGCGGGGCGTGAAAAAACATCTGATAAGGCCGCCAAGCCGAGCGCCACCATTGTAACACTTTATCTTTATAATGGTGACGTGAGTGACTCTTTCCCGAGACTTTACCTTCAGCTTACCATCAGGCGGGGTGAAGTCAACCTGAGGTGTACTAAATAAAAAAATCTACATTCCAGCTTTAATCCCAGTCGCATTCGAAGCTTTCGTCTCAAAGTCTGTGGTCTGCTTATACCAGTCTAACTGCAGGTTTGACTGAACTTCGATAGGTAGTCGTAGCTTCGGTAGCCGTAGCAAGTATGCCCGCAAAGTCGGTAACAGATGCAAATGGCAAATATATTTAAATAATTTATGTCATTTACACTCCGACAATGCTTTGACAGTCTAAGTTGTTTATGCCGCGGGTTTTCTTCGAAGGACGTACCTAATTCATAGTATGCTTAGGTTAATAAATAATTGTAATACTATGAAAGCAGTTTCATCATAAGTAATGTGACCAATTATAAGGTAAATGCGCGACAAAGATAAAATTTATGTAATTTTGAAATAAAATTATTTTGGTCTTTAATACAATTTATTTTGTGGTGTATAAGTTATGTTATTTTATTTTTAACTGATTACATTGTTCGTTTTATATGGTGTTAATTAATTATTTATACAGATACTGACCATGCGGCGCATTGATTGTTTTCTTCAGTAATATTTAACATTCTTGGCAACTGTTGACAAAATTAGATTTAAAATGAAATTTTAAATGAGAAAAATTAAAGAGTTGTTTTAAAATTGGAAAAGTGAATATCTGTCTAGACATATCGTCCAGCTGGACGATATTGAATTCCACAAAATTTCATTAAAAATGGAACGACAATACAAAAATAGTTATACCTATTTCAAAATATAACAATCACGTCAACAGCATCAAAATTTAATTTTCTTCATTTCTTTCATTGAATAACATTGACAGCATTATCGAACAAATATATGCAAGACTTTTTTCACATCCCGTCAGAGACACTGTGACGCATCAATAAAAGGGATAGTCTCGTTCAAAATGGAATTTATGGCCATATTAACGACAAGTGACGCCATCTACAATTAAAATTCTTGATAGATGTAATTACATTAAGTTGTCGTTACAAGCTTAACTTCAGCAAAAGTTATAACTTAGTAAACCACTCTGCGAATCCCCCATTATTTATTACAGGGACATGATATAAAGTTAGAATATTAATGTGTGTCTGTGTCTATATGCGGTTAAGTATATTCCGATTGGTTATGGATGTGAAAACTGTGTTCGTACTATTTGAAAAGGCTTTTCTGCCTATAACCGTGTTCTTACAATTATATAGTTATCGTCATATATCTTGGTCCCAACTTGCGAGAGAAACGAGGCATTGGCGCGTCTTCAGGCTGTCCTCAAAATACACCTGAAATTGGTACAGTAGACTCAAGGTATATGCCGGTAACTACTTTTTATATCGTGTACGAAATCCACACGCATACTACTAGAACCGATGGAATGGAGGTGGTTACGTCGGGAATCGAATTGACTAAAACGCACGCGACTGAAAGTGACGTTTACAACACCAGAGGCGTCACACTCGTGCTGTCGACCAATGAGAGAAAGAGGGGAAGAGGAAGGGGGAGATGAGAAGGTTAAGAGAGTCTCTGTGCTGTCAGTGCGGAAGAAAATGAAGGGTTTTGCGGTCTTCCCATTGACAACACAAAACCTCTCCAGTAAGCTGTTATTAGTAGAAAATATAACAAAAAATCTCCAGGATCTATATGCCTTGGAACATCATGCGCAGGAGTCGCAAACCGATAGCAGTAAAGACAACAAATAGCAAAGATTAATTGACAACACAAACGCACACTGGTAGCTAAACGGTACACAACAAAAGGTACTAAACAAGTATTATGTCAAGCGCATATCAGCATCAACTCGATCGGATAACAATGCCGATTCGATCGGCACGCTTACTTTCATTGTGCCACTACTCACGGACGTTCTCATGCGATTCACGTGCGGTTGTATCGTTAGCGGATCGGCGCGGGCGCACGCGGCGTGTCTGTGATGCGCAGGCGCCGGTCATTGTGCAGGATAGATGCAGAAAATTCGGTTTTACTAGACTATTAAGTTTTATTATTCCAACAACAATGATTGACTTAATTTGAAAGAAACATGAGATTGAATATTAATAACTATACATATACAAAATACATACACACCTATACTAATAAACTAATTATTGTAATAAAATTAAAATAAAAATGAAAAAGAAAAAGAAAAATAAAACTAGACTAGACTTGATTCAAATGACAATTAATTTCTGATGATGACTGTTCAGTAATATCTTTACTTATTAAAATCGATTTAAAATTGGAAAAAGTATATTGAACAACCTGCGACCAGTCTCTTGCAGGGAGAATGCTCTGATCACTGAGGTACTGGACTACATCTAAAGCAGTCAATAATTTTCTTAGGGAAGTTTTCTTGGCGGGTAGCGCTGGTATCATCTTGAAGGTAATTTCCTATTTCAAATCATCATTTTTCAAAACGCGTACATGCAAAGAATTTCAGTCATTCAATTTTAATTACTACTATATACTTACTATGTTACTATTAAAATACTGAATTATACATTTTATTCCAAATTCTGACGTCAGGCTACGAGTAGAAATATTTTTACCCCCCGCCAGAACCGGTCGGGGAGGTTATCAGACTCGAACCGACTAAAACGCACGCCGTCTTTGGGTCCTTAGTAGCCAGAGGTGGAATAGTAACCATCATACCTATCCCTCGCATCCCGGCAGACCCCGGCCATCTCTATCAAGATAATGGCCTTCAGGTGTAGGAACTACGGTGTCCCAGTCTTTTTTTTTTTATACTACGTAGGTGGCAGACAAGCACACGGCCCACCTGATGGAAAGCGGCCACCGTGGCCTATGAACGTGTGAAACACTAAGGGTGTCACACTCGCGCTGCCCTCCCTGAAGGGAAAGGGGAAGAGCTGGGAAGGGGTGGGGAGGCTAGGAAGGGGAGGGGAAGGAGGGGTATAGTGAGCTCTGGCTACCCTACTTACCGGCGGTAACACAACACGATGGTTATTATGACCGCGGTCTTCTGTAGGGCGGAGTGTGACTAACCCCCGAATGTGAGTTGAAATACTGGCATTAAATTGTATAGTCTCGTATACGCGCGGGCGCAGGGTGACGATGCAATTTCGTGCAATTCGTCGGACATCAAACAATTATTGCCGACTTGAAGTCGATGTAGACGTTTAACGTTTTTTGCTTCATTATAATAAATCAAATATTCAGTTTAAAAAAAGAATACTTACTTGAATGTTTATTTACAATCTTATTTGTTAAATACTAGTATTACCCGCGGTTCTCTTCACGGGATTTATATGATTTCATTTCTTTTCCCGCGATAAAATCTTTTTGACGGAAGCTTTCCTATTGAAGTTGGGTAGTAAGACTGCAGTCATAATTCTCTGAACCTTTTCCTAATTCAGTTGGGGTCGGCTTTTCACTCTAACTGAGATGCGGCTGCACTTCGATATTTTTCGTGAAGCGACTGCCATCTGACCTTCACAACCAATGATCTAATGATCAATGGCGATATCGAAGTTCCAAGTTAGACTGGTTGGACTTTTGAGGGCTCCAACTACCCGTAACGACTGCTACAGATGTTTGTATGGCCATCGGGACCGACAGCTTAACGTGCTCTCCGAGGCACGACCAGACCAGTGCAAACAGTCATATTCATGCATACAACTTTTTGCACTGAGCGCCGATCGAACCCGCGTCCCGTGCGTAGCAGTCGGGTTCACTACCGCCACGCCACGGTAGACTGCAGTAGCTCCTTTAAATATCATCAGCAGTCAACATTTTTTATCCTATGTTAACAAGAATAGTCATGTAACCTAGTCGATAAACACGGGGTATCGATAACTAGCACTAATTCAGGTTAAATAGCCATGAATGAAGAGTCTTGTGCAATTTGCTGTTACCGACACAGTGTGCATCGTACTCGGTGGTTATAAGACGTGAACTCGATTGACGGGTAGTGTAGTGAGGAACAACTATTTAAAATTATAATATCGATTAATTAATGTTTAATCGATTTTATTATATATAAGAAATTATTAGAAGGAAGTCGTTCAGATATGGAGCTGTTATAGATAGATAAAGGTTCTCACCAGTATAACATTTGGAAATTAAATATTTAATTTGTTTGAATGCCGACAATTTTAGCGGTCAGTTATTACTAAAGTTTAAACTTTGGAGCCCGGGTTCGCCTAATGTTTGTTATTGATTTATTTATTATTAAAAAGAATGTCGCCTGAACTCCCAATTTGAGTTTGAGTTTTCGTCTATAGTTTATCAGTGCAGTGATAAACAGGTGAGGTTCACCTGGGCCTCAATAGTGTTAAATGGGTCTTTACCCAACTTTTGGCATATCATGTGCATAGATAAATAGATAGATTACTCTTTATTGTACACCAAATACAAGAAAACACCAAGGTGCATGTATGTATTATTAGAATGGGAGAAGTTGTAAGCCTTCCCGAAGAGCGAAACCTATACCCTCTCCGTGAGTAGCGGCGCTGCCGTAAAACAAATTACTACACTACACAATGATGGCAACTCAAAAATGCCCTCGATTCGACCGAAGACGAAAATAAATCAAGTAGTAGTGATTTAATTTTATCGATAAAGAGTATCGGCACCGTGTAATCTTTGCCCTCGAGGTGTAAATCACTAAATCGGTAGAAAATCACCCCTAAAGACATACGATGGACACTTAGCGCCGCTGGTCGACTCAATAACAGACATTAGACCTAGCTTAATGAAATTGAAATGTAGTTGAAGCTGTTTAAGCCTGATTTGATACTAGTTGTGTAGATATTTCTTGTGTAGATTTCTGTATATTTTATGAAGAGAAGGCCAGGTGCTCCAAATCCAAAGGCTTGATGTGCAAAGTTTGCGTCTCATCTTTTCGATCTACGCTTTGCACGAATATCAGCAGCCCATATTAATAAATCTAAAGAATTTGTTCGCTCTATGACCACTTTTTAAAAAACTTTAGATTTTCGGGTACAAACAAGATATATAATATCAAATACGATATCAAGATATAGATCAGAAAAATACAAACAAACATCCCTTGGATAGAACTGTACTCAATTCTGTCTATATAAATTAATAAATAAATATTCTAGGACAATCTACGCAACGTCACCTAGACCCATGGTAAGCATAGTTTAACTAGCTTGTGTTACGGGTTCTAGAATGGAAAATATAGTGTCTAAGTACTGCGCGATGGGTGGAATGGAATGAGGCCTCATAGCGCAATATTATAACTATAACATTTAAAATTCCTTTAAATTTAATAATGTGAAAGTTCTCTACTAGATCCACATCGACCGATTAAACCGTGAAATAATAAAAAAGCGGTAACCGTGAATGTAATCAATGAGAAGCGGTCCAGATAAAATTTAATTTCACTACTAATTGTGAAAAAGACTTAATCATAGATCACGTGGTTTCGATGGCGCTAGTTGCGCAAGAGTGTAATAGCGGCCAGTCACGCGACGACCACACACGAGTGCAGACGTGTCAAGAACAGGACAATCACTGTTATTAACTTAATTAACACTCAGATAATACGGCCACGGGTGGTTTTTTTTTGAGGTCTAGGAAAAGATATGAGCTTTATTACAATGTATTCGATTGGTAAGATGGGTAGTATCCTTCTTCATCTGAGGGTTTTTCCCAGTTACATTCAAATTGTTGCGATTTGCGACTGTTATTCCTCTTCACTACCACTTCAAAATAAAGTCGCGTTTTCTGTCCCTATTTTTCTTGTCCCTTTGTATGCCTAAATCTTTAGAACTACGCAACGGATTTTGATGCGGTTTGTTTCAATAGATAGAATGGTTAAAGAGGAAGGTTTATATGTATATTACATCATGCTATGACTAACAGGTGCGGAGCAGGATTGAAAAATGTCGCAAAAACGGGGTGACGCTGACGAAGTCGCGCGGGTCAGTTAGTTCCATATATACTTCTTTTTTTCGGCATAAATTGCCGTCTGATCCCTAGGTTCGAAAGAAAAGTCTGCAGCAGAATCTGGTCTATCTAAAAAATAGCTCAAAGCTAATTATGGAAGTTGTAGTTAAATACATAATTTAGGCCAGTGCGCATATTCCCAAAATAATTCTCTTATCATCGATTGAACTCAAGATTTATATAAGGAAATATACTTTAGTGGTATGTAGATGCAGATTGTGATGACACAGATTAAATCTAAATGAACGGAAACATATTCGAAACGCTGATACTACTCATTCATGCGCCTATTGGTATTCAATAAACAGCACCTTATGTAGTTAAGCACATAAAATTCCCAATCAAACTAAGATTAATGGATTCAAATGACTCTAAACCAGAACTCATTCGAAGTTAATCTTCTTTGGAATCTTAAGTAGTCAGTGTAAATATAACGGTAGGTTTATCAGAAACCTTCTCACCTTATGTTATCACTCCTTATGGGGTGAGATTACAACTGTGTAATTTTCATATCATTTGACTTAGATAACTGGACTTAGTTATTATTTTTGGAAGAATTTCCTAAACGGAAGAAAAGATCGTTAACATCGGAAGAGTGTTGTGTATCGGAATACCTATTCGTAAAAATAATGGTATAAGAGTGTAGGGACCAAAGGCTGTTACAATGATGATGATGAGGATATCATGAGGATATCACGTAATGACCCTATTGAGCTTTTATGGATTAAAATGAAATTAACTAGTAAAAAAATAGGATGTTTCTTCAGGCATTTAGTCTAAATGATATTCTGAATGGCAAACATTTCAAATAAAAAATATTTTAACACAACGTAAACTCACGCCTGTATCCCCGAAGGGGTAGGCAGAGGTGCTAGCACCCACATTTCGCTAGTTTTTGTTTAGGTCCCAATGTAAGGTGGCGAGTGTATTGCCATTAACCGGGCACTCATAAACCTGCGATAAATACACACATAACTTCTAAAAATATTTTAAATATAACAAATTTCACAAACTAAAGAAAACACAACCATATTATATACAATTAGCTTGCTAGCATAACTCTTGCTACACATAAAACCTCCACTACTACCTGGTCAACAAAAGAAGATAATAATGTATGAAGAGATGTCATGTAATGAAATTATTAAGTGTAAGATAAAACCAAGGTAGATATAAATAATAATTACAGTGAAAGTTGGTAGCTAAGGCCGGTTCGACCCACCGTATCGGCGATTAGATTATGAACAGAAATATTTGGTCATGTATTATAATAAGTAGTATGTCACTGGAATCTGAGATTAGGTAGATCATTAGATGCTGGTTATAAGAGATTGAGGAGCCTGGGAAATGGATATTGCTATTTAGTGTACGTGTTAATACTACCTAATGAGTTGTTAGAAACGTGATTACTATATTCAAATATCAAGGAGTGTTTATTACTATTATGTTAATCAGATTTTATTTTATAGATAGGAGATAGGAGCAGAAATTATAGATGAAATTAAAGAGAGTTAAAGTACATTCATCTTTACTGAGACTTTGCCTTGAGCTTACCATCAAGCGGGATGAAATCAAATTGACGTGTTCTAAATAAAAAAAAACATACAAGGAAATGTATAATAATAATAATATGTATAATGGAAGGACTTGGTCAAAAGTACCCACAACCAGGAAGCACCTACATCAAACACTGGACCAATTTGCAAAGTTCCCACTCGCGACCGCGGTAGCCTAGTGGCATGGGTAATGGAATAATGGAAAATGCTGAGACGAGGTCTCGGGTTCGATCCCAGGTCTTACCATGGCACACACCAATGACTTTATGATGATATTCGAAGTTATGTGTGTATTTATCGCTGGTATATAAGTGTCCGGTTAATGGCAATAGGCCCGCAATTGGGACCTAAACATAAACTGGCGAAATGTGGGTGCTGGCACCTCTGCCTACCCCTTCGGGGATATAGGCGTGAGTTTATGTGATTGAATGATAGTCTAATCTAGTAAGAGAGGCCCATCTTTAAATCTATTCGTAAATCCACCAGCTTTAATAGCACCATCATAAAAATCGTGTCAGCAGTGCAATACAACTTTTATTTATGATCAAGTAATAAACATAATATTATATGCATGTCTTAATAACAAACATTTATGATGATAATCGTGAAAATATTACGATAAACGATATATAAACAGAGACAGATTTATACACAGCTAGAAAAGTAATTATAATTATTTCAGAGATACGTATTATGTTAATGCTAAATTGATAAATTGAGGGTTGACGATGAATTGATTTAAATCGTTACATACATATAAACATACATACATCTGCTCATGCCCGTAATCCCCGAAAATCAGGACGGGCCCTTTGAAAAAAAAATGGATATGCCGAAAATGAATTATGAATATGAATTATATATTATGAAAATATAATTACGTGCTTAGCCGCTCAAGCACAACCGATTAACGTCTTGGAGAGTATCAGACGATTTAAGAAGAAATCGTTTACTTAGCTTAATCATTACAGGTATAAATGTAGAATTGAAAACAAATCATGAAAGAAAGTCAACTTTTTCCTACAGTCCCGGGTCCTTTAAGCGGGGCGTGAAAAAGCATCTGATGAGGCCGTCAAGCTGAGCGCCACCATTGTAGCACTGAACGTGTTTGCAATGGTGACCCTCTTTCGTGAGACTTTGCCTTCAGCTCAATTTCAGGCGAAGTAAAGTCAATGTGACGTGCTATAGATAAAAAACTTAAAAAAAAAGTCAAAAAATAGATGAAAATAGTGTAGTGAAAAAGGTTCAAAGTAGACGGCTAAGCAGCAGAGGCAGGCTCAAGAAAATATGACATGGGAGTGACGGAGAAATGTATTTTGGCATGTATGTTGTACCGACCCTAAATAATTGAGAATGGCATTCAATCTTGCCTTGAAATCACATTTTATTTATTAGGTATTGACGCCTAGAAACCACAATTTCAAGAAATAGAGGCGACAAACAAGGTTCGTATTGAAACACAGGAAAACGGCTCTTATACGCAAGAATAATGTTCTAGTTGTTTTAATATTTTATAAAAATTTGAATCAACTAAAAGGCAAAAAGCATAAAATGTACAAGTTTTTCTGACTACTTAGAACGTCTGAGAATAATTTCATTAGTGTTAATTTTCATAATGTTTTTATTATGATAATATATGGCAAATATTATCACATACAGCTGGTTTATAAGCGACACTTAATAATGGCGATTACTTTTTTATAACATTTACTTATTTAGATTATTTTAATCAAAAATCATTAAGCTTATGAACATTTCAACATAAATCTGTATTATTATTACATTTTATTAATCTCAATTGATTTAAACACTCGTACATCTATATTTAAGCGGTTCAATGCGATTGAACTATAATTAATTTTGTGCCATGCATACTTATGAATATGTACACGTGTACAAACATATAAATAATAATCTTATCTTATCTTTAAACGCCTCTCGTGTCAACTTTTCACTCGTAAGTCGGAAAATGTATCTACACATGTAAATTAACTCTGATTAGGACATACTACACCATAATGAGTGAAATTTACTTACATATAGCTACCTACCTATCAAGGCGTGAACACTATATAAAAGTCAACGGGATATTTACCATGTTGGTTTGTTTTTGAACTTATCTGATTACTAAGGATTCAGACGTGAATTTTTAACATTAGGTGGCAAGCGCTAACCGTGACCTATGGACTTTTGCAACGCCAGGGGCCCTACACTTCTGCTGCCGACCGTATAGAAACGTTCTAATTCCCTCTTGAAGAGATGTTAGTGGTGGTTGGAAGGGGTAGGAAGTGAAATTTAAGAGATGCCTTACCACTGACAGCACAAAATCTCTCCAGCGAACACAACACAAGGTTATTTATTAGTCGCGATATTCTGTTGAGCGGAGATACTTCCCCGTTCAGAATGCTGCCACGTTGTACCTCTAATGAATTTCTCTGACTACTCTCTCTTGATTACTAGGATACCACACCAACAATCATTTCGAGAACGTCGCGTAAATATTACTAGAACTGTACCTTTAAAATGAAATAAATAAAATATAGTTAATACTCTATCAATAGCTATAAAATCTGTTATTCCAATCCATGGAGAATTGAAGTAAGCGGAGTTGTTGCAAAGGCAATTGAGTCATAAGATTTCAGTCGAGTCGAACGGGCGCGGTAATGTTAGAAAGGGACAAAGTTTAGGCTCTGACGTCACTCATCAGTTCTCGTGTCACGGCATTGGGTACGGATGTCATTTTTCTTAAAAAAATTGCAGAATAAAATAGTTTTCACCGTGTTCCGTCATGAAGTGTGTGGTGTCAGGGTGTAAAAATTGTACAGGAAAACTGTCTAAACATACTGATGGTGTAACATTTCATCTGTAAGTCCCCTGGATTTATATTTTAATTTTTATAAAAAAAATACCCTAATAGAACCATCTAGTGGAGAATAGATGTAAGTAATCTTGTCTTTCATGTATCGTAGTTGTAGTAATACTCAATGCATACTGTGAAATTTTCACCACAATCATTTTGTCTTAGTTCATTAATGATTTCAAAAATGTCGTTTTATTTATAAATAGTTAATTTAACTGAAATTTTAAATTTTAAATAAAGTTAACTAGGCCATCTACCGGGCTATGACTAAACCATGTAGAGAAACTAAATGATTTGCCCTTATACCAACAGATGTTCCAATTTTCAAAAACAATACCCCTATTTAAAATAAGTGTTGTTTATTATTATAGCGAGACCACTTCTATATTTACTTCTAAATGCAATATTTATTCTTCAAAAATGGGCTGAGCGAGTAATTTATAATTTGGGCCCAAGAATCTTCCTCCTAAATAAGTTTAAGGAAATAAACATTCATAACATAGATAGTTCTAGAATTCTTTGTAGCGCTTAGTGGCCAGTAGTCAAACTACAATGAAAATTGCATGTCACGTTCGTTTCCAGTTTCGCTATGTTCTGGTAGATGGATTTCTTGGAAGTAGGAGGGGTTTAAACAGAGGGGTACAAACACGCGGGTGGAGGGGTGTGATTACATGTCCCCGCGCGTCTCCCTTCACACCCGCAACTGGCCACGCATTTTTGTATAGAGAAATCTAACTGTTACATCTCCGTCATCTATATAGTTCGGTCCTCCGTGTTCCAATCAGTGATATACGCGTTCCGACAGCATCAACATAGTGGAACGATTCACATGAATGTTAGCGTTAAACTGTGATATTATATGTTGAACATATAGGTATATCTTCTACTATATAAAAATAAGTCGGGTTTTCCTTCCTGCCGCTATAACTCCAGAACGCACGAACCGATTTCCACGGTTTTGCATTCGTTGGAAAGGTCTCGGGCTCCGTGAGGTTTATAGCAAAGAAAATTCAGGAAAAATTTCAATAGAAAAGCGGGAAAATCATTTTTCACATCTGGTGGCGAAACGGAGTTCGCCGGGTTTAGTAGTAGTTCCTAAAAGTGTTATGAAGATTTTTCGGTTTCAGCACTATAAATCACGCAATCAGCCCACGGCGTCCATCACTGGTGTCTAGAGGTGACACGTGACTTTCCCACGATCGCATCTAAACTCAACAGATTGTTAGTTCCCGAGGTCGACGTTCGGCCTTGTTCGGCGATTTTCGCGCGGCCGGCGCGTGACGTCAGAACTAAATCAAAGGCGGGAGGCGACGTGATTTCGCGCACGTATAACACGCTGTTAGTGACGTACAACTGCGTCCGTATCGATAAAATGCGTACAGTCAATATTGGTTTAAGATAGCGTTATGCAGGTAGGTAACGATAAATTTCATCATCATCATTTCAGCCACAAGACGTCCACTTCTGAACATAGGCCTCCCCCATCGACCTCCAATCCCACCGGATGGAGGCGGTCTGCATCCAATGGGTACCCGCGACTTTGACTATGTTGTCCGTCCATCTCGCAGGAGGCCGTCCCACGCTCTGTTTACCGGTACGCGGTCTCCATTCAAAAACCTTTCGGCTCCAACGGCCATCTGTTCTTCTTGCTGCTACGATAAATTTACTAAATAATATTTTATCGTTATTGTACAAGTGAAAGGTGAAATATTTGTCTCGAGTATTGTGTGCCTGCTTGTTATTTTAGTAGTGCTTACAGGTATTATGGTATGCGGATGTTTTTACAGGATTCTATAATTCAGTTCGAGGTTCGAGGTTATAATATGTAATAAATAGTGTTTCATTTGACCACTTACTCGTATGTATCTAAATATATTTATCCGCATTTTAGACTCCTAGCTAAATAACCTATGCTTTACATTGGGACTTAAACATAAACTGGCGAAATGTAGGTGCTAGCACCTTTGCCTACCCTTTCCGGGATATAGGCGTCAGTTTATGTTATGTTATGTTACGTAAATAATTCAAAATCTTATGTATTAAATAGTGATTTCATGAATTGAAAAATAGGACATTACTTAGATATTACTAAGCAGTACATTTTTTTGAAGAAAATCTACTCTAAGTTCATGTTTTAACTACATTAGTGACATCCAGATTTAGCAAAGGCAACTATCGAAATTTAAAGTATCGATTGATGCTGTCACATCATTATTGCTTAAATCAATATTTTGAATACTCACAACGGTTATGAATTGTAAATCGTTTTGTAAACGGATATTTATTAACTACTTACTTAATGTTTTAAGGCGTAATGAGGTTATTATGTTAACGAAGTAACGGAGAAATAAAGTAAATTAATTCTAACTATTTTTATTTCTCCTTCATTGTTACTAACCTAATAAGCCAGTGATGTTTCAATAAAGAATTTATTATTATTAGCAACTCCAAATAATCCAATATATAAAAATCTCGTGTCACAGTTTTCGTAGCCATACTCCTCCGAAACGCCTTGACCGATTTTGATGAAATTTTGTGAGCATTGAGTAGGTCTGAGAATCGGTCAACATCCATTTTTCATACTGAATGGAGCAAAGGGAACGGGATCAGAAGTCCACGCGGGCGGAGCCGCGGGCAACAGCTAGTCACTATCATCACTACATAGTATAAAATAAAGTCGCGTTCTCTGTCCCTATTTTTCTTGTTCCTTTGTATGCTTAAATCTTCAAAACTATGCAACGGATTTTGATGCGGTTTGTTTTAATAGATAGAATGGTTAAAGAGGAAGGTTTATATGTATATAACATCATGCTACAACAAACAGGTGCGAAGCAGGAATGAAAAATGTTGCAAAAACGGGGTGACGCAGACGAAGTTGCGCGGGTCAGCTAGTACTTAATAAATTCTTTATTGAAACAGCACTGGCTGTCACAGCAATGACTAACTAGTCAGGCAAATGGCTTAATAAGAAAATATTATTGTTACTAGCTATAGCTTTTCTAAGCTGATATGACCCTCATACACACACATCATAGGTGCAAAAACCATAAAGTGTGCGAATGACATACGTATCTTTACACAAAACCCATGCGTGAGAAAGTGACTGAGTATATGAACCCAGAACCGTTTTTTAGGGTTTCCTACTTTAGTGCGAAAGCCATGAACATGCCAGTTAAAAATAAAATTGAAAGCAGAAAGAGGAGCAGGGGGAGAGCAAGGGGACAGTCGAATCGAGTGGATAGGCGAGTAGAGAGGCGAATAGAAAATACTGTAGTTTGCTATAATTTACAAGGCTTCGCGACAACCGACATCCACGCAGGCAACAGCTGGTCACTACATAGTATAAAATAAAGTCGCTTTCTCTGTCCCTATATCCCTATGTATGCTTAAATCTTTAAAACCACGCAACGGATTTTGATGCGGTTTGTTTCAATAGATAGAATGGTTAAAGAGGTAGGTTTATATGTATATAACATCATGCTACGACTAACAGAATGAAAAATGTTGCAAAAACGGAGTGACGCAGACGAAGTTGCGCGGGTCAGCTAGTAGGTAATAAAAATCAATGCCTGTTTGTTAATAAATTCAGCTTTTCTCGTGTAACAAACCAGATCTTTCACATTTAGAGCAGCACTAAAATATAGTTCCATTGCCATGGACGCTCCACCGTGTCGACACTCGGCACGAATCGCGATGTCTTGGGAAAGAAACGGACATTAGGAATGAGCCACGTTGGGCAATCAACTTGACAAATCAGCTGATGGTTGAAATGTCATCGCAGGTTTATCCAAATATGCAATCATTATCATTCTCATAGCGACTTTTCAGTAAAGTTAAATATTGGAGTGGTGTTTTAAAAAAAAAATATTTAGGACACGTCAATTTGACTTCTGCCCGCCTGATGGTAAGCTCAAGGCAAAGTCTCAGGAACGAGGATCACCATTACAAACGCGTAAAGTGCTAGAATGGTGGCGCTCAGCTGGACGGCCTCATCAGATGCTTTTTCTCGCCCCGCTTAAAAGACCCGGGACTGTAGGAAGAAGGAAACACGTGAGCTGGCAAGGAATACCAAGACTTAATAGTTCGGCAGAGCAAAGACTCACGGAACCGCTTGTTTCTTGATGGAATATTCTGCACCGTATGCGGGTGACATCTAAGCCTTGCACGTGTTGTCCTGTGTAGGAAGGGAGAAGGTGGGATTAATTGGAAGAGCTCATCAGAGCATTCATCAGGCGTAGGCGTTGCTGAGGAAATCAATGACAAGAAAATGTATTGTGAGAGGAGGTATCCACCACTTGCCCACGGTTTAACAATCCCAACGATAGCTATGGTAAAGTATTACTAATTATCATAGGAAGGAATGCAATCATGCATCAAACCGCACCCCTCAATGCAAGTAAAAAGACTTTTTACCCGAGGAGAGATGTTGATATTCTATAATCCTTTGATAGCCTAAGTGTAATTTAATCAAAAGTAACATAAATAGAATTAATAAAATAAACTATCGATGTCTTGTTTCATTATGAGAAAATAATTAAAATACAATTAGTAGGCTAAACTTAATTACATTACTAAGTAGATCTAATTATCTAGTAGCTTTCTAAGACTAAGATTATCGCCGTTTAATAACCTTGTGTTGTGTTTTCGGTGGTGAGTAGGGTAGCCAGAGCTCACTAGAGAGGTTTTGTGTTGTCAGTGGGAAAACCAAAGGCTTATCCGACCCTACATCTTTTACGCTGACGACACAGAATGTCTCTGTTCTTACAGGGGTTGCGGCACGAGTGTTATTCCTCTGGTGTAACACTCGCCCATAGGCCACGGTAACCACTTACCATCAGGTGGGCCGCGTGTTTGTCTACGACCTAAGTTGTATAAAAAAAAGTGGCAGTAGCAAATTGTGTTACCTAGCAATGAAGTTATTTTGGTCTACAATCTGATTAAAATAATCTTTTTAAATGATAGGTATAGCTATTAGTTGAAACCGCATTGGCAAATAGAACGATTAGGCTACCTATTAGACATTTCCTCTTGTGCAAAATAGGCTTCTATTCGTGTGAAAAGAACTTTGGGTGAAACCAGATATCAATATTACAAGCATAAATAGACCTACAGACTCCTTCATTGCGTTACTGAATTTAACACCTTCACTGCGGGAACTCAAAACTGATTCTAACTTGAAGTGCGTTACGGGGTTCGGTGCGCCCTTTAATATACTACTACATTGTGCGGTACGGGATAAATGGACCCCGTACACACCTACTGCTTTATTAACCTATAGCTGTCTGAAATTTAACAATTTTTAATTTTTTCCTTTTTACTCTCATAGATCATGAAAGGTTCTATATTACCGTCTTTTCGCAAGCAGATTTGGTAAAAATTGAAGCAATTAGGAGTTTTTGAAATTGTTCGGGGTCTTTTGATCCCCGTACCGCACTACGAATTATAAAATAAGGGATTGTACTGCCCCGTAACGCACAGAGTTATTTTTTATCGATAAAATTATAGTGATGACAAATAAAAATATCGATAATTTTCTAAAATACGACATTTATTTCGGTTAAGGGGCTTACAAAATAGAAATGTTATAACATGAGCAAACTTGTTGGTATGCTGAAGTGCTACAAGTTACTTTGTTTTAAAGACAATATGCCTTATTACACTTTTTGCGAAATATTTTGATTTTTTTACGTTGTTACCAGCAAATTGACTGGTCGTAATTTTGCATAACTGGTGAATTTTCTTTTTTTTGTCAGTCATCTCAATATACGCCGCGATCGCTTCGTTATCGAGTAGGTAATTGACGCATCTTGTTTTTATAACAGCACTAATGCCAATGAGCTCGCGACCCCGTACGGGTGTGCAATAATTTATTCGGGGTTATATAGACCCCGTATCGCACTGGACAAAGATTTTTACTATCAGGTCGGGACGAGGCTTATAAGATCCCGTACATTTTAAAAATATTATCTGTCTCTAAACACGTCCAAGACCATAAATATATATTTATCTCTGTCATACGCTTATAAATGTCAGATATACATCTCCCGCACCAGCGCGTAAACTCTATTTTATCTGCCCGCACTGAATTGCGGCAGCGTACGGGGTAGGAAAGTACCCGTAACGCAGTGAACGTGTTAAAATGTCAGTTGCATTTATTTGTATCATTTAGTGCAGAAATGTTGACATCAATAGATTTTTCTGTTAAAGTTGATAATAGTTTATAAATAAACGTTTCACAGTTCATATACTCTGTTACTTTCTGAGGCATAGGTTTTGTGTAAAGATACGTATGTCACACTATGGATAAATTTATAAGTGAAATCCATAAGATACCGTATTTTTTATATTTGGGTCATCAAAATGTTCGCACTTTGATCGGAAGCAGTTCAGAGACTATTGGCTGTGTTTATGTATGTTTTTCCTAAACATTTTAATTGGCTTTCAGATGTTTGTTATGTCATTTATCTATTAGCTAAGTAAAGGTTTTCTATGACAAAATAAATAAATAAGAATGGCGGTCACTACTATGACGGATTCGACAGTACATTGTATTTACTAGTAAACAACTGTTTTGATTGATCGTATAATATATATACCTTTATTACCAAATTAGCCTAAATTAAACGTACTGCAAAATGAAAACACACCGTATCTGTTCAAAATATTAATAACTTCGCTATAAAAAAGTATTTACGCTGTTTCATATCTTGAATAGAAGAAGGTGGAATTTCGAATATTTTCAAAAAGTTCAAACGTATATCAGTGTATTCTAAGAAAGTTATTAAAAACTTTGAGCTTTTATAAGAAGTTTTCTCACATACATTCATAGAATAAAATAGTTTCCCATAATAGTAAGGTAACTAACTTTATATCAAAACTGTTTTGGAAGAGAGGGGTACCCTAACACAAGTATTGTGAATACCTAAAAGGATACCCTCGTCACAGATAATATATAATTATACAAGTTAAAGAAATAAAGATTGTTTTTTTTTTAATTTGAGTTTTATATTGCTTGTGTACTTTTGTGTAAATACGCAAAGGATCACATGCGTACCTCACCTATTCACACTTCCACTTGTTTTTTGTCATCCGTGGTTACCAATGTGATTAGTTGTTTAAATAGAATCTAAACTCAGTAATTCTGGAATTAATAAGAATCACTCAATAACATTTAGCAGGAAACAATTTAGCGTATTTAAATAATCGTGTACATTAATGTGTAATGAAAATACTTAGATAAAAATAACATCCAGGGGTCAAGGCGTTTAGGAATATCACGAAATGCTTATCAGTGAATGTTTCCTCAATAAAAGATATAATGAACTGTCTGTTTGTTAATTTATTCTGCGAATATCAGGGTCATTGTCAATGATCACCATGTCATGTTGTTAGGTTATTGTGCCAGATGATAGAGCGATTTGGATGAAAGGATACTAGGATTATTAGGCGTTTAATATTACGGATGTATATTAAATATGGTAATGGACCACCCGGTAAGTTAAATAAGTGCTTAAGTATAATTTAATCTAAATGTATTTATTTTATTAGCAAATTATTTGGGTGACAATTCGGTTCACCTTTTTTAATCGTGTGCAAAATTCCCGCGGATAGCGCCTCTGCCATAGCCGGTGGTTGAATTCCAAAAAGAGTAATATGGCACCGTATTAGGCTATTTATTTGATGCATGTTTGTTCTGTAGAAAAAAAAATAAAGTGTGTTTTCTTTTCTTTTCTTTCTTTTCTTTCTTTCTAGGTATGCTTAAATGATTCATTCGAGATATAAGCCCGTTCTTACATTAAAACAACTAAAATAAATGAAAGTGAGTTTGACGTCTCAACAACCAGCTAGCAGTTCTCAAAAAGTATCAGTGAGATGGTAATTTCTGTGGATTGATTGAAATTCCAGGAGATTGCATATGATTATGATTGATGGTAAGTATATTATTTTATCAAACATCATCAATAAGTCTATCGCAGTCCACATAGGCCTCTCCCAATATGAGCCACTGCTCACAAGACGTTCACAAGAGGCAGACTACCAATCACAATGCTCCGTTCTCTCGAAACCTTTACATTACAAATTCGATAGGAGTTCATGCTACAGGTAGTCGATCAGTAGCACTAACATGAACCCCTATCGAATTCGTAATGTAAAGGTTTCGAGAGAACGGAGCATCGTGATTGGCAGTGTGCATGTGTAGCCCGCCAATCGCAATGCTCCGTTCTATCGATACCTTTACATTACGAATTCGATAGGAGTTCATGCTAGTGCTACAGGACGTGTGGTTGGATTATGGGGGGCCACTTTTAGTTTACCTATAGAATACGGAGTGAGGTCATATTAACGTCACCGCTAAACATGCGTCATAGTGAACCTTAAGTGAACTTTAAGTAATTTATTCTGTACAAAGTGCAGTCTAAAACGTGAGGTATGAATACATGTATTGTGGTGGTTTGTAATATGAGCAAAACCGCTGAACTGGCGCCAGTAACAAAATGTCAACGTCTGACCACTACCTACTAACAAAGTTTTGTTGAAAAGAGGAATTTGAGTGAAACCGCAACTATAACTATAAAGTTATTATTACTAGCGTAAATAGAGATACAATCTTCTCATTGCCACGTTTTCGAATTTGAAATGTCATTGACTTGTGACTTTTACTGTAGAGACATTGACGTATCTATTAATTTATAAAAATTAAAATTGATTGCATAATATGTTGCTAAGAGCATAATTCAAAAACGGCTGGATCAATTCGAGTCATTTTATTGTTATTTATTCCTTCCGCACATCGCGGTAGTCTAGTGGTATGGGTAATGGACTGCTGAGACGAGGTCTCGGGTGCGATCCCAGGTTTTACCAAGGCACACACCAATGACTTTTCGATGCTTTTCGAAGTTAGGTATGTGTGTATTTACCGCAGGTTAATGGCAATAGGCTCGCCACCTATCACATTGGGACCTAAACATACCCCTTTGGGGATATAGGCGTGAGTTTATGTTATGTTATGTGATTCCTTGAAGGAAGGTTTTTATGGAGCATGTGTTCGTGATCAGAGGTCAACGCGGGCGTATCCGCAGGCAATAGTTAATGGTTGATATAAAAACGTTTTCCGGTTCATATACTATGTTACTTTCTCATGTATAGGTTTTATGTAAAGATATATTTGTCACTTACACACTGTTTCTTTAGCGATAACTTCATGGCAACTGTATAAAATATGACTGCTATGTGTTCTGTTGTATACCATAAGATGTAGTATAACGGTCTTGAACTATAATGTAATAACTTTATTAAATTTGATACATGAATTGGTATGCTATTATCGATATACTGAATGCCAGGAAGCACAAAGAATTTACGACTTCTAGATCTATTGTATAACGGTATAATTCACACGACCACAACTGCAAATGTGTGAAATATTAGTTCCGCCCGTCGCAACTCAGGGAAATAAATAAATAAATATACATAAATAAACTCATAAACTCACGCCTGTATCCCCGGAAGGATAGGAAGAGGTGCTAGCACCCACATTTCGCCAGTTTATGTTGAGCATAACATAACATAAACTCACGCCTATATCCTCGCTTTCGAGAAGACCCCCTTCAGGTGTAGGGACCACGGTGTCCCCGTCTAGCCCCCGGGTATGGGGGTGACCCTGTTTCCCGAGATTTTGCTGCCTTCAGCTTACCATCAAGCGAGATGAAGTCAAATTGACGTGCCGTAAGTACCTAAATAAATAATTACAATGAAAATTTTAGTCATTAATTAATTAACCAAGAAACCAATTTGTAAAGAGGTACCATATTTGTAATAGGTAGGACATTTATTTATTGAAACAAGTTTGAGTGTTAGGCTATTTAACATGAATTAGGTATAGCTATATATAAATTAGCTATTTACTAACTTACTAGGCAGTAATAAAGAGGAACAACATTAAATGCTATTATTACAAAAAAAAATTCTAATTTGAATATCTAATTTTATATGCAGTTTACAAAACAATATTATCACTTTTTTTTAATACCAAAGAGAACTTTCTAAATTTGAATTAAATCATCATAGACAATACCATATTAATGATAAGTCAAAAGCATTTACATATTTAAAAATATAAGTAGGAATCCATGTCAGAATATAGCCTCATACAAAACTAACAGCAAAATTAATGAACAACAGAATTAATAAAACCATGACACCCGGGACCGCGAGGCACAGTAGTATCAATCAAAGAGGGCTGTCACTCACGTCCAATTATTATGAAACAAGTTGACACTCCTCGGCAGGGCTGTCAAAATCGAATTAAGGGCCACACAAGGGGCGTCACTTGGCCCTTTTTACGGCTGCCTTAGTCTTAATTGTTTCGATTCAAATGTTTTTTACTAGTTTTTTTTGTTTGAGAATGTGAATATTAATAGATATTATTAGAATTATAATATAGAGATTGAGATAGATACTTTTTTAATGGTGTAACAGTTTACCGCGGTAGTCTAGTGGTAGGCAATCGAAGATAGTTTGAATAGGTATCTCTTTCCGATTGAAATTGCTATATTTTCTAATTTCTATCGTTTAGCGCACAATGCGTGGTAACAAGGTAGAAGTCATTCGTAGGTAGGTACTGTACTTTATTCCTGTTTGTACTCACTGATCTTAATGTCCTTCTGCACTCGTGCTTGCATTGAGGTAGATTAACTATATCACAGTTTTTGAATGACCACTTTTAATAGCTTTATTTACGTATCAATATCGTAGATTTGTACAATAATAAATTACAAATTATATTTAAATTGCAAAACGAAGTGTCAATTTGGTCGATTATAATATTTCATTTCAACAATAAACTTTTCTAAACTGCATGGCAAAAAAGAAATACCAAAGCTGAATAATTTATATTTCAATATCATTAGATAATTTCATGGTCTCAATTAAAAAAATCTGGTTGTCGATGTCGGTTCCATTCTTATTATAAAAATACCACCTCACACTGAGAGGTGACCATAAATATTTTTTATTAGTTTTTAGTGATGTCATCCATTAAATTATTGCAAGTCCATAAAAATGTCCACAAAGAATCGATTGGATAATTTAAAATGACATGTTTGAGTTAAGCTAGCGACCGCACCGCGGGTTCGCCTGCATCGATCATCATTCATCTTCCTTTATTGGCGTTCAATATAAACTTTAAACTTACGATGCTATTTTTGTACAATGATTTTGTTAAAGATAACTTTACTTTTTTTCATTTTGCAATATCGATGTCGGATTTTTAACCTTTAATCTTTTTCTTATTATAATAATGTCGCGCTTACAAATTGAGTTAGGTATCGAGAAAAATCAACATACGGAATACCGAGTTTAATTTTTTTGCGTATAACGCATTTTCATTGTACTTTGGCAATGATCTATAGGTATTTAAAAGGTTTTTAAACACGATTAACGCATATATTATACATTTTTTATGTGCGGTAATTCCCACAGATCTCCAACCCCCCGCAGTCGAAGCTCTCGGAGGTTGTTTGGTCCCAAACCGACCAGAATCGTACTGCCGTCTCGGGACATCATTTGCAGGAGAGATAGCCATTTGCAAATCCCTCACTAACCGGCTGGTTATTTTACCTAAGTTTATGGTAGCCCCTTAATTTTATATTTAGATACTTCTGTAAGATATAGCTACAAAAAACTGAAGTAAAACAACACGCTTATGTTTTTAAATGCGTTGGTTTCGGCCTGTTGTTATGGTTACCCAGCATAACATTCGCAGTACACAACTCGTCACGTAGCAGACGAACAATTCCCTCATCATTCCCTGAACCTTTAGGTATCCCAACTCAGTTGGGGTCGGCTTTCCAGTCTAACTGTGATGCGGCTGAACTTCGATATTTTCCGTGAAGCGACTGCCATCTGACCTCCACAACCAATGGTCTAATGACCAATGGCGATATCAGACGAACAATTCCCTAACACATTTTATTCACACATTTGTAGGTAACTAGCTGTTACCCGCGGCTTCGCCCGTATGGATGTCAGTTATTGCGCAGTGTTGTACATTTTAGCGCTCAACACAATTCTCTACTCGCCTCTCCACTCGACTTGTTCTACCATAAATAATTTCCGCAGCGCATGCAACGAAAGACACTTTATGGAACTTTATTTACACCTTTGTTTACTTAAGTTTAGTTTAATTAAGGATCCCCATTTTTTTCTAGCAATAAACATAGCCTATGTTATTTAGGATGAATGTAGCTTTATAATGGTGAAAGAATTTTTGAAAAGAAAAAAGAAAAAGCCGCGGTAGCCTAGTGGTATGGGTAATGGACTGCTGAGACGAGGTCTCGAGTTCGATCCCGGGTTTACCATGGCACACACCAATGACTTTTCGATGATTTTCGAAGTTATGTGTGTATTTATCGCAGGGTTATAAATGCCCGGTTAATGACAATAGGTTCGCCACCTATTACATTGGGACCTAAACATAAACAAGCGAAATGTGGGTGCTAGCACCTCCGCTTGCCTCTTCGGACGTGAGTTTATAAAAAAAATCGATGTAGTAGTTTTTGAATTCATTCATTACAAACATATACATAAAAATACAAATTTTCCTTCTTTATAATACTTTATAATATTAATGTAGATGATGTAAATTATATTATTTGCATTGTAAAATAAATGCACTGCATAATGTAAAGAAGACTATAGAAGCTGTTGTAATAATACAAGAAATTTCCATTTATTTCTCTGCGGTAAATCGTAGCTAAACTACTCGTTAATATACCGTCTGATGGTACAGAAGAATACATGTTAGATAAAACCTAATTTGCACAACTTGTTCTAAAATACATTTAGGTACAGTGTGCTACGAAAATTCCTGGACAGTATCTTTTTTTTTTTATAGTATCACGCCTATATCCCCGAAGGGGTAGGCAGAGGTGCTAGCACCCACATTTCGCCAGTTTTTATATTTAGGTCCCAATGTAATAGGTGGGCGAGCCTATTGCCATTAACCGGGCACTTATAAACCTGCGATAAATACACACATAACTTCGAAAAGCATCGCAGTCATTGGTGTGTGCCATGGTAAACCTGGGATCGAACCCGAGAGACCTCGTCTCAGCAGTCCATTACCCATACCACTAGGCTACCGGGGCTTGGACAGTATGAAACAAAAATTATATAAAGTGATGCCAATAAACAACTAATAGGCTTAGAATCTTCTGGATTACTACTACTTATTAATGTAATTAAGTTTAGTACCTATACTATTTGCATGAGTACTAATTTTCTTATAAAGAAACTAGACATCAATCTAGTTTTTTTTATTAACGCTATCTTATATATATATTACTTTGATTAAATTAGACTTAGGCTGTCAAAGGATTATATATCTTAAGGTATCCAGGAACTTTTAGAGCTCACTGTACATAATTACAAAAATATATTCCAATCGGTTGCCCCAGTTTTCTTATCCCTTTATAGGACACCCTACCTTTTTTTTGAATTTGCGATATATTTTGATGAATATATATTCTAAGGCTCAAGCAATAATGGGATGTATATATAAAAAATCTTAAAAATGGATATTTTTCGAGAAAAACGTAAAAATCTAGTGGCCAGTAAACTGGCCTCTGACCATTCAGCATATGTAACTATCACGGCCTCTTCACTGGCCAGTAAACTGGACATACACTAAATATGTATTTTGGAAGGATAAAAAAAAACTTTTTGTAAAGAATCATCAGTTTTTTAATTAAGGACACAAATGAGCACATCCTCAGCATAAAATTTCTGTAAAAAAAAATCTTCTTCTAGCATTAATCTTCAATCAAAATCGAACTTAATTATTATCACAAAAATGCTTCTTCTAAAACTTACTTCTATCTCTAATCAAACTCAAACTTAATTATTATCACAAAATTGCTTCTTCTAAAACTTACTTCTATCTCTAATCAAACTCAAACTTAATTATTATCACAAAAATGCTTCTTCTAAAACTTAATTGCAATCAAATCAAACTTTGCGAAAAGATTATCTAAGTGTTCTTTTTTTTTCCTGTGCTGTGAAATGGCACAAAGCATTCTACACATAAGGCAACATCACATATAACACATTCATAGGTGCTTCTCTTTGGTTTAGATGAAGTACTGCAATATCTGCAGCGTCGTAAATTCTTTTTGGTTGACTTTATCAACCGATGGTTACCCCTTACATCACCATGAAAAGGAAGAACTGGTTTATCTTCGCTAATAAGTTCGTCAGCTAACTTGCTCCGGAATACTAAGTGGGTCATTGGTTTTGTACCTCCAGGGTAAGCCTTCGTCCAGGTATTCTTGTAGACAATATACGAGTTGACAATAGCAGCTTCTATCATGTAATACCAAATCTTCATCCACCAACGTCGTGATTTCCAAGATATATTATAAAACGACATGTATTGGTCGAACTTATCCACCCCTCCCATATATTTATTATAATCAATTATTGAAACTGGACATGCAACTTGTTCTTTATTACCCTGACTATTAGTACGACTCACGAATCCTTTTTTGTTTGGGCGGTGCATATTTGAAGCGACACAAACAGCTTTTTTGCCTCGGTCCCTCCATTTGCTAACAGAAATGTTGGACTTAGTCATTGCGCAAGCACTGTCTCCCAAAGCCATAGTTCGGTCAAGAGGCAGTTTACTCGATGGGAAAAATTTTCTAGTAGGCATAATAGTACCGACACCGAAAAGTTTTTTTTGCAACAGCTTCACTAATAACGGCAGAGAAGTAAAAAAGCGATCAAAAAATAAGCAATAACCCAGATGCTCAAACATTGCAGCTAATTTCATTACAACTGCTTCACCCAGACTGGTTTCCCTCGCACCTTCTAGTAACTTTCCTTCGTAAACATCAAAACTCACCATGTATCCTGTTACTGCGCAGCACATTACCCACACTTTAAACCCACGTTTTATCGGCTTGAGGGGCATGTATTGTTTTAATGTTGACCTTCCTTTGAATGCTATCATACTCTCGTCGATAGAAAGTTGCTGATGCGGGCTAAATACGGACGAAAAAACCTGCGAAAAATGTGTCAGCAGTGGTCTTACTTTGAACAAGCGATCAAAACCCGCGCTGCCCCTGGGTATCATATTTTCGTTATTCTGCACATGCAAATATCTCATTATTTTCAGGAATCTACGCATACTCATAACGCTGCTAATCCGAGAGACATGAAAGTTTTTATCTTGTGACCAATAAAGCCTTAGTGAAGGCAAGCTATGGAATCCCATGATTATCAAAATTCCTATAAACGATTTTAGCTCTTCTTCAGTTACGTTCAGAGTCTGATGGCACTGTGTGGCATATCTGTTACTTTCTGTAATCATGAGATTGAAAAAGAAGGGTGTCAGGAAAAGTGTTAGTATTTGTAGTGGTGAATGTAAATTGACTTCTGTATTTATGCCAACGTAATTTCTGAAGGTACTGTTTTTGAAAATGGGTGGATCGCGAAATTGTTTGTTGCTCCATTTGTTAAGATCTTCATATACTTCGGGTTGCAATGGAGGCGGCGGCGGCGGTGGCGGCGACATCGACGACGACGGGATAGGTGATGTTGAAGGTATCTCCTGTGAGTTTTCCTGTGTAGGTTGTGTTGATGATGTTCCTGCAACGGGTTCTTCGTGCCTGCTACGGGTACTGAAACTGCTGGTATTCGAAGCGAAGGAGTCGTCGAGACAATCATCAGCATCAGAATCACCGCCGATGTCTGACTGGATGGCCTGATCATCCGTTATGCCCATAAAATAATTATTCCACTCATCCTCATCTAAATTCTCCAACTCCTCGTAAGTAAATTCCGTTCTAAAACAATGAAAATAACAATTACCTATATCAAATCTAATGGTTTTTATACATATCTACACACTAGCAGAAAAGTGCACAGAAAATTTACAAGAACTCGCGTGATATTAGGTTATAACTACCGAACCAGAATATTTATGTGTAAAGTAATTAATACATATGAATAAAGCCTTATTTATGTATTATTACAAAAAATTTCAGCCCATTACTCTGAAAGAAAAAAAAATTTGAGCAAGTCAAAGTTGACTATGTAAATGTTAGGTTATATTTTTTCCATACACCGGCTGACATTCGATCATAGAAAAATTATGTTTTTATTATTATTTTCTATCATCATCGAACATAAAAACAAAGTATATACTATAATACATCAGTTTTACCTACCTTTTCCATCCAGACATATTTTATTTCACTTTACTAACTAATAACACATGCAGCACTCACGTGGTGACGGTGAAAACTAGCGCGCGGGCAGTCAGTGGCTTGTACACAGGCCACCTTGAAAAATGGCGCGAACTTCTTTGTGTGTGCAACAGATATCAACGCTGGCGAGTATACGGGCCGGCGTACTTCAACACGAAGCGGAAATGTTCATTAGGTTCAACTTCGTAACCAAACTGTACTCAATATCGACCTTAAAGTGACTGTCCAGTATAGTGGCCACTTTGTATGGGGCGACCTATAAAGGGTTATAAAGCCACATTCATACACTATTTTTGTGAAATTTAAATGTTGTCTTAAACGTAGGTCGGTGTTTTAAAAATGCATCTTTAGTACTTTTTATATTATCTTATCGTAACATGAATACTTTTAAGTTAAGATATGTCGTTCTCGCTATAAATAAGACATGTTATAGCGGAATTTACTATTTTGTCGTATACTTTTCTCTTAAAGAATATAAATTATGGACTTCCTTTTAGTTAAGGTTTTAAAAAGGACCAGTGTTTCTGGATTCTTACTAATTAAGGTATACGACCCCTCAAGCAACAGATGATGGAGTAGCTTTCACGGGTTCCATCTAATGTTTAAATCGATGTCAATATTCTTTCCCAAAATTTTGACGAAACCGTTTTTGATGTTTCATTTGATTTTAACAGACAATTACGCTTGGTTGCACCATACTACCTGTTAAAGTGAGAGGTTTACGTTAAAATTAACATTAAATGACATTGATACTAATGGTTTTTACAAAATGTGTTGCACCAGTGTATGCACTGTTAATGTTAAAGTAAGATGGTGCAACCCAGCCTTAATCATAAGCATGTACAAACTGGATGAAATGGACCAAAATAGTATTTTTTTTGTTTCAATCAGAGAAAAAATTGCGTAATATTCGCCGAGACCCTCCCTCGCTCCAACGTAAGATTAGATGATATTTGACTTGACGTGAGGGGTCTTAAACATCTCACGTATTTTATGAACACCCCCTTACATATTTTACAAGAATAAAATATCATTTTTACTAATCAATAACTTTCGGTAGTCTCAACATAATAGGGTTGTAACGCAAATTAAAAAAAATACCACTAATATCTCATGTCATTATCTTCGTAATAGGTAGAGGGTCCGACTTCATAAATTGGTTGTATCACAGCTTACATCTTAATAAATAAAGATCTTTCAATGTAGATATATGCATAATATTTCGGTAATTTATGTGAGGCTCGCCCGCCTTTGTGAGCGCACCGAACTTATCAGATGTTATAAGGGTATAATTTAAACTGTGAACTTGTCACCCTTTGTAGGTATCGTCCTTGTAGGGCTGTCACAGATAGATTAAAATTTTTGTGACATCCCTGAAGTAAGTAATTAACAGATTAATTGATTACTGGACATATATATGAACCAAAAAGATAGACATACTTTTCTCAAAAGAATATCGTGACATTGTCAGAAACCTAATATATATTTTTTTAATATCACGCCTATATCTCCGAACGGGTAGGCAGAGGTGCTAGCACCCACATTTTGCCAGTTTTATATAGGTCCCAATGTAATAGGTGGCGAGCTTATTGCCATTAACCGGGCATTTATAAACCTGCGATAAATACACACATAACTTCAAAAAGCATCGCAGTCATTGGTGTGAGCCATGGTAAACCTGGGATCGAACCCGAGACCTCGTCTCAGCAGTCCATTACCCATACCACTAGGCTACCTCGGCTAACCCAATAAATCTGTTTAGATAAACGAGTTTGCGTATATTCAACTGAAAGTGCAAGTGAACTGATGCATCAAAAGGAAATTATCCTTTAACTCTCAATTCCTATTCGAACCACCAGCAGTGACGAGCAAACAAAACTATAAAAGAACTCTTCTCCAAACAAGATTAAGAATAACTGAAAAAAGGGATTTCAATTTTGTGCTTTATTCTTTTAGAAACCCTTCGGCCACTGCTCCCTGAAGAAAACATTATAAATAATTTTTTTTTTATTCAATCAATGAGTCACAAATTGAAATCAAACTACTTTTTGCAGGTACTACAGCGGGGGTATTATTTACTTTTAGTTCTATGTTCTAATTACTTTGCGGCAGCCAAGTTACATAATGATGTAAAATGTGTGAAATTCGGGTAAACTTCAGAAACTAAAATAATTTTCGGTCTCCGCAAATACGATCACGTCTCCGAGTTCCGAAAGCAACTAAAGTGGTTACCTATTCGGCGGCGTCGAGATGTACATATTCTTTCTCTTCTCTTCTCTATTCTTCATAATCCTCATTCTCCTTCGTATCTTCGTGAGCGCTTTGAATTCCTTGTGCCCAGGGGTAAACCCTGTCGTACTTCCTCCTCTCTTCTACTTCGAACTCCTTGTCATAGTTCTTCCTGCTACGACAATTCCTTTACAATTTCTGCAGTGCGTCTTTGGAACTCTCTTCCTCATACCATACGCGATAGTCCATCTTCGCACATTTTTAAAAAACGAACAAGAGACTACTTTCTCTCGCAACTATAGCAGACATAAAGTATGTATGTATGTATTTATTTATTTATGTATTTATGTATGTATGTATGTATGTATGTATGTATGTATGTATATATGTATGTATGTAGGTATGTATTTATGTATGTATATATGCATGTTGTATGTATATGTTCTATCTATGTATATCTATGCCTTTTACCTGGGGTATACGTCTCGTATACCTTCTACATCAAATTCGATGCTTTATGTACATTAGACTTAACCACTCATATAGCAATTCCTCTGTGCACTCCCAGGTTTGCTGGAAGAAAACTCAACTTTGAGTTAAGCTCGCCTTTGTACATCTCGTCTCACTATTTTGTATAAATATAATATATGTGTACATGAAGAATAAAATAAATAATTAAATAAATATTTCAATACTGTTGAGACAACCCTAACTTGGCAACAAGTAAAGTAAGTAATCCTGTTCGAATGATCCTGTGAATATGTTAAATATTATTTATTCTAGCTATGAACCGAGTGCCGCCTGTGTCATTGATATTACCGACGACACTTTAGTTTTGATTAAATTACTGGAACAGTGTAATGGAGGACTTCACATTTCTGAGATGATTGAGAAGGGCAGTCAAGAGGAATATATTTTTTTTTATTCATAAACAAATTAGTATGTCACCTTCATAATACGACTTCTATTTCGTAGTACATTTCGAGTTATTTTTAACCGACTTCCAAAAAAGGAGGAGGTTCCCAATTTGATAGGTATTTTTCTGTTATGTATGTACATCGATTACTCGGAGATTTATAATTCGATTTACGTGATTATTTTTATTTCGATGCAAAATAGTTGACATTGGGTCCCATAAAATTGTTATTTAGTTTGGACCAGTAGTTTTAAATTTATAAATATTTATGACTTGTTCTCTATGTTCTTTGATAAGCCTTCCTAAAATAAATAAATAAATATTTCCGTTGCTTATGAACTGATTTGAAAAATTATTTTTACATTGAGTTTGGTATAATTATCTGATTACTTGATTTCAAAGACCGCCACTTATCTTCCTTAAATACTGGGTGATCCAAGATATAATCGAACATGTAGTTTTAGATATTAGCACTTACAAACAAACAAATAAGCTCTTCAGTTATTGATAGACAGCGAACATAGTTCAATAATTATTTTAGAAATAATATACTGTCAAAATGCATCTAAAAGTTTTAAAACAGAAAGTGCTGTACGGTATATATCGATAATTCTGTCACTAATGATAATTATTACATGCTTCATTAATATTTTAATTAGACTTCATCACTAGTATGTACAAAATAATGATGGATGTATGTACTATTTCTAATACAGTGTTATATTTTTCAAGCGAATCTAAAACGAAATCTAAAAGCCTACGCAGTATTACAATTAATTTGAATGATGTTGCGTAGTGATTGAAATATATCATCAATGATATAGTATGATCGTAAAAGTTAGAAAGATATATTACTTTATACTCGTATTACGTTTAGTTATGTGTTAGATGTTTTCACAACAGTTTAATATGAGTATTTTATGATATAGCATTTCATTTTAATGTGATATTAGATTAGCATAGATCAACATAAGATTATATTGATTATGTAACCGAATTTAACAATTAAAGTAGATAATAAATAATTTATGATATTCTGCACTGCATTCTTCTCTGGTTTTTATTTTGAGATGTATCTCAAAATAAAACCCTGTACCAATCGTTACGGTCAGCGTGGAAATAGTAAGCCAAAGTCTCCCGACATTGCGAGAGGTCTACGTCCAACACAGGAATGGAATAGAATAATTAAATAATTGATATTTCACACCAATAGAGGAAATACTTGCACATACTATTCCCCATTCCGATATCCCTGGTTTTACCATTTCACACACCAATGATTTTTCAATGCTTTCCAAAGTTATATGTGTATTTATCGTAGGTTTGTAAGTGCCCGGTTAATGGCAAAAGGCTCGCCACCTTTTACATCGGGACCTAAACATCGCCAGTTCGGCGAAATGTGGGTGCTAGCAGCTCTGCCTATCCTTTCGGGGATATAGGCGTGAGTTTATGTTATGTTACTATTTCAATCAAGTTCTTAATCTATTTATCGATATCGATATAAGTCGAAAGGTGTACGTCACTATTATTTACGGAAAACGTATTATAGTATCGGACTTCAACTACTGAGAATTCAATGTTATTGTTACAATGTTGTAAATAGCTGGCGCCTAGTTGAAGTTATTTTAAACGTTTTTATGTGTTTTCAGAATGTCACTACTGTAGTACGCAATTAACCCATATCGCTTGGCGGGGAGTGGAGGAGGACAACTGAAGACCGGGCTAAGTGACGTGTCATGGGAGAGGCCTATGTCCAGCAGTGGACTGCCACTGCGATGTCTACATCTATGCCAGTCTTTTTTTTATTTATGGCACGTCAATTTGACTTCACCTCGCCCGATGTTAAGCTGAAGGCAAAGTCTCATGAAAGAGGGTCACCATTGCAAACACGTTTAGTGCTACAATGGTGGCGCTCAGCTTGACCGCCTCATCAGATGCTTTTTCACGCCCCGCTTAAAGGGCCCAGGACTGTAGAAAGAAGGAAGAAGGAAACCGTCTACCGTTCATCCCAGTCACATTTACATACCTACAGAATATCGCCGTTTAATACGACGACCTCCGTGGCGTGGTGGTAGTGAACACAACTGCTACGCAGGAGGCGCGGGTTCGATTCCGGCTCAGTGCAAATATTTGTGTGAATATGAATGTTTGCATTGGTCTGGGTGTTTCTATTTATAATATTGTATTATATATGATATATTATATATATATTGTATTATTGTTTGTATGTATTTACAAAAAAAGTATCTAAGTATGTTTATCCGCATTATAGAGTCCATACACAAGCTAGTTAAGCTATGCTTACCATGGGTCTAGATGGCGTTGTGTAGATTGTTCTAGAATATTTATTTATTTATTTAATAACCTTGTGTTGTGTTTTCGGTGGTGAGTAGGGTAGCCAGAGCTCACTAGAGAAGTTTTGTATTATCATTGAGAAAACCAAAGGCTTATCCTACATCTTTTGCGCTTACGAACATAGAATGTCTCTGTTCTTACAGGGGTTGCGGCACGAGTGTTATTCCTGTTACACTCGCCCATAGGCCATGGTAACCACTTACCATCAATGGTGGTGGGCCGCGTGCTTGTTGACTGTAAAGGTAAACCTTTTGTGAAGGGTTTTCCGTGAAAACTGCCATCTGAACTCCAAAACCCATTAATGATATCAAAGCATTACAGCTCGACCAGTTATAGAACTATTTAGGGCTCCAAATACCCATAAAGACCGCCATAGATGTTCTTATGACAACCGGGACCTTGCTTAACGTGCTTTCCTGGGCACGACTAGACCAATGTAAATAATCATATTCATATACGTATTTTTGCATGGAGCGGGGATCAAACCCGCACCCCATGCTCTGCGGCTGCGTTCATTACCACCATGCCACAGAAGCTGTCACAATTATATAATAACGCTAAATTGGTTGTGAAAAACCTTACAATATTTGCTAAAAATATTCTAATGAAACACAATAATCAGTGCTCATAAATGCGGACGAACGTATTAATATTTGTTATAAATGTTAAATCTATAATTATTTAATTTGACTTCCGTAGTTTATACTAGAGGCACGTGCCGGGGTGGTCAGGAGCAGGTTATACTACGCCCGACCAGACTTGAGGCTTGATTGTCATATTTTGTTTTAGTAAAGTTACTAATGTCCTTCGAATAACTCTTGATGTGGTTTGTGCAACTATTCATTACATAATGTTAAATTTTGTAGATGGTAGAGTCTTTATTTCCTTCTTTTCTGTCTTCCTATCTTCTTCCATTTTCTCCTTTCAATTACAGAATAAAAAATCAAATGAAAACTGGCGTGGATAACGTGGCTCTGGTAGACTTTTTAAAACTGGAAATTTGATATTGGCGTCTCGCAATTAATTTTATAAAACGTTTACATTTACTAGAGACTGGCAAAATTGCGGCTATTCTGCTGTGCTAAGAAGTGTCATCATGTTTATCAGTTTCATATATTAGAGTTGTTCTTATGTAATGTATTACAGTCATCTTTAATTTAAATACGATGAGTTTCAACGATAATTTTTCATAATATAAATCTCACAACTTCCCCTATTCGGAATTTGAATAAAACAACGGCCGTGCTCGTTACAACGCAGTCCCAAAAGTGCTTATCTGAGAAGTCTTTTGAAGTGGAAGTCAATAATGTATCAAGATTACACGAGCGTAGTACACATAAGCGTTGAGTGTAACCACTCGAAAGATAATTATAACTGAGGGCCGAGTAGGGCGCTAATAGTAACATATTAGCTGCCGACGTCACGATGAGTACCTCCCCCGGTGAAGTACTGTTTGTGTGAAGCTCTGTAGGAAGTTTAAAAACACAGTTTTCTAAACAAGTTTGACAGGTGTAGGTAGGTCTTCGTAAACGTCAAAATTAGACCCTTAAAATCCAACTATACGTCCAGTAGCACTAGCATGAACTCCTATCGAATTCGTAATATTAAGGTTTCGAGAGAACTGAGCTTTGCGATTGGCAGTCTGCCTCTTGTGAACCTGTGTGCGTGTGTAGCCCGCCAATCGCAATGCTCCGTTCTGTCGATACCTTTACATTACGAATTCGATATTATTTCGTACTAAGGCTACTGATCTACTACCTGATTTTGTGGGGGGCAGTCCCACCGAAACAAATTTACTGGCATGGCTAACTTTGCTCTGGTAGAATTTAGAAAAACGTGACATTGGCATCCCGCCATTAATTTTATATTACTTTTTCCATATTTACCGGAGACTGGCTAATTGCGGAGAAGAAGTTTTCCAAAAAACAGCTTAGGAGTGGAATTCCCTGCCCGAATCTGTGTTTCTGGAAAGCTATAACCTGGGAATATTCAAGTCACGAGTGAATAGGATCCCTCTAGGCAAGCGTGATTCATCGTAAACTACATCGTCACTTACCATCAGGTAGATAGTGGTCAAACGTAAGCCTATCCTCAATAAAAAATGGTTATGTTACGAAATTTTGAACAAGCGACTCTGTTTCTTTAAGGCAGTATAGGCATTAATGCGTACACACGACAATATCCTCTCTATTCTATATTCTAATACTATCGCAATGTTTCTTCAAACGATTTCTCCATAATACTCAATCATGATCGATAGCCGACTAAAATATTCGCGACTTACCGATCCGTACAAATGGGTGTAGCCTTAGGCTGGCTAAAAGTCAGTTTTACAAATTGCCATATAACTCAAGCAGTAAGTCGGGACTAAAACCTTAGAATGTATTGCTTGTTGCTAGCCCCCGAGATTTGTCTACATTAGGGGGTATAGATCTAACGATTTGTCAGATGTATTTTTGTCTGTTGACGCCACAATTTTTTATAATATGTTGTTAAAGATCAAAGAGATTACCACCATCTTTGAAAAGTAATATACAATAATACTTTACTTCCATATTGAGATTAGTACCATCATTGTCCGTCAGAATACCCAAGATACTAGTGTTATATGGTTAAAATAAGTCAAACAATATCTCTTAACTGTAGTGATTACATTTAATTGTTAAATTTGTTAGAATATTGGTACACTGGTCGTACAAGAGCATCATCATTTCGTGAACCATTTCCCAACTCGGTTCGGGTCGACTTTCCAGTCTAACTGTAATGCGGCTGAACTTCGATATTTTGCGTGAAGCGACTGCCATCTGACCTCCACAACCAATGCTCCAATGACCAAATGGCAATATCGAAGTTCCAAGTTAGACTTACAAGAAGAATATTAAGAGAATACCTAAGAAAAAAAAAGTACCTACGTGGAATATAGGAGTCGTACTTAGTCAATTATGGTGGTAATTTTCCGTTACTGTATATAAATTGGGTTCCAAAAGTTTTTAGACTACTAAAATTGTATCAAATGAGGCCACTATAAAACTATTAGTCTTAGAAGCTATTGAATAATAGGTAATAGATCTACTTACTAATGTTATTAATTTTATGATACTACTTGCATGGCTATACTCATTTTATAAAGAAATAATCTATCTAATTTATTATATTAACACTATCTATGTTACTTTTGGTTACATAAGACTTAGGCTGTCAAAAGATTATAAACCTTAAGGTGTCCAGGAACTTTTATAGCCTTACTGTACATACCTACAACTAATTTAAAATCGTAACTATACCGAATCACTACCCACTTTTGCTTTCTCCCTGCTCACGGCTCTCATCGAAGTAATACCTTCTATAAACCGTCAAAACAACAATTGAAAATCTCATATCTCCCTATTATCCCACTATCTACAATGGAGGGCTGTCACAGCGATTTAACGCATCAGTTCAACGGCTAATTGAAAATATCAAATATGACTTTTGTGGAGAAAGGCGCGTTAGGAACTAATCTAATCTCCAGCTAATCTAAGCTTTTGTTGTGTTGTTTGAGTCGATAGTAACATGATTACAATCAATATCTTGAACTATGTTGTATTAGCTACACTTTGGGACAGGGTTTAATCAAAAGAATTCTTTCAGTATATCATTGTCTACGACACATTCACTTCTCATAATTTATAGTCTACACTACATTCCTTCCGACGTTCGGTTCATTCATTCGTTCATTCCCCTTTTTGTCTTGCAAAAGCATTTTACGCGTCACTCATTATAAAATATAATAAAAATTTGTAAAAGCCCGAATAAACATGTTCATCAGAAAATCTTGTATGATTCTTTACAAGAAATCATAAACTGCATTCGTTTTTATTCCATTTCGTCTATTGACTGGAATTAACGCAATGATGATGATACTGATGATGTGAAATGTGTATTACATTTAAGAAAGCTGAGAATCGGTAAAAGAACGTCTTTTAGTTAGTTAGTGGATGGATCGTAGTAAGGTTGCAACTTAGGAATCTCTACATGCATACATAAATATGCTCACGCCCGGGTAGAGGTGTATTAAACACCCACAATTCGCCAACTATGGTTTTCGGTACCGCGTAATAGGGGGTCTATTGCCGACAATCAGGCACTTTGTATAAATAATGGGTATACCGAAAATAAATTCCTAACGGAAAATGAAGCATGTAAATAAATTGAAATATAATTTCATTGATGCGGTGAAAACCGCAAGGAAATAAATTACGTGCACAAGCACTACCAATTAACTTCTTGGAGAATATCAGACGAGAGTATCAGGAATATTTAATCAGAAAGATATGTTATAGCTTAGTAAATATACACAATTAATAAATCACGGTCGATTAAAATGGTGAAAGACTCCGCAGGGCGTCCTAGTCTTACTTTTATTCAGTTAGATACACAAAGATAGTTCAAAAACTTGTACGTTAGTGTTAAAGAACAGGGTGTGTTTTTATTTTTAACTTGATAAAAACAAAACTCACTTAAAATGAGACACGAAGGTTATTTAAGTAAATAGTTTATTATTTAACTAGCTCACCCGCGCAACTCCGTCTGCGTCACCCCGTTTTTACAATATTTTTCACTTCAGTTCCGCACCAGTTGGTTGTAGTATGAAATTTTATACATATAAAAAAACCCCATCAAAATCCGTTGCGTAGTTTTAAAGATTTAAGCATACATATGGGTATAGGGACACAGAAAGCGACTTTGTTTTATACTATGTAGTGATTAGCCTGGAAAACAATCTATTTATATTTGGCACGGAAAATGTGCTTGATTATATAAGGTGACTATTTAATTAAGCTATCAAATAAGTTAAAATTTTAGAGATTTATTAGGTACCGCTGAAGAGTTATACTATTCGCGTACTAACTTCGTCATCAGATCAGTTTCAATTTACTTGATCCCTTCTAACATTGTTTCAAATCGCTATTACAATCACTACATAGTATAAAATAAAGTCGCGTTCTGTCCCTATGTCCCTTTGTATGTTTAAATCTTTAAAACTACACAACGGATTTCGATGCGGTTTCTTTTAATAGATAGAGTGATTGAAAAAGAAGGTTTATATGTATATAACATCATGCTACAACCAACTGGTGCAAGAGAGTGAAAAATGTTGCAAAAATGGGGTGACGCAGACGAAGTTGCGCGGGTCAGCTATAGTTAAATAATAAAATTCCAAAGTTAGCTACACTTGATAAGTATGTTATAGGCTAGTAAACTATGCTTAAACTATCATCCTGTATAATAAATTACATGTATAAAGACTTGAGTTAACAGCGGGGCGCAAGCGGAAACTGTATTGCGATTTATAACCATGCATGCGAACTCATCCGACATCGTTTTCGTATAAGTATGATGTCGTATCGCATTTTGTTTTATTTTCTTATTTTCTTATTCATTTACGAGCCAAAATATGTATTACAACACTTCCTAGAACTGTAAAGATTACATTGATATAAGAATGATACAAGCAAGTTACAAGTGCCCGGTTAATGGCAATAGGCTCGCCACCTATTACATTAGGACCTAAATATAAACTGGCGAAATGTGGGTGCTAGCACCTCTGCCTACTCGGGGATATAGGCGTGATATTATAAAAAAAAAGTTAGTACACTTTCTTATCGTGCGCACAATACCCCGTCCTAATTGAGCAGTCCAACTAGAAATCTCCACCCTACAGAACACCGCGGCTAATAATAACCTTGCATTGTGTTTCCGGCGGTGAGTAGGGTAGTCAGAGCTCACTGGAGAGGTTTTGTTTTGTCAGTGGAAAGACCCAGAAACCTTTTTTTGTCTTCTGCATTGACAGCACACTGACTCTCTTAAGAAGATACAAACGTTGCAACGATCATATCTGTACTATTTGTATAAAGTTCATGTTTGTCGGCGATGCACGCAAAATTACTGAATGGATTTCGATACAGTTTTTTTTTGTTTTAAGGGGTTTAGTCCGACTTAAAATCTTACGTTTGTTTGATTGCAATCGGTTAGGTAGAACCAAAGTTATGATTGGTAATATAAAATTTAAGTAGCACAGATGGCGCTTAGGTCGCGATAACCGACAGGTTAATACAATAATTTTCCTTATGATTTTCTTGACGTTGTGGCTAGGTTTCACTAGCCGTGGTTACAAGCTGACTCCTAAAGTCCTAACCAAGTACATGTACTTTATTTTCACTTACCTTCCCATTTCCTTACGACATACACTGGCCGCTCTAGATACACTAAACAGATACAATTACAAGTTCCAAGCGGTAATGAATGCGTTTATCTGACGGTTAGATCTTCGCACGCGTCGCGCTATCTAATGGCGGCATTAGCGCTACTTTGTGCGACCACTACCATTGGTGTGTGAGCGAATTGTGATTAAAATGGTTTTATTTCACTACATCAAGTAATCAAGTACTCGGTGTGCTTATCAGGCCTGCTATCGTTCTATATAAACAATCGTAGTACTGATTGTAAATTACAGGTGATTGGCCACTTTCCTTTTAAGAGGAATGTTGACGATTGTAACAGGTAAGGTTAAGTAACAGGTTAAGGACCTGTTACAACCATTACTTGTAGTAATCTATGATTAAATAATAAAGAAATGCTCGCTTAATAATATAGATATTTTCGGATATTTTCAACCGACTTCCAAAAAGGAGGAGATTCTCAATTCGATTGGTATTTTTTAATGTATGTACACCGATTATTCGAAGATTTATGATTCTATTTACGCGATTATTTTTTTAGTTCGATGCAAAATAGTTGTCATTAGGTACCTTAATAAAATTATATACTTTGGACCTTTACTTTTAAATTTTTTTTAGAATTATTATTAGAATTTATTTGTAGTCAAAATTTTGCTTCTAGTTGCAAATGGTTTGCCGTCATTATAATATTTATTATAAGATTATGAGTAGCTTGACACCTGGTTATGACGTAACAAAGTATTCTTTCCAAGAGCGCACATTTGATTTTATTACACCCACCGACCACTTAAGTGGCAAATATAAATAAATACATTTCTTTTCAAGAAAATAGTATCATCAACTATTTAAACTAACCTTAAATAATATACGAAAAGTACCCGAAATGCTGGGCAAGGTGTAAAATACTTATCACTACATAGTATAAAATAAAGTCGCGTTTTCTGTCCCTATTTTTCTTGTCCCTTTGTATGCTTAAATCTTTAGAACTACGCAACGGATTTTGATGCGGTTTGTTTTAATATATAGAATGGTTAAAGAGGAAGGTTTATATGTATATAACATCATGCTACGACTAACAGGTGCGGAGCAGGAATGAAAAATGTTGCAAAAACGGGGTGACGCAGACGAAGTCGCGCGGGTCAGCTAGTATTACATAATTCACAATAAAATCCGTTAAAAATAGTATTACTTCAACAAGCTCGTCAGATCACTTATCGATTATTACTTTAATTTATGAGAACTCCAACGGTATTCGATTTCAAAATCGACTAAATTCGAAACGATAACTCGATTAAATTTATCTCTATCGTTTCAATGAATTAAACTGCATTACTCTTTCCGCTTTAGTTTCAATCCACTACTAGTAATGAGAGTTATCAATTGAATTGTATTAGTCGATTTAACACGATTAACCTTTAATATTAGTAAGTTCTGTTTAGTATTGCTTCTAATTTGTAATACCAATATTTATCAATTTAGATAAAGTATTTTCAATAAATCATTATGAAAGTATTATATTGTGAATGCAGTGTTTTCTAATAAAGGTACTTACTAAACTGTAGGTACCGTAATCATCTTAATATTAGTATTTTTTTAATTCTACCTTATTGTTTTCTATCCCACATTATTATTTATCTATGGAGGCTTGTTTTTAGCAATAATATTATACATTGTTGTTACTGTAATTAGTCTGTGAGCATTCTTCAAGAGTAAATAAATAAATAAAGTGACCAGTTTGGCTTCATAGAAAACTAGGTACAAATACTTAGGTTCTTTCTTTCAAAATAACTGCAAACAAAATCGTAAGTTGTTTGCACTTATTTTGAAAGAAAGATACATTCACTTTATTCTTGGTATTTATTACCAAGAATGACGATAACAAATAAAGATATAAAAAAATGTTATCTGGGACATTAATTATGCATAATGTCAATGATATGATGTGTCGCGCTGTTATTGGGAATGCATCTTCATGGGCATATCTAATATTATACTCTGCAAAACATCTAACCAAAGCTTCATCCTAGTATTTTAATAGGATAAGAATATATTTATTGATAACGATAATATAATTTCGTATATGAGGAAGATGATAAGTTAATTGCTGACAACTACGATTAAACTGTAACTAAGTACATAGACTTTTGTGACGAGACATTCGTAGAGTAGAACATTATAGAATCTACATACACTGTCGGCTGTGTTTGTTACGAGACAGTGCACGTCCACCCTTACTTTATCGATATTATAAAGTTTAGTTACAATTACAATCTGGGTCTACGCAGTTAGATTCCATTTGCGTTAAGGAAACTGCTAACCATTTTACAGTAACTTTTGTACTAAATTGTTACGGTTAATTGAAATAATTTTATTTTCATTACGTTAACTATTATTATCTTTTTAAACTTTTGGCTTGTCGTGCTCTCATCATCATCATCCGTGCGTTAACCCCGGTCGCATCGGGTTAGTAGCATTATGCCCCAGTTGCGATTTTCCTCGAAAAATCATGGGTCCACTCAAGAATCAAAGAATAAATTTCGTTTTTTCAGTGTAGGTACATAAAGAACACATATGAATGTCAAAGTTTTACTATTAGGTATATTTTGTCAAACATATTGTAATTTATAGTAAAAAAATAGCAAATTAATACTTTAAAAATTATTATTTCGCTGGTGTGTAATTAGATCTACTGAGAAGAGACCAGCAAGAAACTGTAGAACACTTTTTCGATCTGCCACCTGACCTCCACAACCTATAGGTATAGGTATGCCATATATATTCGTAAGTACTCAGCCAATTCAATAGAGGCCATTCCGCTATTCACGCTATTCCAAATATTTCTCGGTGTGTAAGAGGAACGATTCTATAAAATCTAATCAGACGTAATTACATAGGTACGTCGGTTAAATCTTAGATTCAATGGTAGGGGTTCAATAAGGAACAGAATGCATGAGTTCTTTTGACATTTATACTTATAATAATGATAATAATCAGGATGCTGTTCCAACAGTAATTACCTACGTGGCGGTTCGCTGGTGGTCTGTAGCAAACCATCCTACACAGGATGCGTAGAAAACGGAACGCCTTATGGAGTCGTGGAATGGGACGCTTCCTTGTGTGAAAATATGCATTTATTAAAGCTAATTTTTATTTTTCAGAGAGATTGCGAAGCGTATGGTCGACGCTTCTCGTGACCAGAGGGCTCGCCTCTTTTTAGGACAGAGAATAAGCATTGCCATACAACGTGGCAATGCTGCCAGTCTTCTGGGAACCTTACCACAAGAGGCATGCGATGCGGAGGAATTTCACGACGCTTTTTAATTTAAGTCTTTTTTGTTTTTCATTTCCATTTTTGTTTTAATTTCATTACAATAATTAGTTTATTAGTATAGGTGTGTATGTATTTTGTATACAGTTATTAATATTCTATCCCATGTAGAAACAATTATATATATGTTACTTAAAAATAAATATTTACTAATATTTGAAACTATTTCTGGTAGTACAATGTTTTCTTTTTAGTGTTTTATTTAGGACTAGCTGACCCGCGCAACTTCGTCTGCGTCACCCCGTTTTTCACTTCTGCTCCGCACTAGTTGGTTGTAGCATGATGTTATATACATATATACCTTCCTTTTCAATTATTCTATGTATTTAAAAAAAACCGCATCAAAATCCGTTGCGTAGTTTTAAACATAAGCGTACAAAGGGACATAGGGACAGAGATCGCGACTTTGTTTTATACTACTTATACTTCACCTTGACGAAAGCAATGTCTCAGGAAAGAGGGTCACTATTACAAACATGTATAGTGTTACAATGGTGGCGCACAAGCTGTCTTGGAATTCCTTACCGGCGCACGTGTTTCCTTCTTCCTACAGTCCCGGGTCCTTTAAGCGGGGCGTGAAAAAGCATCTGATGAGACCGTCAAGCTGAGCGCCACCATTGTAGCACTGTACGTGTTTGCAATGATTGCCCTCTTTCATGAGACTTTGCCTTCAGCTCAACATCAGGCGAGGTGAAGTCAAATTACCGAGCCATAAAAAAAAATAACGTAGTCTTTTGTCTAGGTATAGATCTAAAATGTCTCTACTAGTCCCTAGTTAGGCTGTAACTTGTGTCTAACAACTTTCCCCTTAATAATAGGCACACATCGTCAAAATAAATCTAGACCAGCTCTCTATAAAGACAGCTGTATACAATGATACGATTTATTTGATTGGAGACTTGTATGTGATGCGGTAGTGAGTTCGATTCGAGTTTGAACTAAATAAAAGTGATATCAGGTGAGTCATTTCTCATTTATTTTTATTGATACATCTTAATATAAATGAAACAATACTGAACTGATTCATTAGTGTTAGATTTTGTTCCGAGTTATGTACCTATTTCGGACTTTGGCCTTTGCGATAGCGAATTTTTTTCGATAACATAAGCATCAGTATTAAAAAACGTCACCTAGACTCATGGTTGGCATAGTTCAACTAGCTTGTGTTATGAGTTCTAGAATACGGATAAACTTACCTACTATATAACATAACATAAACTCACTCCTATATCCCCGAAGGGGTGGGCAGTTTATATTTAGGTCCCAATATAACAGGTGGCGAGCCTATTGCCATAAACCGGGCACTTATAAACCTGCGATAAATATACCTATGTGTGTATTTATCGCAGGTTTATAAGTTTCGAAAAGCATCAAAAAATCATTGGTGAGTGCCATGGTAAAACCGATGGGATCAAACCAGAGACCTTGTCTCAGCAGTCCATTACCCATACCACTAGGCTACCACGGAATAATTATTAACTTAAATTAAATACAGTCATCATAGTAAAAATTATCATTCTTCTAATTAATTATATCTAAGCCATATAAACACAGGACGATAGTAAAATTAAGTTCCTTGAATAACTAATAAATCGAGTGAACCGTCTATAATATATTACCGTAGGTTGATGCTTACATCAACCCAAGCCTTTCTTATCAATCAGACAACGGCGTTTAAACTATTTGTACAATAACTGCCAGTGAGGTTATAAATTCAATAGCTTTTTAATGAAAACTCATGTGTTTTAATGTAAATACATAATTAAAACCGCATTACAATATGGCCGTTACATAAATATGGATTACAACTAGTAAACAACTGTATATCTCCAAGGAAAATCCTCGCTAATGCGCAATTATAGAAACTTAAAGATGACAATCTTGGTCCAATATTACTGTTAGAATATGTACGCGTTAAGGCATAGATGTATATACACAAAAGTATTTTAATAGAATATTTGTCAAGATTAAAAATATTGTGCTAATTATGGTCATCCTATTAGAAAATAGCGTAAAAAGACCTACGAGACTACTGACAATTTACTCTCAAATATTATGTGTATTTTATGCGAATTTCGAATGCAATTATGTTATATTTTGTTGATATATTGTCTACTAGCTGACCCGCGCTACTTTGTCTGCGTCACCCCATTTTTGCATCATTTTTCCCTTCTGCTCCGCGCCAGTTGGATGTAGCATCTATACTATTAACTATATAATTGTAAAAAGTTAATGTTTCTCCGCAATGGACGCAAAAACTACTGAACGGATTTCAATGCGGTTTTTTTTGAAGGGGTTTGATCCAACTTAAAATCTTACGTTTGTTTAATTACAATCGGTTAAGTAGAACTAGAGTTATAATTTAAATAATATATAATTTAAATTGCACAGGTGGCGCTTAGGTCTCGATAACCGACAGCCACGCGGGTGGAACCGCGGGCATAGGATAGTGTGCATCATAATCCGTTGCGTAGTTTTAAAGATTTAAACATACAAAGGAACATAAGAATATAGGGACAGAGAACGCGACTTTGTTTTATACTATGTAATGAAGGTCACTAAACTTGTTTCATCAATTATTTTATATGGATTTGAGCTGACCCTGCCTTAATGAGATAGTTACTTAGGTACCTAGTGCTTCCTAACAAGCACTTACGAGATATTATAAGACAATGTGCACTATAATAAACATCAATTTGTATAGCAACTAGCTAATTAGGAACGGGTTAATGGGTTGTAGAAAGCTGTGTTCAAAGTAAGTAACGGCTGCAAAGGGTTAGAATTAGATGCGTTAATGAAGTACCTACATCGGGAGGGTTCATTTGAATACTTATTTGCTGACTAGGAATGTGGTTTTGGCCTCTTCAGGAGATGTTAGATTGCAAATGATTTTATAATTTATTCGAATTGAATATCTTAGGAATATTATTATTTATTTAGGTCACGAAGTAGCACTTGATAGGGTTCAGATTCTACTTTCAAAGTTATAGCCAGGTCTTTTTTTTTCCCCAAAATCCCCACGGATACCACCTCCACCAAAACTGATGGAGGTGATTATGTCGGACTCGAACCGACCAAAACGCACGCCGTCCATGGGTCCTTGATTGCCGGAGGTGAGATTACACAAGACATATCTCTCGCACCCCGGCAGACCAGGGGACATCTCTGTTGAGATGACCCTCTTCCCCCAATGAGGGGACCATGGTGTCCCCATCTAGCCCCTGGGTATGGGGTGGCATTTTGCGCCATCGCCGTGGCCTGCTTCTGCTAGGGTGACCGGTCCTGGTCTGGTTAAGGGACACATTTCATAACGTGTGATTTCAAAACTATACATTGTACAAGGACTCTTATGGTTATCGTGGCCTATGGACGTTTGCAACACAAGGGCCGTCATTTTCATACTGCCAACATTGGCACAATTTGAAGAGGGGGAAGGGGGTAAAGGTTAAGAGCGAGCTTCTATGCTTAGATATACTTTTTTTAATAATATTTAATACATTTTTTTTAATAATCTAGGACAACCTACATAACGCCACCTAGACCCATGGTAAGCATAGTTTAACTAGCTTGTGTTATGATTTCTAGAATGCGGATAAACATACTTAGATACGTTTTTGTAAATACATACATATTGTACATAGAAACACCCAGACTAATGCAAATATTCATATTCATGCACACAAATATTTGCACTGAGCGGAAATCGAACCCACGTCTCCAGCGTAGCAGTCGCGTTCACTACCGCCACGCCACGGAGCTCGTCATACTTTAGTTCTTTGTAAGATGACCTCGTTACGAATTGAAAGAAGTCTTCAAAGAGACTTCAAGCATAGCATCCAGCATAGCAAGTCCTGGAATTCCTTACCGACGCACGTGTTTCCTTCTACAGTCCCGGGTCCTTTAAGCGGGGCGTGAAAAAGTATCTGATGGGGCCGTCAACTGTGTAGCACTAACGTGTTTGCAATGGTGACCCTCTTTCATGAGACTTTGCCTTCAGCTTAATATCAGGCGAGGTGAAGTCAAATTGACGTGCCATTAATAAAATAAAATAAAACTCTAAGCACGAATATGTTTATCCGCATTTTAGAACGCATAACAGAAGCTAGTCAAACTATGCTTACATAGGTTTAAGTGGCGTTTTTTAATTCTCGTACGTCATTGAAAGAAATCCAAGACCAGCTCGCTCCACATACAGTTTGAAAACTATTCAATCCTGTCCTACACACCCCGTTGTGTTACATAACATAACATAAACTCACGCCTTTATCCCCGAAGGGGTAGGCAGAGGTGCTAGCACCCACATTTCGCCAGTTTATGTTTAGGTCCCAATGTAATACCTGGTGGCGAGCCTATTGCCATTAAGCGGGCACTTATAAACCTGCGATAAATACACACATAACTTCGAAAAGCATCGAAGTCATTGGTGTGTGCCATGGTAAACCTGGGATCGAACCCGAGACCTCATCTCAGCAGTCCATTACCCATACCACTAGCCTTATATCCACCGTTGTATTAAGTAGTTAAATTATGTAATCTCATTCGGATCTCAGTGGGCAGCTCGTAATGATCGAGTCTGCGCTAGTAGACTAGCTAGTAGTCCAGATCTGAGATATGATGACGTATTAGCATAGTGAAAACTTCCGATTGAATTGCTTGAACAAACTGTTATTTGGTAAAATATTGAGTCAATTACATTATGGGATTAAACCCTTTTCCCGTTTCCGATTTATATAGGGTTGGCAACATGAGTATGACGGTCCTGGGGTTGCAAACGTCCATAAACCACGATGACCACTTTTAGTGTACACTGCCACCCAAGTGGTATAAAAAAGGACTTACATGTTTTTTTTCTTTGAATATTACTTTGTATTTTTATAATTTGTGTATATATCTTTTGAGAATAGCACGTGCTACGTTGGTAAACACACATACATACTTATGCTCACGCCCGTAATCCCCGAAGAGGTGTGGCAGAGGTGTATTAAACACCCACATTTCACCCCTATGATTTTCGGTCCCACGTAGGTAATAGGGGGCGAGCTTTTTGCCGCCAAATGGGCACTTTGTAAAAAATTAGTATACCTAAAATAAATTATTAACCGAAAATGTTGCAGTAAAATGAATTTGGAACTAAATAAAAACAACCCATCAGCACTACTGCATCTATCTCACGACTTAGGTCTAAAATAATAATATACCTTGAGATAAACTCTTATTATAGTCCAAACTGTGACACTTTAGGTGTTTGTGACCATGACTGTACTTATAAACGGCAGGTATATTTTAAAGTGCTAACAGTTAGCCCTTTAATGAATTACCAGGGCACAGGTTAACAATCCTGAGATGTTCTATTGTAACAAACCACCATGTAATGGAAGGGAAATAGCGATTGTGTTATTGGATCTTAACTGCTGGATTCTGGATTGCGATAGTTGGAAGTTTAGCTGTGTTTGATTACATACTAGACGACCTCCGTGGCGTAGTGGTAGTGAACGCGACTGCTACGCAGGAGTTCGATTCCCGCTCAGTGCAAATATTTGTGTGCTTGAATCAGAATATCTGCATTGGTCTGGGTGTTTCTATGTATAATATATATGTATTTACAAAAAATGTATCTATGTATGTTTATCCGCATTCTAGAACCCGTAACACAAGCTAGTTAAACTATATTTATCATGGGTCTAGGTGACGTTGTGTAGATTGTACTAGAATATTTATTTATTTATACTTCTGTAATGATTTGGTTAAAAATGAAAACTGAAAAGGAGGTTTTATGTCTAATCTCTTGGCTCTAAGATGCTTTGTACCTTCGTTTAAAAAAAGAAAAGGAAAATAAAATAAAGAACGGGATTAGGCGGGAATTTAGTTTTTGATTGTGTTGAGTAAGTTGTTTTTTTTGAGACAAGGAATGAAAAATATGAGAAGAATTGGATTTGTATTGAAATACGATTTACTGGACACTTTTTTTTTTTTTTTTTATCTATGGCACGTCAATTTGACTTCACCTCGCCTGATGTTAAGCTGAAGGCAAAGTCCCATGAAAGAGGGTCACCATTGCAAACACGTTCCGTGCTACAATGGTGGCGCTCAGCTTGACGGCCTCATCAGATGCTTTTTCACGCCCCGCTTAAAGGACCCGGGACTGTAGGAAGAAGGAAACACGTGCGCCGGCAAGGAATTCCAGGACTTAATGGTGCGGCAGAGAAAAGACTCACCGAACCGCTTGGTTCTTGATGGAATATTCTGTACCGTATGCGAGTGACACCTAAGCCCTGCACGCGTTGTCCTGTGTAGGAAAGGGGAGGGTGGGATTAATTGGAAGAGCTCATCAGAACATTCACACATTGGATAAGTTGAATTAGGTACCTATAAATATAGTGTAGAGAAGGTAAAGTAAGATACATAATTAATTTTACTCTTGTAGAATTCAGTTTAGAATCAAAGAATCAATTTCATTTAATCAGTTTAGGCACATAAAGAGCACTTATGAATGTCAAAGTTTTACAATAATTATGTACCTACATTTGGCAAAAATATTATAATTTATAATAAATAAAATACTTAGTAAATAAATCATTTAAAATGATTCTTTCGCTGGTTCGGTAGTTAAATCTCTTGAGAAGAGACCAGCAAGTAACTTAGGTAAATTATCATTTTCCTTCATTTTCTTTTTAATATTTAGTTTAATATTTTAGTTTACGTTAAAGAGTCTAGAAAATACACTACTGATTGATGGAATACGAGATGCTTTATTGTATTGTTATGCTTATCCCTGATACAGGTTGCATCACACTTCAATTATTTTGAATAGCTATTGTCTGCGGCTACACCCGCGTGGCTGTCGGTTATCGAGTAGTGTAATATAGTCTGTTACTCAGGGTGAATGTAGCTTTCCAATAGTGAAATAATTTTTCAATTCGGCATAGTAGTTCTCGAGTTTATTCATTACAAACATAGACACACACAAAAATTCAAATGTTTCCTTTATAAAATAAAGACAAATTCTATTGTATAATAAAATTGGCAATCAGAATCAGATCAGAAACTTTGCATCTGCCTGATCTACCTATTTAAATTCAAAGAAATGAATTCTTCGAATTAAATCAATCAAAATAAAAATTCATTTATTCTGTATAGACCTTTAAACGGTACTTACAAAACGTCAATATCAACATATATATTATAAGTTAGTGAGCGAATGGACCACCGGCGAATACATCAAGTTTTTTAATATAGGTATATCGTGAGATTATTTCCTTAAACTTATCTCTAAAGGGAGACTCTTGGGCCCAAATTATAAATTGTTCGCACAGACCGTTTTTGAAGAAAGGACTCGAACTATTTCGTTCGCATTTCTGATGAACAATTCATGTAAACGCCCTAATTTATTTAACAAACTAGCTGACCCGCGCAATTTCGTTTGCGACATCCCGTTTTTGTAACATTTTTCACTTCTGCTCCGCACCAGTTGGTTGTAGCATGATGTTATATACATATAAACCTTCCTCTTTAATCACTTTTTCTATTAAAAAAAACCGCATCAAAATCCGTTGCGTACTTTTAAAGATTTAAGCGTATAAAGGGACATAGGGACAAAGAACGCGACTTTGTTTTATACAATGTAGGGATAACAAAACAATTTCACCCGTTTCAACAGTAAGAACTAGTTAACACAATAAATTATACGGATGCAATCTAATTCTTGGACGCCTCGCTTTCTACATTATGCAGGAAATTAACTGCAGTCGATACCGAACTATGTTTATTAAACGGTAATAGAATTAAACTGGACTTTCTTAGTTACGTTTGTGGGTTAACCAGGAGTTAGTGTACACCTTAAATTGTCTCGAGACTCGCGAGCCCTGACTTCTAGCCGTTGGTGTGAATGCCATAAAATTCTGTCATTGACGGTCTTTTAGATTGGCTTAGTCTGTGGTAACAGTTCTTTGACGATTGTATCTTATGAGCGGGTGATATAAAGAAATATGTAAGAAGAAAATCGAAAAAATATGTTGATGAAAAAAGTATTTGAACTAATTTGGAAAGTAAATTGTGGTATGTTTTGGAATGATTATGAAATTATATATTTTGAAAATGTACCAAGTAAATACTGATATATTTAAAGGGTGATAGATTTCATTCCTAAAAAGTAAATTTAATTTCTTGAAATGCAATGCAAAAAGTGAGTGAATGCAATGCAAAGAAGTGTTAAGTTTAAGAAATTAAATTTTAATTTATAGAAGTATTCAATAATAATAAAAACGTTTTATTTTCAGAATGGCTTCAATAACTTGTTAGTGAGTAACTCACGATTAATGTTAGTAGGTAATAAAATTTAACACTTTTGAAAATAATTACAAAAAATAACAGGAACAGAATAAATATTTAATAAATTTTCTCAATGTTTTCAATATACCTACCTTCATAAATACGAAACATGCTACAAGATTGGTCTTCTTAAAAAATGTTTCAATACGATGATTTCTCAATATATCAATTCAGACATCAATCACTCACAAAGTGATGATAAGTGCAAAGTATAGGGCAGGTTCACACTGCAGCGGATGGTTAACGCGATAAACTACCGCGAACGCGGCATGCAAAGTGAACATTAGCTAAAAGTGAGGCCATTAAGTCGGCAGTTAACAGAACTATTTCGAAGAACGGGTAGATAGGTTAGATAAGTAATACTACTCTCATAACTATCATTCTAGCTACGTTATGCATCGATTTTAAGTTCTTAATATACAAACAACGCAACGAGATCTAAAAGAATATAAATTCACATTTTAAAATTTTAAAAATATTTCTTTTTATTAAATAGTAAGGTTTGTTATTTATTGAACATTTTACTATTTTACTTTTTTAAATTTTACACTAATGTCACACACACAAAGCAATCACAAACGTGTCTGCTAGAAAGTAGCCGACACGTTGGACTAATAATACTTCGCGTAAATAATACTTAAATAAAAATAATAAATAAATAAATGTTTATTGCAAAGCTTCAGAAACAGTATGCACCCACAAAATAACTTCGCGATAGAACCCGTACAATGTGGTTCCATTTCAACCTAGAATGTTTCTTGGGAAATTCTGTTTATAACTGAGTGACAGAATTAAACATCATTAACCAAATAACAAATGATCTTTAAGTGGTCCTTTATTAAGAATTCTTTACACGTTGGCCAAACGCCAGAAAATGTCAAATTTAATAATCCCAAGGGCGCTTGTTACCTCATTTTGAATAAATAGTGTGACATTTACTTGTCAACCAGTTCATAACTCATTTTCTATATTGGCTGATACGAAAGATGTCAACATTTATTGAAGCGGATTATCACTGAAAATAATATAATTACATTGTGTCCAAAAAAACAGCACACCCTTTTATATCTCTTCCTGTATCACAGTATCCAGTAAAGCAATAATAGTGAAGATATCCAATTTCAGGTGATAATTTCATAGAATGTAGCAATGTGTCAACGAGTAAAGTAAATTATTATACCCATAAGTACGCAGTAATAGACCTAAACTCGTGAATAATATTACAAACCTAGTGATTACCCAGTTAATAAACACAGTTAACCCAAGTATTTTCATAATCATTCCTATTGGCAAAATTATACTATCCAAGATCCAGCTATATAATTTTAACTTACAATGGAGAACCAAGAATTTATCCGATGATAATCACAATTTTGTAAGGGTTTTTGAGACGGGACATGAGGAACAAACCAAGAAACATCATAATTTTACAACAGGATTTCCTCTAAGCTAATACTATTAAGGGATGTACTTAGTACTTAAATATAGATACAAGCTTAATATGAAAGTAACAAAGTTAATTTTGTCTACAACTACATTCGAATTCATGATTACAGTTTCTGATATTGCCACAAGCAAATACAAGTATCGCGATTAAAATAACAAACCTTGTTTCAGACATTTGAGTAAGTACTAGCGCATTTTATGGCCATACACGAAACACTTGATTGACTTCGATAATATTTTGGTAGTCGTAAAGGGATAAAATTGAAGCGGCACGATTGTGCGTTTAACCGAACTTAACCGAACGTGCAATTAATGTTCACTGCTATGGATATAAAGTTAACGTTTTAATAGATTTTAATGGTTAATGAGGTCGTTAAAGTGGTAATTGGGAGTTACGATAATTAAGTTAGTAATTACGCGATATATATTTTTAACTACCGATATGCACAAAGAAAGTGGATGGGAAGCTGTTGGTTCTGCGGTATTCAGCTTACGGGTATTCTGACAACACAATTTTCTAAAAAAAAATACGCCTTAATACTTTTTGACATTTGAGAGATTGTAATTAGACCGAGACTGGATCAGGGACTCTAGACAAAGCGACATTCTATGGGCGAAAACGACAATGGAATCACTTTGTAAAGTATGAATTGCTCCATACATTTTTTTTTAAATTTGAATCTTTATGACATTTCGAATCATTGATAGCAAATTGGAAACGGTTTGCTACGACGCGATACCATTAACATAATGTCTGTTTAGAGCCCTGGGAATGAAAAATTATGCAAAACGTGGGACATATTTTGTGCAGGTAGCTAGTACAATAAATAATAAACTGTATAATAGAATTGTTATAATATATGGTAATAAAGTATGTCAAATTACTTCAAGATTGAAAGTTGTCTCTACAGCACGACAACAGAGAGAGAGAGAGAGAGAGACAGAGACAGAGAGCTGAAATGAGCAAAAATTTACTTCCTACAAACTAGGATTCTTTAAGTAGGGCGTGAAAAAACATTTGTGGAGGCCATCAAGGTAAGGACCGCATCTGAATTTCTCTTTCTAGGAACAGTATCTGCTATTATTCTTTGGCTTGCCCACCAGACGAGGTATTGTTTTAACTGTTAAAATAACAATAGGCTATAAGTTTAAATTTACATGCTACTTACAGTTTTACAGCTTCAAAGTCCATACTTACCTGTAAAACAAAAATGAAATTGTCAATAAATGCGGTTTATATTGAAAGGACTTACTAAAGTTATATTAATTGGCTCCGCATCAGTTTTAAGCTGCAACTTAACGTCAACCCTTTGAACTCGAAAATCTTGTGGATAGTTTAAATCGACAAAAAACGTACAATGTTCTTATATTTCGTAGTGCCGCCATAGGAAGTAATCCTAGGCTGATATATTCCGTGACGCGACTGCCATCGGACCTCCACAACCAAATTGGCGATATCGAAGTTTTGTAGTTAGGCTATCGTACTACAACCCGTAACGACTGCCATATTATGTTTGTATGGCAAAAGATCACCAGCCAACTTTCAATGTTTTTTTCTATTTTTTTAAAGTACCGCTAATTATAAACTTTTATATTTTTTTCTGGCTTTTTAATGAGAAATATTTTCTTATAAATATGGTATATAAATGTTCTAAGCCTATAAGTATTGTGTTAAGAACATTAAATGTATATCTGTTATTTGTCTCATAAAATAAATAAATAAATAAAGCTTAAATGAAATTCGTTTACATCCATCATCGTATTCGCTTAGCCAAGATCATCAGATATTTGCATTTTGTATGCAATTAAATAATATCTAGTTATTTATGATGTGTCTAATTCAATCATTTTGCAATTATTATTATTATTTAAATGGTAATAATATCTAGCCATAAACGGTTTCGTGCAGATGTCTTTAATAGATTGAATATTAATTTAGGTTATATCAATTTTCCACATCCATAGGAAGATGCGCAATAGGTATTATTATAAACAAGTGACTACTGGAATAATTTTAATTAGTTAATTATTGTGTATCTGATGTCAATCTTAATAACTTAATAATCGTAATAATAAATGCAATGGATTGAATATTAATTTAGGTTAATAATAAAGGTTTTATATCCTTAGCTGTCAATTAGTGATCGGTGACTACATAATTTTTAGTTAGTTAATTATGGTGTGTTTATATGATCGCAATTAAGTTACCAGTTAATAAATCATAAAGCGAAGCATCAGTAACTTAATAATTAAGGAATCTGCCTTACGATAGAGGTCCTGGGTTCGAATCCTGGGCACTACACTACCGACGTGAGCCGTCTCCTAACACAAGCCTTTGGAAGGATTAGAGCGAATACTAGTAACTTTAGTTGCTAATATACTTATTAATATTACTTATATATATTTCAAGTGCTTGCTTATTTTATTATAGTTATTTAATATTATCAAAGAAACCGTGGCATTTCTAGAGTGGTGATATAAGTGAAAAGTTTGCTAATAAAAAAAATCGAATTATCATAGACGGTGAATGTTCTAATGAGCTCTTAAAATTACTTCCACCCTCTCCCTTCCTACACAGGACAACACGTGCAGGGCTTAGATGTCACCCGCATACGTTGCAGAATATTCCATCAAGAACCAAGCGGTTCGGTGAATCTTTCCTCTGCTGCACCATTGAGTCTTGGAATTCCTTACCGGCGCACGTGTTTACTTCTTCCTACAATCGCGGGTCCTTTAAGCGGGGCGTGAAAAAGCATCTGATGAGGCCGTCTAGTTGAGCGCCACCATTGTAGCACTGTACGTGTTCGCAATGGTGACCCTCATTCATAAGACTTTCCTTCAGCTTAACAACACGCGAGGTGAAGTCAAATTGGCGTGCCATAAATAAAAAAAGAAAAACTGTAGCAAGAGGCATCAGTCACGATGCGAGACATCGTGACTGATGCCTCTTGCTACATGTTCAGTTCATTGTCAGGTTCATGTTCTATTCCCATCGCAAGAATTGATCTACAAAACGTTCTAAACGGGTCTAAATAATAATAATATTATGTCTTTATTGTAAATCAAGAATGAAACAATGCAGTAGGTACAGAGAAATGTTTGCACATAGTAAGTACAATTGGCGGCTTTATCGCTCTGTGGCAATCTCTTACAGGCAACCTTAGGATGAACTAGTTAAATAAAAAAAATCAATTTGTTGTTTAAATAAGTCACTTATCTCCTTATTATACTAATGAATATAAATACGGAAATGGGTAGGTACTCATAAAGACGTGAACTTGATGGATATTGTCAATTAGCCTGTATGCATATTAATTGTTTACCTACAATAGATTCTGGTTCACCTTTATTATTATGGCATCGTGTTATCCAAACTAAATGTATCATAGAAATAATAATTTATATTGTTGTTTGCTATTTGTGGCGTCCTGTAGGTTTCTGATGTTAACTTAAGCAGGTAAGTAGGTTATATAAGTAGGATTATCACAACATAGTAGTCCCTATTTTTCTTGTCCCTTTGTATGCTTAAATCTTTAGAACTACACAACGGATTTTGGTGCGGTTGTTTCAATAGATAGAATGGTTAAGAGGAAGGTTTATATGTATAAAACATCATGTTACGACTACAGGTGCGGAGCAGGAATGAAAAATGTTGCAAAAACGGGGTTAGTTATAGAATAAAACGATATTTAAGTTTTATATTTAGCTAGCACACCCTCTCGCTGTCGCTGTTCGCCAAGTAACCATAGACTAATCTAGAATGACATATATTAATCTATGGACTGTTTACAGTGTTAAAACGCTAATAAAAACGCTATACGTGTGTGTAATGGTGATCCTCTTTCCTTAGACTTTGTTTTCAGCTTACCATCAGGCGAGCTATTTATTACAGAATTTACTACAACGAATAAAGGAATATAACTAAATAAAAACAAAGTTCAATAGTTCATTCAGGCAGGTAACGCAGATAACGTTCGAAAACTATAGCACTAGCATGAACTCCTATCGAATTCATAATGTAAAGGTTTCGAGACAACGGAACATTGTGATTGGCAGTCTGCCTCTTGTGAACCTGTGTGCGTATGTAGCCCGCAAATCGCAATGCTCCGTTCTGCCGATACCTTTACATTAGGAATTCGATAGTATTTCGTGCTAAGCCTACTGGATGCACTATACTGTATTCCTCAAAAAGACCAGCTAATAAGCATAAAACGGGTAAACGTTTAAAAAAAGTTAACCTGTCGCGTGTTCGGTTCTCGTATAAGGAAATGAGCCATCCCGGGGAACAGAACCAGTTGTGTTAATTGCACTGATTGATTGGCACTGTACCATGTTGATAAAGCTGTATAATATGCTGTCCTTTTCTGGAGACATTCGTTACGAGGACGTACCCTGTAATTATAATGTTATTTAGTTGGAGCGTTATTTAAACTGTTGTATGCTAACATTTACTAATATACCGTTACATTTTCTGATTGAATTTCGTTAATGGTGGGAAGAGCAATTATTGAGCATAAACCAGTCAACGTATGACATATTGTCAGCGTTTTGAGAAGCCATTTTTCCCATGAATATAATATTTATTTGGATGGTAAGGTACCGTCCGCCATCTTGGGGACCCAACCAACCTCTCCAGCCGGTGGTGCCGCCAACCCGCCAACCCGTATTGGAGACCAGCGTGGCAGGGACCCGGTCCAAACCTGATGGTAAGCTGTAAGCATAGTCTCAGGAAAAAATGTTACCATTATAGACACGTACAATGTTACAATGGTGGTCAGCTCGACGTAGGTACTCATCAGATGCTTTTTCACGCCTCGCCCAAAGGTCCTGGGACTGTGGGAAACACGTGAGCCGGTAAGGAATTTCGAGACTTAATGATGCGGCAAAGGAAAGACTCACCGAACCGCTTGGTTCTTGATGGAATATTCTGCACCGTATGCGGGTGACATCTAAGCCCTGCATGTGTTGTCCTGTGTAGGAAAGGAACTTATATGGCAGACAAGCACACGGCCCACCGGATAGAAAGTCACCGTAGAATAAAGGCGTTTGCAACACTTGGGGCGTAACACTCGTGCTGCCTACACTTTTTTGATGAAAACTTTTATTCGCACATAAAATTAGACAGTCACAGTACAGTCTGTTCGTAGTTCGATCATAGCTATCAAACATACGTACGTCATACCTTTCTCTTATCCTAGAATAACTTCCTGAATACCAATTATAATTAAACTACATAATATGCTCATAATATGTAACGTGAGTCCATACAACAAATTACTCAATAACATGTGCAACCATTGGAATTCAAACAAACACCTATTAAGTGGGCCGGTGGCTATTTCAGTTGTGTTTGTGCAAGTGTCGAATTGAGTGTCGCATGAGTTGTAAGACGGTCGCGAAATGTGTTCAACAACTTTTTTTTCAGACGGAAATTTTCTATGAACCGATAAAAATCTAATATTTTTTTATAATATCACGCCTATATCCCCGGAGAGGTAGGCAGAGGTGCTAGCACCCACATTTCGCCAGTTAATATTTAGATCCCAATCTAATAGGTGGCGAGCCTATTGCCATTAACCGGGCACTTATAAACCTGCGATAAATACACACATAACTTCGAAAAGCATCGAAAAATCATTGGTGTGTGCTATGGTAAAACCTGGGACCTCGTCTCAGCACTACTCAGCAGTCCATTACCCATACCACTAGACGTAAAATTTTCTCTGAACCGATAAAAATAGTTTTCTTTTAAACATTGTTATAAAAGTAGTTTTCTAATTAATCAGGTAATCCATATTATGAAGGACTGACTGCCTTGTGGCTGACGGTAGTGAACGCGACTGCTACGCAGGCGTCTCCTGCTTTCCCGCTCAGGGCAAATATTTGTGTGCTTGAATATGAATATTTGCATTGGTCTGGGTGTTTCTATGTATAGGGGAAACTGGGGACACTGGATCCCTATGGGAGACAAGGTACACCAATATTTTTTGAATTACATTAGAGTATTTTTTAGGGTGGTAACACTAAGTAAACATTATTACCCTTAGTGATACCACATTAAAAATAGTCTAATACGCTTAGTAATTCAAAAAATATTGGTGTACCTTGTGGGAGACAATAATGGGATAGGGATCAAGTGTCCCCAGTTTCCCTTAATATGTTGTATATATTTACAAACAAAAAAGTATCTACGTATGTTTATCAGCATTTTTAGCATTCTAGAATCCGTAACACAAGCTTGTTAAACTATGCTTACCATGGGTCTAGGTGACGTTGTGTAAATTGTCCTAGAATATTTATTATAGTTTGTGAAAGTCTATCACACCTCGGCTTATCAGTATATTATAATCCTGTATTTACTCAGAGATCTATCCAAGAGAGCTGTTTAAACTAATCCGGTTGCCATGACAACTATAACTGCTCATGGAGATATTAATTGAATCTAGAAAACAGACAAGCCTAGGCCTGTATAATAGAACGGTACTCAGTTTTGAAACTCGATTTATAACTAGTATTGAGAGTAATTGTCAATGATAATCTGTCAAATCTGTCAATAAAAATCGACATTCTGGACTGAATATCGTTCTGGACTCCCAAAAGATTGATTAACTGACTGTGTTATTCGCTCTCAAGTAGTTCTGCCTTGTGTAGAGGCGAAACAGGTGTCAAGGTTTGTTCTTCACACTTGCAGAAAATTGCACATACGAAGAGGAAGGTTTATATGTATAAAACATCATGCTACAACCAACAGGTGCGGAGCAGGAATGAAAAATGTTGCAAAAACAGGGTGACGCAGACGAAGTTGCGTGGGTCTGCTAGTTATTAATAATCCTGAATGCCTGCTCGTCTTTATTTACCCATAGGTATTGAACCCAGGTTAATACATAGTACATATCATTTATTATATATTCATATTGTACTAAAACAAACTTGTTAGAGTTGTTATTCGCTTTATGGATATCTAACATCGATCTCAACGTGCTAAAGAAGCTATAATTGGACCGCGATTACCTGCGGGTACGCACCTTATGCAAATTTTCTAGATTTATAATACAGGTGAGGTGCGACAGTCAATCAACTAGATAATAGGAACTGTTGATGTGTAGCTCATGCTTGGTATCGCTGAAAGGGTAGGCAGAGATGCTAGCAACCTCCTGATTTCACCATTTATACATACACTAGTGACCGTTCGTTTGCGTCACCCCGTTTTTGCAATATTTTTCACTTCTGCTCCGCACCAGTTGGTTGTAGCATGGTGTTTAATACATATAAACCTTCCTCTTCAATCACTCTATCTATTAAATAACCGCATCAAAATCCGTTGCGTAATTTTAAAGATTTATGCATACAAAGGGACATAAGGACATAGGGATATAGGGACAGAGAACGCGACTTTGTTTTATACTATGTAATAATACGGTACACGTCGGTAAACCTACTGATTGATGGATGAGTCTCTGGGGCAGGTTAGCAGTCATTCAGCAAAAAGTCAAAATAAGCCCAATAATTGCCATTTATCATTGCCATCCCAGTGGCAATCTTGCCACTGGGATGGCAATGATAAATGATAAACAATGATAAACGATAGATAAACATTGTTACAGAGAGCTCACACTTGTTCAAAATTACAAAACTTTACGCAAGAAACCACCACAAATACTTGTAGCAATTTGATACAAATATATGCGCCGGCCGGCGCCAAGAAACGACGCTAATATAGCGTAATTCTAATAAAGAACTACAAGTATGACTGCACAAGTACCTATGATTACCAACATGAAGGAAATTTACATAATACCAACGCATGTAAATAACTTGTTTTACGTGTCATTCTATTCGTTTATTACAGGAATACTAAGTGATCTGATGTTTTGTTCCGTGACTAGGCATGAATGATTGTCATACATTATGCCAATCCATGAAAAGATTGACTTAAAGGTTCATAGGTACATTCCAAATGCCAATTTGATGTAACAATACCTGTCATTCTCATAAGTTATCTATCTATGTTTACAATAAAATTGAAGTATCTATTTGTAATTTTAAAATAACATCTATTTGAAAATGCACACGAATTTTTACTTACCTTTAACTTCGACTAAGAAGTTTGGAAGAAATTAAGTTGATTATTTAATTATCTGATACATGCAGGGCAATTCTCTAAGAATACATCATCGAGCTTATCGAGAAATTCGACGACGAACACAGCCTAAAGCTGCTGCTAGCAGCCTAGAACTGCAGCAATACAATACTCTAAGGATACAACGAAAAGCTCTACGTCGAACTTGATATAGTGTCTAGAACTACATTGCAATTCACTAAACGTCAGTTTTAGGTTGTGTTTGACGTTGAGTTCAATGACGAGTCCAACGATATATGCTTAGAGAATTGCACTGCAAGTATCAGCCATTAATGATTACAACAAAATTGGTACTGCTGGAATAAAACTAAGGTCTAGATTTAAGTAGATCTAAATTTTTTCCGGACGAAGTCGCGGGTATACATAGGTATTTATTAATGAAATAGCAGTTTGATACATCATTAGAATTGCATATTTTCCAGGATAGCATTATTAATCTTCCCGCTAACAAATCGCCTCCACATCTAAACTAATACCGCTAATACTAAGATTCCTGTTTATCCGCTAATAATAATATAACGTATACGTTTTTATAGTCTGTCAGGTGATTAGCAGTTGAAATAGCGAGCCATATTAGCGTATAACCAATAACCAGTCGCCATATTAAAATGCGCCTTCAATGGTATTGGGTTAATTTATAAACTAATAGCGATTATAGATACATGCCTCCTATTAATGTGAAAGGTTTTTTATTCTGTCCGTCAGTGACAGTACCCTGCTAGATGATAGCTAGCTAGCTAGATGAAGCTGAGGTGCAGCCCTGAACCAATTTCAGATGCTAGTGACCTTAAAATGGTGTTCCTTAACTAAGCCTTTATAGATGTGGTCCGTCTTTTTATCTTGAAGTATTAAAGACTGTAAGGATAGATGTATGTATGAATGGAAGAATGGATGATTGTTACTCAAATATGCTAGGATGGCGAATCAGAATCTGAAAATGTATGGGAGTGACATTTGTTGTCGGAATGTCATGTGATCGTATTTCGACATCGCTCTGATGTCGAATGTAGATTCGGAACGAATGTATTTTGGCTAGGTCCCCAAATCTGGATGAAATATATCATAGACAGATTATTATCAACAATAGCAAATACGGTACTTTTAATCCAAGGAATAAGTTCCAGTCGATCTCGCGATTTCCACAGCACAGTAATAGATAAGGTTACCCTTATATGCTATTTTACCACGCAGTAATGTATCATTAATGTCCGTGTTGGAATGTTACATAATCATGTCAATCTTCTAAAATTACACACGCTCTGCTCGTGTGTAATTTTACAACCTATTTTTTATGAAATTTCGAGGTATTCTCTTTGCTCAATTTAATTCAATTCAATTCAATTCAAATCAATTTATTGCGAATATATGGGTAAATAGGTTACAGGTAAATACAATTAGGTTCCACCATATTATGTCAGCCAGATTGGCATGCAATAATAGATTTACCTATTCTTATAGGCTAATTTCGGTCTTTTGTCTTGGAAAACAAGGTGGTTGGTTACCACTAAATATTCCTAACTGACCACCCATGTGAACACTAGGTGGTTTGATAGGAATGAAATTCCTAACTGACCACCTCGGTAGATGGATTGAGTGGTCCGTTGGGAACAAACCCAGTGAGATTTCTATAGCTCGCAGGAGACAAGATCCAAAATTCACACAGTTTAAGCTCCTCAGCTGGTTTATTTTTTCAAAATAATTTATATGATCACAATCCTCTATTTCTTGTGACTTGTGTCAGTAGTAAGGTGAGCAAAAAAATAGCTACCAATCATAACATCTGACAGTGATCTGCCGCTACAGTCGGCGGCGCAGCAATCAAAGCGTTACCGCTAACGTTTCAATCCGAGATTAACCATAACAGACAGATACACACAGTAGACCCACAGAGGACTAGGTCTTTTAGGTCACTAGTGTCCTATGTCAATATTAAAATATATAATTAGTGTGATTTTTTACACTTTATTGAACACACGCAGAATATATATTGTGTTCAGTAACTAAATATCTTTTTTTCATATAGGGGATCCCATCCTTATCCCCACGGATACCACTTCATTTGGGAGTGTTTATAGTGGAATCGGTCCTAACTAAAGCTGAACGTAGTCTCGGGTCTCAATTACTGGAGTGTAATATCGTTTATAGGTTTCATATGGAAGTATCCACACACTAACGTTCGAAAAAAAATTACAAAAAAACAGTCTGTATAAAAAGTATATTTACTTCACAAAAAAGTGTAAAACCAGATAGAGATACAGAGAAGTTTTCATTTCAAAGAGGTGACATGTTAATTATTGACGATTTTTTTTGTCAAATACCTACTGGCCATATAGAATTTAACAACTATTTCTTTTTTTTTATCTATGGCACGTCAATTTGACTTCACCTCGCCTGATGTGAAGCTGAAGGCAAAGTCATGAAAGAGGGTCACCATTGCAAACACGTTCAGTTCAGTGAGATATCGGTAAACGGAGCGTGATGTTAGGTTAGGTAACAATGTGAAGTTTTTCCTCAGTTTTCATAACATAACATAACATAAATTCACACCTGTGTCCCCGAAGGTGTAGGCAGAGGTGCTAGCGCCCACATTTCGTCAGTTTATGTTTAGGTCCCAATGAAATAGGTGGCAAGTCAATTGCCATTAACCGGGCACTTATAAACCTGCGATAAATTACACAACTTCGAAAAGCATCGAAAAGTCATTGGTGTGTGCCATGGTAAAACCTGGGATCAAACCCGAGACCTCGTCTCAGCAGTCCATTACCTACCGCCTAGTTTCAACTACCTCAATTTTCAAAAGCCTAAAATTTCAAAGACAACCCTGACTTCAACCTCTGCCAAATCCTGCATTGTGTCAAAGCTTTTTGCCGAATCCCATACGCTGTGCTGTCGATATTACTATGTGGATCAACTCAGATTAGGGTGAGAAACACAACATCTCGTGAGATTACTGAGAAACAATATTTTAATTTGCTTTTTTCACGGCCATCAACTGAAGATGAATGGAACTGTGATTTATTTCGGGCCTTATGTTGCCGTCATCAGTGGGAATGATGTGTGATCTAGTTAGGAGTTTTGAAAAGACAAATAAGTTTAAGTTAATTTTAATACATTAATAATAAACCTGTTTTGTGTAACTAAAATAACTAGTGGTTGCACAGTGGTTAAAATCGCGTTCTCTGTCCCTATATCCTTATGTCCCTTTGTATGCTTAAATCTTTAAAACCACGCAACGGATTTTGATGTAGTTTTTTTAATAGACAAAGTGATTGAAGAGGAAGGTTTATATGTATATAACATTATGTTACAACCAACTGTTGAGGAGCAGAAGTGAAAAATGTTGCAAAAACGAGGTGACGCAGACGAAGTTGCGCGGGTCCGCTAGTTTATTGTACCTACTTATATCAAAGTCTATTGTCATGAATTTCAATACTCCTCCATTCCCGCAATTTTCGTAAAAAGAGGTACCTACAACAAAGTTAATCTTAAATCATTAATATACGTATATGAAGTTAAAACCTCCTTACCATTTTTTTAGTTTCTTTTTTTATCCGTCAGGTTTGAACATTTCAAATAGGCATGGAACTGTGTATTTTTATCCAAGCCTAAAAAGTGTATGATTAAGCTTATGCACTTCTCTTCCGTATAAACTATCAATTAGCCGAACCTCACCATCCTAAGAGGAAAACCACGGCAGGTATCAGATAGCAGATAGATTATCTTAAATAACCTCCTACCTAAAATGACGGGGTGTTATTGAATATAGTTAGGTTTTCATATTACAACAATTTCCTTCTTCCTACAGTCCCGGGTCCTTTAAGCGGGGCGTGAAAAAGCATCTGATGAGGCCGTCAAGCTGAGCGCCACCATTGTAGCACTGAACGTGTTTGCAATGGTGACCCTCTTTCATGAGACTTGGCCTTCAGCTTAACATCAGGCGAGGTGAAGTCAAATTGATGTGCCATAAATAAAAAAAAAATAAAAATATTTGCACCTGTGTTATTCCTGATTTCGAAATGTTAGTCAATTTCTATTTGTAACGTGTTCAGTTAAATTCTTTGGGAATTGAACTGAACTCCTTCCTCAGGCATAGCAGTCGCTGCCGCTGCACCACTGATTATTCCTTTCACAAATTAAAAGTAATTCTAGAGCGCGAGTTCGATTCACGCTCCATGCATATTTGTATGCATAAATATGGGCAATAACATTGATCTGGGTGTTCAAATGTATATGTATGTATTTACAAACTGCATTCTAGAACCCGTACCACAAGCTAATTAAGCTATGCTTATCATGGGTCTAGGTGGCGTTCTTGTAACTAACTCAGCAATAAACTTCAGCATTCACGGAATGAATTGGATTAACAAGATTACCGCCATAAGTGGCAATACAATTTCAATCGCTGAACTATCTAGTTTTCATTCAATTAAAATTCAAATTTATTCGATTAAATTTGATTCGATTTGTGAACTTTCTACGGAATTATAATGGTTTCATTATTTATAAGCATATCTAAGCTGTTGTTAGTAAGCAGACAAGCTCATTATACAGCTAGTTAAATACAGAATTTATAATGTATAATGTATTTCATGAAATTTAATTAAACAAGGTTTGTAATTGAAAATAAATATTGTTGAGTTTACCTCCTTATAGAGACATTTTCATTCGCAGCCTAAGAGTTTTACTACCCTTATATTTCTATAGTTCTAGTACTGACTTAATTAGAAAATTTCTCCATATTTAGTTTTAAACAAGCATAGTTTATTTTAATGTTGATTAGTTTAATATCTCGACCTCCGTGGCATAGCGGTAGTGAACGCGACTGCTACGCAGGAGGAGCGGGTTCGATTCCCGCTCAGTACAAATATTTGTGTGCTTGAATATGAATATTTGCATTGGTCTGGGTGTTTCTATGTATAATATGTATGTATTTACAAAAAAAAATGTACATCTAAGTATGTTTATCCGCATTCTAGAACCCGTAACACAAGCTAGTTAAACTATGCTTAACATGAGTCTAGGTGACCTGGTGTAGATTGTCCTAGAATAGTTATTTATTTATTATCTTGTTATTATTTTATACCACAAGCGGAAACCGTGTTCACAAACTGACCAACTTCTGACCACGGTTAGTGTAGTCAAGCAAATCAAACGGTAATTTATTGTATTTAGGTACCATATGATCAAGTTAATAAACGGGGTTTGCAACCTATTTTTTTTGGGACAAGTCAATTCGACTTCACCCCGCCTGATGGTAATCTAAAGGCAAAGTCACAGGAAAGAGGGTCACCATTACAAACACGTAAAGTGTTACAATGCTGGCGCTCAGCTTGACGACCTCATCAGATACTTTTTCACGCCCCGCTTAAAGGACCTGGGACTGTAAGAAGAAGGAAACACGTGAGCTAGTAACGAATTCCAAGACTTAATGGTGCGGCAGAGGAAAGACACATCGAACCGCTTGGTTCTTGATGGAATATTCTGTACCGTATGCGGGTGACATCTAAGCCCTGCACGTGTTGTCCTGTGTAGGAAAGGAGAGGGTGGGATTAATTGGAAGAGCTCATCTGAGCATTCAAATATCATGAAACGCGAAAGTTTAAAAGCGAAAATTAATTACATCTCGAATCGGTCCAAATGAATGTTAAACATTTGGACACTATTCAAAACATAATCGACATAAGTCACTCGGACCACCCGAGTCCAACACTCGTGGGCGATAAAATACCAAAATAAATAATAGTACATCATTATGTAATGTCACTGTACTCACTGTACTGGTTATAAATAAACAGTGAGTTCGCGAAGTGGACAGGGCCCCGGTAATCACTAGTGAACGGTGCCCACGGCCGATAGGCTTTCAGTAGTAGGGTGAATGCGTTAGTTGTGGTCCTATTGTAAATAAATATAATTATTCCAACTTGGGAATACGCGCGGTATAGTTATATTATAGATTAACACGTGTGAATGTTTGTTTAAAAATGGTATAATATAATCACAAGCTGTAAAGTAAGTTGAATACTACACCATCGCGTACGTTAGTGTTCCTTTAGGAATAGTTTACATATAAGGGCCCACGCGCGTTCGGGGGGTCGCAAGAAGTATTTTGTACTTTAAATACTTTATGAGCTTGAAGTGGACCCATTTTCTCATATGGAAACTATTTGGGGCTACATCTAACAGTGAGGTAGATGAGTCGGACTCGAACTTCCTAAAACCGCACGTTATCTTGTCACGTCGACCTACGTGGCCGGGGAACCTAGCGAGTCACAGAGAAAATATCCCAGAAACCTCAATCGACCTTGGCCAGCAACGATATACCGTTCAAAATGTCAAAATTGTGTCAAAATTCCCCTTCTTTTGATACCATTTAGGTAGTTAGCAGACAAAACACGGCATATCTTATGGAAATTGGTAACTTATACTGGTGCTCGCGGACACAAGACGCGTTTTCCTTGAGCCTGCTATTGCTAGTACGATGGACGCATCACCTTAGTGATAGCGTAACGACCACTGAGGTCGTCTCCAAAGTAGGTTTTATAATATCATAACAGATAATAGTATTGTCCCCCTGTTTTAAACATAATAATTTTGTCAATAGATGGCACACAACAGGTGTGTTCACCCTCCCAGCACAATACTGTAGTATTACGCGATTCGCGTCGCCACCCGCGCGGGCGCATCATTCGTCACGCACTTCAATGTGATATTACGTATAGTTTGATTTATTTTACGTTACACAGTTTGTAGATATTAACCTGACACTAAACTCCACCGATCCTACACCTGTCCGTATAGGCGATGACTTGGTCGAACGCACGGACCTGCAATGCAATTCTCTAAGCATACATCGTGGAGCTCATCGACGAACTCGACGTAGAGAACAACCTAGAATTAACGCTTAGTGAATTGCACTACAGTCCTAGGCTGTGCTTTACGTCAAGTTTGTCGTAGAGCTCAACGCTGTATGTTTAGAGAATTGCATTGCTGCAGTTTCTAGGCTGCTAGCGTCAGTTCTAGGTTCTGCTCGTCGTCGAGTTCGTTGACGATGTATGCTTAGAGAATCGCACTGCTGTAGCCTTAGCACGAAATACTATCGAATTCGTAATGTAAAGGTGTCGACAGAACGGAGCATTGCGATTGGCGGGCTCACACGCACACAGGTTCACAAGAGGCAGACTGCCAATCACAATGCTGCGTTCTCTCGAAACCTTTATATTACGAATTCGATAGGAGTTCATGCTAGTGCTACAGGTAAGGTATCTAGGATCGGTATTCCATGTGACTGGTGACCATTTTGCATTGGTCGAGTGACGCGAGGTCACTGCTGTCTTTTGCGATCCCAAAATGCCGGTCAGGCTAAAAGGGCAGGTCTATAAAACCATCATTAGACCTGTCCTCCTACACGGCTGCAAAGCACGGCCTCTGCTAGAACGACACAAGCAGGAACTGCGTGTCGTGGAGATGAATATGCTGAGGTGGATATGAGGATAGGAGGTGGAAGACGACCGGGATGATGGATGATGATAAGTTAAGTAAGATAAGTAAGCTCGCTAGAGAGGTTTTGTGTTGTCCGTGGGAAGACCAAAGGCTTATCCTACGTCTTTTGCGCTGACGACACAGAATGTCTCTGTTCTTACAGGGGTTGCGGCACGAGTGTTATTCCTCTGGTGTTACACTCGCCCATAGGCCACGGTAACCACTTACCATCAGGTGGGCCGCGTGCTTGTCTGCGACCTAAGTTGTATTAAAAAAAAAATAAGTTTCTAGATATAAAGGTTTTTGAATATTCATACAGAAAATTTTTGCTCCATCATCATTCAGGTAACCTCACATCCGAAACGTATGGGTATGTGGAGGAACGGGATGTGATGTCCCTCCAACACAAAGGGAGGATCCTCCGACCAGGCAAGGTCACACCTGGCGGGCCGTGGCCCAACGGTTGTCGTTGGGTTGTTGTATGTATATTGTACCAGCGCGAGAATATGTCCTGTTTTGTCATAATTATGAATGAAAAACTATAAAATAATAAGATGTATAAATAAGCATTTATTGTATTAGTAGTGAACCAAAATAACTGGGTAATTATCAAACACAAGACAAGCCGATCATGAAACATAGTCGTCCGAGGAAATTGATATCTTTGCTAAAACATATGTATTCCAAATTCGAATTGTATTTATATAACATTATATTTGTAATGTTTACGTTTGGTACAAGTTATAAGACAACTCTTTATTATTTAACTACCACTAGTTGAGCAATCATTAAGGACAATAAAAATTAAATAATCAATGGGAATTTTGTTTATTTTATAGTTATCCACCGTTTTTATGTTTGGCTTATACTGAAACGATATCATCACATTTAATATCTATATTAAGAAAATTTCTTTGTACCCCGCTGGATGATAAAATATTGAGGTGCAGCCCGAAAGATTCCGACTATTATTCATGATGCGGTTCACATTACATAAAATGGCAGTCTCTAACTTGACGACCTTTATAGATGCTATTACACGCCCCGCTTGTAGAACCCAAGACTTATTAAATAAAGGGTTATTCATTAATTACGTAAGACGATTTACGAAGGGGGGCCTTCCCCCCGGATCGCATCGACCATATCTTATGTTTTCTTACATGGGTGTGGAAGGGCGTTTTGATAGTTCTTACGTAAAATTACAAACAAGGCTGCAACAATAATGATTGAAAAAAGCCCGATTCATTTCCCGAGTTTGTGTCCAACTATTGGACTGCAAATCTTATGTAGGTAAAGATGAATGATTAAAACCAAAGTTGTAATAAAAATTACTAGAGAATTGGAGAATTGACCACTGGCGTCTTGCGTCTTCATGCTAACGCTGCAAGTTTACACCTTGGGGTGAACAAAAATCACAACCGCACTGACCCGCTTACGGTCAAACTACAAACCGCTGGCTTCAAATTGCATTAGTTAGGATCTCTTGACAGATACAAAACGTATTAATTAATTGATTAGTAGGTACTTCTGTGTGTAATGTATGTGCTTGTGTGTGTTTCGTACTTGGTAGTGTGTGTATGGCTGGATAACGACAATGTAGCGAATAGGTTTTCATTAAGGATTTATCATTTAACTAGAAGCAAACATAATATATTACAACGTATACATATAAGTATTCTTGAATCGACCTTCATCTTCGTCACAAAGCCCGAGGTCCGCTTAATACTTGGTGTCATTTAATTTATTTATCATAACATAAAATAATATAAACTCACGCCTATATTCCCGAAGGTGCTAGCACCCACATTTCGCCAGTTTATGTTTAGGTCCCAATGTAATAGGTGGCGAGCCTATTGCCATTAACCGGGCACTTATAAACCTGCGATACATACACACATAACTTCGAAAAGCATCGAAAAGTCAGTGGTGTGTGCCATGGTAAAACCTGGGATCGAACCCGAGACTTCGTCTCAGAAACTTTTACCCATACCACTAGTACATAGGTAACATACCATATAATACATAGGTAACATAAAAGAGGTTCTTCAAGAACGGTATTAGAAGATTTCTACAGGGTAGGCAGCACGAGTGTAACGCCTCTGTTGTTGCAAACGTCCATAGGCCACATTGATCACTTACCGTCGTCGGCCGTGTGCTTGTCAGCCATCTAAATGGTATGAAAATTCTTATATTTTTTTTATCTAATTATTTATAGTTAAGTTGTCTATGACCGAACCCCGCTTAATGGTAAACCAGGGGAAACCGGGGCCCTACCACTACAACTTAAAAGTAAAATAATTTCATTTTAGAGGGAGTTCATCCTCACACACTACGACCGGAAACGGTGCGCACTGTGCAGTATGAAAGTAGTTTCATCCCGCGCACGCTCAAGCTGTGGAATGAGCTCCCTGCTGTGGTTTTCCCAAGCGACTACAATATGGGGTTCTTCAAGAAGGGCATTAGAAGGTTTCTACAGGGTAGGCAGCACGTGTGTGACGCCTCTGGTGTTGCAAACGTCCATAGGCCACGGTGACCGCTTCCCATCAGGTGGGCAGTGTGCTTGTCTGCCACCTAAGTGGTATAAAAAAAAACTGACATAATGAGATTCGGACCGTCAGCTTTCGTCAGAATACACAGGATACTAGTGTTTTGTAGTAAAGATAGATCAATCATTGTCGTTCAAAAGAGAGTTCAGAAGTCCTCCAGAACCCTACTAGACCTGTAAGGCTGCCACCTGGTCCACACTTGTCCTTATTATAAATTATCACTAGCTTTATATTGATAAAACGTTTAAAACCCAGTCAGCGCAAGTAAAATTACAATTTTATAAGTATGGGCTACAAACAAGCTTGTTAACCGTTCGGTTATACCAGTAAATTTGCGTACAAATCGGTACAAATTACGTCGTGGTGTCATAATGGATCTATTAAGGCAATTACTAACTGAATATGGTGAGCTTTGATGACAGAATTTTAGTGTTGTAATGATATCAAGACATGGTTATAATCAGAAAAATTCCTGTCGCCGTGCGCGCAGCGTAAACGTTGATATTGGAGAACCTTGGACTACTAAGGGGATTGCTAGTTCAATCGCTAAATAGATAACTTAATCCCTCAGGGGCTCTAGCCAAAATGCATTCGTTCCATAGAATCATCGTCGGAATCAGATCACATGACATTCGACAACAAATGTCACTCCCATACATTTTCAGAGCGATGACGAATGTAGATTCGGAACGAATGCATTTTGGCTAGAGTTACATCTACAATCATAATATTATTATTTTTTATTTAAGGCACGTCAATTTGACTTCACATCGCCTGATGGTCAGCTGTAGGCAAAGTCTCAGGAATGAGGGTCACTGTTATAAACATGTACAGTAAGCTTCAGAGAAAAGGAACCCCCCCCCCCCCCCCCTTCTTATCAATAATCATAAGAAGGAGGATTCTTATATACTGTACGTTATTAAAATGGTGGCACTCAGCTTGACGGCCTCATCAGATGTAAATTCACGCTCCGTTAAAATTAATTGTAAAGGGAGTAATTTTGTATTTTTGTGTGTGTATGTCTACATAGTATAAACAAAATCGCGTTTTCTGTCCCTATGTCCTTTTGTATGCTTAAATCTTCAAAACTACGTTACGGATTTTGATGCGGTTGTTTTATTAGATAGTATGATTAAAGAGGAAGGTTTATATATATATAACATCATTAACATCATGCTACGACCAACAGGTGCGGAGCAGGAATGAAAAATGTTGCAAACACGGGGTGACGCGAATGAAGTTGCGCGGGTCAGCTAGTTTGTAATAAACAAACTCTAAAATACTGTACCGATTTCGAAAATTGTATCACCATTGGAAAGCCGTATTCATCCTGAGTAACTTAGGCTATAGTGCACTGTGCAATAACGGCACTGCACACAGGCAACAGCCGCTGGCAACAGCTAGTAAGATTATATCATGGGAGGGATAAAAAACAATTCCAACGATAGCAGTAGTAAAATACTAAATGTCAAAGAAAGGAATGCTAAACTGTACCCCTAAATATAATAAAAGTACTTACCCTGGGATATAGCCATTCTTATGAGTTCCGCAAGCGCGAAGAACAAACCACAAGCAAGTACGGTCGCCCACAAATATGCAGTTGCCTTCAATCGCACACTGAACTTGAAATTGAAAGGAGTAGGCTCACTTAGTTTTCACAGCTAAATATTTTGGGATATTTATCAGTTTGTTGATTTTATGGAGCAACAGATTTTTCGGGTCTGTTACAAGCGCCATGATCACGGTGTACTGACGACCGCCGAGTTAGTCTTATTGAGGCCAACCGTATCGGTCTACCCTCTTTCTCACTCGATTACTACTGCGCCGCCACTACCACTGTCCGCGTTCTCACTCTGTGCTCGATCGTGACTCACAACACTCACTGTATCGAATCGCACGGTTTTTGGAGATGCCGTTTGTTTGAATTTTTGTGATCAACTAAATATCACTTCGTTTGACTTCCATTTCAGGGGAAGGGGGGTAGGAGGGGGCGAAGATTAAGAGAGTCTCTGTGCTGTCAATGCAGAAGAAGATAAAGCAAAGTTACTCAATCTTCCCTCTGAGAAAATAAAACCTTCTCTCTGCTACCCTACTCACTACAAGATCTTTTGATAACAAAAAAGTAAATCAATTTTTAATCACTTTGTCGACTCTATTCTCTTGTCGCGGCGCGTAAAGCAGTCAATTAGGTGACACACTTGCGCGGGCGCCGATATATCGTCAATATGGACTGCAATCACTGTCTTGGTAAGTAGGATTTATTTATTCATATTGTATGTAACCAAAAAATTGATAAACGAAATTGATTATTTGATCATAGTGTTTATGAATTTCGGGACTTCACGCGATATATTTTTTTTTTTTTGAAGTTACATTGATTATTTGATTCTTTGAAAACAGGATTTTATTCCATCGCATTGGTTTCTATGGGTTACCAGTAGCATGAACTTCTATCGAATTCGTAATGTAAAGGTTTCGAGAGAAAGGCCCATTGTAATTGGCAGTCTGCCTCTTGTGAACCTGTGTGCGTGGATAGCCCGCCAATCGCAATACTCCGTTCTGACGATACCTTTACGAATTCGATAGTATTTCGTGCTAAGGCTACAGAACGGGATCTAAATTAAATGAAACCGCGATCGTAGTACTATTTATTAAGTGCGGCGGGCATCAGCTGTTATGCAAATAAAATGTAATACTATATGCACTTGAGATGTTGTACGCAGACCAGACAGTAAACTGACATAATTGTTCCGCCTGCGTTGTTCCGACCTCGCCTGGCGATGTGCCATAGGAACATTTCCGACTGTCTGTTAACGCGAACTTGCGCGAAATAAAATCACTCCTATGTTCCTGAAGAGAAAGGCAGAGGTGCTAGCACCCACATTTCGCCAATTTATGTTCAGGTCCCAATGTAATAGGTGGCGAGCCTATTGCCATTAACTGGGCATTTATGAACCTGCGATAAATACACACATAACTTCGAAAAGCATCGAAATGTCATTGGTGTGTGCCATTGTAAAACCTGGGACCGAACCCGAGAACTCGTCTCAGCAGTCCATTACCATCCACTAGGCTACCGCGGTACTTGGCTTGGCTATCTTAACGCTATTATTTTATTGTGAAATGCAAAGCCTACTTACAAAATAATTTATAACGGATTTCAAGCACAGGAACTTACCTGAAAAAAAAAGATATTTTTATTAGTTCTGGTTTTGGCAAAAGGAACGTATACAAAATTTAAAAAAAAAAACAACCAATAAATGAGCTTATCGCAGTCTATGCTGGACATAGGCCTGTCTCAAAGGCTTTGGCCTACTATTTCCACGCTGACCACACGTTGGTACTTGTTTTTTTTTATCGTGCGCAAAATCCCCACGGATACCACCTCCACCAAAACCGTTGGAGGTGATTATGTTTGACTTGAACCGACAAAAACGCACTCCGTCCATGGGTCCTTGATTGCCGGAGGTGAGATTATACAAGACAGATCTCTCGCACCCCGGCAGACCCGGGGACATCTCTGATGGTGTCCCCATCTAGACCAGACGTTGGTATTGGGTTTTATTTCGAAATTCCATCCTCTTGCAGTGATATAGCCACTACCGTGATAAAAGAATGCTACTTAGTGAGTCATTGAGTAGAGAAATTCGATCTTTGCTACTTAAGTTTTACAGTTTCACAAAGTAGTCAGCATCCATATCGTAACATCAAAGAAAGGAAGAAACCCATTCAAACTGTTGTTGATATATTTGAAACGAACAGCGGACTATTAATACAACTTTTGGCATGGAATCGACATAACACAACGCAACGGGTTACGCACCTGCCACATATACTAGCATGTTAGTGAGCTATAAGTCAAAATTCCTGCACACATCTCTCTCTCTGATTCATTGGATCTACCAATTCCATCTCTATCTCCAGACGGCCTTGCTCAAAAGGCCAATACCCCGCCAACTGTAATAGCCGATATAAAAATAATTTTAACAATAACAAACATTATGGTATTTGAAATCTGGAATCTCTCTGATATCATAAACAAGAGTACAGTTTTTAGAAAAACGTTAAAAAAAGTCTACAAGGTAATTGATCTATCAATGTATTCATTAATCAAATGTGGTTGTGTTGTGTTTGGCAGAAGAATCAAACGAGTTTGATTAATTAAACTCAACAAGTTTGCTCTTTAGCGCACGATAAAAATATATCCTTCGGTAATTAGTATTAATGAGTAGCTTCATAATTTAATTGAGACATTGAACTTATGAAATGAAACTGAAAGTATCTTTCGTCATGGTCAGAGACACTGGTAAGGATTAATTGCACTTCTACCTACATGTATACTAATATTATAAAGAGGAAAAATTTGTATTTGTGTGAGTGTGTGTCCCGCATTATTGAGAGTCCTGAGGTCACAAATACCCACAAACCTTTGCATATGCAAAGAGATTTTCGCATCCCTGGCAGTATTTTAACGTCTCTACAATGGTGAATGTACTGATGAGCTCTTCCAATTAATCCCACCCTCTCCTTTCCTACACAGGACAACACGTGCAGGGCTTAGATGTCACCCGCATACCATGCAGAATATTTCACCAAAAACCAAGCGGTTTGGTTAGTCTTTCCTCTGCGACGTCAAAGATTAAAATAAATAAAATTATCTGTGAAGTCAAAGTGACGTGCCATAAAAAAATAGAAAAGCATGATGATAATTATTATGCGTGTTTGTTTTACAAGTACCAATGCGCAGTTTCTCCTATCTCTATTTAAAAAGTACTAATTGGTACAAAGCCAAAGTTTTTTTTAATAGTTTCGGTCAAAAACCTCATACGTAGACACAGAGACTCCCTGGATTTTTTTATCTGTCTACAAATAACATTCACAATTGGAACATTTATAATAATAATAATGACTTCACGCTAAACAATTCTATACTTCAGAAACTAGTGACAGAAACATCAAATTTTCAGTTATAAGTATGTGCCACTTGATCATTAAAGTTTAATAGTAAGTCAAACATATGAATTTCAATAACTGTTAAGGAATTGCTACCGCGAGTGCGAATTCTGGGTGAACTTAGTACTTCTGTATGTACAATGTAAACTGTTATTTACTTTTTTAATATCATATCATTCACTATGATAAAACCAAGCCATATTATAGATTTTAAATTATGGCAATTTTTATTAAAATATGTTAAGAAGTTTTGCAGTTATGACATCATCGTATAATGATTTTGAAATGAAAAGAAAAAGCTTTCCAGTGGTGAAAGAATTGTTTAAATCGGCACAGTAGTTTTTGAATTTATTCATTACAAACATACACACACGCACACACGCACACACACACACACAATTCTTTTTTTTTTCTTATAATATTAGTGTAGATTTAAATAGGGTTCGAACAAAAGTAAATCAGAGAATATTGACTCCACAGTTTTATCTTTGGTTTTATGATATTGTCATGAATGTGGAACGCTAATGGGCGTTTAAAATTTTTATGAAGTTATTCTCTTTCAATTCGCTCTATTTATTTCATAGCTTGTGATCTTAGGGATTTATGACTTAGACAAAAAATGTTAAACGACTTGACCGATGATCTGAAAGTAAATAATATAAAATATTAGTGAGTATATAAAGAAAAATATTTCGAACTATCAAGTTATGATAGTTAGACGGATATAAGGAATGTTAGCGGCGTTTAGTCGACATTTGACAGATTCTACTTTTGACATCATAGTCTACTATTGACAGATTCTGCGTATGACAGATTCTACATATGACAGATTCTACATATGACAGATTTTACGTATGACAGATTAAAAAATAGGAATACAACATTTTTTTTTACGGATACCGGTTCTGGTAGGGGACCAGAACCGTTTGGGGAGGTTAAGGGGATAACTAATACGGACTGGTAAAACAAAAATCTAAATTAATATAGGACTTGTATGTATACACGTAGTATAGGACCATAGTTATTTGCAATGCTCATACAAGAGTGCAAAACTGCTTTTTACAGAGTGCTCAACTTTGATGACGGGCTATGCTAAAATTAGAATGCTAAACGCTAGCGAGAGAATCAAGAGTACGAGATGAAAAATCCTTGCACTCAAAAGCAACACGTAACTTTTCATGCCACTTCACAAAAACAAAATGGCGCGCAAATATAGGTAGAAGTGTACTGGAATGTAAGTTCTGGGCGTTCACTTTTTGCGATCAAAATTGATGGGAAACTCTGGTTTGCTTGCTTATTTACACGTGCCTTGCATACGCGTGTCATAAAGATTAATAATAATCTCTTCACATTAATAATCTACACTTCCTAAAATATAGGTTATAAAGATGACATTACATTAATAAAATAAAAGTCTCAGTCTTCCTAATGTTAGTAATTTATTTTATTCTGTTTATAACTACGGTTTGTGTGGCTTGAAATTAATTATACCAATCAATCTTTTTTTTTTAACCATGGTTGTGTTATTAGATAGATAGGTAGATTTTATTGTACAGGACACTGTACTAACAGCACAGAGACTCTCTTAGCCTTCTCCCCCCTTCCCCCTCTTCTCTATATGGTGGACAGAACGAACGCGACGCCCCTGGTGTTGCAAACGTTCATAGGCCATCTTGACATCTTGGTTATTACAATTTTCCTTAGCTTATCTGAACTTGAACTGACACTATAACTTGTAATATAAACAATTTTGTATTGGAGCGTTTGCGAACTTCTCAAAAAATTGAAATTTCAAAATTAAATACCTTTAATACCATTTGTCCTACGAATATTTCAATTTGATATTTTTTCAGAATACATAAAAAGTAGAGAGAGAGAGTAGGTTACTCGGCATCCCTATTGCAACGGTTCCTAGTAAAGTAACTCTGATATTACATATTTAAATATAACATCCATAGGTTTTTTTTATTTAGTGCACGTCAATTTAACTTCACCTCGCTCGATGGTAAGCTGAAGGCAGAGTTTCAAGAAATAGGGTTACCATTACAAATACGTATAGTGTTACAATGGTGGCGCTCGACTTGACGGCTTCATCAGATGATTTTTCACACACGGACAAGTAGGAAAAAGGAAACCCGTGAGCTGGATTTTTTTTTTTATTTATGGCACGTCAATTTGACTTCACCTCGCCTGATGTTAAGCTGAAGGCAAAGTCTCATGAAAGAGGGTCACCATTGCAAACATGTTCAGTGCTACAATGATGGCGCTCAGCTTGACGGCCTCATCAGATGCTTTTTCACTCCCCGCTTAAAGGACCCCGGACTGTAGGAAGAAGGAAACACATGCGCCGGCAAGGAATTCCAGGACTTAATGGTGCGGCAGAGAAAAGACTCACCGAACCGCTTGGTTCTTGATGGAATATTCTGTACTGTATGCGAGTGACACCTAAGCCCTGCACGTGTTGTCCTATGTAAGAAAGGGGAGGGTGGGATTAATTGGAAGAGCTCATCAGAACATTCACCATGGTAGAGACGTAAGGAATTCCAAGACTTAATGATGCGGCAGAGGATATTCACCGAACCGCTTGGTTCTTGATGGAATGTTGTACTCAAGTATTATGACAAGATTACCAATTAATGGTCTCATTCTATTGTCAGTGTGCATTTGACATCAATATTTTGGAGGCCGTTTCCTCGTGGTCAACCCAGTTTGTCACACCAGTATGACCACGAGGATATACATGTCCTCGTAGTCAAATATACTTAAATAAAAATAATATACTGAAATATACTTCAGACAATTCAGTTTCTATTCGTGTCAAAAGCTTTAAAATCCTAAATCCAGGACGCCGTTTGAGCCGTTTGTAGACTTCCTTCATGAGCAATTATACAACTTAGCGGAACAAGTCGTGAAAGGCAGTGAACTTACACAAAGACCAAGCATGCGACATCAATCGGTGTTATAGGGTTGCCAACTGTATTTTCTAAACTCATTCTTAGAACCTATTCCCAACTCAGTTGGGGTCGGTTTTCTATTCTAACTAAGACTGGGTTACACGATAGTACTTTAACATTAACAGTGCAGTTATAGTACCGGTCAAGTATAAAACAGGTTGCACCATTTGACAATTGTTGAGATGACGTCATAACTTTAATCGGCCACGCTCAAAAGTCAAATTCTATCAAAAAGATAACTATAACAGAGCTACTAAATACACTGGTGTAACACATTTAGCAGAATCCATTAGAATCAATGTTACTGTTACTGTTAAATTTGAAGGAAACCTTAACTATAACAGGTAAGTAGTTGGAGCAAGTAAGTTTTAGAAGCGTCTGAACTTCGATATTTTCCTTGAAACGACTGCTATTGGCGATTTCGAAGTTCTGTAGTTAGGCTAGTCGAACTTTTGAGGGTTTCAACTACCTGTAACGACTGGAGGTTAGACTTCACATGGCCTGATGGTAAGCTGAATGTAAAGTCTCAGGAAAGAGTGTCACCATTACAAACACGTACAGTATTACAATGGTGGCGCTCGGCTTGACGGCCTCATCAGATGCTTTTTCACGCCCCGCTTAAAGAACCCGGGACTAGGAAGAAGGAAAGGCGCTGGTAAGGAATTGCTTTTGCACCGTATGAATTATGATGGTCCTACCTCAGTATACTTATATGAGTCGTTCTGGGGAGTTAAGGGTTAAGCAGTTTAATACATATACAATTGACATCCCTGCTCTACCCACAAAAGAACATGAAGCAAGTACTCAACTATAATCCATCTACAAACATCACACAATTCTTAATTCATATCATATATCCGGTGCGAAGAATACATCTCTTTACAAACAGTAGTTTTTTGTCGCGTCTGTTTGTCACGTTTCCTCTGATAACAGGTCGTTGACCCGCGAATCTTATTGTAATCACGATTCAAGATTATGTTTATACAAAAAAAATGTGATAAGAATTGTTAATGTTTGTTCGATTTCAAGGCCGTTGTCGAAATATGGTTGCAGACTGTCAAACCAAACCAGACAATTTATTCCAAAACTTCAAAGAAGCTTCTAGTATAGGCTGCATTACGTTATTGGGGTATGATAATGACTTTGACTTGACTATGACGGATTCGACTTAACTTCGACTGTTAGTAAATAACGAAAGCACTGCATAATATATGTATTATTTATATGATATATTAACGTACTTGACACCGGCAAATACTCAAAGAGTGAGTTATGTTGAGAAAAAAAAAATTGGAGAATTCATTTACTAGTGAGTAATGAGTACATCGAACGACTGGTCGTGCTCTATAAGTTTGAAAAATCAACCAGCTGTTTTCGCATAAATGAGTCACAAACTAATAAAATGTATTCGTATTATTTTACGAAAAGTAAATTCTGTTTATCTCAACGTGTCACACTACTGATATCTGTAAATATAGGTACAATTATACTATCAATGCTATTCCATTCATATTCGCAATTTTCGCAAAGTTCAAACAGTTATAATTTATTATCCCAATCAAAGCAATAACATTGATAACGAAAGTAGGGCACGAAACGAATTTTATGAAGTCAAACGCAATCGTGAATGCCAATTCGCACCTACTAACTACGATAAGGTTTATTGTTATAGTGTAGGCCATACGAACATCTACGGCAGTCGTTGCGGGTAGTTGGAGCCCTCAAAAGTCCGACTAGCCTAACTACAGAACTTCGATATCGCCAATTTGGCTGTGGAGGTCCGATGGTAGTCGCTTCACGGAAAATATCCAACTTTAGCCAACCCCAATTGAATTTGGAATAGGCTCAGAGAATGAAGACTTTAGATCATGTTAAATGACATTGGTACCTTAGTATGTGTGATCTACCATGTCTTCCCACGGGTATCGTAGAAGGCACTCGTCGTTCTCATGCTCGTGGTTAGTCTTTGCCGTTTTACCGTCTCTACCATGGTGAATGGTCTGATGAGCTCTTCCAATTAGTCCCACCCTCTCCCTTCTTATATAGGACAACACGTGCAAGGTCAAATGTCATCCGCATACGGTGCAGAATATTATATATTATTCCATCAAGAACCAAGCGGTTCGGTGAGTCCTTCCTCTGCCGTACTATTAAGTTTTGGAATAGCTTACCAGCTCATGTGTTTCCTTCTTCCTACAGTCCCGGATCCTTTAAGCGGCGTGTAAAAAAGCCGTCAAGCCTTTAGCTTCAAGGTTGAGCTTCATTGTAACACTATACATGTTTGTAATAATGGTGACCCTGTTTCATGAGATTTTGCTTTCAGTTCACCATCAGGCGAGGTGAAGTACGAAGCGCCCCAGGTGTTGCAAACGTCCATAGGTCACGGTAACCACTTTCTATCAGGTCGTTCCTCTTGACACTAGTACAATATTTGTCTAATGTAACTTTTAAACTATCGCGGCGTTTGCTCATAGTGTTTATAGTTTTCGGGACTTCACGCAATATATTTGAACACTTACTTTTGCCGACGTTTCGGGTGCGTTGCGGTCAAGTCATGACCACGGATGCTGCAACGCACCCGAAACGTCGGCAAAAGTAAGTGTTCAAATATATCGCGTGAAGTCCTGAAAACTATAAACACTATGAATATTTTGTCTACACCAATCAGGTATCTTGCATTATACTTAAAAAGTAAAGCTTAACAACAGTTGCGTATTAAGAAAATTTGCACATTATTATCAAAATAAGTTATCTTTAAGTAACGACCGTGTTCAAGATGGCGTGTTTGCTTGCACGTCTCGTCTTACAATGTCGTCTAAGTATATCTTTCAGGGATAAGCGGAGCGTTTTTAAAACTGATTTTATGTTCGCATCAATTATCGTGAAATTAAACGGAATTAAAAATTAAGCGGAAAGTGGAATGTCCTGTTCAATACTATGGATGGCTGTGGGGAAGTAAATTGAATGAAAATTTTCAAAAAGAATGCCATTGAAAAATATTTTACCTATTATACAACGTCCATAGGATAAATTTAAACATCTCCATCAAGATTTCTGTTTGTAGGGCTCCTCGTCACTGATGGACGGGTGACCTAAAAAATGTGGCAGGGATTGACAAGATCCGTAAGGCAGAGGATCGAGTGTTATGACGCACCTCGAAAGACAGTAAGAGGCTAATTTTGATTGATTAATATCGCGTAATGTCTTCCATAAAATGCAGTAGTCTAAATAATTGGAATCAAATTGAAATAAAATGGTCGTCTACTTTTACTTTCTTGATATGACACAGGTGGCAGATAGGCACACGGCCCACCTGATGGAAAGTGGTTACTGTGGCGTATGGACTTAACTAGTTAAATCTTTTAATCAATTGTTCCATTAATCTTGGTTACTATTGTTGAAAATCCTCACTAATGAGGCAATTCAATAACGATATTAATCGCTATCGCTTCACAAATCGCTACCGCTTAGTTGCTTTACACGCACACCTGCGTAACGTGACACTAGACTATGTCCAGTGAATGATTTTTCTAAGCCACCACGTAATTGCCTTTTAATAAGATGACAAAAAAAACTTTTCGCTACGGTATTTAAACTTTTTATATTTTTTGAAAAATGAACTACTTTGATTACATTTTTTTCTTATGTTGGATGTGCTATTAACGAGTTTACAGAACATAATTTTTGAAAAGTAAGTTCTTTTATCTGACTGAAACTTGACATCAAATATATTTTTTGCTTTTATTTTATTACTTCTTATTATGTTTCATCACCTTCGTGGCACAATGTGGCCTGGCGTTTGAAAAATTTTGTATGTTTGAATTCCTTACCTACCAACTCATGGGTTTCCCTTCTTCATACAGTCCCGGGTTCTTTAAACGGGGCGTGAAAAAGCATCTGATAAGGCCGTCGAGCTGAGTGCCACCATTGTTACACTGGACGAGTTTGTAATGGTGACCATCTATCCTGAAACTTTGCCCTCAGTTTACCATCAGGTGAGGTAAAGTTGACTTGGCATGTCCGTACCAATAACATAGCTTAAATACATTTTAAGCTATGCTTACTTTTAGGCTACAGAGCATTATGTAGTTATTTAAAATATTTATTTATTGACACATTACAGAATAACACTACAGAATTACAAGATACGGAGACTAACAACCGTATAATTATCTGCATACAAACAAACCTCAACACAGAATCTCTGTTTGTTTATTGCATCTCAGATCCAATGGTTGCCCTGCGACATCAATTAACATAACATCCACTACATTGCAATTGATATGGCGATAAATCTTTTATTACGTATTACATTACCACTTTATAACGATAAGAGCAGCTACGCACGTATTACAACACGTCATTGGATGTTGTTTGATTGAGTGAATCGTTTTGCTGAATTAGTTTTATACACTACGGGGTAACGTACGCCAATATGCACCAATATCGTAATAAATATAGAGATTTTATGGACAATATTGGCGCATGTTTGGCCAATATGTATACCCAATTTCATAGTGACCGGAAGTCGACAGTTGGCTAGTGGCGACTATACACGTTGTGCCAATGTAAACATCTAAACATTTATAATATACTACAACTATCAATCGAAATTTCAAAAACGGTTCCTAACACAGGTTTCAAAAAAGATCATTGGTATTATGATTGTTGGAAAAATCTTATTTCGAAAAAGAGGGCTAGTCTTTTGAAATAGTGATCATTTTTGACATAATAATTTAAAATTAGTTTGATACTGAATTTCTTTCTTAACTCTAATAAAATTTTATAAAGAGAATTAAAGTTTTGCTGGAATTTATTACCACGAAGACACAGGCGTGTGCGATTACGGCAAAGTTTTCTTGTTTTCCTTACCCACTCTTCGGAATACACAATTATGAGCTTTTCTAATTAATTAACAAGAAGTCGCTGCATAATATTGGTATAGGTGGTAAATAAAAGAAATAGAAACTAAATATACTTATTAGAAGATAAACGCAGATCTTTTGTCATACAAATATAAAATAAATAAAAAATGAACATCTATACAAGAGAGAAATGGAGTAATAAATCGAACAAGAATGAATACGTGAATAGAATAAGTTAAGAAATTGTTAAATAATTGAGAATCCTCAGTGGGTTAGACTTATAACAAAAACTATCGACGTAATTTCGAGGCGTCCCCATCGAGTGAGAAGGCGCTAAATAAAAAAAATTGGCACGCGTTGGCCCAATGTATACAGCCAGCTTTAGCCTAAATGAAGTTGGTATCGAGAGTTTATTGTTGATTTTAGTAAGTGTTTAACTAACCTATTTAATAGTATAAACATTATGAATAATATATTCTTAGAATTTCGCTGTTCCTCGGTATCGTGTAAATACTTCATTAAGTGAACAAACATTGTAGTTAGATTTTATTTTTAATTTCTTTTACATAAAACTACGGGTGATAAATTTAGATCGGACGGGACTCGAACCCTCGATCTTTTACTTTCAGGGCGAATATTATAACCGCTGATTCGCAGAGCCACGTCTTGGGAATTTCAATTTCTGAAATGCAAATCTGCAAATTCTTTTATACTTACCGTCATCTTGTGAAGATGATGATTGTATACTCGGAGGAGAATTTCGAAGACTCCTTGGTTCAACGACTAAAGTTTTCCCCTGTAAGGGAAAGATCCTGTCGGAACATACAATTTTTGAAACGATTTTCTAAACTGATTTGAAGCATTTATTATTTGCTTTCGAATTTCATGAAACTGCGGATGTTTTAATCAACTTTTGTAAGTCGGTTGCGGACTGTTGGTTCCAGTGCTAAGTTTTTTTTTTTTTTATTTATGGCACGTCAATTTGACTTCACCTCGCCTGATGTTAAGCTGAAGGCAAAGTCGCATGAAAGAGAGTCACCATTGCATACACGTTCAGTGCTACAATGGTGGCGCTCAGCTTGACGGCCTCATCAAATGCTTTTAGGACCCGCTTAAAGGACCCGGGACTGTAGGAAACTGTAGGTAAGTTCCACTAAGGGATCCAACAGGATTTTGAAATACTCATGGATCCATTTTTCTACCAAGTACTTAAATGGGTCCATGAGCATTTCAAAATCCTGTTGGACCCCTTAGTGGAACCAACAGTCCGCAACCTGCAAGTCAGTACACTTGGTGGTTGATAATGAACGGGGTTTGGAACAGAGTTTCCTCTCGAGCAGGTTAGACGGTATTCACATCCATAAAAGTCGAATAAACCAAACAGCCAAAACTAAAAGAGGAGGAAGGAGTAACTGAATATTAATTTGACATTCAGTACCTTCAAAGTCACATTTTCATCACTACAATAAATTATTCGACTCAATAAAATCATTAAATGGCACTATTAAATTCGCATAAACTCAATTCTTGGTCAAACAAGTGCAAGTATAAATTATGCGAACTAATCAACAGCAGATAAAACGCTGAAGGAATTCGATCCAACTCAATGTCAACCAAAAATGTGGGTTCAGAATTAACTATAGCAATAAAAGATACCGCGGTAGCGTAGTGGTATGGGTAATGGACTGCTGAGACGAGGTCTCGGGTTCGATTCCAGGTTTACCATGGCACACACACCAATGACTGCGATGCTTTTCGAAGTTATGTGTGTATTTATCGCAGGTTTATAAGTGCCCGGATAATGGCAATAGGCTCGCCACCTATTACATTGGGACCTAAACATAAACTGACGAAATGTGGGTGCTAGCACCTCTGTCTACCCCATCGGGGATATAAGCGTGATATTATAAAATAAAAAAAAAACGCTGAAGGAATTCGGTCCAACTGAATGTGAACCAAATATGTGGGTTCAGAATTAATTATAGCAATAAAAATCATCCCGAGTAGGTTTTATTCAAAGACTTACACCCAGTTTGCTAAAAAGAAATTTTGGGGGTATAAAAATATTCGTACGATATTTTCCAAGACGTTAATTGGTAGTACTTGTGCAGCTAAGCACGCAATTAATTTCCTTGTGATTTACACCGCATAGCAAGGAAACGGGTCAACCGTGGCCTACCCATTTTTGTACAAGTGCCCGATTGGCGGCAATAGGCTCGACCCCTATTACGCTTCTGTCTACCCCTTCGAAGATTACGGGCGTGAGGATATGTATGCATGTAAAAATAATATTATATTTGCGTATACAAATGAACTCTAACAGCGAAAGCGTTTAACTACGCTACGAAAATTTGGCAGTGTTAACCGGATACCCCTCGGAATGACCTTTTCATATTCATGAACTCTAAAACCGCCTATTATACAGCCAGATAAAATATTCAATTATACGCTCAAGGACTTTCACCTTGGAGTTCGCCGACATTTTAATATGTAAATTCTGCAAAAATGTATCATATCACGACTATTAAAAAGCTGTGTACTTGTTTTACCATATTACCATTAAATTACTGACTAAACACACGTCTGTACACGTTGGAGGTCTGTCATCGTTTCAGCTTCGTGTTCGAAATTCAAACGCGGGCGGTTTAAACGGGCCGTCGTGATTGGTGGTCGTAATTTTCTCCGCACTATCATTATGTGAGATGAAGTTATCAAAATTTTGAAACAGAAAATTGTGGGGTTTTGGACTTTCGCTCTCGCTTATGTTTGCTTTTCGTGGATAATTTTATTAGGCCTTATTAAGTCATTTGGTTGTTTTGTACTTGCAACATGTGTTACGTACGTATAAATATTGAAATTATCAACATTCGGGATGAATGAGCTTTCGTAAAGTGAGATGACGTCACCTTTAATGAACTTCTTAACAATTATTATAATAAAATAATTGGTGTTCATTGTAGTACATGAAAACGTGCATGAATTTCTGTTAGTGACAACATGTTTGGACAACGACCAAATTGAGGAAGTTACTGCTTATATTCTTTATAGTTTTACATATTCATCTATACGGGTATACCTGTAATGATATTACTACGAACAATAATACTTTTGACTGCCACTGTAGATGAAGTATAATGTAGTTATTTGTTAGCATAAAGTTATTCATCAAAACTAGCTGTAAAACACTTTGCTTAGCGTTAGATATCACAAATATACGAATTACAAGTCAAATTAAAAGCACACTACACAAGAAGGAAGTAGGAAAGCTTAACCATAAGACAGCAAAGGCTGTGACAATACAAAACAGTTTTCATGTTTAGCTACTCGGACAAGAACCTGTTCAAAGCCTTTGATGTCTCAACATTGCTCTATATTGATAATCCTATTCGTTCAGTGCCAGCCCATACAAAAGTGTATTGTAAATAATCTATAAGCGGACTTACAGGTTACAATAGTGCGTACAATTAAAATGACTAAGAGCATCCATCCCACGTCTCAAACATTTCAAGTAAGGGCTCCTTAAAGGAACCTTCTTAGGTCCCTTCCGGGTGGGCTTTCAATAATATGACTTAACCCAAGTTTACGACAATCATAACTCACCCCAGATTGTGACGTTGTACTAATAAATACAAATATTTTGTTGCTTTGTGATTTAATGGGGTGATTTGGATGAAAGGTTAGCATGGATATTATTACGTACGATATGGTCTAGTGAAGGTAAATATAGGAATAGAGTAAGTATATTTGGTAACATGTGGCAGTAACTCAGTTGATTTTTCGTTGGTTGATTGGCACCAAAAAGCTCCAAGAAATTTAAACGTGTAATAATGAATATTGCAAGAAATTTGAACGTGTGCAAGCTTTTCAACAATATTTTGATTGAATATTTAGCATTTAGTATGCTAAAGATACAGATCGATTTAGAAAAAGTAAAGAAGATTTTCGGATGATTTAGACATGGTCTTAATGCTCAGTGGTCAGAGCACTCCCCTTTGTAAGTCACTGGTAGACCGGCCACGGGTTCAAGTCCTGTCTAGGTAGGTACAAGGTGAGATAAACTTTTATGATGTGTTTATGCCACTTACACTTAGCTGAAAAAATTCTTAAAAAAATTCGGGATAAAGCCTACCGTACTAACAAGCTGGAATCAGCTGCTGATTGATGATCTTTCGCAGTCTTTCCTGTCGATGTTGGGAGGCTAGACGGCAATCGCTATAGGTTATGTAGATTGTGACGAAATGAATTAGTTATGATTGACTATATAAGAGACCCTCAATTTATACCTATTTAAATACCTTCGATTTGCAAATACCAAGCATAAAGCAAAATAAAAATATTTTATTGTGTCCAATTAGCAATATTTACATTGAAGTTTTTACATTAATGATAATATAAAAACCTTAAAACAAAAAAAATATTGTTTATTATATTTATATATTACATTTTATCATTAAAACAACCTTTAATTACTGATATTGATAATTTATAGTTGTTCTTAGGACCCCACACGGTTGATTTTATTACCGTGATACCAAATTATATTGTTACAAAAGGAAAAATGTTTCGTGGTTGTTCGATAAGAAATATATAAGACTAAAGTTCATACTCCCTGTCAATATGAGGCTCTGGTGGTGAGGTATTCGTGTCGACTTTTAAGGTCAGACGGCAGACATTTCCATAAAATAAAGTCACACAGGAGTAGAAGGTATGGGAGAGTGATCAGGACGCCATTTAGACCTAAATGGTCAGTATACATTGAGTGATATAAGCTTATGGTTGCTATTTTACTTCAGCTACGTTCATCATCCGTATCTTAGGGTGTTAATCTCGGTTATATCCATCCATCCATTCATCAAAGTTTCTCGGCCTTACCCGGGTTCTCATGTCCTACTCTTTCTCGTCCAATTCTTGTGCTTTTTCGGATCCCTGATAGCGAGACCTAATATTTAGAAATTCTGTTATGACCATAATTTTTTTAGGTTTAGGTTATTTCTTTTAAACTTTTGATGTTGATTATTAAAGTAGGTAATAAAAGTCTCGTAAGTATATATGTTTAACACCAGTTATTTTTATTACTTTGCTCACAACCTGCAATACAACCTTTTATATTTACATTTGTTATTTACATATTCACATATTTTATCGTATGCAGTAGTCAATACAAAAAATACACATCTTTTGTGTCATCGTTCGCATTTTAAGAAGCTCGGTCATATCCATACTAAGACAACATTGCCCACATTTATGTAGAAAATTAAAATCAGTTTAAGTTTGTTTTATAGCCCAAAGAGGCACCGTTAGGGCGGGTGCACACAAATAACTACTAATCGATATTAGAATCAATGTTGAGCGGGTGCGCATACAATACACAGGGTGTTGTTTCATTAGTAAATGTATTTTACCATCATTTAAGTTGTTGGCACTTTTATGTCTTTTGAAATGGTATACGTTAACGATAATACACTTGTACTTCTTCACGATATTCATTATCATACCTAACCGATTTTATGTTACGGCACTCTCTTTGCATTGCTTTACACACTAGAACTTTGGAATGCCGACAACATCATGGAGAAGTAGAAGTGTGTTATGGATAAAGGTATAACAATAAGTTCCACCAAGTGCTATCAATCAACAGTATAAATAGTCTATTTAGAATGGTGTTTGCTGTCACATTGTTGTCGATGGTTACTATTTTGTACAGAATGGTATTTCAAATGAAGTAATAGTCTAATTACTCATAGCTTCATAGAGCTTAGAGTAAGTTAAGAGGGTGAGCCTAGACCCATCTAACAACTAATTTTCCAAGACTAGTTTGTTGCATGTTTTTGTTGAGATTATTTTAAAGACTGTGTGTAACGTAACGTATGTGTAACTGGTATTGAAAAACTTTATATAGGTATAATATTATACTATAAAATAGTTACGTGCGTCGCCAAAGATAAAAAAAAGAATAATATTTTTGGATCAGCCTGTATGTAATTTAACGTCTTTTATGTGATCTGAAAAACAAACAGCCTATAGTTTAAACAAATAGTTGGATCACAAAGTTTATTGTTATTGGATGTACGAGTACGTGCGGGCGCAGGTTCGATGCTTCATACGCAGGTGAAACAACTCAAATGTGTGATGCGCTTACGCAGTCTGGCAGAAGGATCAATTTTTTAATGTTTTATTAAAAAGATTTAACTTGCGGATTTTTTTTATTCATCCAAGAGTTTTAGGGTAGCCTAGTGATATGGGTAATGGACTGCTGAGACGAGGTCTCGGGTTCGATACCAGGTTTTACCATGGCACAGACCAATGACTCGATGCTTTTCGAAGTTATGTGTGTATTTTTCGCAGGTTTATAAGTGCCCGGTTAGTGGCAATAGGCTCGCCACCTATTACATTGGGACTTAAAACATAAACTGGCGAAATGTGGGTGCTAATACCTCTGCCTACCCCTTCGGGGATATAGCCCGTAGGCTTGATATTATAAAAAAAAGAGTTTTCCATTAGTACATGCTTTGAGACTTTGTCTGCTTGGACCTTACAATTAACTCAAGAGAAATGGCATAACATAACATAACACAAACTCACGCCTATATCCCCGGAGGGGTAGGCAGAGGTGCTATCACCCACATTTCGCCAGTTAATGTTTAGGTCCCAATGTAATAGATGGCGAGCCTATTGCCATTAACCGGGCACTTATAAACCTGCAAGGTAAATGAAACCGTATGTATCAATTAGTCTGTGGCAGTCCACTGCTGAACATTGGCCTCTCTCAATGGTGGGAGGTTTTGGCCTAACCGTTTTCAAGTTGGCCAGACGGGTTACTACAGGGTTTTGTTTTAAGTTTTCTTTCTCTATAAATATTGTATAATGGAATTAAATGTGATTAATTAATTAATTAGTTATGTGTGTATTTATCGCAGGGTCATAAGTGCTCGGTTAATGGCAATAGGCTCCCCACCTATTACATTGGGACCTAAACATAAACGGGCGAAATGTGGGTGCTAGCACCTCTGCCTATCCCTTCGGGGATATAGGCGTATTTATGTTTTTTTATTAAATGTTACGTAAGTTTGTATTAGTTACTAAGTAGTAGTGAACCCCTAGCCCTAAGGCAGAATGAGACATCCTATAGCGTATTATTTCCCGTGCGAATTATTGTGACGAGTCAGTCAGTGTTACCATCTATTCTTATATGTAATTATTAATTAAGTCTACTATAACTATCGGCATATATTTTGAACCCAAAATATACTCTACGCGGTTATAGGAACCGCGATGGTTGTAATAAACATTTCGCACGCAATACAACTTCGTTTCGCTCCAAGATATGTACCGATAGGTATAATTGCGAAGTGGTATAATCAATAGCAATTGAGCCTGCTGACCAAGTTGGCACGGTTCAATTATTCAAATGAAAGAATTAATTCAATTGAATTGCGACGCACAAATGACAGATACACAGCATCACTCAGCTGTACTCTTAGTTATAAAAAATTTTCTCAATCCGGATTCGCACGAGATTTTTTTTGTAAAAAAGCTCTTATAATCCGATATAATGCCACCATAGAGTGTAGCGAGAATAAAGTTTCAATTAGTCCCTATTTAAATAAAGAATGATATACCAATTTTATATTTTTTTTGTTTTTTTTATACAACTTAGGTCGCAGACAAGCGCGCGGCCCATCTGAAGGTAAGTGGTTACCGTGGCCTATGGGTGAGTGTAACATCAGAGGAATAACACTCGTGCCGCAACCCCTATTAGAACAGAGACATTCTGTGTCGTCAGTGCAAAAGATGTAGGATAAGCCTTTGGTTTTCTCACTGCCAACACAAAACCTCTCTAGTGAGCTCTGGCTACCCTACTTACCACCGAAAACACAACACAAGGTTATTAAACGGCGATTTTATGTAGGGTGGAGGTACTTCCCCACTCGGACTGCTCGATTGGGACGGATATATCGTCGTGTCCTACCTCCTCTATTAAACGATTTCTCGGTTAAGTTATTGGCAATGTCATATCAAAACTGACTTGGTAATGACATTGCCTAGATTTTTAAACAAAACTTTCTCATTAGAACAGTGGTTTTTAAAGTTCACAGCCATGTCCATATAAATTTACATATTGTTACGATATTTGTTTGCCAAGTGGGCTACGCCGCGTGTGAGTGTTTTATAGCCTAAGGTTTTAACAGCTGATAACGCGCCCTCCGTCTGTACCTGTCCTTATTTAACATAGGGTTGCCATCTAAAGTAGCAGAAATATTTTTATTTCAATCAAATCAAATTAATTATTCATTTTTAATTTTTAATGGATGTTAATATGGTTTCTGGTTTTGTAACGCTTTATTCCCATAATTTTTTCACCGAATCTCGGTTCGGCGTATCCCCGTAGCTGGGCCCTGTATTCAGTATTATTTTTATTCCACTTAGGTGGTAGACAAGCATACGGCTGATGAAAAGTAGTAACAGCAACACTGACAGCACAGAGACTCTCTTAACCATCTCCCCTCCCCCTTTCTTGAAATTTCCTTGAATTTATTGTAGTCGCTTGGGAAATTCACAGTAATTAATTACACAGCTTGATTTTCTTATATATTACACTATGTGCAGCGTTTTCGGTCGCAACTTGTAAGGATGACTTCCCTGCAAATCGCGAGCAGTGTGTGCCTATAATGACACACTACTTTCAAATGTCTGTGTCACCAAGCTTGTGCAAAACCTACACCATGAAACCGGACCTCGTAGAAACTGGACTATATAGATACCGGATCGTTCAAATACCGTCTCGTGAAAATACCGCCTTACGCTTCTAAATCATATTCGAAATATGCGTGATTTAAGAACCAAATGTCGCCATTTCTTAATTATTAATTACCTTAATTTAAAAAATAGAGAGAATATTTATAAGATTGTGATAAAGCTCACAGATCCAAACGAGTTTATAGAATGGAATTTGATAGGCAAATAGCGTGACCTGCATCGACAATTTAAGCACTTTCACAAGATATGAGGTGTTCATACTGCAGTGCAATTCTCTAAGCATACATCGTTGATCTCGTCGATGTACTCGACGACGAACACAGCCTAGATCTGTCCCTAGCAGTTTAGAACTGCAGCAATGCAATTAGCTTATATCATCAAGTTTTACGATGAACTCGAGGTAGAGCACATAATTTTTTTGTTATAGTGCGAAATATCCCCACGGATACCCTCCGGCCGGCTTGGGTGGTTATGTCGGACTTGAATCGGACCAAAACGCTCGATAAGAAAGGAGTGACTTAGGAAAAGACATCTGTCAGTAACGTGTGAAGCATAATGACATGTTGCCCCGAGCCCAATTAATTGGGACAAGGGCAAGGATATGAAGATTTAATTCGTGAGACAAGGCTACTCCCGGACCGGACTCGAATGGACAAAACATAATGGCCGGGGTATATAAGGAAACCCGAAATCGCGAGACAGCCTTTTTTCGTTCGTAAGCTTCCACGGATAATGCCCTGCCGGACTTGAACCGACTTAGACAAAGTCTCGGGTCTCAAATGCCGGGGTATTTGTGGTGTATCGCTCCCTATCATACCCCATAATTGTGAGACAACCCTAACCGAAAGTGTCACGCGAAACCAAAAGTTTTATGTGTTCTTTTAAACGTCACACATAATCAGACCTAAGCCGAGTAATTAAATATTTTGGTCGCGCGGCTTTGAGATGGGTTTTAAATCACAAACGAACTTGATGAGTCCGATATAAATAAAAGAAGTTTGACATATATTTTTTTATTTAACTTTTAATTGAAAATTTATGTTGTTGTAGTGATTTTATTAAGTGATAATGAAAATCACAAGTAAATTAAATATCGATTGAAGATATAAGTACCCACTATAAAATTGTTATTATTAGTGTGAATAGAGCACAGTCTCTTCATTGCCGCGTTACCGAATTTAAATATACACTTTAATGACTCCTGGCTATACCAGACAAGTTGATAGGTTCATATAAAACACGTTTCACGGTTCATATACTCTGTCACTTTCTCTCACCTAAGTTTCGTGTAAAGGTATCATACTTTGTCCCTCTATGTATTACTAATAGCTTTATGGTAACTGTACCTACCTATCATCATTCTCTGAACCTTTTCCCAACTCTGTTGGGATCGGCAGTCTAACTGTGATGCGGCTGAGCTTCAATATTTTCTGTAAAGCGACTGTCATCTGACCTCCACAATCAATGGTCCAAAGACTAATGGCGATATCGAAGTTGTACTTACCTATATTAAACAAAAGTTCTATGATTGTGCCGTCGGTTAACAGATTCACTTATTACCACCATGATTACGAACTTCACAATAATAAATAGCACTAATTGTTATCTGTAGTAACAGGTTTTCGAACTAAAACTTCTATAAAAAAAGACAAAAGACCCATGCGGTATGAAAGGAGTTTCATCTCGCTCACGCTCAAGCTATGGAATGATCTCCCTGCTGTGGTTTTTTCAAGCGACTACAATATGGGGTTCTTCAATAAGGGCATTAGAAAGTTTCTAAAGGGTTGGCAGCACGAGTGTAACACCTTTGGTGTTGCAAACGTCCTTAGGCCACGTTGATTACTTTCCTTCAGGTGGGCCGTGTGTTTGTCTGTCACCTAAGTGGTATAAAAAACAGTTGACATGAAAAAAAATCATACCACAAAGTTTTGATAACAATGTTTTTTAAAACTCTGTCACTTACACCCTTTTGTCTTTCAACTATCATTATTTTAATCTCCTAGTAAAATTCGAATTTAATTATCTCGGTATAACAAAAACCCGCTATCTGAACATACGATCAATTAAAACATATAAAAGATTTATTTAATACACAGTTCTCAACACTTCTTAACAGATTTTGCGACTACAAGACATAAAAAAGCAATTAAATACTATTAAAACAAATATCACTACGGAATAAACACGCCGGCAGGCGGCAGGACCGAAAATGATAAGGTTTTATACCTCATTTATCTCCAGTCGGGCAATCAAAGGACATGTACTCGAACACACATAAAACTTTTTACTACACCCTAATCTAAAATTTTGCCTGAATTCGCTTTATTTTTTTAACGGGGTTAAAAGGCTGGCTGTTGATGGTGCTACTGACGACGATTTTCAATAATGCGACTGCTTATGATGATTTTAATACCATTTTTCACCGGTTTTTATCCTAAACATAAACTGGCGAAATGTGCCTACCCCTTTGGTTCATGAGTTTATGTTATGTTATGTTTATTTCGGATATTATTTTGAATCAGAGTAAATGTAAGGTTTCCGACTGGATATGGTTAGTGCTAACATTAGGAGAGTAAAATAATATCTTGAACTTGCAAGATATTTAAAAATCAATTTGAGAGTAGGACGAAAGGGTGACGGACGTCAAAAGTAAATTCGTTTGTATCGTGGTTTAATTCGTGTGTCATAAAAAATCTATAAAAACAAACAAGCTACAGCATAATCATAAAAATATTTTACTGTCTAAAACGCAAGTGGACCTATTGTAATATAGTCACGAAATTAACTTTCCTGTGGATAACATCTAATTAAAGAATATGTAAAGGTTAGAGGTAAGTGAACCCACCTGTAATTATATCAAATTGCTTGCTTCGACGATAGGTAAGACTCATTCGCTCTTGATTTGATCATCAAGTTAGCGTTCCGTTGAATATCGGTCGCAATCAAGATTTCAAGGTCAGGGTTTATTGTTTCCAATTTCTATACGAGTGCTATAATAAATTTGACAAGTAACGAATACTAAGTCATCATCAGTCTCTGAACCTTTTCCCAACTCAGTTGGGTCGGTTTTCCAGTCTAACCGTGATGCGGCTGAACTGCCACAACCAATGGTCCAATGGCGATATCGAAGTTCCAAGTAACGAATACTGACTGACTTCTACTAACTACTGGCTACTTCTATACTCAGTAAGTAACGAATATTGAGTATAGAAGTTATATAAAACATTATATTTAGTTAACGTTCTCTAATCTAATAGTTAACAAAACAATGAGATTTCATTATATCTGCTTACAGTCAACATGACTGATTGCATGATAAGACACTGATAGAAAAAAAACAGAAAATTTTCAGTCATTTTTATGCCGTCCCATCAATAGCCAGCCTTAAAGTCAATTAACATTTTTTATGACAACCAAAATAAAGGATGATAGTCAACAAATTTAAAGTTCTCTTTATCAAGTGGTTCCCTCACTGAATCACTATTTTATTGCTCTGAGAAAAGCGATAAGTAGCTATAAACTATTTTATGGTAGGAAAATTTGATAATAGGCGCCTATTTTCATAGGTTCAATGACAATTGATTTCGAGGAGTTTTGTAGAACATCTATGATTTGAAATCAAACAATCGTTTTGATATAAATATAAAAAATGGGTCCAAATTGTCACTAAAAATCAAATAAAGATACAAGTACCCACTTCTTGAAAATAAAAATGCAAGAACAAAATGCAAATTACATCATACACTTTCATAAATAGAACGCAAAGGTCATTGACTCAAATCAATTCCGGTGTAACAAATAAACTTACTTGCAGACATAACATTAACTACCTGATGACAAGAGGCGATAAATAGAGAATTTTCACTGAGAATTATGTTGTTAATCATTTACAGAACAGGTGCTAGATGGTACAGAAAATAAATACCTTTAACGAGTATACCATATTCTACAAATAGATTTCCCGCCAAAATTCGTTCTAAGGCCGTTTGTAATTTTGTTGCGTATGGAATCATAGATTTTTGTTTACTTTTTTTAGAGTAAGGAAGCGTTCAGTATGCCTATGTGTGTTTATTTTTTATAATGTTTAATGGGTATCATATGTGTCGGGATTTTTTTGCAGACGTGTTTTAGTAATTAGTATCGTATCGTATTGGGACTCCTTTTTCCGCGCCTCCCTTTTAATAATTAGTATCTATTATATTAAAAAACTTAACCTGACGCATGTTTTTTTTTGCAATGCTTTTATGACATGTTTAATCTATGTCACATAATAGACAATGACTTTCCTGCCGCGAATTTTACACCTGGCGGTTTTTAATCCACAAAATTATACGTAAGCATAAAAGTTTCTTGCGGATTTGGTCTAAGTATGACGTCCAGAAATAGTGGAACATATAAAGGGAGGGATAGACTTCCATCAATCATTTAGTGGTAAAACAAAAGTGTTTTTGATATATGAACCGTTTCGCAAAATCTATGGATTATTTCCAGCTTGTGTCTATTTACATCACTTAGATGACAGACAAGCACACGGCCCACTTGATTCAAAGTGGTTACCGTAGTCTACGGACGTGTGCTGCCAACCCTGGAGAAACCATATAATGTTTTTCTCGATGAACCCCATATTGTAGTCGTTTTTGTCTCCGCTTTCCATCAGGTGGGCCATGTGCTTGTCTGCCATCTAAGTGGTATAAAAATTAGTCATACTATTTCGTTGCAGTAGTTGAAGATAGTTCTGCATTCGCCCGAATTATTATTTACAATAGACAGGCTAATAATGCCTTATTTAATAAGCTAGACATTTATCTTTAAAAAACCGGTATTAGCTATTAAACCGGTACTAGAAACTGGTATTAGCAGCCTTAGAAGTGTGTTGAAAAAAAAAGTAATAGTTTGTCTATTCTTATACTTTAGTAGGTAAACTCCCGGGAAGCAATAAAAGCCCTCAAGACCACAAAATTAAGTGAAACTCTAAATTTTAAGTTAATTGGTAGCGACATCCGATACTTAGTAAGCAATAAATTCTTCCTCAATTACTAATGTCACCTATTTCAATCGTTTTTCCCATTTATTGAAACTTTAGACGCAATATTTTTAGACATAATCACCATAAAATCGTAATAAAATGTCACAGAAATGCTATCACAAATTAAAAATGGCCGCATTAATATGAAAAATGAAATGAGTACAACTATGATTGTTGAATATTAGGGAGAGTTTACACGTGACGATGAAGAAATATAACTGATTATGAACGTGCGTAATTGTGTTTATTCATCCCGTCTATTTAACGAATTTGTCACTAAAATATATAAACCAGTTGTCAAGGACAATAAGGCAATATTTCTTCCAGAAAAGGTTACGTCATTCATAACGTAAAACAAATTTATTGCAACATGATGCCCAAAATACAAAATACCATATCTACACTAATATTATAAAGAAGAAAGATTTGCTTTTTTGTTTGTAACGAATAGGCTCCGAAACCACTGGACCGATTTCAATCAATCAATTCAATCAATCAATCAATTCAATTCAATCAAACCTATAAAAAGTTACAATATTTAGGAGTAACATAGGCTATATATATCCAAGAAAGTGGAGCAATAATCATAAATCTAAATTGGCGCTAATATCGGTAACTATTTCCCTTGTCATGACAGCTAGGAGAAGAAGTATAGAAGGCAAGTAGAGAATCGAGTAGAGTTGTACAACGCGATAATCGACATCCACGCGGGTGGAGCCGCGGTCGTCAGCACCCATACAACTGTCTCATAGATAAACTCCATTATTATTAAACAGAATGAATCTCTTTTGTTCGCATAACACTGGTCATCCAGCTACGAAAGTAAGTCTTCCAATAGAAAGAAAGAAAACATGCTTTATTTAGTCTTTTACAGCACAAACAATTTTTTTTGTATTCTTAACTTGTGTTTAGATAAACATAAGCAAAAAAAAAAAGAATTGTGTCGTGCATATTTGTCTATGCTGCACCAGGAAAATAGTCTCTGGAAGGACTTCAAGATGGTTACCTAAACTTCTTAGAAAAGGAAATATAACACGTGAGTGAAACCAGTGGTATTGCAAACTTATAGTAATCGATAACCATACACAATCGGCCGTGAGCTTGTTTGCCTACTTAGTTGTATGGAATCACTAAAAGTGAAAACATCGAACAAAAGATATTACAATGTTATGGTTGTAAAGTATACAAAATTACGAAACAGTAAATAAATAAGACGTTGTTAGTTTTAAAATAAATAAATAGATATTCTAGAAGAATCTACAGAACGCCACCTAGAATCACGGTAAGCAAAGTTTAACTAGCTTGTGTTATGTGTTCTATAATGCGGATAAACATACTTAGATACTTTTTTTTGTAAATACACACACATTATACATAGAAACACTTACACTAACGCAAATATTCATATTCATGCACACAAATATTGGCACTGAGCGGAAATTGATCCTACGCCTCTTGCGTAGCAGTCTCGTTCATTACCGCTACGCCACGAAGGTCGTCGAATAATCGTATATCGAATAATCGTGAAATATCATTATTCAATTTCTACCCTGACTTTGGTGCCGTGGAAAAAAGCCAACTGCCTGGTGTGGGGACGCTATATGCGTCAGCACTGTCGCGGCCACGCATCTGAGTCGCACCATCAACGCCCCCGGTGGCAGCTGAGGGCACAACGACGAAAAAAAGGGCGAAATACGCCACTATATTATTTTTTGCCCATTGCGGTGGACGCTATGAGCAGTTGAGAGTCGGAGACAAAGAGGTTGGTCGGGGAAATTGGTTGCCTTATCCACGACCAAAGTGGTGACTCCCGTTCCGGTTTTTTTGTGAGGCCAAAGATTGCCATTGCGATTAAACGAGGTAACGCGGCCAGCATCATTGCCACTTTGCGTCGGGTACAATATGAGTTGGGTTATTCGGCTTGAGGTAATGACAGTAAAAAATGTGCAATCAAAAAAAAATAAAAAAAATGTTCTGCTAACACTTATAATTATTCTCTAGACTTATGTAACAACAAAACAGAATTGCAAAAAATTTATAAATCTAAAAATCAGTGCGTAAAAAAGTATGAAAGGTCCTTAATAAATTATAAGTAACTCAGTCATTCATTAGACCGCTTGTCATATTAAAAAAATATATGAAACTTAATTGTATAAAAGAAACCGAATAAGAACAAATAAAAATAAATTTAAATTAAATAAAAAAATTGTTAATCACCGTATCAATTTACCAGTGTGGCCGTATTAAAAAAACTGCGTAACAGTAGCAAAAAAGTGTTGAAATATTTTTAATGAATGTCTAAAAGTACTAATTTGATACAAATTAAGAGGTTGATGAGTAGTATTCATTTTTTTTTTGTTTCAGTTAGCGTAGTAATTAAGTATATATTTTCGTTGCTATGCTGTGTTTGCTCATTTTTTTTTCGAATATGGTTCATGAGTTTATAATGTACTATTTACTTGATTAACTACCTATCCTATTTATAAAAGTCTTTGTTTATTTTCATATACAAAGACTTTTAAAAAAGCAAAATAAAAATGATTAAACTTTACGTGCGAAAATCGATAAAACTAATAAGATATCAGCGGGAGAATTTAAAAAAAGAATCGAATTAATATTCCAAATGCAAAATCATATAAAATACCAATCAGAACAGAAGGCAATAAACAAAAAACCGAAATAAACAACAAAAGCTACTTTATCGAAACTCACTTAATATTTTTTTCACCCCATCGCGTGATTTCCAGTTATTAAAGAACACCGATAAATCAATAACGGTTTTTTTATGAATAAGTACCTCTGTTCCGATGTATTAGGATAATATATTTGTTTAATCCCCCTTTAGGAGGGGATATGTTCAATTTTTTAAAGTTTGCTGTGTAATGCGATGTATCATACGGGTATTAGGGTAATTGAACATTAGATCGAACAGATATCGAAGGTTAATATATCAGTTATTTTTTTTTTAATTCCCTTGTAGTAAATTAAATGGTTTTATTAGGAGTTGATTTATGTAAATAGTGAGGGTGGGGTCCGCATCCATGGTATACTGATAGTTGGTATTTATTTGTAGTTCATTATATTTGGAAGACTTATGAATTCACTTGGCATATGGCTAGGTGATGTTCCAGACAATGATACATTGATTTCACAATATTTTATCGAAAATAAGAACCCCACCTAAATATTATGAACTATGGTAATATCTGGTAAGTAGAATACATGTATAGAAAACACTATACATATATGGATTTATTTCTAAGATTGAATCCAATCAGTCACCTTCGTACTAGCCTAATACTCGTAAGTTGCTAAAACGTTTCAGATAAGCTACGTTCATCAGTAGTTTAGGGACCAGAATTCGAACCCGGAACCTCTGGATCGTAAGGTTAGCACCTCAACCATTAACGTTCACGAGCATGACGCATGACTATCAATTGTCAATCCAGTGTGAATTCGCCCTTAATCAACTCTCTACAAAGTAGTGTTGTTAGTGCATATTATGCCATTATGTCAATATGTCGCATATGACTTATCACCTTGATCGAGTTTTGACGCACATTGCTTATGCAACTAGGGCATTGAACCCAACTTCTGTTCGAGTATGTCGCTAATTCACAAATATTTACTTCTGTCATTTTACTTGCAAGCGGTGCATGGCGGTATGCCATATTGTGGATATTTCAGTCGCTTTATGCGGTTTACAGTTTAATTATTTTGGTAGTTTTTAGCACTAGTTTGGTAGTTTGTTCTGTTTTGGTAGTTTTTAGAAATATCTTGTAGTTTTTCGGACGGTTTCGGTGGATTTTTTTTAAAGTTTAGCAGTTGATTTTGTATAGTACTTACTTATTAATATTAATTTTGCAATTGAGTGAAGTGTACCGGATTGTTCCTGGTCCAAAGAATGCGTGGAAACGCAACGAGTATGATGGGCACTTTTGCATCAGAAATGATCAGGGACGGGCTTTTTTAGTTGACGAAATATTACATATATTGACATGGTATTTGCATTTAGTTTTTAAGGCGACTACTACGTACCTATTATAATTATAATTGAATAAATTTGCAGTTGATTCTAACTGATTAATTGTACCTATGTATTTAGAGATAGTTTTTAATGTGTAAACATACATTGCAGAGTTTGAGTATATTGTTGCCCCATGTTCACAAAGCAAGCTGTCAAGGTCTACGGGGGTCCTGATAATTAACGTTCCACATTATACCCGGGTTCTCTTCGTGATCAAATACTGTATATTTTTAATTCCCACGCATGCAAAAATGACGTGTATGAACAAGTTTTTCCGTATAATCGCGAAATAATTTATATTATTTATTAACCTTAAATTACCAAGTTCTTAATAACAAATTCAAAAAAGTGAATATATCTCGTACATTGGGTTCTCATCTTCAATATATTAGCATTGAATTCAATTTACTTTTTACTAAAAAAGTCGTCGTGCTAAATTAGTACATCAACTGAAGTAAAAAAAAGAAAAAAAGTTATATTTAAGACCTCTTTACAATCTTGTTATAACTACCTTGTCAAATACTATAATAATATTGCTAAACGATTGTATCCGATACGTCGTGATAATCTTAATAAAATATATTATCCTTTTGTTCAAACCGCCGCCGTCCGACGATGCATCGTGCGCCGGCGCAATCTCTGCCCGATCAAGGTGTACTCCTGATTCAACATTTTTGTGATCGATCGATCCCATAATCAAACTAGAAATTTCATATATGATACCTTCAGGAACGACATTTAAAAAAATCCTCAATTAAAAGCTCTAAACCCATTTCCCTGGCAAAGACTCCCGAGACTGTCCATTGTGAGTCTTTTACGGGAGTTTTATCTGGAGTCTTTTTGCTTTTTTTTCGAACCCTACATAGTTTGGTTCAAACACTACTAGGCTTGATGATGTGGTATAGGAAAATAAATTAAAGATTTGAAATTTGTCATAGGGTAGGTAACCCTATTACATCTTTAGGAAAGAAATTTCAAAAATCCGTTTTTTTTTATACTACCTAGGTGACAGACAAGCACACGGCCCACCTGATGGAAAGCGGCCACCGAGGCCTATGAACGTGTGCAACACTAAGGGTGTCACACACGCGCTGCCCACCCTGAAGGGAAAGGGGGAGAGCTGAGAAGGGGTGGGGAGGCTAGGAACGGGAGGGGAAGGAGGGGTACAGTGAGCTCTGGCTACCCTACTTACCGGCGGGAACACAACACGATGGTTATTATGACCGCGGTCTTCTGTAGGGCGGAGGTACTTCCCCAGTTGGACAGCTCATTTCGGATGGGAGATACCGTCGTGTCCGTCATTAACAACGTTCTAAAAATACGCAACTTTTTAGAGATATCTGTTGTGTTATACATATATTTATGAGTTGGGCATATTCAATATAAAAAAAATATTATAACATTCGGATTTTTCAGTTGTCGCCAAAATTTACACCTTGGAACCCGGAATCCATAATTGTTACGTTAGCTATTCCGAGAGAAATTGCATCACCTCGGAGGGTGTGGTCCGTCTAAGTGGTTGTTTGGCTGAACCTCAACATTTTCTGTCTAGCGACTGCCAGCTGACCGCCACAATCCATTGATCATAATATCGAAGTTGATTAAGTTGGTGGATATTGCAGTTAGACCAGTTTTAATAGACTTTTTAAAACTGCAATTACCCGTAACGACTGTCAGATGTTTGTTTGACATGGAAATAGCTATAGTCATGCATACAAATATTTGCACTGGGATTTGAACCCGCTCCTCCTGCGTAACAATCGCGTTCTCTACCGCCACGTCACGGAGGCTGTCTCAAGAGTTGAATATTGTGTCTTTTCTAAATATCTAAACTGTTCTCAAAAACAATCAAGATATATATCAAATAAAATAGTTTTATCATTCATTGAAATCTAACAAATTCTCTATCGAAGTTCCCCATTTTTTTTCAAGAGCCAACCAATAATGCACGAACCGAGATCACACGAGATTAGTGTGCGAGATAAAACCGAAGATTGCGTTTGATACAAGTTGTGACGTCTCATTTATATCATTTATCATCATTCATTAGTCTGGCCCCGCCTTGGCTGAGACTTTTTTATTTTTTTTAACTTTGGGATACCGCTAATAAGGGATGAGCTCTGGCATATTTCATATATAACATTCTCATGTCACAATTTCTGCAAACGCCTCCTTAACGGCTTAACCAATTTTTATGAAACATTTTTCTGCATATTTGTCGATAATCTGACGTAAACTATTATTTAAACCCCAAGTTGTAAAGCGTGGTCTATCCCAAAACATTTTATTTTCCATTTGGTAACTGTTCATATTATAGGTAGGTTATATAATTTGTCATAGAAACGTATTTTCAACCAATTTTTATTTTTACATGACGAAACGTTATCCAGACCACTTATTTGTAGTAGTGTTTTGTGAACTGTATTTCAACTTTTTTTTCTTGTGGTCCCAAAATACTACTGAAATTTATATATCATTTACAGGTCCCAACACCCTCAAAACCTGACCAATTACGACACTACGGCTTTAAATTAGAGTGAAAATTTTAAAGAATTTGCAGAACATACTTACTGTATTGTGTTGATAGCTCCTTAGATTCTAATAAAATTAATGTCTTCATATAACAGAGAATATTTCGCATATTTGTGTCACTTATAATAAAGCTTAACCTAAACGGGCTCAGTAATTTATTATGTCTAACAGGGACATATTAACACATCAAACTTTATCTATATTAAACGTTTTTTTTCACGTCGTCTTAATTTCCAACAAAAAATACCAGACACGAGTCACGACGTATTATTTTTGGCACACCCTATAGTTATTGTAATAGCTATTATTACAACACACTATAAAAAAATCTGTATGTGTAATTTGGGCTAACTTTGACAGCTAAAATGCGTACATCAAAACTATTCAACTTTATGTAACTAATAGTTCAACCATTACAATAAATTAAAATTGTAATTAGTGAATTGTAATTAACGAATAATTACACGTGTGAGTTAATTGTAATTTTAATTGTAATGTAATGTTGTGCAAGTTGCTAATGCTCTCAATAGATACGGTATTTAATAGATGGTTTAATTTACCTAGCGGGTACGCGAAAAAAATTATCTATTGTGCGTGTGGTCATTACAAGAAATAGATCAGGAAGTCGACTTTATACAACAGGGGAAAACGTATTTCCCCTGGCAAAAGACTCACGTGGCTGTCCATCGTAAGTCTTTTACGGGGTGGAGGCTTTTTGTGTTTTTTTATACCACTTAGGTGGCAGACAAGAACACGGCCCACCTGATGAGAAGCGGTCTCCGTGTTTTTTTCAAAACCGACATAGCTTTCTTACTGCTAAGCCTGATAAGATCTCCGTAATTTAAAATACTCTGGCTACCCTACTCACCGACGGAAACACAACACAAGATTATTATTAACCGGGGTTTTCTGCAGGGCTGAGGTACTTCCCCAGTCGGACTGCTCAATTAGGACCAGTACGGGACGCATACAAATATGTTAAGATATTCACATTCAACCAATATTACAAGTTATAGCCTGTATGGTTCTATATTGCATTGTTTTAAATATAAATAAATGCTTGTAGTTACAAACATTGGTTAATGAGAATTAACATAAAGATTTACGAAACGCTGACGCAAACCTTCTTTGAATTGTGGACAATATATACAAAATAGACGACTCAATGTTCGGTCCAAGGCATAAGAGGTTTAGCCATTCTCGCTGACATAAATCTAGGACAAATTTAAAAGAAACTAACACATAATACTAAATTAATATACTTTTGGGTATTTTTATACCACTTATGTGGTAAACAAGCAACCTGCCCGCCTTTTTTTATCGTACGAAAAATCCCCACCGAAGCCGGTTGGGTAGGTTATTTCGGACTCGAACCGACCAAAACGCACGCCGTCTTTTGGGTCTTCGTTTGCCGGAGGTGAGGTAGTAGCCAACATATCCCTCGCACTCCGGCAGACCCAGGGCCGGTGCCGGGCCTGCTTCTGCTGGAGTGACAGGCGGCTTCACCCAGGACAGGGGGTGACCCCCAGGCCCACGCTCATGGAGGACGGAGGTCATTCTGCGAACTCCGACGTCCGAGTCGCCTCCGCAGCAACCTGCCCACCTGGAAAGTGGTAACCATGGCTTATGGCCGTTTGCAACACCAGGGGTGTCTCAATCGTGCCGCCGACCTCATAGAAACCTTCAATTGCTCTTCAAGAAGAGAGGTTGAAGGTAAAGGGAGCTTCTGTACCACCAGCTCAGGAGACCTATTGGTCTTCCCACAGACAGCACAAAATATTTTTCTGTCAGAAACCCAACACAAAGTCATTATTAGCCGCGGTATTCTGTATAGTATGATTAGATTATGTATGGCATAAGGATCCTTAGTCACCATTGACCCGGTTCAATCAATCAATTAGCCTATTATAGTACACTGTTGGGCATAGGCCACTCTCAATGTGTGCCACTGCTCCCAATCGTCCTCCTTGATGTGGTTGATTAGCTAAAGTTATTTAAACGTAATTACTTTTGTTGTACCCAAAGCCTGGGATCAGATTTACTACAGTTTCAGGGCTACTGTTAGACCCCCTCCAACCTCGAGAGAGACGCCCACGTCAGAGCTTCATCCGTTATCCAGCAAGTGTACTGGCTAAAAGGTGAGGTTGGCCCAACCCTGAAAATTTACATAGGAGCTTCCTGACTCCTCCTCTTTTTCTATCTCAAATATCTGATTGAAAAAAAAACATTTTAATCAATAATAATATAGCCGCCCTCCGTTCTTAATTTATACTATAGCAAATCTACAAATAATATATTAAACAGAGGGCTTACTTAAGCAGTGGGGAGCTGGCAACGTTGACCATTACACGCTTTCTGCGACAGGCGTGTTTCCATTGTGTCACGACAATAGGAAGATAGTTGACGTGACGGATTATTTAGTTTATCGTAGTATTAATCTCAGTAGCATCTGCTTTTACATGGGAGCCTGAGGTCCACTTGTTCCAGTCTAACTGCGTTTGACTTCACTTTGACATTTTATGATGAGTTGCGTTGGTGTCATGGGGTCTGGATAGCACCTGCAATCTCTTCAGGGAGATTGTGACTCATATGGTTGACGCTTCTCGTGACTAGAAGGCAAACCAGCCGTATGCTATTTAGTGGCAGAGAATAAGCATTGTCATAGAACGTGGCTAGTTCTTTTAATCTCAGGTGTATTTGGAAATTTTAGTTAGCTAAAGCTAAAGTTGATTAACATATCCAAAACATACGAAATCTTCGAACTATTACTTAAATGGTTAGATAACAAAATAAAATTAAGTACAACGTGACGATTCATACTTATAGGGCCCCATAAAAACAATTTGCCACTGACCGCCAATGGTATAGTTCTGCCTATGTTTATGACTCACCTTCAAATCGAGTAATTGTGATAATATCAATTTCTAATATTTTCAATAAAATCGTTTAGTATACTTAAATAATTGTATTTAATTTATAAACCTGTGATGCCACATAATAACAGCCCATTATAACATGTCGTTTTTTGTTATATTCACTTATTGGAATAAAAGATAAATATTTCTGAAATATTTCCGCAATGACTCATACTTTATTAAAACACAACAATACCATAACATAAAACTCAGTTTACGCCATAACATACCGTCACGTATTCAACAATGTAAACACACCCAAACAAAATAAATATTTGTTACAATGCATAAAACTCCCTTCATAAGGACACTGTATAGTGCAGACAAGATAAAGAACAAAATAAACAAATATGTCTAGTATCTTATGGATATCTTGTACCATTCAAGAGATTGGAAGCGAAGATGATATCACTTTACAAAATAAGACTTTAATCCAGCAGCTGAGCGCCACCATTGTAGCACTGAACGTGTTTGCAATGGTGACCTCTTTCATGAGACTTTGCCTTCAGCTTAACATCGGGCGAGGTAAAGTCAAATTGACGTGGAATAAATAAAAAAAAAAGTCAAAGAATTGCATCACGAAGTAATCATTGAATGTAAAAGCTGAATTTCCCAATTATAATTTACTATTACGAATTAATTCTTTATAATCATAAAATAAACTAATTATTTAATTAAAATAAAACTAAAATGATAATTGTTAAAACAATAAAATTGATTTAAATTACAACGCGTTATGGAATTCCTCCGTAATTAATGTAATTATGAATTATTTTATTATATATTTATGTACCTATGTATGTATATGTGTATTATATATTTGTGTATGTATGTTTGTGTGTATGTAATTGTATATATATGTTCAGTGCCTCGGTTATACTTTTTGTACACTTTCATTCATTAAAATTATCAGTTCCATGTACTCAAAACATTGCCTCTGTTTTTTACTTAATTTCTTATAAAGAAACAAGACATCGACCGGTCAATCTTTAGGCGTCCAGGAACTTTTGAGGCCCACTGTACATTCGGCGAAGGCGCAAAATGCCACCCCATACCCAGAGGCTAGATGGGGACACCATGGTCCCCACATTGAGGGAAGAGGGTCATCTCAACAGAGATGTCCCCGGGTCTGCCGGGGTGCGAGAGATATGTCTTGTATAATCTCACCTCCGGCAATCAAGGACCCATGGACGGCGTGCGTTTTGGTCGGTTCGAGTCCGACATAATCACCTCCATCGGTTTTGGTGGAGGTGGTATCCGTGGGGATTTTGAGCACGATAAAAAAAAAGGCCCACTTGTATCTGCTGCACGCGCCTGCAGTTGTTACATGCGGTCGGCTACAGAATCTAACCTTTAGTCATATCTGTAAGCTACGGTGCCCGCTTGCTATCAGATGAACTGTCTTCTTTATAAAACCTAGTCGTATATCATAACAGATATCAAGTGACCTGATACATCACCAGGACATTAGCACAAATGGTCAGTATACTACTCAAACATCATAAATATATTACAAAATACCTTAAAAATTCCATCTCCTATACACAAGTAGTCTATCTTAGAGAACACTTCGGGTTTCGAGTTACCGAAGATTACCATATCAAAGTGTGCCGTATTAATTAAATATGTCATGTTTGAGGTTGACATAAGAACTGTCACTTCAAGGAATCACCTGTTACACGGAGCTTGATTACAAATCCGTTATTGTGGCCATGGAAATAGCGTTTTTATACGCGGAAGCGGATTACGTGAGTAATAAATATGTATGGGAGTTTTAAGTAGGTATACGTCTTTTACTCGTGCAGTTGTAGGCTCCATTACAAAAAAATTAATTGAATAATAAAATAATAATTGACGACCTCCGTGGCGCGGTGGTAGTGAACGCGACTGCTACGCAGCAGGTGCGGGCTCGATTCCCGCTCAGTGCAAATATTTGTGTGTATAAAATATGAATATCTGCATTAGTCTGGGTGTTTCTATGTATAATATGTATGTATTTACAAAAAAAAGTGTAGCTAAGTATGTTTATCCGCATTCTAGAACCCTTAACACAAGCTTGTTAAGCTATGCTTACCATGGATCTAGGTGGCGTTGTGTAGATTGTCCTAGAATATTTATTTATTATTATTTATTTTATATTGGCGGAAAGAGGGAATCCACCACTAACCAACGGTTAAACAATTGCAACGATGACAATAGCAAATTATCACTAATTGTCATATAAAGGAATGTCAAATCGCTCCTGTAGATATCTTGTGTAGAGGCGAAACACGTGTCGAGGTTTGTTTTTCGCATTTGCGGAATATTGCACAACATCTCCTCGAGTTAGAAGTCTTTTTACTTACTTTGAAGGGTGTGGTTTGACATTCCTTTCCACTCGCTCCCAATAATATCTTTTTGTAATGGATTTCTGGCAGGTAACGCCTGCATTTATATCATATATATGGGATCTAGTACAATAACGCATTAAGGAGGGGATGAGCTGCTGCAGCACGTCAGGCATGCTCGCGTTGGTGTGAGTAGATTGTTTCTATACTACGATGCAAAAGGGTGTCGCCTCATTCGTGGGCAGGATCAAGGCGAGTTTCAACTCTCTCCTGAAAATGATTGGTACTTACTTTCATCCTCACACGAAACATAAGCATGTGAGGACGCAACAGTAACGGTAACAGCCCAGAAACTGAAGACACGGTGTCGAAATCGATTTGGAAATTATCATCATCAGTTACTTTCGTATATTGATAGTAAGGGTGCTTACTTAAGATATAAATAGCACTGTGTAACATGTCCTAGAGTATTTATTATTATTACAAACTTGAATAATAATCACATTAATTACAATTAACCGTTCAATGTTATACAGATCTTACGAAGTGTGGTATAGATCGCACTCAGATAAGTTTATATTCCGCAAAACGATGGTATGTCTATTTCCTCAACCTATCTATGCTCTTTGACCTGATGTCATATAATGTATTGTAGGGAAAGTTGCGTGACAAGAATGTACCGTCGTAAGTCCTTAACATTTTGCAGTATAGGTATGCAAATCAGACAAACAATATCTAGGAGCATTGTAGCGTTGATTGCGGAGTGAAGTTTACAACCGCCTATGTTATTGACGTCGTAATCAATAAATACGAATATGATAGTCAATAAAAATGAGTTAAAATCAATTGTTTAAATTAATATTACCAACAGCAGCAGTGCTTCAACTGAAAGAGTTCTAAACAGCGTCGAAATTTTTAATTATACATGTTGATTTTATAGTCTTTTCGGAATAAAAAGGTTTTTAGGTAAATATTTTTTTGGCAAATAATATTTCATTAATAACATTTATAATATTTCGATAGCAAAATCAAGTGGAAGTTTTAATTGATCGATGTTTTTTATATTCAATGTATGGAAATAACGTACGAGTGAACAGAAAATGTATTAATACTTGCAATCGAAGATCTTGTAGAGACTGGGCCAAAAATCTTTTTTTCCGAAACGACTATAAAATCACCCGATGTAAGTCCTCTTGGTTTCATTATCAGACCAACTCACTGGTGCCAAAGTTTATTGTCATCCAGAGACTATACACGAAGTCTCAAGTTGACACGATAATTGAGACAATATTGAAATTATTACTGTCAAGATTTGAACATAATTTATTTTAAAAATATATTCTTACCTACGGCTACGTGAAGTTATTAAACGTGAAAATACAAAGAAGTGCTTTTACTGACTCCTGAAAACCGATGATGATCTAGTATCGAATCCCGCTTTAAAGTACATAGTACGTATATTGAAATATCTCGGATGCGTGATCATCGCGCTTACTCGCGGGAAGGCGTCGCGTGTTCGCGCGATGCCAAAAACAGGTATCCTAATACGCGAATGATCATTGCGTGAGTAAGCGATACGATACGAATTAATGATTCGGACGACCGCGTTCGTAGTTTACTTTAGCAATGGCACAATTGGTATCAACAAACTGGACGTCAGAGATGTAAATTATCTTCAATTTTCAAACATTTCAGTAGCGTGATCGCGTCGCGCGAATGACCATTAGGACACATTTTCAAAATTCATAATTTTGATCGCGCGTTCGTACGAATAGAGCTCGCACGATCCGCGTAGTCCTGTTCTATTAGAACACCGCCTAAGGAATTATCCTTGTTAGATAGATAGATGTTGTATTATCTTAACAGATATTGAAAGAGAGCAAAGGGCACTAGCTATTCGAGGTGATTTGTTGGTAAGCAGATTGATGGACGATCAATTTCTATCAAGTCAAGTCGTCAGCAAACGTCAAAGGGGGGTTGGGGTCGGGAATATGTCGGTTCGCAACCGCTGTTGAGGAGTCAGACGAAGACAACGACCGCGATGATAGACTGAACACAGTGAAGATAAAGAAGTAGCCATTTATCTTTATCTCGGTACTGTTTGAAATCTATTTTAAACTGAGGCAGGTCAGTCTGTACACATAGACCGCGGTCAAAGTAAAAGAAGCTCTTGTTGTCTTACATGTAATGTTTGCGTGTGTTTACGATAGGCAATTTTTTTAGGAATGCTTTGATGTGTAAATTATTGTACACTTTATTGAAGACTGCAAAAGTAGATAATAATAGCAATTTCAACTGTGTATTGGTGATATCCTTTCTCCGATACATGGATTGCTATTTGACCGCTAATAATATTATTAATTTTACAAAACAGTTATTCTGAAAGTTTTATCAGAACATTTTCGGTTGTACTTTTCCATGCAGCAGAAGAAGTTTGGGTCATATTTTGTCAGTTTGCCTGTTCTCAACGGTTCAGTTCGAAGAAATTGAATGAATAATGTGGCACAGAGAAAACTTAGAGAAGGGAAACGGAAGGAAAGAGATCTTTCTTTCTCCCCACTTCTGTTCATCCAGATACTTATAAACTCGCGTACTTCCTGGCCCCATTTAATAGGCATAAAACACAAGACTACCTCAACATACTGCCCCTTAAAGCACTTATGTGTCAAGGCTGTTAACAGAGACCTTGAGCACTGTTAATTTATAACGATTGTTACACGAGATAACTGAACGAATTACGCGGTATTTTAATTTATTGTCTTAAGGTTATTTCATAGTAACTAGGAGGTAACTTGGGTGGGATTATGGATGAAGTTGATTCATTACTGAATATATGTAGTTACCAGCATACATCTTAATACCAAGTCGCGTGACTCTGATCTATGATTGGGTAATTTAAACTCCTCTGGCGCCTTACAATCCTCAAAAGATACCTAAGAACGCGAACTGTCTATATAGAGTACATCTGTGATGTGATTGGGTTCTCTGAAATCGCCTGTAAGAATTGTTATAGGCAAAATATATAATGACCTCAAATATTTTCACAACTATATGCTTAGTGGCGTAGTACCGTGGCGTGGCGGTAGTGAACGCGACTGCTACGCACGGGGCGCGAGTTCGATCCCCGCTCTTTACAAAAAGTAGTATGCATGAATATGGCTGTTTGCACTGGTCTGGTCGTGATTCGGAGAGCACGTTAAGCCGTCGGGGCCCTGTTGCTATAAAAACATCTGTGGCAGTCGTTATGGGTAGTTGCCCTCAAAAGTCCAACCAGTCTAACTTGTAACTTCGTTATCGCCATTTGGTCATTGGATTATTGGTTGTGGAGGTCAGATGGCAGTCGCTTCACGGAAAATATCGAAGTTCAGCCGCATCTCAGTTAGACTGGAAAGCCGACCCCAACTGAGTTGGGAAACAAGGTTCAGAGAATGAATGATGAATGCTTAGCAATATCGCTAGAAATATGAAAAATAGTCATTCTATACTTCTTCACCCGTACACCAAAGCTAATTGAAAATCAAAGTCCTCTATTTCTCCTCCAATGATTTGATTTGGAGTCCTGTTTCGCAATTAATAACGGGTTTTAATTTTCATTCAAGAACTCACGCCGTCTTCGGGTCTTCAGTTGCCGGAGGTAGTAGGAACATATCTCTCTCATCTTGACCAACCCAGGGTCAGATGAGATGCTCCATTTTTTATACACTTCCAGTGCGGGGTCTACAGTGTCCATAACTAGGCCCCTGATATAAGGAGCCTTTAAGCGGGGCGTGAAAAAGCATCTGATGAGGCCGTCAAGCTGAGCGCCACCATTGTAGCACTGAACGTGTTTGCAATGGTGACCCTCTTTCATGAGACTTTGCTTTCAGCTTAACATCAGGTGAGGTGAAGTCAAATTGACTCTCTGAAGCCACTCATTGCACGCCGCTGCAATCTGTCTGGGTGACAGGTGGCTCCACCGGGAGATCATTTTATGAATTCCGTTTCCCAAATCGCCTCCGCTCATCGCGGGCTATGCGGGCCAAGAGTCTGCTCCACACATCAAAAGTATTTATGTTCACTTGTTCATTTTAAAGTTTCTAGACGTGCGCTAACATTCCTAGCATAAACTATGAGAGGACAAACCGTAAAACCAGTCATAAAACTTAATCCTGGTTTACAACTTACGTTTACAACTCGCGTTAAATTCTATTCACACAGTTCATGTATAAATTTCTGAGGACAAAATATCTCGTATGATTGATTGATAGAAACTTTACGTACCTTACCTTACCTACACTTTAGAACAAACAATAAACGGTACGGACATAAATAAACAGTAGAATGTACAGTGGAATAAAAAAGTACCTCTTTCATGACACTTTCCCTTCTGCTTACCATCAGGCGAGGTGAAGACAAATTGATAAATAAAAAATAAAAAAGTTCCGGGAAAGTTTGTAACTGAAATTGTATGAAGTGATGTCACAATACAACTACTAGTCTTAAAAGCCACAAGTTTAGATTAGTATGACACGAGTTTACTTATTTTTTTATTAAGAACGCGCCGCGGTAGCCTAGTGGTATGGGTAATGGACTGCTGAGACGAGGTCTCGGGTTCGATCCCAGGTTTTACCATGGCACACACCAATGACTTTTCGATGCTTTTCGAAGTTATGTGTGTGTTTATCGCTGGTGAACCTATAAGTGCCCGGTTAATGGCAATAGGCTCGACCCAAACATAAACTGGCGAAATGTGGGTGCTAGCACCTCTGCCTACCCCTTCGGCGATATAAGCGTGAGTTTAAGTATGTATGTTTATAAAGAAACAAGACATCGATCTAGTTAATTTTAATAACGCTATTTTGCTATATGCTAATTCATAAGATTAGAAATGAATGTTGATTTTGCTCATCACTTGGTTACCTTAAGGACAAACCTTATGTTGACGTATTCAATTAAGTCGGTACGGACTTGTGTGTTCAACTAATTGTAAGTACGGAGTACGAAGTACGGATAAGTACGCATATGATCACAGTGTGATTGTGATTGTAGCTTTTTTTTATTTTTATTTTTATTTATGGCACGTCAATTTGACTTCACCTCGCCTGATGTTAAGCTGAAGGCAAAGTCTCATGAAAGAGGGTCACCATTGCAAACACGTTCAGTGCTACAATGGTGACGCTCAGCTTGACGGCCTCATCAGATGCTTTTTCACGCCCCGCTTAAAGGACCCGGGACTGTAGGAAGAAGGAAACACGTGTGCCGGTAAGGAATTCCAAGACTTAATGGTGCGCCAGAGAAAAGACTCACCGAAACGCTTGGTTCTTGATAGAATATTCTGTACCGTATGCGAGTGACATCTTACTACTACACTACATTACATAATTTATCCCTTATCTAAACAATGTGATACTATCTACTACATTGTCGAACTTCTATATTTTCTCTTCATTCTTATCCATTCAAAGGTTGCCTAGAAGAAAGCACCTTTACCGATAAGGTCACCCCAGTGTACAGTCGAATCCAAAAGTTCCTGGACACCTTAAGATTATCTCACCTCCTTTGACAGCCTAAATTTAATTTAATCTAAAGTAACATAGATAGCTTAAATAAAATAAACTAGATAGATGTCTTGTTTCTGTACCTATAAAAAAATAAATAAACTCTTGCAATTAGTAACCTAAACTTAATTACATTAAAAAGTAGATCTGTTATCCAGTAGCTTCTAAAACTAGTAGTTGTGTAGTTATATCACTTCATAAAATTTTAGTTTCGTACTGTCAAGAAAGTTTTGAGGTTCACTGTACAGTCACCTGCAATAATATGTATACACTTTGTAACCTTGTCACAATAATAAATGACAAGTCAACATTATGATATGAAATGGTAAAATTCAACAAGTTTAATGTGAAAAAGTTCTAAAACGTATACATATTACCGCAGGTGACTGTACCTGCACAATAAAACTGAAGTACATTCAGAGCCAACACTGATTGTTCAAGTAGGTCAGTAAGTCAGTAGTGACACAAATACTATGCAGTAGCACTAGCATGAACTCCTATCGAATTCGTAATGAAAAGGTTTTGAGAGAACGGAGCTAGTGCTTGGCAGTCTGCCTCTTATGAACCTGTGTGCGTGTGTGGGAAAATTGCAATGCTCCGTTCTGTCGATACCTTTACATTTCGAATTCGGTAGTATTTCGTGCTAAGGCTACAGGTAAATTATTATACAAGTAGTATATAGTCAGTGAATCAGTTTCACTCGACGACAAGAAGATTGTACAAATATTAATGTTAACTTTTTAATGCTAAATACCTACTGCTCTTTTTTATCGTGCGCAAAATCCCCACGGATACCACCTTCGCCAAAACTGGTGGAGGTGATTATGTCGGCCTCGAACCGACTAAGACGCACGCCGTCCATGGGTCCCTGATTGCCGGGGGTGAGATTATACAAGACATATCTCTCACACCCCGGCAGACCCGGGGACATCTCTTTTGAGATGACCCTCTTCCCCTAATGTGGGGACTATGGTGTCCCCCTCTAGCCCCTGGGTATGGGGTGGTACTTTGCGCCGCCGCCGCCGCCGTGATTAGCCAATAATTTGCTTCAGCTCATTTTAAAGCTTCAATATCATAGTTCACACATCACAGTTGAACTACAAACAAATTAAGTATTTCAATCAAGCTTGATCTAGTTGTAATGTAGGAAGAAAGTACCGTTACATTCATATATAACTTCATAACAAGATCCAACAATTAATGGACGCACCATTAATAACGTTTCAGACTAACTAGTGCAAAAATCGCCCACACAGACGTAATCTATGGCTCTATCAAATATCTGCAGGCTGTATTTGAAGTTGCCTCTGTCTATTTTGACAGATACTAGTAGTTAATTGTTCATCGTTCTGATTAGGAGGTAGCTTTTAAATGATAATGATACTTAGTAAAACAAGAAGAGAAAAAGAATTGTAATCGCGAAAGGTCACTTTTAGACGAGATTTTGTACAGTCAACTAAAACAGTTCACCCTGTGTAATTACTCTAACTATAACAGAAAAGTAATGTACAAATTATTACACTAGTTATTTATGAAGAATATTTAATTCTCACTTCGATAAAATAACACTAATATACATACATAATCTAAACGTATCTTCTAGTTTTGATTGGACAATGTTGCCTGCAATCACCATAGCCATTTTTGTATTTACAAGATAAGTAAATAGAAATTATTCTGCAATGAATGAATATAATCTATTAAAGATATCTATCGTTGAGAGGCGTAGGCGCCTAGATACGTAGATTACAAAATAATAACATCAATATTTTAAATAATGAACACCATTTATAATCATTGCATAGAGAATTAGAATATAAACTGATATAATTTATAATTCCAGTAGCACTAGCATGAACTCCTATCGAATTCGCAATGTAAAGGTTTCGAGAGAGCGGAGCATTGTGTTTGGCAATCTGCCTCTTGTGAACCTGTGTGCGTGTGTAGCCCGCCAATCGCAATGCTCCGTTCTGTCGATACCTTTACATTACGTATTCGATAGTATTTCGCGCTAAGGCTACTGATTGCATAGAACTGAGCGAAAGCTGTATCACCACTACATCTCATCAGAAGGGTGTTGTAAGAAGAGAATAACAGAAAAAATACGCAGATGATATCACTGCGAGAGAGGGAGAACTCAAAGTAATCCTGTACCAACCCGTCTGCCCAGCGTGGAAACAGTAGGCCCAAGGCCTCTGAAACTCTCAACATTGCAAGAGGCCTATGTCCAGCAATGGAATGCGATTAATTAAATTAATTGATGAAATTGATTGATATAGCGGACTCAATTAGCAGAGTGACCTCTAAACTCACCATACCACACTGCGGGACATCGTATGTATACTGGTAAACTTTCTCAACTTGTAAATATAATGAAACAGAAATCTGGTGAAATTATGCAAATATTCACAAGTTGATAACCTCTGACTTCGGTATGTTTCAATTGGATTTTATGAGTATTACATTCTCGTAACTGTCAACATATCTAACTAAATACTGTACGCTCATTGGTTGTTAGTTCATCATCGAGAATTAAATATCAACCAATGAGCGTTCAGTATTTGACGGGTTAAGTAAAAAATAACATTTCACGTCACGCGTAAGATTTGACAGCTTAACCGCTTCTGGATACGCAGAAGTTTCCTGACGTCACTCGATATCCACGTTTATATTTGATTTATAAACATTCGCCCTCTAAAATCCAACCACACGTCCTGATCGACTACCTGATCTCGTGGGGGGCGGACACACGGAAACAAATTTACTGGCGTGGCTAACGTGGCTCTGGAAGATTTTCTTGAAAACTTTGACATTGGCGTCTCGCCATTAATAATTTTGTATTACATTTACTTTGACATTAGCGAAATTGCGGCGAATTCGCTTCCAGAAGAAGCCATTTTAAGAAGAAGAATTATAAACATTCTGATAGTTATACGTACACAGTTTAGGCTCTGCTTCAGTAGCATAAGTAAACGAAAAGTATCCGGTTAACGGCAATAAGTAGCTTCTATTACGTGGGACCTAAAACGGATATTGGTGACATATGGACATTTATAAATCTCTAAACCTTCTATTTTTTGAATGACATTACTAGTATTCGTACTAACCCCTCTAGTTAAGCTAAATTAGCGTATAGCGAGGATTTGAACACGCGACCCTTCGATTGTAAGGCCGACTCTTTAATCGCTTATTCAAAATGCAGAAGTTCTCAACCTAAAATTTCCTAAATATTTATTTATTCCTTTTTTGAATAAAAAAAGAGGAGGCAGTCTCAAATTGGTGAAACAAGCATCCCCATTATGTCGGAGCACTCTATTTGCGGGTCCAGTGGCGGGTACCCTCGCTGTCAGCTGTCAGCGCGGGCGCAGGAAGCTGCGCCCACGCACGCCTCTTGATGCATGGCCATGTTATAAGCGAACAGCGGAAACGTCTATATCATACCATCTAAGGAATGTATAGGGCAATTATAGGTCAAATTAAATTGTAAACTATTCTTTAATTACGTCCGTATGAAATTCCGATTTCTTAAAATTTTGTTAGGTTTCGAAATATGATTTCCATGTCAATTAAATCTGTTTTTAACATAGATACACATAGTCCTGTCTCTTTTCTGATCGGGTAGGCAGAGACCACACATTTCCATTTGCTGTGATCACGATATACGTCTTTCATTTCCTTCTACTTAAATAAATCCTTTCATACATGCTTACCGATTTCAGATAGTTTTCCGTCGTTTTTCTTTAAAATTACGCTACATAAGCGCGTATTATAAGGCGATTCTTCTATTTATAATAGACCTACCATTTATCTATGTAGGATAACTAGTTATAGCCCGTGGTTCCCCTCCGCTTGTAATTTTGATAGCTACCGTTTTTTTTATAAAAAGTAGCCTATGTATTATTCCAGACTATAATCTATCTATGTGCTCGAATTTCAGCCAAATTCGTTCCGTTAAACATTCAAACAACTATACAAACCTTCTCATTTTTAGTACAACAGGTATTATTAGTAGGAACAATTGAAAAAAGTACATGAACTTGGACCATTCTTTCAATCGCTCACATCTTATAACTTGCACTACATGTGTATAATTGAATCAATGTCCGCCAACTTTGATATATGTTGCGGAGATACGTGAACAGATTACTAAATTAGCCGCTGAGATTTATCGGCTGTGCGCTTGCGCTTCCCATTCAAAGTTCATTCTATCGTTGACATCGTTAGTGTTCTACTGAAACTAGCAAACGATAGCTACTGAAGATTAACGATGTCTTAGATCTTGTGATGAACTATTTGATTGGAGACGTGTTGATAATTCTTTGTTTAAGTTACGCGGTTTAAACACTATCTTATGAAATTAAATATTGGGAGAGTGAGGTGGAATTTTGAAATTGGAGGTGGGTGGGTCACCCAATTCCATAATTGTAAAATTCAACAATATACAATTACCTTGTAAGTCTGTTTTCGTATCATTGGACGTGCTTAATCTATTCACAAATGTCTCCTAAAGAGATTGTTTAAAGATCATAAAATATATGTCAGAAATTTAAAAAAAATACACCCCCAAGAATTGATAATATTTTAAGGTTATCTGAGTTTTGTATGAGACAAAATTATTTTCTATTTAATAACGAATACTTTATACAAAAGGAAGGGAAAAAAGTAAGCGGTGGGTTTGCAGGTCCTCCCCCAATACATAATTTCATGTAATAGATTTCCACCAACTAACGCCGACATCTATATCTAATGTAATCAATTTTATCTAATGCAATCTATTTATCTAAATCTACAAATACACTGGCCTGCAAATTAAGTCATTATTTTAAATGCATATTATTACACTCATCAAGTGACGATAACTTCTGTACTAGTTCTGTTAGAAACTTTAAATAAAAATCATCATTAAAAACTCCTTTTTGACAACCTCTTTTTGAAGGACGATTGAAAATATAGACATAGAAGGCCGGTTTTTCAAATGCTGTCGTTTTTTCACTTTTAAGTTTTTGCTTTTGTTTTACCATTTGATTTTTTATAAACCACATAGGTGACAGACAAGCACGCGGCCCACGTGATGGAAAGTGGTTATCGTGGCTTATGGACATTTGCAACACCAGGGGACGGTGTCGTCACTCGTGCTGTCTACCCTGTAGAAAACTTCGAATGCCCTTCTTGAAGAACCCCATATTGTAGTCGCTTGGGCAAGTCGCTTCGACTTACTCTATCGGCTTTTATGCACTGACTACCACTTAACCCCAAAAGCCTGCGTTAAAGTCTCGTCATAAATTCTGTAATTTTTTTAATCTATTCTATTTTATACGTCAATTTAAAAATCGAACACTACATCACGACGGTTACATCATTTAGCAAATAACGACCTACACAGCATAATTTGCCGTTTTCACACCAATAAATTTGAAAATCGAACACAAAGTGTCATGGCGGGTGTGTTAACGGTATCGGTCGCGTAATGTCACATTGTTAACGTGCCTGTCGCAGACGGACGACAGACGACAATATCGAGTTGCGACACGCGATATCATCTTGTGTTTACTGATTGAGCATGGCGTGTCAATATCATATGTAGCTTTTTATGGAACGATTTAAGTGGGTTTATTTGTTGATTAAGAAGAGGGGAATTTGATTAACAGAGAGTAATGAAATGGGAATTTAAAGTGGGTTATATGTTATTTTATAGTTAAATGAATAAAAAAAACACTTAAAAGCTCAATTTTTGTTGAAACAATTAGTCAAAAGGGTTTTTGACCACAGATTAAGCAAAGTTGATAGCGGCCTCAAAAGAAGCCAATTTTTTATAATTGTTTGGAAAGTTTTTTTATTTAAATACCTGATAGACTCCACTTATCTAACACACAAAAACACATTGACTGAATATCAATAAAGTTTTTTAAATGTTGTTTTTTTTGTCATAATATTATTCGTCTAGAAATTAAAAAAAAACGCTATAAGAGGCCTCATTGATGATGTTTACCCGACTGCGCGAAGCAAAGGAAGGTAATGTGTTTATTTATCATAATCTTCATAGGTAACCTAAATTAGATGTATAAATGTTTCCACTTACGGTTGCAACTTATCTTGATGATTCAGAGCTTTAGTTAGAAGTATTGCAAACTTACCTGAAAAGAAAAATTAAAATAATGAAAACAATGTTCGTGATACAAATTAAATTCGACCATATATTTTCCAACCTGTTCTATCTACATGACAAAAAATTACTGAATACCTCTATGAAAAAATTGAATACAACCTATGTTACTTTTAGTCTGACGTTTCGGCTACTAGCCGCCATGTTTGAGGAATGACATGTTTGAGGAGGGTAGTTGTCACAAACTTTTAAGTGTTACTTATTTCAGAGTACCCGTAAATTAAGTTTAATAAATTGTAGGTGTTAATATTATCGCAGAATAAGCTCACTGTGTCATTAAAGCATTATAGTTTCGGTACGCTATGATGACCGTTTTGACACGACTGGTTTTGTTAGTTTTTTCTTTTTTTTGTGTGTGTTTGAAGTTTATTTTCTTCTGTGCCAGTCTCGTTATATTTTTCTTTAGTTATTCGTCTAACAGTTCGTTGTCCAATATAAGAGAAAAGAGCAAAACCAGACGTATCAAAACGGCCATTAGAGCGTACCGTAACTATAAGCCTTATTGTATTTTTCATTTTATCAGGTTTAATTAAGTGAATGATTGGGTCGCAGATTGGTGGTTCGTAAATAATTGAAAAAATAACGTAATTTTTTCAATTCTTTTCATTTCATTTGGCAGATATAAATACGGATATAAATAATCTATATCTACCAAATGAATTACAATAAAATCCGTTAAAAAGCGGTTTTATTTCAACCTATTCTTATTCGTAAAATTCGTAAAATAAAAATACAGAATGCATTGTATTGATAAAATATTAAAATGGTAGATTTAAGTATATTAGTTCAAGCCGGCAGCGTGGGTGTATAGTGTGTACACCAAGCAAGGCAGTTTGCATCACAATGAACGTAAAACAGGTGTGTAAATTTAATATTAAGTAACTATTAACATAATATTATAAATGATACGAAGACATTCGCAGTATAAGTTAGTGATATAATGATTCTATATGGGCCACCGACGATGTATTTGAGATACGTTTTGAATTTATTCAACACTAGGTGACCAGCGCAACTTCGTCTGCGTCACCCCGTTTTTGCAACATTTTTCATTCCTGCTCCGCACATGTTGGTCGTAGTATGATGTTATATACATATAAACCTTCCTCTTTAACCATTCTATTTATTTAATCCATCGCATTAAAATCCGTTAAGTAGTTTAAAAGATTTAAGCGTACAAAGGGACATAGGGACAGAGAACGCGACTTTGTTTTATACTATGTAGTGATTATGTAGCTGTCATATTTGCGAACGGAAGCTGGGGTACAGACTTCAGCCGCTCCCAGAAAAGCTGGAGAAGGAGAAAGAAGACCCGGGGCACAGATAACCTAAACATTTATCTCTGACGTGAAATTTTCGAATGCAATAGGTACTAACTTTAGATGATAATGATGATGATGAATTTTGTCGTTCATAATAAAGCGTCGGTAGCTTAATGGTTAAGGAGTCCACCTTACGATCGAAAGGTCGCGGGTTTGAATGAGTAGGAGGGAATATTATTAATATTATGTTTGTTGTTAGAGGACCTCAGTGGCGGAACGGTAGTGAACGCGACTGCTACGCAGGAGTCGCGTGTTCGATTCCCGTTCAGTGCAAATATTTGTATGACTAAATAATGAAGTGTTTATATGTGTAATATGTATATATTTACAAAAAAAGTATCTAAGTTTTATTTATAAGCTATACTTGCATTGTGTCTAGGTGGCGTTGATTAGAATGTCCTAGAATATTTATTATTAATTATTTATTATTACAAAGTTCAAAGAAAGTCGCTTTCTCTTTCCATAAACGACGCTACAGATTTTGATGCGGGTTTTTTTAATAGATAGAGTGATTAAAGAGGAATGTTTATATGCATATAACATCATGGTGCGGAGCACAAGTGAAAAATGTTGCAGAAACGGGGTGACGCAGACGAAGTTGCGCGGGTCAGCTAGTATTTAATAATTAAGAAACGTTGATTCAAATAGATATAAAGATATCCTATTTGTACGGTCCATCAGCGCGTCATATCTCAGATAAAATGTAATTTAAAACGCACTTTGATTCAATGTGTCTCATTCTATGAAGCCGTGAACAAACACGTTTCTGTTTGAACACATAAATTCTGCGAAAGACGACAATGGACTACGATAATGTTTGACACAAATAAGTATCAGTGCGTAGGCCAAATCACCTGTCTCTGAGCGAAATATATCGACTGATAGCCGGATATTGTTAATATTTGAGATATCAGTATGAGAACCGCCGTAGCCTAGTGGTATTGGTAATGGACTGCTGAGACGAGGTCTCGTGATCGATCCCAGGTTTCACCATGGCACACATTAATGACGTTTAAATAGTTTTCGAAGTTATGTGTGTATTTATCGCAGGTTTATAAGTGCCCGGTGAATGGCAATAGGCTCGCCACATATTACAGTGGGACCTAAACATAAACTGGCGAAATGTGGGTGCTAGCACCTCTGCCCGCCCCTTCGTTTAGATATATTTTCAGTACGATCATAAATTAATTTCTAACGAGCGGAATTTTAAAATGTGTGTGGGCAAAGTCGTTCGCTAATAAAATTATACTAGGTAATTAATTTTCTTTCAAACAGAAAATTCCATTAAATTATTGGAATTTATATTACCATCATTATGACATGATCATTCAAATTATTATTTTAATGTTATTCACAAGGTGTTTAATCATATTTATTACTAGTATCAAGTTTAAGAAAAAAAATGTCGGAAATCCGATACTTTTTTTCTTACAAGTGATAACTACATATATTATTATTATTGTAATATCCCGCCAATATCGAATGTAATAATATATTATGTACGTAATTTATATATCGTTGTTAGTTATTTTAATTTTACATTTGAAAATAATTTGTTATTTTAATGTGCAAAACTATAATAGCCCAATATTTTTTGTATAAAATATTTTAACTATAAATGACATTAAGTAGGTAAACGAATTATTATTAGATTTTACACAGTTAGTTTCAAACAGTGAAACTTTTTTTTTTATGAAACATTGACAACTTTAACAGAAATAAAAATTGCAGCCTAATCTGCAGTTAGACGGGCAAAAGTGGACCCCAAACTCTAAGATGAACGCTTCGGATACGACTGATATTAACGATAGAACGAAGAAAATTTTATAATTATTAATTTTATGCTAACTATTTGAATATTTACAACTACTTACAAGTAAAACTACCTAATACTATTAACGGTAAACTGTTCATGTAAAACGCTAAGAGAATTTATAAGCAGTTAGTTTGATGTATGGGTTTCGATGCAATAATCACATAAATCTCACCTCTCGTAAGCAAGTTAGTCGTGAACGGACCAAACTTGTACTTAACAAATGTTTAGTGAGCAATAAAGATTGAGAAACAAATCGGAACCACTATTAGCAATATAAAAATGTCGTACTTTTGTAATATATAGGTACTGTAGGCTACAAAAGTTCTGGACAATTAAAAAAAAACTTGAATGAAGTGATGCCACATTAGAAATAACATGATAATAGGTCTACATATTAATGTAATTAAGTCTACAATACTACTTGCATGAGTTTACTTATTTTCTTATAAAGAAACAAGACATCGATAGTTTATGGTTCAAGGTTCAGTATGGCGAAACCTATCGCACCCATTGTAATAAGGTGTAACCCATTGTAACCCATTGTAACCCATTGTAGCCCATTGTAACCCATTGTACCTACTTACCAACTTTTAAGTCACATAAGATAGTAATAATAGGTCTTTACATATGAAATTGCCGAAATTTTCTTACAGATTCATGAGTTCGTTATTCCTGTAAGTTAATATATATTTCTATGATTTATATTTTGTTTGAAAGTTGATTTCAAGATTTTACAACTCTGATTAATTAAATTCGATTTTGAAAAACATAACAGCCTAAATGCTATCTATCCATTTTGATGTTAAGTTTCGTATTACTTTTTTGCAGCTGACACTTTTCAAAAATGTAATAAAAGTAGCTGTTTGCTTATTGTTGTCTCATACATACACAAAAAAGAAATTTGGATTTGTCATTAATAAAAAAAATACAAAAATGTTACTACTAAAATTGGGTTTCCATCAATTTCTTCAAATTTCATATGTAACGGCCTAATATATTCCACAAATCTGTCCACCATGTTTTATCGCGAACCATGACTGTTACAAAATGAACACAACACAAACCAACTGGTTACAATCACAATTCAGGAGAACAAACACTTTCTGTTAACAACTAAATATTAAACTGTGAAATGTAAGGACAGTCAGCAACGAAAAGGGTTTTACCATTCCAATGAAAATAAATACAAGAAAATATATATTGGAGGAGAGAGGGGAACCCTTGGTTTAACAATTCCAACGATATCAATAGTAAATTATTACTAATTGCCATAGAAAGTAATGCCACACAACACCCATCAAAGCAAGTACAACAATATTTCACAAGTGCGAAGAACAAACTTCGACACGTGTTTTGCTTCTACACGAGGCATTTTCAGGAGCGCTATCAAGGGAATTCTGCCAGGTGATGCCTACTTCTGTCATCATTATCTGAACCTTTTTCCAACTCAATTGGAGTCGGCTTTGCAGTCTAACTATGATGCGGCTAAACTTCGATATTTTCCGTGAAGCGACTGCCATCTGACCTCCACAACTAATGGGCAATGACCTATTTTTTTTCAGATTTTTGTTACATCGGTGTTACTGGCTTGTGGCATGGAAAACAAGTGCAATATATTTTTACCAATGCAGCTTGCAGCGTATTAAGTTCCTTAACACTCTAAATTGGAAGCTGATCTGTAAGTATCAACTAAAATTATCACATTGGAATTGAATATGAAATTACCTAGAATATTTTGGTCTACCTCAAATTTTACTTCTTAATTTAATACAGTATACAGGTACTACAGTTTTAAAATACATAATTCTAAGTTAAAAATCTTCGATACTCAACTGTGTATTTCAAATTCGTCAATCTAAAACTGTCGTTAACTGTACACGTGAAATATATATGAGTTACATTTGTCGAGACACAAACCGTTGACAGAGAAAGTTGTTGGTGACAACCCTGGCACAAATCGCGATGTTGAAGTTGTCTCACCAAACACGAGATAATGTGATGGGTGTGTCTTACTGTAGGCCACAAGTCCAAGGATATCATAGGAATTTTCAATTGGTTGATTTTTTTTTAATTTTTCCATGGATTTCTTAGAAGGCTATTAAGGGGTGTTCTCATTACGTCAGTAAACATATATTACACTAGTTGTTGCCAGCGGCTCCACTCGCCCGTTTCCGCTGCTTGGACTTCTGATCCCGTTCCCGCTGCTCCATAAAAACCTTCCGTAGAGTATAAGGAAAAAAAAATACTCGATTTGGTCCAGCCGTCTTCGAGTTATGCGCTTACCAACATATTGCCGAGTATATTCGTTTCACGCTACCGAACCAATTCTCCAAAACTTCGAATATTGGTTCAATGGTAGCTTTCCTATTCTGTTAAATTCACACTGCAACACCACGTGGTTTATGCAAAACAACACCGAATTGGTGTTATCAAGATAAGTGTTATCAGTACACTCACAATGTTATCAATTAGGTGTTAAAACGTCGACAGCCTGAGAACCGTTTGGGTGGTCAGATGACACACTCAATTTTAAACTCTATTATGTTAGGGTAAAGTATATTTTTGTGTACAATTTTAGGTGTCAAATTGTTAGTGTTGCGTTCTTATTATTATTGGTGTTAATTGAATTTTCTGAATAAAAACGCAGTTGCTTTTTGTTTTGTGTTAGTATAATTTATTAGCATTACCCGTATATTTTATATTTAGTACCTACTTCGATATCAATTATGCACTAGTTATTCGATGTAGCACCATAGAGATATTATTACTAGCGCAAATAGAGATACAATCACCTCATTACCGCTTTACATAATTTAAAATGTCAGCAGCAGTGACTTGTGACTTTTAGTGTCGAGATATTGACGTCACTACAATATCCATTTCTGTCAAAGTTGATAATGGTTGATAAAAAAATGTTTTACGTTCTCACGCCTAGATTTTTTGTAAAGATACGTATGTCACTCGCACACTTTGTGCCTCTAAAGCTGCGTCTACATTTACGTAACATTTTACCGTGACCGTGTCAGAAGTGCGTGTCTGTCGCGCATTCAGCTTCGTTATAGCCGAGATTAAATGAAACCATCGATCGACTGGTGGCCGTGTCAGCACAACTCTAGTTTGTGTGCCCATGTGCCACAAGTTGTTACATCTACACTCAACGTTATGTCTTGTTGCCACGCTGCTGTCCGGTTCGCTGTTCATGTCACAAATTTGGACGCACCTTAAGGATAACTGTATGATACAGCATAGTGAAAATATTTTTATGCATGACTATTTTCATTGGTCTGGTTGTGTCTCGGAGAGCACATAAACCCGTCGATCTTAAATTCGGTTCGTATAGCTTCCGATTACATCTTGCTGTTCTATTTAAAAACCGCTGCATATCAAAAAGCTAATAACTTTCTCCAAGGAATTTATATTACAAAAATCATAGCCATTTGTTATCAACGAATTCAAATACAGTTTTATATTTGTAGATAAATACAAAACGCATTGACGACGCAGCGAATCGTAAATTAAAATATTCAAATTTCTGATGAAGGAGGTTGATAACCCAACTTAGCAGAAGCCAACTTCAGTATTATCTTAATTTAAAAAGTTTAGATGGTGCATTAATAGTGTTAGTAGGCTTATCGATTAGCAACTGATAATTTATTGAGAGTTAATTATGTGAGATGTTCAATTTTGAGAATATTTTATAGTTAAATAACCTTACGTTTCACACAGGGATGCGTTTGTCAATTTTTAATAAGTAGACCAGCCTCTTTAAGCTAGTGGTTATTCGTTTGTAGAATAGAATAGAGTTTACAATTGTCATAACCTCTTTCACCAGCTCCGGTGGGTTTAGTTTAGGTGAGGATGTCGCGCTCGAAAAAAAAAACAAACACGCGGCAGTGTTCCCGCCATTTGTAGTCCGCCATATTTAGTCCGTTCGGTATCAAGTTTAGCAAATGGATAACCGTAAATTAAAATGACTTTTAACGTGAATGGGTGTTCTTCGAAATTCATTTAATTTTTTAAATATTTATGCGTTTTTAAGAGTAACTATGCAATTTTTATGTGACAGTTCTTGATTTTAAAATGCGCCATAAAACAATCTGGGGCAAAATATAGAATTAATTTAGTTTTTAAGTACCTAATTAACGTTACCCCTCAGTCAGATAAATAACCAGAAAATGGTAACTAGGTTAGACTGGATGCGGAAGGCGAAGGATCTAGTGTTATGGCGCATATTAAAAAGGTCTAGTTGTCAGTGAATGTCAGTTGACAGTTTTTATTTAATACATTTATTATTTTACTATTTAGGTATATTACCGACATATCATTTTTTAATATTTTTATTACTGTTTTTATCTTTTGTCAGTCATCAGTTTATATGTTTTTTGTTTTTATTTTACTTTTTGTATTGTTTAAAAGAATCGGAATCTTCGAGGGTTACAAAATTCACACCCATTTACATTTTAATAGCAAACAGACAATAACATTAATTATAACTATATGGATGCCTTTTCTTCATGCCTCTGATAAATATTTTGACCACCAGCTAAATGCCCAGTCAAGGCAGAGCGTAGTTTGAGCGAAGTAAAACTTACGTGATAAACCGTTAAAGAGGATCATTAAAAGCGAACGTATCATAAAACCCCAAATTCACCGCGAATAATTTAAATTACTATTCTTTTTTTAAACCATTTCGTAGGTACACGGATAAATGAAATGTCATCAAAGGGAAAAGTATTTTTAAAACGTCCATTTTTGGGTTATTTTTCACTTGACCGCAATCTCTTAGCTGGTTAAGTATTCACAGGTAATAAATACTATAGTACGTACTATAGTAGTGGCAAAGCAAACGAACACGCAAATATATGATTTAACTAACCGACATCCTCGCCCCTCCTTGTTAGCGACCATAACAGGACCGGCGTAATCTACGGCTGTGAACTGAAACGCGTAACCGGCATTAAACCTTTCTTTAGGTAAGTTACCCATAATAGGTGCTATTGTCTTTGCTCGGTAACGGCTACAAACGGTGCAGTTTCGATACACAAACCTGGCCAAGTCTCGTCCACCGACCGTCCAATAATTTTGGCGAGTGGAGTATAGCAATTGTTGAGGGCCTGTGTGCATTAAAGCCTTATGTTCATTTTTAAATAACAGTATTGTGAAATGATGATTTTTATGAAGTAAAAATGGATGTTTTTTATCATAATCGTATTGTGAATTATGGAGTCGCCCTCCTACTCTTATAACGTTTAATTTATGGTCAAAAAATGGATTGAGAGATAACAATGAATTAGAACCTTTCAATTTTTCATTAGCCTTTAATTGTTGATATTCTGTAGGGAATGATTGCTGTTGTGAGAAACTGATTAATTTGTACTCAGATAGTTGAAGTTCGGCAACTTGTAGATTACCTTTGATTATGTTTGTTTTGTTTTTCAAATTATGTATAAATCTAAGGACATAAGCTAAAGTTCTATGCATACGCGAATAAGTTGAGAATCTGTCAAAAGGAAATAAAGCTTCCCATGGTTGAGTGACCATGCAAACAACTTCCCTTTTTAACTCGGGTAAAGACTGATTATTATTTTTTAAATCAATAGTAGGCCACGATGACTCATCAGATTCAAGAAATTGTGGACCATACCACCATTGCTTACAGCTAATCAAAGTGTCGGCACTCATTTTACGCGTTAGATAGTCAGCTGGGTTCGCTTGTGTAGGAACATAACTCCAAGAGCTAATATTCATAGTGGACTGTATTTGTTGAATTTCTCCTACTCTGTTCCTAACAAATGTTTGTAATTTATTAACAGTAGTATTAAGCCAGCCTAAAACAATGGTCGAGTCAGTCCAGTAAAAAATTTCATGGACGGTGACTCGTAATGATTTAATAATTTTCGTACTTAATCTAGCTCCTAACAACGCTCCACAAAGTTCCAGGCGTGGAATAGTTTGTGGTTTTAGAGGACTCACTTTGTTTTTTGAACACAATAAATGAATAAGTATGCCATTATTTTTATCAATAGAACGTAAGTATGCGCAAGCTCCATAAGCTTCTTCAGAAGCGTCTGTAAATATATGTAACTGTAATTTATTATAATTTCTACTTATTGTGTGTCTAGAAATTCTTAAATGATTTAATTGTGATAATGAATTAATAAAAGTTAACCAAGCTCTTTGTGTTGCTTGGGGAACCTCGTCGTCCCATGAGAGTTTGCATAACCATAATTTTTGCATAGTTATTTTCGCTTCTAAAACAGCTGGAGTGACTAGTCCTAACGGATCAAATAGTTGCGAGATAGTGGACAAAATATTTCTTTTTGTTATTTTACCGTGGGTTTTTAAATTTATATCGAAGCATATTTTATCGGTTTTATGATCCCAATTAATCCCTAATGTTTTTGAAATATCATTGGGACACAAATCAAAACGATCATGAGACATGTTATCATCTCGTTTAAGTTGAGTCAGGACCCCTTGATCATTAGAACACCACTTTCTAAGAGGAAAGCAACCGCCTTTAAGTTGTTCGGTCACTGCGGAATAGACGTGGAGCGCTTGAGAGACATTACTAGCGCCGGTGATGAGGTCATCGACGTAGAAATCTCTTGAGATTATCTCTTGGATGAACGGATCACTACATTCGTCAGCTAACTGCTTCAAGCACCGTATCGCAAGATACGGAGCAGAAGCAGTGCCGTACGTCACGGTGTTCAGTTCGTAAGCCCTCAGAGCTTCACTCGGCTCGTCGCGCCACAGTATTTTTTGCAGACATCTTTGTGATTCGTTAATTTCAATTTGTCTATACATTTTAGTGACATCTGCAGTAAGTACTATGTTATGTTGGCGAAAGCGTAATAATATTGAAAAGAGGTCGTCTTGAATTACTGGCCCAACCATTTGCAGCTCATTGAACGAATAACCAGATGAGGTTTTTGCTGAGCAATCGAAAACCACCCTTAAAGACGTCGTCAAACTGCTAGCTCGTTCAACGCCATGGTGGGGAGCAAAGTATTGGATATGATCACTATGTTGATTTTTTGATAGTCTCATATGACCTAAATTAATATATTCATGAATGAAATCTTTATATTGATTTTTTAGTTGTGTATTAATTTGTAATCTTTTCTCTAATTGTAAAAATCTTGTTTTAGCAATTTTGTAAGAATCACCTAAAACGTTTGGATTAAACTTTAATGGGATTGTCACACAAAATCTGCCATTAGGTAGGCGAGACGTAGTGTTCACGAATGATTTTTCACATTCAATCTCTTCGGGGGACCACTCTAGTTGTTTATTCGTAGTTGTAACAATAGTATCTAGTTCCCAGAACTTCGCCAATTGGTTGGTGAGCACTTGAGAATCAGAAAAATTGCAAAGTGTTGATGAACTTAGTTGTAAAGATCCGGTGATAAACCAACCTAATTTAGACCTTTGTAAAATTATATTTTGATCATTTAATTTAACTTGTTCGGGTTCAATAAATTCCCATAGTGTTCCGTTGCCAACCAAAATATCAATATTTGAGGGTAAATAAAACTTAGGATCGGCCAATGAAAATTTATTAGGAATTTTAATAATATTTTTATCTAGTGGGGAACTTGGCCAAGGATTGGTAATATTGGAAATAATTATGCATGTTATTGTTTTGCAATAATTCGAATGAAGAGATTGAATAATAATATCGCAACACTTTTTTGACACTGATACACTTTTGTTCAATCCATTAATAGTCGTAATGATATTTTTCGTAGGTAACCGAAGTTGTTTACAAAGTCGCTCCGTTATAAAGTTAGCAGTACTGCCCGAGTCTAACATGATGCGCACACGCTGACTATTATCTAACGCGGTGCGCACACTCACGCAAGCTGTAGACAACAGTCCTACTGAGGACGCGGTAGCACACGTTAACACTACTTCGTCGCGCGAATCCTCATTGCGATCGTTCTCTGATAGCTTCGGACAGATTAAGCTATTATGTTTTTTATTACATTTTTTACAAGCCTTTAATTGACACTTTTTTGTGGAATGTCCAGCCTTCAAACAATTCAGGCATAGATTTAATGAATTCGCTTTAATTTCTCGATCTTTATTGTTTAATTTTAAAAACGTTTTGCAATAATAAATAAAGTGATCAGCTGACTGACAGACGGGGCACTTTCTCCTTTCATCAGTGGATAAGAGGCTCGTTGCGTTGCCTGGTGACTTAGATGCTGTTTTGTTTTTGTTACTATTTTCTAGTATTTCCAATAATTCCGATCTATTTTTTGTAAAGTGAATTAAATCTTCAAAGGTTAAATGCTGTTTGTTATTGATTAACGCTTTATATTTTTCCCATTCCACAAAAGTCTGTGAATCGAATTTACTGGCCAGCATATAAATCAACAAGGTGTCCCATTTATCGGTGGGCTCCCCTAATGTTTTCAAAGATCGCAAATTCTTAACGAAACTGTCAACTAAGCGTTTTAAATTAAACGATGTATCTTTCTGAATAGAATAAACTGTAAATAACGCCTTAACATGATTAGCGATAAGCATTTTCTTGTTGTCATATCGATCACAAATTAAATTCCAGGCTACTTCATAATTACTTGAAGAGAACTCAATTGATTTTATAACTAACAAGGCGCTGCCTTCTAATGACGAACGCAGGTAATGGAATTTATTAATTGCGCTTAGGTCGGGGTTATCGTGAATTAATGATAGGTAGGTGTCTCGAAACTCCAACCAGGAGCCATAAGCACCGTTGAATGTAGCAAGCTGTATGATAGGTAACTTGACACTAGCTCCGTGGCCCTTAGTACAATTTAATTCACAACTAGAATTGTGCGGTTGCTCGGCCACTGCGCCTAACTTCGACTTAGCGAGCGCCACGGCCTTAAAGTACATACACTCAAAGAGGTCGCGCTCTTTTTCCTGTTCGGTGACATTCGTAGTTATACCTTCTATTTCCTGCTGAATTTCGTTGTAACTATCAAATAATGGTTCCAATTTTGCTATTCGAGCTTCAATTTCCAACTTGAGTTCGTTGCTTAAATGTGCTGGTAAATTATTAATGTAGTTGGAAAATAAAGTCAAACGACCCTTTAAGCTGCCTCGCTTTTTAACTAGAGCTTGTTCATCACTCATGGCAATAAAACGTATAGAATAATTTTAATGAAATAGGAAATAGTCACAATCACCACAGTCGTAAAAAGGGCGCACCGTAATCTAGTGCGCGGCCTACTATAGCTTGCGTTGAGGTATTCACGGATACCCGCTTGTTAACGTTTTGTATAAAAATGTTTGTAATGTAATTATTTTACTTAAATATAATGATTTTATTGCAGTAAGTAGGCATGCAACTAGGCGATTATTTGTAATCAAACTTAGTGGTTGTATTATATTAAAAGGAGTATGTATAGATATTTACTTAATATTTTTATAGTTTATATGTATGTATAGTAACTATTTACAAAAATGTGTAAGTGTAAATAAGTACTTGATTGATGATAAGTGAAATGAATGAAAGAACTTTATTAAAAGTATGAAACAAATCTACCAAATATTTATAGGAATTGATAGATTTATTTTTTAGAAATATTATGATATACCTACCGTGGTCGGTAAGATTTATATCGTGTATAGGTATGTACTTATTACAAAAATGTGTTAGTATGAATAAGTACTTCTGAAATTAATCTATTTTCTATTTGTAGGTAGACGATAGATTTATATAATTAGTATGAATCTACCAAATATTTATAGGAATTGATAGATTATATTTAAGAAATTTTATGATATACCGTAGTTGGTAGGATTTTTATGGTTTATAGGTATGTACTCATTGCAAAGGTGTATAAGCATGGATAAGTACTTGTGAAATTAATCTATCTTCTATTTGTAGGTAGACGATAGATTTATGATTTGTTTGAATCTACCAAATTTTTATAGGAATTGATAGATTTATGTTTTAGGAATCCGTGATCGGTATTATTTTGGCAATAGGAAGCCTGTTGATTAGCAATAGGTAGCTAAAGTATTGTTTTTAATGATTATTAAAAGTAAAGGGTACACTGGACTGACACAAATGACGAGGCGTGGTAGGTGTTATTAATGTTGGATGGATGAAGGAAATTGGCTGTATCTATATAGTCTAACCAGATCGCCACTTGCCTGTTCGCAATGTTGTCCAAAAGTTTGATGATGAACGTGTCCACTCCTTAGTCCGACTTCAATATCGTCCCTGCTGGTTGCTTCGTAAGTCCGGGAGAAGGACCAATGTTTGGGCTGCCAGGAAGTCGAAAGGAGTCGTGGTTCTTTGGTGTTGAAATGATGAGAATGACTCGTAATTAACTCAATAGGTATATTTGCTTTTTACACTGATACATTAATTAGTAGGTAGGAGACAATACAATGTATGTGCTACTGAGATGTTTGATAGCGAGTGGGGGGCCGATCGGTTACGTTGCCGCCGATGCGTGGCTACCCTTGTGTGCGTGTTTCTATTGTCGATGTGTTGCGTCGACATAGTATTGTACAGTAGGTACACGTATTGTTGAGTTCAATTTCAGTAAACATTTGACTAAGACTGTTGAATTTATACGACCATATTGTATCTGTGCGAGTTTCAAATTAAAGGCATTGTCTACACGATGAAATAACTGTAAACGGCTTAAAAAAGTGTTGCAGCCATATTTTAATAGGCAATTTCATAGAAACGCACACCTCTATTAATATCTAGATTGAATTTTTTTTGTTTGTGTAGGTAAACGATTTTGAACATGATCGCAAGAGTTTCTAATAACGCATAAAAAGTACATTTTGTGATGTCATTGGGTCAAGATAAATGCCGGTAACAATATTTAGGTCCCGTTTTGGATCGTATTACAAACGTAAACGTAGTCTTTGTACTATTTCAGGCTATACATATATCTATATCCGTGCAAAATTTCATACAGTTTCGTTTCAGCGGACTCATTTTTTTCATCGTGCGCATAATCCCCACAGATACCACCTCTGCCAAATTCAGTGGAGGCAATTATGTCGGACTCGAACCGACTAAAACGCATGCCGTCTATGGGTCCTTGATTGCCGGAGGTGAGATTAAACAAGACATATCTCTCGCACCAGACCCGGAAATATGTTATTAAGCTCAAAAGTCGAAGACGGCTGAATTCGAGTACCTAATTCTTTTTTTATTAGTTTCTTGAACTCTACGGAAGGTTTTTTATGGAGCAGCGGGAACGGGATCAGAAGTCCACACGGGCGGCGCCGCTGGCAACAGCTAGTCAAACATAAAAAAGCCGTTCTGACTTCATCGAGTAATAAACATTCATTCAACTATCAAAATCTTCGCAATTCTAGCAAGACGACTTCAATACCTACTCCATTGGAATTCCTCTAGCTTCGTAATTAAAAAAGTAAATACAGATACAGGGTGGTCTCTCAAAGATATGACGTCTAATTAAAATTTCATCATCATCATCAAGCTAAGGCTTGCGGGTAGCCAACTCGTCAACACTGATGAATTAGTACTATTATTAAAACATCAAATGGCTAAGTAATCAAGTAATTTATGCATGACGTACTTGTAAAGGCTGTTGCCTGGGGATCTTTTACGATTATTTTTACTTTGTTATAGTACCTCATAAACTGTAAATAATTCAGAAGTGCTATGTCATAACATAATATGAACTCGATGTCGAGTCTCGCTCAGCCCCTTTAAAGTAGCAATTCTATTCTATTCTATTCTATCATATTTCAGAATGATCATATCACAGTAGCAGTTTCAGTAGCAGTAGTTTTGCATTTGTATATATTTTTTTGTATTTTTGTATATTTTTATTGTTTTTATGACAATCGGGGAAGCCGAATTTGAACCCGCACTAATATAAATTAAAAGAAAATTGCAAGACACCATAACATAATAAGTCTAATTCCCAACTAGTTACCCGTACATATTCAAAGACAGTATTATAAATCTAGTTTATCTAGTTGTATACTTTTTAAACCATCACTAAGCCTAAAATAGGCTTGTACTATCAGAAACCAACATATCATTCCCATGAATAATTTTCATAATAAAACCGAACAAGACATTTAAAATTCTAATGACTTATTTATAAGCCTGTCCATTTTTCTCGAATGCCGTTAAGTTTAGTTGATTCAGATAATGTATAAATCAAATATAAAACTACTAATTAGACGTTTGATTCAAAAACCACATACAGTTGCAGCTATTGACATATTCACAGCCAATTATTACATATCATATTTAAAATATAACATACTTTGGCAGCTATTTTAATATTATCAAGAAGATTAATTGATCGAATAGCTTTATCGCAATCATTTATCGATTAATTTAATGTAGTCGAATAACTAACATCAATTATTTCAAAGATTTTTATGATAGATGCTGTATTTATGGTTTTTTTGGTGTGTTAAAATATTTATTGATTGGTAATGACATCCCATGTGGTATAAAAAACGTGTAAAATGTAATATTTTCTGATTAATGTGTGTTAAGGCGCCTTTAAATTTTACGATGCCAAAAGTGCGTAATCGGAGAATCTAATAACACAAATTATGAGATAAATAAATATTCTAGCTCAATCTGCGAAACGCCATCTAGACCCATAATAAGCATAACATAGCTCGTGTAAGTCTAAGTAATTGTCGTAGAATTTTTTTTCTTTATCTATAACTAGCTGACCCGCGCAACTTTGTCTGCGTCATCCCGTTTTTGTAACATTTTTCATTCCTGCTCCGCATCTGTTCGTCGTAGCATGATGTTATATACATATAAAAAAAGTAATGTTAAAATAATGTTATACATATACATATAAACCTTCCTCTTAAATCATTCTATCTATTAAAATAACCGCATCAAAATCTGTTGCGTAGTTTAAAAGATTTAAGCGTACAAAGGGACATAGGGACAGAGAACGCGACTTTGTTTTATACTATGTAGTGTTCTAAAAACTTACCGGTAACTAACTGGTTTTCAAATTCATTATAAAGGCATCTCCTCACTGTCATACAATAAACTTTTTCAAACACATTGTGTTTTTAACAAGCCCAATGAATGTGTAAACCGTTCTTATAATATAATAATTTATTGAGTGTAAAAATTGGAGCACCAATAAACTTGGAGTGGACTACCACTTTTATGATCTTAATCAAAGATTGGAGTGATAAAAAGTATATGAAAGATAAAATTATGTTGGTTCATTTTTTGTGATGAGTTGAATTGTAGACAGTTATACTTCTTCATTTTTATAGTATGTATGCCTCGTTGATGCGTATCAAGAGTTTCAATATAGAAGTAGACGTTTGTTCTTCGCACTTGCGGAGTATTGCACATACGTCATCATCATCATTTCATCCACAGGACGTCCACTGCTGAACATAGGCCTCCCCCATCGACCTCCAATCCGACCGGTTGGAGGCAAAATATGTTCTGAGTTAGCAAGCTGAAATAGCAGTAGGTGGGGCACGTAGCAAGAAGAACATATTGTACATACAGTTACAAAAGTTTCTGGATAAATGAAGAGGGTCATCTCAACAGAGATGTCCCCGGGTCTGCCGGGGTGCAAGAGATTTGTCTTGTATAATCTCACCTCCGGCAACGAACGCCGTCCATGGGTCCTTGCCCATGGAAGGCGTGCGTTTTGGTCGCTTCGACTCCGACATAATCACCTCCATCGGTTTTGGTGGAGATGGTATCCGTGGGGATTCTGCGCACGATAAAAATAGGTACTTTTGTAGCCCACTGTACCTACAGATATCCCCATTACATTGATTTGAATATACTATTCCAAGGTACGCGTCACGTTAAAGGTTCTTAAGAGGTCCAAAACAGTGGCTTTCTGAATTAATTTTTCACAATCATCCGTAATATGACAAGATGGATAACAGTAAGATATAAACATGACATTGTTTCGACAAGGAACAAATAATTTGTCATTAATTAACATATATTAAGATGTAACAATATACCGTAACTATTTAAAATAACGGTCAATTTTTTTAAGAAAATTATTTTGGTTTGTGTAGGGCTGTGTAATAATAGCTAATAATTATTAAATAGAATATATGAATTATACTTTCTGTACTTTACGCGAATGTTACACGAAAATGACTTTTTTTTCTTCTAACACGACGTTCGTCATTAGTCACCCCACGACTATAGGTGCTGAAATGTAGTTTCATTTCGATAAAAAGTGGTTTCATTTCAATAAAAAGTGGTTTCATTTCAATAAAAAGTGGTTTCATTTCAATAAAGAGTGATTTCATTTCAATAAAAAGTGGTTTCATATTATTAAAAAATGGTTTCATTTCAATAAAAAGTAGTTTCATATAAATGGTTTCGTTTTAATAAAGTCTGAATGCCATAATTACTACTCAAATGACTAAAAATAAATACTTACCTAAAAATATAACTATTCTAACTACTACTTCCCTTCCCCACCCCTTAGCCCAATATTCCAGCTAAACAAAATACTTATTTATGTTAGGAATAGGTTTTGGCAGGCCGTGTGGAACACCTAACTAAAACAAAAAATTGGTTGAAATTATTTTAATTTGTTTTTGGAGAGGGTTCCCAAACGCACTAATTAAAAAGCGAGTAATTATCACTTAAAATTAGTTTGCACCACTCGCAACCCTAAAACCCCTTCGCGCTACATCGACACGTGTAAGCTAATACATGCATGCATGCATCAGTAATGCGCTTGCATTACACACAATGGCGGTAACCTGTAGCCCATTGTTACAGAGAAAGTGCCTTAGTACTTTATTGAGCGGTAGTGCAGTTGAATTATTCATTATGATAACAGAACGATATAGATTCGAATCAATGAGCATTGTTTAAAGTTTTGGGGTTCCTTCGTTTCTTTAAAAGTCCAAGATAATAGTAATAAAAGAATATTTTCAACCGACTTCAAAAAATGAGATTCTCTCTCAATCTTCAAAAAATCTCATTTTTTGAAGTCGGTTGAAAATATAAAAGTTCACTTACAGTGAAACATGGTTCCACCATTCGTCACTGTTGCCTTACACCTATGCTGTTTTGTGCAAATCGATTTAAGTATTTTGTATGAAATTTGTATTGTGTATCATTTATAACACATTTTTAGATAGATTGATTCCTTTAATTAGTTAGAATTTGCACTTATCTTACACACATCGCAATGGACGACAATGGTGTGAGTTCGAATCACACAATGAAAGTAAAGTAAGATTGAAATAATATTATTTTTCACAGGTAGTAGTGCTTACCACTACTACCTGTGAAAAATAATATTATCGTGAAAAATTTAATTTAAGGTACGGAACCTCCATTAAAATCGAGTATTAAGTACGCCTCACTTAATACAACATTTAATGATGAAATAGAAACGCCGTATTTTTGTTACTTCACAATACCTTTTGATAGTTCATTTGTTAAATGACAATAGATCGAATATTATCACTGATGATGTAGGTACTTGCATGATTTATGATTATTTGATATAGCCTTTAAAAACTGTTGCTCAAGCTACGCACGCGTCGCTATTTGATTCCGTTACCGCAACCTATAGGTACCTATTCCCAGGATAAAAAGTAATCTTTGTGTTGATTCAGGCTGCAATCTACCCCTGTACCAATTTTCAGTCAGATCCGTTCAGCAGTTAGAGCGGTTGACGTTTTATTGTATTTAAAAAAATATGAAACATCGGGCAAAAATCATTCATAGCAATATTAAATATTGGGGGTCTGTCACCTTAAGGTACTTCCAGGTTTGTGTTATAAACAGTGGACCAGACAGCGTGACATCAAACATGACGTTGAGTGTGGACGTAACAGTTTGTGGCGCATGGGCACATAAACTAGAGCTGTGTTGACACCAGTTGATCGATGGTTTCATTTAAGTTCAGCTATCACGCGACGGACACACCCTTCTGACACGGTCACGGTAAAATATTTAGTAAATGTAAACGCGTCATTAGACGGCGATGGTGACACCGTGGTGCACACGCCCGAGGGGCTCATCTCGAAACCAATAACAGGCCTACATCGGCCGGATAACACCAACTGATGATGCAAAGATGGTGTACGCTTTTAGTCGGTTCTATTCAGGCATATGGCTGGCTCCAGCGTGATAAAAAAAAGTGCAACGTCTAAGAGTAGTGCCTTAAGTAACGAAACTTAGGCTTAGTTGCACCACCAACCTATTAAAGTAAGCGTTTAGGTACGTCAAATTTAACTTTAACAGTGACATTGATTTTAATGGTTTTTGCTAAATGTGTTTCACGAGCGTATTTAGTAGCTCGGTTACAGTTATCTTTTTGATAGAATTTGACATTAACAATTAAGTTACGACGTCATTTTAACTATTGTCAAATGGTGCAACCTGTTTTACACCTGACCGGTACTTTAACTGCACAGTTAATGCTAAAGTAAGATGGTGCAACCTAGCCTTAATACTTATTTTTAATGGACAAATATCAAGTTTATTAACCACGCCACATGAACGAGTTATGTGTCTTACATAATTGAAGTGTAGTGCGTGTTAATTACGAAGTGACAAGTCTCGCCAGCTTCGCATACCAGGGGCCCTACCACAATATTTCACTCTTACTTTACTTTCATTTCATAGTGTGATTCGGACTCGGATTGTTGTCATCCATCGATATTTGTGTGAGCAGAAACAGTAGCACTAGCATGAACTCCTATCGAATTCGTAATGTAAAGGTTTCGAGAGAACGGAGCATTGTGATTGGCAGTCTGCCTCTTGTGAACCTGTGTGCGTGTGTGGCCCGCCAATCGCAATGCTGTCTGTTGATACCTTTACATTACGAATTCGATAGTATTTCGTGCTAAGGCTACAGGCCGCGAGCGCGGTGAGCGGTTTGCTACTCCCCATATCCGGGAGCTAGATGGGGATACCGTGATCCTCACATCCGAAAGGATCATCCACCATCTCATAGAGATATACCTAGGTCGGCTCGCCTCCGGCCGGCAGCCGAAGACTCAAAGACGGCGTTCGTTTTAGTCGGTTCGAATCCGATATAAACATTCTCACCGGCTCCGGTGAATGTGGTATTCGTGGAGATTTTGCGTATGAAAAAAATAACGATAGTTGTGTGCTGTATCTTGTAAAACTAGTGTAAGTTCTTACTAATTAAACAAATAAATGTACACTGTTTGACCCATTTTAACGATATAACACTAGTATTTTGAATACACCGGACTATCTATACTAAGTATTATATATAATTGTGAAAAGTTTGTTTGTCCGCGATGAGCGCAAAAACAACTGAACGGATTTCGATGCGGTTTTTTTAGTTTGAAGGGGTTTAATCCAACTTAAAATTTCACATTTGTTTGATTGGAATCGGTTAAGTAGAACCAGAGTTATGATTAGTAATATAGAATTTAAGTTGCATAGATGGCGCTTAGATTACGATAACCGACAGCCACGTGGGCGGAGCCGCGGGCATAGACTAGTATGAAGTATAAAATCTCACTATAAAAGTAAAGTAAGATTGAAGGAGCTTGTGTTAGGGCCCACGAGCGCTGTAAAAAAGTTATGTTCACCACAGATTATACAGTAGTACTAAGACCTGTATTTGTTACTGATAAGGAATGTGTCAGCTATCAAAGTTGATTAAATAAAGACTAATTGGTTACCTAGTTGTACCGAGACATGATTAAAAACAGTGGTATGCCGGGAATGTCTTTCGGAGAAAGGTTTTGTGTTGTCAGTGGGAAGACCGAAGCCTTAAATTGACACAGTTATGTGATAGTATCTAACCCTGCTTTGTCTTCTACACTGACAGTACAGATCCTAACCTTCTACCCTTCTCCCCTCTACAAGGTCGGTAGCACGAGTGTGACGCCTTTAATGTTGCAAACTACCATAGGCCACGGTAATCGCTTACCATAAGGTAGGCCGTGCGCTTCTCTGCTAGCTAAGGGGTACAAAAAAGAACTGACAAAAGCGAAAACAGAGTTTGCACTTCTGTCAGTATTTTCATCAATCAATTTTTGTACTAGACTAAACTTATGCCTCATCAGAATTTTGCCAAAGACACGTTTCCAACCCCCGCCGAGCACGTTAAGAATGGTACAAACCCCCGCTTTACACGTTCATCAAACCGTATCGGCGAATGCATTCACCATAGTGTTCATCACGTTCGTTCGTTTATTTTAATACATCCCCAGACTGGGGTGCGTAGATTCGTGATCATAGGCGCTGGGCCTCTTCCGCGAGGACATCTTCTCCTGCCCTAAACAAGGGGGGGTCCTTGGGACGGGATTGGATTAGATTGGATAGGTCCTTGGCTAGATGAGATGGCTGAAAACCCGGCCAAGGCCCAGCTGAGGGTGTCCAGCGACGAGTATTTACCAACGTGTAGATAGGGCGTTATATACAAAAGTAACGATAACAATAATAGTGTCTTATTTTCTTTTGTTTGTGTACAATAAAAACTTATAATTTATCTACTAATCTAAATTTATGATTTTTTATCTGTACCAATTTCACATGAAGTAAAACCGCGAGAATTCGTTTTTCAAATAAATTAAAAATACAGACGAATTGAAAACCTCCTTCTTTTTTTGAAGTCAAATAAAAATAAACTGACAGTTATCATACAAACAACTGACCTTCATCAAACATAGTCTTCTAAATTAATCTTACTACAAATGAATCAACAACTAACGAAGATCAATTACCTACTCGATGTTATCTTAATAAACGTAATTTAATTTAATTATTTCTTATAATGGCTCCAACATGAATTAATGGAAGCCATGATAGGACATTACAGCATCTTAAATCACATCTTTGTGATCTGATTTACGGGACGTTTTACTTTACTTTAGAATATGACTGTTTTCCCCAACTATGTTATGCCGATAAGTTAATATGTCTTTTTTTATTTATGGCACGTGAATTTCACTTCACTTCGTCTGATGATAAGCTATAGGCAAAGTCTCATGAAAGAGGGTCACCGTTACAAACACGTACAGTGGTACAATGGTGGTGTTCAGCTTGACAGCCTCATCAGATGCTTTTTCACGCCCCGCTTAAAGGACCCGGGACTGTAGGAAGAAGGAAACACGTCAGCTGGTAAGGAATTCCGAGATTTAATAGTGCGGCAGAGGAAAGACACACCGAACCGCTTGGTTTTTGATGTATTGACGTAAATAGAAAAACAAAGACAAAAAATTCAATCTTATTCACATCTATACATGTATCAAGGTACGTTGTATCAGCTGTTGCGATAATATGAGGTCGGCTATGTTTTCATACCTTTAGTTTCAACTGCAGAATATACCTACGTCCCGCGCAACTTCGTCTCCGTCACCCCGTTTTTGCAACATTTTTCACTTCTGCTCCGCTCCAGTTGGTTGTAGCATAATGTTATATACATATAAACCTTCCTCTTTAATCACTCTATCTATAAAAAACACCGCATCAAAATCCGTTTCGTAGTTTTAAAGATTTAAGCATACAAAGGGACATAAGTATATAGGAACAGAGAACGCGACTTTGTTTTATACTATGTAGTGATTAACGAGTAAGTTTAAAACTTAGTAGAACAGTCCAAACTAAGACTAGTAGATACCTCTCACTAACGAGTCTTCGTTACTAAGTTGACATTCAGTTCTAAGCCATAACTCCCGTTCGCCATAAACAACGAAAATCAGTGTGCATCTCATAAAACAAGACCACAATTACGTTTAGATCATAAATCATCATTTTACATCCGAGTTATGTCAAACACATTATACCCTGGAGCGTGCAAATCGGCTAAATATATTCCTAATACACTTAAACTATAGTTTATGGTCTACAGACAGACCGACAAAGAGATCAGGCGAACGATTCAGTAAAATTACGTTTGTAAAACGTAACGTGACATTTCTGTAAGTAAGCTGTGGGTTTTAGGTAAAGAAGTTTACTAATATAATTTCGTCCGATCCCAGTATTTTACCATAGCACACACCAATGACTTTTCGATGCTATTAATAGTTATGTGTGTATTTATCGCAGGTTTATAAGTGTCCGGTTAATGACAATAGGCTCGCCACCTATTACAATGAGACCTAAACATAAACTGGCGAAATGTAGGTGCTAGCACCTCTGCCTACCTCTTCGGGATAAAGGCGTGAGTTTATGTATGTATGTATGTTTGAAATCACAAAACTAAATAGTTGTACTTTGTCAATCATCCTGAATACCTTTTGCTTTTTATTGTACGCAAAATCACCACGGATACCACCTCCACCTAAACCGGTAAAGGAGATTATGTCATACTCGAACCGACTGAAACGCAGGCCGTCTATGGTTCTTTGATTTCCAGACGTGAAATAATACAAGACAGTTCTCTCGTAAAACATCCAGAATACCGCGTTACTGTAATATCGAAATGGCAATAACGCGTTCAAGAAACGTAGAGTTACTGAATTAGACCCCTGTATAGCTTCTCTTTAAGTTAAAGATGTAGATAAGGCTGAGTGTAGAACAGCAAGATATTAGTGATCTTTGATACTAATATATTATGTGATCAGTTTGGAAATGAGACGATTCGCCGAGAATGTTTGTTGGAAGCTGTAGTTTTTCACTTTCGCGATGATATCGGCCAGCGATATTTTATTACGAGATCGCTTTGAATTCTACTAATGTTATAAATGTGGAACTATGTATGGCTGGCGACGATTGAATCTTCATTACTCTTTTTCGCAAAATAGCTGAACAGATCTGGATAAAATTTGTCATAGAGATTCTTAACGTCAGATGGCAGTCGCTTCACGTAAAATATCGAAGTTCAGCCGCATCACAGTTAGACTGGAAAGCCGAACCCAACTGAGTTGGGAAAAGGTTCAGAGAATGATGATGACTCTAAGTTATTAATAATTCTGACCAGAAAACTTTGCATCATTGATGATATAATGACCCTCTAATCATTAGCACGTAGTTATTTAACATTGTATTTAAATATTGACACAAAAAGGTATTTGGTACTGAAAATAAAGATATGAAAATGTCTTTGATATTTGTGTAACTGATATAGTGGCGCAACATATTAAACTCTTCTTTCTTCTAAGTAAGAAGTTATTCAAATAATTACATCCCATTAATACTTGAATAAAACTCTTGTGCTGGATGCTGAACTATTTTGTGTATTTTAATTGTGACTATGTATGCTGTGACATTTTGTAACCATTTTATATAAACAATAAATTATTCTTTTCCGCCTAAAAAGTATGATTCTATAGAAACATGCCCTTAAATAGCACTTGCCTATTAGATTGTTTATTAACTATCTATGAGAGCTATCAATCAACAAAGTTAGTGACTGTGTCAGGTCAATATATCAACAACAGATAGTTTAAATAGGTCAATAGAACAAATGATTGCTTTTCACTACCGAAAAATAATACAATACAATCGAATATGTCTTTTTACCATTTTTTACGTCCAGTAATCCCCAGGGATATCCCCAGCCAGAGCGGTGGTGAGGTTATGTCGGACTCAAACCAAGTAAAACGCACAGTCGAGTTCTCCTTCTCTCACAGTGATTTTGTCAGCATATTATTTTGTTAGTCGCCTCTTACGATATCGTTAGAATGATGTGAAGTGGTGATATTCTTTCTCCATCACCAGGTATGTAGGTACACAGAACAGTTAAAGAAGGAACAGTTAAACCTCCTTTAACTGTTCTGTGGTAAGTACAGATCCAACTAATTTACTATTATATATTGCAATATAGATAAAAGGTACAATCAACAAAAGAGATACGGTACCATATTTGTAAGAAAGTGGCACCGTATCTCTTTTGTCGACTGCACATTTAAAATATGAATAAATTCGGAAATCTCCAAAAAGTAAGTAAATATTTCTAACAAAAGTTGCAGATGTCTTATTTAAAAATGTATTATACCTAACATCGTATAAGTTATCGCTTCGTTTGTCTAAAGTTATTTAAAGCCTGTGTTGTTGATACTCGGATATTATTTAGAGTATCGTGTCAATCTCTGGCAATTAACAGGCGGTATTCGAGAGTTAGATCGTTAACAGATAAAATATATACACGTAATTATCACTCAGCTCACCTCTTCGACGTCAACGAACGTTTACATTTTGTTTTATAGTTGGTTTTACTCTTCCAGATTAACACCTGCCTCAATGAGACAATGATTAGACAGTTTTTTTAAAGGGTATTTGTAACCAAAAAGGTTAGTATTGTCGTTCACGTGTCTAACTAAACATGAACTCCGTGGCTCAGTGGGCGAAGTATACGCTGGCTGTGCACGAGGTTATGGGTTCGATCCCACACAGGATACACAAATAGTTGTTCTGAGTTTGGGTATACTTTGTGTCCGTTAGTTGTATGTTTGTAAAGTCCTCCGCGATACAGGGCTTTCCCTAGTGCGGGAGTTTTCTTTAAAAACAAAAAAAAGCAATTGCTTGTGTGAGGAATGGGCTCATATTTGTGGTGTATTGGCTACAAATCCCTCTATTTAGCTCCACCGTCGACCACACCATCACCATAGTTATAGTGGTCATACACGAGCCTATCGAACATAAAAAAACATCGCTTGAGGTTACTTTCAAAATGATGTGATCAATGCTTTTTCATTCACTCACTCAGTAGATAAGTAAAGCCTTTAAGTGAATGATTAAATGAATGAATAAAGAATAATTTATTGCATTCTATCATTAAGAAGTCGCGTCTATTCTTTTGAATGAGTATATTTTGTGTAATTATATGCGTTTATAATTATGTCCTAATAATAATAAGAAACAGAAGTTTACTATATTACACATATTGCAGGAAAGGCATTGCTAGACGATAAACTTTTTACGGTAAAATGGTAATTAGTAACTTACATACGATCAAAAATTATATGAAAATAAATAATTTATAAAATGGAGTCTATTAAGTACAGCTTACAAATACGAAATTTAACGGTTATTGCGGGGCTTTCTAATTACCTATTTTATTTATGACTAAAGATCACGTGACCATCGGCACATCGGGTAATATTTAGTACCTACGCAATCAGTATGATTTTTACGCACCTGTTATAATAATTCCGTCAAAGATTAAAGTCTTCATACATACAGACAAGACTATTGAAATATGAAACTAAATTCACCTGTAGCACTAACATGAACTCCTATCGAACTCGTAATGTAAAGGTTTCGAGAGAACTGAGCATTGTGATTGGCAGTTTGCCTCTTGTGAACCTGTGTGCGTATACCCGCCAATCGCAATGCTCCGTTCTGTCGATACCTTTACATTACGAAATCGATAGTATTTCGTGCTAAGGCTACAGTAGATCGCTGTAAATGTGTGTCTTCACGAACAAGTTATTAGGAGTTACCGAACCGCTTTTCTTGATGGACTTATTTGTACTGTATGTGAGTAATATTCAAACCTTACGCGGGTGAATTTCAACATCTACGAAATTTTACCTAATTTTGGTGTTTTTTTTTGTTACTATATATAAGGATAATATTATTCTATAATCAGGTAGAATACATATAATAGTTGCTTGAAAAGCCAGAAAAGTCTAATTAAACCCGAAAATTACAAAAATATTATCGACACCTAAATTGTCATTACACCAAAATTGGTATGTTAACACCAAAATTAGATGAGTGACATTATGAAGAACTTCTGAGGTGGAATTTTCTTTAATTATCTTATTATTTTTCAAAGATAAAACTTATTAAGTCCTTGTTAGCATGCAGTTTGCACAAGCATGTGTCACGAGACTGTGAGCTAGGTTGTACAATCCAAAATCTCTTCGCGGCCAACTCCCGGCCTCGATGACTGTGGCGTGCAGCTGCCAATCATTACCAGCTGTGGCCACTTAATGCCTGATATTCGTATCAGGCAACGTGACGTTCGTATCACACTGCAGACTCGACATCCGGAAAGCCAGTGGCCCCAACGGTATTCCAGCGGTGGTCTTGAGAAAATGCGCAGCTGAGTTGTCTCCAGCGCTAACACGGCTGTATCGCCTCTTTTATTGCTCAGGATCGGTCCCGCGGGTTTGAAAGGAAGCGAACATTCAACGAGTCCCCTAGAAGGGGGACTGCTCTGAACCCGGAAACTTTCGACCCATAGCTGTAACCTTATACATTTGCAAGGTGTTAATCAGATCATCAACGTACAACTCATACGTTATCTAGAGGATCACTCCATAATTAACGACCATCAGTACGGATTCAGGCCGAAACGTTCAACGGGTGATCTTCTGGCGTACGTCACACATCTCTGGGGTGAGGCTATGGACAAGCGGGGCGAGTCACTGGCCATCAGTCTTGATATCGCCAAAGCTTTCGATAGGGTCTGGCACAGTTCGCTTCTATCCAAAATCCCGGCTTACTCTATATAGGCAGCATCCACTGCTATGAAGATTTCGGACAACCCGCGGCCAAGCGAGCTGACATTGAGGAGCAGAGAAGGCAACTTGTCTCTGAGCTCGACTGAGACCTGGATCACATTTCCCAATGGGGCTCCGCCGGAGCAGCGATGTCTTCTGTACAAGATACAGGTTCGTTATTGCGTGGAATACTGTTCTCATCTCTGGGATAGCTCCGCACTACTGTGCGTACGTCACACACTAGATATTCTACTAGACGCTCTCGATAGACTGCAGCGGCGTGCAATCCGAATCATAGATAGTCCCGACGTCACCAAAAGTCTCGAACCTCTACAACTACGAAGAGATGTAGCCTCATTGGCAGTACTCTATCGGCTGTACCATGGTGAGTGTCCTGGTGAGCTCTTCCAACTGGTCCCACCCTCTCCCTTCCTACACAGGACAAAGCACGCAGGACTTAGATGTCACCCACATACGGTACAAACAATTCCATCAAGAACCAAGTGGTTCGGTGACTCTTTTCTACGTCGCACCATTGAGTCCTGGTATGCTCTGCCAGCGCACGTGTTTTGCGGTAGATGCACCGGAACAGTATTCCGGTAGACGCAGGTTCGAATTCTGTTTCGAGCAGAATTCTTTTTCTACATTAATTTAATGAAAATAAACATAAATTACTAAAATAGCCCTATATAAAGAGAGATAAATCTAACTTTGGTGTAACTAAGCAATTTTGGTGATTAGTCAAACACCACCAAAATCACCAAAATTAGGCCACCAAAATTATAATTGTGCCAAATAAGTTGATTTGACAAAATACTATTCAGAATATTATATTTACATTACTATTTTTTTAAACAAATACCGGACCCTTACGCTATACATTATGTACTTAAACAAATAACGAGCTTAAAACGTTTTAAATCATCAACACAAAAATTACAGAAATTTTGTCCGAGGGCTTACGAGAGTATTAGTTTCGTTTTTAGTGGGAAATCGGAGCAAGCTGGTACACCACTGGGACTGGTGCGTGACAGCACATAACTAAATGATTCGAACGAAGATAGTTAAGTCCCAGGAACTATTTTCAGTACGATTCACGGTAGGATTTTATTTTAGACACCAAAATTTGCAACTTATCGCGGACGGACCTTATACATTTTTTATAAGATTAAATATAGCACTAAATACTCGGCTTAAATACTCAAGGGGTAGAAAAGCTAATACAGAATTAAAATAAAATTAGGTATATCCTGTAAACTGACGCTGTGTTGATTGGGATGTGATTTTTCTTTATAAAACAGGTTGTGGACGCGCCACCAAACTTATATTTTATGTGGAAAATATTTTTTTAATATTTATTAAAATAATTTCTTATAACTCAACGTGTATGACTTTAATAAGATAATTAATTGCTTTCTTACACAAAAAAAAGATTTGCCGTATCTTAACTTTAAGGCATGATTTTCAGTGCCGCCGCCTCATTTTTACGTTTGAGAAATTCACCCACGCGCTTTATCCAGAGTAGGAAAGGAGAAGGTGGGACCAATTGGAAAAACTCATTAGAACGCTCACCATGGTACCTATAGCATTGTACACTCTCATATCATCAGAAGGGCGTCATTATATATTATTAGTTATAAGCTACAGTAGTACCTAACTTATATATACCTACCTAGTACCTATTTGTTGTATTTAATTTTATTTTGTATTGATAAGCTACTAACTGCCGCATTGGAGCAACCTGTTATGGTAGTTAGATAAAGAAAATAAATAAATAAATATCTTTATCCATATACCTACTCATCATCAGCTCAACGTTGATCTACGACTTCCACTCCAGCTCTTCAGCTGACCTCCCAACCCCTAGAGGAAAACGTCAGAGCTTTGACCGTCAATCGCCTTGTGTACCCTAATTTGCAAAGAAATTAGGTTTCACCTGAATCTATACACCATTCAACCATTACTCCGTACATTTTTATAGTGCATATTATTAAAATTTTAATTAAACTAGTAATGTAATACAATGTACGCAGCGCAAATAAGTAATGATCTACCTAAGGCTAGTTCACTCGTAAAATGATAAACTTTGTTAGGTTGGCAATAACTAGTAATGAGATTGCTCATGGCAGTACACCTGTGTGAATAATTTAAAACTATCTATACCTACATTATCTATGGCATGTAATGCATGATATTGAACGCATTTGTTTAATGAAAATTTGAAAGTATCGACATATTTTTTTTCTTTCAATTTGTATAATATAGATGTTGCACCCAAATAACTTTTTTTGATACATCTTAGGTGGCAGACAAGCAAACGGCCCACCTGATGTAAAGTGGTTACCATGGCGTATAGACGTTTACAAGACCAAGGGCGTCACACTCGTGCTGCTGACCAAGTAGAGAAGAAAGGGTAGGTGTGAAGGTTATGAGAGATTTTGTGCTATCAATGTAGAAGACAAATCAGTATTTCGCGCTCTTCTGCTTAATAAATAAAACCCCTATATTAAGCACTGGCTACCCTTCTCACCTCCGGAAACACAACACAACACAAGGTTATTGTTAACCGCGGTATTCGATAGAGCGTAGGTATTTCCCCAATCGGACTGCTCAATTGTGATACCGTCATGTCCTACCTCCGTTAGGTACACATAAGATATAGAGGACCTTTTTGTAATAACTTTTTTTTCAAGTTGCTGGTCGAATAGTGATATTTCGTGATACTTTTTTCGTTATATACGGCCAGTCTAGTGATATATGTATACAAAAGGTCATTGCAAATAGATGATTACAAATATCATTCTCCATATCATCCATTATATTTTCTAAAATTTGTACGCCGTCATAAATACGGCTAAACACGTTGGACTAAAACTTAATTTTAATATCTTGCATGCACATAAATTTATAACACGTGTTTACACAAATAAATGATTTGATTTGATTTGATTTGATCATGTATAACTAAAACGAGTTAGGAACTTGTTAATGTTGCATACAAAAATAGTACTAATTTTCTACCATAATTTAACTAAGTCCTCTGGTAGTAAATTTCAGATGAGGTGGCAGACACAAAAGGTTGTGCCACCTTAATAAACTTATTTAAAAATGGACTCTATGACAGGCTACGACTAGACTAATCAGTGCTTAAGAAGTGACAGACAGTTACAAAGCTTTAAATAAATAAACTATTACATTTTATCACTACAAATTAACGAAAACTTGTAGCTGCTTATTCCTAAACATATAAATAAATAACATACAGTAGCTATTAATAACAATATTCTACCTAAGGCTGTTACAACCTTATAATTAGAAACTTTCTTAGGTTGGCAATAAGTGGTAATGAGATTGCTCGCGGCACACTTGTGTGAATTATTTAGATATTTAATATGTATGAATCGTCTATAGCAGGGTTTCTCATAGTTGTGGCTCCACGTCCCCCAGTCAGATATGGCGGATGAAAAGACAAATTATTTAAAAGTACGCAGCTTAAGGGAAAGCAATCCGGATCCGGACTCATACGGTTCCGCTTTATTTTAAAGTTTAAATAAAATCCGTGGAATCAAGAACGGAGGAAATAGCGACTAACTTGATACCATTAGCAAATTGTTTCATTCACTCAAATAGATACATAAATAATTACTTACAGTAAATAGATACTTCATTTTTTTCATAACTAGGCATGTTTCCACGAAGACAGAATTTTACTACTGTACTTCAAAATTCCGAACTTCGTCCCCGAGTACTCCACTTTGAGAACCGCTGGCTTATATTAAAGTGTTCACGATTTATCAAAATGATTTGTTTTAAATGAAAATAACACAACATCGCGTGTAAATGCCGTTGGCAACAGTATCAGTTGTATATTAGGAACACACACACACATTATACGACTAATATAGTTAATTTGATAGTCTCAAATACTTTAAAGAAACAATTTCATGGTCTAGATCATAAGCTACAAAATACTAACATTTTCTGTTACCTCTTTTTTACACCAAGAGACAAGTTGTAAACATGTTTGAGACAAAACTTGTTTAAGATTTGTCAAAGTCTTGTAGAAATCTTGTCAGAAGACAATTACTTGTTGATACGTGTCTTGAGACTGTTTCTTATACTTTTTGGTCTGGACCAGACCAGGACAAGTAACCATATTTATGCATACAAAATTTGCACGAAATGGGAATCGAACCCGATCCTCCCGACCAGCAATCGCAATCACTACCGCCACGCCACCGAGTATGTAACATAAAATATTCAACTGACCATTTTATGGTCGTAAATACCCTATGATCAGGTGACCAAATCCACGGGAAATGGCTTTGTATAATCTAAATGAGTTTTTGAAACCCGATATGAGTAGTATAACATTATGTTTACAAAATAGTACCTATTTGATACAGCGAATTTAGAATAATCTAGATAACACAAGCTGACCCTGTTGCCAAGCTGATAGATGATTATAAAGTTTTCGGGCCTACCCGCGCTAGGAGTGGTGCATAGTCTACATAAAAATGTCTTATTATTATTTTATATGAAACTAGCTGACCCGCGCAACTTCGTCTGCGTCACCCCGTTTTTGCAACATTTTTCACTTCTGCACCGCACCAGTTAGTTGCAGCATGATGTTGTATACTCTACATCTGTGATATATGCATTAAGTGTCATTTCGTAACTTTAATGGAACTAGATACTTAATAAAACATAATGAATATCTAAATCAAATCTAACAGCTACTGAGAATATTAAACGCCACCCGGCTACGTGGGTAACAGATGTCTGGCCACGCCACTTGGCCCCGGTATTATTTGAGACCCAAGAACAACACACCTATGTGAATAAACACTAATAACTCAAATATAATAGACATTCCAAGTTGAACAAATTTCGTAAAAAGTAATTCGCTTTCTGCCTAAACAACATGCCGAAACTTAGTACTTATAGAAATGAAGACACTTATAAATTTGACTGACGTAATCCCGTTGACAAGACGAACGAGGTTTGTACTTGTAATAAATATTTCAGATGCTGTTATACTGAATTGTTATCAAAAGCTAGCTTATATTTTATGAGGCATTATAATTCAGTATTGTCTAATTTACGATGCTAAATTACTAACAGACTAACAGTCAATAACTTTATTGCAGTATGAGAATAAGTTTTGTGTCTGCAAGGATATTAGAATAGCATATTGTCGTTTATGTTATCATTATGCTTATAGTACTAACTTGATATTTATAAATGCATCAAAATGAGCGTTACTCTTGAAAATATTGGTATCATTTCAAAGGGTATGTCGTGTACTATTAGAAAGAAAATACACTAATAAATTAAATTATAATAATACTTCTATTAAAAATCGAATGAAAATCAAAATACGCTACATATTTATTTATTTAGCACACACGGCATAATATGCTGTAATAATAATATAATCAAAATATGCTGTATTTTCATTAGTTAATGTTTATTTGACTAATTGACGTCTAAAAGAATCTATTTTTCATTGTAATATAAATACCTACAGTATTCATTGTTATTCCGCGGGTCATAAAAAAAAGAAAAAAGGTCGCAAATTCGCTACGGGCTGTTAAGATCAGCGTCACATTACTAAGGTGGAGATCTAAGAGCTTGCGCTAACTACTTCAGTTTCTAATATTTTATCAATAAGTTCTGAATACCTAACCATTTTACTAAACACGATAATCAAAGTACTTCAACTATACAGCAAAAAAAACTATAAACATGATACAGTGAATCATCTGACAGCAAATTACTCATCAATAGTAATGTAAAGCGCCCCCAAACGAAGTGTTTCCGTTAAGTTTACGTTACTTTTACGTTACTTTTACGAGTTTTACGATCCACCAGCGTTTTCATTAGCCTAAGACCACCATCGGTCAAACAGAATACTACTCATCGGAATCAATAATAATAAAATAACAAGCTCAAACGCGTGCCCAATTGCGTGAAGGCAATAAGGAGCTGTTTTTATTGCCTGTCGACTTTATTATCAAGTTCGAATCACTTCTGTCAGCAAACTAATCATTGATCCCAATCTAAGCATCACAAACTTAAAGCTTCTACATTAAGATTTAAGAATATTAACCCCCTTCGATTGGTTCCTTCATCAGATGATATTTTTTGACACAGTTTTATTGGTTTCATCTTCATTTCACTAAATCTCATTTCGTATACCTTTTAGTTCATACTGAAAATAGAAACTGTTCAGGTTTCATAGGTCTTAGTTACAAAATGTTTTCATATAATTGTGACATTTTATCAACAATACTTTTGTAAATGATTCAACGAAACGACACTTATGTGCCGAGCTTTAGACTGACGTATTTCAAATTCACATATTTTTCCGTCGGTTTACAACGTTAATATATTTGATTTATAATATTTCAAATTTTTGCGAAAAAATATTTTCTTTACGTTAACCGATGTAATATAAAAAATCTGAGTTTATTTTACCAATAGCGCGCTTCAATATCACATCACTTCGTCTGTTATCAAACTAAAATAGATGTTAACTGTGCTACTCTATCTGACAGCGTCGTCAGATCTTTTTCACGCCTCTCTTAAAGAACCCAGGACTATAGGAAGTAAAAAAACGTTTATCAAAAACCCTTAATTGTTATTTCACTAGTTTACAATACACGTCATAACTCGTTTCAAAATTTTTATAACTAGACATTTCCATTATAGCAAGTTTAAATCATGTAGAAAGTAATTGTGGCCTATGTTAGCATATTGTTCAACAGCTAGCCGCAATCTAGGCGGTCTATTCAGCTCCAACACTTTAATACATCTTAAGTATACAATGGTGGATATTAATATTTGCTGTAGTGTCGTGTTTTAAGTTTAGTGAACTTCTTATCTTATTTCCTTGTTGCTTCAACGCGGGAAGGTGTATTTGGTTGTACCAGTTAGAGAATGAAACGCAATCCATCTTGATCATGATAGTAAGCTGTTCTAATCTGAAAGATTCTTAAAGACCACCTTTGATTCAGAGTTATAATTGTGTTATCTGAATTTGCGGTAGCAGTCGTAGTTGTAAAAGGCAGGGTGTTCTTTACCGCGGCAGCCTAGTGGTATGGTTAATGGTGTGCTGAGACGAGGTCTCGGATTCAATCCCAGGTTTTACAATGGCACACACTAATGACTTCTCGATGTTTTTCGAAGTTATGTATGTATTTATCGCAGGTTTATAAGCGCCCGGTTAATGGCAATATGCTCGCCACCTATTACAATGGGACCTATACGTATTACACGGCGAAATGTGGGTGCTAGCACCTCTGCCTACCCCTTCGGGGTAATGTACAGTGGGCTCCAAAAGCCTCATTAAAATGAACTATCTGTTCTGTAACTATTCTATGACAATTTTCGAACTTGATTTCCATTGACATTTATCATGTCATCCGGATAGTTAACTAATTGGTACAACAACCGATCATAAGCACCTAATGAGATCAAAAATAGTTGTGACTTTGTGAAACTCGATAACTATAGTTGAGTCTCGCTATGGTGGCCGTTTCGACACAACTACCTTAGCTTACCTTTGGCTTAAGCTTTTTGTGAGATTTAGCTCACAGTTAAACCACGGTAGCCAAGTGGTATGGGTCTTGAGGTCTCAGGTTCGATCTTAGGTTTTACCATGGCAAGTTATGTGTGTATTTATCGCAGGTTTATAAGTGCCCGGTTAATGGCAATATGTTCGCCACGTATGACATTGGGACCTAAACATAAACTGGACCTCTGCCTACCCCTTCGGGGATATATGCGTGAGTTTATGTTATGCTTTAGCACTTTTTCTCGTTTTTGGTGTGCTTAATTCTGGACAACGAATTGTTAGACGAATAACCGAAAAAAATATGGTGAGACTGGAACAGAAGAAAATAAACATCACACACTAAAAAAGAAGAAACAAGAAAACGGCCATTATAGCGTAGTGCAACTATACTTATAAGTAATTGTAACGGTGTATTAATGGAACTAGCCATGAACTATCGAAAGGAAACACTCATCATTTCAGATATAACTATTTGAATAACATTTGAACAAACAGGTGTATCAAATGATAACATAAGTAGTCTACACTAATATTATAAAGAGCAAAGATTTGTTTGTTTGTAACAAATAGGCTCCGAAACTACTTGACTGATTTCAATAATTCTTTCACCTATAGAAAGCTACAATATCTAGGAGTAACATAGGCTACATATGATCACGCTACCATCCAAGGAAGCGGAGCAATAATCATAAATCTCAATAGATTTCTATAAACTGAAATTATATACATGAGGTCGGGTCATGTAGAAACAGTAGGGCGAAGCCTTCTAACATCGGGAGAGGCCTAAGGCCAATAGTGGATTGCGATAGGCTAATTGATTGATTGATATAATTTGTACTAGTTAGCAGTTAAACTACTCATTGCAGTAAACACGTCAATTCCAAATCACAATCGAATCATAAATAAAACGATTAGAGTCTTAGTTGAATATTATGTAGAACTATCCCAAAATAAAGATGTTTGTATCAATAATATAGTAGTCATTAGCATTTGGAATGATATTAACGATTGTTCTTAAAATTTTAGTGGATTCCATCGAGACATTCCAAGAATGCAATATAGATTTTGACGATCAAAAATAAAGTGTGCTCTAGTTTGCTATTATTTTATTTAGATCGGAAAATCTGAATGCTCCAACGGGACTCGATCCCGCGATCTTTCACTTACAGGGGAAATGATCTAATCTGAACGTCTGAAGCTTTCGAAATTCTCTTTTACAACTATCTGGGGGGATGGTGGGAGCCATCTATCAATCATACGAACTTTCGGTCACAATTATAATCAAAATATAAATAGTGACAGTGCGCTTTGGAATAAGTGCTACCGAAATAAAAGTCCTTTCTTTTTTGTGCGCGAAATCCTCACAGGACTCGAACCGACCAAAACGCACACCGTCTTTGGGTCTTTACTTGCCGGAGATCGAAATAAACCTGGTGTCCATTCTCCTACTTCTCCTTAATCATCACTACATAGTATAAAATAAAGTCGCGTTTTCTGTCCCTATTTTTCTTGTCCCTTGTATGCTTAAATCTTTAGAACTACGCAACGGATTTTGATGCGGTTTCAATAGATAGAATGGTTAAAGAGGAAGGTTTATATGTATATAACATTATGCTACGACTAACAGGTGCGAGTCGCGCGAGTCAGTTAGTATAAAATAAATAGAGTTATTTAAGAGATAGTTTTACATATATATAACATCATTCACGTGCGGATCAGGAATGATAAATGATGCAAAAATGAGAGACATCTTATATAGGTAACACAGACGTAAAATCAGATATTTATAATCACATTTTAACAAATAATATGTACCTACATGTAATTACAGTAGCAGGTTCAAGACAAATTCATAATTGCTGCTTATAATGGCTTGTCAACACTTCCATTCATGCTTATCATAACATCTAGCGAGACGTCTGATACATATATATGGGCAGATACATGCATAAAAAGAGTATAACTCATCTCACCACGACAGAATATTTAAAATTCAAATAAGATTTTTTTTCTCATACGATATAATCTGTGATAAAATCGTTATATAAGGAAGCTGTTGGAAGAATAACAGGTGTACAGTAGATTGATGTATAAAAGTGTCCGATCAATTCCGTGGCATCGGCGCCTGCGCATCCTAAGATTGATGTATTACGCATGCCGTTGATCAAGCAAAATGTATCCTGTTTCGCGCTTGGAGTTTCAACTTTGCTTTTAAAAAGCATGTCGTTTATAAGCGCGTTGAATTAAACTAGGTTCTCGTGTTTTATTTATGAAATTCATCGAGTAAATGTGATGTTGTATTATTTTCTATCTGGCCCTATCAAATATCTGTAGCACTAGCAAGCATGAACTCCTATCGAATTCGAAATGTAAACGTTTCGAGAGAACGGAGCATTTTGATTGGCAGTCTGCCTCTTGTGAACCTATGTGCGTGTGTAGCCCTCCAATCGTAATGCTCCGTTATGTCGATACCTACATTACAAATTCGATAGGAGTTCATGCTAAGGCTACAGATATTCTTTTGAATAAAAAAGTAATAGAATAGAATTAGTGAGTTAATAAAATATTTCATAATACACATGTTCATAGATAATAATATATGTATTTATATGTTTTGGGTAAAGGTGTCTCAAATAACCTCAATGATTAATTGAAATGGATTTGACCTCTGAGCATATTTGACATGGCCCTTACTCGCTAAATTGTAACTACCAATATATTTCTTTTATTTAGATAGGTACTTTACATATAAATTATTTGTAAGCAGAAACTGCGTATTACGAAGATGAAAATACTATGATGATGTACGGACTGCGGAGTGACGCGTAAAGAGGAACTCCCACATCCACGGTAGCCTTCATGTACTTCTTATATATAAAATTCTCATGTCACAATGTTCGTTCCCGTACTCCTTCGAAACGGCTTGACCGATTCTCATGAAATTTTGTGAGAATCGGCCAACATGTATTTTTCATACCCCTAAATGCTCGGAATGGAACAGCGGGAACGGGATCATGTTAGTGCAGAAAACAAAGAAGGGTTTCTCGGTCTCCTCACTGACAACACAAAACCTCTCTAGTGAGCTCTGGCAACCCTACTCACCGCCGGAAACAACACAAGGTTATTATTATTGGCGGTATTCTGTTGAGCGGAGGTACTTCGCCAGTCGGACTGCTCAATTAGGACTGGAGATACCGTGATGTCCTATCTCCGCATTATATAGGTATATACGACTTCTAAAATATAAAACTTTTTCAAAGTAACTAAAACTTTTTAAATTAAATTTTAATACCTATCTTACGTTTTTATCTTCTTCTCACCTCGCCTCATCAAACTCATCATGGTCGGGTGCGCTTGCGCATCACATCTTGCACAAGTCCAGCTCATTATTCATGTTAATATTGATATTAATTAACGCTTTATGTCAAGTAAGGTTAACATAACAATTTCAACCAGTTACGGTTCTCACGGTTCGGAGTGGTCAACAAAAAAATCTCGACTGTTTTTGATACTTTTATTTTTTAATTATAATAAAAATAGAAATAATAACTGAGTGCAGTTTTGGAATAAGTGTTAATTTATTTTTATAATTTATTGCTAAATTGCTATTTATTATTAAATGCACCGCAGTATCAAGAAATCCATTGATAGCAAATTGAAAATGGTTCACTTCGACGCGATTCCATCAATAGAATGTCACATTGTCTAGAGGCCTTGGGGTCCTAGTCAAGTAGCAATCGTTTTGTAGAATGGATTGATCAATATTTGGATTGACATTCGTTCACGTCTGTCATAAATGTTATAAACGTCAAAATACCTGTCAACCCCATACATTGAACATAAATTCTATTCCATTCTACAAAACAATTGCCATCTATCCTGGACCCCTGGTTCTTCGTCTACTGTACGGAGTTTTTATATTTTCTTATCGCTATGTACCTACTATCACATATCGCACTCACAGTGTCCTTATTCTCGAAGTAAACTGTCCGGTCTATCCGACTGCATAGAAAAGCGAGGTAGCAGCTTTCATCACTGGATTCCTTGTTGCAGATAACTTAAACTTTTCTATATCTTGAAGAGTCGGAAGAGAAAGAAGGTATTCTAATATTACTAAGTAGTACGTAATCAAATTCTACCATCACTATCGAGGAATTTTTCCCCGTATTCATAAAATACAATGCACTAAAAAAGGGAGAGTAAAGTGAAATGTGGGCAACACTGAAGCGTTGTATTGTTCTTCCCACACCCAGATCGATGATTACACTCGATGATGACTGATTTATGTTTGAAGATGGCAACACTAGATTCGTTCGATACCGTTTTTAGATAGAGCATATTTTAAAATATGCTCCGTCTGTGGCGAATGGCGTTTGCCGGTTACTTTAAAAAATACTAGACTATAACCGCGGTTCTGCCCGCGTAGGCTTTGGCTTTATATTTCTGTGCAGGGTACAGAGTTTTAGCAGTGTAACAGCGTTTGTCGCCTCTTACGATACCCTACGCATGAAATAATCAATGATGTGATGATCTATATCGCCTCTTTGCTTCTATAATGTGACATATCCGAAATTTCGTTTTTTTTATTATTTGATAATTAAAACCGCCGTGATCGATTTTATTTTCTCAAAAAACGTGGTATTTTTTACGCGGTAAATAGCGAATCTGTGGGCGAAAGAGATAGCGTCATTGTGTCAGATCACAATATGGCACTGTCTCTTACTGCATCAAGGATTTTTGCGAGAACGTAACATAACAGTAACCACTACGCACTTACAGTGGAAGGAGCTCTTGATTTTCTGCGAAAACGTGACATAATGTGTTTATCACGTTTTGATTGTAAAGATAAGTCTTAATTCAATTATGATTTTAAATGTTATAATGTGATATATGGATGTGACACATTAATACTGAAAAATAGTGTGGAATGTTAATTGTTATATACCGTACATGTCACATTGCTGTCGAAAGTATGAATGTTTTATTTGGAGTTAACTTAAGATGTAATGTTGTAGGTGATGAAACTTTTTCCAAATTAAAATTCAAGCGATGGATAATTATAGATGTTTCGTTTTTGAACAAAAACAAATGTATTTATTTAGGAATATTCTAATATAGTCCGTTGTAAATACTAAAAGTAATAGCCGTTGGTACTTGAATTTTTCAGATGGAATCTAGATGTAAGACAAGTGACAAGTGCAGGTAACTATATTATGTGAATATCATACTTTGTGGTGTATTTGCCGTATCTTAGTTTAATAAGAAACTACTAATCTTAGCAAATATTTAAAATAATAAAACTTATTTTTAGAAAACGACTCTTCATTAAGCGTAGCGGGGGTGATTTTATAAAAATATAGGCTGCTATGAAAACTGATTATTAATATTTGCGCCAAATAATACCAAGACTATCTCTGATTACTGTGTAAGATCATAATTGATTTTTAATTTTGTAATTTTGTCTTAACTTAAAAGTAGATTTATTCTAATTTGATTACTTATTTTCAAAGGACTATTTTGTATTCATGTTTTGACTAAGTCTAGTCCGTTACATTTGTATTACAATATTGGTTGGTTAAATATTTTTTTAATTTTGTATTTTGTTTGAAATTGCTAACACTTATAATGCTATTGTCAAGCCCTCTTTAAAAAGTAGCAAGTGTCCAGGTCTCCCTAACACCGCGACGCGTACAATGAAGCAAAGCGCGCCACTAAGAAAGCTGTAGCCAGAGCCAGACGAGACCACTTACAACCTCTATGATAAGTTGGAATCGCCTGAGGGGCGCAAGCTTATCTATAAGTTGGCGCGTTCCAGGGTCAAAGCGGCACAGGATATAATTGTCGCGGAGAAAAACAGAACGAAGAATACGCCACTGCACTGTCTGTTTGTAGACATGCAGAAGGATTTCGACTGTGTTCCTCACGCGGTGATCTGGTGGGTACTGCGGGTTCCAGAGTTCTATATTGACACTATCCGAAAAATGTACTACAATTCCGGTCCAGACCGCTGTTGGCGACCCAAACCCCCTCTCCATCAACCTCGGAGTACACCAAGGATCTGTTCTTAGCCCGTATCTGCTCAGCGTGATGTGTCGGATAGCATCAGAAACTCATATGAGCAGCCCCCGTGGGTATTCATGTATGCTGATGACATCGCCCTGGTGGATTCGCATCTCGCATCCGGGGCCACCTCCATTTCCATGACATTGCAGACAGAATGCACCCGGCTACGTGGGTAACAGATGTCTGGCCATGACACCTCTACCGGGTCCCGGTAGGAGGAATAGACCCAAGCTAAAAAAAAGCTTGTTCGGCTTGGCGTCGTAGAGGATGACATGCGTGCCAATGGACTCACCACCATGGATGCGCAAGACCGTGCGAAGTGGACGAGAAAAAGCCGGAAAGCAGACCCCGGACGCCGAGGCGAAGGCTTCGGATGCGACCGGGACTAACGCAAGGATGATGATGATGAATGTTATAATTGTTAGATTTTTTAGAAACTATTGAATAGTCAAGATAGTTCCGTCTATTGTTTCAGTATTATATAGGTACTAAATATAATAAAAATAATAATGTGGCCAATCGCCGAAGACTGATTGTTTTTAGGTATAACTATTTTATATTAACCTAAATATGCTGTAATATAGAAGTCAAATGCGATTTTCATTAGGCCTACCAATTGTGATTATTTATAGTAATAATTTGTTTCTGGTTTTTAATTTTTATAGAATTAATTATTAAGTGTGGTTGTAGTTTCCCTCTTTCTAATAAAAAAATATTCTCGAAACCAAAAGTGTTTATTTCAACAATGATTGTTTGTGGCAAAACTTAATGTCATAAGAAACGTAATATCATCAACAACGTGACAACTCAGGTTGTAACACTCATAATACTCACTATTTGCAAGAAAAACGTGATATATGTTCCCCTTTTTTTAAATTGATGCTAATTCCACGTTAAAATTTCAAATTGCTAGGGTTTTAAGAACTACTCCGATAGTTTATTTACTATATGAAATAATAAATTAAGGAGCGACAGTAAAAAAGTTATTAGTTTTGTCACAGTTTTATTTTGTAAGTTTAAAATCACTCTCCTGTAAAATCACAGTTTTCGAGATAACACATTATAGAAGCAAAGAGGCGATATATGCCACACGGATAAGAATCTATGGTCTAAGAATAGGCATGGCGAAAGATTATGAAATAATGTTCCGAAGTGTAAGTACAATATACTCTTTACGAATTATTTTCAATAAAATTAATTTTAGGGGAGAATCTTAAGAATCTATGTGCTGTCAGTGCAGAAGACAAAGAAGGGTTTCTCGACCTTCCCACTGAGAATACAAAACCTCTCTAGTGAGCTCTAGCTACCCTACACATCGCCAGAAACACAACACAAGATTATTATTAGCCGCCGTATTCGGTAGGAAGGCGGTACTTCCCCAGAAGGACTGCTCAATTAGGACGGGAGATACCGTCATGTCCTACCTACGTCTTTACTCTTTTGCTCGCTGTAGGGTTCTCTCTGTAGCCAGGATAGCTCTCATGATTGGTTTTCCTCTAAAATGATTAACTTTTTAAATTCTTTGACTCGATCGTCAAGCCTATTTCTTTTTCTTTTCATCTAAGAACACGCATTCCAACGCTAAGCTACGTGATGTGGGGCAGTGTGCGAATAGTCAAAGTTATACGACTAAACATTTTGACCTTCATATTGTTAACGAGTCAATAACCTAGCCTAAAATATTCCATCGTCTGTATCTTTGAGAAAAAAAACTTTTGTAAACTAGACCAGACGAGAAAAAAATACAATTGTAAACAGATGATACGTTAACATTATGTAATATGTAGTATCTGTATAATTAGGTATTATTAGTATTCACACGATCGTTTAATTTAAATAAAAACGATAATTTGTGATGGAATTTACGAAAATAATATGTTCTGGTGGATTAGTCGCGATTACCTTCGATTTTTTTTAATATCACGCCTATATCCCCGAAGGGGTAGGCAGAGGTGGATACCCACATTTCGCCAGTTTTTGTTTAGGTCCCAATGTAGGCCTAGTAATGCCAAAAGAGGTGGCGAGCCTATTGCTATTAACCGGGCACTTATAAACCTGCGATATTATACACATAACTTCGAAAAGCATCGCAGTCATTGATGTGTGCCATGGTAAACTTGGGATCGAACGCGAGACCTCGTCTCAGCCAGTCCATTACCCATACCACTAGGCTACCGCGGCCTTCGATTTAATTTTAATAATAAATAAATAAATAAATAAATATTCTAGGACAATCTACACAACGTTACCTAGACCCATGGTAAGCATAGTTTAACTTAATAATATTAGCTGCTGCGGCTTCATCCGCGTGGACTTCTGATCTCGTTCTCACTTCTCCATAAAAATCTCCCGTAGAATGCAAGGAATAACATAAAAAAGAGAATTACTGGAATTGGTCCAGCTATTATCGAGTTAGTAACTTAGTAACATATTTCAGGATTCATTATATAGAAGGCGTGATAAAATCTTTTTTAATTTTTAACCGCAGACCGCAACGGCATAAACAGCGTACCGTGATAATATTGTAACTTTTAAACTATCGCGGCGTTTACTCATAGTGTTTATGAATTTCGGGACTTCACGCGATATATTTTTGAACACTTACTTTTCGAACGTCGAACTTACGAAACGTCGACAAAAGTAAGTGTTCAAAAATATATCGCGTGAAGTCCCGAAATTCATAAACACTACGTGATAATATTGTTTTAATTCATGGCGGTTCCTCAATAGTACCGTTTATCTGTATTGAAGTTTAACAAGTAATGCACATCGATTTAATAGATATCTCAAAATCTGAAGCCTCATTGGGTTAGAATCTTTCCCAATACAAAAAATCATTTTCAGACATTGCAACACCGATCGCCGCTTTGAAGTTAAACTAATCGCTCTATTTGTTCTGTATCTACCAAATAATAGAATTAAAGATCTTTAATACAATGTACAGTCGCAATCTGAGGTACAATCCCTGCCAAATCACTACCAATAACGAAGTAATTGATATAATCAGAACTCAGAACAGTAGATTACATGAAGAGGTCTTGCAAGTACAAAATTAAAAAAACTTCCAATTTTTTTATACAATAACTTAAACTAACGTCTTAGGGTTCATTTTCCTTTGAGATAACTTTTAGAAACGGTAAATAATGTACAGAGAATACGGTTTAAATGTTACAATCTGGTCAAATTACTACCGGGAAATGGAGAAAGGTAAGCAAACAAATTTTTTTTGCGGTAATGAACACATTTTAACGGTAGGCACCTGTTGATACATATTAAATTTATTGAACGTACTGTTAAACTTTCTACTGAAAGTATGATCATGATGGAGATTAATGAGCCGTCTTCGTTTGCGGCTGTCTTAATTACAAAAAAAAATTGTTATTGCGTTTGCCAAAAAATAATTTAACATTACTAATCAGTTTTCTGTTTTGACTAACGACTTGTACGTGTGTAATCACAGTCGTAACATTATATTTTGTTTTTTTTTATGTTCAATAGGCTCGTATTTGACTAGGTTGGTTACTTCTTGGCAAGCGTGATCCACATTCGACCATAAATCACTTACCGAAATGTGAGATTGTGATAAAAAAAACGTTATCTAAATAATAGTTCTTTACATAATATGAAATTGCCAAAATTTTCTTACAGATTCATGAGTTCGTTATTCCTATAATTTAACAGCTATTTCCATTATTTATATTTTGGTGGAAAGTTGGTTTCAAGATTTTACCAGTTGTTATTAAAGTTTGTATTTATTAGCCGCTTGATAAACTAAATTTGATCTTCAAGAACAGTTTTTTTTAAATGCTATCCATTTTGATGATAAATTTCGTATTACTTTGTTACAACTGTCACTTTTCAAAAATGTTATAAAATAGGTATGCTGTTTGCATAATGTTGTCCCATTCATACACAAAAAAATCATAAAATTTGAATTTGTCATTCCTAAAAAACATGCAAAAATTAGTACTGGAAATTGGGTTTCCTCCATTTTCTTCAAACAAAACGGCAATTTTATATGTAACGAATTAATACAAAAAAAAACATTTGGTTAATAATGAATTATTAACAGAGTAACGTTCAATATTATTCGCTGTCACTGGCGATCTATGGTCATACAACTTACTAATTTCTTAAGAATGAACGAATGCATTCATCTCATCACGGCCGCGACCGGATGAGTGAGACGGAAGGACCCATTCATTCACTAATAAAGAGTTATGAGTTTGATAATGTTGACTTTTGTGTTATGTTTAATTTGAAAATAGAATATTATTTTGTTTCTTATTTGGAACATTATAGATTTCCAAGGTATATGTCCCGTTATTATGTACTGTTTATTTTAAAAATCGAAATTTACAATGGTTTGTGTTCAGAAGAACATCATCGCACTTGCAGCGGCAGGGAGTTCAACCTCACACATTACGATCAGAAATGGTGTGCACTATGCTGTATAAAAGGAACTACATCCTGCGCACGCTTAATCCGTGGAATGAGCTATGCTGTGGTTTTTCCAAGCGACTACAATATGGGGTTCTTCAAGAAGGGCATTAGAATGCTTCCAGAGGGTCGCCAACACGAGTGTAACGCCCCTGATGTTGTAAACGTCCATAGGCCACTGTCACCACTTCCCATCAGGTTGACCGTGTGCTTGTATACCTAAGCGGTATAAAGATGGTTCAACTGTACCCCTATTAATACTTACATCAAAGTTAAACGAATAAGCTCTTTCACTTCACATAATGGCAAGCTTAAGTTTTGAATTTAAATAAATATTTATTATACTCACATAAAAGTTAGTTATATTTACTTTTACGACATTAATTTTACAATCAGTCCACCAACATTTAAACACTAATGACGTAAATATTGACCTTAATCTCGAGACCCAGGTCAAAACAGCCAATCTTCATTTAAATTTCATAGTTCATTAAATTGATAAGTATCATATTTCAAAATCGACTTATTCCGATAAAACAAATAAAAACTCATTAAGTATCGATAGAAATTAACTGCTATCGATGTACGCAATCTCTATTTGAAATATTTAAAAACTTCTTCGGCATAAGTCCTGTGCGCAGTGTGCGGTATGAAAGGAGTTTCATCCCGCGCACGCTTAAGCTGTGGAATGAACTCCTCCTTTCCTAAGCGGCTACAATATGGGGTTCTTCAAGAAGAGCATTAGAAGGTTTCTACAGGGTAAGCAGCACGTGTGTGACACCTCTGGTATTGCAAACGTCCATAGGCCACGGTGACCGCTCATGTGGGCCGTGTGCTTGACTGCCACGTAAGTGGTATAAAAAAATTCATCCCAAGTCCTCTCAGAACGTAAGGAGTTTGGAGAAACTCTTAAAGGCTTCCTCTTAAATGGTGTAGCTTGTCCATGGGCTACGGTCACCGGCTCTCTATATTTTTAATCAAATCACACATGAAATATAATTACGTAGACAGCAGAATCTAGATTCGCATTTATTCTCCGTTCAAGCCTCGGTGTCGTGACGATGTACCGTAAACAAGCCTTTAAAATAAAAAAATCTCAATCAGTCCATGGACCACCTTGTCTAACGCCTCGAGCACTTCACATCTCCGTATTGAGTCATTATCACAATTGCATATAACTGATTTTGAATACCGTATGTATAATTACAGTCCAAAACCCATTGATGGTGTTATTAGAGAACAATTTGAGTCTTCCAGGCGATGTAATCTTCTTGTCGGGATTATTTTCTCATAAAAAAGGACAGCTCTGATTTATTATGTGGAACTGTTCAAATAACTTCGTCTGTGAAGTGTCTAGTTTGCACAGAAGTAAGCCGTCGCAAAAAATGCGACAAAAAATGATATTACTTTTTTGTTAGTACGAAAACCGTGAACTAGTCGTCGATTGTAACAGCTGCGCTGACGCATTCGATAATACCTACGTGTTTATTGAAGCTGGTTTTTTTGAATAAATATAGTGAGATATCAAAATTATGTTGCACGTTTTTAAAACATTAGTAATACATTTTTTTTAGATTAAGTTTTTAGATTAGTTCTTGTTTGTGGTATAAATAAAACTGCTTTTTAAATTCTCTTCATAGATGCGGTCTACGCGACGTTATTCACCATTTTATGTTACGAAATTTTGTCTATGTTTTAATAGGTATAGTAAAACCAACAATTCCATGAATTAAAGCAGGCCACTCCTTTGTCTTTAATAATGTCGAATCGTGCATTTTTTTATATGCAGTAAAACAGTATCCACTCACACACAACCATAATTCCTATTTACGCTTTTCTACAAAAGTGTTTACAAAAGTAGCTACGAACGAAGAAAGTAGTGTTATCCATAAACAATAATTAGAGACGGTTCTTTTTTTTTTGTCTAACTTCGATATAACGGCCGAGTTTCGACAATTAGCCGACCACTAGTGATAAACGTTTAGTTTTCTTTTTCAATTGATTTATACAATTATATATTCATAACATATTCAGGCTATAAAATTTTTATCGAGGTCAAGATAAGGTAGCTAAATAAGTATTTATAACCGACAAATATAAATAGTTAGTAATTAAATAGGTATAAAACTTTTAACATTGATTAAAGATAAAGGTCAGTAATTCGGAACTAAACTGCGTTACCAGGTTTTACTCATTGGTTCATCCAATTACATAACTTAAACTTTAGAACTAGTCTACTTGAATTGAGAAGGAGTCGGCGGAGTTTCGGGTTCGGAGAAGACTTCGAGCCCGTGCGGCCCGCGATGAGCGAAGGCGACTCGGGCGTCGGAGGTCGCAGAATGACCTCCATCCTGCATGAGCGCGGGCCTAGGGGTGACGGGTGGCGGTGGCGCGATGTGCCCCTCTTTATACGGGGATGGGGATACCATTAGTCCCACACCCGAGAGGGCTTTCAATGGTCCTGGCTACCTCACAATCGGCAACTGATAGGCCAACTCGGGACGGCCGACATAACTAGCCTTGATGCCGGACGGTACGGGTTCGGTACCAGGAAGAAAGTCCTAAAATGACCCTAATCCTTGAAAAAACCTAAACCAAAAATTACAGCCAGATCCGTTCAACCGACTATCAAACATCTTCAAAAATTTCCACATTTCAAATTGCAAATAACGCTGTTACTATTAGAATATCTAATTTCTTTGACGGAGGTAGGACACGACGGTATCTCCCGTCCGAAATGAGCTGTCCAACTGGGGAAGTACCTCCGCCCTACAGAAGACCGCAGTCATAATAACCATCGTGTTGTGTTCCCGCCGGTAAGTAGGGTAGCCAGAGCTCACTATACCCCTCCTTCCCCCCCCCTTCCTAGCCTCCCCACCCCTTCCCAACTCTCCCCCTTTCCCTTCAGGGTGGGCAGCGCGTGTGTGACGCCCTTAGTGTTGCACACGTTCATAGGCCACGGTGGCCGCTTTCCATCAGGTGGGCCGTGTGCTTGTCTGCCACCGACGTAGTATAAAAAAAAAAAAAAAAAAAAATTCTTATTCAGCCAATGATACTTTGACACTAAACATTTCTATTGAATCAATAAATAGTTTCGTGAGCGGAGATTCCTATCTAAGCAAGTTATATGCCGTTTACTTTAGCGATATATTGTCATTACAAAGACATTACACATTCGTGAAATACTTAAACACGTTTCGCGCTAAAGAATGTATCTTCTAAGTTCTTGGTAAATTCAGATATACTATATAACGGGTTTGAATGTTCCCTTTCTAAAGATATAAAAAGTGGGGTGAACTCTCACTATCGGTAGCCTAGTGGTATGGGTAATGGACTGCTAAAACGAGGTCTCGGGTTCGATCCCAGGTTTTACCATGGCGCACAACAATGAATTTTCGATGCTTTTCGAAATTAGGTGTATATTTATCACAGGTTTATAAGTGTCCGGTTAATGGTAATAGGCTCGCCACCTATTAATTTGGGAGCTAAACATAAACTAGCGAAATGTGGGTGCTAGCACTTCTACCCCTTCGGGGACATAGGCATTAGTTTATGTTATGTTATACAAATTCTACTAAAAACAGAATAAATTAAAAAAAAAAGTAAGTAAAAAAAGCAATATTAATTAATATTATTTTGATGGTTTACAATCTATTCAAATACCACGATTACCTGCTAAGGCCAAAGTTACGTAATTCACAATAGTTTCTCGAATTAACAAATACATTTCCAACTTTTTATTGCTAGCGTTAATAGGTAGACCTATCGTTTTAAAACAGTTTTTACTCATATTCACCATTCTGCCTTCAATTAACAATTCAAACTAAACACTTTAAAATTGCTCAATCATTTTTCTGCCCGATGTAAATAAACCCTAACGGTTTTTTGTTAAATGTTATATTTGTTTCTACAAAACCAAAACGAATAAGAAATTCAATTTGCTCTAACTGCAAAAAGCGTGGATGTACCGCTGCAATCGAGATCATGTTACGGCTGTTATCGTAACAAAAAGTACAACTACAAATCTAGATCTAGATATTTTGCATACCAATGATCCTAATAGTTTTTACAGAGAGGCTGATAAAGAAACTGAATTATTAAGAACAGCTAATCATAGTTCAGATAAAGCTGATTTAATAGAACGCTTAAGTTTCAGGCTTAGTTGCTCCAACTACCTATTAAAGTTAAGGTTTCCGTCAAATTTAACAGTAACAGTACCATTGATTCTAATGGTTTGGTTAAATGTGTTGCACCAGTGTTTTTAGTAGCTCTGTTATAGTTATCTTTTTGATAGAATTTGATATTTGAGCGTGGCCGGTTACAGTTAGCGTCAACTTATGACGTGATTTTAACAATTGTCAAATGGTGCAACATGTTTTATACCTGACTGGTTTTATACTCCACTGTTAAAGTTAAAGTACGATCGTGCAACCCCAGGTTCAGTTTAGTTCTGTTATTTTGAGATGACTGACTGTTCCACCTTGTCTTATATTGACTTCTATGGAAGCCAGCACTCAAAAGCAAGATGGCACCAGAGCCTCTGAATCTGTCGGATAATCGGTTAGGGGGTTAAGATGTGGCTTCCGGAAATCTTGGTAGGGGAATCCCATTTTTAGTAGCTTTCGTGTTTGAAATAAGAATTTGACAATCCTTTTAATGACCTTGGAGAATCATCCGTCATAAGTAACTCGAGACGACAGAGCTGTCTAATTTGATGAGACAGAAAAATTGACTTTCTGGAAACGTGCCAACAATTTGGACAACATAATCGGTCAGCCAATTATGATAATTATATAAAAATTTGCTGTAATTCTGAATGAAAGAGCCAATCTCTGTCAGTATGTTGTACGTGAATAATGATTGAATTAGCGAAGTTTTGTAATGATAATGATAAAGTTTATTACAATATATCAGACTGATTAAAATGCCTAGATTCGATCATGACGTGCTAAATGGTGTTATCATTTACTACGCACGACAAATTTATCTGACAAATGTCAATGAACTTCGACTTGCAGCAGTAGTTAGGAGTTCTAATTTCTAGGAGTTCGGATTTCTAGGAGTTTAGACTTCTAGATGTTTAGATTTCTAGAAGGTAAGATTTTAAGGATTTTAGTTATCTAGGAGTTTGGATTTGCAGGAGTTTAGATTTCTATGACTGTATATTGCTAGGAGTTTAGATTTCTAGGAGGGTAGTTTTTTAGGAGTTTAGATTTCTAAGGGTTTAGATTACGAGGAGTTCGAATAGAATCGCATATTAGAATTTCTGAAAATACCTAATTACGCAGGCACTTGTACTTGTCTAATAGTATTAAGACAGCGTATTTATTACACAGACGCAGGTTTACACCAACTGCAAGACTGGGAGATTGTTTTTGCTACGTTTAAATATACTGAACAATTCATATCATATTATTGGTTAAAGTAATTTTTTCAACGAAATACACTGTTATATTACTTAGAAGTGTGTTAAAATCTAAAACTTACTGTAAACGCTGTTGTAATCTGTGGTACCGTTGACAGTGCCATCCGGCATCAGCTGCAGATAGCGATTCTTGAGGAACATCTGAATGGTGCGGGAGGTGCCAGTGATGTGGCTCAGGTTGGCGGAGCGCTGCGCACGCGGCTCGGGCGCGGGGGCGGCGGCGCACGAGGCCAACGCAAGCGCCGCCAGGAGCAGACGCAGCGGGCGCGTGCGCGGACGCATGACGCGCCGCGCCCATGGCAGCCGCCCGGACGCCGTCACTGCACGACACCACGTCTCATACCCCGCACAACACTAGCCTGTTTACCGTCACTCCACGACACCACGTCTCATACCCTGCACAACACTAGCCAGTTTACCGTCACTCCACGACGCCTGGTCTCATACCCCGCACAACACTAGCCAGTTTACCGTCACTCCACGACACCACGTCTCATACCCCGCACGACACTAGCCAGTTTACCGTCACTCCACGACACCACGTCTCATACCCCGCACAATACTAGCCAGTTTACCGTCACTCCACGACGCCTGGTCTCATACCACGCACAACACTAGCCAGTCCGTAAACTCACTGATTGTAATTTCTAACTATCAGTCCGGTTGACACGCATCGCACCTAAAACCTTCATGTTAATTTCTATTGTACCTTATTTGCTTTGCGATACTATGTTCCTCAGTTTACAAGGTCGAAACGATCTGAACTCTTGATTGGTTACTCGATCTGCAACAAATAATGGTTTTGTGTTTAATAATAGAATCTGGTGTACTTACATATTGGTAATTGATACAGTGTGACGTTCAATAATTATTTTGTGGAGCATTCACTCGTTGAACTCAGTCGCGGTGAATTTGCATATCATTTTGTTTTATAGTCAAAATTTCCATTTGTTTTATAGCTATGTGTTGTGCGCATGTGTGTATTTTGTTCGATAAGTATTTAATTTCAAAATTACGATTACTGTTCTTCTCCTACGATTCTCTTACATAAGTCGTTTTTGTTTCTTTTTATATACATGTATTATTAGACTGTCATACTGAATTTCGAAGCTCAAAATAGCGATGAACTGTAGCCCTAAAGAACAGAAACGCGACTCACGGTAGTGCGAAAGTGCGCCACTTCGATACCCATAATTTCGAATGTTTTCCACCGCGAAGCACGGTAGTGCGAAAGTATTCCACATCGATTCACACATTGTCGAATGTATTGCAGCGCGATGCACGTCTGTGCGAAGGTCTAGTAAAGGGCATGCTACTTCTTGCATTACACAGAAATGTTTGCTGTAAATCGATGATTGACGAATCGATGTTTTGTGTGAGTGTGTTAAGTTATATATTGATTTACTGGAACTTGAAGTAATATCAGAACAACGTTAGTTTTTATATGAGTGTCAAAAGTGGAACAATTAAAAAAAAAGGATACAGTATACCATTTATTTATAAGTGAGTAGTAATAAATAGGCAATAATTATATTATAAACAATCATACCGAAAGTGTAATTACGAAATGACTACCTATTTGCCGTTAACTGCACCGCGAAAAAAAATGCTAAGCGTAATGCATCAGGTAGAGTTTTATTGTTTCCAAGAATTATTTCAAGTAAAAGTTACGATTTAGCTTAGGTTATTTATAGTTAAATGTAACAAAATGTATCTAACTGGGGTTAAAAAAAGAGTTTTTCATTATATTCTAAGTGTACGCACTAAATGAACTAAAATTTTGTCTGGAGTTCACAATTGTAGCCTTCGAGCTAGCAGAAAATAGGATGTGGCATGCCTTCGCATTTAGTAGAATTTAGCACTGACGTGCATCGCGCTACAATACTTTCGACAATGTGTGAATCGATGTGGAATACTTTCGCACTACCGTGCTTCGCGGTGGAAAACATTCGAAATTATGGGTATCGATGTGGCGCACTTTCGCACTACCGTGAGTCGCGTTTCTGTTCTTTAGGGCTACAGTTCATCGCTATTTTGAGCTTCGAAATTCAGTATGACAGTCGTATTATTATACTATAAAAAATTAAATCACATATGAAAAAAATATGCATAAAAATTACATTATCAATGAGCCTATTGTCGTTCACTGCTGGACTTAGTTTGTCCCAATGCTATAAATTTAATGCTTTGCAATAAAAATTATAATGACATTAAATTTCCTAAAACACATTCCAAGGCATATCATATCCAATATGATGTTTATGACATCCTTAGATAATGTATTTAACAATGAACTAATTCAGAAGCACATTGTTCGGCTACCAGACCATTAAAATGAAATTTTAACACCCTGAAGGTTCAACAGAACCATAAAAATAAATATACTTCTGTTTTAAAACACAGCATGCTCGAGTTTTCCATTAACATTGAAGTAAATTATAAGACATTTATGAACATAGAAACAAGAGAACATATTAGGAGAGGGAGGGAACCCACCACATACTCGCTGTTTAATAATCCCAACGATAACCAAAATATCACTAATAGTCATAGAAAGGAATGCCAAACCGCAATCCTCAAAGTAAGTAAAAAGACTTCTTACTCAATGAGGTGGTGTCGCCGAGTTTTGAGCTGAGTATCTAAGTTTATTTCTAACTGTTGCCACTGACACGAAGAAGAAGAAGACTCAATGAGAGATGTTGTCGTATGTGCAATATTCTGAAAGTGTGAAAATATTTTTGACATGTGTTTTGCTTGTACACGAGACATCTTCAGGAGAGTTATCGAGCGCAGACATAGAAACATTTGAAAGACGAAATATTGATACAAAAAGAAAGATAATATAGTAGGGTAGTTGGGAGCCCTCAAAAGTCCAACCAGTCTAACTTGGAACTTCGATATCGCCATTGGTCATTGGACCATTGGTTGGGGAGGTCGAATGGCAGTCGAAGTTTAGCCGCATCACATCAGACTAGAAAGCCAAACCCAACTGAGTTGGTAAAAGGTTCAGAGAATGATGAAAGAAAGATAATTGAAAAACAAGAAAAAGTCGTAATGCAATTTATTGGACTGCTTGTGCCAGAAGCCGATAAGTGTGATAACAAATGGCTACTCATCACTGAATTGTAGGTCGGCAAACTGCTAGCTTTTAACATTTACATACAAGATCAAATCTCGGTAAAGGCGATGAAACAGTCAGAGATAAGACCAGAAGAGTGGTTGAAATTATTGAAATGAAACTATGCTTCGAACGAATCGGTATCCGGAATCGATGGAACGTACCTTGGTAATGTTAACATAAATGTATCACACTAATAATAGTCTGTACGTATCACAGATGTGAGAAATATTTGTTCTTTTTTTTAGATATACATAAATGTGGCTTTTGTTTTGTGCAAACAATTTTAGAGTAAGTACATTAATTTTTTCACTTAATAGAAAACACATTATTGTTTTATATTCAACTCTTTGGAGATTATCGTAACGGTTTTCAGTTTAGATACACTAAAACTAGATATTAACAGTTAAATATTTTTCACTTATTGTTAAATATGACGTAATTTTATGATATTTTATTTTTTATTTTTATGGAAGTACCTGTTTCACAAAACCGCACGACCGTCTCAGGTCATCAGTTGCCTAGGGGTCAGGTAGCCCCGGCTGACCTAGGTCCACCGAAGGCCCTCTCGGGTACGGGACTACGGAGTCCACATCTGTCATCGGATAAGATAGAGTGCGCTTCGCTTCGCTTCGCGTCAAACTACAAATATCTAACTGTAAACTTTTTAATTAGTACTATCATAACTCTGCAGGTTAATTTTGTTTCAACCTGATCGAAGTTTAAATAATTCTGTACATTAACTTTTAGTTCAAATATATGTAACATTCGTTTATGGTGTCGCTGGCTCCAAAGTGACAATTTACCGTGGGTAAATTCTGCATGGTTTGACAAAAATGAATTCACAAATGTTGAGTTTACCTCATTCTTAAGACACTTACGATGGCTATAATACGCGATGAATATTTGAACCAATTATTTCTCCTATACCAAATATTTATATGAAGGATCTGAAAGTACCCAGCCGTTATAACCTTTACTCAAGTGCGCTGGAGTTAGCTTTCGATTTGTCGTAGTTGTTTACTAATGGCCACACAGCGGGAATACTTCCGCAACAGAAATAGTGGTGTTGAATGCTAACTGATTCATATGTTCATTATGAAACACATTACTTCTAGTTTTTACTACTTAGGTGGCAGATTAACACACGACCCACCTGATGGGATGTAGTTACTATTGAGTATAAACGTTTACAACGCCAGGAGCCGACTTGTAGAAACTTTCTCATTCTTGACATAACATAATATAACATAAACTCACGCCTATATCCCCGAAGGGGTAAGCAGAGGTGCTAGCACCCACATTTCGCCAGTTTATGTTTATGTTCCAATGTAATAGGTGGCGAGCCTTTTGCCATTAACCAGGCACTTATAAACCTGCGATAAATACACACATAACTTCGAAAAACATTGAAAAGTTATTGGTGTATGCCATGGTAAACCTGGCATCGAACCCGAGACCTCGTCTTAGCAGTCCATTACCCATACCACTAGGCTACCGCGGTTCACCAAACCACACATCTGCCGTTGCAGGCTGTGGTCGAATACGGAAAAATACCATTGTTATATATTTATACTTTATCTTTACTATAAATGTTAGGTTTCCCCGTTATTCCTCATGACTATTTGGTCCCAATTTGTCAACCTGTTCCTTAGTTGTAATTTAATGGCAACGAGAAACTAGCCTACAATAGATTGAGATTGCAAGCAGAGCAAGTTCATTCAGTACACATTGTTATGGTACTGTATCTTTAATCATAGCTATGTTTGATTATGTTCATTCTCTCTTAAGAATAAGCTAGAGTATTTGGTTATGCTGAGTAGGTTGTATTTATTTTAAGTCCGCGGTAGCCTAGTGGTATGGGTAATGGACTGCTGAGACGATTGTATTTATCTCCTTAAATCCACGGTAGCCTAGTGGTATGGGTACGATGAGGTCTCGAGTTCGATCCCAAGTTTTACCATGGCACACAACATAATATTATACATAGTAAATTGAAGATTGAAAGAAACTTTTGTCTGAAACACTAGAAACCGCGGCTTATGAAGTTTGTGAAACGGATCGTGAACTTACGTGAACTTAACCTTTTTTATACCACTTCGGTAGCAGATAAGCACACGGCCCACCTGATTTAAAGTTTACAACACAGAGATGCGCCACACTCACGGTGCCGATCCTGTAGAAACCTTCCAATTTTTGATGAACCCCATTTGAGTCGCTTGTAAAATCACAGCAGGGACTGTGGTCTCTACCCCAGAGAGAAAAATTAATATATTCGTGAACCTATGTACTGTATAAATGATTTATATTTAACAACATTTAATATCCTGTTAAGCAGGAGCTAATAGAGTACAAAAAAACGTACATTACTTAGTAATAAAAAATAGCGTTATCATAAATGTAACAAGCAGATCACATGACTTCGATGCATTAAATCATTGTTGCTGTATTAATATCAGCAGTATTAGCTATTAATCATGACCGTTTAAATCTCTTTGAAATAGATCCACAAGTACCTACCCACGCAATTATGAACATCTATTTTTAATTTCTTTGCTGTCAATCAATGCACACTGATCTTAAGTTTGGACATGAGTCAATTCATTGCTATTCATATGATTTGATATACTTACAACATAGTTAACGTATAATAGATGATAATAGCAAGTTATTTATAGCTGAAAAGTTACGCAGTATGATTAATTGTGATATATTTGTTACAACCGTTACACATATAGTACACACTGCAATGAAAGAAGAAAAATTACATTCGAGACAAAATGGAGGCAAATAGAGAATTTCCCGGACGAGTCTAAAACGTCGCGGGGCAAAAACGGAACAAACCACAAATCTTCTCTTTTTGCAATCCAATAAGTGTAAGTAATTATACATTTCAATTACTATATAAACGGCAAAGGAGATCCCGTTTACTAAACATGTACACACACATTTAAAGAAGCAAAATACCTTCATTGGAGACAACACGACGACAAACAGAGAATTTCTCGGACAAGTCCAAAACGTTGCGTAGCAAAAACAGAAGAAATTACAAAACCTTTATATTTTCAATCCAATAAATTCAAGTAAATGTACATACGTATAAATTCCTTTATCGGCAATAGAGCATATACACACACATATACACTACTTATAGTGCACATTGACCAGTATTAAAAAATAACAATTTGTTTTTAAGACAAAATGGGAACAAATTGAGAATTTATCGAACGAGTCGAAAACGTCACAGGGCAAAAACGGAACATACCACAAAACCTCTCTATTTGCAATCCAATAAGTGTATTTAAATGTACATACGTTTAAATTACTATATCTACAATGAAAATACCTCTAGGCAGATTGTAATCTCCTTCCTATATTTCGACCTCACGTGTTAAATTAGCCTGCGGAACCAATAAAGTCTTTGAGCACCTATACCGACTCTCCGCTCTCCTTATCTAAGAGATAGGGCTCACAACACCGTTCTAACTTTATAGCCGTGTAATCTTTGTATCGGCATTATAATTATCGGGATTGAGCTTTTTAAGTCAATATTGCATCATTTGAAAGCTCAGACATTTATTAGAGTTCCGTACTGTGAAGAGAACTCTAATTGTTAAAGCTGGATTTCGGTTGTTAAAATTTGTTTCGTGAGACTGATTTTTAGGTCCGCGTTTGATTTTGGTTGAAAAAAGAGAAAACTTTGACGGGACTTACGAGAGGGATATTCTAACCGCTGAGCCATGGAGCTACGTCTTGAGTGTTCTAAATTCTCCTATATAATCATCTTAGAGTGGCTTGGTAAGGAAAAGACAGCGGGTTCTATTCCCCTCGGAGCATTAACTTTTTCTATGTAAACTGATTTGAAACAGTTAGTAAACTAATTGCTATGAAATTTTTGTTAAATACAATATTATAATGAGCTAATGTACGTAGTTGAAACAGAGTTGTGAATTGATGAGACTCCACTGTATGTTCATCAGTAAGAGCAGGCTATCCCGCCTAAACAGATTTTGGTGTAACGACCATAGAATGGAAGTAGGAGATGACGGTATCTCCCGTCCTAATTGAACAGTCCTACTGGGAAAGTACCTCCACCCAAACATAATACAGCGGCTAATAATAACCTTGTGTTGTGTTTCCTGCGATGAGTAGGTTCGCCAGAGCTCACTGGAGATGTTTCGTGTTGTCAGTGGGACGACTAAACCCTGCTTTGTCTTATGCATTGGCAACACAATATCTTCTCTTAACCTTTATTAAAAAATACTTACTATATAAAAAAAGTTTTCAACCCGACTAAAAAGAAACCTGTAAATTATCACCATTTTTTTGCCAAATACCTACTGACCATATAGAATTTAACGGACTCGCACTTGACCGGTTTCTGTTTCCTTTGCTAATAAATAAACAGAGAACTGGCTATTCTAGTCTAGTGAAATGTAAATTTGACTTTACTGTACCAATTGATGGTGAAAATGTTGTTCTTGAAGACTACAAACGATCATATAGAATAGAATAGAATAGAATAATCAATTTATTTGCTGACCTTAAGATGTGTAAAACAAACAGTGAAGATAAGTCCTCTTCTTAATTTGGTTGGGTTACTGGCATGCAAAAAAAATATTTTATTTTTAAGTCTAACAGACATTATTTACAATAAATATTTCCAAAATATAAAAAGGGGGTGGGGGCTACAACGAAACCTCCGATACAGAAGGGGACCAGTGGATGCAAGGTACGAATTTTAGGGGACCAGTTGGTGCTGTAAAAAATGTATAAGTTAGCGTTGTCGATTTATTAAACAAATCTTACTCCTACTATAAAATATGGAAGTTTGTAAAGCTATTTGAATGTGTCTATAGTGAATTCGATTTTTTTTTCACACAAAATTTTATGATAACTGACACGCGCCTAAAGATTTTTTCACTTCAAAAAATGCTCTAGTCACAGCAGTAAGTCCATTTTAAAATGACGAAAAGAGGAATGACGCTTAATTATCACTGTCAAATACTTACATACTTCTTCTTCTTCTTCTTCTTAAGATAGCTTCTTCTGCAAGCAGATTTGCCGCATTTTCGCCAATGTCAAAGTAAATGTAATACCAAATTCTTAATGGCGAGACGCCAATGTCAAGGTTTTCAAGAATGGCGTGGCTAAAGTGACTCTGGAAGATTTCCAGATTTGGAAGATTTGGATTTCAGGGGGCAAATGCATCGATGATGATGATCGATTCATCACGTTTGACATTATTGATAGGAAAGTGTTGAATTTTTTCGAGACGGTAAGGCGGTTTTCAATTCCAAATCTTCCTGATCGACTACCTGATCTCGTGGGGGGCGGACACACGGAAACAAATTTACTGTCGTTACTCGTCGTTACTTTTTTAAAACTTGAAACTTGACATTGGCGTCTCGCCATTAATTTTATAAGACGTTTACATTTACTAGAAAATTGCGGCTATTCTGCTGCAGAAGCCATTTTAAGAATAAAAGAAGAAGATATCCAGTTATGTTAGAAAATCGTTTTTCAATATAAACATGTTCATTCCCTATTACGTGGACACGAATAGTGGGGCTATATAGCACAATAGAATTAATAAACGCCTCGCTATCGGGGCCGGCGGTGACAGTTGAAAGTGACAACTGACTGATAACCTATGCGTCGTTATTCAATAACTGTGTATGTGTGGACTGAGAGCCCATTTTTATTTTTGCATATTTTTGCAGTTAAACTAACAAACAGTTAAACTAACTGAGTAATTACAAAGCGCCCTTCTTGTCGCCTGACGTGATATTGATATTGACACTGTTTATTTTTTTTTATTAAAAATAGGGATGACGTCAGAGTAAAATAGTATAGGGTCAGGACTTTGGAAGTAGTGTGAAGTTCGAATAACATCGACTTGCTTTGGTATGATGAAACGTACATATTGGACTGAAGTTTTAGGTATTTTTTATATCAACTAGGTGACAGATAAGCACACGGTTCACCTGATGGAAAGTGGTTAACGTGGCCTATGGACGTATGCAACACCAGGAGCGTTACACTGGTACTGCCAACCACGTAGAAGAGTGAGGGGCGAGGTAGAAGTGAAAGTTAGGATAGTTTTTTCATTGACAACACAAAACCTCTCCAGTGAGCTTTGGCTTATCCTACTTTACAACGGAAACACAACACAAGGTTATTATTAGTCGCGGTATTCTGTAGAGCGAAGGTACTTCCCCAGTCTGATCAATTAGGACGGGGGATACCGTCATGTCCTATCTCCGTCGAAACTGAGGTTGGTGCTAAGTTGGATAGATGAATTAAAACAGCTTTTGGTGCTTTTAAAATATCAAGACTACAGAACTGTGGAGATCGTAGTGCAATCTCCGTCCTTGATAAACGTTGCCCTAGGTTATGAGTTATGACGGTTGGGGCAAGACTTTCGCTCGGTTTAGAAGAAGAAGGCTCGGGATGACGTCTGTTTCTGCGCGTGACTCCATTTTATATGTAGGATACGTCAATTTGACTTTTCCTCTGTAAATGGTAAGCTGAAAGTAAAGTATAAAGAAAAGGGGTCATCACTACAGATACGTATGGTCTTGGGTTCACGAACTATACCTCTGGGTCGCCAACGCGTTCAGAGCCTATCGGGGTATCGCGGACATCCTAACTACATGGCTTATCAAAGGCATTACTATAAACATCTGTTCAGGGCAATTGTATACGCTTTTTTTTATCAAGTTCCCTAATGAATTAGGGATTTGCCTATCAATAAATTTAAAAATTTAATTGAAAAAAGTAATACCAAAAAGTTCATCATAAAATCCAGGATTCTTTGGATGATAAACAAGCCTGGAAATGTTCACTCAACTTGCTACTCAAGCTAATTTCTGTATCTAGGTTAAGTAAATGTTTGTAAATAGACCAAAAAAAAGTTTCTTGCCGGAGTTTGCTCAGACCAGGGCCGCGTTTTGAACTGGCGGTCCATTTGCTCACTAATTTATAAAATATTGTTAATATTGTTGTTTTGTAAGTGTCGTTTAATGGTCTAAACAGAGAATAAATGACTTTTGAATTTTAAATTTTAATACCTGTGTTCTTGTAATACCGTGCGATTTTGATTACTTCAATTCCTACGTGTTCTTATCGTTAGCTTTGGTGAGGTTAGATGGTACCTACTCAAAAACAGGTGTGCTTAACATCTGTTACGTGTAGGTGTATCTGAATGACCATCTAACATTTATTATAGACTAGCTGACCCGCGCGTCTTCGTCTGCGTCACCCCGTTTTTGCAACATTTTTCATTCCTGCTCCGCACCTGTTAGTCGTAGCATGATGTTATATACATATAAACCTTCCTCTTTAACCATTCTATCTATTGAAATAAACCGCATCAAAATCCGTTGCGTAGTTCTAAAGATTTAAGCATACAAAGGGACAAGAAAAATAGGAACAGAAAACGCGACTTTATTTTATACTATGTAGTGATATTTCAGTAGTTTGGTCCCGGTTGTCATACAAACATCTATGGCGGTCGTTACGGGTAGATGGAGTCCTAAATAGTTTAACAACTGGTCTAGCTGCAATTCTTCGTTATCACCATTCGCTTCACGGAAAATATCGAAGTTCAGCCGCAACACAGCTAAACTGTAAAAAAGCGAATCCAAAGCGATGCGACCAGAATGATCATGATTTCAATAGTTTGGAAATTATCTTTGAAAACATCTGTTACTTTTATAGGTACTGGCACATTGGTTTGGACTAAAATACAACCATTACATTGTAACATTCTAAACTTATCCGTCTCTAGATCACATATCAGTACAACTGCAGATATATTAGTATTTCCTTTCTCTATACTTGCCTTAGAGTTTCCGAATGAGGCCCGTCTCGGTAGATAACGAGAGTTCATTGAACCTGTGACGTATTTCACTAAAATAAAGCCAGTCGGACTAAACTACGACAATCTGAAGTTGACACTATTTTGAGATGTTTTTTTAGCGAAGTTTTGGCAGCCGCGAGCCAGCGTTTTAGTTCTAGCTTTGATCATTGACACGTCTCGTCATGCCGAAGGGAAATGCTAACTATCTTAGGCAATATTAGAATTCTTTACCTGAGTACCAAATCTGGTTACATCCATGTATTAAATGTCCCGATGTCCAATATCTTACTATTTATAATTTGGCTAATTTTTCATCTGTGGTTAGACCGACTGTGGTTCGTAGAAGTAATATAGTTAGCGCAAATAAATACTGTTCAAATAGAATACAAATAACGGGTAAATCAGTCAGGCTTTAGCAGTCCACTGGCAGCAGGGATATGGCCTGGCCTTAGGCGATATGACTAGACATAGGCCTCTTCCATTGTTGGGACTTAGGATGCATTTTCACGCTAGCCAGATGGATTGCTTCGAGTTTTTCTTCTCTCGCAGTGACTCTCTCTTATGACAAACTTCAGATGAGATGTGGTGATGATATTCTGTCACTGTCACCACACGGTTAGAATCTGAAATTGGTTATCCAACCATCCAATCCAAAAAATCAATAAACATGGTAAATACCCCGGGGAATTTTATACCTCTTAGTAATTTTCCACATCATTTGCATGTCCCTAACTTCCATACCGTTCTGTTCCGAGGTTATCTCAGTTATTCTTTTCCCATCAAATTTTTCTTGGAAATATCTTTCCTAGCTAGCTGCTGGATAAAATAAAGGATTGGTATCCTTTATCTTATAATATCGTAATTACATAGAATTTGATAATTACAAAGGAATCTGCCAAAACAAATATACCTACGTTACCTGGGGCGTGATAAGCAAATATTTGATGTATATTTAGGATGTTTAAGGTGATTACGACTTGTAGACAAAACTCGAGCAACTTGGCTTAGAATTCTGACGATATGCTGAATAATACAATACTTAATAGACGCTTGATTCTTGATAGAGTAGAACTTGGCCACCCCATCTCGTCCTATACGGTGTTGGTCGTTTTTTTTTATACTACGTAGGTGGCAGACAAGCACACGGCCCACCTGATGGAAAGCGGCCACCGTGGCCTATGAACGTGTGCAATACTAAGGGTGAAGGGAAAGGGGGAGAGCTGGGAAGGGGTGGGGAGGCTAGGAAGGGGAGGGGAAGGAGGGGTATAGTGAGCTCTGGCTACCGCTCGTACTAGGCGACTAAGGTTTAGGGCTGTTTAACATCAGACAGATATATTAAATTCGACCTAAAATGTATGGCTTGAGTCAACAATAGTGCCTGGAAAACGTTAATAGGCTCACTCCCAATTTCGTGAGACTGAATACAATGATTGGTGAAATTCATCTCGCGGCGCGGCGGGCAAATAGACTTAAGTATACGTACAATATTATTTAATTCAGAGATGAATCGTTTACTTTATTACTGCCTACATTTATGTCAAGTAAGTAGTGAAACCCGATAATAATACGACTTGACATTTCGGCTCCTATCTCTCAATAGTGCAATTCAAATTCAATGATTTTCTTGAAGTAAAACGTAAAATCTTATACCTATTAGTTAAATACATTTTCACTTGTGAAATCCAGCCTACTATTAAAGTAGATATTAAAAAGATTTCATATATTATAATTGCTACGTTTGAAATTATGCTTCAGAATAATTGGTTCAAATTCAAACTGACTACCCATATCCGAGTAGACCACCAACGCTTCAGAGATGGTTATACACAGATTATAATAAGAAATATCTAACCTCCAAGTACAGTTTTATAGCCAATCAATAATATATACTGAGACCAACTGGGTGGACTGTGGAAAGTTTTTTTTACAGCGGTGCACATTTTCACCGTCCACCTTGCTATCAAAACTGTTCAAATTTGAATTGCAAAGAGATAATGATTTATTTTGTAAACCCTCCGAACAACCGCAACCCTACGTTCACACTACTTTATGATCAGCTGTTTGAGTCGAATAATTTCATTTTCTGTCTACTTCAGTCACCAAAACAACACGGTCTTTTAATATAATTGTACCACTTGTGCTGTCGACACGATCATATATTACGTAAATCCCTGCCATAGAAATCTAATTTTATTCGTACATCTGAATAATTTATTGGCGATCTTGAACTTCTATTAGAGTGTGGAGAAATAAAGATAAAATATTTTTTGGATAAAGTACCTAAATAGCAAAATATAATATGTGTTCTTTACTACGAGAAACGGAAAACTAGAAATGAAACCGTGTACAAACTCATTTGACCAGTATGGAAACAGTAATCCGAAAGTTCTCGATTTTGTGGGAGACCTATGCCCAGCAGTGAACTGTAATTGGCTTATTGATTGATCCTAAAATAAGTAACCTAGGTATATTTATCAATTGTACTCTCATAAAACAAACAAGTACCTACAAAGCTTAGCAAAATCAAATTCAAATCCAAATTATTTATTTTGTGATACATATTTTACAGAATAGATAAAGCTGAAAGCTCGGATGCGACCGGGACTAACGTAAGGATAATGATGATGATGACGTTATAAAGATAATATAGTAAAGTTATGATCCGCCCAGGGCATACAAAATTAAGGAATCTAGGTAAATTGCAAATTATGAAATTAAAAGAAATACATGCACAATTACAATAAGTATAATTCATAAGTGTTAAAGATTCACAAAAACAGGGTTACGAATCGAAATAGCACAGAACTTTGGTCCGATAACCAGAAGCGGTAGTGACAACGGACAATGCATAACTTCAGTCTGGTACAGATTTAGCAACGATATTATGCGCAAGCGCACCTAACATCGGCACTATTCGGAACTATTCGGAGTAGATCACGCGTTCGCCTTCGGTCGCTTCGGTTCATTGAGAAAACATTATGTTACGTAATTCAAGATCATAGTACTAGAACAATTCGCGAATTGAGACTCGTAGCTTTTTTTATTTAACTTTTATAGCTTTCCCTTTATTTTTAACTAGCTGACCCGCGCAACTTCGTCTGTGTCACCCCGTTTTTGCAACATTTTTTATTACTGCTCCGTACCTGTTGGTCGTAGCATGATGTTATATACATATAAACCTTCCTCTTTAACCATTATATCTATTAAAACAAACCGCATCAAAATCCGTTGTGTAGTTTTAGAGATTTAAGCACATAAAGGGATATAGGGACAGAGAACGCGACTTCATTTTATACTATGTAGTGATACTAATTTATTTAGCAAAAGATAACCCATACGATGATACCTTCCCTTCTCGGTATCATAAAACTACAGACCGATTTTTTTTTCTCGTGTACCGGGAACGATTCCCGGTTCAACGAGGCAATCATTAAAAATGTATGAATGCAGTTCAAATGGTTTTTAAAATTAAAATAAAGTCTTCTTTCAGTGAAATGTCCCATCTAAAATAATCAAGGTACTTTCCCTCCATGTGGTATTGATGTGGGACGCCCTGTATAACCTACTAGATCTTGGCCGCGGCTCTGCCCACGTGGAAGTCGGTTATCGTGCAGTACAATATAGCCTATGACACTCAGCAATAATATGGCTTTCTATTGGTGAAAGATTTTTTAAAATCGGTTCAGTAGATCCCGAGAAAACCTCTGACAATTTAACAAATATACAAACACACAAACTTTACTTCTTTATAATATTAGTATAGATACAATACAAGGCGAAATAATTAACATCAGAACCGACTGCACGCAATAACTATTACAATTAATTCTAAACAAAACTCTGAGTTAGTATCATAACAAGTTAGAACATTTTTTTAGGAAAGATTTCTGTGAGTTTGTTGACCTCACTTACACATCCAATTATCACGTGAATTACTACGCATCGTGCATAGAAGTTAATAAAATGTTGCAAAACTACATTACATTCAAATAGGGGGCTGCATACTGGGCTAATAAAATATGACATGCCGTCGACTCGACAGAAGAAGAAGAAGAAGAAGAAAGAATATCTACATCATTAAGTTAACTGCGGTAGCCTAGTGGTATGGGTAATGCACTGCTAAGACGAGGTCTCGGGTTCGATCCCAGGCTTACCATGGCACACACCAATGACTTTTCGATGCCTTTCGAAGTTATGTGTGTATTTATCACAGGTTTATAAATACCCGGCAATATCATCATCATTCGTGTGGTAATCCCGGTCGCATCCCACTTTGAAAGGAACTTCATCCTGCGCACGCTCAAGCTGTGGAATAAACTCCCTGCTGTGGTTTTGCCAAGCGACTACAATATGGGGTTCTTCAAGAAGGTTTCTACAGGGTGCTGCCTACGTGTGTAACTCCTCTGATGTTGCAAATGTCAACTATGTCGATTTCTATCTGCCACCTAAATGGTATAAAAACTTTTGATTCCACGCCTCAGGGAGCAGTTAGTTTGCTATAAATACTTAAATAATGCTTAATTTTATATTGCAATTTTCTTTTCTCCTCACAGAAAAAAATCATTCTGAAAAAATCTATAACCAACGCATGGCGTATACGAATGAACGGTCATGATTCACGGCCGAACTAAAACGAAAACGTATATCAAACACTAGCGGCTGAACAAATAAACTACCAAAGAACTATTTACATGCGTAATATAGACAACAAATACAGATTACATCACGCGGGTTCTTGCGGACAGAAATGTAGTAGGTACCTACTTCAGTTTGAATCCGCGGTAGCCTAGTGGTATGGGTAATGGACTGCTGAGACGAGGTCTCGGGTTCGATCCCAGGTTTTACCATGGCACACTAATGACTTTTCGATGCTTTTCGAAGTTATGTGTGTATTTATCGCAGGTTTATAAGTGCCCGGTAAATGGCAATAGGTCGGACTCGAACCGACTAAAACGCACGCCGTCTATGGGTCTTTAATTGCCAGAGTTGAGATTATATAAGACATATCTCTCGCACCCTGGCAGACCCGGGGACATTTCTTTCAGATGACCCCCTTCCCCTAATGTGGGAACCATGATATCTCCATCTAGCCCCCGGATATGTGGTGGCGCACTTTGCGTCGTCGTTACGGCCTGCTTCTGTTATGGTGACAGGCGGCTCCACTCGTCACCCCCAGGCCCGCGCTCATGGAGGACAGAGGTTATTCTGAGAGGAAAAGTCCCTCCTGAGGTTGAGAGGTCTCGCCTGTGACTAAGGGATTGTCGGATCATATCCCATCTTGATATTTAAAATAAATATCAGTGTCTTGTTCTCTAGACCTGTCAATTTTTTATTAGTCTTAATTGTGTTTTATGGGAGTTATTGTACTATAAACATTTGATGCTTTATACGTTTCATTCCCGCCAATTGTCTTGCAAATGTATCATAAACACTTTTATGATTTTTTACGACCGCCACTTGACCGAAATTGTTCGAGCTGTTCTAAATATTGTCTATGATGTTTAGTTCTCTTTTTAAATTAAGATAAAAATTCTTAGCCAGTCATAATACCAGTTAATTAAGTATTTCAATAACATGTTAATAAAGTGCCAAAAAAAATTAAGAGAGATGTAATGGCGTCAATACCAATCCGTTTAACACCAACTCTACCCATAAACAATGCACCTACTAGGCAAGGTGTAATTTAAGAATATTTCAGAATATAAAAGTAAGAAATATGAATGTAAATTCTCACTAAAAGCCTTTGAGAATCATCAACATAATTTGCATTTATTAATTTAACTTCAAAATATTAAAATTTAAATTAATCAGATTTCTTCGTAGTAATTGAATAAAATCATTGATTGATATATCATACTTAAAAATGTGAAATACAAGGTCAGAGAAATCACATTCGTGACGTCAATTCTAAAAAAGACGAATCATGAATACGTAGTCGGAATAATTCAGTTTCATTCTAAATTATTTAACCGTTGAAAATTGTATGAAGTTTAGTACATGCAACTGTCAAAAGACAAAACTAATAAAACATGAATTTTATTGTGCAATTTTCAAGTGAGCATTAACATAATAACTTGCTTTTTTATTTTTATATTTGTAATACCTTTTCCGTATCCTTTTGAATATGAATGAGCTGCCACAACCAAGGAATTACAACCTTTTATCTTTCAACCACTAAAACATCTGAAAATGGAAGAACTTTAAGTTTACTTAAGTATAAGTTTTAACTTTAAGTTTTAATTAGAAGGTTTCTACAGGGTAGACAACATGTGTGTGACGCCTCTGGTGTTGCAAACATCCATAGGCCAAGGTGACCGCTTCCCATCAGGTGGGCCGTGTGATTGTCTGCCACCTAAGCATTATAAAAAAAAAATTCGTATGGTTTTTGAGATCTATAGTAGATCTAGATCATAACCCAATTATAGATATGCACAGCGTTCGTCAGCCTGCGTACATAGCACTATAAAGAAAACTTACAAAAAATAAATTAATAAATTTAAAATTTTACATTGTCACCCGCATTTTTATTAAATTTGAAATTTCTTATTATTCTCCATTTATACCCGGCAGTGCTGTACTATATATACCTATTCTTACATGAAAGAATAAAGATAAAATAAGAAAAACTACAAAAAAACTCTAACCTTTTTAAATTATAAATATGTAAGCCATATTATTCATTCTACAAATTAATAAAAATAAATGTTCCATGTCAAAATGTGACTGGTAGGAATGGTACGACATTAGTTTAGTGTTATATATAGTTTTGTCTCTAGGGACAAGATAAATGAGATTATAAATGTTTTTAGAAAATCATGCTTTACTATATAAATCATATTAGACTTAAACACGGATGACAGAATTTTAAGTCTCCATGGAATTAAACTACTGTTTAGTACTTTAGATATTTATAACATAACAATAAACTCACGCATATAGGTGGCGAGCCTATTGCCATTAACTGGTCACCTTTAAACCTGCGATAAATACACACACAACACGTGTGTGCCATGGGAAAACCTGGGAACGAACCCGAGACCTCGTCTCAGCAGTCCATTACCTCCAGAATGTTTACTATTACTAATTAATTTTATTACACCCTTTCTTTCGGTAGACATAGTAAGCCTTCCCGAAGAGCGAATTCTATGCTCGGCGCTGCTGTGAAACAAATTACTACACAATGATGGCAACTCAAAAATGCCGTCGATTCGAGAAGAATTCCCTGATTACATTTATCACACTAGCTGACACGCGCAACTTCGTCTGCGTCACCCCGTTTTTGTAACATATTTCATTCCTGCTCCGCACCTGTTGGTCGTAGCATGATGTTATATACATATAAACCTTCCTCTTTAACCATTCTATCTATTAACAAAACCGCATCAAAATCCGTTGCGTAGTTTTAAAGATTTAAGCATACAAAGGGACATGGGGACAGAAAACACGACTGTGTTTTATACTATGTAGTGATACAGCTGTAATTAATGATTTCTTAATAGCAATATCAGTCACTAACATAAAAGAAAGGACGATTATTATTGTGACAACTGGCTCTTAGTGACAATGATATTTATGCCACTGAGAGGTAGTGAGAACACATCAGGCAACTTTATTGCTTGTCCGACAGGGGGCGTCTTTCTCCAGACGTTAGTGTCTTAAGAACGAATTTGTTAATGTGTTTTTATAGCTGTGTAGATATTTAAAACTGATGAAATGTTAAATTATTCAGCACCACATCTGAGTTTTTGCGTTTTCATTATATGTGTTCATCAATCTGTTAAATGTTTATATTAACAGTTGTAATATGTACGAAATGAGGCTATAAATTGAGTTTGAAAAATGTATTCTTAGTTTCAAGTGAAAAACTGTGATGTGTTTTTAAATACATTGGCAACATGTATAGCGAGTGATATTTGGTTTTTTATTGACTTTTAAGGTACTAAAATCTCTTTGTAACATAACATAACATACCTACACTCACGTCTATATCCCCGAAGGGGTAGGCAGATGTGCTAGCACCCACATTTCACCAATTTATATTTAGGTCCCAATTGCCATTAACCGGGCACTTATAAACCTGCGATAAATACACACATAACTTCGAAAAGTCATTGGTGTGTGCCATGGTAAACCTGGGTTCGAACCCTTCTATCGTAGTAATAAATAATATAGCAGTAGTTTATTCTGCTAATAGATGATCGGGCATTTTCACATGCCGCGCTAGGGCTGCCTCTTGATTCTTAAATATCATTTATGACGTTCGAGAAATTATTTTAAGCTGCCTATCTAAATATTGATTTAAAGTAACCTAAGTAAATTTAGTTTCATTACGTGTAGACAGCTTAGAGTTTAAGGAGTAAGTCTTTCAATCGTGAGGACCCGTTTTGAAACAGATTCAGCCCACTCCTAACCCAAGCCATTCATCTTAGCTGGGGGAGTTAACGAAAATATTATATATGTAGTACCTAGTTTGGTAACAAAAGTAATAGTTTAAATATTAGTGAACTAATAAGTTATAGTCTTTACAAAAAATATGTATTTTATTTTATTACCTACTACATAATAATTGTTTATTCGGAATGCCCGGGCAAAAAAGATGAGTATTAAATAATGCCAGTAAATGTAAATATTTAAGGTATTCTACATAAAATATTTCATTGATCAACATCGATCAATTAGCCTATTAAAATACAGTGCTGGACATAGGCCTCTTCCAATGTTAGGAGACTTTAATCTACTGTTCCACACGGGATAGAATGGTTGCTACATTGTTTAATTTCGAGTTTTTCGTTCTTACGACACTATTCTGATAAGGTGAGGTAATGATACACATGGACTAATATATGACTAACGGAATATTAAACGAATATTAAAATAATGGAATATTGTTAGTCTAATATTTTTCAACGTCATTCGTATATTAGTCGTATTAGGTAGTTGGTTTCCTAATTTTTTTTTCAAAGTGACTCCTGCCAGCCCTAACGCTCTGAAGAAGTGCACCTTTACATAACGGGACAATGTCATTAACTCCAGATTGAGTTTTACAACGGCAACACCATGACTTTGTCGCCATATACGACATTTCACACTGCGAGAGGAGCCGGGGTACAAATACCTATATGTTGATGGATCATCTTCTACCTAAACTAATTTAGTGATATTTTAACGTTAAATAAAATCATTGATGGTCTTTGGAACCGGCTTTATGTTGACCCAAAATGTTGAATAATTTCTCGATTGTGAAGTAATATTAATTTGTTTCGTATTCATAATTTTACTATTAGTGTTATAGGGTTATTATAAATTATTATCAGAAATCGCTAGTAACTGCATTATTATTTATCGTAAATAGATACACATAACTACTTCATTACCGCATTACTGAAATTAAAATTTCAGTGGTAGGTGCCCGAGTGTAGCGCCCCTAGTTTTACAAGCGTCCATAGGCCACGGTTACTACTTTCCATCAGGTGGGCCGTGTACTTGTCTGCCACTTAAGTGGTATAAAAAAGAAAAAAAAACATAACATAGCATAAACTCACGCGTTTATCCCCGAAAGGGTAGGCAGAGGTGCTAGCACCCACATTTCACCAGTTTATGTTTAGGTCCCAATGTAATAGGTAGTAGGTGTAGCCTGTTGCCATTAACCAGGCACTTATAAACCTGCGATAAATACACGAAAAGCATCGAAAAGTCATTGGTGTGTGCCGTGGTAAACCTGGGATCGAACTCGCGACCTCGTCTCAGCAGTCCATTACCCATACCAGTGGGCTACCGCGGCAACTAATAAATATAATAATAAAAAAATAGTGTAAAACACTAACACCACTGCAATATCCACTTCTGTCAAAGTTTATATTAAAACGTTTCACAGTTCATATAACGTAACTTCCTCACGCCTAGATTTTGTATAAAGGTATGTCAATCGCACACTTTGTGCCACTAAAGATAGTTTTATAACTTAATATATAATCTTTCACACTATATTTCATGCAAATAAATAATAATATTTCATTACATTATTTTTAAACAAGACCAACAGTATACAGATACCCTAACATTAAATCCCACCCATCAATAAACCACCCACGTCTAATACAATTCATTAATAAATTAATGTATAAAAAATCTATCCAGTAGCTAATTACTTAATTTTGTTCAATGATGAGTATAATAAACAATCCATAAAATCGATGGGACATTAATTGATACAACTTAAGATTTTAAATAATTAGTAAAGATGTTACACTACATGATGGAACAGCAGGGGGTAATGATAATAGATAGATAGATAGATAGATTACTTTTTATTGTAAGTACACCAAAAACAAAACAAAAATTTTCTTTTGATATTATTTTTTTATCGAAATTTCCGGGCATTACTTTCCACTTTTAATTTTTTATTTTATTTATTTACTGTTGAAGAAGGTATATCGGAAGAAAAGATTGATGTTTTTAAATAGACATGTTATCAATCGAAAATTTCTTCAAACCCTCCAGTTAAACTCAATGGCTTATGTTAGAAGTTCACGGTGAAAGTGTAACGGCCGGGATTCGAATTAGATAATTCGTCATATCTAATCGTTCTGTCACCTCATAGTCCAAGGTCACCTTTTTTCTACTCTTCGCGGCCGAACTTCCATATATTTCAGAAGGCGACTGCCATCTAGCCTCCACAACCTAGGCGATAATGAAGTTCTACAGTTAGACTAGTCGTTTGTCCCCTTTATTTTCAATAGCGTTTCATCGTCGTGTCTATTACGTCACAGTCGTTAGTCAGACGTTGGCAATTACCCGTAGCATGGACATCTGATTGCTATTTCTGTTTGCTATACATACGTGTGTAGGTATAGTTTAGTTTGGCATACCTACAGAGTGTGAGAGTCAATGAATTGAGAACACATGGATTGAAAGGCGGATCGGTTTGTTATTAGTGGCACAGACTGATATAAGACTCGTGGGACTATTAAAATACTGGTGTATATACCTCGGGGTATATATTTTGGGTTAGGGGGCAAGTCGTCCACTTCGAAACTGGGACCAGGACGAATCCTACCTTATCTAATTTGATTAATAGACAACTGGGCCCACCTTAATTTAAGTACTGGGACGATTGCACCACTGGATCATAACATAACATAAATTCACACCTTTATCTCCGGAGGGGTAGGCAGAGGTGCTAGCACACACATTTCGCCGGTTTATGTTTAGGTTCCAATGTAATTGGTGGCGAGCCTATTGCCATTAACCGGGCACTTATAAAGCTGCGATAAATACACACATAACTTCATTGGTCATTGGTGTGTGCCATGGTAAACCTGGGATCAAACTCGAGACCTCGTCTCAGCAGTCCTTTACCCATACCACTAGGCTACCGCGGTCATTATACAGTACAAAACGTGCGCTAATTCTTTTGAAATAATCTATGATTAGTGGATTTGAGTTCGTCCACCGTCGTAATACCTTTTTTTTATTGTGCGCAAAATCCCCACCGATACCACCTCCGCCAATGTTGGTGGAAGTGATTATGTCGGACTCGAACCGACCAAAACGCACGCCATCCATGGGTCTATGATTGCCGGAAGTGAGATTATACAAGACATATCTCTCGCACCCCGGCAGACCCGGGGACATCTCTGTTGAGGGACTATTAAAATACTGGGGTATATACCTCGGGGTATATATTTTGGATCATAACATAACATAAATTCACGCCTTTATCCCCGAAGGGGTAGGCAGAGGTGCTAGCAACCACGTTTCGCCAGTTTATGTTTAGGTCCCAATGTAATAGGTGGCGAACCTATTGCCATTAACCGGGCACTTATAAACCTGCGATAAATACACACAAACTTCATTGGTCATTGGTGTGTGCCATGGTAAAACCTGGGATCGAAGCCGAGACCTTTATAGCTTTTAGTAACTTCCGTCTTCATTGTACCATACAGCTTCTTATTCCAAATTTAGGTATGTGAAAATTTTAAGATAAACAAGAGTTTCTTTGATAAGCTTATCTCAATTTTAACTATTTATAAGCTAATTAATAAAAAACGGTGTAGGCAGAGTTCGGTTAACATTTTAGAAGTGGTTTTACAACTCGCACATCAATAAAAAAATATTTATCAGTAGTAACGGCTGAATATTAAAAGCAAATCAATATAAGCATCTTTTTTTTTTAATTCTTCTTAGAATTTCTAGTTTTAAATTTATTTATAATGAAGGTAAACTGTTGGTAATATGGATATAATATCAAGCAGTTATCACTATTCGGGAACTTCATTAGCCATTGTATATACCTATTTTATAAGTAATACAGTGTATTTGTATACATTAGCACTAATATCGCTAACAATTTCCGTTGTCATGACAGCAAGAAGAAGTAAGTAGTATAGAGAGGCAAGTAGAGAATAGTAGAGTCGTACAATTCGAAAATCGACATATACGCGGGCGGAACCGCTGGCAACAGCTAGTCGTAAATAAAGTAATTCAAGTATAATGATATAAATTATATTATATCTAAATGATCTCGATTAAAACAATTTCGTATTCGTCAACTAGTACGAGTTCTACGAGTTGTCTGCCATTTAAGCAGTTCAAAACAATATTGCAAACTTTACAAACTTTAAAAGAGTTTGTGATAGGCATAACCTAAATACCAGACACAAAAGTAATCTCATTGTCTGTGATAGTAGACTCTACAAAATTTCAAATTCTTTTCAGGGTAATTGTATACGCTTTTTGTAAGCTCCCTAACGAAATTAGGGATTTACCTATCAATAAGTTTAAAAATGTTAGCAAAAAAAAATATGCCAAAAAGCTTATTATAAAATCCAGGATTATTTGGATGATAAACAAGCCTGAAAATGAGCTGTTCACTCAACTTGCTACTCAAGCAAAGTTTTGTATCCAGACTAAGGTAATGATTGTAAATAGACCAAAAAAAAAAGAAAAGCCCGCTGAGTTTCTTGCCGGAGTCTTCTCAGGCCGGGGACGCGTTCCGAACCGGTAGTCCATTTGCTAACTAATTTATAAAATATTGTTGATATTGACGTTTTGTTAGTGCCGTTTAATGGTCTATACAGACTAAATGATTTACGATTTTGATTTGTAAGGTTCAAAGAAAATGACTTTATCAACATTTTTAATTTTCGTAATTAAACTAACGGTACCAAACGCTGTGCAAAATCAATTGCTTTATTTTCTTCTAATTTTAACGCACCAGCAGTTAGAAAGTCAATTACAGTGGTCACTTTCATGAACAATTAATTAAAAAAGATCTTAAACTAATTATTGATAGCAGATTTGAATAATTATAATCACTTTTCCATTTAATTCGGTTTCGCAACGGTAAACTGTGTTGCTAAGTGTTTAAAGGTCATGCTCCAGTGTCAAGCTACGATATCTTAATTATATTATGAGTTAAGATAACTACCCTGAAATATTTAGGCATAGTTACTAAGTATTGAAGTATGATCCTCAAATATACAAATGAAACAAAACATAGGGGTAGGCAGAGGTGCTAGCACCCACATTTCGCCAGTTTATCTTTAAGTCCCAATGTAACAATTGGCGAGCCTATTGCCATTAACCGGGCACCTATAAACCTGTGATAAATACATACATAACTTCGAAAAGCATCGAAAAGTCATTGATGTGTGCCAAGGTAAACCTGTGATCGAACCCAAGACCTCGTCTCAGCAGTCCATTACCCATACCACTAGGCTACCGCGGCACAAATTAAAATATATAACTTAATTTGCTCAAAAATGTTATTGGAAATTTTTAATGGTAAAAAAAAATTGTGAGTGATCTAATGAGCTCTTCTAATTGTTCCCACCTTCTCCTTTCCTTCTCAGGACAAACCGCGCAGGTCTAAAGGTACTTAAACTAGTAAAGGTTTTTTAACACCGCTGGTGGCAGACACGTTGCCGATACGTGGAAATTGACGGTGGGGGTTAGACCACAAATTGAAAGTCACTCAGCGGGCCATGGAGCGAGCAATGCTTGGAGTCTCTTTCAAGGATAAAATTCGCAATGAGGTCATCCGACAAAGAACTAAAGTTACAGACAGCTCACAGAAAAACCAAGCTGAAGTGGCAGTGGGCTGGCCACATCTGCCGGAGGACCGATCGTCGTTGGAGCAAACGAGTCCTCGAGTGAAGACCGCGAGTAGGGTCTAGGCTGTTTTTTGAGGATAGCACGAGATGCAACGGCGGTGGATGAGCTCAAATCTACCTATCATAGATTTTCTTACAACAATACACGCTAGGGTCTTGTCTCTCGCTACTTAGGTCCAAAATCTGTACCGATAGGTATACTTACGGACAATGCTAGGCTTATTTCCTGTTATAAGACCACTATTACTACTGTCATTGGTCAAAAGCATCACCCGTGGCAGAGATAAGGCAAATTACACTTTCGGACCAGTTATGTATATGTTTATTCTTGTATATGTTACAAAATATCACATAACAATAATCAACAAGATCTAAATTGATGTTTTATGTTTGTCTCTACTCATAAGGTTTCTTCTAATTATATTTTATTACTGTACATTGTATTTTTCCACAGTTATAGCCATTTCGGATATCCATTGAGCTTTCTTTGCATGTGTTTGTCCCATCTGATACTCTCCCAGACGTTAATTGGTAGTGCTTGTGCGGCTAAGCACGTAATTAATTTCCTTGCGATTTACACCGCATAGCAAGGAATCGAGTCAAATTATTTTTTCCAAATTTATTTAGCTCGGCATTCAACATTCTTTTACAAAGGGCCCGAATTGCGGCAATAGGCTAGCCCCTTATTACGTGGGACTGAAAATCATAGTTGGCGAAATGTGGGTGTTTAATACACCTCTGCCTAACCCTTCGGGGATTAGGGGCGTGAGCGTATATATGTATGTATGTATGTTTGTACAAAGAAGCCTTTTTTTACTTGGGTTCAAGTAGCTGATATTACTTGTATTCTAAAAATAATGTACGGGTCTATTAACTGCGTAGTTCTATTATTCAAAATAGGGTTTACTGAGTACAATTCCAACGAAATCAATAGAAAATATCATGAATTTTCATAGAAAGGCATGCCAAACCGCACACTTCAACCGCTACCGCGGTAGCCTAGTGGTATGGGTAATGGACTGCTGAGACGAGGTCTCGGGTTCGATCCCATGGCACACACCAATGACTTTTCGAAGTTATGAGTGAATTTATCGCAGATTTATAAGTGAACAGAACAGATGAGCAGAAACATAATTGAGCGAAATGTGGGTGCTAGCACCTCTGCCTACCCCTTCGGGGATACAAGCGTGAGTTTGTTATGTTGTTAAACCGTATGTGAGTGGTAAGTTCCTTTCCCTTAATATATTTTCTTGTAATCGATTTCCGCCATGTAAACCTCAATATCTTATCGTCATATCCATTATACCTACTCTCTTCAACATTATTATCGATATTACTGACACAAAAGTTCAAAGGTATGTCGATTACATGGTCTGACCGACATCAGTAATGTTTTGTACTATAAAATAGAAATGAATTCCATGTCAACATGTCCCTAGCTTGTATGACTACATAGTATAAAATAAAGTCGCGTTTTCTGTCCCTATTTTTCTTGTCCCTTTGTATGCTTAAATCTTTAGAACTACGCAACGGATTTTGATGCGGTTTGTTTCAATGGATAGAATGGTTAAAGAGGAAGGTTTATATGTATATAACATCATGCTACGACTAACAAGTGCGGAGCAGGATTGAAAAATGTTGCAAAAACGGGGTGACGCAGACGAAGTCGCGCGGGTCAGCTAGTCCAGTATATAATACCCGCTAATACTTGTTCCACGTGTGTTAGAGATTGTATGGGTGTGGTCTACATACGAATTTATATCTTGTACGATACGTAACTCAAGCCGGTAGCTGATTAACAATGTAATAAAGAATGGCTGAACATTCTAACGGAAAATAGTATGCGGGAAAGGATTTGGGGTGCAGAGAGATGTGAAAATTAATGAGTCTGTGAATTAATGTGATGTGACGCTTAAGCATTCGGTGACGATGATGCGAGTGCACTGGTTTTTTTAAACAATATTAGTAACTACTTCACATCAGGCGGGCGGTGTGCTAGTCTGTCTCGTAAGTAGTAAAAAAAATTGCATATTTTTTACACAATTTGTTACAATAAAAATGATAATTATTTCAATATTCATGAACGCAATTATCATGCTTTTGTTCTCTAGCCATAATTTGATCAACATCATCTACCTACCCCTTTTCTAATTACACTTGTAGACTTAACATGTCATCATCATCATCATTTCTTGCTTGCTTCCACTCGTCCCCGGTCTGCTATTACGTAAAATATACGAAACATGACTTACAAGTCTTGATACTATAACTTAAACCACTTCAGAGCTTCAAGTTATAATTGATGTACCTGTCGCATAGGACTATTTATTTCTAAGTAACAAATAATAACGAATGTTCAATTACACTGTACCGACATGTCTAGTTACTTAGCGAGCGAGATGTGTATCACAGAACATAACTAAAAGAAATATATACGACAGAAAGAAACTGTAGTTTTGCTGCCCAGATTTATATTAAGCGACACGATGTTACCGTGTCTTGTGATTAATACATCTACACTACTAGATGACAATTCCTCCTGGCGTGGCGGTAGTGCATGCGACTGCTACGCACGGGGCACGGGTTCGATTCCCGCTCAGTGCAAAAAGTTGTATTATGCATGAATATGGCTGTTTGCACTAGTCTGGTCGCGCCTCGGAGAGCACGTTAAGCCGTCGATCCCGGTTGCCATACAAACATCTGTGGCAGTCGTTACGGGTAGTTGGAGCCCTCAAAAGGCCGACCAGTCTAACTTGGAACTTCGAAACGCCATTGGTCATTGGACCATTGGTTGTGGAGGTCAGATAGCAGTCGCTTAACGAAAAAATATCGAAGTTCAGCCGCATCACTGGAAGAGTGGAAGGCCGTCAAGCTGAGCGCCACCATTGTAACACTGTACGTGTTTGTAATGGTGACCCTCTTTCCTGAAACTTTGCCTTCGGTTTACCAACAGGTGGGGTGAAGTAAAACTGACGTGTTGAAAAAGAAAATGAAGTGATGCCAGCACATAACTACTAGTCTTAGAAGCTACTGGATTAAATTAGGATAAGCTTATCGAGAAACCGCGTATGTTAAGAAAATTCAACACTAGATCATTTGGAATATAAATAAATAGATATATATATATATATATATATATATATATATAGTCATAACCACACGTAGTATAGCCATAGATTGTCACACGTGTAATTATTTATCAATTACTTTTGCAATAAAAAAACAATTTTGGAGTTGGGATTTTGTTTAACCGTGTATGATCGGTAGGTTCCCCATCCCTCACAAAATATTTTCTGGTAATGAATTTCCTCCATGTAATACCTATTTCAATATATTCGGAAATCGTGCCCATAGTCACACGTATTAGAAGTAGTAACTTATCAATTACATTTGCAATAAAAAAACATTTATGCCGCTGGTTTCCTGTATACTCACTTAACAATTATCCACGCCCTTTTCAAGGCTAATAGGTACAATGTACAGTATTAACCGCCATATAACTAAATAATTAAAAAGAGGCACGGGGCCACAACGATTCGAATTTCTTTTTTTTTTTATACTCCGTAGGTGACAGACAAGCACACTGCCCACCTGATGGAAAGCGGCCACCGTGGCCTATAAACGTGTGCAACACTAAGGGTGTCACACACGCGCTGCCCACCCTGAAGGGAAAGAGGGAGAGCTGGGAAGGGGTGGGGAGGGGTGGGGAGGCTAGGAAGGGGAGGGGAAGGAGGGGTACAGTGAGCTCTGGCTACCCTACTTACTGACGGGAAAACAACACGATGGTTATTATGATCGCGGTCTTCTGTTGGGCGGAGGTACTTCCCCAGTTGGACAGCTCATTTCGGACGGGAGGTACCGTCGTGTCCTACCTCCGTAAATTCTTCGTATTTCTTTAAATTTTTGTACCTAATCATATTACAGATTTATGTCAATTCCATAATTTACTAATGACTCCACTGGCGGTTTCGCCAATAGAACGTCACCACAGATAGTTGGAAGAAGTAGACGTCACTTAGTCTATGCCCCCAGTTCTGCAAAATGTACTTAGTCCCGAGCGACGTCGAAGGCTTTTATTTTTGAAAATGGTAACACTTAAGTAATATCCGCAATGTTACATACTTTTTTTTCTACCTTAGTAACAATATCTTTTTATCGTCGCACAGAGAGGGAGTTCATCCTACGACCGGGAACGGTGCGCACCGTGCGGCATGAAAGGAGTTTCATCCCGCGCACGTTCTATCTGTGGAATGAGCTCCCTGCCGTGGTTTTCCCAAGCGACTACAATATGGGGTTCTTCAAGAAGGGCATTAGAAGGTTTCTACAGGGTAGGCAGCACATGTGTGACGCCTCTGGTGTTGCAAACGTCCATAGGCCACGGTGACCGCTTCCCATCAGGTGGGCCGTGTGCTTGTCTGCCACCTAAGTGGTATAAAAAAAACAATAATACATGATTTGTTGTTACAAAAAAAATATACGAAGATAAAGTATTCAAAAATGTATCTCAGTTGTAACTGTGGAAGTATAGCTATTATTCATATTGTGTACCGCAGTAAAAATCACATAGTTATAATTCAAATGGATGCAGAATAAGATCATCATATTTTCTTAACTTCGAAACATTCTGTGACACGACAAAACTTGATCGCATTTGATACTACAGATATATAACAGGCTGGAAACAACAAGTCGTCGAAAGAAATAACAATTTATTGCTGTAATATACAAGAAATCCTCAAGACGCTGTGACAAGGGGAACATTGTCGCACTCAGCGTGTCACCAAAATTACTTTTTGTAAATCTTTAGAACATAAACATTCTATGCTTTCAGCGCTCCGCCTTCTACGTTCAAACTTGTCGATTGAATATTGATTATTCAACAAAAAATACCGAATCGTGCCAGCTGAAAAGTTACATAATTGCAATGGTTTTATGTATCAGACACAATTTTTGTTGGTTTGGATATGATTGACGGATGACGGGAAGCACAGTTTATTATAACACCTGTCTATGCCAACATAACCAATTTTTTAATATCAACTGTGTGACCGATAAAAAGTAAATTGAAAAAGTATTTATTGAGACGGTCAAGCTGAGCACATGAACAAAAAAAAAGAAAACCCAATAACGAGTAGCCAGTCGGAGTTTTGGCGGGAACGCGAAAAATGTCATATCGCTCCTGTGTTTCATTTTCTAATATTGGTGTAAATTCGAGTTTTCATGTGTAAAAATGGTGGAGTTTTAGACATAACGGCTTAGACAAAGCGCACAAGTGTACGAAAGTGGAATATTGTAGTGAATTGTGATTTTTCGTGTTGGTGTCAATACTCCCTTAGGAAAGCTTCTAGTAAAATCTTCACTACTTTACTGGGGCAACTATCATCCGTCATCGTCATCACCATCATCAAGAATCATTCTAACTAGATTAGTGAATAAAGTGTTATAAAATAAAATAAGACTTGACATAAAGGCCCTAGTTACCATGTCATAAAATCCCTTAAAAAAAAGAGTAGCCAGTCAATACTTACATTATCGTCATTGATTGTCTCGAAAAAATGACACGTTCGATTTTCAAATTATTATTAAACACACACGCGACATCTAGCCCACTACAAATCTGTGTTCGATACATTGTTTTTTTTCTTCCAAATCGACAAATTTATTTGAGTTCGAAACTCAAATAAATTGCCGTTGCATTATGCATGCCCCCACATTACGTATGTATCTGAATGTGATTTGTCCATAATAGTTCACGGTTGACACTACTTGGAATTTTCATGTTATGAATTCTTCGTTCTTCGATCTAGACATTTGAATCTTTTGAAAATATACGCCACTGTTCAGTGCACGCTCGATGAAATGTTGACACTATTTTGAACTCGTATGTTTTGAGAAATGAAAAAACTTTTTTCAGTTGTATCTTACTCATTAATCATCACCATAATCATTCTTATGTATATTTTGCTAGTTTCGTAGAGCCGCAAAACCCAAAAATAAATGAACATAATTCGAAAAAAGACACTGTTAGTAATTAAAATTGAGTTCTTTGACTTCCACGCTATGTCATATTTCCATGACCTTATTAGTACTCGCATACCTGTAGCCTGAGCGAAAGTTACAATTCACAATATACCTACTATAATAAACATAACATACAATGGTTAACATACATACAAGTAAGAGTTTAATTAAGTATACGTTTTAAGACTTTATGTGAGTAGCACGCATTCGTATACACATCAAAAACACAAGCATGTCTGCGTTGTTTTTTTTTTACGTTTTATGGTATGTATTCTTTTTTCTTTAAAAATTTTTTTCAAATTTAGAACGCCACTGCCATTATTTGAACAGTCGTTTATATTTATAATAACAAAACAATGACCAATCACAGCTATTCACATTATACACATAGTAAGCAAACAGATTGCATTTAGTTGTCGAATAAAAGAAAAAAAAAATTAAAAAAGTGATAGCAGTGGTCATAAAACAAAACACAACGTGTAGTAATTAAAATAATCATCGAAATGAAATCATAAAACATTGAAATAAGCACCGTGAAATGAAACGGCTCTTTATGCTTTCGTCAATTTCCCGTTGGTCTAATAAGCATTTATCTAAGGTAATGTAAAACACAGTTATTTGTTATGCGTTTTTTGACTGAGTGAACGCGGCCGCGCGCGTTTCGTTCGCGAGTTTGCCAAGCGGGCTACGGCCATTAGGGCTGATAGTGATAACGTTAACCCATTTTTCTTTCGTTTCCATATTTATATTGTAAAAAGCGACTAATAGGTTGGGCTGTTTAACATCAGATATATACAGCCCAGACTCAGCTTCAGATGCAAGGCACGAGTCAGTAACAGTGCCCTTTATAATCTTCCTTTTAAATCACTCTATATATTAAAGAAAACCGCATACAAATTCGTTAAGTAGTTTTAAAGATGTAAGCAAATAAATATGATAATAAGTACTCTAGGACAATCTACACAACGTCACCTAGACCCATGGTAAGCATAGCTTAACTAGCTTATGTTATGGGTTCTAGAAGGCGAATAAAAATACTTAGATACATTTTTTTGCAAATACATACATATTATACATAGAAACATTCAGACCAATGCAAACATTGATATTCATGCACAGAAAATATTTGCACTCGAGCGAGAACCAAACCGCGCCTCTTGCGCAGCAGTCGCGTTCACTACCGCCACGCCACGGAACTCGTCAATATATCGACACAGATAGGGGAAAGCGACTTTGTTATGTACTATACTATGTGATCTTCAAAAAATGTGGCTGAAATATGGTCGGTTCTCATATTCACATACGAAGGTTCCGGGGTTTGTATTTGTGGGGATATTTTTTATTTTTTTTTATTTATGGCACGTCAATTTGACTTCACCAATCATGATGTTAAGCTGAAGGCAAAGTCTCATGAAAGAGGGTCACCATTGCAAACACGTTCAGTGCTACAATTCTGTACACGAAATAAAAAAACCACAAAACAGAAAGTCACTTTCAATTACGTCGGGGATTAAAAGTGTCTGTTATCACGCCTTCGCTTGTCAACCCTATTAATGTAATACTAGTTTATAACGCCCGCCATTTTCCACACACGTAAATACACATCGTAATATCTAGATACTGTGACGTAACGTAAGCTGATAAGCGAAATGTTTTTAGGCCACTAACACTAACATATTAACTAACGAATAAGTTCTAATTTTAGGTCTTTCTTTTAAAAAAAACAGATTTCATAAGATTTATTTAGATTTTGCAAAATTTGGTATTATAATTTATATTTAACATCGACAGTTACATAGTATAAAATAAAGTCTTTTTCTCTGTCCCTATATCCCTATGTCTTTATGTCCCTTTGTATGCTTAAATCTTTAAAACTACGCAACGGATTTTAACGCGGTTTCAATAGATAGAGTGATTGAAGAGGAAGGTTTATATGTATATAACATCATGCTACAACCAACTGGTGAGCCCATTCAAAAATTCTTTCACCGTTAAAAAGCTATGTCCTCTAAGTAACATAGGCTATATTTATTGCTAGAAAATGCATTAAGCAGTCAGTTCAGGTTGCCATACAAACATCTAGAGCAGTCGTACGGGTAGTTGAAGCCTTCAAAAGTCCTAATAACCTAACTACAGAACTTCGATATCGCCAATTTGGTTGTGGAGGTCCGATGGCAGTCACTTCACGGAAAAATTTCGAAGTTCAGCCGCATCTTAGTAACACTAGAAAGCTGACCCTAACCACAGCTTAAATAATAGTTACCCCCAACTAAGTTGGGAATAGGCTCAGAGAATAAATTGGTTTTTTTAAATATCGACCGTAAATATGATGAAACGTTTCGTACAAAACACAAAGCGTTGCTCATTACAGTAATAATCTTTTTGTAAAAGTTTCACCAATATGACTGTAATTGATTAAGTAATCATTTTTATTCATCCTTGAGACTATGCACGTATTGGCTCTGTCTAAACTATACTTTCAGATTTAGCAAGGAGCTATTGTGGTGTGGTGTCAGCGAAAGCGAACTATTTTAGCGACTAACATAATTCCCAATGATGGAATTTTTACTGGTTTTCTGGCAAGGGACAATTGAATACTGATAATGGGGACGAATCTACGACTTTTGTTGGAGACGAATTTTTGGACATTAGTGGGTTCGTCGCCCTCATCATCATCTTGGTTGCACATTGTAACGCAAAATTGTTAGTGGCGTTAAAATTTGATTTCGGTAAACAATACGTTGTACCTATGACGACATCTGTAGGGTTTGGGGGGAACTTTTCATCGATCACCAATTCGGTATTGATGAATGGTTTCCCAATCTGACAACAGATGTCGCTAGTATGTTTACCTATTTCAAATAGAATTATAATATCGTGATAGGTTAAATTGTTTGTGATATTTTATTCAATCATATAGCTTAATGTCTTTAATTTCAAATTGTCATAATCTAAATTCCTAGTTGCCCAAATTAATTAATCACGGCAAGAATGTCGATAGTTTATGCTTGTAGTTCTGTATGATCTGTGGTATATTTTTTTATTTGTTCCGCGATTCGATCAGGTGAACGAATAATTCGTGATATCAGATTAATTTACTAGAATATTCCATGAAAAAGGATATAAATACACCCCTCCCGGTGGATGCGAACACCTCTGATAATTACTCTGAAGATTAAGCACGAAACTCTGTTCGTATTTCATTGATTTTTCTGATAAGTTGGAACTCTGAATTATATGTACCTACCTACATATAAATTAAATATCTTAGACTCTGTGCATCTTTCCCGGACTTCTCTGGTAAGATTTCTTAATTTATCTCTCTGTTCTTAGTCTTTATATCTGTGTCTTTCGTTTGCGTCAATGATATACTTAGGTCTTTTTGGTATTCTTGATGCAGGGTCCCAAGGTTTAGCGGACAATATTAGTGACCTATCTACATTGTTGTGATTCCGTTGTTGGAGTCCCTGTTCGGAACAGCTGTCCTTTCGTTTGGCTCGCGGCAGTGCGGGCGGTTGCCAGCCCCAAAAAGACTGAGCCGAGGCCACTACCACCTGCACTGTCGTCAACAGACGAGGGATGGACGACGGTGGCCAAGAGGGCCAAGAAAAAGAAGCCTGGAGCGCCGGCTGTTGCCCAAGAGGCCAGCACGTCGGCCCGGACTGCGGCTTCCTCTGCACCCTCTTCTTCAAAGAAGAAGAGACGTTCACGCAGGAGGAAGGGTCCACGTACGCCCCGCTCTTCGGCAGTAGTGATAACACTGCTGCCGGAGGCTACTGAAAAGGGCGTTACGTACGCAGAAGTCATACGGGGGCTGAAGTCGCAGGTTAACCTGGAGGACTTCAGTATCCCTCGTCTGAAATTTAAGAGGGCACAGACCGGTGCCACCATATTGGAGGTGGCCGGTGACTCCAACGCGGAAAGGGCGGACAGGCTGGCGGCGCGTCTCCGGGAGGTGCTCGGCTCTGAGACGGCGAACGTGGCCAGGCCGGTCAAGTGCGTAGACTTGCGCATTACCGGTCTGGACGATTCCGTTACAAGGGAGGAGGTGGCTGACGCAGTCGCGCGCTGCGGCAGCTGCCCTCCCTTGAATGTCAGAGTAGGCGAGATTCGCAGAACGTTGAGGGGGAGCGGCACGGTGATAGTCACCTGCCCAGTGGAAGCGGCCAAAAAAGTGGCCGCTGGGCGTTTGTTAGTTGGCTGGGTCTCTGCCCAAGTAACTCTGCTTGAGCAGAGACCCTTGAGGTGCTTCCGGTGCCTGATGTCTGGGCACGTCAGGTCACAGTGCACCTCACAGGATGACCGCGGTGAAATATGCTACCGCTGCGGTCGTCCTGGCCACAAAGCCGCGGTATGCTCGGCCGACCCCCACTGCGTCATCTGCGCAGCAATGGGTGGCGGACCGAGCAACCACATAGTAGGCAGCAAAAGTTGCCGCGGGACAAAGCCCAGAAAGGGCAAAAAGGCGGCCGGAAGGACCCCGGCTGCCCCAGTTCCTGTGGCAGCGACGCCCCCGCAAGGTCGAGAGGAAGCGATGGAACCGTAATGGACGGTATCCCCCATCGCTTCCTCCAGGCGAACTTGAACCACTCCGCACGGGCGCAAGACCTCCTTCTGCAGTCCATGGCGGAGTGGTCAATTGATGTGGGTATTGTTTCCGACCCGTACTTTGTCCCTCCCCACGATCTGTGGCTGGGAGACACTGACGGGTCGGTATGTGTTATCGCGTCTGGGACTCAAAGAGTGGCACCCCCCTCCCTCATCTCCAGGGGGAGGGGTTTCGTGGCCTGCGGGTGGGGGAGGTATATTATCATTGCCGTGTACTTCCCTCCCAGCATGAGACTGGCCGATTTCGAGACGGCGTTGGACGCGGTGGGTGCCCTGCTGGGGCAAATCTCACCGCGTCTGGCGGTGGTCGCCGGGGACTTCAATGCCAAATCCACGGCTTGGGGTTCCCCGGGGACCGACGCTCGCGGCCGGTTATTGCTGGAGTGGGCCACGACGACCGGCCTGACGGTAAGTAACCGCGGGTCGGTCGACACGTTCGTCACACGGCAGGGGCGGTCCATCGTGGACATCACGTTCACGACCCCTGCTGTCGCACAGGCCGTCCGGGATTGGCGAGTCCTGGACAACGTGGAGAATCTAACGGATCATCGCTACATCCGTTACGACGTCTCCACGGGCCAGCAAGTGTTGAGTCCCAGACGTGAGGGGCCGTCCGCCAACAGGTGGGTACTGGGGCGCCTGGACCGGGAGGCGCTGGAGCTGGCGTCCATCGTCCAGTCATGGGCGACTCCTCCGGCGGAAGTAGGAGTCGAGGCAGAGGCTGAATGGTTTAGGAACGCAGCGTCGCAAATCTGCGACGCGTGCATGCCTCGGGCCAAGCCTCGACCTCCAAACCGGAAGGTGTACTGGTGGACGCCGGAGATCGCTGAACTGCGATCTCTGTGCGTCGCAAAACGTCGCCGGTACACCCGGTACCGCCGCAGGGCGCGGCGGGTGCCGGAGGAGGAGGCACAGCTTTACGCCGACTACCGGTCGTGCGCTCAGTCCCTCGGGGTGGCAATAGGAGACACGAAGGAGGCTGCGAGAGCGGCTCTATTAGCCACCCTTGACCGGGACCCCTGGGGGCGGCCCTACAAGACGGTCAGGGCTAAGCTCCGCCCATGGGTACCTCCGATTACGGAGTGCCTGGAGCCGAGAGTGCTGGAGGGGATTATCTCCTCCCTATTTCCACAACAGGAGGAGGGTTTCGTCCCTCCAGTGATGGCTCCGGCGCGCAGAGAGGAAGTCGTAACGGAGGTGCCGGAGGTCACAGCGGCGGAGCTGGCAGTGGCCGTCAAGCGGGCCCAGGAGAAAGGTGTGAAGGCCCCTGGGCCCGATGGAGTTCCCGGACGTGTTTTGGTGGTGGCGCTCCGGGAACTCGAGGAGCGGTTCTGCGGGCTGATGAGTGCGTGCCTGCAAACCGGGCAATACCCGGTCCGGTGGAAGACGGGCAGGCTCGTCCTCATCAAGAAAGAGGGACGGCCTGCGGAATCGCCCTCGGCGTACCGACCGATAGTGCTGCTGGACGAAGCGGGCAAGCTCTTTGAGAGAGTGCTGTTTGCTCGCATCGCCCGGCATCTCGAGAATGGAGGTCGCGGCCTGTCCGACTACCAATATGGTTTTCGGCCACGTCGTTCGACCGTCGACGCCGTTCTTCGAGTGAAGGCGCTGGCGCAAGAGGAGATCCGCAGAGGCGGGGTGTTATTGGCGGTGTCTCTGGACATCGCCAATGCGTTCAATACCCTGCCCTGGGAGTGTATACGGGAGGCGCTCAAATACCATGACGTGCCTCCCTACCTCCGCAAGATCGTCGGCGCCTACCTATCGGAGCGGTACGTGGAGTACCCAGGAAAAGATGGCAGCCTTCACAGGTGGGCCATGTGCCGCGGTGTTCCACAGGGGTCAGTGTTGGGGCCCCTCTTGTGGAACATCGGGTACGACTGGGTACTTCGAGGAGCTCGCCTTCCGGGCGCCAACGTGACCTGCTACGCAGACGACACGTTGGTCACTGCCCGGGGGGCGACCTATAGGGACGCCGCGCGCCTAGCTACTGCGTCGGTAGCCATGGTCGTGCGGCGAATAACGATTTTGGGACTCAGGGTGGCGCTTGACAAGTCGGAGGCCATATGTTTCCATGGCCCTCGGCGAGCGCCACCGGTGGACTCCCATATCGTAGTGTGTGGCACCCGGATCGAGGTTAAGCCCGAATTGAGGTATCTTGGGCTTATCCTCGATCCCCGATGGAGCTTCCGCGCTCATTTTGACCGCCTGGGACCCCGTCTACTCGGCACGACCGCCGCCCTTCGGCGGTTGATGCCGAACCTGGGGGGACCTCAGACGAGCAGCCGCCTCCTTTATTTGGGAGTGGTAAGGTCCATGGCCCTATACGGGGCCCCCGTATGGGTCGACGCCCTGACGGCGAAAAACGTCGCCTTGCTGCGACGTCCGCAGCAGGTGATGGCCGCCGGGGCGGTAAGAGCTTACCGCTCCATCTCATTCGAGGCGGCTTGCGTTATGGCGGGCTCCCCTCCGTGGGAGCTGGAGGCCCGTGTCCTCGCGTCAGTGTATCATTGGCGCGAGGAGGCCCGGGGCCGGGGCGAGTTCCCGGCACCCTCGGAGGTGAGAGAGCGGAGGCTCCAGGCGAGACGGTCCTTGCTTCTGGAGTGGGAGCGGCGGCTGGCCAATCCCACGTTTGGAAGAGGGACCGTCGAGGCGATCCGTCCGGTCCTCAGAGACTGGATGGACAGATCGCGAGGGTCGGTGACGTTCCGAATGGCGCAGGTCCTCTCGGGGCATGGATGCTTCGGGAAATACCTGTGCCGACTGGGACGGGAGCCGACCAGTGGGTGCCACCACTGTGGCGGCGATGATGACACGGCGCAGCACACCCTAGAGGAGTGCCCCGCGTGGGCTGGGGAGCGCCGTGCTCTCATCACCGAAGTGGGGACGGACCTCTCGCTGCCGGCCGTAGTTCTGTCTATGGTCGGCAGCGATGAGGCGTGGGCGGCGGTTCAAACCTTCTGCGAGACCGTTATCTCGCAGAAGGAGGCGGCGGAGAGGGGGAGGGAAAAAGACCCACTTTCCCTCCCACAGCGCCGCAAGCGAACCGGGGTCCGGAGGAGGCGGTACCACCAACTCCTCCCCCCCTAACTGTAGGCCGGGCAGTAGACGCGGGGGCGTCTGCTGCCCTTACATAGGCCTCGAGGTTGAAGGCGCACGTCGTGTCGCGTGTGCCTCGCCTAGGCGGGCGGCAGAAGGACTCCTCTTCTGCCGCACCAGAGACGGGCCTGCCACTGAGTAGTGGCGGGCGACTCGCACGGCGATGGCGGAAGATGTTGTTCCCGCCATCGTCGATATGCGATGACGACGGACACCGTGGTGGTTTAGTGGGTAGTCTGATTCCTGGTAGAGGTCAGGAGTCCCACACAAAGCTCGCCCCCGCCCCTGTAGGAGGTGAGCGAAGTGCGTAAATGCATTCCACCACGTAAAAAAAAAAAAAAAAAAAAAAAAGGGCTGCTGTTAGGGCTAATTATCTTTTGACTAGGCTAGCTCGTTGTGGGTTAGATTGTTCTGAACTTGTTAGTATTCGCAACAGATTAGTTAAGATTGTGTCAGTAGCTGAATCGAATAGTGACTCAGAATCTGAGGTGTCAGATAATGATGATCGCGCTTCTCGTGTCCAAGTTGAATATACTTCACCTGCGATGAGAAATGAACGCTCGATGCGGGGTAGCTCGCAAAACATTAACTTAAATAATGATAATTTTATTTATAGGGAACGCCCTATTAATTTAAATAGTTTTAATTTAAAATATGATGGATCTACTTGTGTACGTGTTTTCATTGAGAGACTGGAAGAACTCCGGTGTGCTAGGGAAGTCTCCAAATCAAAGGTTCTCATGGCTTTCTCTGACCTATTGGACGGACCAGCTTTGTCTTGGTTCCGCACCAATAAAGCTAACTTTATGTCTTATGAAGACTTACTAATCGAATTAAGAGACACCTTTGATATTCCCGATTACGATTATCGTTTACGGAATGAGATTAGGCAACGTACCCAAGCCCGTACCGAGTCCTTGGTGAACTACATCTCCACAATGCAGGCCATGTTCTCTAGACTAACTTGTAAAATGCCCAGTGAAGAACAACTGGACATTCTTATGCATAACATTAGACCTGACTACATGAAGGAACTAGCCCTTCATGAAGTCAACACTATTGATGATCTAAGAAGGTTAGGAAAGCGTTTGGAACTTGCGCGTGCTAGGGCTGAGGCGTTCCACGAGCCAGTCTTGGACAAATTTGAGATCTCCTCTGACTTACATTCTCAGAAAGCAAAGGGCACACCAAAAGCTACCAAGCAGGTCTCTGCGGTGGACAGCTCGGCAGCCTCGCACGAACGCAAATGCTTTCGTTGCGGCGGCAGCGATCACACTGCGTATAACTGCTCACAATCAAGGGAGTTGGTGTGTTTCCGATGTGGTCTCAAAGGAGTCAAGTCACCCGACTGCCCCAAATGTACGTCGAAGTCAAAAAAACGCGTAGGCCAGGGCCTTATTAAGACATTCTCAAGCTCTGTGTCTGAGTCTTCTTCTGATAAGGTCCTGTTTACTAAACGGGATAACGATGTTAGACCGTACTTAGTTGTTAGGGTTTTAAATTTAAATGTTCTTGGTCTTCTTGATTCCGGTGCCTCCTGCTCCGTGCTAGGAAAAGGTGCGCACCGTAGCTTCTTAGATTTAGGGTTTGAACTAGAAAGTGTCAACCCAAATTTTAAAATTACAACTGCAGACAGTTCACATTTGAAATGTCTGGGTTCTATGTCCTTACCCTTAGAATACAACTCTGTTATCAGGGTACTTAAGTTTTATGTTGTACCAGAAATAACTACCTCAATGATATTTGGAGTAGACTTCTGGCAACAATTTCAATTAGGTGATAGATTAATTTCTCAAAAAATTAATATGAATAATTTTAGTGATAGCTGTCCTATTGAATCTTTGTCTCTTCACAGTGGTCTCGAGGATTACAACAACCTGACCGAGGATCAGCGGTGTGTAATGAACGGGATCATTGAAAAATTTGAGTCAATTAATACGGATAAGGTGGGCTTAGGTCGAACTACGCTTGTGCATCATGTCATAGACACGGGTGACAGCAAGCCGATCAAGCAGCGGTATTACCCTCTCTCACCTCTCAAACAGAAGGCTCTGGAGACGGAGTTGGACCGGATGTTGGAGATGGGAGTGGTGTCACCATCACAATCCGCGTGGAACTCACCCGTGGTTATGGTGGAAAAGGCGAACGGTGATCTAAGGCTGTGCTTAGATTCACGTAAGCTTAATGCTGTTTCCAAAAGTGATGCTTATCCCTTACCGTACATCAATCAAATTTTAGACCATCTTAATAATGCTAAATATTTGTCCTCTATTGATTTAAGTGCAGCGTATTGGCAAATCCCGTTCGACTCTGCCCAGTCTGCTGAGAAGACTGCGTTCACGGTGCCGAGGCGGGGTTTGTTCCAGTATAATGTAATGTGTTTTGGTCTTGTCGGAGCTTCAAGTACGATGCAACGACTGATGGACCGCTTATTCGGCCCGGAATTCGACAACAGAGTGTTTTGCTTCCAAGACGACATAATCTGTGTGGCCAACACCTTCGAGGAGCATGTGGATCTCTTAAATAGAATCTATCAGCGACTCAAGGATGCGGGCCTAACGATTAATATGAAGAAATCACACTTTTGTCGAAGTGAATTAAAGTACCTTGGTTACTATGTGGATAGGCATGGACTACGTACTGACCCCGGTAAAGTCGAGGTCATCCTCAACTATCCCACACCTTCTAACTCGAAGGATGTCAAACGTTTCCTAGGTATGGCCGGCTGGTATCGTCGTTTCATTAATAACTTTTCTAAAATTAGTAAACCGCTTTGTAAACTCACCTCTAAAAATGTAAATTTTATTTGGACATCTGAAGCTGAGGAGGCTTTTAACCTTCTCAAGTCAGCTTTGGTCTCTGCTCCTATATTGAAAATGCCTAACTACTCTTTACCGTTCCGTATACTAAGTGACGCGTCAGCTTACTCAGTTGCTGCTGTTCTGACCCAAACACACGATGGTGTGGAACACCCCATCGCCTATTGCAGTCGTTCTCTTAATAAGAACGAGGTGAACTACAGCACAACCGAGCGAGAGCTTCTGGCCGTGATTTTTGCGCTGGAACAGTTCAGACAGTATGTGGAGGGACAGAAGTGCACTGTTGTCACTGATCATGCCTCACTACTGTGGTTTCACAAGCTCAAAAATCCTACAGGTCGTTTAGCACGTTGGAGTATGCGACTCAGTCAGTTTGACTTCGACATAGAGCACCGTAAGGGAAAAGATCATGTAGTACCTGACGCTCTATCTCGCATAAAGATTGACTCCATCGATGCGAGCTCCACCAATGACCCGTGGTATCTTCACACCATGGAGTGCGTGCGTAGGAACCCAAGGCATTACCCTAACTTTAATATTCGTGAAAATTTGTTATATCGATTTTCTAAAAATAAATATTCTTTGACTTCAGATTTTGATTGGAAGTTAGTGGTACCTCAAGAGGACAGGCTAGCACTCCTCACCAAATACCACGATGACACGCTTAGTGCCCATGGTGGTGTTTGGAAAACACATAAGAGGTTGTCTTTGAATTACTACTGGCCAAAGATGTACAATAGTGTCAAAGACTACGTGGGAAATTGTGAGGTTTGTAAGATGTATAAACCCGTAAACACTTCGCGTCCTGGTCTAATGGGAAGTGCGAAGCGTGTATCTAAACCTTTTGAAGCTATTTCGTGTGATTTACTTGGACCTTTTCCAGTGTCAAGCAACAGAAATATTCATCTGATCGTTGTTTCGGACTACTTTAGCAAGTATGTCATGCTGTGTCCTATAAGGATTGCAACAGGCGCTGCAGTAGCGAGATTCATCGAGAAGAATGTGTTTCTAGTTCATGGAGTTTGCAAGACTATCTATATTGATAACGGTCCTCAGTATGTGAGCAAGCAATTTAAGGATATGTTAGCTAAATATAATGTTCCAAACGTATACTATAGCCCGCGTTACCACGCTCAAACTAATCAAGCTGAACGAGCGATTCGAAATGTTGTTCAAGCCATCTCATGTTATGTGGAGACTCAGCACAAAAAGTGGGATGAACATCTTGTTGAGCTGCAGTGCGCTCTAAACACTGCAGTAAACGAGGCCACTCGATTCTCTCCCTATTTCTTAGTACACGGTAGGGAATTTATAGGTGATGGAGTTCTATATAGACAGTCTGACATAACCTGTCATCCGGACTTAGTCTCCATTGATGAGCCCTCAGCCTTCGGTGCCAAACTGAAAGAAATGCAACACATTTACGATCAGGTGAGGAAACATTTGATTTCGGCTCACCAGCGTAATGAGAAGTATTATAATTTCAGGAAAAGGCATGTCGAGCTGAAAGTTGGTCAAATTGTTTACAAACGGACTCATTATTTATCTAATAAAGCTAAACATTTTACCTCTAAACTCGCTCCTAAGTTTACTAAGTGTGTAGTGTCTGCTAAACGTTCCTCTTTAGTGTATAGGTTAGCAGATTTGGATGGTAAGGACTTAGGCGAGTATCACATCAAGGACATTTTAAAATACACTGATGAGAATCAATCTGCGGTACCTTCTCTGCCTAGCGTCAGCGCTATTTCATTTCCGTAGCACTGTCGATTTATACTTACTTTGCCGCGACTCGATGAAGTATGACCTTGTTGCTGTAGCTTGGGTGTCCTCGTATGGGACATATTATTTGTTAGGTACACCTCATCGAGTTTTCGTTTCTCATCCTCCTCTTCTCTGTAGTTGTGTTGCATATGCGACCATCTGACTATAGCAGTTAAGGAGAGTTTTCTTTCTAGTGGTTTAGGGCATTTAGACTTAAAGTAAAAGAGTCTGTGTCAATATTTGCCTCTAGTTAGTTCTTAGTAGTTCTGTTTTGTACTTTGATCTGTTCTTTTTTTATTCGTTCTATTTTTAACTTGTTAGACTTTTGACTTGTTTTATTCTGTTGTGTATTCCTTGCGTTACTTGTCTGTCCACACAAGTAATACTTTCAAGGGGGGGGATTGTGTAACGCAAAATTGTTAGTGGCGTTAAAATTTGATTTCGGTAAACAATACGTTGTACCTATGACGACATCTGTAGGGTTTGGGGGGAACTTTTCATCGATCACCAATTCGGTATTGATGAATGGTTTCCCAATCTGACAACAGATGTCGCTAGTATGTTTACCTATTTCAAATAGAATTATAATATCGTGATAGGTTAAATTGTTTGTGATATTTTATTCAATCATATAGCTTAATGTCTTTAATTTCAAATTGTCATAATCTAAATTCCTAGTTGCCCAAATTAATTAATCACGGCAAGAATGTCGATAGTTTATGCTTGTAGTTCTGTATGATCTGTGGTATATTTTTTTATTTGTTCCGCGATTCGATCAGGTGAACGAATAATTCGTGATATCAGATTAATTTACTAGAATATTCCATGAAAAAGGATATAAATACACCCCTCCCGGTGGATGCGAACACCTCTGATAATTACTCTGAAGATTAAGCACGAAACTCTGTTCGTATTTCATTGATTTTTCTGATAAGTTGGAACTCTGAATTATATGTACCTACCTACATATAAATTAAATATCTTAGACTCTGTGCATCTTTCCCGGACTTCTCTGGTAAGATTTCTTAATTTATCTCTCTGTTCTTAGTCTTTATATCTGTGTCTTTCGTTTGCGTCAATGATATACTTAGGTCTTTTTGGTATTCTTGATGCAGGGTCCCAAGGTTTAGCGGACAATATTAGTGACCTATCTACATTGTTGTGATTCCGTTGTTGGAGTCCCTGTTCGGAACAGCTGTCCTTTCGTTTGGCTCGCGGCAGTGCGGGCGGTTGCCAGCAGCGGGCAGGTGCCTACGCAAGCCGACAACCGACGCCAGGGGAACCATCCGAAGAGGAGTGCCAAAAAGGTCACGTAATCTTAACTTGTACAATAACTGTAACTTCATATACCCGCTACCTTGAGTTGTAATTACGAGATCAGCTGTGTGCTACGAGGGAGGCGCATAAGCATCTTATATTGTATTTACATTTCTATATCTCTGTGCCTGTGACCATTCTACTTTATGTATAACTGTGTATCCTACTGAATATATGCATGTATAAAATCTTAGTGTTGTTTCATTAAGGGTATCTGGAGCACGCACCCACTATCTCCACTCTGAGATAAAAGGCGCCCAAGAGTCTCTGTCGTAAGCTCTTGCCTGGGTTAGCCGGTGGAGTAGCTGGGGAGTTTCCCAGGTTACAACATAAGTAAATGAGATCAGTTCTTTAATGGAAGTACCTACTGTATGATTGTGTCTTTATTTGCTTTTTTTTTACTTTCTGTGATGCAGATATCCAAAGTAAACGTAATTTTTATCTTCTTTAGTCCACAGTGCGCTATTCTGCACTTTCTTCGCCAGGCTGATCTTGACTTTAAAAGTTGCGACCGCCGTCAAAACCTCGGTGTACGGTTAAGAACCCATACTCTGATAAAACCCTTTTTATCAGCCTCTAAATGACATGAAAATTCGCTCAAGAAGCGCAATAATAGATTTCTAGAGTGTCAGAGGCACTAGTGTAACACCCCCAGTGTTGCCATTTCGGGGGTAAGACTAGGACACCGTGGTGCCTAAACCTGAAGGCAGTTATCTCGAAAGAGATGGCCGGGGTCTGCCAAGGTGCGAGCAATATGTTGGTTACTATCTCACCTCCGGCGTGCGTTTTAGTCGGTTCGAGTGCTACATAGCCTCCACAACTAGTTCTGGCGGGGGGTATCCGTGGGGACTTATTGCACTATAAAAAAAAGCGTTGCCACTCACGGTAAACACTTTCCATCAATTGAGTTGAGTATTTATCTACCAAAAAACTCCTGTCTTCCTTTCAACAGCTAACATAGGTACCGCTCGCACTGAGCCCCTACCGATTAGATTTTAGGTCGTCGGACATCGCCTTACATAACAATTGAATAATGGTCTAAACGCCGTCGGTCTACGTCTTCACTAACACTATCTACATACAGTCGCGTCTGTGATACGGCCCTACTATTTACTCATTATCTAAAGTAAACAGAAACGTGAGGACGGCACTCTTACTACAGTAGTACGGGAAACGTATCGTTAGGTGTGTTATACATTTTAAAGTTTAACATTCCAGTGTAAACGGTCCTTAAGTGTTTGAATAGACAAGTGGTTGTTTTGATATTATATTTGATGGTGTGGGAATATCTTTATGAGCGGAGAATGTACTAATTGCTTATTTGGGGATGTATTCACGTATAGGATCGAGTTGGTTAAGTTTAATCCAAAAATGGTAGGTACAGAGTGAAAGGAAAACTCGAAATGAAATCCTGACAGTGACAGGTCATTTAGACGATATTATTTTTAAGATGTGGCGCGGGTTCGATCCCCGCTCAAATATTTGTATACATTAATATGGCTATTTACACTGGTCTGGTGGTGCCTCGGAAAGCACGTGAAGCCGTCAGTCCCGGTTGCCATCTATGGTAGTCGTTATGGTATGGTAGCTTTCAAAAGTCCGACTAGCCGAACTTCGATATCACCAATTTGGTTGTGGAGGTCCGATGGAAGTCGCTTCACGGAAAATATCGAAGTTCAACTGCATCTTAGTTAGACTAAAAGCCCCAACTGAGTTGGAAATAGGCTCAGAGAATAATGATCATATTTTTTATTTTACCGACTCACAAAATTATAGCCCGCCAATCGCAATGGTCGATACCTTTACATTACGAATTCGATAGTATCTCGTGCTAAGGGCACTGGATTATACGTATAGGAAGTAATAAAATGCACTATATACATATCTTATAAGTTAAAATAGTTACTTCAAGGAAAATCAATTCGCTCTTTGAAATAACTGTCAAGCTCTAATATAAAGTAAATGTTATTTAAATAAGGGAATGTATTCCTTCATTTAAGAGACGACGGCTAGTAAATATATAATCTCGTCTTGGTTTATATAAATTCTAAGTAACATTCCAGATAACTGCGGTACCCTAGTGGTATGAGTAATGGACTTTTTTTTTTTTTTTTTTTATCGTGCGCAAAATCCCCACGGATACCACCTCCACCAAAGCCGATGGAGGTGATTATGTCGGACTCGAACCGACCAAAACGCACGCCGTCCATGGGTCCTTGATTGCCGGAGGTGAGATTATACAAGACATATCTCTCGCACCCCGGCAGACCCGGGGACATTTCTGTTGAGATGCCCCTCTTCCCCCAATGTGGGGACCATGGTGTCCCGATTTAGCCCCTGGGTATGGGGTGGCATTTTGCGCCATCGCCGTGGCCTGCTTCTGCTAGGGTGACCGGCGGCTCCACCCGTCACCCCCAGGCCCGCGCTCATGGGGGACGGAGGTCATTCTGCGACCTCCGACGTCCGAGTCGCCTCCGCTCATCACGGGCAGTGCGGGCCCGGAGTCTTCTCCAGACTCGCTCCGCCACCTCCTTTTCGAGCATTACTTGCTCGCAGAAGGAGGCGGCGGCTGCCCAAGCACTCGCGCATCGTACCATCACCGTGAGCAAGGTGGCGAGCGAGATAACTCCCACCCCTAGGGCTGTCACTAGGACCCGCCTTGGCGTCTCCCACGCCGGGCACTCGATCAACGTGTGCAGCCCCGAGTCCTCGCTCGCATCACAGTGATGGCACTCGGACGTTGGCTCCTTCTGGATCCGACGCAGGTAATCCCCGAAGCACCCGTGCCCGGTGATCACCTGCGTCAGCCGGTACGAGAGGCTACCATGTGGCCTCTCTAGCCAGTCCCCCATGATGGGTCTTACCGCCGCTACAACAGCGTGCCCTGCGCGTGATTGCCCAAGTCGTCGTTCCCACTCGGCTACCATGTCGGTATGAGTAATGGACTGCTGAGACGAGGTCTCGGGTTCGATCCCAGGTTTTACCATCGCACACATCAATGACTTAACGTTGCTTTTCAAAGTTATCACACATTTATCGCAGGTTTATAAGTGCCCGATTAATGGCAATAGGTTCGCCACCTATTACATTGGGACCTAAAACATAAACTGGCGAAATGTGGGTGCTAGTACCTCTGCCTACCCCTTCGGGGATATAAGCGTCAGTTTATAGTAAATTAAAGGCGTAAAGAGGAGACTGTAGCTCTATTTACACTAGTATATTAAGTTGTGTGACACCACATAATATGCGTATAGTATTAAGCAAAAGTTATTAAAATGAATTTTAAAGACTACAAAGAATGTCCTTCAAAGGCAATTGGCGCCATCTAACTTCCACTGAACCCCATCCTTGTAAGGCCAAAACATGCAAACCAATAAATATTCTATTCAATACGAATGTCCACAAACCTGTCTCCGCATGACTACACTTGTTCCCATAACCTATGTTCATAGAAAGCCTATTGAATTCAATATATCAGTAGAGAGACCTCTAATGCCGTTACATGGATATTGTTGGACTAATCGGGGACTAAAGATCACGGGAACTTGTCATGTGTTAAACTAAACAACTTTACTAGCTGTTCATGGCGGCCGAAGAGCTATGGATACTGTAGAATTATTACCAATAGCTGTTGGCCGCGGCTTCACTCGCGCGGTGCGGTCCATTTGCTCACTAATTTATAAAATATTGTTATTATTGACGCTTTGAAAAAGAAAGAAAGAAAGAAGAGAGAGTCCTCGATACGAAAACGGAGTAATACGTTAGACGGTAGCACGAAGTCAATAATTCTAGCGTTCGAGAACTCACATGCAACTCGATAGTGATGTAATCCTAAAGTAAATGAATAATTGCTATTGAATTCGGTACGAATACTTTCTCACAAGTGGTTCGTGCTAGAGGCACAGAGCGGTGACGAATGTAGCTGTGGATTGGCTTCGAAGCGAATGCATTTTGTCTTGACCCCCTAAGCATTCTTTAGAGTTCAAGGAATATATTAAAAAAAACTGGAGTCTAGAGGAATATATTTAAAAAAAAGTCCAGCCGTCTTCGAGTTATGCGCTTAGCTACATATTTCGAGATTCATATTTAACATAACATAAACTTAGCTATGTATCCCCGAAGGGGTAGGCAGAGGTGCTTGCACCCACCTTTCGCCAGTTTATGTTTAGGTCCCAATGTGATTCATATTTAATTTATATAGATACGTTAAGTCGAGTGCAGTTTCCTTTCTATAACAATTAGGGATATTTTACTATTGCTATCGTTCGGATTGTTAATCTGTGGGTGAGTGGTGGGTTACCCTCCCTATATATTTTCCTATATTTAATTTGGCACGACTATTGTACTTTTATATATTGTTTATGGTCGTACTGGACTTGTAAGGTAATTTCGGTACCAACAAAGTCGTGATTTTATTTTACGCGCTGACAGTTTTAAAGGTCTATAAAATTACCGAAACTTATTCTGGCAATTGAAATTCAAAATATAGTGAGTATTAAAACAAAGTAATTGAAATTTCTTCCGCGAAAAACGTTCACTTTGAAGATTGCTTTTTCTTTGTTTACTTGTTTTTTTTTTTAAAGTCTTTTTTCAATGTTTTGGCTACTTTTTCAATGATTAGCTATAATGATTTTAATATTTAATAAAACGACAAAAAACAATGGAGTTCCATGACTTTTTTTTTTATTTGTGTGTATCTAAACTTGTCTTATCAAATTAACGATGATTATGATTATATGATCCATAATATAATTTATTGAATCTGTAATAAGCAATGGATGAACTACAGAGATATAAAATTTCAAAAAAAGAACAGCATGCTATGCATATCATTTAAGAACATATTTACATTACGTTAAGTGAAGTGACGTAACAAAACGGTAAGGGACTTGGCATTATAAAACAGTTGTGTTATCATTTGTCATGCAATAACTTGAGTTAATGTTTTACACCTGATAAGAAATGTAACTTGCAGCTACGAGTATGTTGTTAGTATTGTTAAGAAACAATGCAAGGAAGGTCATTTGTATTTTTGCTTTGACTATTATACTATATACATAGTAAGACAATGCATCAAAAAAAGACAGTTCAAAATACGATTTACGTCTATATTGTCTTTAAACTGTCAATGGGAAGTATATAATATGTCAAAGGTATGCCAAATTAGTAGCTATTTTTTACTCCACTTCATATCAATTCAAATAATCTAAGTATTCTTGTTTAGATATCACACATTTATAATAAATATCCAACTGTGATAACGCTCGTCTTTTTGGATTAGAATTTCGGGCCGTTAAGAAAATGAATGAAAGTTGATTGCATGTAGTACAGATGACATTGTAAAGTTTGACATAGAGTGACAAGAATCGACAAGATAAGGAATGAATATGTAATGGGGAGCATACATTGTGGCTGCAGTGACAGAAATGATTATAGGAAATCTTTTATCTTGGTATGGTCATGTAATGTAAAGGATAACAAAGAAATATCAGTGGTTTCTTGATTTAACATAACCAGCGGATGGTCCAGTACCCCAAGCATGAAAAGGTATGGAATTCGTAATGAAGCATTACGATGGGCGGCCTTCATACACACGTGTGTGCGCTCTGCTCTCTCGATAGTTTTACTTTACGGACTGGATAGTTTTTCGTGCTACAGGCACAGGATTCGAATTCTAGCCATTAACATCGCTGGAATTTAGTCAGATTTGTGACAAACTGCCATTTCAATTATACTCTCATTTGAACCATAAGTTGTACAGACATTTGTACTGATTTTTGAATTAAAAAAAATTAAAATATATAAGGTTTGTTATCTAAAAAAAATATTTACACGAAATCTTGTGCATCTTTTATGCATAATAGCCTAGTTATACAACTTAATGCGTTATCTTACCAGAAAAATGAGCCAATGATTTGGAATAATCAGCTTTTGAGATCACGATACGGCGTTGTCTTACGAATCGTTGTTTTTTATTAATAAACACTTTTTCTTCACAATTTTAATCAAGTAACAAATCATTTCCAGACATTGTTTGAATAACTTTACATAGTTTTATTAAAATTACTATTTTTTATTTAATTACTTATTTACTTAATTTCGACACTTGCCACTAACGTAACGTAATCTAAATATGTTTCGCTTGGTGATAAATTATAAAAGTCCTAATTAAATTAATGAACGAACTTCAATCAAAATTAAATCATAATTACGTTACCTACTCATAGTAAATTAGTCAATGCCGTTAGCATTAAATAAGTAGTTCTTAACCTAAAATTATAGATGTAACTGCAGTCAAAATTATCTTCCATACGATTAAAAGTACGCAAACACAATCATCATCATCATTGCGTTAGTCCTGGTCACATCCGAGGTAACCCTTGGAATGCCGCGAAAACGCAATGAGGTCTATCAATTACTGCTGAATTGCCTTAAATAATATGTTTCTACAGAAGAAAACAGTTAAAATAACTATTTCTTTGTATTAGTTTTATTGATGCTTGCTTTTTGATTGACACGGTTATCTATATATAGGGGAAACTGGGGACACTTGATCCCTGTGAGAGATAAGGTACACCAATGTTTTTGGAATTACTAAGCGTATTAGACTATTTTTAATGTGGTAACACTAAGGGTAATAATGTTTACTTAGTGTTGCCACACTATAAAATACTCTAATACACTTAGTAATTTAAAAAATATTGGTGTACAGTCAGAGCTCATAAGTGCATTAGCACATCAAGGCTTAAAATGGTTTAGCGTGCGGCCGGCGCGCTTACATGTGTGTGTAATGTTACTATGCAATACGAGGCGACGCTGGCTTGTCTTAAAAGAAAAAGGTCACAAGTAGCGTTAGAATGTTGACGCTATAGTTGCGTAGGATTGCTACTACACTTTTGAGTTCTACTGTACCTTGTCTCCCATAGGGATCAACTGTCCCCAGTTTCCTCTATATATAAAAATGAATCGCAAAATATGTTGGTAAGCGCATAACTCGAAAACGGCTGGACCAATTCGGGTAATTCTATTTGTTCCTTGAACTCTACAGAAGGTTTTTATGGAAGAACGGGAACGGGATCAGAAGTCCAAGCAGCAGGAACGGGATCAGAAGTCCACGCGGGCGAAGCCGCTGACAACAGCTAGTTTATGATAAGATATTGAAGCAGGCGTTTCATGGGATAAATCCATAACAAGAAAATTTATTAGGGAGAATCTCACCACTCGCCCATGGCTTAAAAATCTCAACGATAGCAATTGTAAAATATTACTAATTGTCATCGAAGGAATGCCAAACCACACCCCTCAAAGCAAGTAAAAGGAGTTCTTACTTCATTCCCTGAACCTTTTTCCTAACTCAGTTGGTACGGTGGTCGGCTTTACAGTCTAACTGTGATGCGGCTGAACTTCGACATTTTCCGTGAAGCGACTGCCATCTGACCTCCACAACCAATGGTCTAATGACCAATGGCGATATCGAAGTTCCAAGTTAGGCTGGTTGGACTTTTGAGGGCTACAACTACCCGTAACGACTGCCATAGATGTTTGTATGGCAACCGGGAGGAGGCAAAAGGAGTTCTTACTTATCTGATGAAAATTTAATAAAAAAATTTTTTTTTTATTTCTCTTAATGTATCTCATTTCCTTTCTTTTTTTCTTTCTTTCTTTATTGATGAACCCCACAAGGAAATACTATCGAGTATTAGATACAATAAGATTCTCTCCTAAAATTAGTTCAAAGAAATTGTGACGAGCAAAGCAATCAGCCGATCTATTTAAACATGTTTATAAATAAATACGTACAGCGATCTGTTTGTCACTCGCTAAAACATTACTGACCGACAGACAGCTTCTTATACATAGAATTATTTATATGTCTATCGTTAGATGGTTATATATACAATGTCACTGAAGATAGGTAGGCTTATGCCGCGTCTACATTTACGTAACATCTTACCGTGACCATGTGTGAAGTGCGTGCCCGTCGCGTATTCAGCGGCATGATATCTGAGCTTAAATAAACCATCGATCGATATTTTTTTAATGAGGATAGGCTTACGTTTGATCATTATCTCACCTGATGGTAAGTGACGATGTGGTCTACGATGAATCATGTTTGCCTAGAAGGATCCTATTCACTTCGTGATTTGATTATTCCCAGGTTATAGCTTTCCGGGGGTGACGGGTGGAGCCGCCTGTCACCCTAGCAGAAGCAGGCCACGGCGATGGCACAAAATGCCACACCATAACCATGGGCTAGGACACCATGGTCCCCACATTTAGGGAGGAGGGTCATCTCAACAGAGATGTCCCCGGGTCTGCCGGGGTGCGAGAGATATGTCTTATATAATCTCACCTCCGGCAATCAAGTTCGAGTCCGACATAATCACCTCCATCGATTTTGGTGGAGGTGGTATCCGTGGGGATTTTGCGCACGATAAAAAAAAAGTTATAGCTTTCCGGAAACACAGATTCGGGCGGGGAATTCCACTCCTTAGCTGTACGTATGATGAAAGTAGATACAAAGATGCAAAGCGTTTCGTGCGTATGATCTGGATCCAGTCCGCTTTATGGAATATCGACCATAAAGTGGACTGGTGGCCGTGTCAGCACAACCCTAGTTTCTGTGACCATTTTGCGACCTCCGATGCCCAAGTTGCATTGACGGCTTCATCAGATGCTTTTTTACGCCCCGCTTAAAGGAGTAAAGTCCTATAGTGGAGACCGAGAGAAGGTAAACGGAAGAGATGCCCCCTAGGCAAATGGACTAACGTTCTAAAAAAGGTAACAGGGAAGGATTGAATGCTGAAGGTGTAATATCAGCAGTAGGCTGTGATAGGCTAATTGGCAAAACCATAAACAATTTAAAAACTATTGCCATGAATTTAAAAGTTAATTTCCGCTTACATACCTATCAACCAATAAACCGAAAAATAAATCGAAAAATAAATAACTAATTCAAATATTGAATCCAATGCAACATTTGCAACGATTCAAATACAATTATATATAGAATCGTTACAATCGTAGGGAATGTCAAAATCAAAAATCGAATCAACCGTTTACATCAATCGGAATACCGTTTCCGAAGTTAATTACGCAATATTGAAATATCTGGTAACAAGTGCACGTTTTAGGGGTCAAGCTTATGACGAGAACATAAAAATCACGCGAAAAGACAAACTGGAACACACGTTGCGACTGACCGGTCTGACAGGTCGGTGTTCGATTTTTAAAATATTTGCACTGAGATTTTTTTTCATTCATTTGATGACGCATGTATTTAACGTATGCAGCCATCGAACATCGGACTTATTATGTGTTAATATTAAAATTATACATACATAATCGCCTGTTTGTAGATTACCGAAGGGATAGGCAGAGGTATATTAACGCTACGGGTATATTAAGGGTGAACCTATTACCAAGGAGCAGGCATTTTGTGTATTTATTGTCGGATAGGGAAAAGTTCTATTGTCGGATAGGGATGGAGAAGGGATGGCCCAATTCCATTCCGTAGCAAACCGAAACCAGCAATTATAATTACGTTACACTTATTATGATACTATTGTACATAATAGTTGAAGTTGGTTCCCTCTCCCCTGAAGTCAGCGAGGTTGGTTTATGTTGATACCGCAACCGACTGATACCGCACGACCATCTTGTCAATTTTAATAATCTCGAGATATTTTAGTACCAACCTACCTAATTATTTTGCTGAGAAGTGGTACCTATCAACAAGTAAGCTGCTACAACCATACTTCCTTATACACGTTAAGTAATAGCACAGATAACATGTAATAGTAACATAAAGTTAGTTATTACATTACACTAAAATGAAAGTATGTAGATAACAATGTAGAAAGCGATATAATATCCCACAGAGTATTAAACGATATGTTTTTATGTAACATAACATGTGTAGAACTATAAAAATTACAATAAATTATTCGCCTGAAGGTAACGATATTCGAAAAGCGAAGCGGAATTTACAAAATGGTACGTCGTTCGGCTTATCGTGAAGTAGAATCAAGTACTCACTTTAGCCAAAGAGGTTTTAATATGAATTCAATGCACCCATATTTCGGGCCGGTAGCTTTAGATAACTTTAATGTTTAAAAATAAATTTACATTCGATATTTAAATTTGTATCTCGCACGTTTAAAAATATTTATTACGTTTCGTTATTGCATTATAGTGGTTTCTCATAACTATTCATTTTCCGAATATATGGATTAATTTTCGTTACGTGTTTTAGTTACTTTTTTGTATGTCGTCCAATATTTTTATTAAATTAATCTGAACTGAGATTATAATAGTTGAATTAAAATATCTTTTTTTTAATGAATGTGCAATTCTGGGAGTATGGAAACAGTATTATCATCGCAAATACCTATAAAGATATGAAGCTGTAATAAAAATCAAACTAAATTCAAAATTAAATTTAGAATCGTAACATTGTCATAAAAATTCATTTACTACTTAAGTTGCGACTGTTTATACAACCACTGCGCCATCTACTCATCGACAAACGTTTTAAATTAAGTACACACCAAAAATATTCAAATTTGAAAATAGAATAAATGTATTACGAATGCATAATAAATTGCTTTGTGCCACTTAGACCTGCAAAGCACGAGTTATTTGAAGAAAATTTTCCAGTATCATTAATTTATACAATCTGTGAGCCCTTCACTCGATTCACTATTTAGTTTTATAACAGTCATTCTTTATACTTTTCTACGCTTATCTCAGTTTTGAAAAGTCAGGCTCATTCTACAAGTTTATCTGCCGCTAAAATGTTGCTGATTCAAAATCAAATGGTGCGGTATACGATTAAAAAAAATAGAGATAATAGACGATGTAAGAATAATCGTAATTTTGTAGCTTTTGGCTTATTAAAGTTTACCTAAAATATTAATTTAGAAGCTTTTATAACAGCGTGGCTAAGTATGAAGTTTGATAATCTTCAGATATTTTGAATGTTTGTTTAGGCTGCTATCTCAAACAAATTATATATTTTCATTCAAAAGCGTAGGTATGTAACTCCATAGACATAGTTGTAATAAAACATAGTTGTAAAAAACCGTAAATTGTAATAGTTTTGACAAATGAGATTGTAAAACTTGGACATTAATTAGTGCTCTTTATGTGCCTGAAATGAATAAACGAAATTGATCCTTTGATTCTTTGGATCGTCGAAACATCGGGATAAATATTATAATGAATAATACCAAATCAATCGCGATAGAATGCGTCGTTTTTGAACAAAAACTTCAACAAATTAACCAATAGACTAATAGAAAACATTGAAAGTAAATACAATAATGAAAAGATTCTGTCAATGAATATTTTCATTATTTTGTATTTGCTTTACCTTGAGACATTTTCGCAGACGATAAACTAAACGGTAATTAAAAGAACATCTGCTATTTAAAATGTATAAACAGCGTCACGAATAACACACGTTCAAGTAAAAATTTAGTAACACAGGTTTCTGTAATGCCACTTAAATTCATGTAATTAATTACTCCATTTTTCTTTTTTATGTGACAACAAGCAATCGGCCTATCGGATGGAAAATAGTTACCGTGGCCTATGGACGTTAGCAAATAGTGACCCTCTTTCATGAGACTTTGCCTTCACTTCACATCAGGCGAGGTGAAGTCAAATTGACGTGCCAAAAAAAAAAAGCAATACCCTTAGTGTCACATCACACTCTTGCTGCCGGATCTTATAGGATCCTTCTAATGCCCTTCTTGAAAAGTTAGTAGTAGTACTTAGTTCGACTCTATCAATGGGTTACCGCTTTTGAATAAAACCTTATCATTTTCATTACAGCGTTCATTCCGGTTGAAACTAGTTAATACTTGTACTTTTCAGCACGGGACCTGCAGCTGTCCTCTAGTACCTTCGCCCGATGTCACTACCTTAGCGTTAACAGGCACCTTACCTTCTGACCTTGAAGCTAATACACCTATACTGCTATGGCGCTTCATAATTTAGCCTACAAGTAAAAGTTGCGTGACCGTAAAAATCTACGTGTTTAGAACATCAATAAATATTTATCATTATGGTGCTAATGACTCCCTTGAACTCGGAAGTCCATTGTCTATTTTTAGAGATGCCTCGAACAATATTTTAGTTTTGCACTAACAATAGTTCACATAACATGCTCACACTTTTATTTTTCAGGGAATAAGTGTTTTATAAGAAACTTTGATTAGTCTTATATTCAAAATCTTGTACCCCAAATTATCTCTAAATAATTTGTTATTCGTAAAAAGTACAGCGTCATTTTAGCGCCCTTCCGAAATTAAGGTTAATTGACTTTTCTAGGGCTATTGATTTAAGAACTGTCTGTTTGTTTATTAAAATAACCAAATAGTACAATATATTAGTGATGTTTAGCTTATGGTTCTCACACATTAGCTACTTAAGCCGAATGTGTCGGAAACGTCCGGTGTCTCTATCAACCAATCTATAGATAACGACTGAATCATATTTGGAATAGCCGGTTTATATATTGCATTGTGATACTAATAAAATAAAACAAGTGTTATATTGGTTAATTTGCTTCAAAAGCTCAAAAGCACTTCATCGATTGACCTCAAATTTATACACGATACATAACCTACTTCAGACACTGCAATTAATTTGTAGACAACTCAATTGCAGTGCCATCTATCGTCGAAAATATTTAACTAAAAATCATCAAGAATATATTCCCGGCCAAAACCGATTCCTGGAACACTAAATTATAAATTGAAATAAACCTTCTATTTCCGCATTTCGGCTTGTGTTATGTTTTCGGGAGTGAGCAGTACGAATGTAACGCCCCTGGTGTTGCAAACGTCCATAAGCCACGGTAACCACTTTCTGTTTTTTAAATGGTATAAAGAAATAATATTTGCAATAATAATATAGGTATCAAACACTACAAGTTATGATATGAATATATTAATCAATACTCTGACAAACTGACCCACATCAACTCAATCTTATAATACTAGCGCTGATAAAGAACTGATAAACTAAATCAAATAAGTAAATAACACACGATCTGTTATACGCAGTCTCCTCTGACAAATTATATTTGTAATGATTCATATTCCAGGCTTGTGATGAATCAAAGACTTTAGTTATATTTGTTAAACATTAGCGTGGTTTAATTCTTGTTACAAATTAGTCTAGTGTAATATTAGTCTAGGTTAAGATTAGTCTAGTGTAAGATTAGTCTAGTGTAAGATTAATCTAGTGTAAGATAAGTCTAGTGTAAGATTTGTCTAGTGTAATATTAGTTTAGTGTAAGATTAGTCTATTGTAATATTAGTCTAGTGTAAGATTAGTCTAGTGTTAGATTAGTCTAGTGTAATATTAGCTAAACATTATGTAATCCTTGATAAACGTTAGTTTAACCCTTATTTAATGTTAGTTTAGCGTAATCCTTGCTAAACATTAGTGTAGTGTAATCTTCAGTTAATATTAGTCTAGGGTAGTCTTAAGTAAATCTAATCTCAACCAAACTAATCGTTGCTTAGCGTTAGTCTAGTCTAATCCTTGCTAATCATCAGTGTAATATAAACCTTGTTAAAATTACTTAAGTGTAAACCTAAATAAACATTTATCTAGTGTAACTTAATATTAGCCTAGTCTAAGATAAGCCTAGTAAATCGTAAAATTGGTTATTATACTCGTATGTAGGTAGGTACTCTAATTTATTTTTTGGCACGTCAATTTGAGTTCACCACGCTTGATGTTAAGCTGAAGGCAAAGTCTCATGAGCATGCTACATAGTACATATAATTTGCACCGTACACCCACTAAAAACGTCTATACATGTAATTGTTATCTATTCCCATAATATCCCTCTATAACAAGTAATAACGACAAAAAATGCCGCACATTTGATTCATAGCGTCATCACGAAGACAGTTTAAAAAATGCAATCAATCAATCCAGTTTAATGTTGCTTGATGCCGCATTTTCGGTACAGATAACACAAAACGGGGCAACAGATAAGTAATTTATCGCGCACACTATCGTACGTTGTATACTTTCTTCAGTTTATCGTAATGAAATCAGTGCCAGATACCGGTAGGCGTGATATCTAGATAGTGAAACGAAAAATTCCGCACAGCTTTACACTCTATGACAAACCACAATCATGGCCAGTTTATTTTTAGTTGTGAAGAAAATTTTCGTACCGAGGTCATTGTTTTACGGGCGACGGTTCGCAGACACTGTTTGGTCTTGGGGAAATAATAACGCTTATGAGGCAAAGTTGGTATTAATCGAAAAACTGGGTCTAATGATTTCTCCCTTTTGTATCCTGCAACACGAAATATTCTGATTAATGGCACTGGTATCTGTCACTAATGGCGCAAAATGGATAAAGTCTTTTAATGGACGGATTTACTTTGTTTTTCAGGACCCTCACAGTTTCAATCTAATCTTCCCGATGGCCCTGATGGCCATCGCGCGAACATGTGAAATATACAACTTCAGCACGTGTCTGGCCTCTGCCCATATTGGACCACCATCTTGGGACACTTAAATTTTTGCGTTGCATGATAATATGCTTAGCAAAACCCGGGTATTAACGCGATCATATACTCAACTTCAATTTCACCGAATCGAAACGAAACGTCAAGCAAATCAAACGGTAAATTATTGTATTTATTTACCATATGATCGCGTTAATACCCGAGTTTCGCTAACCAAATTGAGATTAATAGTTACAAGGAGAGTTTTGAGACAGATATAACCTATAAGTGAAGTATATAAGTCAAATCTCTTTGACACTTTACCTTTTATAAGTGGACGCAGAGCCCTACAGAAATATTTTCGCCGATTTTATCGATGCTATGTTATTCACACATAATAACCATCTAACCATCTTGATCTGCAACATTGCCCCGTAACGACTTGTAGTATTTTGCATAAACTCATTTAGTATAAATATTAGCATGCGACCAATGAAACAGTATTTAAAACCAAAAGGATTATGCAAATCTGTTAAGTGGTTGCGATTCAGATTAAAATTTGTTTATGTTTATTTTTACTAAATTAAATATGTTTTATGTTATTTTCCGTTTAATTATTATCAGTAGTGTTCTCATAGATTGCCACCGAAATTAATTTTGCGCTACCTCACTACATAGTATAAAACAAAGTCGATTTCTCTGTCCCTATATCCCTATGTATGCTTAAATCTTTAAAACTACGCAACGGATTTTGATGCGGTTTTTTTAATAGATAGAGTGATTGAAGAGGAAGGTTTATATGTATATAACATCATGCTACAGCCAACTGGTGCGGAGCAAAAGTGAAAAATATTGCAAAAACGGGGTGACGCAGACGAAGTTGCGCGGGTCAGCTAGTATTTAATAAAAGAGGAATAAACCGAAGGTCAATAAGGAATTCCCTTTTTCAAGTGACATTTTGAGATGCGAATCTTAAACAAAACGTTTTCTTGTATGTCTGTGTGCGATTAATAGTCCCTGATTTGATTCCGAAGTCGGGCAATGTTAAATTGGAATTTTGTCAGGAAATTCTCTATAGCGTTTTGGAATCTGGAACCGTTGTCTATAGACCAATAGACTCAGTACATAATGCACAAGAAAATTACTTTTTAAAATGGTGTACAGTAATGGTATGCATCTATTAGCACTTTTACTTTTACCCTAACTGTTCTACGTATACTCGAGCGTTGAACAGATAAGATTATGTAGGTTGAACCTCTGAAACAAACCAACTTTGTACTCACATATGCTCACGCCCGTAATCCTTGAAAAAGTAGGCAGAGGTGTATTAAACACCCACATTTCACCAACTATGATTTTTGGTCCCACGTAATAGGAGGCGAGCCAATTACCACCAATTAGTAAAATATGCCGAAAATAAATTCCTAACCGAAAATATTGCCGCTACCTAAATAAATTAGGAAAAAAAAATTTTGACCCGATTCATTGCTATGCTGTGTACATCGCATAATTAAGAGACTGAACAATTCTGCTACCGTTTCATCAAAGATCACTAGAATAATCACAGCAAATAACATTTTTCTCATAAGATATATATAATATAGTAGTTTATGACTACTACTTCGCTTGCTTAGAACACTGATCCCGTTATTGCTACCCCTAATAGTCCTGGGACTGCTGGTCTGCAAAATTTCAACTAAATCCTCGCTTGATTGAATAACAACTAACAAATAAACAAACCGACTTTCTTGTGCGCATTTAAAATATTAGTTGAGATAGTTACGAAAGTCTGCAAGTACGTGCCAGTGTATTTGCCAGTTATACTGAAGATGTTTATTACTCCTTCACGTTATAACGGCTAAACACATTTTAGTTAAAATACGGATAGTAGGACTGCCTCCGTGGCTCAGTGGCTGTAGTATGCGCCGGCTGTGCACGAGGTTATGGATTCGATCCCCACACAGGACAAAAATTTGTGTGATCCACAAATAGTTGTTCTGAGTCTGGGTGTACTTTGTGTCCGTTAGTGGTATATTTGCAAAGTCCTCTGCGATACAGGGCTTGTACCCTAGTGCGGGATTTGTCTTTAAAAAAAAATAAAGAAAAAAAAGAGTACATTCTAGATTAAACGGCGGCAATGTTATTCCGAAAAATAAAAAACAGGGTAATGAAAAAACAAATACAAATAATTACAAAAATCTAAAAAAATGTTTAATGAACATTACTTATCATAGTTTTAAATCAGAACCAAATCTAGTTCCGTTTACAATTTTTAAATAAAAGGCAATAAAAGATTCGAAATGTATTCGTTAAGAGTTTTTCTCAGCAACTCCATTACAAAAGTTTTAAAATATATTCACAAAAATTGGGACTTAATTAAAATACACATAAGTTATGTGTATTTCTTTCTCTGAAAGTTATAGGGGTTTTTTTTCATCTCAATATTAGATTTGTAGAAATTTTACGGAAATGTGTCATTGAAATCATTGTTCAAAAGCCACCGAAATGAAATATATCGCGATAAAGTTCGTTAAACGTAATTTAAAATTAACTAAGTAAGAAAGTATTGCACAGAGCAATATACCTACATATTATTTCATACAATGAATATGGATAATAAATATGTAAATAATAATAAATAAAATAATTAGCGGGCAATGCTAATTACTTGGAAACCGGCCTTCTAGGATCTAGAAGTTGGCCACCAAGCTGAGATTTTTTTTCATAGCATTTAGTTTAGTTTTATTTATGTTATAACATAATAATTTAGAATGTGAAATAATAAGAAAACATAAATAATATGCGAATGATACCGCGGTAGCCTGGTGGTATGGGCAATGGACTGCTGAGATCTCGGGTTCGATCCCTGGTTTACCATGGCACACACCAATGACTTTGCAATGCTTTTCGAAGTTATGTGTGTATTTATCGCAGGTTTATAAGTGCCCGGTTAATGGCAATAGGCTCGCCACCTATTACATTGGGACCTAAAACATAAACTGACAAAATGTGGGTGCTAGCACCTCTGCATACTCCTTCGGGGATATAGGCGTGAGTTTATGTTATGTTAATATTATCCGTATGTCGATTGAGAAAACATATTACTACCCCATTTCATCCTACCGCGGTTTCAGTAAAAAGAAACGGATAATATTAGGTAAAAATAACACATTTCTCAGATAATCAGTAACTAATATGATCATCAATCATCATAATAATCACACAATACTCGTAATAAACGGTTTTCGAAATATTATTTGTTATGTGATTACACGTTAAATAATTATGAGGCGAAAATATAAATAGACTTATAAATCAGTTCTACTAAATTCGAAGACAGAAGCACTCACAGCTCACTTTCGCTTAATCTCAAGCTTAACAACTCTTTCTCTAAATAACGATTTTATGACTTGCGTCAGTCTGTCTACAGGCCTACAGAGATATCTATAAATCATTCCAGATTCAAAATTATATCTGTGCTTAAATTTTGATGCGAAATTGTGAGTAGACACCGAAATTTAAGAGCAGTACTCATAATATTTAAATTCAACACACGCACGTATGTACACATATAATTATAAAATTGGTTATGAGATAGCACTCACCTGTTCAAACTTTAGTCACGACGAACAACAGACGTTTGCACATTCGAATTTTGAAACCAATAAACTGTTACACTTTTTTTTTTAATTTTCTTTTTACTGAAACCGAAGTCACACTTTCGAAATGTACGTTCACAAACCGATGTTTTTCAAAACCGCGTTAGTTTCCCAACGGCGTGTCACTTTCGTACTGTTTCCGACCAGATCGTGTTCACTTGTGGTTATTGTAATTCTAACTCGAATAACTCAACACTGGTATTATTGGTACAAATAGACATCACACAGGGAAGGTAATTGATACTAGTAATATTTCTCACCGATGTTTCTCTGCGAACTGAAAATCACGCATTATTAGCTAACACATTGTCCACTCAAACACACTACAAATTTTGTAAAAAATATCATAGACTAATAAAATATCGGTTAGGACATGCGGCTGAAATAGAAACAATATAAAAAATAAACAGCGCTGTCAATAATAAAATTATAAGAAGTGATAAAAATTTCGATAAAAATTTTAAAGACTGCACATGTTTACTTAAAGAATTGGTACGGTACACGCGAGAGTTGGCGCAAACTTTAGCGCACGTACCAAAAGAGATTTTGTCAAGCAATTAGCAGATAACTGTCGTCAGATGAAAGGAAAAAAGTTTTTTAAGGTAAGAAACTGTTCGCCCCAAGCGTTTCGTAACAGGCGAGCACAGTCCATAAGCATGTAGTTCGTCTGAAATCGTCCTCAATCACCAGACACGAAAACACATTAAGACAGACCACCTAGGTACCAAGCACTGAATTTCTACCTGTGCAAAATCATAAAACCAACTTTTCCACGCGGTCCGGCCTTCGCTGCATTGTTATGCAATTGTAAAACGTCGAACCGGCTGCCAAATCGCGAAACTAAGATTTTCGAACGTGCAAAGTCGTTCGGGAAAACGTTTCACCGGAAAAAATATCAACAAATAAAAAAGCCGCGATAATTATTGGTGATAATAATTTGAGGTTATTAATCTATGATATTTTCTGTTTGCCGATCACATGTTGAACAATTACCGGGTGCGATTTATCGAGTTCGTATGCGCGTTCGGCCGACTTCGTTGAGCGGCATCACATGACCGGCCCGGGCGGTAACTCGCGCTATACTGAGGCGTCGCGCCCAACTGCTATCTGAACTCAGCGGGCCGATACACTTTACGTCTTCAAAAAAGCTCGACCCGAAGTGTTAGCGCAAGCGGTAGCGTCAGCAACGAAAACTGGTATACGATTATACGTCTATAAAAAAGCTTGTGTCTTGACCATGGAGCATCATAGTACATGACGACACGTATAGTTCGAGGAAACGAAGGAACCAATGCATCACCATTCACGAAGTTTTTTTTTAATACATTCTAATTAGCTCTCAAAACTAAGATTAATGAAATGATCTTTTATCTTAGAATGTACTTAATAAAGATAGCATCGCATCTGAATACATATTTTGTAGCTCTTAGGTAGCAAACAAGTCAACTGTCAACTGGTAACTGATTGGCTAAATCTACGGAATACAAAAAACTTCACTTGTATATTACTATGCTAGGGCCCGATTCTGTTAATTTACGTTTTTAAAACTTATGAAAACTTATATAATACAGAATGTTATTGAAAATGTCTCAAATAAATTATAAGCACGTAAATACGTAAATACCTCCTGATTACCGGATGAAACCTTGGCGTACGCTTTTCTGTCAAGATTGGGAGGTTAGATTGTAGTCACTCCCGTAAGAGTCAAGATAAGCTGCATCCAGAGGATTGAAGCGTAGGAGAGCGTATAGCATGCTCTAGAACTTTTGGATGAAACTTGGATAATCTTGGAATTCCTTACCGGCGCACATGTTTCCTTCTTCCTACAGTCCCGGGTCCTTTATGCGAGGCGTGAAAAAGCATCTGATGAGGTCATCAAGCTGAGCGCCACCATTGTAGCACTGTACGTGTTTGCAATGGTGACCCTCTTTTATGAGACTTTGCCTTAGCTTAGCATCAGGGGAGGTGAAGTCAAATTGACGTGCCATAAATAAAAAAAAAATCTCGACGCTTGAGATAACCAAGTCAGGTAGATCATTCCACAGCATGAGCGTGCACGGGATGAAGTTCGTTTCATACCACACAGTGCGCACTGTTCCTGTTGTGAAGATGATGAGTGTGATGGCAGAATATCGCTGTGGGCTTCACTCACTGATGAAATCCCTATCACCGTTTTTCCAAGTGGCTACAATATGGGATTCTTCAAGAACATCATTAGATGCTTCTTTCTCTTCGACACTGTAGTAATCTCTTCCCATCAAATAGGCCGTGTGCTTGTCTACCACATATGTGGCATAAATAAATCTTATTTATTGTAGGCACCTACAAATTAATGAGCGAAATGATAATTGTTGATATTTCAATTAAACAATGTAGCGGGCATATTTATTTTTATAGATATCAGGAGAATAATGGTCATAATATAATAAATATTTACTAGCTGTGAGTGTAAAGTGTAAAAATGTCTGACTTTTGACCTAAGATATCAATTTGCAGAATTAAAATCAGTAATGCAATATAAAATTTCCAATTCGAATCTTATTCAGATGATAAGCTGAGGTCTCACTCAGAGATTGCGCGCTCATTATTAATGTCTCTTATTATGTTATACCTATCTCTTACCGCATGACTCCAATATGTACAGCACGACTCTATCACCTATAACATAACAATCACATATTTTGACGACTTCTGCGCCAGCGGTATAGTATTGCTCTGTTACATTGGCGATCGCAAGTTCCTTCCCGCTCAGAGCAATAATTTGTGTGAAAGAATATCTCAGATCAGTAGCCTTAGCAAGAACTCCTATCGAATTCGTAATGTAAATGTATCGACAGAACGGAGCATTCCGATTGGCGGGCTACACACGCACACTGGTTCACAAGAGGCAGACTCCCAATTACAATGTTCTCTCGAAACCTTGACATTACGAATGCGATAGGAGTTTATGCTAGTGCTACAGGTACGAGTATGTCAGGTCCGAGCCGAGCGTTGACAGTGGCTCAGCAGTTTCCTAACTCGGACAAGACTACGTGGGGCATGGCGCGGATCCAAGTGATTATACCAGTCGCGTCCAAATAGTTCTATACAGTAGATCGCAAAAGTTTTTTTTTTATACAACTTAGGTTGCAGACAAGCACGCGGCCCACCTGATGGTAAGTGGTTACCGTGACCTATGGGCGAGTGTAACACCAGAGGAATAACACTCGTGCCGCAACCCCTGTAAGAACATAGACATTCTGTGTCGTCAGCGCAAAAGATGTAGGATAAGCCTTTGGTTTTCCCGCGGACAACACAAAACCTCTCTAGTAAGCTCTGGCTACCCTACTCACCACCGAAAACACAACACAAGGTTATTAAACGGCGATATTCTGTAGGGTGGAGGTACTTCCCCAGTCGGACTGCTCGATTGGGACGGATATACCGTCGTGTCCTACCTCCTCATAATTTACTCATAAGTTACTGGACAATTCAAAACAAAAATTGTACAAAGTGACACCACTACACACTACATGTTAGAAGCTACTGGATAATAGATCTACTTATTAATCTAGGTATGCAAGAATCCGCTTTGCTTTGCCGTATTTTTTTTTCATGCCAATATATTGTGTACTATGAGTACTACCAGGGGCCTTCGGCTTCGGGAGCGTTCCCCTTAAACTCTGTATTTTAAAGTTAATAAATTATTAATATTATTATTATTTATTTAGATCAAGTTGACTGAAATCAACCTGTCGAACCATCGCAATATCCATCCCCTTTATTTTAGGAGCAGGTGTAAAGTGGTCGAAATATTTGTACACCTTATAATATTTTTCTAACACTTTCGCACACTGTTATATCGGACATACTTTATCAATGCCTAAAATTCTTGGAATAGTTCTGCCATATGATTAGACAACCGTAATATAACTATTTACCGGTAAGACAACCTCCGTGGCGTGGCGTTAGTGAACACGACTGCCAACCAGGAGGTTACCGGGTTCGATTCCTGCACAGTGCAAATATCTGTATGCATGAATAGGAATATTTGCATTGTTCTGGATGTTTCTATGTATATGTAGGTATGTATTTACAAAAAAAAATACCTCAGTATTTTTATCCATATTCTGGAACAAATAACACAAGATTAGTTAAACTATGCTTACTATGGATCTAGGTGGCGTTATATACATTGTCCTAGTATATACTATACTAATAATATCTAGTAATATATATTTCAATCCCGCGCTGTCCTCAAAAGACACCTTAGTAGAGTATATAATATATACTCTACTAAGGTGTCTTTTGAGGTGTTCTCTATTAAGGTGTTTTTTACACGTCTTATATATTATATAAGACGTGTATCGGGGTCGAGATATATACCGGACGCTATACTTTATAATCTATTTTGTGGGTCTGCTATCCAAGGACGACTTGTGAAACACAGTGTGGATTTTCGCAACGAATAAAAAATACTGAATAACTAGGAAAATATTCTGAATTGCATTCAAGATTTAGCAAAAATTTCAGTCCTCTGAAAAAAGATAAACTGTACATCCAAGGAGATGGCCACACTTTATACCACTTAGGTGGCTCAAAAGCACGCGGCCTTCCGATGGAAAGTGGGTACCATGGCCTATAGGCCATGGCCATGTTGCAAACGTCTATAGACGTTTGCAACATCAGAAGCGTCACAATCGTGCTGCCGATCATATAGCGGCGAAGGGGGAAGGGATACGAGAAGGGAAAAAGGTTAAAAAAGTCTCTGTACTGTTAGTGCAGAAGACAAAGAAGGTTTCTCTGTCTACCCACTGACAGAACAAAACCTCTCCAGTGAGCTCTAGCTACCCTACTCACCGAAAACACAACACAAGGTTATTATTAGTCGCAGTATTCTGTAAGGCGGAGCTACTTCCACAGTCGGACTGCTCAACTAGGACGGAGGACACTGTCATGTTCTACCTTCGTGAATGTCTTGTATAATTTCACCTCTGTCTTTGCATACAAAGACGGAGTGAGCTGTAGTCGGTTCGAGTCCAATTTAATCACCTCCTCCAGCTTTGGTGGTAGATTCGTACGCTCCAGAACTCCGTTTCTCTCACGACTTTGTTCCATTCCAAGACCCGTAATGATAGGTATACTTACGTCTACGATGTTCAGCGTGGAGTATCGGTGATACTCCAGAATATCCATCAGTGATGTTCGACATCGAATTTGTGGTATGGGCAATGGACTGCTGAGACGAGGTCTCGGGTTCGATCTCAGGTTTACCATGACACACCAATGACTTTTCGATGCTTTTCGAAGTTATGTGTGTATTTATCGTAGGTTTATAAGTGCCCGGTTAATGGAGATAGGCTGGCCACCTATTGGGACCTAAACATAAACTGGCGAAATGTGGGTGCTAGCACCTCTACCTACTCCTTCGGGGATATAGGCGTGAGTTTATGTTGTATTATGAATTTGTGGCAAAGTTCAATATAGAGTTATACAGATGTGTATAATCCAACACATACGTGTATTTGCATATTATATATAAGTATACTAGCTGACCCGCGCAACTTCGTCGGCGTCACCCCATTTTTGCAACATTTTTCACTTGTGCTCCGCACCAGTTGGTTGTTGCATGATGTTATATTCATATAAACCTTCCTCTTCAATCACTCTATCTATAAAAAACCGCATCAAAATCCGTTGCGTAATTTTGAAGATTTAAACATGGGTATAGGAAAGCAACTTCGTTTGGGCTTCGAAAGAATTATGACAAATACTTAGATCGATCTGCATAGAGGGTAACATATTATACCTACTTAGGTAGATCCATAAATTGCTGGCTTGGCATCGTGAAGGCTGTCATGCGTGCCAATGGGTTTACTATCATGGTTGCACAAGAACGTGTGAATTGGAACAGATAAAGTCGGAAAGCGGACCCTGGACTCCTTGGTAAAAGCTTCGGATGCGACCGGGACTAACGCAAGCATGATGATGATGAGGCAGGTCCTCCCAGAAGGAGCCATGCGCAGCATTGACAGCTAGGTTTAGGCGCGGAATACGGTCGAGCTGGTTACCGGCACCGGTAGCTTAGTGGTTAAGGAGTCGGCCTTACGATCGAAAGGTCTCGGGTTCGAATCTTAGCCATCACACTACCGATTTGAACCCACTCCTAACATAAGCCATTGAACTTAGCTGGAGGGGTTAGAGGGAATATTAGTAATTTCGGTTGCTAATATTCTTATTAAAAAAACTGTCCCCGAACTATCAGCTATACTGTGGTGAGTGTTCTGATGAGCTCGTCCAACTGGTCCCACCCTCTCCCTTCCTTCACAGGCATTGCGCAGGACTTAGATGTCACCCACATACGGTACAAACAATTCCATCAAGAACCAAGCGGTTCAGCGACTCTTTTCTATATCGCAACATTAAGTCCTGAAATGCTCTGCCAGCACACGAGTTTCCTTTATCCTACAGTCTCGGGTTCTTCAAGCGGGGCGTGAAAAAACAACTGTCGAGGTCGTCAGGGACCGCCCTTGCAGGGACGTAACGGCGGCGACCATGTTCTAGACAGCGCCACTGCTTACCATCAGGCGTGGTGCAGTCAAATAGACTACTTAAGTATAAAAAAGAAACAATATAGGGTGCCAGGTCTGCTACTTTGATAATCATTTGATGAAGTCTCGTCGGGATAATTCTGCACTTTCGTATTCTGCTAATTGATGTAAGACCGGCGTGTGCTGGTTGATGTGATTTAGGCGTTATTATCATCATTGCGACAAACTGATGCCTACACAGGCAGGGAGGTCATCATCACACATTACGCCCGCAAATGGTTTGAAAGGAGCTTCATCCCGCGCACGCTCAAGCTGTGGAATGAATCCTACAGTACCGGGTCGCTGGTCGGCGTCCCTGGCAGTATTTTACCGTCTGTACCATGGTGAATGTTCTGATGAGCTCTTCCAATTAATCCCACCCTCCTAACACAGGACAACACGTGCAGGGCTTAGATGGCACCCGCATACGGTGCAGAATATTCCATTAAGAACCAAGCGGATCGGTGAGTCTTTATTCTGCCGCACCATTAAATCTTGGAATTCCTTGCCGGCGCACGTGTTTCCTTCGTCTTACAGTCCCGGAACTTTTAAGTGGGGCGTGAAAAAGCATCTGATGAGGCCGTCAAGCTAAGCGCTACCGTTGTAGCACTGTACGTGTTTGCAATGGTGACCCTCTTCTATGAGAATTTGCCTTCAGCTTAACATCAGGCGTGGTGAAGTCAAATTGACGTGCCATAAATAAAAAAACGCCCTGCCGTGGTTTTCCCAAGCGACTACAATATGGGGTTCTTCAAGAAGGGTATAAGAAGATTTCTACAGAATAGGCAGCACGATTATAACGCCACTGGATTTGCACACGTCCTTAGTTTGCGGTGACCACTTACCATGAGGTATGCCTTGTACTTGTCTGCCACCTAAATGGTATAAAAATGGTAGATTGATATTTTTTAAATATGAAGATGTAACAAAATTCGTCTCGAAACGCTTTTTTCATATTTCCTCTCATATACTGTGATTTGGTTCACCCACCTCTAGTTGAAACATTCACTTGTACGTATGTATACATTTTAGAACTTTTTCACATTAAACTTGTCGAATTTTACCGTTTCATGTCATAATGTTGACTTGTTATTTATTATTGCGACCAGGTTCCAAAGTGTAGGATACATATTATTGCAGGTGGCTGTAATTATATCATCTTCGCGATCGATCCTATCAATATAATTTTGAGGGTTGTTGATTTCAGGGAGGGCGAGAAAGTTTATCTTTTTTATTATTGCAGTCCCGCCAAAATATCCTCACTTCGCTTGATGGTGAGCTAAAGGTATCAGAAATAGCCAGGATATTGCTTTGAATGATATATGTAGTGCCATCTATGGTTTATATTATAAACTAAAATATTATGAAATTATTTTTACGATTTTTTATTCTAACTCAGTTAGGTAGCTAACTAAAACAGGTCACATAAAAATACCTAATAAAAAAATCCTAAACCATGATGAACAAGGTCGATTACACTGTCCAAATTCGTGGAATCGATTCCCGCTCAGAGAAAATAATAATTATTTGTTGCATGATATTAATAATGTCTAGAATAGTTTGATACCTGCCTACTATCAAAATATTCAATTGAAATATTGCATTACCTGCTTTACATAGATCGTATATTGAATTATACGCTTTATGAAAAAATTAGTAAATACCGACCGCTATAATTATACGAACCTAGCATTGAATGATATATGTGGTGCCATCTATGATTTATATTATAAACTAAAATATAATGATACATATATTAAGATTTTAAATTATGACTCAGTTAGGAACTAAACTCTGTCTAATTTAGGATGATAATTTTGACAGTTCACGTCTATGAAGTAACGTATTTTTTATTTATAAATTTATACTACTACAATTATCATAATTCATAGACAAGTACCGCCCCCTTGTCGTAGTGAAGAGCCTTGCAAGAATACAGCATAATTGACTATAGACAAACGAATCGAATAAATCGAACTTATGTTAATTTATTAAAATGATTAAGTACTTATCCACTTAATTTTTTGTAATATAAATAGCTTAGTTTAATACAAAACATAAATATTATACCATAAATATCTGTAACTCTAGCAAATTATCCTTCTATATTTGCTGTAGGTACAGTGTGGTTAGGTAATGATGCGGTGCACCTCTTCGCTGCAGTATCATCTTAATTATACAAATATTTATAACATTATATTTCCCTAATTACCCACAATAATAAAAAATAAATGATTTCAAGTTTTGGTAACGATCGATTACATATTCTATGGAAACGATAATCGAATATCGAATATATTCATTTACGATTACACTGTATGGGGTTCCCTACTTAGAACTGTCAAAATTATCATCCTATATTAGACAAAGTATAACTATAAAGGTTAATCGAAACGCACGAACTATAGAAGCAGAAATTTACCAAATTATATTGTTCATTCAGTTTTATCTAAATAACTGGCAGCACTTTTTCGGCAATACCACCACCACGGATTTACTTAAACAATCTATAACGGTCTATGGTATCGAATCTACCGATTTCTTAGTAATTCTACGGTAATAGCGAATTTTCTACCTAAATGAATCGCTTATATTATAGGCGAAACTTTCTCTTTAGCAATCTTCACTGTGTTTAGATCACAGGTTTAGACGATAAAATGCGATGAACAGAGGAGGTACAAACGAGAGTGTGAAAAGATAAATTATAATTTATTTTATTTATAGTTTATTTTAGTTATAAAATAAATACTGATTTATTGTCCAAATATAAAATATACCGAATCAACTTTTGATAAACAAGAACACTGATTGATTCCATAGACAGGATTACCAATACCAACATCATCACTCAACTAGATTCATTTTCCTTTGACTTTGACATTTCACCATTCATTCATTGGCGATTGGCGGTCATTGCAAAGAGAATACAATACTACGTAAGAAGAGTCGGGACTTCCATAGCACAAAATAATCTTACGAAATGTCAAATCATGGCTAATTGAACAACCAACCTATCAACTGTAATACATACAGAGTTGCCAACATATAGGAAAAATAGAGATGTACCACTTAATATTATTTTATTTATCGATATCGATAAATGCAGGGGGGTGCTTTTTAAAAATACTTTTATATTTTCACAGGGATGCTATACTCCATTTTTCAACTAAAGTACTGCGTCATACAAGTTACATGTTGAAAATGAATAAGCGTTCAATTTCCCAGAGGCAGTACATTTAATTAAAAAACAGAGTATAGGCTCAGTTTGGGTTTTGAAATGAAAAGTTCATAAAATTAAACATTTTTAATATAAAAAATATATAATTAGGTAGTAATCTGATCATGTACTATTTTTTTAATTTTTGATTTACTTTTCAACTAGTGTGGCTTTAAACCAACCTTATTGATGGAACAGCAAACTTTAACTGCGTCCTTTTTTTCTTAAAATCTTTTTCAGTAAAATGTTTACCGCAAACAAATTTTAATTCGTGGAGTTTCTCTATGGGTATATATGCTAGATCTTTATTTCCTGTTATCTTCACCCATTCCTTACAACTAAAAATAAAACATCGATATATAATTACGAACATACTAGGTACCACACTATTCTCCTACCAGTTAATGTATAAAATTATAATTTTCGTTGTTTTATCCCATAAAATCTATGAACCATTGAAATATTGAATAATACACTACTCACCGAAGCTCATCAATAGGAAATCTGGCCATGAAAAACCGTTTTCTGCCGTCCTTTCTTCCAGATTTTAATCCACATATTTCACACTTTCTATACGACATATTCCACTTTAATAAACAATGCCTTTTCTAGAGAAAGTCCTTGAAGGATAGATAGGATAGAATTCAGCTTCTTTCACATTATTTTACTAATAATATTCAAAGAAAAATGTTTTGAAAATAACGATTAGACATCAGTGACAGACAAGTGACATTTCAAAATACAGCGAGCGAGACAGATAAATATAGCCATTGGGTTGGCCAAGAAACACAAAAAAAAAAAAGTATAGCCAACATTAAAATGTAGCTCCGTTCCATACAAAATTCCAGTTGTTCGTAGTTGCGTCAGACTGGGTCATTGGCCGATTATAATTGGTGTGAAGTTTCGCTGTATTCGCGATCGCGAACCAACAATTTTGATCAGCGGCAAATCCGCGAGTGTTGTAAGTACTTTGTCGATATCAAACTCTATGTTTACAAAAGTATTACTCAATTTAAATAGTACTGTAGTTCGACAGTATTCTCATAACATTTTTAGTCGTCGATTTGCCCATCATATAACTAAAATGAAGGTAGGAACTAGATTTTTTATTTTACATTACAACCTGTTTAACCTAGATACATTTTGTTTGGCGCTTACGTCTGCAAATATATTACAATGCCTATGCTTATGTACGTAAAGTACACTGAATAAGTTGCAACGGACTCTATAAGGGGGCACGAAACAACATGAGGGCCATTTTTATGTTGTTTTTGTGAAGTGCAGAAACTCATTCCTGCTAACTTACCGTCGTCAGTCTGTCCAGCTAACTTACCATCAGGCGAGATGGTCATATAGGCCTACATTTTATTATTTTTCGGTTTCCTATATATTTCTTTTAGTTGACTATGTAGGTACTGTATTAACCAACAAATCTGGTAATATCTGTTTATTATAAAATACCCTCAATAGGTATTTAGAAATCACACCTACAATTTTGGGAAAAACTTCATAAAATTACTCATTGTACTATCCAATAAGAAGATAAGAAGAGATAAGAATCTCCAATAAGAATAAGAAGTTTGTTTTTTTTTAAGTCACATCAATTTGACTTCACCTCGCTTGATGTTAAGCTAAAGGCAAAGTCTCATGAAAGAGGGTCATCATTGCAAACACGTTCAATACTACACAGGTGGCGCTCAGCTTGACGGCCTCATCAGATGCTTTTCCACAACCCGCTTAAAGGACTCTGATTCAATTTAAATATCATTCTTATAACAATTGCCTATTTTAATCTTTTAAATTTAAATTTAGTTACATCCAAAATTTGTATTATGAATGACCCTATGCCCACATCTTTTTGACTAGTGAGTTGGCTTTTCAAGGAGTGTACTAACATCTGTCCTCACAACCTTAAGAGAAGCTTACTCTAGACCATTATTTCACAGGTACAGAAAATAGCACATAAAGTTGCCTTTTGCCCTAAAAAAAAATCTAGAGCCATGTACACTTTTTCTTGTATTAATTTTTATAATCTACCCTCAAAAAAAATTTTCTTTCTATTTTTAGATTGGAACTCATGATGGCGTATTCCATTGTGATGAAGTACTTGCATGTTTTATGCTCAAGTGCCTTCCTGAATATGAAGATGCTGAGATTGTTCGAACTCGGGATAAAAACAAGTTGAAAGACTGCGATATAGTTGTAGATGTTGGAGCTGTCTTCGATCATGATAAGAAACTATATGATCATCACCAAAGGGAGTTTACTGAGACCCTTAGCACATTGAAGCCGGAGCTAGGCGACAAATATAAAATAAAGTAAGTTCTTATTTTGGATGTTAATTATAATAACAAAAATGGTATTATACCACTGATACCCCTAGGAGTCCATAGGCCATGGTAACCACTTTCCTTCAAGTGAGTAGTGTGCTTGTCTGCCACCTGAATGATACATAAAAATCCTTGTGGTAGGTTTGCATCAAGGCCTTCACCGAGTCTGAGGTCTGGATGTTGTTAGTGTTATTTGTGATTCAGCTTGATGTGCAACTGATTTACAATTTTGTCTTATGCATTATAAATTATTTTTAACTACCCTACATCATTATTCATTCTCTGAACCTGTTCCCAACTCAGTTGGGGTCGGCTTTCCAGTCCAACGGTGATGCGGCTGAACTTCGATATTTCATGTGAAGCGACTGCCATCTGACCTCCACAACCAATGATCCAATGACGATGGCGATATCGAAGTTCCAAGTTAGACTGGATGAACTTTTGAAGGTTACAACTACCCGTATTTTTAACTACCCTACATTGACATTTTATACCAACTGGTTGTACTTAGGAATTTTTTACACTATTCTGGAACCAAAAATATAAAATTCAACCTCATACTGATTCAACATTCAGTGTTGAAACTATTAAACCAAAATTAATATAAGGTTGCCCAGAGGAAATTACTGCCGATTGTACATACTGTTCTTTACATTTACCTAAATCACAATAATGCTTTTTTTTACTGTATTTCTTTTTTGATGTACAATAAAGAGATCTATCTATCTCTAGAGATCTAGCTCAATCAAAAAACTAAAATAAAAATAAAATTAAATAAATGTTTTGTTTTTTTTTTGTTTCAAGATGGTATATCTTTACAAATCATGTTGATACTGGTTTGCAAACTAAACCAAAACGTATACCTAATTTAGAAAATAGTGTACTTTTCTTAAATTAAATATTTTAAAATTTCAAAAACAATTTTGAACACAAATCTACATTTCAAAAAAAAAAAAATTACATTATCCAATTTATTTTTCCAGATTAAGTTCAGCTGGTCTGATTTATACTTATTATGGTACCCAAGTTATAGAAAAATTAGCACCGAAGGATAAAACTCTTAATAAATCAGACCTTAACCTCGTATACAAAAAAGTATATGAACAATTCGTACAAGAAATTGATGCTATAGATAACGGTGTACCAATGTTTACTGAAGAACCTGTCTATAAAATACGTACACACTTGAGTAATCGTGTGGCACGATTAAACCCAGACTGGAATTCAAAACAGCTAGTAGAAATCAATGAAATTTTTGAGCAAGCGATGAAACTTGTTAGTGAAGAGTTCAAATACAGTATCAACTACTTCATCAATGTGTGGCTTCCTGCAAGAAATTATGTAAGGTTAGCGTTGGAAAACCGTTTCAAAATTCATGAGTCCGGTCAAATTGTTGAGTTTGAAGAAAGATTCCCGTGGAAAGAACACCTTTTTGATTTGGAAGAGGAGATGAACATAGGGCATGATGTCAAATATGTTTTGTTTAATGACAAGCCCAACTCTTGGAGAGTCCAAGCTGTTCCAGTTAATCCCACCAGTTTTGTTACACGGTGAGTTATAATATGAATTTCTTTATTTATTTATTTTATACCACTTAGGTCGCAGACTAGCACACGGCCCACCTGATGGAAAGCAGTCACCATGGCCTATGGATGCTTGCAGCACCAGGAACGTTACACTCGTGCTGCCTGTCATGTAGAAACCTTCTCTTTCCCTTTGTGGGCTCCCACCTAACAATTGCCATAGATATTCGTATGATAGCTGGACCGATGGACCAATAGCTTAATGTGCTTTCCGAGGCACAACCAGCCCTATTCATATTCATGCATACAAATATTTTCACTGAGCTTAGGAGTCACGTTCACTACCGCCACGCCATGGAAGCTTTAATATACTCAGGACAACACGTGCAGGGCTTAGATGTCACCCACATACAGTATAGAATATTCCATTAAGAACCAAGCGGTTCGGCGAATCTTTGCTCTGCCATAAGTCTTGGAAATTCCTTACCAGCGCATGTGATTCCTTCATCCTACAGTCCGGGTCCTTTTAAGGGGGCGTGAGAAAGCACCTGATGAGGCCATTAAGCTTAGCGCCACCATTGTAATACTATACGTGTTTGTAATGGTGACCCTCTTTCCTGAGACGTTGCCTTCAGCTTACAGGCGAGGTGATGTCAACTTGACATTCCATAAATAAAAAAGTAACTAAATAGTTTTTGTTTTTGCAGGAAACCGTTGAATAAAAAATGGTGGGGAGTTCGAGACGAGGAGTTAAGTAATGTAGCCGAGATCAAAGGATGTATATTCTGCCATGCTACCGGCTTCATAGGTGGGAACACAACGAGAGAAGGCTCTTTAGAAATGGCCGTTGCAAGCTTAGAAGCAGATGTATAATGCATAAACAGAAATAGACAAATCATGACGTGGTATCACTTTGTTTTTAATTATTGATCTAGCCCTGAATTATGTATACAACACATTACTTGTGTGCGAAAGTATGGATGTGTCCTTCCTGAAAGTCAGAAACTACAGAATGACTGAACGGAGTTTTGGTGTAATAATAATCTAGGACAACACAACGCCACCATAGTGCTAAGCATAGCTTAACTAGCTGGTGTTATGGGTTCTAGAATGCAGAAATTTTAGGGGGCGTTACAACTGAATGAACCCTTTTCCCTAAAGAGACAGATGGGAATGGGGTGGTTTCGGCGTATCATTTGTAAAGTCGGGTCTTATAAACCTGAGATATCATAATTGTGAATTTTTTTATGTTCGATATGCTCACGTTTGATCATTATCTCACCTAGTGGTAAGTGATGATGTGGTCTACGGTGAAGCACGCTTTTTTTTTTATACTACGTAGGTGGCAGACAAGCACACGGCCCACCTGATGGAAAGCGGCCACCGTGGCCTATGAACGTGTGCAACACTAAGGGTGTCACACACGCGCTGCCCACCCTGAAGGGAAAGGGGGAGAGCTGGGAAGGGGTGGGGAGGCTAGGAAGGGGAGAGGAAGGAGGGGTATAGTGAGCTCTGGCTACCCTACTTACCGACGGGAACAGAACACGATGGTTATTATGACCGCGGTCTTCTGTAGGACGCTTGCCTAGAAGTAACCTATTCACTCTCATCTTGAAGACTTCCAAGTTATAGCTATCAAGAAATACAGATTCTGGTAGGATGTTCCACTCTTTGGCTTTACGCAAAAGAAAAAATATGTTTGGATGTTACAATTAAACTGAACAAAACAGGCACATTCATTTAAATTGATGAAAGTTGTTGTTGACCAGGTGTTCATTTATTATCCATTGATCATGACTCTTATTCTGATTGTCTTCACTCTTCATTATCATATGTGTCCAGAAAATGTTCATTTCAATTGATCAGGGTTTTTGATCATTTATTTTCCATTGACTATGACTGGTATTCTGAATGTTTTTCTTTTCGATTCCGAGTGATTTTCCAGTTGTTTTAAAACCTTGTTTATTGTACATTTATTTTAATTGATAAATCGACTTTTCCTCTCAACCTGAGAAGAAACCTGTGTTAAGCCGGGCGACCATTAACAGAAGTTAGGTCGAGTCCCAAAAGGTAGTTTCACTTATCATTCTGTTTCTCTTCGTTGTTTATCAATATTATTATCAATTTATTTGAGCATTGTTGTATATACTTTTAATAATATGTCTGCAATAATATTGCTTCATGTAATAAATGTTACATATTATTAAATTGTTCGGACATAATGTTTATTTAGGCTGATAAGTTGAGGGTTAAGTCGTGTCCTGTGAAAAGATTGTTTTTGTTGTTTTTTTTGATAATTTAAAAAAAAATCAGTTGAAATTGAATGAAATAAAATTAATAAAGTTAATATTAAGTATATATAAATAAAATTAAACGTTCCGGCTCCGTGCGAGATTTTTTCATAAAAAATAAATCGTATAACCTTACACTATCTAAGAGCTATCTACACAGTTTGTGTTACATTGTTGTAGCCGAGTATTGAAACACAAAATTAAATATATGAGAGAAAAAAAGCATACTTTGATTTTAAGCAAAAATAGAGGCAAAGAACAAGAAGTGACTGAAAAAACAAAAAACTAATATATAGCTATATTTGGAAATTAAAAACTTTTCGAATTATTCAATTAAAAATGAGCGTCGCTAACACTTTATTTATGTTTAATTAATAATTTTTATACCAATAATGTGTCAGCAAAAATGGCAGCTGACACGACAGCGCATCAATACAAAATATACCATCTAAAAACCGATCGATCGCCAAAGAAAATGTGGCACTCGTCCATAGGTCATGGTAAAACATAGGCATAACCGACAGCCCCAAATGCAGAGGATGCATGGAGGTAGAAGGAACGCCACAATACGGCCTTATGGACTGTACAAGTTCGGCGGCAACGCTTCCTAAAAGCCTTTAGGAGTTTCTCCAAACTCCTTGCTTTCTGAGAGGATCTGAGATGGTTAGAGTGAGCGGGAAGATGTAACATCACACGCACAATGACCCAATCAAGAGGCTAAGTGAGGAAGCCCCAGTTGAAACAAACGAACAAACAAACAGGTCATGGTAACCACTTTCCATCAGGTGGGCCATGTACTTGTCTACCACCGAAGTGATATAAAAAACCGCTTAAAAGTTTTCCCTTCGAAGAGAACATAACTTGACATGTGAGTTGTCACAATTCACAATTGTAAATTGTTTCAGTTCAACCAAAAAAAACTTAAAACTACTCAAAGTGCCTGCCTTGGTTTGTAAAATATTATGACGTCATTAGGCATTATGTCCTCTTGCCTATCAAATTGAAAATTTAACATTTGTTGAACTGTTTTTTTTTTGCTCAAGGTGCCTAAGCAAGTTTTCACCTAAAAATCATTGTTTTGTAAATATTTTGACCTATGAAAGGCACATCCCTCAAATTGAAACATTCGTTGAACCGTTTATTTTGCTCAAGGTCCCCAAAACAGTTTTCGCCTAAAAAAACATTGAATTGTTAATATTATGACCAGACCTTTGAAAATGTTCCCTATCAAAATGAAAATTTTATATTTCTTGAATCGTTTTTCCCTCTGCCTCTTTCCAAAAGAAGTTGTCATCTGAACATCATTGGTTTTATGGTCTTTAGTTGTCTCGCTTTAATCAATTTTAAGCAAATACAGGTACAATTGTTATAAAATTACTTCAGAGCTCGTCGCCACTTAGACCGAGTCCCTCTTGAGTTAGAGGCCGTCAAGCTGAGTGCCACCATTGTAACACTTTACGTGTTTGTAATGGTGACCCTCGTTCCTGAGACTTTGCCTTGAGCTGATCATCGGGCGGGCTGAAGTCAAATTGACGTGTGCTAAATAAAAAAATTAAATAAAAATAAAGGCCCCTGGTATTTGGCCCCGCTGCCACCCTGTAGTTACGCCACTGGCAATATGGGAAAGTCTTTTTATGATAATAATAAAGTCATTTATTCCAGGCAATTTTACGACCCATATAATATACATTTTGAAAAATAACAACAATAGGTACCATTATCATAATATTCGATCCATGCAACATTTGAAGCAATAATAAATTATAATAAGAATAATGTCAGTAATTAATTAGTTGGATTCTAAACAAATTAAATAATATAAATAAGGTATAAAATTAAATTAAACAGTTAATAACGATACATCAATACAACATAAAATTAAATTATAAATAAAACATTTGTCTCAGGGTCATTTGTTTGTTTGTCCTTACATTAAATATGAAACAATGGTTTTATTGTAAAGTTATCGAAAGATCAAGCCCTTTTATAATAATAAAATGTTATCTAATTCTTTTACATTTTAAGTTTTTAGACGTTACGAGCACTAAATATATCAGAAAAATATGCCACCATTGGCCATTTTATTGGCGTACAGAAATAATAAAGAAACATTGTGATACGATGTAGATGTAGGCGTTACCTGGCAGAAATCCATTACAAAAAAAAGATATATTGAGGGAGGGAGGAGGACCCATTCACCCAGCCACGGTTCAACAATCCAACGGTAACAATAGCAAATTATTACTAATTGTCATAGAATGGAATGTCAAACCGCACCTATCAAACCAAGTAAAAGACTTCTTACCCGAGGGGAGATGTTGTGTTCTATCAAACTTCGACACGTGTTTCGCCTCCACACGAGGCATCCTCAAGAGCGCTCTCAAGCTAATTTCGTTCGACGAGAGCATTTGTGTAGTTTTCGCTTTTGGTGTGTCCAGCAGTTCGACTGTGATTGGCTAATTGAGTACAGATCAACAACACGCGACACGAAACAACCAAAGCATCTCGACATGCAGAATCGAAAAAGATAACATCGCCTGTGTACTCAATTTCAGTCGACCAGTCTTCCCCCCTTTCGAATTTCGCTTCATCCTCAAGAATGGCATAGCTGCGCTTATCCTTCTTCCCAGGACCACACGACGGTATTCATTTTTTTCTATATAGATGGTCCCGCACTCTCCAGTGCATTCGCGCCTTTGTCCGCATTTCCACGTTATCGTCTATTTCGTCTTTCACTAATTTGCTGGTAGTTGCTTAGCATAATAAGGTTCTATGCTGATCACAAAAATAATTGACTGTTACGACACACTACCAATTTCAATAACGCTACCCTTTAGCTAGAAAACTGACATCTCCCTGGGAAAGCCAAAAAAGCCCGGTGAGCTACTTGCCGGAGTCTTTCCGCATCTCTAATCGATGGTCCATTTGTTCAGATGGTTCACCTTCTCTAAAGTAGAACAGCGACGCGTCGGGCAATCGTGTCCTCCCCACATCTTCGTCTTCGTATCTCGGAGAATTATGTGCCATCTCATGCCACCTAATTCTACCTCGATGTGAGGTGTTGGTTCAGCCTAATTTTTCTGCAATTATACGCTGCCAGCTGTAATTGTTTTTGGTGACCTTCCGTAACTCGTAGATTTTTAGCAGCTTCCGCCGCGATAGCCCTGTTATCCAAACCGATTTATTGGCTGTGAATATCATATTCTGGTTTTTAGCCTCATATTTATTGCCACACTGACCAGGCAGGCGGGTTCGCAAAGGGTTTTCTCTCGAGTTTCCCTTCCCAGAGGTCATTCCAACCATGGCTGAATATATCGGCCAAAAGCAGCAACTTCCCCAAAATGAAACAGGAGATGTTCTGCATCGTGTGGAAACTTCCCACTATATAGGGAACCAGTTTGCTATCTTATAACGGACAACGCACAAAAAACCATTAAGTCCTTTACCATTTATTTTTGTATTTCTTGTTTATTGAATCTTTTTGATGGGCCTAAATCTCTATAAACGCCCAGAAAAGGCAATCTGAAAGTTAAAAACATGATCCATAACACTTCATAGATATTCGGTATTCTATGTCATAAATTTGGTCACAATGTTTAGATTGTGCGAGGACTTAGTTGCGCCGCTGTTGTTTGTTATGGTGTAGGCATCACAAGGACGTCAAATCTTTGAATATACTCGTACAAAAATTAATTATTTATATATATCCTAAATCGTGATTTATTATTATATCTATCGGAGTCAGTTTTCTTCGCCTTCGTCTGCATTTCCACGTTATCATTTATTTCGTCTTTCACTAATTTGCTAGTAGTTGCTCGTCATTATGAGGTACCAAGCTAATCACAAAAAGAAGTGACTGTTTCGACACACTACCGAGTTCCACAACGCTACGCTTTGACCGGAAAACTGACATCTCCCTGGAGAAGCAAAAAAAAAGCTCGGTGAGTTACTTGCCGGAGTCTGGCCGAATCTTTAATCGATGGTCTATTTGGTCAGATGGTTCACCTTCTCTGAAGTAGAACAGCGACGCGTCGCGCAGTCGTGTCCTCCCCACATTTCGTCTTCGTATCTCAGAGAATTAGATGCCAGGTCGAGCGACCTAGCTCTACCTCGAGTTTTGTGAGGTGATGGTTTAGCCTAATTTTTCTGCATTTATACGCTGCCAGCTGTATTTATTTTGATGACATTCCGTAATCCGTAGATTTTAATAGCCCTCGCCGCGATAGCCCAGTTATCCGAACCAATTTATTGGCGGGAAATATCCTCCTCTATTAATTTCAAGGGTTTTTAGCATACTTTTTAATGTACAACTTACAAAAAAAAAAAACATGAACAAATGTAATTTCAGGAAAAGTAATCTCCTAATGCCCCGCGTAGTGTCCAGAAACTGGTTCTGAGTGATCTCTCATGTGGGCTCCATCATTGAGGTGATTTGAAGTAGTGAGGTCTTTGCCCTCTTTTCTTGTCAGTCTTGATGATATATGTCAGAACAGGGTCACTACATAATGGGTGTACAGTACACAATGCACATCATGGGTTCCAAAGGTAATCTGTGGTGCAGCTTCCAAGGAGAAGTATACTGAACGAAGAGGCTTACAAAGCTCATCACTCTCATTGGAGTTACAATTCATTTTATAACTATTTAAGATAATAATCAAACAACTAACAAAAAATGTCGGAAGGTTTAAACTTTATCCTTTTAAAACGTGATATTTATTCCAAATAATTGTAGTAAGCTGTCCATAAGAAATATATTCCATCGGGGACTATGGATATAAAGATATAAAGTGATTTTAGTACTAACAGGTCTGTAGTTCTTCCCTATGAGGGATTCAATTTGAATTTCACTTTTTGTATCGGTAAAATACAAAAATAACAATCAGAAGAGTGGTTCGTTAGTTCCGTCCAAATCAAAAAAATTACAAAAGATCTAGATCGAGATTTTCTAGTCCATACAGTTTGTGAGTAATGTTATGTGACTGATGTTGTCGTGTTATGTTATTTGGTAATAAAATGATAATAATATAATATGTCCGATGTCGAGGCACCAATGGCAACGCATTGGGCGCTGTTCCAAGACCGTAATGGAGGCGTTGTTCCACCCCACGTTTATTCGGACCTCCTTGGCCAGCCCGACAATGATGTCTACCGGGCATGAGACAATTACCGAGCCAGTTTCCCTAAACCCTACGGTGATTATGGCCACCCTCAACTGTTCAGGTGGATACCCAGCCTTTTCTGCAATCGCGTCTCGCACCTCTATTTGGGACACTGAGTTATCCAAGCCCGAAACTCGGACATTTGCCACTTTTGTCAGCCATGTGACTTTGGTAGCGTCACCGAGCACCCCTCCGATCTTCAGTGCTAGGGTGTTCGCCTGTGTAGCGTTTGTTGCCTTTGAGAGCTCTATGATACGGGCACCTGTAATGCCCGTACGGAACTTGGCGTGGCGATTGCAATATTATAAGTGGCCCCCTCTTCAGGCTTGAGGGTCACCACGACTGCCAAAGTTTAATGCGCTTTCGGCATCTTAGGGCGCATTTGCCTTCGGTGCACCAGTCACAGACACTTTCGTTTTTCCCTTTTTCACCACGGTCGTCCACCTCGAGACCCTCCAGCCGCGCTCCAATCACTCCTCCAACGTGTTCCTTTAGGGAACGTTGGAGGGAGCCAATCACCGCCATGAACTCCCTCCGTAATATAGGAGTGTCACTTCAAGGCTCGCCACTGGTCTCCTCTCAGGCCACCTCTTTCCCTCTTTTAAAGAACGAGTATCACAAAACTGAACTCCAAGCAACAAAACAAACAAACAATAACGTACAAATAACAACCAACTAAATAACAACCAAACGTAACAAACTTAACAGGAGATAACAACAACAACAAAAATTTACTCTCAATGAGAGTAACCAACCACTGGCCACTGCGTCACCGCGCACCTAGTGGGATCGGTTCCAAGCAGACGATATCAGGAAGGAAAAACAATTATGTCGCTCTCTTTACCTCAATTATAGATTTCCTAGTTCGGTCACCCAACCTGCCACTCCGTTACGGTGGTCAGGACACAACGGGGACGTATCGGAAATCACTTGGAGCGTGCCCCAAACTAACCTAACCTAACCTGAGGCCATGTTTAGTTAATCAATTTTTTTTTTTGCAAAGCATGTGTTTTTGGTATGCATTTAGTTAATAAGTGGAGTTACGTAGCTTGCTGAAAAATAATTTACAAAAAACTTTTTTGTACTCTCACTAGGGCATCGACACAACACTGATATGCGTGTATTCTGGACGCATATTTTAATGTAATTTACATTTACTGATGACTGGATTCCACAATGATGAAATGAAAGCTTAAAACCGTCGTTAAATTTCGTGTACAATTCTATTATACCAGTGACATTCACGAGAGAGGAGATTATGAAACTCAATCCAACTGTTTGGTCCTGATTCAAGCAAATGTTCAGCTATGGCAGACTTCTGACCAGGCTGTCCTTGACAGCCGCGATAGGTTTTTCGACTCGGCTATAGTTCGCTTCGTTTGTCCAATGTAGAAACTCCCGCAGCTGCAATCAATCTTGTATACGGCCGGTGATTGGAACGCAATTATGTTTTACTGGTGGTAGAAATTTGATGGCACAAATTTGTCATAAATTTCGACCGGGTGGGTACCACCGTGCACATGTGCGGAAAACCCTCCATAGTAATCCAACCTCGGTTGGATTGCGTTCAGGGGTCAGCAAGTGCATAGCCGGGCAGAGGTGGTGGTAGTCGCAGCACTAGTGGGACCAGTGGGTCTTGGCGTAGTCTGGTGGGAATGGCGCGGGGCGACCCGCCGAGCAGGGAGACCCGTAGAAACGGTGGTGCCGCTGGCCGCCCGCGGCATAGTACAGGGGCCCAACTGGGGCTAACCACCCTGGGAGGCTGCCTCACCAGGCCGCGCATAATCCCGATATGGTTCATCGTGCCGGTTGGTGACCGGACGGGACCCCGGCGACCATATTCGGGGGGGTACGGGGGCCCTTCCGTTCGGCGCATCGGCTCTCACCATGCCTCACAATCACAGATAAAACCAATCTCCCGCGCTTTGTCACGCGGTGCTGCGACGACAATCACCTCTTTTTTCACGCCTTCTCTTACCCTCTACCATGGCAGTGCATATTAGAGATTATGGCAACACAGCGGCTGAAAAAAAAATGTCCTTGGGCTAAATGTTTTTCCTCTTATTTTCAGTCCGCTCGATACCTAATTATGTTTGAAATATATGAGCAAGGAGCTGTTTTTTGCTTTTTTGCTGTTGTTTCCATGTGCATTAATTTTTTTGAGAAAGTTATTCATTCTATTCGTTCGTTATCACTGCAGCATACTGAGAAAAACCTACTGTTATGCAGCAATTCTTAGTCTCAGCTAAAATAGCCATTGCAACTCTCAAATGCATTGCGAAACCTATTAGCGAGTTCCCTTATTATATATAGTATAGTTAGCCTTTTGATTGCGTCTTCGGTTCTGCAAAATTTCAAGTTCCTCAGACAGCTGGATCTGGATGCACGCCACCACATGGTACTTGTTTTTTTGGCTTTTTCGGAATTTTCCGACTGAAAAAGGCAGGTGCGGTGGATGGGGCTCGACAGCCCCTTCCACGGACACTTTCCACTTCACGGTCAGGCAGGTTAACCTCCAAGTTTTCAGTTTTTTCACTCTTGCGTCTTGGAAATCTGTAATAGAGGCGCGATTGTTGGATATTGTTGCCTTGCAATGCTTGCTTTATGTGATGAAACAATAATCTTTGCGCTGTTTTCACGATAGACATTCCCACGGTAGCAAACTGTTTTAGGATGGTGGTGAAAGTATGTATTTTTTCTTTTAATGGCACACAAAACAGGTAATATAACATCAGCAAATGTATAACCCACACTTATGTCTGCAAAATAATTTAGTAGGTGAAAAAGTTAAAATTGTGCTAATCCAGTGCCATAAATGCCTCAAAGATCACTTCTATGAGGCTTTTATATAAAAATCTCCAAATGAACAAAGTGCTTGCTAAAGGCGAATAAATATTCTATTTCCTTTAAAATAAAACTGCGATTGATTCCCCTACACTTTATAGGTTCAGATGAAGTCACACTTGTGTGACATAAAATTGATGTTGCTCTTCCATCTATCATAGTCATTAATAGTGTGAAATCTTTATTTCCCCAACTTCTGTTTTCACTAAACTAGCAATTATTTCCTCAAATTGCACTTTTTTTGCCGCAATATTGTAATCTTGTTTCCTTTCACACATTCGAAAAAGATTGGACATCAGTATGATGGAATTTGGTGAATCATTTTGCCAGATAACTTGCTATGCTATTCGATTGACATTGGATGCTTCCCATGAATATACTTGAATCATCAAGTTGATTTAATGAAGATCGTTGTCTGTACAAAATTTTTGCTTGTAATTGACTTGATTAGAAGCACCATCGAATCCCCACTTACTGATTAATGTAAATTCTTTATAATTATTATCGATGACGAGTGGTATCATTATTCTACTTATCGTTATAGCCAGGAGCGCTTGTAACTTTATGTTCACTGAGGTTTCAGTCACTGTTATAGCGACTTTTGGTGGATAACATGCCTGTTTCACGAGTTGCACTACTAAGATGGTAATAAATTGCTCTTTTTCTAATAAGAGGATAAGGATGTTCCACTGTAGGTCGTGGGTTCAATTACCACGCAGGACATTTCTTTGAGCATCTACAAAAAAGTCTAAGCTAAATCAATCTATGGTCTGGATTACCTCTTTACACGGGTGGTTACGAAGTAGACGCTCGTGACGTCTGCAGACGGTGCGAGGCCCTACTCAAGGCTGTGGTGACCTGGGGAGGATTCTCATGCAGGTCAGGTCAGTTTCATGGGCTACCCATCTCCGAGTGTCATACCGGTTCAATAGCCTCGGTGCTTTAGAGCATCTCCACCTGAGGGCTCCATGGAGAGTGAGGAGGAGTCAGGTCGACGAACATTCGTAAGGTATGGACTCAAAAAGGAGTACCACTCTAAGTGCAACAGCACTAAGGCTGGCATCAGCAATAAGGCCGCCACCGAGGTCAGCGAAGGGGACTCCCAGAGTGGCTGAACCGAGGTATCTCGCAAGAGATCTTCGGGATTGGCCCTCCAGGGAAGAACCAGAGCCAACCCGGGAGGCAGCAAGGTTAGGAGGAAGGGAACCAGCTGACCAAGCTAGTCGAACGGGCCTATGTAGGCCCGAACGGTGTCAGGGCAGTTGGGACCTAACCCAATCTCACACAAAGCAGCCGTGCAGAAGGTAAACGCCGTGATGGCGTCTCCACGGAAACAGCACGCAGCGATAACGGAACCATCGCCGATACGCCAGTAAAGCGAATCAAGGAGGTGAGTGACGAAAAAGCGGAACTCTGGAAAGATGCCAAGAAAGCGAGAATTCAGAGTTTATATAGGGACACTGCAGGGGTCAAGAACGACCGACAGCCGCTACTGTACTGGCTTAACACAGACACCAATACAGTCAAGTTTTGTTTTAATTTTGACATCTCCGTATAAAGTTACATAAAATTAAATCTTAAAGACATTTAAGTGCGATTTACACATAACGCGGATGCGGGTGGGTCGCCGCTGATTTTATCATCCATTGCAGTTTACAAAATAAAATAAAATGCTGTAAGTATTAAGAAATCTACGATAGATGGCAAAAGGCCCCGCGCTTTTATTATATTATTCGTATTTTATTATAAGTAAGTTTTGTATTACTAAATGCTAGTATAATGCAGTTTTAGGTTACTGAAACTTCAGTTATTTTGTTAAAAAAAAATATTTTAGTTAAGTAATTTACTTCCTTATTATAAGTTATGTTTTAACACATTTATTAGGCTAAGAACTCACGGAGCGATTTTCACCCGCGCTCGCCGTGGCCATGAAACTGGTTTTATTTCTAAACCCACGAAAATAAATGACTGTCATTAAACTAAATTGCTTCTCATTTTATACAATTTAGACAAATAATACACAATAACAAATCTTTTACCTACATCTGTTGCATTTGGGTTTTTTTTCTGCACACATTTACGACAACCTTACATCGAGTTACGTACCCAGTACGAACATAAGAACGAGAGGGCCTCTAGAAAAAGTGACATTCTATTGGAGAAAACGCCATTAGAATCGCTTAGTAATTCACACTCTTTTCTTTCTTTTATTAGAATCATCGAAAGAGTACCTAGTAACTAGTAGAGTACCTAATTCAGTTGACAGCAAATTGAAAACGATTACCTTCGGCACGATTCCATCAATAGAATGTCTTTTTGTCTAGAGGCCCTTGTCCTAACTAATGTCATTGTTTACGACAGCTATACGTATTTTATTACTCACCACAGTCTCTGTGACCTCAGCAGGATGTACGGGTTCGATTCCCGTACAATGCAAATTAGTTTATGTAGGTAGTTGTATTTTTAAGTTATTTTGCGAAATCGAAATCGAAAATCGAAAATTGTCAAAACACTGAGATAATGAAGATAAGTTTTGAATGTATGCAGCTAAAGTCAAAAATTCAATGTCAGTTTTTGTAACCCAGTGATTTGAGAATCGTCAACAATTAGTATGATCGGGGTCCCGGTGTTTCAGGATCGGGGTCCAGGAGGGGAATACATACATATTGTCTCCACTGTACTCCTGAAGGGAACCATGGAGAGCACACCAATATTACCCGTTCTACCACCGGTGTTATAAACCAAGGGCACAAAGCAGCAAAGCCCATATTTTCCATGAACCGACTACCATCTGACATCCACAAAAAATTAGTGATGTCGAAAGTATTGTATTTTCGTGTTATCTAATTATAAATAATAAAACTAACCTCAGTTCTTGAATACTTTGGCCTCGCCATTTATTTCAATGTCATCCTGACAATTTCACCTATATCTAAATTACATAATGTAATATATATATAAAAGCAATCAGCTTCATTAGGAGTCTTTCTCTATTAAAAACATAAAATTATTGTATTTACTATTAAGTCAACTCGCATTGCAATACCAGCGACCAGCAACGGCTATTTAAAACAAAATATTACATACCATTTTGAATCTTATCTACAAGAGAAAAGGTTCATAGTTATTTGAAAGCAACGTCAGGCAGCGAGGCGTCCGTCATAAGGCTGCGTTTCCATTGACGCGGAGTAGGGCGTAGAGAAGAAAGATTAACCAATCGGATTGCATAAAAAAACTCCGCTCAGCTGCAGGAGCTGAGTTTAATGCAATACTATTGGTTAATATTTCTCCGCACCGCTCCACTCCGCCTCAGTGGAAACGCAGCCTAAACGCGACTGAATGATTTTTTTCATAACTAGGTATTTGTCGTGTCTTAGTGACTTCCGGCTGCGGTCGGCTGTTGCTATTACAGTGAGTATGGCCCTATATACATGGTGTAAGGGAAAAACTCCTGAAACCGAAGGCACCTTTTAGTACTCATGGTACACAACATATTGGTATGAAAAAAAAATACGGCAAATCAATTATTATTTTTTTGAATTTTTTTTTCTAATTTTTGTTTCGCATTGTTTACTCTCCATCGTAACAGTGAAGCTAAATCAAACGAAAATTTCATAAAAGAACGTCACTGCAGAAAAACTAGTGGCGCGATCTTGCTAGTTAGTGTTTTTTCATGCAAGTTAAACGATATTTTTTTTCAATTGCGTTACCGTTATTTTATTTAATGCCCATTATGTTGTGTACCAGGAGTAATAACAGGAGCCTTCGGCTTCGGGCTTGTTCCCTTTACACCCTGTATAAAAGCAACACATTATACTGTTTTCAGTTGACTGCACAAGTCCGTGGACAGTTTAAAACTGAATCTATATGAAGGGACGCCAACACCATCTAGTAACACGCTAGTAAATACCAAAATATATGAACTACATATTTTTTCAATTTAGGACACGTCAATTTCACTTTACCTCGCCTGCTGGTAAGCTGAAGGCAAAGTTTCAGGAAAGAGGGTCATCATTACAAACACGTACAGTGTTACAATGGTAGCGCTCAGCTTGACGGCCTCATCAGATGCTTTTCCTTTTTAGACCTGGGACTGTACGAAGAAGGAAACACGTAAGCTGGTAAGGAATTCCAAGACTTAAATGTATTCTTGTAACTGTGTGCTTTTAGTTTCATTAATCATCTTTATCATCCGTCAACATTCCCCGGGCCAATCAACATTAACCGGGCAATCAGTGCCCGGTTAATGGCAATAGGTTCGCCACCTATTACAATGGGACCTAAACATAAACTGGCGCTTATAGGACAGTCCACGAGCAGTCTACGGACTTCTGCAGTTCACTGTACCTACAACTCATTCAGTAAAGCGAAATGAAACAGTCTGATAGAATTAAATCTAGTTTAGAAAGATAAATACCATTAATTTGAAAGACTCGTCACTAAAGCTATCACTTGATATCATCTGCACTACCTTTGTCTACAGGACTTTTATCTACAGGACTATTGTCTACAGGACTTTCGTCAACAGGAATTTTGTCTACAGGACTTTCGTCTACAGGACTTTTGTCAGCAGGAGTACTTTCACTATCACCGCCCTTCTCACTTTCACCCACAGATGTTTTTCTTTCAATATCCCTATCTGAGACGTCATCATCGTCATCATCATCATCACCACCACCAAGCTCCTTCTCATCATCTTTATCAGGTACATTATCTGAAGGTTCATATGAATGCCGACTTAGTTTGGTTTCTAACCAAATCCCCATGGAGTTGCCCTCCGTCTCCCCTTTCACTATGATTGGATATATATGTTCATGTTTGAATTTCTGTATTTTGCTTTCTTCTTCGTCCCAAGTTAAGCTGTCGTGACTGTTCTTAAATTTTGCATCGTACCTGTCATAATGGACCTGGAAATTTAATTAATTATAAGCAAAAAATAATTTCACTAATATAATCACTACATAAGTATAAAACATAGTCGCGTTCTCTGTCCCTATTTTTCAAGTCCTTATGTCCCTTTGTATGCCTAAATCTTTTAAACTACGCAACGGATTTTGATGCGGTTTTTTTAATAGATAGAATGGTTAAAGAGGAAGGTTTATATGTATATAACATCATGCTACGACCAACAGATGCGGAGCAGAAATGAAAAATGTTGCAAAAACGGGGTGTCGCAGACGAAGTTGCGCGGGTCAGCTAGTACTATATAAGAAAGCCTCTGTGGCGTGGCGGTAGTGAACGCGACTGCTACGCAGGAGGCGCTGGTTCGATCCCCGCTCAGTGCAAATATTTGTATGCATGAATATGGATTTTTGCACTGGTCTGGTCGTGCCTCGGAGAGCACGTTAACCCGTCAGTCCCGGTTGTTATATGAACATCAATCGCATTCGTTACGGGTAGTTGGAGCCCTAAAAAGTTCAACAACTGGTCTAGCTGCAATCCTATACCTATAGGTTGTGGAGGCCAGATGGCAATAGCTTCAAGGAAAATATCGAAGTTCAGCCGCAACGCAGTTAGACTGAAAAAATAACGGACTTAGGGCAGCTTCGGATACGACTGGTACGAATGATGATGAATCTCACTAATATTATATTTTATTTCGTCATATTGATGGCGTAACCGCGGTAGTATGGGTAATGGAAGTTTTACCATGCCACACACCAATGACTTTCGGATGCTTTTCGAAGATATGTGTGTATTTATCGCAGGTTAATATGTGCCCCGTTAATGGCAATAAGCTCGCTACCTATTACATTGGGACCTAAATATAAACTAGCAAAATGTGAGTGCTAGCACCTCGGCCTACCCTTTCGAGGATATAGGAGTGAGGTTATGTTATGATGAAGGGGTTATAAAGTGCATACCATGTCTAGTACGAGACCGAGCCCCGGTGCTGTAGGTATCATAACTTTTTCCTTTCCGAATATTTTGTCTAATAACGACATGTCGCCATGACCCCGACATATTGCGATCGCAACGCCAACCATCTTGCGAATTTGATGCAGCATAAAACTCTGGCCCTAGAATAAAATACAATATTATGTGAAAATTGAGAAAATGAAACAGCAGGCCAAAGGCTACATTGGGAGAGGACTATGTCCAGTAGTGGACTACGATTGTGTAATTGATTTTCTTTTATTTGACTTCACCTCGCCTGATGTTAATCTGAAGGCAAAGTCTCATAAAAGAGGATCATCATTGCAAACACGTTATAAAAAAACACGTTAAGCAGAAAATATATAACGAAATATAAAGTAACATAAAGGGCCGATTTCTGTCGGCTTACTCTGCCTTACGATCTAGAGGCCCCAGATTAGAACCCTGGCCTATGCTCATCATTATCATTTCAGCTACAGGACTTCCAACATAGGCCTCCTCCATCGATCTGTAATCCGACCGGTTGGAGGCGGTCTGAATCTAACTTGTACCTGACATGGTGGCCTGCACTTCCAATGTGATTTTTTTAAAAATTTCCGAACAAAATTGCTATAAAAAGTGATATATTTCCTTCGGATTCGCTTTTGAAAATTTGCAGCCTTCGTCATTACGAAGGGCATATTGAATACTTTCACAGTATTGCCATTGCAATGCAATAACGTTCCTCTAACACCCTGTAGATATATAAAATGCAAAGCGTCAGAAGTCGCTCTTACGATCAAGAGGTCCGAAGGATTCGAACCCTGGCCTATACTAGCGATGTGAACCTACTCCTTACACAAGCCATTGGACTTAGCTGCAAGGGGTTAGAGTTAGGTTAGAGGCAATATACCTAAGTAACTTCGGTCACTAATATTCTTTAGAAAAAAAAACATACAAGGTAAGTAAGAGATAGTGTGCAAAGTATTTTATGAAATATGAAGGAGCAGTTTGTGGCAGTTTAATGATCAGGTATGACAAACCTTTACTAATAAAACAGCAAATTCCATATCAGATTCCACAAAGACTTTGTCAACTGTGAAGCCCATCATGTATCTTAAAGATGATGGATCATTGAAGTGTCTGCAAAAAGGGTAAAGTTAAATTATATTTTTTTCAAATTAAACATATTTGTAATCGAAAATATCTGCAATAGTATCGAGAATAAATAATTTTGCCGTTGGCTGAGAAACAATCTCAGCACCAAGAGCTTGGAATGCAACTAGAATTAACGCAAGGGTGAAGAAGCAGCCACCGCCCCATATACGTCAATTTGACTTCACCTCGCCTGATAGTAAGCTGAAGGCAAAGTCTCAGGAAAGAGGGTCACCTTTACAATCACGTACAGTACTACAATACTTGCTTTAAGGTTGCGCAGTTTGGAATTACTTTCTAGTTTCTATGACATTAATAACTGTAGCCTGACTATGGCCATGTTATATGTACTGTATTTTTTTATGATACAGGGTGTTCGGGGAATGCTCACGAAAACGACAACAGGTGATACCGACAAGATTATCAAAATTTTACTATTTTTTTGGTTGCAATACTTTCTTTTGTTAGGTACCATGATTTTTAAACCCTGGGAATAGCATTATTGTGTGAATTTAAAATAATAGAAAGATTGAAAAATTATAGTGCCTTCCAAAAAAAATTCCCCAACATAAAAAATTGGGCAAATTTGTTTTCGGGGCCTTCCATTACAACCCTGTGTATTTTTTTATGGACAGTTCACTTACTTTTTTTCAGTAAAATTGTGATAGCTCTTAGTTCCTTTATAGACTTCTAAAACTTTCTTCAACTGTTCTAACTTTTCTTCTGTTATCCTATACTGTTTTTTCTCTTCATCAGTGACTATACTCGGCTCAAACGCATAAGTCGGTAAGGTATAACTGTAGGTCCGTGCGTTACACTTTGACTTTGAATTAAACTTATTTGTTACTCGCTTTATACCAAATACTTGAATGCTTTCTGGTAAATTATTGTTTATTTCTTTAACATCTACTTCCAAAGCTAAAATTAAATAATATATTAACATTTTGAATGATTGATTGCCTGGAAGAGCTTGCTTCTAGCGATAAGGCCATTGTACATGCAATTATTTATGTGTGCCTATAATACTTTTTCTTTATTTTAATTTTTTTGGTGTTCAGCAAAGAGTTATCTATCTATCATAATGTATAGATGGATAGGTAGATAGAACTCTTTATTGTACACAATAGGCAAAAAATTAAAACATAGACATAAATAAATAGCAAAACGTACAAGTGTCTTATTGGCAATGGAAATCTCTTCCAGGCAACCTTTGTATGTATGTATCTAGGAAAGAATATGTATTAAAGTAGATATTATATATTCATAGTTTTTATATGCTCACACTCACACTCTCTGGGATAAGAGGAGTGAAATAACATCCTCATTTCATTTTAATATATTGCTAAGATGATGATAATTGACATATATATCTGAATAATACTTACGCAGCTTAAGGGAGACGACCTGTCTGGCAGCGGACACACCCTTATCAGTCCGAGAACTCCTCTGAAATTGTGCATTTTGTTGGTTATTAAAATCCTCTTCGGTAATATACTTTGCTTCGAATAGTGCTTTGAGCAGATCCTCTTCTATTGTTCTTACACCAGGATTTCTGAGAACAAAACATTCAAATATATTAATCTATATATAATACATAGGTACTTAGACTTCCTAGAATTTGTAAGTAGCTTTTTTTATATTCCAGGACAATCTACATAGCGCCACCTAAATCCATGGTAAGTATAGCCTAACTAGCTTGTGTTATGGGTTCTAGAATGCGGATAAACAATTCAATACATTTTTTTTGTGAATACAATTATTACATACATAGATACATCCAGACTAATGCAATAATTCATATTTATGCACACTGAGTGGGGATTGAACCCGTACCTCTTTTGTAGCAGTCATGTTCACAACCGCCACGCCACAGGGGACATCCAGGGTCCAACTGTCTCATGGTCCAAGCATTAAATAGTAAGTCACAAGCTTGTTTACCTTTAATTAAGTACGTAATCAACTTCAATACAGATAACTTACCTCTGCATCCCATAATAGTCAACTCCACAGTATCCTAAAAGTAGTGCCATTTTTTTTCTCTTCACCCTCTCTGTACTGCCACATAATCTCTTGCTGTCTGCTTCACCGTTCTCTTTCCTATTAGGGTTTGGTTCGTCCCATTGACGTTTATTGAACCGTTTTTTAAACCTTGTCAAATTTTTGTGCACAACGATTTCATGTGATTGGGTACTCTCGGTGGCTTTGTCTTCTACAGTTGCTGCACTCATGACTGATATAGTACGTATATCTAAAAAGTAATAGTGCAGATTTACTTTATTATAATTTAAGTTAAATGTTGAAACATAATTTTTAATACTGCTTATTTTCTACACTTGGCATCAAAGCACATCAATATGTAAACACTATCAAAACAGAAATACTACAAACAGAATTTTTAAAAGTGATTTAATTAAAAATAGGGTTATGTTTCACTAACGACATAAACACTGTATTCACGTGCTTCCCTTATTATTTATGACATGAAGTGTGTACTTTATTTGATAATCTAAATATTACTGTGGTTTCCCAGTTGAAAACCAGTTGTATTAATAACTTTACAGTACAAAATACCGCCTTCCATCCATGAGGATCTTTACCTGATCTAAAAGGATGTCTCGGCAGATTCTGTCTCAAGGCACTTACAAAAAATCGGAATAACGTAGTAGACATACCTAACAGCGAAAGGAAAATTGCAAAACAGAAAATAAATGTACGATTACTTGAATACTTGGCAAAAATTATTGCAATTTGTCCAATGTGTATTCATTTCGTCGTATATCAAAACTGACATCTGACATGATAAATGAATTAATGAAATGTTATGTCAAGATGTCAATATCCTGTCCACAGAGTAAGTATTAAACCATGATTAAACCACCAACCACCAGTCTCATTGGTAAAAAAGGGTAAAATAAAGTAAAAATGTATTTTTGTTGCAGCCAATGTGCAATGCAGTTGTTCTTGATCAAATTGTCAATTAAAGATTGAAGTTTCGTGCGAAATTCCCTTTGGATATCCCCCCACCAACCCAAGAGGGCGCTTATGTCGTAGTCGGATTTTAACCGACTAAACTGGACGCCGTGTTGAGTCGGTAGATGTCGCGGTGTAAAATTGTTAAGGCATATCGGGATCGACTATCCCATAGTGATTTCCGGTTTCTTGATGCCCCCATAGTTGTGAGAATCTCTTATCATCATCTTACTCCCGGAAAGCGGACGGGAGTCGCCCTGGAACGCGCCTTTTATACGCACGGTGGAGCATTGTTTGCTCGCAGAATGAGGCAGCTGAATAAATAATTCAAAAGCATACCTACATAAAGGTGTATCAACACATATCTACACTACATATAAATACACTACCTACATATAAGACTTTGAAAATAGTGCGCATGTACCATTCTGGCGCAGGCGTATTTCATTTTTATATAGGACAAGGTTCTGAATACGGCATGGGTTGACGCAGTGCTCACAAAATGAGGGGTGGAAGTTCAGAGCGTCTGGTCGTGCGATCGACGCGACGTAGAGGTGAGACGCGCGCTAAACTCACTAGATACATTACGGTAATTCTAGCCGCTCTGCTTGGAGGCGGCGGATCGGCACTGCTATTTCTCGTACCGCTGTACGCTGATCCAGCTTTGAGTGCTTTAGCTGCAGACTTTGATCCAACACCAGCAGAATGCCTGACCGAAAGGCGTGACGACAGACTCGGCTTGGACAACTGCACCTGGGCTTCGTGTAGAGAAGGATGTACCAGTGACGCTTACAAATGCACACAACTCCACGTAAAGTACAAGGCGTATAGTGAAGAATGGCGTCCGGCAGTATTATTTGTTAATATAAAAGGATGTGGCTATCCTCCAATAGTGGATTGTGAGAATTTTACAACTAATTTCGGTTACGTTGGAGCGAAATATTCTTGTTTCTGGTCGCGAGCTGACCCGACTGTTGTGGTGCCACGATGGTCTAGAGGCGAGCAAGTAGCGACTGTTACCCGGACATTGGCTGTTCCACTGTTCCTGTCAGGATGTGCTGGAATTGGTCTCTGCGCTTTGCACTGTGAATGCAAGCCCCGCCGCCGCAGACGTCCACCACGCCGCCCCCCGCGTCTGCCTACTCTCTCCCCCGATGACACATCAGTTTATCGCTTAGCCTAGTTTCATCTGAACAAATAAAGACGAGCACAAATTATATTTTCCAAGATGTAAATAATATGTGTAAATATAATAATATAGCAGCCACTAGTATTTTATTTCTAATACCTGTTTCGTACACCAGAAGACATTAAAATTGGTCGTTGTAAGGACCTTGTTAGACTGGGAAACCGTGTTCCCTACACTCAAAGAGGGTCATCTCGAAAGAGGGCCCCGGGTCTGCCGGGGTGCAAAGGATATGTTCGCTACTATCTCACCTCCGGCAACTATAGACCCAAAGACGGTGAGTCGGTTCGAGTCCGATGTAACCTCTTTCATCGTCTCCGGGAGATGGGTAGGGATATCGCGCAATAATTAACCGTAATTAAACGGCTGTCGTATCATCAACTGCAAATCTAACTTTGTAATGCTATATAGGTATTGATATGGGATTACAAGGCTACATTGCAGTCAGTGGTAAACATCCGTTAAATTAACGACCTGTTTTAATTTTTATAGTAGGCCTTATATTAGGGTGGTTCTATGTATAATATGTATGTATTTTTTTACTTTGTACTGCTCTTGTGTACTCAATTTCTGTATCATGAATAATTGTAATTTGGCGTGCATTAAAGTATATAATAAATAATAAAAAAAATATTTAAAAAAAATGTATCTAAGTATGTTTATCCTCATTCTAGAACCCGTAAAACAAGCTAGTTAATCTACGCTTACCATGGGTCTAGGTGGCGTTGTGTAGATTGTCCTAGAATATTCATTTATTTATTAAAAAATATTACCCATACCTACTGCTTACTACTCATAGAATCGAAACCATCGTACTTGCATGACAGTTTAAAGTTGTTAGTTGGATAGCAGCTCTTGTAGTGTCTCTACCTACCCTGAAGAGATAAAGGCGTGACTATAAGTCAGGTGATTTTAATACCCAGAAAGATAAAAAAACACGTAATACAAAGAAGTAAAATATTTATTTTCAAGGTTTATAATGTGTCTTTATCTTAATATTTTAGAAGTACAAAATAATTTTCATATCAGTCCAATGCCAATACCTATCCATCAGTCTTCAAACAATCAACTTTTAACCCTTGGTATGTATAACAAACACTTCGTTACGTTCTACGGGTTACTTATATTACACTCTTTTGAACATTCTGTTTTTTTTTAATATATACCAATGCACAGATGATCAATACACATTTATCGACGGCCTATCTCTTTCGCTTTCTTACACTTTGAAATAACCGTAATCAGAGCGAGACGCATATAGTTTTCGGTAGGTCGACACAAAAGATTTCGAATACTATTTGCTATCTCAGTCTGACTTTAAAAAAAGTTTAGCAATCCTTAGTGAGAAAGTGACAAGAGTATTTAAACAGTTTTTTATAAACTTATCAACTTGTCAAATATAACCAGCTGTCATAAAGATATGACATTTCAAATTCGGTAACGCGGTAATGAGGAGACTGTTTTTCTATTTACGCTAGTAATTTTATCATTATGGTCTAACTGCGTGTTTCTATGCGTAAGAAAGAGATAGAGATGTTAAAATGCCGTTGAAAAATATATTTTGACCGCGTGAACTTTCTTTAGTACGCTCTAAAAGCTGTTTTTATATTTGTTTATTCATTCGTCGATAAGAATTTTTATAGGAACTTAATTTGTCTCTATGGAACTAGTCATCACTGTTAAGGAAAACGATTACGCCTAATATTCTGAGTAACAAACAGTTTCGTAACTACGGGAAATCGTAAAACCCGACACATTTAAGTTGGTCTAATTTTACGTCATTCCTCTTTCCTGCGTTTGAAACTAGATGTCACTTAGAATAATGGATTAATTTAAAAAAAAAAACACGTGCTTCAGAAGCGAGTGCGGAATCTCTGACGGCTATAGAATAAATTTCTGTTTACTTATATTATATTTTCTTACGACAAATGAATATTAGGGAAGCACTGTTTACTAAATATAGATTATATAGGAATAGCAGATACAAGTTTACGTAACAGTTTGTAAAAATGTTTATACATACGAATATTGGGGTTCTAATACGATAATTATACAAAATATTAAGTTTTGGTAACTTTGTCAACTTTTGACTTCAACATTTTCATAAAATATTGACGTTATGTACTAATGCCAAAGCAAACTGCAGTTTTTTCTTCGCATAATAGCAGTAGCACGATGACGTCATTGATGATAAGTACATAACAATGTTGCTAGCTCAACAAAAAAAATACATTTTGGTATAAACATTTCCTTTACGAATATTTGATATAATAACGAAAATTTAAGAGACAATAGGTTAGACCGAATATAAACCAGTTTTATGGGGAAATTGAGGCAATTGGGCTGAACAACACTGACGCTCAATTTACCTTTTAACCCGTAACAAAAGAAAAATATAATAAAAAAACCCTTAGATAATGGTAATGAACTTTAATACATAAGCTACATATGTGTGAGAAAATATGATGAAATATGTCATTTATATGAAATTTGGCAGGAACTATTAGAATCGACTTATATTGGAAAAAGTGAATGCTTAAAACGGGACGTGAACCGGTGACCTGTACCTTACAGGGGGAATGCTCTGGACCCCGATTGTACTAATTGTTAAATGTAGTCACACGACTGAGACCACAAAAACTGCCATGGCATTTTCGGCTTTATGAACATTGTCTTAAAGTTCAAAATGAAATGAAAAGAGTTAATTTGAACTTTAACCAAAATCGGTTGAAGTGATTATCTCGGACTCGAACCGACCAAAACGCACGCCGTCCATGGGTCCTCGATTGCCGGAGGTGAGATTATACAAGACATATCTCTCGCACCCCGGCAGACCCGAGGACACCTCTTCTGAGATGACCGTCTTCCCAGAATCGAGGCCCTGACAAACTATATGTAGTTTGAACATTAGCATAGCAATGGTGGAGTCGTCAATTAATTGATCAAAATCAGTCAATAGAAATATGAAAATTTTAGTCTAAAAATTTCCTCACATAACATACTTCATCTTAATTTTTCACACGATTGAGCATGGAACGGAATCTCAAGACATCTTCACTAGAAAAATTAAACAGTTTCAACAACGTAAACAAAAAATGAGCAATTAAAAAAATAAAACAAGATTCTATTCCATAACACATTTGAAATAAACTTTTGCTTGTAATCGTTACTGTTGTTTTTTTTTAATATGGCGGAATCAATATGGCATCTTGGTTTTTGAACACAATCTTAGTAGTTCACTTTTTAAAATATTCGTAAATCAATCAAAAACTTGAACTGGATAAAATTTGATGCAGATATTATTATTAATGGTGAAATCTGATCTTACTTCTTCCAGTGGGGATGCCGTTGAAGGGACGGGTGATCAGCCCTTCTGTGTGGGCCATTTCACCCGTTTCTCCTGTAACGACTGCCATAGACGTTCCTATGACAACCAGAACCGACGACTTAACCAGATCAATGTTTGCACTGAGCAGGGATCTAACCCGCGCCTCCTGCGTGGCAGCCGCGTTCACTACTGCCACGCCACCAGAGGCGAAATCTGATTTTAGTGCCATAGCAGACTGTTTCATTAATATTATATATGATATTAGTATCATATAAATTTTTGAACATATTGGAGACGATAAATCTCGTCTATTTTACACCTCATGATTGCAAATTAACAGTCAGCATTGGCTTGACTATATTATGACTTATATTGTATTTATAAATTTGTATTTTAGATATGCTCGGTAAGTAGTGTGATAATAGCCTTCTCTATAACAAAAAGGACCATGATTCTACTAATTGACAACCAATACCATGGAGATTACAAAACTACCATTGAATTTTCGCCTTTATAAACATAGACTTCAAGTTCAAAATTCATTTTAACGTTTCCTTGACCCCTACACGATGCCATTTGATTTTAGACTCTAATAGCACAACAGTAAACTCTAAATACAACGGCATTTTTTGTGATCTCAGTGGTTTGAGAATCATGGCCTAGGTGAGATGGACAACAGTAACGATTACAAACAAAAACACAAAGATTAAAATAATTTAAACTGTATTTAATCACAACCTCACTACATCCAAAACAGCAAAATTCGATTTAATAACATCATTACTCACATTCAAAATAAATTAGCATAATTTATAACAGATTGCTATTTCGGATACAGCATTAAAAATATATACTACGCTTTAACGTTAAGGTGAAAATGAGTACACATTTATACAAGTCTAAATTCCGGTTTATATTTATCTGACGTGTTGTGTTGTGTCGTGATGCTCTGTCTTTGTTGCTTACGCGGCAAAACACAAGCCGTCACAACACACCGCATCAGAGAACCGATACGTTTCTGATGCGTCACAACACGACACGACACAACATTACCCGGGCTTAAGGCTTGTACGCACTAGCGCGTAAGCGCCTTCTCAAAATCGTGCGTGGGCAATCATGCACGCGTACAAATAATACTGAGATAATTTCGTGCAGAAAATTTGCACGACACGCAACAGAGGCGGTAAGTGAGCATTCAGTTTTATCGGTGGCGTTTAAGGAGTGACTTCGATTAGTCGATTAAACCAGTTCTCTAATAAATTAAATAAGAATAATTGGCAGTTTAGACCATGACAACACAACGCCTAAAGATACCTATGCCGGGGGCCCTGGGCACACAAGAATTTAGGTGCCCCTTTTGTTTTTTTATATAGTTTAGATGGCAAACAAACTCATGGCCCACCTGATAGATTGAGTACCATGACCTATGGTCGTTTGTAACAGAACAAAAACAAATCTACAGTAACTTTTCTGTTAGAAAAGTTTTCTCCAGTTGGTGTGCGAGAAATTGTCGTTCCTTCGGTGGGCCCCCTGAAGCGGTGGGCCCTGGGCACATGCCCCGTGTGCCTCTTTGGTAAAGACGGCATTGGGCATTACATATCTCAGGAGTTTTATTACACAAACACTAATCCCAGATCAGAATTGGACATTCATACAGGCAATACACACATCAGTTTCACCTTAACTAACAAATATGTTACAAAAATTAACTAACATATATTAAGGAAAAAATGATTGTCAAAATCTAGTATTTTACTATGATGACGCAGTTACTCAATTTCACATAACAGTTTGTGGAATAGTAACTAAGTATGAAGCCAATTCCACTACACAACTTGAAAATTGATCAATAAATTTGCTATATGATAGATCTCTGGAGATCTTTACATGAAAAGTGGGTGGAATAATGTATGTAAATAAATAAAACGTTAGTCAATAACAAAATTGAACTCATAAACGTTAATATAATTGTATCTAATATGAGTAAATGTTGACAAGTGACTGGCTCAATAAAATCTTTAAATTCGAGATGTAACCAAGCTTGTCATTGTATATTGCTATAGTTAAGCATAAAATTGAGAAGTTTTCATGTATTGAAAGTATTTTGCGTACATTGAAAATTGCCAGACCTCAAAATATTTTAACGAATTCAATTTTATCGATAATAAATGTCTATGGTTGAAAATTTGGGAGCATAGATGTGCTTGAACCAAATCTGATGAAAATACCCTTTCCAAATGTTCTCCACAAGATTTCTTCTCCAAATATCGTGGAGAAGTACAAGTGTTATGAATAATGTTTGTAAAGTTTTTTGAAAGTTTGTTATTCATCCACGGTTCACAAAATTTATTATCCCGAATAGGTTCCAATTGGTTGTGAAACGAAATCGCAGACGGAGCCACGGGCAATACCTAGTTAGAATATTATTCCCTCAAATTTGATTCAAACACATATAAGTCATCACACTAACACCAGCTCGACCACAATCTGCAAATACTCATGACTTTTTTTTTAATTCTACTAATATCTAGCAATAATGTTGTTTCAAAGAACACCTCTACTAAATATATTGCTATGCGAAGTACTTTCGTCAGTCTGTTATTTTCATACATCTATAAAGAAGTCCGTATGTTAATTCTCTTATTTACTTAACTTCTCAATTATTATTGCTGTGATATATTACTGTACTAGTAAGAATTATGTTGGCAGTGATTTGACCTCGTGTTTACCGCAGCACTTTAAAATATTACCCTTGTTTTGCCATACCTGCCAGTTACTAAATTTTTTTAAAACTTATTTTTTAGAGAGGATTTTTTCACACAGTGAATATGACACTCATCTGCCAGTTATTACTTTCGGTGACGAAATGTGGCCACTGACGTGACGGCGAGACTAGTTCAATAGTCGAAAAGTGGGCTATAGGGCGAGCTAAGCTTGGAGTCTCATTGAAGGATAGAGTTCGTAACGAGTTCATTCGACAAAGAACTAAAGTTACTGACATAGCTCGCTGAATAAGCAAGCTGAAGTGGTAGTGGGCTGACCACATCTGTCAGAGGACCGATGGCCGTTGAAGTTTTATAGTGGAGAACGGAATGCAGGAGGGTGGCTGAGATAGACTGGATGCGGAGGGAGAAATGTTGTCCATTTGCGAACTGGACCAATCGCGAACTGGACCAATTGCGAACTGGACCATTTGCAAACTGGACCAATCGCGAACTGGACCAACTGCAAACTGGACATAATGCGACTAAAGGGTCCAGCAGTGGACTGCGATTGATTCGAGTCTACAGTACATCATTACAACTGTATTGATATGATGTTTTACACTGAGTTTAATACTTGAACAAGAATTATAAGGTAATGTTTGACATTATAGGAGTCCTTAAATTAACACTAGTGAGTGATATAATGAAGCCACACACGGCGAAAAAGGAGTGTTATGATTTTATTAATATTTCTAATTACAACCGCGTTATCGGAAGCGACATTCATGAAAGCAATAGTTATCGCGATTTGTTTCCTGAATTTTGTGATAAATCGTCACAGAAGTATTTTACAGATTATTCTACCATTAAATAAGCTGTCTAAACGTTTTTATCTTTGTGATATCATCGGTGATAGAAGTACGGTTCTTCAGATGTATGTTGTCATTTATCAGCTGGATAATTTAATAATAATTCTTACTAGTACAATTGTTATTTACGCGTAATACAATAATGAGCTAAACAATTTTTTATATTAACGTATCCTGGAATATGCATACTAACCTAAATTGATTAAAAATACTTTCGAGTCGAATAAATTATACGAAATCAAAGAGTAGAAGACATATTCATAAAAAAAAAGTCTACAATCAAAAGTATTTATAATCAATTTTCTATATTCATTTTTTTACCACTTTATGTTACATAGCAACATTTTTTACGATTCAGTTGGCAACGCCGATAAATCAAAGAAAATTATAGGTAGTAGAGGAATAATCAGAAACATTTGAAGACAACTTTAGCCAAAATGTTCAACTTTAGCCAAAATGTTTAACTTTAGTCAAAATGTTATATGAACAAAAAGTTTCAAGCAATGAATATAGATATTAAATAAAGACTAGAAATGATCATAGAACCACCTGTGACATCTGGGAGGCAAGTCGGTACCTCTTCCTCTCTATGTCAACATTGGAATCTAAGCCACGTTTCACAGCCATACTCGTTGACGGTTGGTTCTCTAAACTAGCTTCGAGGAGTCTACGAGACCTACAATACCTGTAATCCGCAGCTGAGTTGACACGTTGCAACGTCATGTCCACAGCAGTTGGCAACCGATAGTAATCTTGTACGTTCACATTTGTAGGCACTTCCGTATCATTTAAATCTAACACTGTGTAATCACTGTCAGGTCTTCGTTCAGTGATGGGACGCTGACGGTATGATGTGTCTACGTTGAGGTGGCTGCGAGACGATGTGCTGCAAGTGCTTGAAGCTGGTGATACATGGAAACTTGGAGATGTGCAAGGTGTCTGGTCCGGAGATGTCCTCGCACTGCTGTATCCTTGATCGGTTTCAGATTCCGTTGAAGTTTCACGAGCTTTTAGAATCTGCATCATTCTGGAATTGAATTATGTTTATGAAACCAGATCGTTTGTGGAATATTTTGCATATATGGTTGGTGTTTAATCAGTATTCGCTTCGGTGGTATAACCATGGAGGGATATCGACCATAAAGGGATATCGACCGTGAAACTCGTCGTGCGAGCGTATTTTCGGCCTTTTTATCATCATATATTGTGTAGAAAATAACGGAAAAAAATTAGACAAGAGTTTTGACAAGATTCTAACAGTTTCTAAGGCGTGGCGGTACTACATTCGACTGTTAAGCAAGGGGCTAGGAGTCCAGACCAATTATTTATATACATGAATATGTCTATTCACATTGGTCTGGATATTTGTGCCTCCGAGAGCACTTTAAACCGTCATACGAACATATATAGCAGTCGTTACGGATAGTTGGAGTCCTAAAAAGACTAAAACGTGGTCTAATTGCAATATTCGATATGCCAAGATATGTGGAGATCATACGGCATTCACTTCATAGAAAATAAAGTACAGACGCATGGCAGTTAGACAGGAATCACCCTCGGCTTTAATGTGATAGTGGCGAAACTAGCTGACGTAAGTGGGTTCCAAAAATTCCTGGACATCTTACGATCTATAATTTATTGACAGCCAAAGTCTAATTTAACTAAAGGTAACATAACAACAAAATACCGTTCATAATATAAACTAGATGATTAAATTGTCTTGTTTCTTTATAAGTTAATAAGTAAAATCATGCAAGTAGTAGCCTATTACATAAATAAGTATTCTAAAACTAGTAGTTGTATGTGGCATCACTTCATACTACAGGATCAAACAATTTTAATTTCAAATTTGTCCAAAAACTTTTGAAGCCCACTGTACCAATATTATTTTGAATACGCAACCACATACTTCATTTGTGAAACTGAGTGAAGCGGAAAAACAATGTTGTTTACAACACTTTTTGTTTTGATTAGCCATAAATCTCGACATCAATCAATTTATTCCCAATTGGATGACCTCAATTTGTGCAGGAATTTGTAATGTCAAACCAAATAAATATATGTGGCCTAAATAGTGTGGTGGATAAGACTGTTGTGTGTGTGTTAGTACAAATATTTATATGAGAATATAATATGATTGGGTACCCACTACTTACACAATATCTGTATGTATATATTTATGTATGTTAGAAGATGGCCTGTAGACACCCGAAAATGGTGAAATTACTGTTGTATCTCAACTGTAAACCTTTTCAAGATGGCTATAAAGATCTAAAGATTTTAACAATTATTCATTTGGCGCAACCTGTTTTATACCTGACCGGTACTTTAACTGCACTGTTAATGTTAATGTTAACCCAGGTAATTTTTTTTGTTGAATATTTAATAGAAAATACCTGTGCTTGCAGCCACATGTACACTATAATAGTGATGCTATTATGCTATGCTTATAAGAGTGATGTATAACTAAACTTCCTAAGGAGATAGAACCATGGAAAAGTAAGAACAAATGGATTAATGGTTCCCAACGTAGCATGAAAGAGACCGCTTCCAACTATAATGCATTAGAACAACTGTAACTACCACTACATGTCATTGATGTCAATTTCTTGGTCAATAAAGAATTATATAAGGTGATTTTATAGTTGTTTCGGAAAACGAATATTTTGTTTCACACACAGTTTCTGTAGCAAAATCGACTGGAAGTTTTAATTTTGAGAAAAAAAAGCATTTACTTTATGTATGGCAATAATGTACAGGTGAACAGAAAAATGGGATGTGTAAAAAAATAATTTTTTTTTCACCAAATTAGGACTTCTTTACGATTTTACTATCGAAATTGTGGCCAAAATCTTTTTTTCCGAAACGACTATCAAATTTTTTATTTTTTTTTATTAACATTCACACATACATTTTCAATAAGTAGAAAGCAAACCATAAGCTACTTGAGCTTGTCTGGAATGCTGTACCTTTCTTATAGGTACCTATACAATAATAAAGTACAGCGAACATTTAGTTTAGTTGAACAAAACAATATAATACTGATATTATGAACCAGTATATCTACCTAAAGATTTAATTTAGACAAAGATGTAAGAATAGTACATACCGTTGCAGCAGCCTAGCGATGGGCGCCACGGCGGTGTGTCCGCGGTGCGTGGTCGCGGCGAGCCACGCGGGCCACGCCGCCAGCCCCAGGTCGGCGCGGGCGCACGCCACGCACGCGCAACCCACGTCCACGCTCTCCACCACCTTCAGACGCACGTCTGGACCACATCGACAACTTAGTTGACATTTCAATAACAATCGCGATATAAAAAAATGTAACCGGGGTAGCCTAGTGGTATGGGTAATGGACTGCTGAGACGATGCCATCGAGGCAGGTTTTACCATGGCAAACACTAATGACTTTTCGATGCTTTTAGAAGTTATGTGTGTATTTATCGCAGGTTTATAAGTGCTCGATTAATGGCAATAGGCTCGCCTCCTATTACATTGGGACCTAAACATAAACTGGCGAACTCTGTCCTTTCCCTTCGTGGATATAGGCGTGAGTTTATGTTGTTATGTTCAATAACAAGAAGATTAAAAATTCTATGTGTACAATTCTTACCGGCATGTAGGTATACTGCCCCAAATACGTCAAAAAATATACTTTTTATGCGTTTTTGTCCTTCGAAGATGGCACGAGGTGTTACGGCAACATACAATTTGCACGACCTTATTTATTTCGCGAATACCGGGAATTATACTAGACAAACTAACTAATAAAAATTATGTCATGGTTACTCAATGAGAGGTTAATGAATTTAGAATTTGGAATGAGATACACTAGCTAGACTGAACGGGTTAATAAATTTTGACAGATGATAACCATAGACTTTCCGTAATGTCATCTCTAAACAAATTATCCAGTAGTAAGTATATTCGTATCCCGCAAAACGGGGTGAATAGGGATCCAGGGGTGGATAGGGATAAAATGGTCAATTGAATATTTTAAATAACTTCTTTTACAAATTTTTAACTAAACACATTACTAGATATTTGATGATTCTGTGATTACAATGAACTAGTTCAAAGTTTCGCTTGAAAAAAATAACTACAGAATTTAGCTAGTCATTTTATCCCTATCCACCCTTCGATGCCGAATTCACCCCATTTTACGCGGTAATTATAATATTATTATTAGGTTTTTTTTACACGAATATTAGCAACCCAAATTACTATTTTCTTCGTTGGCTAAATTGAGATGATTACACGTACAGAGGAATCGGATTAATTGATTACAGTACACTCACCAGACAAAGTCAAATCCAGATAAGCTTCAAGCAGTTTGGCTCCGTCTCTCTTGAAACGTCTCACAAATTTGGGATGTCTGGTCGTCAGATCGCTGTCGGTGACCACATACTGGGCAAGTAGCGCTGCATACGTCACTGGAGTGGGTGACAGTAGCCTCCACTTGACGTGCTGACCGACCATCCATTCCAGCTGTCTGAAGGTCTTGCCACAGAGCTGAACTCCACTGATTTTGGCTAAGGTCTTCAATGTAGGCGCCCGACTGAACTTTTCTTCGCTTTTTGCTGGAAGTAAATGTGATATGTTGATATGGTGGGTAAAAAAAATTGTGGCTCAGAATGTCAACTCCCCAAAATGTCAACTTCCCATAATGTCCCTTGGCTACACACGCACACAAGTTCACAAGAGACAGACTGCCAATCACAATGCTCCGTTCTCTCGAAACCTTTATATTACCAATTCGATAGGAGTTCATGCTAGTGCTACTGCCCGTGTTGATCTCCATAGGAAAAGATAGCGATGAGTTCATTGAAGTCGCCATGGTCCTACCGCCTGTAAATAATAAAGCTACAAGGTCTTACCTGCTGAGACGAGGTCTCGGGTTCGATCCCAGGTTTTACCATGGCACACGCCACTGACTTTTCAAGCTATGTATGCATTTATCGCAGGTTTAGGTTTATAAGTGCCCGGTTAATGGCAAAAAGCTCGCCACTTACTACATTGGGACCTAAACATAAACTGGCGAAATGTGGGTACTAGCACCTCGGCCTACCCCCTCGAGGATATAGGCGGGAGTTTATGTATGTCTTACCTGCTAAACTCAAGCAGGCGAGTGCAACGTGCGTCAGTCGATCAGCTCTGAGCCTGTGCGCGTCCATGAACAAGTCCAGCTGGGCGACGGCCGTGTGTAACGTTGCGATGCTGAGTCCCAATTTCTTTGTGACGTCACGGAGTTGCTGCACTAGCGATCCACGAAATTCGAGCTGAAAAAAAAGTTAGTTTTAGTTTGATATCTGGGATCACTACTGTGAATTCGATCGGCTGATGATCATTTAATATTATTACTGCTACTTTAAATGAGGACGCCATTGACCGGACGCGTGATCAGCTTTTTTTGTATGAGCCATTTCACCAATTTCCCATGTAACTACGGTCATAGACGTTCCTATGACAACCGGCACTCATTCCTTAACGATGGCTCCGAGGCACGATCAGACCAATAAATAATAATAAATAAATATGGTAGGACAATCTACACAACGCCACCTAGATCCATGGTAAGCATAGTTTAACTAGCTTGTATTATGGGTTCTAGAATGCGGATAAACATACTTAGATACTTTTTTTTTATGTAAATATACATAATCATGCATCATGCATACGAATATTTCCACTGAGCGCAGATCGAAACCGCGCCTCCTGCGTATAAGCTGCGTTCACTACCACCACGCCACAGACTGTCATCACTTAGGTATCAAGTGATTAGCTTTTTAATTTGCAGTTTAATAGTATAAAAAGAAGACCTATTCTAATATACCCTTCTGCGTAACGTAGCGGATTGCATGAGGTTTTTTCAGTGCGGAAATCCAGTTGGATCAAACCACCTCAACTCGTTGAAGAACGCCAGCAAGCTGGTTTCTGGTGATTTCTGAAGCGTATATGGATTTTTGAAGTACTGAGTCCTGAGCGTACTGAGTTGTAGGATAGTGTAGAAGCATATTTCTTTCTCTACGAGACGTCTATAGCTTCCTATCAAACGACGAAAAGTCATACTGACGTGCCCCAAATTAAAAAAAGTGATTCGTGATCAAAGTGCATTCTGCTATCTCTTAATAGATATGGAAACCTCAATACAATACGTACAGTAGGTACAATGTTAATATTCCGATATCTTTAATAGTAAAGTCCCTTTCGGTTCTACAATATTCCGTAATAAATACTTATAAAATACTCAAGTAAATATGGTTGGAGAAGAATAGGGCCACCTCATCTCTACCCTTATTTTATTTTATAGTGATGTGTGGACGGTGAGTAACATAGTCAGAACTCACTGGAAAGGTTTTGTGTTGTCAGTGAGAGGACCGAGAAACCCTTCTTTGTCTTCTGCACTGACAGCACAGAGACTCTTAAACTTCATCCCTTTTCACTTTCTCTATATGGTCGGCAGCACGACTGTGACGCCTCTGGTGTTGCAAACGTCCATAGGCCAACGGTAACCCCTTTCCATCAGGTGGGCCACATGCTTGTCTGCCACCTTAGTAGTAATTCATTTAGCTGTACTTATACGATGGAGAGTAATGATGTTGATGATGAATGAGGAAAAATTAAAAAAAAAGAGAATATAGATTCACAATACGTAGCACCATGTGTATATTAGGGAATCCCTTCTGGAGCCGATGGGGCTTGGGGAGCAATTCCCTAACACAGGAATGAAAAATGTTCCCAAGACAGGGGACGTAGTAGCCTTCTCGAACAGCGAAACCTATGCTCGGGCCCTCTCCGACTACTACACCACGATGGCAACTCAAAAATGTCATCGATTCGACAGAAGAAGAAGACCGGGGACATGTTAAGTGACGCGGACGAAGTTGTGTGGGTCAGCTAGTATACTAGTATATATGTACATTTCAGACCGTAACCCAGAAATAGAGTTTTGTAGAACGAGTTAACTAGTAAGTGATGTCATCTGATACGTTAGTAAAACAAGCTGACTGAAAGGGAGTAGGCCATAGTGCTTAATCTTCTTTATTGCTTGTTTTTAGGATATTTGTTCTTACTTGACCCGGCTACGGCTCGGCATAGAAACAATTAGCCGTTGATTACGTTGTTTTGTAAGTTCCGTTTAGCGGTAACTAAGATGCGGCTGAACTTCGATATTTTCCGTTAAGCGACTGCCTTTGGACGTCCATAATGAAATCAGCGATTCAAAGTTCTGTAATTAGCTTAATCGGACTTTTGATGGTTCCAATTACCCGTAAAGATGCCATAGATGTTCGTATGGCTACCGGGACCGACGGCTTAACATGCTTGCCGAGGTACGATCAAAGCAGTGCAAATAGTCATGCAATTATTACCATATAACGCAAAACCCTACCACATTCTCAAAAATGTCACAAATTGCAATGATTGTAATTATTTTAATGATTAAATTGTAATACAATGATGACAATTTAACTGGAACATAATGTAAGGGCACCAATCAGTTAGTACTTAATAAAGTAATAGTGTTGCAACATATATTGAAATCACGTTCAGTGCAAGCAAGACTAGCCCTTATGTCTAGAGGGCAAAGGTTAATTTTTGCTGTTTATTCGAGTTCACGTAATATCAGTAAGTATTATGCAAATGAAAGCAACTATTAATCATAAAGGTAATTACTTTTATGTGTTTTATAAGTATGTGGGGTACATATCACATATCATGTATTTCATCAATATAGACGATATTGCAACATTTAAGGCAACAAGCTGTCCTTGCAAGGTGAAACTTTATTGTAACATCTTACTTAGAATTTTTTTCTTCTTCATGGAGTAAATGACTTAAATGCGTTATTGATCATCTCCTCTCCGCTTGGCTTCAGTGGAGATCACTATGCGGAGATGTGGAATATTTGTATGCTTGAGAAATCTATTCAGTCACCCTAGCAGAATCAAACCGCGCGGCTGCGCGGCGGTCCAAGGCACACCTCCTCAAAACCGAGGGCTGGATGAGGACACTGTGTATCCCACATTAGGGGAAGGGGGTCGCCTCAAAAGAGATAGCCCGGGTCTACCAGGGTACGAGAGACATGTATTGTATTATCTCCGATTATTATCTCAATCAAAGACACAAAGACGGCGTGTGTTTTAGTAGGTTCGAGTCGGACATAATCACTTCCACCGGCTTTGGCAGAGGTGGTATCCGTGGGGATGTCGCGCACGATAAAAATAATAAAATTTTCATCGACAGTACAGGTGGAGGCGAACTATTGGTGTCTTGTTGGAGCTGTTTGTAGCAAGAGTAGTTCCTAAATAAGTTCGGCGGATTTTTAAACGAACGGATGGGATTGTGTATCTAGTCATGGAAGACCGATAATAAACCTCCGCCTACCCCTTCGGGGATTACGGGCGTGAGCATATGTATGTATGTAATTTCCTGTAACGTGACACCCGAATCACTGGATGAATAAGCGTAATAACAAATTTCAATGGACAACTTTGTATTTGACATTGAGTCCGTAACGTAGATTTGCGAAACTCGTGAAGGCTAAACTAACAATTTACTAGGAAGTGTAAAAATGTCCGCTAAGCAGTGTAAAAACAAATTCGTAATTGATAAAAAAACTACAGTAGGATAACTATTATCAGCCGCCATTCAAGCAATATTGATAAATTGAAACTTCCTACAGTCCCGGGTCCTTTAGGCGGGGCGTGAAAAAGCATCTGATGAGGCCGGCCGTCAAGCTGAGCGCCACCATTGTAGCACTGAACGTGTTTGCAATGGTGACGTTTTTTCACGCCGGAGCAGCAGTGTCTTCTTTATAAGACACATATTCGCTCATGCGTGGAATACTGCTCGCATCTCTGGGATGGCTTCGCAAAGTACTTATTAGATGCTCTCGACAGGTTGCAGCGACGTGCGGTCCGCATTATTGGGAGGCCTGAGGTCACAAATACCCTCGAACCTTTGCAGATGCGTAGAGATGTTGCGTCCCTGGCAGTATTTTACGTCTCTACCATGGCGAATGTTCTGATGAGCTCTTCCAATTAATCCCACCCTCCCCTTTCCTACACAGGACAACATGTGCAGAGCTTAGATGTCACTAGCATATGGTACAGAATATTCCATCAAGAACCATTAATATATTTAGCCTGTATATCAAAAGTAAATTTTAATAAATGGCACTACTTACTTGTGGTGATTGCAGGTGAATTGTGGGCTTTTCTGCTTCTTGTTCCAGTAGGTTCGTCCATATCTCTTCTTTGTATTCGCAATGGTATTCTTCATCTTGATCCGTGAGGTACTGTAAAAAAATAATTTGCGTGAATATTCGCTTGTATTAAGAGTGGGTTCAAATCACTAGTAGTACATTTCTTCTTTTTGTTTAAATAATGTTAGCAACCAAAATTACTAATATTTATTAACGTCTAAAGCTAAGCTCAATGACTTGTGTTAGAAGTGGGATCATGTACCGGTGCTACTGAATCTGCGACATCTCAATGTCAGACCAATTCTTAAGCTACTAAGCTTATGAGGCAGAGCTATGCTCTCTTTTGGATCAATAAAATGGCTTCACTGAGAATTAGCTAAGTGTGGCGGATATTGGTTATTGCCTAGTGCTATAATAGCCTATGTTACCCAGTGTGAATGCAGCTTTCCAGTTTTGAAATTGGAACAGTAGTTTTTTAAGTTTATTCTTTACAATCATAGACAAACAAAACTATAAATTTTTCCTCTTTCTAATATTAGTGTAGATAGTATAAAAGTGGAGATGTAGTTATGAATTTTATAAAGGTCTTTTGTCATTCAAAGTGTTTAGTTAATTTTAATTATGAAACAAACACTGTTTCCTTTACAATACATTGACATTGAAATAAATTAATTGTAAGTTGTTTTACAGTTTATTTCCATTGGCTACTTATAAAGAAGAATTTATGATGAAATATTGTGTCAACAATGATGAAATAACATACATATTATAGTTATGTCTCAAACATGTATAAAATAAATACAGGCAGTTTCGATAGGAGTTTTTATCTTTAAATGTTCTCCTTGTATCCACCATACTCCATGAATATCAGTATGCCATCTTGAGCATTAAACACACTAATCTGGACGCAGACGACTTGGCTAATTTATTGATATAAATAGGACTGATTTTAACATTATTTTAATTAAGTATATCAATAACCACACTAAATCCCTGACTCAATTTAATATTAAAAATAATTTTGAAGGTTCCTTGTTTATTTATTTAGTTACAGATAAGTTTATTTGTAATTGCTCACAAAGACAGCTGTTTCATTATCATTACAACATATTGCTTCATATTACAATAGAATTGATAAAAATTTTACTTTAGTACTCTATTCATTACATTGAAGGTAATAATGTAAACTTTTTAGTACCAACTTCTAATGAGCAGAAAGTCTTTTTTTTTAAAGTAACGAATATTGTTATCTCTATTTGGTCATGAAAATTGATCTGATGTTGCAATTTATGCTTCGTCTTTAAAAAGTACTATGAAAATATAGTATAAAGTCTATTTCATTAACAGTTTACCATAAGATTCGGGTTGAATACTATTTTATTCAATATAATTTTAAAATAATGATCAAATGAAAAACATAGTAAGTATAAAACTTACATTCATTTCGAACTTTTCTTCGTTCCTTTCAAACTTAATTCCGTTGTCCTGTGAATTTCGACTTCTCCCGCTGCACAGGTTTAGTTTTGAAATATTTAAGGACTCCATTTTTTACTTTAAATGCGGTCAAAAACTTAAAATAAAACTAGAAAATTAACACGTCGACCGTCAATGACGTGAACCACGTGGAAACAAGTGTCAAATAATGATGCCGCAAAATGCAACAAAATGGATACTACTATAATAAATTATTAGTCTACGCGCAAGCATCACTTATTCCATTTACTAAAACACAAAAACGTGAAGAGAATAACGCATTAAACAGTATTTATGAGAGTTTTGTCACATGGCGCAGAGAGCTCAGTCGTGGTCGTAACATTTTTGACAAACGCTGACAAACGCATGCAATAGCTGAGCTGAGTGAACTATAAAGTTCGATTGAGTGATTGAGTGATTGAGTGATTGAGTGAGTGAGCATGAGCAGCTGCTGAGATTACTTATTACAGCACCAGTGTGACCAGATATAAATTAGAAACTTATTTTGAAACTACTCAGCGTAACCCTAAACGTGAATTGTAAAACTAAACAGCCAAATGAATAAACAACGTTCTGAAAAATCATTTTGATGTTTTTATTTCCATCAATGAGCAGTTTTCTAAAGTCTGTCAAGCGAGTCTAGTCCACAACCATTGTGCTGATTTCTGATAATTTTATTACAAGACAGTAAAATCTTACTTAACTTGGTCACACAGGTCACACTGAATGAGTGATGAAAAACTGAAAATAGTTCATTTTCATTCATCAACTTTAACAATGACATTTTCTTTTCTAATAATGAGCAGTTTTCCAGTAGGTATAATCGTATCGGTAATAAAGAGATGGCGCTAGCATAGCTTTTGGTACTTATTTAATTTGCATTGTGCAGGCCAATTTAGTCTGTGGCAAGAAAGAACTGACCGAATATCTTGATTTGATAGTTTGCTGTTTCTGAAGCGCTGAAGTTCGTTTATATGCAACATTGTAACCTGCCATTTTGAGAAAAGAAGAAGAAGAAGAAGATATTACATTTATAATTTACGGTTGTTGGCGGAATTGATGGGATCGCCATCATCATCACTACATAGTATAAAATAAAGTCGCGTTTTCTGTCCCTATTTTTCTTGTCCCTTTGTATGCTTAAATCTTTAGAACTACGCAACGGATTTTGATGCGGTTTGTTTCAATAGATAGAATGGTTAAAAAGGAAGGTTTATATGTATGTAACATCATGCTACAACTAACAGGTGCGGAGCAGGAATGAAAAATATTGCAAAAACGGGGTGACGCAGACGAAGTCGCGCGGGTCAGCTAGTAAAGAATAAAATAAATAAATAACCTTAAAAAGTTGATACCTACATAATTTTAGTTAATAACACATTGTAGTAAATACAATAATCTTTGTATTCAGTAATACTTGCCTAATGTTCAATATGCGATCACGGTGTGCTGTTCATACCGGTGAAAACCAAGCAAAACATTTGATTCCACTAGCTATTACACTACGACTACGAAATCAATGGATTAGGGATTTAAGATTATATAGATGTGAACTAGGCTGGTCGTCAGCTGAAAAAGTATGCATACATACATATGCTCCGAAATCCGAAAAACATATTTTCCATAAATTAGAGAACACTAAATGTGACACCACACCCGAGTTTTTGGCGGGAACGCGAAAAGTGTCATAGCGCTTCAGTGTTTCATTTTGGATTCGGTCCAACACTCGGTTGAGAGTTGTGCGTTTTGAGGTTATATTTGGCATTCTTACACTAATATTGTCCTTGTTTACTCTTGGAAAATAAGTGTTTGTGTTGTTTTGGTGGTGGAATATCACTTAAAGCGTAAGTACTCTTTGTAGATATCAATGTCCACGCTCATTTCTACGGAAATGAGCGTGGATGAACCCCCTGATGGGGGTGGAGGTATACTTAAACCCCCGGATCTTCCCAAAAAATCCAATAAACGCTCTGCCGCATCGGACTCAACAGACTCTGATAGTAAGAAGACCCGTTCACCAGCGGAATCGATACAATCCGTTTACTCCAAACCAGGGTATGATTCGGACTCTAAGCTCGAGTACTCAAGTTCTGACAAAGGACCTTATATCGTATATGTGTCACGAATAGAGCAGGACCCAGCAAGCGGATTGTCCTTTAAATCGTTGAGGTTCGCTCAGTTCCTCTACAAAAACAATATCCACAACATTAAAGTGGGTGGAATAAAAAATGTTGGACGAAATAAGGTATGCGTGGAGTTCGATTCGGCAGAGGCGGCAAATAACTTTTTAAATCTTGTTCTACTAAAAGAACACAACTACACTGCTACCATCCCAACCTATAATTTGTTCCGCATGGGGGTAGTAAGGGATATTCCCACCGATTGGTCGATGGAGGAATTGGTGGGAGGTATCTCTTCTACTGCAGGTGAAGTTGTTAGAGCCAGACGACTTAATTCCAAGTCGAGTAGGGATGGTGCCACTGTATGGGTTCCATCCAACACTGTAGTGCTAACGTTCTTGGGCCAAGTTCTCCCAGATAGAGTCTACTGCTTCAATGCATCACTTCCAGTGTCTCTGTACCAGCTGCCAACCATACAATGTAGGAACTGTTGTCGTTTTGGCCATATTGCCAAGCAATGTCGGTCGAAACCTCGCTGCTATAAATGTGCACAGCCCCATTCGGGAGACTCATGCTCTGTCAGTGATTCAGAAGTTTCGTGCTTTTTGTGTGCTGGCGGTAGCCACTCGGCTACTGACATCAAATGCCCTGAGCATAACAGGCAAAAATCCATAAAGATAGTCATGTCTGAAGAAAACATTAGTTATGCCGAAGCTTCTTCTAGATTCCCTCAGCGTCAAAAACCACTTTATTCTGAGACTGCTGCTAAGCTCCAAACTCCAATGCACCACTCTTTTACTCCTCCTCCTGTTCCTTCTCACTCCTCTCCCTCTTCTGTATCCTATAGAAAAACCATTTCCCTACCCAAACGCCCAAAGTTTGTTCCAGGGAAATCTTTCAATGTCCACGAACATAATTTAATAACCAATTCCCCTCCTTCTTCTCAACCAAATGGGTGCTGTATTAAACCCCCTACAGAAACCACTCCACTTGCCACTCCCAATGACAATCTTGTCCAACTGTTAATTTGCTCCCTCATCAATATATTAAGTAAAATGTCAGATGCTCTACCGCACGACGTCGCCGTTCTTGTAGAACAACTACTTGTGATTATATCTAAAAACAATTCTAATCATGGGTCTGAATCTCCTACAATGGAATTGTAAGAGTATCCGTCGCAGAAAACCAAATCTCATTAATTTAATAAATCAACACCAACTTGCTGTCCTAGCTATTCAGGAAACGTTGCTACCACCTAGATCCCATTTTAGGATCCCAGGATTCTTTTGCCTGCGAGATGATAGAGACGACGGCTGGGCAGGTTGTGCACTGTTGATAAATAGAAACATCACATTTTCACAAATACACCTCCCTGTCCATGATCCTGGCTTAAATATAGTTGCCATCAGAACAATGAACATTTCTATCATTTCAGTATATATTCCTCATCCATCCATTAGTATCCTTTCTGAATTAAATTCTATCCTTACATCTATTCCTTCTCCTTTGATCGTATTAGGTGATTTTAACTGTCGTCATGCTCTTTGGGGATCACACTGCAATGACTCTATTTCCTCATCCATTCTTGACATCCTAGATGATCTAAATTTATGTGTTTTAAATGATGGATCTGCCACCCGCAGAGTCCCTCCTACTCAAAACATCAGTATTCCGGACCTATCCTTCTCTTCTGGTTCCCTAACCCCACTCCTTTCTTGGTCTACCCTTCCCAATACCCTCGGTAGCGATCATTTTCCTATCCTAATTTCTTATTCTCAAGCCTCAACTCCTCCTCCCCGTCCCTATGAGCCCCTACTAAAGTACAAACTCAACAAAGCAAATTGGGAGATGTACTCAGCATCACTGGATTCAGAATTGGCAGCCCTTCCTGAGACTAGCTCATCCAACTTTCTGTTTTTATATGATTGTCTGATCTCGGCAATTAAATCAGCTGCTGACTCTTGCATCCCCCTCAAAAAACCGTCTAAACTGCTCACTCCCTCCCCTCCCTGGTGGGATTCAGAGTGCACAGAGAGTGTCCAGAAACGTACGGCGGCCGAGAATAAATTTGCACTAACCCTATCCATGACAGATTACATCAATTTCAAGAAGACTGCGGCTTCTACTTCTAGGCTTTTATCCAAAAAGAAATCACTAGGCTGGCGTAGTTTCTGTGAATCCTTATCTCCCCGATTTCCCCTTTCCTCGGTCTGGAAAAGAATCAAAGCATATAGAAGAAGTATAGTGAGTACATCTGTATCAAGTAATGATCCAAATTCTTTTTTAAATGACTTCATATCTGGCCTTGCTCCCCCATACGTACCTGAATATGATTGTATTCCCCTCCTGTATCCTGCTGATGTTAGTGCAACACAGGACCATATGAACGACCCATTCACATTTGCTGAATTATCTTGTGCTCTGGATCATCTTCATGATTCATCTCCGGGTGTTGATGGTATTCCATACTCATTCATTTGCAAACTATCTGATTCTTCGAAAACCTTCTTCCTCAGCATTCTTAACGCTATCTTTATCTCCGGTCAAACCCCCGATTCCTGGAAAAATCAAATTGTTATTCCTATACTTAAACCTGGAAAGGATCCCAAAATTTCTTCATCATATCGACCCATTGCTCTATCCTCTGTCTTAGCCAAAATTATGGAAATTCTTATTAAAAACCGCCTTGAATGGATTCTAGAAAACCGACAACTATTAGCCTCCAGTCAATATGGCTTCAGAAAGGGTAGAGGCACTTTGGATAGCCTCAGTATCCTAACCTCAGAAATACGTTTGGCGTTTTCTCGCAAAGAACATACCATAGCTCTATTCCTAGATATTTGTGCTGCCTATGATAATGTCCACCTTCCGCTACTCAGGCCGAAAATGCTCCAGCTGAGTATCCCTGTGAGGCTGGTTCATATCATTTGCAACATGTTCATGTGTCGTACAATATCTGTTCGCTACCAGGGCACCACCCTCCCTTCTCACGTTGTTTGGAAAGGCCTTCCACAAGGCTCAGTTCTCAGTCCAATTCTCTATAACATTTACACTCTAGACCTAGATCTTTCTGTCAACTCTTTCTGTAAAATTCTTCAATATGCTGATGATGTTGCTCTATACTCTACCTCCCCTTCTTTTTCAGACGCTGCTGCCAATCTCAACTCTGCACTTTATTATCTAAACAATTGGCTTTTAGAGCATAATCTCTCCCTCTCAGTTCCTAAATGTAGCGCTGTTGTTTTCACCCGCAAACGTAACACGCCTTGCATCAACCTTTCTGTTGCTAATGAATCTATTCCAATTTTGGATTCTGTAAAATTTCTAGGTCTCATCCTGGATTCTAAATTATCAGGCGCTTCACATCTAAACTATGTTGTAGAAAAGTGTGAGAGGGGCCTTAATGTCATGAGATCACTTTCAGGAGTCCGATGGGGTTCTCATCCCTTCTGCCAAAAACTTTTATATAATGCCATTGTACGTAGTCACATAGACTATGGTACCTTCTTGCTTGAGCCATGCAATGTATTACCACTTTCCAAACTAGAAAGGATACAATCAAAGTGTCTCCGCATTATAACTGGCGCCATGAAATGCTCCCCTATCAACGCTCTCCAAGTTGAATGCAGGGAACCTCCCCTTCACCTACGCCGGCAATTTTTATGCGACCGGTTTGTCTTCAATGCTTTCCAAATCAGCTCTCATCCCCTTTTCCAAATATTACAACAACTTAATCATTTAGTCTCTTCTTCAGATTACTGGAAGCATAAATCTCCTCCCCTCCTTATAAATTCACATAGAAAATTGGTTAACCTTTCTGTCCCCATTCACCAATCTCCTATAAACCCCCTTTTTGATTTTGAATATCAGTCTTTAATATTTCAGCCAAGAATCATTCTTGATTTTGGCATAACAAAAAAATGTCCATCTGCTAATCAAAAATTATTAAACATCTTAGGTAGTGACTGGTCGGAATGGATAACTCTTTATACCGATGCTTCTAAATTATCCCCAGATACTCCAGTTGGCTCTGCCGTGTGGATCCCCAAATTTAGGATAATTCTGAGCTTCAAAAACTCTCAATATGATTCTATTTTTACAGGAGAATCAATTGCTTTGCTTGAGGCTGTCGCATATGTAGAATCACATAAACTCAACAAAGCCCTCATATTGACGGATTCTCTGAGTTGTTTAACTGATTTATTGAAAAATCCCTTTAAATCCAGGAATAATTTTCCTCTTTCCCTCAAAATAAGAGCCATATTGCTCAAATGTCATACGTCTGGTATTCAGGTGGTTTTAGCATGGATCCCCAGTCACATTGGCATATCAGGCAATGAAACTGCGGATTCTTGCGCGAGATTGGCGGCTGATACAGGATGCGTTACATACAACTACGCATTCGCCCGGGATCTTCGCTCTTTATCCGGCGCTGACTTGGATAAATCTTGGAATGACTTATGGCAAACCTCTAGAATGAGCAAGGGAAAATTCTATGGAACTATACAACCATCTATACCTTCGAAAGCATGGTTCTGTAGGCGAAAACGAATTAATAAATTAATTACCTCAATTATAATTCGCCTTCGCTTAGGATTTGTCTGCACACCAGTATTCATGGCCAAAATACGAGTTCGGGACTCCTCCTTGTGTGAGTGTGGCTTGGATGAAGGCAGTCTTGATCATATTTTCTATTTTTGCCCAAAATTAGTGGTACCATTATATGATCTTCTTCCAAAACAAATACCCCGACCAGCAGTGCAATTCCCTAAGTTCACATCGGCGAGCCCAACGTTGCCGCAACGGCGAGCATGACATTTGGTATTCACTAGCA